>CM038223.1:44692396-46121146 GCA_021442155.1 Cymbidium sinense
AAACTATACTACTACTACTATATATAGTATAGTGTATAATATATATACATACACTATACACTACTATACTATATATAGTACTACACATTATTACACTACTATATATTAATACTATTGTGTAGTAATAGTGTAGTGTAATGTATAGTATAATATAGTATAGTATATACTACACTATATGTGTATAGTATAATATACAAAGGCAGTATATATATATAGTATATATAAGGCAAAGGTAGGTAAGATATAAGATAGAATGGTGTATTTATATACACCCAAAGGTAGGTTATTACTATTACTTTATAACGCGACCACACCATACTTATATACCACACATACACCATAACACTATATATACAAAGACATAAGATATATTATATACTATTATATAATTATGCTTTCATACCATGCACATACATACACACCATACATACCATATACAATAAAGATAGTATAAGATAGTGTATATATTACAAGTATACACTCACTAATTATACTATATTATATTATATACACATTACATTATTACACACACACCATATATATACATGTGCATATGTAGATAACATAAGCAATAATAACAATAAAGATAGTATAATATGTAATAGTAATTACAGTATAACTATATTAACTATACCATATACACCACTACTACACAATATACATATACCATACCATATATATTATAATATACATACTACATAACACCACATTATACATATATATATAACACAACAAAAAAGAGTAGGTATGTGTAATGTATATATTATATCCAACTATTATTATTTGCAGTGTAATATGAAGTGTTATGTATGTATAATATAGTAACTATATTATAATATTATACACACCACCATAAATAATCACCAAATCATAATATAGTAGCATATATAAAGATACCAAAGTGTTGTAGTATAATATATTATATATAGCACATATATATACAATGCATATATGCATAAGATAGTATAGTATATATTATATTATATGTTATACAAACCATATATATACCATGCAAAGCATACAGTAATAGAGAGCAGTGTGTAGTATATAGCACATCATATTAAGTCATATATCACCACTACGATATATGTGTGGGTGTATACAAACAAGATACAAGAAGTGTTACATAAAGATGCATAAAGGCAAGATGTGCAGTAGCAGTATAGCATAGGTATGGCATAGAAAAGGTATGTAACCATAACATTAAATAAATAACTATATACCTTTACATATATACATATACTAACATACACCATACCATAAAGCAAAGCATAACATAACATAAGATTATACTGGTAGTAGCAAGATAGTAAATATTATAATTATACATTAACTACACCATAATACGCATATAGTATAAAGTGTATATAATATAGCAAAGGTATAGCATATTAGTACATATAGCAGGTAAGATATAAGATATAATAATTACACCATAATATAACCATACCATAATTAATAATCACATATATTCACCATTCCATAATAAAGATATACACATTATAATTACAATATTACACCATATTAACTACACTGCATAGCATGCAGTGTAAATAAAAGTGTAATGTAGTATATATTAATAAAGAAGTGTATAGAGCACAAGATATACATACCATACACCACACCAACAACACCATACATGTAAGGTATATAATGTACAAGTAATATAGTAAGGTAGTAGTATAATATATATAGTATAATATAGTGTTAGTGTAGTATGTAATATACTACTATACTATAGTTATAATATACACTATACTATATATAATATAAAATACTACAGTAGTATATTATATTAACTATATATACACACATATGTAATATACACTATACTACATATTGTATAGTGTATAGTATAACACTATACTACACACTATACACTATATAGTATAGTGTATACTATAATAGTATATATACTACACTATACAGTACAATACAATACAATACATTACTACATACTATATTATACTATAATATACTACACTACTATAAATTATATAATTACACAACACATATACCATACACCATATATATAATTATACAATTATACATCATATACTATACCATACCCATATAACATAATATTGTATACCATACACAATAACATTATACATACAGTAATAGGTATAGTGAAGATATGGTGAGTGTAAAGTGTAGTATATCACTATACACTACCATAGTGTATCTATAATTACATACAATTATACATACACACAACAATACACACCATATAGTGTATATAGTATAGCATAATATAGCATAAGATAGATAGTATACAAGATATATAAAGATTGTTGTGATTACAGTAAAGATAAGTGCATACATATACAAAGATAGTATGCAATAACGCATGAATAGTGGTTATAAGATATACCACCATACATACACCATATACTGTAGTTAATATAACATAACCCCATACATAAAGTAATAGTAATAAGAATAAGAAGTAGTATGTATACCATATATAATATACACTATATGCATTACAATAACACATATATTATATAATTCAATATATTATATATACCAAACACCATAAGATAGCATAAGATAAAGCATATCTGTATGTTTAGTGTATTTGTATATATATTTTGCATGTAAAGTGCATATATATATCAGTAGTGTGTGTATAATACATATATACATATTGATTGCTTAGTTTAGTTATATTAGTTAATTTTTTATTAGATTAGTTTTAGTTATTATTGTTGGCCAAATTAGTTATTAGCCTATAGTTGTATTAATTAGTTTTATTAGTTATTATTAGTCATTAGTTTAGTTATTATTAGCTTTTTAGTTTAGTTATTATTATTATTGGTTATAGTTATTTATTTTATTATTAGTTTGTTAGTTTTAGTTATTTAGTTTATTATTAGTTATTTAATTTTTAGTTTTATTGGTTATTAGTTTTATTAGTTATTATTATTTTTTAGTTTAGTTAGTTATTTAGTTATTTAGTTTAGTTATTATTTTAGTTATTTAGTTTTATTATTATTAGTTTATTAGTTCATTAGTTTATTATTAGGTTTTAGTTAGGTTTTTAGTTATTAGTTATTAGTATATTATTTCTAATTTTTATTTATTAGTGTATCTATTAGTTAGTTATTAGTATTTAGTTTTATGTTATTGGTTTTAGTTAATTAGTTTTATTATTAGTTATTAGTTAGTTATTAGTTATTAGTTTATTAGTTATTATTCTTTATTAATTTATTTATTTAGTTTTATTAGGTTATTAGTTTATCAGTTTAGTTATTATTAGTTTAGTTTTTATTAGTTTTATGTTATTATTATTAGTTTTTTTTATTATTAGTTTTTATTATTAATTATTAGTTTTATTAGTTTATTAGTTATTAATTTTTAGTTTTTATTAAGTTAGTTAGTTAGATATTAGTTATTATTAGTTTTAGTTGGGCTATTATTACCATTATTCATAGTTTAGTTTGGTTTATTTTATTTATTGTTAGCTATTAGTTTAGTTATTTGTTTATTAGTTTTAAGTTTAGTTAGTTATTTTTTTGTTTATTAGATTTATTATTAGTTAGTTTTAGTTATTAGTTTATTAGTTTAGTTATTACTTATTAGTTTATTAGTTTTTATTTAGTTAGTTATTAGTTAGTTATTTAGTGATATAGTTTATTATTAGTTATTCATTTAATTATTAGATAGTTTATTTATTGGTTAGTTATTAGTTTAGTTATTAGTTATTAGTTTTTTATTAGTTTAGTTATTTAGTTATTATAGTTTTATTAGTTATTTATTAGTTAATTTAGTTATTAGTTATTAATTTATTAGTTTATTAGTTTATTATTAGTTTTATTCCTTATTTTTTATTATTATTAGTTAGTTATTCTTATTAGTTTTTAGTTAATGATTAGTTATTATTATTATTAGTTATTGGTTTTATTAGTTTAGTTAGTTTTTTAATTTTTTATTTAGTTATTAGTTTTTATTAGTTATCAATTAGTTAGTTTATTAGTTTTATTAGTTAGTTAGTTTATTAATTTTATTATTACTTATTAGTTTAGTTATTAGTTATTAGTTTTAGTTATTATTATTGGTTTTTAGTTTAGTTTTATTTAGTTATTATTAGTTAGTTAGTTATCAATTATTATAAGTTATTAATTTAGTTATTTAGGGTTATTTATTAGTTATTAGTTATTAGTTTAGTTATTTTAGTTTTATTATTTAGTTTTTAGGTTTTAGTTTAGTTAGTTATTAGTATAGTTATTAGTTTTATTATTAGTTATTAGTGTATTATTAGTTTTAGTTATCAGCAATTATTAGTTAATATTATTTTTATTAGTTTAGGTTTAGGTTTTAATTTTATAATAATTTTAGTTTATTAGTTAGTTTTATTAGTTAGTTATTAGTTTAATTAGTTTTTAATTTTATTAGTTAGTTTACTATTATTATTAGTTATTAGTTTATTTACTTATTTAGTTTTATTATTATTAGTTTATTTATTATTTTAGTTTTTAATTTATTATTATTATTAGTTTATTAGTTTTATTAGTTATTAGTTATTAATTTATTATTATTAGTTTTATTGGTTTAGGTTATTATTAGTTTTATTAGTTTTAGTTTAATTATTAGTTTAGTTATTATTATTATTATTAAATTATTAGTTATTAGTTAGTTATTTTTTATTAGTTATTAGTTAGTTATTTAGTTATTTAATTTTTAGTTTTAGATTTATTATTATTAGTTTAGTTTTTAGTTGTTAGTTTAGTTAGTTTATTATTATTATTAATTAGTTTATTATTTATTAGTTTTAATTATTAGGTATTTATTAGTTATTAATTTATTATTATTATTATTTATTTTATTAGTTTAGTTATTAGGTTTTTATTAGTTTGTTAGTTTATTTGTTTATTTTTTGTTATTAGTTTATTAGTTTAGTTAATAGTTATTAGTTTAGCTTTTTAGTTAGTTATTATTATTTATTTTACTATTAGTTATTAGTTTATTAGTTATTAGTTTTTATTAATTTATTAGTTAGTTAGTTATTATTATTTATTTATTTAGTTTTATTAGTTATTAGTTTTAGTTATTATTTATTAGTTTTTAATTTATTAGTTTAGTTATTAGTTAGTTTTGTTAGTTATTATTATTAGATTTAGTTAGTTATTTATTATTAATAATTATAATTATTAGTTTATTATTTTATTTAGTTTTTATTTAGTTATTAGTTAGTTACTATTAGTTAGCTCAATTATTTTTTTAGTTAGTTATTAGTTGTTAGTTTAGTTTTTAGTTATTATTACTAGTTAGTTATTATTATTAGTATTTGTTATTAGTTTATTAGGTTTTATTAGTTTTTTAGTTTAGTTAGTTATTCAGTTTTTTATTAATTATTATTAGTTATTAGTTTTTATTTTAACTTTAATCAGTTATTAGTTTAAGTTTTATTATTAGTTATTAGTTATTATTATTAGTTATTAGTTTAGCTTATTTTACTTATTAGTTTAGTTATTATTAGTTTATTAGTTTAGTTATTTAGTTAAGTTATTTTTGTTATTTTATTAGTTTATTAGTTTATTAGTTATTAATTATTATTCTTAGTTTTTTAGTTTAGTTATTTATTATTATTAGTCATTAGTTTTAGTTTTATTAGATATTAGTCTATTAGTTATTAGTTTAGTTTATTAGTTTAGTTATTTATAGTTATTAGTTATTATTAGTTATTTAGTTATTAGTTTTAGTTAGTTATTTTATTATTATTTAGTTATTTAGTTTATTAGTTTATTATTTATTAGTTAGTTATTATTTAGTTATTAGTTATTAGTTTATTAGTTTGTTAGTTTATTAGTTATTAGTTTATTAATTAGTTAGTTTTATTAGTTTAGTTTACTTTATTATTTATTAGTTATTAGTTATAGTTTTTAGATTAGTTTTATTATTAGTTTTATTATTATTTGTTATTAGTTATTAGTTTAGTTAGTTAGTTATTAGTTAGTTTAGTTTTAATTAGTTTTAGTTAATTTAGTTTATTAGTTTTTATTAGTTTATTATTATTAGTTATTAATTAGTTTGCTAGTTATTATTTTAGTTAGTTTATTATTATTATTAGTTAGTTATTAGTTTATTTATTATTAGTTAGTTTTTAATTTAGTTTTATTAGTTTTAGTTAGTTAGTTTTATTATTATATTTAGTTATTAGTTAGTTAGTTAGTTTAGTTTTTTTAGTTTTTATTTAGTTTAGTTATTATTAGTTAGGTTTTATTATTATTATTAGTTTAATAGTTAATAGTTATTAGTTTATTAATTTAGTTTATTTGGTTTTAGTTAGTTGATTAGTTTTTAGTTTATTAGTTAGTTATTATTAGTTTAGTTTTATTTGGTTATTTTAGTTAGTTTATTATTATTAATTTTAGTTAGTTAGTTTAGTATTTAATTATTAGTTTATTAGTTTAGTTATTAGTTATTAGTTTATTATTAGTCAGTTTTATTATAAGTTAGTTATTTAGTTAGTTACAAGTTTAGTTATTAGTTTTTTAATTATTAGTTAGTTATTTAGTTAGTTTTAGTTTTTAGTTATTAGTTTTAATAGTTAGTTATTATTATTAGTTTTAGTTATTAATTATTATTTATTATTAGTTTTTTCTTAGTTAGTTGTTATTATTAGTTTAGTTGTTTAGTTTTATTTTATTAGTTTAGTTATTAGTTTTATTAGTTTTTATTAATTTTTATTAGTTAGTTTATTAGTTAGTTATTAGTTTAGTTTTATTATTAGTTATTAGGTTTTTATTAGTTAGTTATTAGTTTTATTAGTTTAGATTATGAGTTATTTGTTATTAGTTAGTTTTATTAGCAATTATTATTATTATTATTATTATTATTATTATTATTATTTAGTCATTATTATTATTATGATTAGTTAGTTAGGTTTATTAGTTTTATTATTTTAGCTAATTAGTTATTATTAGTTAGTTTTAGTTTTTTTTGTTTATTCGTTATTAGTTATTAGTTATTAGTTTTAATAGTATATTGGTTATTAGTTAGTTATTATTAGTTATTAGTTAGTTATTATTAGCTTAGTTTGTTATTATTAGTTAGTTAGTCTTATTATTTATTTTAGTTAGTTATTAGTTAGTTATTAGTTTATTAGTTTATTAGTTATTAGTTTATTAGTTTATTAGTTTATTAGTTTATTAAGTTTAGTTATTATGTTTTTAGTTAGTTTGCTAGTTATTAGTTTTAGGTTAGTTTGTTATTATTCAGTTAGTTTTTAGTTATTATTAGTTTATTAGTTTTAGTTTAGTTATCATTAGTTATTATTAGTTTTAGTTATTTAGTTTAGTTATTATTTTAGTTTTATTTAGTTATTAGTTAGTTATTAGTTTAGGTTATTTGTTCTTATTAGTTATTAGTTATTAGTTATTATTTATTAGTTTTTATTAATTGTTAGTTATTAATTAGTTATTTAATTTTAGTTATTAGTTTTATTAGTTTATTATTATTTGTTTTTAGTTATTAGTTATTAGTTATTAATTATTTTTGTTATTATTTGTTTAGTATTATTAGTTTAGTTATTAGTTTAGTTATTTAATTTAGTTATTAGTTCAGTTATTAGTTATTATTAGGTTTAGGTTTTGAGTTATTATGTTTTTTAGTTTAGTTATTAGTTTTATTATTAGTTTATTATTAGTTATTAGTATTAGTTAATAGCTAGTTATTAGTTAGTATTATTATTAGTTATTAGTTAGTTATTATTATTAGTTATTATTAGTTATTAGTTATTATTAATAGTTTATTAGTTTATTAGGTTTAGTTTTATTATTACTTTTTTTAGTTTTTATATTTATTAGTTTATTGATATTATTAGTTAGTTTATTTATTAGTTTAGTGATTAGTTTTTAGTTAGTTAGTTTATTATTATTAGTTTTAGGTTTAGGTTTAGTTATTAGTTATTAGCTTTTTAGTTTTAGTTTATTAGTTTATTAGTTTTTATTTATTTATTAATTTATTAGTTTATTAGTTTTATTATTTGTTATTAGGTTTATTAATTTTAGTTAGTTTAGTTTTTAGTTTATTAGTTTATTAGTTATTTATTTATTAGTTCATTATGAGTTTTATTTAGTTTTTAGTTTTAGTTTTAGTTAGTTTTAATTTGTTTTATTAGTTTTATTTAGTTATTAGTTATTAGTTTTGGTTTTATTAGTTTGTTATTAGTTTATTAGTTTTATTAGTTTATTTGTTGATTATTATCACATTTATTTTTATTAATTAGTTAGTTATTATTATTAGTTTATTAGTTTTATTATTATTAGTTAGTTTAGTTAGTTAGTTTAGTTTGTTATTATTATTACTATTATAGTTTTTAGTTTTTATTAGTTTATTAGTTATTTTTAGTTAGTTTAGTTTTTAGTAGTTTAGTTATTAGTTAGTTATATCATTAGTTTCATTATTATTAGTTTAGTTTTTTTTTTTTTTAGTTATTATCATTTAGTTATATTTTAGTTTTATTATTTATTAGTTTTTTTAGTTTATTAGTTAGTTATTAGTTAGGTTTAGTTATTAATTTTATTAGTTTTATTAGTTAGTTAGTTTATTAGTTTTAGTTTAGTTATTAGTTTATTATTTTATTTAGTTTAGTCAATTTTATTAATTATTATTATTAGTTAGTTATTACTTTATTAGTTTATTAGTTTATTAGTTTTTATTATTATAGTTATTATTATTATTATTATTATTATTATTATTATTATTACTACTACTACTTAATTAGTTAGTTTATTAGCTAATTATTAGATAGTTATTAATTTTAGTTATTATTAGTTTTAGTTATTATTAGTTTTAGTTTATAAGTTTATTTAGTTTTATATTATAGTTATTATATTATTAGTTTATTTTAGTATTAGTTTAGTTAGTTTATTAAGTTTATTAGTTTTAGCTAGTTAGTTTTTAAGTTTGTTAGTTATTAGTTTTAATTAGTTATTAGTTTTAGTTATTTTATTTATTTAGTTTTAATTATTATTAGTTATTAGTTTAGTTATTATTATTATTATTAATTATTAGTTTTACTTTAGTATTAGTTATTAGTTAGTTATTTATGAGTTTAGTTTTATTAGTCATTATTAGTTATTATTATTAGTTTATTAGTTATTATTAGTTATTATTTAGTTTTTTTAGTTTTATTAGTTTATTAGTTTAGTTATTTAGTTATTTAGTTTTATTAGTTTATTAGTTTTTATTAGTTATTAGCTTTAGTTATTAGTTAATTCTTATTAGTTAGTTAGTTTAGTTAATTAATATTTAGTTATTATTATTTATTTGTTATTTATTTTATTAGTTTAGTATATTAGTTTTTAGGTTTAAGTTTTTAGTTTTAGTTTTTTATTATTAGTTAGCTATTTAGTTATTAGTTTATTAGTTATTATTATTACTAGTTATTTTAGTTATTAGTTAGTTATTAGTTTATTAGTTTTATTAGTTTAGTTTTAGGGTTATTGGCTACTAATTTTATTAGTTTATTATTATTATTTTAGTTAGTTATTAATTTTATTATTATTATTAGTAGTTATTTAGTTAGGTTATTTATTTTATTATTATTATTAGTTATTAGTTTAGTTATTTATTATTTAATTTTTTAATTATTATTATTTATTATTATTTATATTTAATATTATTCTTATTAGTTTGTTAGTTTTTAGTTTAGTAATTAGGTTTAGTTTTTAGTTAGTTTTTTTATTAGTTTATTAGGTTTTATTATTTAGTTATTTAGTTTTATTAATTATTTATTATTATTGTTATGTTATTATTTTTATTATTAATTAATTAATTATTATTAGTTTTATTAGTTAGTTTTATTATTATTAGTTAGTTTAGTCATTAGTTATTTAGTTAGTTTTTATTAGTTTTACTTATTTAGTTTTACATTTTAGTTAGTTCGTAGTTAGTTTTATTTTGTTATTTTTATTAGTTTAATTTATTAGGTTTTTATTTTGTTATTTATTATCAGTTAGTTTTTTATTAGTTAGTTAGTTATTTAGTTTTATTATTTATTATTATTTAGTTATTAGTTTTTTATTAGTTAGTTTTAGTTTTTTAGTTTTTTAGTTTAGTTATTTAGCTTTTAAGTTATTTGTTTTAGTTAGTTATTAGTTATTATTATTAGTTAGTTAATTATTATTAGTTATTAGTTAGTTTGTTTTTTAGTTTTATTAGTAATTATTGGTATTTTTTAGTTATTTATTTTAGTTTTTTATTATTGTTAATTATTAGTTAGTTATTAGTTTATTATTAGTTCTATTATTAGTTATTATTTTAGTTTTATTATTAGTTATTATTTTTTTAGTTTTTGTTTATTTAGTTTAGTTTTTTTTTATTATTTTTTAGTTTAGTTTATTAGTTTATTAGATTATTTAGTTTTTATTAGTTATTAGTTTACTATTATTATTATTAGTTTTAGTTATTAGTTATTAGTTAGTTTAGTTTTTATTTGTTAGTTTATTTAATTATTATTAAGTTTAGTTAGTTATTATTAGTTATTGGATATTATTAATTATTAGTTTTTTAGTTTTTTAGTTTAGTTATTATTATTATTAGTTAGTTATTATTAGTTTAGTTAGTTATTTAGTTATTAGTCTAATAGTTTATTATTATTAGTTAATTATTAGTTTATTAGTTTTAATTAATTATTTATTTAGTTAGTTATTATTAGTTATTAGTTATTTAGTTTTTAGTTAGTTATTATGTTTAGTTATTAGTTATTTTAGTTAGTTAATTTATTTAGTTTTATTTCTTTTAGTTATTTGGTTTATTATTATTACTTATTATTAATTATTATTTATTAGTTAGTCAGTTAGTTTATTTGTTATTTATTAGTTATTAGTTATTAGTTTTTAGTTTATTAGTTTATTATTATTAGTTTTTTGTTATTATTATTAGTTATTATTATTATTTGTTATTAGTTATTATTAGTTTTAGTATTAGTTAGTTTTATTAGTTTATTAGTTATTAATTATTAGTTTAGTTTTTTATTTAGTTATTATTATTAGTTTTTAGTTAGTTTTTATTATTAGTTAGTTAGTTATTAGTTATTAATTTAGTTATTTAGTTTAGTTATTATTATTAGTTATTAGGTTTTTAGTTAGTTATTATTAGTTTTAGTTATTGGTTAGTTATTAGTTATTATTAGTTAGGTTATTAGTTTATTAATAGTTATTAGTTTAGTTTTATTAGTTATTTATTAGTTATAGTTAGTTTTATTATTAGTTATTATTATTTTATTATTTATTAGTTTAGTTTAGTTATTATTATTATTATTAGTTATTATCAATTTTATTAGTTAATTATTAGTTTTTTAATTATTACTTTTATTATTATTTATCAATTTTTTAATTAGTTATTAGTTTTTATTAGTTATTATTAGTTTTAGTTTTTAGTTATTATTAGTTAGTTATTAGTTATTAGTTATTTACTTATTAGTTTGTTATTATAGTTATTATTTTTATTAGGTTTATTTTAGTTATTAGTTATTAGTTTTTATTTTATTAGTTATTATTTTATTAGTTTTTTTAGTTATTATTAGCTTATTTATTTTGATTAGTTACTATTTTAGTTAGTTATTATTATTAGTTATTATTAGTTATTAGTTTAGCTTTATTAGTTATTATTTTATTATCATTAGATAGTTATTAGTTAGTTTAATTTTTTAGTTATTAGTTTAGTTATTAGTTTTTAGTTTATTATTAGTTAATTATTTATTTTATTAGTTTGTTTTAGTTATTAGTTATTATTATTAGTTATTATTATTATTATTATTATTATTATTATTATTATTATTATTAGTTTAGTTTATTAGGTTAGTTATTAGTTATTTATTAGTTTTTTATTATTATTAGGTTTATTTTTATTAGCTATTTTAGTTTTATAGTTTATTTGTTTATTATTATTTTTAGTTTAGTTATTATTAGTTATTTTGTTTATTATTAGTTATTAGTTATTAATATTAGTTAGTTTAGTTATTAGTTATTTATTTAGTTTATTATTATTAGTTTTAGGTTTAAGTTTAATTATTAGTTAGTTTTAGTTTAGTTATTTAGTTATTAGTTTGTTAGTTTAGTTAGTTTTTTTAGTTATTAGTTTTTTTTATTAGTTATTTTTAGTTCTTATTATTATTAGTTAGTTATTTTTAGTTTAGGTTAATATTAGTTTTATTAATTTAGTTTTATAAGTTTATTAGTTTATTATTAGTTATTAGTTATTAGTTATTAGTTATTATTAGTTAGTTAGTTTATTAGTTATTAGTTATTAGTTTTATTAGTTTAGTTAGTTAGTTATTATTTATTATTTGTTTAGTTTTTTTATTAGTTAGTTTATTATTATTATTTGTTTAGTTTATTTATTATTAGTTATCAGTTTTCTAGTTAGTTTTTATTAGTTATTAGTTATTATTAGTTATTTATTTATTTATTATTAGTTTTATTAGTTAGTTAATTATTATTAGTTTATTTTTTTATTATTAGTTATTAGTTTAGTTATTATTAGTTATTTAATAGTTATAGTTAGTTAGTTTTATTAGTTAGTTTTTTAGTTTATTATTAGTTATTAGTTTTTATTATTTAGTTTATTTATTTAGTTATTTATTTAATTATTAGTTTATTAGTTTAGTTATTATTAGTTATTATGTTTATTAGTTAATTATTTTATTATTATTAGTTATTATTAGCTTATTAGTTTTTTATTAGTTTTATTAGTTATTAGTTATTTTTAGTTATTATTTTTAGTTAGTTATTTAGTTTAGTTTATTAGTTTTATTATTAGTTTGCTATTATTATTGGTTTATTAGTTATTAGTTATTATTAGTTATTATTTAATCATTATTTTATTAGTTATTTTAATTATAATCAGTTTCTATTACTTATTATTAGTAATTAGTTTTAGTTAGCTTTTATTAGTTAGTTATTATAGTTTTTATTATTAGTTATTATTAGTTTTAGATTAGTTATTTAGTTAGTTATTTATTTTTATTATTATTTATTAGTAATTAATTACTAGTTAATTAATTTTTTAGTTTTTTATTTAGTTTTTAGGAGTTATTAGTTTAGTTATTATTAGTTAGTTTTTAGTTTAGTTATTATTAGGTTTATTATTTATTATTTTTATTACTAGTTAGTTATTATTATTAGTTATCTATTTATTATTATTTTTAGTTATTTTTAGTTATTATTAGTTATTAGTTAGTTGTTAGTTTTATTATTATCTTGGTTATTATTAGTTTTAGTTAGTTATTATTTATTATTTATTAGTTATTATTTATTAGTATTAGTTTAGTTATTATTAGTTTTATTAGTTTATTTATTAGGCTTTAGTTTATTAGTTATTAGTTACTTATTAGTAAGTTATTAGTTAGTTTTTAGTTTATTATTTAGTTCATTTTAGTTTTTATTTTTTTTATTTAGTTATTAATTTATTATTATTAGTTTTATTAGTTATTATTTAGTTATTATTAGTTTTAGTTATTAGTTAGTTAGTTTTAGTTATTAGTTATTATTAGTTTAGTCATTAGTTAGTTAATAATTTATTAGTTAGTAGATATTTATTTATTAGTTATTAGTTATTGATTAGTTATTTAATTTTTTAGTATTAGTTTAGTTATTTGGTTATTTAGTTTTATTAGTTTTATTAGTTTTGTTAGATTTATTAGTTTTAGTTTAGTTTATTATATTGTTTATTATTTCTTTATTAGTTATTTAGTTTAGTTATTATTAGTTATTATTTGGATTTTGTTATAGTTAGTTTTTAGTTAGTTATTATTTATTATTAGTTAGTTATTATTATTATTATTAGTTATTTAGTTATTAGTTTAGTTTTATTTAGTTTTTTAGTTATTAATTTAGTTATTAGTTATTATTTATTATTAGTTAGTTTTATTAGTTTATTAGTTAGTTATTAGTTAGTTATTAATTAGTTTTTATTAGTTTTATTAGTTTTAGTTATTAGTTTTATTAGTTTATTTATTTAGTTTAATTAGTTATTAGTTATTAGTTTAGTTTTTTTGTTATTATTATTAATTATTATTATTTTTTAATTATTAGTTTATTTATTAGTTATTTATTAGTTTAGTTAGTTTTAGTTAGTTTAATTATTAGTTTATTAGTTCTAGTTTTTTAGTTAGTTATTATTAGTTATTAATTTAGTTTTTATTAGTTTCTATTAGTTATTAGTTAGTCATTAGGTTTATTATCAGTTATTAGTTATTAATTTTATTAGTTTTTTAGATTAGTTATTAGTTTAGTTATTAGTTTTTAGTTAGTAGTTATTATTATTATTATTTAGTTTTTAGTTTATTATTATTTAGTTATTATTAGTTATTTAGTGATTAGTTATTATTATTAGTTTAGTTATTAGTTTATTAGTTTAGTTAGTTTATTTATTAGTTTAGTTATTAGTTAGTTATTAGTTATTAGTTTAGTTATTAGGTTTTATTAGTTTTTAGTTTTATTAGTTATTACTTTTAGTAGTTTTAGTTAGTTATTATTGTTATTAACTTTAGTTATTAGTTTAGTTAGTTTAGTTTTAATTATTTAGTGTTAGTTATTATTTTTAGTTATTAGTTAGTTATCAGTTTTAGTAAGTTATTAATTTATTAATTAATTATTTAGTTATTTATTATTTTATTATTTAGTTTATTAGGTTTTATTAGTTATTAGTTAGTTTATTATTTAGTTATTAGTTTATTATTTTTTAATTATTAGTTAATTAGTTTTTTTAGTTATTAAGTTTAGTTATTAGCTTTATTTTATTAGTTCATTATTAGTTTATTAGTTTTTTAGTTATTATTTAGTTATTTAATTTTATTATTAGTTAGTAATTATTAGTTTTACTAGTTTTTATTAGTTATTAGGTTTAGTTTAGTTAGTTTTATTTAGTTATTACTTTATTATTTATTATTAATTAGTTATTAGATTATTAGTTATTAGTTTAGTTTTATTATTAGTTTTTATTAGTTATAAGGTTATTTATTTATTAGTTATTAATTAGTTATTATTAGTTATTATTAGTTTAGTTTATTTTTTAGTTAGTATTATAAATTAAGTTCATTTTAGTTAGTTTAGGTATTAGTTTATTAGTTATTTATTAGTTAGTTTTTTTATTATTAGTTATTATTAGTTAGTTTTTAGTTTATTTAGTTTATTTATTATTAGTTTTTTAGTTATTTAGTTTATTTATTATTTTAGTTATTATTATTAGTTATTTGTTTAGTTTTATTAGTTTTAGTTAGTTATTAATTTTATTAATTAATTTTAGTCAGTTATTAATATTAGTTGTTAGTTAGTTAGTTATTAGTTTTATTGATAGTTTTATTAGGTTTTCATTTTAGTTATTAGTTAGTTTAGTTTATTAGTTCTTTTTATTAGTTATTATTAGTTATTAATTTTATTAGTTTAGTTTTAGTTAGTTTTAGTTTTAGTTTTAGTTATTAGTTATTAGTTATTAGTTTTTATTAGTTAGTTAGTTTTAGTTATATTTTTTAGTTTTTATTAGTTTTAGTTATTAGTTTTAATTATTAGTTATTAGTTATTAGTTAGTTACTTATTAGTTTAGTTTTATTAGTTATTAGTTTAGTTATTATTTAGTTATTAGCTATTAGTTTATTTAGTTATTATTAGGTTTATTAGTTATTAGTTATAGTTTATTTATTAGTTAGTTAGTTTAGTTATTCGTTAGTTTATTTGTTTTATTACTTATTAGGTTTAGTTTTTATTAGTTCTTAGTTTAGTTACTAGTTTTTTAGTTTAGTTGTTAGTTTAGTTATTAGTTTATTAGTTATTCATTAATTATTTAGTTTTTAATTAGTTAATTTTTTTTACTTATTAGTTTATTATTTATTAGTTAGTTATTATTTTATTAGTTTATTAGTTTATTAGTTTTTAGTTTATTTAGTTTTAGTTTATTATTTTATTAATCTTAGTTAGTTAGTTTTATTAGTTATTATTAGTTTTTAGCTAGTTATTTATTAAGTTTTTATTATTATTAATTTGTTATTTTTATTATTAGTTTATTAATTTTGTTAGTTTTTTAGTTTTTTAGATTAGTTAATTATTATTATTAGTTATTAGTTTAGTTAGTTTATTTATTAATTATTAGTTTATTAGTTTGTTAGTTTTATTATTAGTTTAGTTATTTAGTTTAGTTTTTTTTAGTTTATTTATTAGTTATTATTATTATTATTAGTTTTAGTTTTTATTTATTAGTTAGTTTTATTAGTTTTAATAGTTTTAGTTATTAGGTTTAGTTTTAGAATTAGTTATTTAGCTATTATTAGTGACTAGTTTGGTTTAGTTATTAATTATTAGTTTATTTTACTAGTTTTATTAATTTTTAGTTTAGTTAGTTTTATTCGTTAGTTATTTAGTTATTATTAGTTAGTTATTTAGTTAGTTATTAGCTTATTTTTTATTATTATTAGTTATTTATTATTCAGTATATTATTAGTTATTATTAGTTAGTTAGTATTTATTAGTTAGTTATTTATTTAGTTTATTAGTTTTAGTTATTAGTTAGTTAGTTTTCTAGTTTATTAGTTATTATTTATTAGTTATTAATTAGTTAGTTTTAGGTTAGTTTTTTGAGTTAGTTATTATTTAGTTTTTAGTTTTAGTTAGTTAATATTTTATTAGTTATTAGTTATTTTATTAACTTTTATTAGTTAGTTTAGCAATTTTATTAGTTATTAGTTTAGTTAGTTTTAGTTTATTAGTTTTATTAGTTATTATTAGTTATTAGTTATTAGTTATTATTAGTTCGTTATTAGTTTATTAGTTAGTTTTAATTTATTATTATTATTATTAGTTTATTAGTTTAGTTATTTAGTTATTATTAGTTAGTTTTTTGTTATTAGTTAGTTTAGTTATTTAGTTTTGTCATTCGTTTAGTTATTAGTTATTATTAGTTTTAGTTAGTTATTAGTTATTAATTATTAGTATTTAGTTTATTAGTTTGGTTATTATTAGTTTTTAGTTAGTTTAGTTAAATAGTTTATTAGTTTACTACTTTTATTAGTTATTTTGCTTTTAGTTATTAGTTATTAGTTATTAGTTTATTAGTTTTATTATTTTTATTAGTTAGTTTTATTTAGTTAGTTTAGTTTATTAGTTATTTATTAGTTTATTATTATTAGTTTTAGTTATTAGTTTAGTTTATTAGGTTTATTAATAGTTAATTATTAGTTTAGTTATTAGTTTTATTAGTTTATTAGTAAGTTATTATTAGTTTTATTAGTTATTATTTTAGTTAGTTATTAGTTATTTATTTAGTTATTATTATTATTATTTATTTATTTATTATTATTATTACTTAGTTATTATTAGTTATTAGTTTAGTTTTATTAGTTTTATTAGTTTATTTAGTTAGTTTATTAGTTTTATTTTTTAGTTATTTGTTATTAGGTTTAGTTATTAGTTATTAGTTTAATTTTAGTTATTTTTATCAGTTATTAGTTATTATTAGTTTATTAGGTTTTAGTTTATTAGTTTTAGTTAGTTTTATTAGTTATTATAGTTTGTTTAGCTTTTTTATTTTAGTTAGTTTATAAGTTTTTTAGGTTTAATATTATTAGTTAGTATTAGTTATTTAGTTATTTATTAGTTAGTTATTATTATTAGTTTATTATTAATTATTTTATTTTATTAGTTTTTATTAAGTATATTATTAGTTTATTATTATTATTATTAGTTATTAGTTATTAGTTATTAGTTTAGTTATTAAATTTAGTTATTATTTATTAGTTATTAGTTTAGTTTAGTTTTATTATTTAGTTATTAGTTAGTTATTTTAGTTTTATTAGTTAGTTATTATTATGTTATTATTATTTATTATTATTATACATTAGTTAGTTATTAGTTATTAGTTTACTTATTATTTAATTATTTAGTTTATTTTTAGTTTTACAATTAGTTAGTTTAATTTATTATTAGCTTTAGTTACTTATTAGTTTATTAGTTACATTTTTAGTTTAGTTTAGGTTAGTTTTTTATTAGTAATTTAGTTATTATTAGTTATTAGTTAGTAATTATTATTACTTATTTTAGTTAGTTATTAGTTAGTTCATTATTATTAGTTGTTATTAGTTATTAGTTTTAGTTAGGTTTAGTTTTAGTTATTATTAGTTTAGTATTTTAGTTATTATTAGTTAGTTTTTTAGTTTATTATTATTATTATTAGTTTATTAGTTATTAGTTTGTTTTTTATTATTAGTTATTAGGTTTATTATTAGTTAGTTAGTTTTTAGGTTTTTAATTACTAATAAAAACTAACTTAAATTGAAATTAACTAATAAAACTATTAACTAATAATAATAAACTAATAAAAATGAAACTAATAATAATAAACTAATAAAACTAACAACTAATTAATAACTAAACCTAAACCTAAACCTAATAATAACTAAAACTAAAAACTATTAACTAATAACTAAATTAATAACTAATAAAATCAAAACTAATAATAATAACTAATAATTAATAAAAATTAAATAAACTAACAAACTAAACTAAACTAGCTAACTAATAAACTAATAACTAATTACTAATAATAACAAAGTAAACCAAATAACTAAATAACTAATAAAATTAAATTAATAATAAATAACGGACTAATAACTAATAATAATAAACTAAATAAACTAACAACTAATATCTAATAACTAATCAAAAAACTTAACTAATAAACTAATAAATAATATAAAAATAAACTAACTAACTAAATAATTAAAAACTAAAAATAAACCTAATAAACTAATAACTAATATTAATAACTTGATATAATAACTAAATAATAACTAATAATAAATTAATAAAACTAATAACTAATAACTAAACTAATAATAATAATAATCATAATAATAACTAATTAAACAAAAAATAACTAACTAATAAATAAACTAAATAACTAATGAACTAATAATAACTAAACTAATAACTAATATACCAAACTAATAACTTAAAAACTAATAACTAATAAACTAATAACCTAATAAAAATAATAAAACTTATAATAACTAATATCTAAAACTAACTAATAACTAATAAAACCTAATAATATAAACAAATAATAAACTAAAATTCTAATAAATAAATAAAAACTAATTAAACTAATAAAACTAACAAAACTAATAAACTAAAAACTAATAATAATAAAAATAAACAAAACTAACTAATAAACTAACTAATAATAATTAATAATAATAAACTAAATAACTAAACTAATAACTAATAATTAAATAACTAAACTAATAACTAATAAAACTAACTAAACTAACTAATAATAAAACCTAAAAAAACTAATGAACTAATAAACTAAAACTAATAATAATAATAACTAAACTAAATAACTACTAAAACTAATAATAATAACTAATAAATAGCTAACCTAACTAAAACTATAACTAATAACTAATATTAAACTAACTAAAAACTAACTAATAACCAATAAAAACTAAACTAATACATAACTAATAAAACAAAAAATTTTAAAAGTAAACTAATAATAAATTAAATAATAACTAATAAACTAAAAGCTAAACTAATAATTAATAATAACTAATAACTAATAATAATAACTAAATAATAAATCTAATAAAAAAACTAAATTAAAACTAAAATAATTAATAATAAACCTAATAAAACTAAATAACTAAACTAACTAAAACCTTATAAACTAATAACTAAATAAACAAATAAACTACCTAATAAATAACTAACTAATAAAAAACTAATAAAACTAATAAGCTAATAAACTAATAAAACTAATAACTAAATAACTAATAAAACTAATAAATTAAAACTAACTAATAACTAACTAATAAACTAAACTAATAAACATAATAAACTAATAACTAATAATAATAACTTGTAATAATAATAATAAACTAATAAAAACAAATAAATAAATAACTAATAATAAACTAATATGATAATAATAACTAATATAATAAAACATGTTAAATAAACTAACTAAATTAAAAACTAACTAAAAACTAAAAACCTAATAATAAAAAACAAATAACTAATAACTATACTAAACTAGAAAACTAAACTAAACTAATAAACTAAATAACTAATAAACTAAAAACTACCTAACTAATAACTAATAATAACTAACAAATAATAACTAAACTAAATAACTAACTAATAATAACTAACAACTAATGAACTAATAACTGAACAAACTAACTAGTAAAAAAATTAAAGACTAATAATAAATAACTAACTAAAGTAAAACTAACTAGCTAATAATAACCAAACTAATAATTAAACTAATAACTAATAACTAACTAATAAACTAAACTAAAAAACTAATAATAATAACTAAAAACTAAAAATTAATAAAACTAAATAAAATAACTAACTAACTAACTAATAATAAATAATAAAACTAAATAAACTAATAACTAATAATAATAATAAGTAATAAAAGTAACTAATAACTAATAAAAATTTAAAACTAACTAATAACTAAAACTAACTAAACCTAAATAATAACTAAACTAATAACTAACTAATAATTAACAAATAAAAACTAATAACTACTAACAACTAACTAAATTAATAAACTAATAATTAACTAATAGTAACTAACTAACTAATAATTAGTAAACCTAATAATAAACTAATAAATAAATAAATAATTAATAAAATTAATAAAAACTAAGTAATAAATAAAAACTAATAACTAAAACTAATAACTAAACTAACTAATAAACTAACTAAACTAAAAACTAAACTAAATAACTAACTAACTAATAACTAATAAAATAACTAACTAAACTAATAATAAATAACTAAATTAAATAACTAAACTAAATTACTTAACTAATTATTAGTTTAGTATAATAACTAACTAACTATTAGTTAGTTATTTTATTAGTTTAGTTATTAGTTATTAGTTATTATACTAAACTAATAAACTAATAAACTAATAAAATAATAACTAATAAACCTATTAAAACTAATAATAAAACTAATAACTAACTAAAACTAATAAAACTATACTAATAACTAATAATAACCAAACTAAAAATAAATAAACTAATAACTAACTAATAAAAAAACTAATAAAAACTAACTAAACTAAATAATTAATAACTAATCATAAATAAATAAACTAAATAATAACTAAACTAATAACCTAAAATAATAACTAAAACTAACTAATAACTAATAAAATAACTAAAACTAGCTAAAAATTGATAACTAATTAAAACCAATAAAATAAATACTAAATAATAAAACTAACTAAATAATAATTAAATAATTAATAAGTAACCTAATAAAACTAATAAACTAATAACTAACTAATAAACTAATAATAATAAAATTAACTAACTAATAATAATAATTAACTAAAAATAACTAATAAGAATAATCACTACATTAATAATAATAACTAATAAAATAATAAACTAAAACTAACTAATTCATAAACTAATAAACTAACTAACTAATAAAATGAACTAACAAGTAATAATAATAATAAAACTAACAAAACTAACTAAAAATAATAATAACTAACTAATAATAATAAACAAATAACTAATAATAACTAAACTAAACTAATAACTAATAATTAACAAAACTAATTAATAACTAATGACTAATAAAACCTAAATAACTAACTAAAACTAATCCTAAAACTAATAAAACTAATAACTAAATAACTAACTAATAACTAAACTAACTAATAATTAATAAACTAAAACCTAAATAACTAATAAACTATAACTAATAAACTATATAACTAAATAATAACTAACTAAACCTAATAACTAAAACCTAATAAAATAATAACTAAAACTAATAAAACAAATAACTAACTAAACTAATAACTAAATAACTAACTAACTAACAAAAAATAACTAATAAAACTAATAATAATAAACTAAAAAATAAATAACTAAATTAATAACTAATAAATAATAAAACTAATAACTAAAACTAAATAAAACTAACTATTAAATAACTAATAAACTAATAACTAAACTAACAATAACTAACTATAAACAAAATAAACTAAACTAAACTAATAATAACAAATAATAACTAACTAATACTAATAAATAAATAACCTAATAAATAATAAAAGCTAATAATAAAACTAAACTAATAACTAATAAGCTAATAACTAACTAATAATAAATAATAAACTGATAACTAAATAAAACTAACTAAACTAAACCAAATAACTAATAAAAACTAATAAAACTAATAATAATTAACTAATAATAAAACTAAATAACTAAATAATAACTAATAAACTAATAACTAAACCTAATAATTAAAAAAATTAACTAACTAATAACTAAAAACTAATAAACTAATAACTAAATAATAAACTAATTAACTAATAAACTAATAACTAAATAACTAACTAATAACTAATAAAACCTAATAAACTAATTAATAAAAATAATAAATAACTAAATAACTAACTAAAGAATTAATAACTAATTAATAACTAATAACTAAAACTAAATAATAAAAACTAAACTAACTATACTAATAACTAAAACTACTAATAATAATAATAATCTAAAACTAATAAAACTAATAACTAATAAAACCAAATAACTAAACTAATACTAATAACTAACTATTAGCTAAATTAATAGCTAAACTAACTAAACTAATAAACTAATAACTAATAACTAAATAAATAATAATAAACTGAAAACTAAATAATAATAATAACTAATAACTAAACTAATAACTAAACTAAAAACCTAATAAAATTAATAACTAATAATAAATCTAATAACTAATTAATAACTAATAACTAACTAATAACTAATATCAAACTAATAATAACTAAACTAATAACTAATAATAAAACTTATAATAACTAAGTAAAAACTATAACTAATAAACTAATAACTAAACTAACTAATAACTAAAAACTAACTAAACTAATTAATAACTAATAATAAATAAACTAATAAAACTAATAAAACTAATAAATAACTAATAAATAAGTAACTAATAACTAACTAATAACTAATAAACTAATAAAACTAACTAATAAAAAATAATAACTAATAACTAAAATAATAACTAAAATACTAAATAAAACTAAACTAATAACTAAATAAATGATAATAATAATAACTTACTAATAAAATAAACTAATAATTAAATTAACTAAAACTAACTAATAATAATTAATAACTAAAACTAAATAACTAAACTAAAAATTAATCATAATAAACCTAATAAAACTAAACTAAAACTAATAAAACTAACCAAAATTAATAAAATTAATAAAACTAAATAACTAACTAATAACTAATAAATAAATATCTAATTAAACTAAAACTAATAACTAATAACTAAAACTAATAATAACTAAATAATAACTAATAAAACTAATAATAATAAACTAATAACTAAATAATAATAATAATAACTAAAACTAACTAAATAATAAACTAAAAACTAAGTAATAACTAACTAATAACTAATAAACTAAAACTTAATAAATAAATTAATAAAATAAATAAAATTAATAAATCTAATAATTAAAAACTAATAACTAATAAATAATAAATAATGACTAACTAAAACTAATAATAATAAATATAATAAAACTAATAATAAAATTAATAACTAAAAATAATAATAGTAAATAACTAACTAATAATAAAACTAATAACTAATAAACTTAATAATAACTAAACTAAAAACTAACTTATAAGAACTAATAAAAACTAAATAAGAAACTAAAAAAACTACTTAACTAATAACTAATAAATAATAATAATAACAACTAATTATCTAAATAACTAATCTAAAATAAATAAAAACTAATAATAAAAACTATAATAACTAACTAATAAAAACTAACTAAAACTTATAACTAATAATAACTAATGATAACTAAAATAACTAATAACTAATAAAAACTAATAAAATAATAAACTAATAACTAATAATAACTAATAACTAATAACTAATAAACTAATAATAATAATTGACTAATAATAAAAACTAATAAAATTAATAACTAAAATAACTAATAAACTAAACTAAATAGTTAACTAATAATAATAACTAAAATAATTAATAACTAATAAAACTAATTGAAAAACTAATAAATAAATAATAAATAATAATAATAAAATAAATAAATAAAAAAACTAATAATTAATAACAACTAAACTAATAAACTCAATAAATAACTAAACTAATAAACTAAATAACTAAAACTAATAATAACTAAATAACTAATAACTAATAAAATAATAACTAACAAACTAATAATAACGAATAACTAAAAACTAATAACTAATAATAACTAATAACTAATAAAAACTAAAATAACTAATAAATAATAAACTAAATAACTAATAACTAAACTGATAAAACTACACTAATAACTAATAAGTAAAACTAATAAACTAATAAATAAACTAAATAAATAAATAATTGAAGTAATAAACTAAAAAATAAGTTAATAATAAAAACTAATAACAAATAATAAACTAAAAAACTAACTAATAAAACTAACAAACTGAAAAATTAACTAATAACTAATAAATAACTAATAATAACTAACATAATAACTAACTAAACTAATAATTAATAATAAATAATAAACTAATAACTAATAACTAACTAATAAAACTAATCAAAAATAAATAAATAACTAATAAAAATGAACTAAAAAACTAATAAATAATAATAATTAAACATAACTAACAATAATAATAAACTAGCTAATTAAAAAACTAAACTAATAACTACTAAAAACTAACTAACTAAACTAATAAACTAACTAACTAATAATAACTATTAACTAGTAATTATAACTAAAAATAAACTAATTAATAATAACTAACTAATAACTAAATAATAACTAACTAAACCTAAACTAATAACTATAACTAATAACTAACTAACTAATAATAACAAATAATAATAAACTAATAAAACTAAACTAATAATAATAAAGTAATAACTAATAACTAATAAAAATTAACTAAATAACTAATAATAACTAAACTAATAACTAAACTAATAAACTAATAACCTAAACTAATAACTAATAACTAATAAAACTAATAATGAATAACTAATTAAATAAATAACATAATAACTAAACTAATAACTTAAATAACTAAACTAATAACCTAAATAACTAAACTAATAACTAAAAACTAAATAACTAACTAATAAAAACCTAAATAACTAAAACTAAATAAAAACTAATAAATTAATAATAATAAATAAAAACTAAAAAATAAAAAACTAAATAATAATAAAACTAATAATAAATAATAACTAAAAATAAATAAAACTAAAAATAATAACCTAATAATATTAATAACTAACTAATAATAACTAAATAGCTAAACTAAACCTAATAAAAAACTAAAAAATAATAAAACTAAAACTAAATAATAATAAACTAACTAACTAATAAAACTAAACTAATAAACTAATAAACTATTTAAAACTATATAAACTAACTAATAATAATTAATAATAAATAACTAAACTAATACAAACTAACTAATTAATAACTAACTAATAACTAAATAATAAACTAATAACTAAATTAATTGATAACTAATAATAAAAATAAAAATAAATAATAATAATGTAAACTAATAAACTAAATAACTAATGCATAATAACTAAAATAACTAATAAACCAATAAAATTAACTAAACTAATTTCTAATAAAAACTAACTAAAATTGAAATTAACTAATAAAACTAATAACTAATAATAATAAACTAATTAAAACTAAACTAATAATAATAAACTAATAAAACTAACAACTAATTAATAACTAAACCTAAACCTAAACCAAATAATAGCTAAAACTAAAAACTAATAAGTAATAACAAAATTAATAACTAATAAAATCAAAACTAATAATAATAACTAATAACTAATAAAAACTAAATAAACTAACAAACTAATCTAAACTAACTTACTAATAAACTAATAACTAATAACTAATCATAACTAACTATTAATAACTAAGTAAACCTAATAACTAAATAACTAATAAAACTAAACTAATAATAAATAATGAACTAATAACTAATAATAATAAACTAAATAAACTAATAACTAATAACTAATAACTAACCAAAAAACTTAACTAATAAACTAATAAATAATACCAAAATAAACTAACTAATTAAATAATAAAAACTAATAATAAACCTAATAAACTAATAACTAAACTAATAACTAATAATAATAACTAGATATAATAACTAAATCTAATAATAACTAAATAATAACTAATAATAAATAATAAAACTAATAACTAATAATAACATAAACTAATAAACTAAAAACTAATAAAGTAATAACTAAATAATAACTAAACTAAAACTAATAACTAAACTAATAATAATAATAATAACAATAACTAATAAAACTAAAATAACTAACTAATAAATAACTAATAAATAAACTAAATAATTAATAAACTAATAATAACTAAATTAATAACTAATAAACTAAACTAATAACCTAAAAACTAATAAATAAATTAACTAATAATAACTAAACTAATAACTAAATAATAACTAATAACTAAAACTAACTAATAACTAATAAAATCTAATAATATAAACTAATAATAAATTAAAAAACTAATAAATAAATAAAAACTAAAAACTAATAAAATGAACTAAACTAATAAACTAAAAACTAATAATAACTGATATAATAATAATAATAAACTAAACTAAATAACTAATAAACTAACTAATAATAACTAATCATAATAAAGTAAATAACTTAACTAATAACTAATAACTAAATAACTAAACTAATAACTAACAAAACTAACTAAACTAACTAATAATAAAACCTAAAAAACTAAAACTAATAATAATAATAACTAAACTAAATAACTAATAAAATTAATAATAATAACTAATAAAGAATAATAAATTAACTCAAAACTAACAAATAATAATTGGAACTAATAATAAAAACTAATTAATAACTAATAAAAACTAAACTAATAAATAACTAATAAAACTAAATAACTAATAACTAAACTAATAATAAAATAAATAATAACTAATAACTAGCTAACTAATAAACTAAAAGCGAAACTAAAAATTAATAATAACTAATAAATAATAATAATAATTAAAAAATAAATATAATAAAAAACTAAATAAAAAACTAAAATAACTAATAATATACCTAATAAAACTAAATAACTAAACTAACTAAAAACCTTATAAACAAATAACAAAATAAACAAATAAACTAATTAATAATTAACTAACTAAAAAAAACTAATAAAACTAATAAACTAATAAAATAATTAGATTAAAAACTAAATAACAAATAAAAGTAATAAATTAAAACTAACTAATAACTAATTAATGAATTAAATAAATAAACCTAATAAACTAACAACTAATAATAATAACTAATAATAATAATAATAATAATAAAAATAATAAAAACTAATAAACAAATAACTAATAATAAAAATAATATGACAATAATAACTAATAAAATAAAACTAATTAAATAAACTAACTAAATTAAAAACTAACTAAAAACTAAAAACCCAATAATAAAAAATAAATAACTAATAAACTAAATAAGTAATAAACAAAACTAATAAACTAAAAACTAACTAACTAATAACTAATAATAACTAAGAAATAATAACTAAACTAAATAACTAACTAATAATAACTAATAACTAATAAACTAATAACTGAACTAACTAACTAATAAAAAAATTAAAAACTAATAATAAATAACTAACTAAACAAAAACTAACTAGCTAATACTAACTAAACTAATAACTAATAATTAACTAATAAACTAAACTAAAAAACTAATCATAACATCTAAAAATAATAACTAATAAAACTAAATAAAATAACTAACTAACTAACTAACTAATAATAAATAATAAAACTAAATAAACTAATAAGTAATAATAATAATAACTAATAAAACTAACTAATAACTAATATAAAAAAAACTAACTAATAACCTAAAATAACTAAACCTAAATAATAACTAAACTAATGAATAACTAATAATTAACTAATAAAAACTAATAACTAATAACTAATAACTAAACTAATAAACTAATAATAAATTAATAACTAAGTAATAATAACTAACTAATAATTAATAAACTTAATAATAATAAACTAATAAATTAATAATAAATTAATAAAAACTAACTAATAAATAAAAACTAATAACTAAAACTATTAACTAAACCATTTAATAAACTAACTAAACTAATAACTAAACTAAATAACTAACTAACTAATAACTAATAAAATAAGTTACTAAACTAATAATAAATAACTAAACTAAATAACTAAATTAAATAACTAAACTAATAAAACTATAACTAATAAAAACTAATAACTAAAAAATAAAACTTATAATAAAACTAACTAAATAACTAATAAACTAAATAACTAAACTAATAAAACTAACTAAATAACTAAACTAATAACTAATAACAAAAACTAATAAATAATAATAATTAAAAAAACTAACTAAACTAATAACTAATAGCTAATAATAAGCTAATAAATAATAATAACTAAATAATAATTAATAATAAACTAATAAACTCATAATAATAATAAATAACTAACTAATTAATAAATAACTTATAAAACTAATAACTAATAACTAAATAAAACTAATAATAACTAAATAATAACTAACTAATCACCTAATTAATAATTAATAAACTAAAATTATTAGTAACTAACTAACAAATAATAACTAGTAACAAAACTAATAACTAAAATAAAAAATAACAAAATTAACTAAATAATAACTAATAACTAAAACTAAAATAATAACTAAATAACTAAACTAATAATAATAACTAAACTAAATAAAATAAAACTAACTAATAAATAATAATAAACTAATAAAACTAATAACTAAACTAATATAATAAATCTAACAAACTAATAATAATATAATAAAACTAATAAAACTAATAACTAAAACCTGATAATTAAAACAAATAACCAAAAACTAATAAACTAATAACTAAACTAACAACTAATAAACTAATATAATAAACTAAATAATAAAACTAATAAATAACAAAATAACTAATTAATAATAAAATCCTAAAACTAATAACTAAATAACTAAACTAAAACTAATAACTAATAAAATAACCTAACTAATAATAATAACTAGCTAATAATAAAAACTAATAAAAAACTAATAACTAACTAAACTAATAATAACTAATAATAAACCTAAAAAGCTAAACTAAAAACCTAATAAATTAATAACTAACTAACTAATAATAACTATACTGATAAACTAATAATTAACAAATAATAACTAACTAAATAACTATCTAAAAACTAATAATAATAATAACTAATAATAATAATAACTAAACTAATAAACTAATAATAACTAATAAAACTAATAAAACTAATAACTAACTAAATAACTAATAATAAAACTAATAAAACTAAAACTAAACCTAAACTAATAAACTAAAACCTAATAACTAAAATAAAACTAATAACTAGTTATGATTTAATATTTATTTATTAAATAATTTTTCTTTAATAAATAGCTTACTCATTAATTATTTTTTTGCTAACTAAACTAAAATTTAATAATTTTTTTAATTTTTTTAATTTATCATGAATTATTTACCATCAATTTGAATAAACATAATTATATTTATTAAATTATAAATAAGCTATAATAATATTTATTTTAATTCAAGTTAAAATAAATATTAGGGGTTCAGTAAATTCAAAAAAGAAATTGAAAAGAAGAAAAAATCTCATTTTGAGGCAGTCTCATTTTCCCAAAAAGAAAAAAAAATCTCTCTTTCCTAAAAAGGAAAAAAAAGAAATAGAAAAGCTAAGCTTTTCTCTCCTAGGCGCTCCGCTCCGCTCCGTGAATTCAAAATATGCTCATTTTTGAGCGTATTTAGAAGTCACGCAAAGTAGGCTATTGTGGGATTTAAAATACCTCAAAAAGTTCACTAAATTTATTTTACTGCCATCCAAACAACAAAAAAAGAAAAAACATGTAAACTAATTACAGCGCATTCCATTTACCGCTAATTAAACAACCCTTAGTTATTATTAGGTATATTATTTATTAGTTTTAGTTTTTTTATTAGTTAGTTAGTTTAGTTTATTATTAATTATTAATTAGGTTAGTTTTAGTTTAGTTATTAGTAAGGTCATTAGTTTTATTAGTTATTAGGTTTAGTTTTTATTAATTATTAGTTTAGTTATAAGTTTTTTAGTTTAGTTAATAGTTTAGTTATTAGTTTATCAGTTTATTAGTTAATTATTTAGTTTTTAGTTAGTTAGTTTTTATTACTTATTAGTTTATTAGTTATTAGTTAGTTATTATTTTACTATTTTATTAGTTTATTCATTTTTAGTTTATTTAGTTTTGTTTATTAGTTTTATTAGTTATTATTAGTTATTAGTTATTAGTTAGTTATTAGTATTAGTTAGTTTTTTAGTTATGAGATAGTTTAATTATTTAGTTTTAGTAATTAGTTTAGTTATTAGTTATTAGTTATTTAGTTATTACTAGTTTTAGTTAGTTATTAGTTTATTAGTTTAGTTATTATTAGTTTTTAGTTAGTTTAGTTATTTAGTTTATTAGTTTATTAGTTTTGTTAGTTATGTAGTTTTTAGTCTAGTTATTAGGTCTTAGTTAGTTATTTAGTTTATTATTTAGTTATTATTATTAGTTTGATTAGTTATTAGTTATTTATTATTATTAGTTTTATTAGTTATTAATTATTTATTATTAATAGTTTTATTTATTATTTTAGTTATTAGTTTATTAGTTATTTTTATTATTTATTATTAGATAGTTAGTTATTATTAGTTATTTATTAGTTAATTTTATTATTAATTATTTATTTATTAGTTTATTAGTTTAGTTACTAGGTTTTATTAATTATTTAGCTTAGTTATTTTTATTAGTTATTATTTATTAGTTATTATTAGTAAGTTATTATTATTAGTTAGTTATTATTTTATTAGTTTATTATTAGTTATTAGTAGTTATTATTTTAATTAGTTAGTTATTAGTTTAGTTTATTAGTTAATTATTATTAGTTAGTTTTATTATTAAATTTTATTTTTTTTAGTTTTTAATTAGTTTTATTAGTTATTAGTTAGTTAGTTTATTATTAGTTAGTAATTAATTTATTAGTTTAGGTTTTTAGTTTTAGTTTATTAGATTTTATTAGTTAGTTATTAATTATTTATTTTATTATTAGTTATTAGTTTAGTTTATGATTATTATTATTAGTTTTATTACTATGATTATTAGTTTATTAGTTTTAGGTTTAGGTTTATTAGTTTTTTAGTTTTTAGTTTTATTTGTTTTTATTATTAGTTATTAGTTTATTACTTTTTAGTTTTATTAGTTAGTTATTCTTATTATTTTTTATTAGTTTATTATTTGTTATTAGTTAGTTAGTTGTTATTATTAGTTTTTTTAGTTAAGTTATTAGTTATTAGTTTATTTAGGATTTTATTAGTTTTATTATTAGTTTATCAGTTTAATTATTAGTTAGTTAGTTTCAGTTTATTAGTTTAGTTAGTTTTATTAGTTAGTTTATTTATTAGTTTATTATTAGTTTATTAGTTTACTATTTTAGATTTTTGTTAGTTATTTAGTTATTATTATTAGTTATTAAGTTAGTTATTATTAGTTTTGTTATTTATTAGTTTATTATTATTATTATTTATTTTTTATTATTAGTTAGTTAGTTTTTAATTATTAGTTAGTTAGTTTTATTAGTTTAATAGTTTATTAGTTTATTATTAGTTATAGTTAGTTATTATTAGTTAGTTTTATTAGTTAGTTTTATTAATTTATTATTACAAGTTTATTAGTTTTTTAGGTTTTATTAGATATTAGTTTTATTTAAGTTATTTGGTTGTAGTTTATTAGTTTAGGTTTAATTTTAGTTTTATTTGTTTTATTATTAGTTATTTAGTTAGTTATTAGTTTTATTAGTTTTATTAATTATTATTATTATTAGTTTTTAGTTAGTTATTTAATTAGTTATTATTTGTTAGTTATTAGTTTATTAGTTTAGTTATTATTAATTAGTTAGTTATTAGTTTTTATTAGTTAATTTATTAGTTATTAGTTAGTTTATTAATTTTATTAGTTCCAGTTATTAGTTCAATTTTATTAGTTTTATTTAGTTATTAATCTATTAGTTTTTAGTTAGTTAGTTTATTAGTTTAGTTTATTATTAGTTTAATTAGTTAGTTTGTCATTTAGGTAATTATTATTAGTTAGTTATTTAATTAGTTTAGTTATTATTATTATTAGTTTTATTAGTTTTATTTTGTTAGTTATTAGTTAGTTTTAGTTTAATAGTTATTAGTTATTAGTTTTAGTTTTTTACTTTAGTTTGTTATTAGTAAGTTAGTTTTAGTTTTAGTTTTTTGTTATTAGTTAGTTAGTTAGTTTTTTTAGTTATTAGTTAAGTTATTTTATTAGTTAGTTTTATTAGGTTATTAGGTTTAGTTATTAGTTTATTAGTTATTAGTTTAGTTTAGCTATTAGTTATTAGTTTATTAGTTTTTATTAGTTAATTATTAGTTAGTTAGTTTAGTTTTTAGGTTTAGTTTAGTTATTTACTATTAGTTATTAGTTATTAGTTTTATTTATTTATTATTATTTATTTAGTTTATTAGTTTTTAGTTAGTTTAGTTTTAGTTATTATTATTATTATTAGTTTTATTTATTAATTTATTTAGTTAGTTATTAGTTTAGTTATTATTTTATTAGTTTTATTAGTTTTCATTTTTAGTTATTATTATTAGTTATCAGTTATTATTATGAGTTAGTTTTAAGTTTTATTATTAGTTATTAGTTATTATTATTAATTATTAGTTATTAGTTTTTATTAGTTTATTATTATTAGTTTATTTCATTAGCTATTTAGTTTAGTTATTTTACTTAGTTATTTAGTTTTATTAGTTATTATTAGTTAGTTTTTAGTTTTTAGTTTAGTTTAGTTAGTTATTTAGTTATTAGTTTTAGTTTTAATTAGTTTAGTCATTAGTTAGTTTAGTTTTTATTAGTTAGTTATTATTAGTTAATTTTAGTTTTTTAGTTTAGTTATTAGTTTATTAGTTTTTAGTTATTAGTTAGTTAGTTTATTAGTTAATTATTAGTTATTAGTTATTATTTAATAGTTTATTAGTTTAGTTTTTAGTTATATTATTAGTTCATTATAAGTTAGTTAGTTAGAATTATTACTTTAGTTATTAATTATTAGTTTATTAGTTATTTATTTATTATTTATTAGTTTAGTTTTTAGTTTTTATTAGTTATTAATTATTAGTTTATTAGTTTATTAGTTTATTAGGTATAGTTTTTATTAGTTTTTAATTAGTTATTTAGTTATTATTATTAGTTAGTTAGTTATTATTAGTTTATTAGTTTTATTAGTTATTTATTATTTGGTTAGTTAGTTTTATTAGTTATTAGTTATTAGTTTAGTTATTATTATTATTACTATTACTTTGTTATTTAGTTTATTAGTTTTTATTAGATTTTTTTATTAGTTATTAGTTAGTTTTAGTTTTATTATTATTATTAGTTAGTTATAATTTTATTAGTTTAGTTCAATTATTTTTATTACTTATTAGTTATTAGGTTTTAGTTATTTAGTTATAATTTTAGTTATTAGTTGTATTTAGTAGTTATTAATTAGTTAGTTATTAGTTATTAGTTAGTTAGTTTTTAGTTTAGTTATTAGTTATTTATTAGTTTAGTTGATATTATTAGTTAGTTATTCTTATTAGTTTATTAGTTAGTTTTAGTTAGTTATTTAGTTTAGTTTTTAGTTAGTTATTAATTAGTTTATTATTAGTTTAGTTATTAGTTATTAGTTACTAGTTATTATTATTAGTTATTTAGTTTTATTATTAGTTTTAGTTTTTATTAGCTATTAGTTTAATTTATTATTAGTTATTTATTTTAGTTAGTTATTCTTAGTTAGTTATTAATTATTAATTTAGTTTATTTTATTAGTTAGTTTAATTAGTTATTATTAGTTATAAGTTTAGTTATTATTAGTTATTTAGTTTAGTTATGATTATTAATTATTAGTTGGTTATTTAGCTTATTAGTTTTTTAGTTTAGTTATTTAGTTTTAGTTATTATTATTTATTTATTTAGTTAATTAGTTTAGTTAGTTAGTTTTTATTAGTTATTAGTTTTTAGTTTTTAATTTAGTTATTATGTTAGTTATTTAGTTTTATTAGTTATTATTAGTTTATTAGTTTATTATTAGTTTTTAGTTAGGTTTAGTTAGGTTTTTAATTATTAGTTATTAATTTATTATTTTTAGTTTTTATTTATTAGTTTAGTTATTAGTTAATTATTAGTTTTTAGTTTGATGTTATTAGTTAGTTAGTTAGTTAGTTATTTTTATTATTAGTTATTAGTTAGTTATTAGTTATTACTTATTAATTATTATTAGTCTAGTTATTTAGTTTTATTAGGTTATTAGTTTAGTTATTATTAGGTTTTTTTATTATTAATTTTATTACTAGTTATTAGTTTATTAGTTATTAGTTATTTTTAGTTTTTAGTTTTTATTAGGTTAGTTAGTTAGTTATTAGTTATTATTAGTTTTTAATTAGTTGTTCATTAGTTTATTAGTTATTAGTCAGTTAGTTTTTAGTTTAGTTTTTAGTTAGAGTTATTAGTTTTATTAGTTATTATTAGCTATTAGTTTAATTATTAGTTTATTAGTTTTAGGTTCAGTTAGTTATTTTTTTAGTTTATTAGGTTTATTATTCATTAATTTTAGTTATTAGTTTATTATAATTATTTAGTTTAGTTTTTTTATTAGTTTAGTTTTATTTTTAGGTTTATTTTTTAGTTTTAGTTTATTAGTTAGTTATTAGTTGGTTAGTTAGTTATTTAGTTTTGTTAGTTTATTAGTTATTTGTTATTAGTTTAGTTATTTTTGGTTATTAGTTTATTAATTATTAGTTTTATTAGTTATTATTAGTTTAGTTATTAGTTATTAGGTTTTAGTTTATTATTAGTTTTTATTTAGTTAGTTATTATTTAGTTCTTAGGTTTACTTTAGTTTTTAGTTTAATTATTAGTTATTAGTTTATTAGTTTAGTTTTTTAGGTTTTTAGTTAGTTAGTTTATTATTAGTAAGTTATTTAGTTAATATTTTTTTAGTTAGTTATTTTAGTTAGTTATTTTATTAGTTTTATTAGGTTTTATTTGTTTAGTTTTAAATATTAGTTATTAGTTAGTTTATTTATTAGTTTAGTTTATTAGTTTTTAGTTAAGTTTTAGTATTAGTTTACGTATTAATTTTTAGTTTAGTTATTAATTATTAGTTTATTAGTTTTTATTTAGTTAGTTATTTAATTATTTAGTTTATTTTTAATTATTAGTTTAGTTATTAGTTAGTTTATTTATTATTTAGGTATTAGTTTAGTTTTATTATTTAGTTATTATTTATTATTAGTTTAGTTATTATTAGTTAGTTATTTTAGTTATAATTAATTTTATTTGTTTAGTATAGTTTTATCTAGTTAGTTATTTAGTTTTAGTCATTATTAGTTATTTCTTTTTTTTTTTTTTTTATTAGTTATTAGTTAGTTTATTTAGTTATTAGTTTAGTTAGTTATTAGTTATTAGTTTAGTTAGTAATTATTATTATTATTTTTAATTTTATTAGTTATTTATATAGTTATTAGTTTTTATTAGTAGTTTAGTTTTTAGTTATTAGTTAGTTAGGTTCTTATTATTAATTAGTTAGCTTCTAGTTTAGTTTTTTTATTAGTTTTATTTTAGTTTATTAATTATTATTATTATTATTAGTTAGTTAGTTTATTAGTTTATTATTAGTTAATTATTAATTTTATTAATTTATTAGTTTAATTATTATTAATTATTTAGTTTAGTTATTAGTTATTTTAGTTTATTATTTAGTTTAATTTTAGTTATTTTATTAGTTTATTTATTAGTTATTAGTTTTATTTATTATTATTAGTTATTATTTTCATTAGTTTATTAGTTTGTTATCTACATTATTTGTTTTTAGTTATTAGTTATTTATTATTTATTGGTATTATTAATTATTAGTTATTAACATTTTAGTTTTATTATTAGTTATTAATTATTAGTTTATTAGTTTAGTTATTTGGTTATTAGTTTAGTTATTTAGTTTTAGTTTATTATTATTAGTTAATTATTAGTTTAGTTATTTTATTAATATTAGTTAGTTATTAATTATTAGTTATTATTAGTTAGTTAGATTTATTATTTAGTTTATTATTAATTATTATTATTAGTTATTTATTTATTCATTATTAGTTTGTTTATTATTATTAGTTATTAGTTATTAGTTTATTAGTCTTATTTGTTATCAGTTAGTTTTCTTAATTATTATAAGTTTATTTATTAGTTAATAGTTTAGTTATTATTATTTATTAGGTTTTATTAGTTATTAGGTTGTTAGTTTTAATTATTATTAGATGTTATTTTAGTTTAGTTATTAGTTTAGTTTAGCTATTAGTTATTAGTTTATTAGTTTTTATTAGTTAATTATTAGTTAGTTAGTTTAGTTTTTAGGTTTAGTTTAGTTATTTATGATTAGTTATTATTTATTATTTATTATTTTTTTAGTTTATTAGTTTTTAGTTAGTTTAGTTTTAGTTATTATTATTGTTATTATTAGTTTTATTTATTAATTAATTTAGTTAGTTATTAGTTTAGTTATTATTAGGTTATTATTTATTTTATTATTACTTTATTTAGTTTAGTTATTTTATTATTAGTTATTATTTTATTAATTTTATTAGTTTTCAATTTTAGTTATTATTAATTATTAGTTATTATTATCAGTTAGTTTTAAGTTTTATTATTAGTTATTATTTATTATTAATAATTATTAGTTATTAGTTTTTATTAGTTATTTAGTTTAGTTATTTAGTTTTATTAAATATTATTAGTTAGTTTTTAGTTTTTAGTTTAGTTTAGTTAGTTATTTAGTTATTTAGTTATTAGTTAGTTTACTTATTATTAGTTAGTTTAGTTTTTTAGTTTAGTTATTAGTTATTATTTAGTTAGTTTAGTTTTTAGTTATATTATTAGTTAGTTATAAGTTAGTTAGTTAGAATTATTACTTTAGTTGTTAATTATTAATTTATTAGTAATTTATTAGTTATTAGTTATTAGTTAATTAGGTTTAGTTTTTATTAGTTTTTAGTTAGTTATTTAGTTATTATTATTAGTTAATTAGTTATGATTAGTTAACTCATTTTATTAGTTATTTATTATTTGGTTAGTTAGTTTTATTAGTTATTAGTTTAGTTATTATTATTATTACTATTAGTTAGTTATTTAGTTTATTAGTTTTTATTAGATTTGTTTATTAGTTATTAGGTTATTAGTTATTAGTTAGTTTTAGTTTTTTTATTATTATTAGTTAGTTATAATTTTATTAGTTCAGTTCAGTTATTTTTATTACTTATTAGTTATTAGGTTTTAGTTATTTAGTTTATTTATTATTTAGTTATTAGTTAAGTTATTAGGTTTAGTTATTAATTTGTTAGTTATTAGTTAGTTTTTAGTTTAGTTATTAGTTAGTTATTAGTTTAGTTGATATTATTAGTTAGTTATTCTTATTAGTTTATTAGTTAGTTTTAGTTTAGTTAGTTTTAGTTAGTTATTTAATTTAGTTTTTAGTTAGTTATTAGTTATTAGTTTGTTATTAGTTTAATTATTAGTTACTAGTTATTATTATTAGTTATTTAGTTTTATTATTAGTTTTAGTTTTTATTAGCTATCATTTTAATTTATTATTAGTTATTTGTTTTAGTTAGTTATTATTAATTAGTTATTAGTTATTAGTTATTAGTTTAGTTTATTTTATTAGTTAGTTTTATTAGTTATTAGTTTAGTTATTATTAGTTATTTAGTTTAGTTATTATTATTAGTTATTAGTTAGTTTATTAGTTTTTTAGTTTAGTTATTTAGTTTTAGTTGTTATTATTTATTTATTTAGTTAATTAGTTTAGTTAGTTAGTTTTTATTAGTTATTAGTTTTATTAGATAGTTATTAGTTATTAGTTTTTAATTTAGTTATTATTTTAGTTATTTAGTTTTATTAGTTACTATTAGTTTATTAGTTTATTATTAATTTTTAGTTAGGTTTTTAGTTTTTAGTTATTAGTTTATTATTTTTAGTTTTTATTTATTAGTTTAGTTATTAGTTAATTATTAGTATTTAGTTTTATGTTATTAGTTAGTTAGTAAGTTAGTTAATTTTATTATTAGTTATTTGTTAGTTATTAGTTACTAGTTATTAGTTATTATTAGTTATTAGTCTAGTAATTTAGTTTTATTAGGTTATTAGTTTATTAATTTAGTAATTATTAGGTTTTATTTATTATTAGTTTTTATTACTAGTTATTAGTTTTATTAGTTTATTAGTTATTAGTTTTTAGTTTTTATTAGGTTAGTTAATTAGTTATTAGTTATTATTAATTTTAGTTAGTTGTTAGTTAGTTTTTAGTTTAGTTTTTTATTAGTTTTATTAGTTTTATTAGTTATTATTAGCTATTAGTTTAGTTATTAGTTTATTAGTTTAGGTTCGGTTAGTTATTTTTTTTTGTCTAGGTTTATTATTCATTAGTTTTAGTTATTAATTTATTAGTTTAGTTATTATTTTAATATAGTTATTTAGTTTAGTTTTTTAGTTATTAGTTTAGTTTTATTTATAGGTTTATTTTTTAGCTTTAGTTTATTAGTTATTTATTAGTTGGTTAGTTAGTTATTTAGTTTTATATTAGTTTATCAATTATTAGTTATTAGTTTAGTTATTATTAATTCATTAGTCTTATTACTTATTAGTTTATTTATTACTATTGCCTTATTATTAGCTCTTTATTTAGTTGCTTTATTTAGTTCTTAGTTTAATTTTAGTTTAGCTCTAATTATTAGTCATTAGTTTATTAGTTTAGTTTTTAGGTTTTAGTTAGTATTATTAGTAAGTTATTTAGTTAATATTTTTTTAGTTATTTAATTTATTCTTTATTAGTTTTATTAGTTTTATTTGTTTAATTTTAAATATTAGTTATTAGTTAGTTTATTTATTAGTTTAGTTTATTAGTTTTTAGTTAAGTTTTAGTATTAGTTTACGTATTAATTTTTAGTTTAGTTATTAATTATTAGTTTATTAGTTTTTATTTAGTTAGTTATTTAATTATTTAGTTTATTTTTAATTATTAGTTTAGTTATTAGTTAGTTTATTTATTATTTAGGTATTAGTTTAGTTTTATTATTTAGTTATTATTTATTAGTTTAGTTATTATTAGTTAGTTATTTTAGTTATAATTAATTTTATTTGTTTAGTATAGTTTTATCTAGTTAGTTATTTAGTTTTAGTCATTATTAGTTATTTCTTTTTTTGTTTTTTTATTAGTTATTAGTTAGTTTATTTAGTTATTAGTTTAGTTAGTTAGTTATTAGTTATTAGTTTAGTTACTTATTATTATTAGTTATTATTTTTTAATTTTATTAGTTATTTATATAGTTATTAGTTTTTATTAGTAGTTTAGTTTTTAGTTATTAGTTAGTTAGGTTCTTATTATTAATTAGTTAGCTTCTAGTTTAGTTTTTTTATTAGTTTTATTTTAGTTTATTAATTATTATTATTATTATTATTAGTTAGTTAGTTATTATTATTATTATTAATTATTAATTTTATTAATTTATTAGTTTAATTATTATTAATTATTTAGTTTAGTTATTAGTTATTTTAGTTTATTATTTAGTTTAGTTTTAGTTATTTTATTAGTTTATTTATTAGTTATTAGTTTTATTTATTATTATTAGTTATTATTTTCATTAGTTTATTAGTTTTGTTATCTAGTTATTAGTTTTGTTAGTTTAGTTAGTTTTATTAGTTATTTATTAGTTTATTAGTTATTATTAATTATTAGTTATTAACATTTTAGTTTTATTATTAGTTATTAATTATTAGTTTATTAGTTTAGTTATTTGGTTATTAGTTTAGTTATTTAGTTTTAGTTTATTATTATTAGTTAATTATTAGTTTAGTTATTTTATTAATATTAGTTAGTTAAATTTATTATTTAGTTTATTATTAGTTATTATTATTAGTTATTTATTTATTCATTATTAGTTTGTTTATTATTATTAGTTATTAGTTATTAGTTTATTAGTCTTATTTGTTATCAGTTAGTTTTCTTAATTATTATAAGTTTATTTATTAGTTAATAGTTTAGTTATTATTATTTATTAGGTTTTATTAGTTATTAGGTTGTTAGTTTTAATTATTATTAGATGTTATTTTAGTTTAGTTATTAGTTTATTAGTTATTAGTTTAGTTTAGCTATTAGTTATTAGTTTATTAGTTTTTATTAGTTAATTATTAGTTAGTTAGTTTAGTTTTTAGGTTTAGTTTAGTTATTTATGATTAGTTATTTATTATTTATTATTTTTTGTTTTTAGTTAGTTTAGTTTTAGTTATTATTATTATTATTAGTTTTATTTATTAATTAATTTAGTTAGTTATTAGTTTAGTTATTATTAGGTTATTATTTATTTTATTATTACTTTATTTAGTTTAGTTATTTTATTATTAGTTATTATTTTATTAATTTTATTAGTTTTCAATTTTAGTTATTATTAATTATTTTATTATTAGTTTTAAGTTATTATTATTTATTATTAATAATTATTAGTTATTAGTTTTTATTAGTTATTTAGTTTAGTTATTTAGTTTTATTAGATATTATTAGTTAGTTTTTAGTTTTTAGTTTAGTTTAGTTAGTTATTTAGTTATTTAGTTATTAGTTAGTTTACTTATTATTAGTTAGTTTAGTTTTTTAATTTAGTTATTAGTTATTATTTAGTTAGTTTAGTTTTTAGTTAGATTATTAGATTATTAGTTAAGTTAGTTAATTATTACTAAATTAATTATTAATTTATTAGTATTATTAGTTATTAATTAGTTTAGTTTTAGTTTTAGTTAGTTATTTATTATTATTATTAGTTAGATTAGTTAACCATTTTATTAATTATTTATTATTTGGTTTTAGTTTATTTATTAGTTATTTATTATTATTATTATTTATTAGTTATTTAGTTTATTAGTTTTATTAGATTTTATTATATTAGTTATTTAGTTTTATTATTTTATTTATTATTTAATAATTTTATTTATTACTTATTACTTATTAGTTTTTAGTTATTTATTTATTTTATTATTTAGTTATTAGTTAGTTATTTTGTTATTAATTTGTTAGTTATTAGTTAGTTTTTTTATTTATTATAGTTATTAATTTAGTTGATATTATTAGTTAGTTATTCATATTAGTTTATTAGTTAGTTTTAGTTAGTTATTAGCTAATAGTTAGTTATTAGTTTAATTATTAGTTAATAGTTATTATTATTAGTTATTTAGTTTTATTATTAGTTTTAGTTTTTATTAGTTATTTGTTTTAGTTAGTTATTATTAATTAGTTATTAGTTATTAGTTTAGTTTATTTTATTAGTTAGTTTTATTAGTTATTAGTTTAGTTATTATTAATTATTTAGTTTAGTTATTATTATTAGTTATTAATTAGTTTATTAGTTTTTTAGTTTAGTTATTTAGTTTTAGTTGTTATTATTTATTTATTTAGTTAATTAGTTTAGTTAGTTAGTTTTTATTAGTTATTAGTTTTATTAGATAGTTATTAGTTATTAGTTTTTAATTTAGTTATTATTTTAGTTATTTAGTTTTATTAGTTACTATTAGTTTATTAGTTTATTATTAATTTTTAGTTAGGTTTAGTTAGGTTTTTAGTTTTTAGTTATTAGATTATTTTTAGTTTTTATTTATTAGTTTAGTTATTAGTTAATTATTAGTATTTAGTTTTATGTTATTATTAAGAAGTTAGTTAATTTTATTATTAGTTATTGTTGTTACTAGTTACTAGTTATTAGTTATTAGTTATTAGGTTATTAGTCTAATTTGGTTTTGTGTTATTAGTTTATTAATTTAGTATTATTAGGTTTTTATTTATTACTAGTTAGTAGTTTTATTAGTTTATTAGTTATTAGTTTTTAGTTTTTATTAGGTTAGTTAGTTAGTTATTAGTTATTATTAGTTTTTAGTTAGTTGTTAGTTAGTTTTTAGTTTAGTTTTTTATTAGTTTTATTAGTTTTATTAGTTATTATTAGCTATTAGTTTAGTTATTAGTTTATTAGTTTTAGGTTCAGTTAGTTATTTTTTAGTCTATTAGGTTTATTATTCATTAGTTTTAGTTATTAGTTTATTAGTTTAGTTATTATTTTAATATAGTTATTTAGTTTAGTTTTTTAGTTATTAGTTTAGTTTTATTTATAGGTTTATTTTTTAGCTTTAGTTTATTAATTATTTATTAGTTGGTTAGTTAGTTATTTAGTTTTATATTAGTTTATCAATTATTAGTTATTAGTTTAGTTATTTTTAGTTATTAGTTTATTAGTTATTAGTTTTATTAGTTATTTATTTTTAGTTTATTATTAGTTTAGTTATTAGTTATTAGGTTTTAGTTTATTATTAGTTTTTATTTAGTTAGTTATTATTTAGTTCATAGGTTTACTTTAGTTTTTAGTTTAATTATTAGTTATTAGTTTATTAGTTTAGTTTTTTAATTTTTTAGTTAGTTAGTTTATTATTAGTTAGTTATTTAATTATTATTAGTTTAGTTAGTTATTTCGTTAGTTATTTTATTAGTTTTATTAGGTTTTATTTGTTTAGTTTTAGATATTAGTTATTAGTTAGTTTATTTATTAGTTTAGTTTATTAGTTTTTAGTTAAGTTTTAGTATTAGTTTACATATTAATTTTTAGTTTAGTTATTAGTTATTAGTTTATTAGTTTGTATTTAGTTAGTTATTAGTTAATTATTTAATTATTTAGTTTATTAATTATTGGTTTAGTTATTAGTTAGTTTATTTATTAGTTAGGTATTAGTTTAGTTATTATAGTTTTTTAATTATTAGTTTAGTTTTATTATTTAGTTATTATTTATTATTAGTTTAGTTATTATTAGTTAGTTATTTTAGTTATTATTAGTTTTATTTGTTTAGTATAGTTTTTTCTAGTTAGTTATTTAGTTTTAGTCATTATTAGTTATTAGTTAGTTTATTTAGTTATTAGTTTAGTTAGTTATTATTATTAGTTATTATTTTTTAGTTTTATTAGTTATTTATATAGTTATTAGTTTTTTATTAGTAGTTTAGTTTTTAATTATTAGTTAGTTAGGTTCTTATTATTAGTTAGTTAGCTTCAAGTTTAGTTTTTTTATTAGTTTTATTTTAGTTTATTAATTAATATTATTATTAGTTTATTAGTTTAGTTATTATTAATTATTTAATTTAGTTATTAGTTATTTTAGTTTTATTATTTAGTTTAATTTTAGTTATTTTATTAGTTTATTTATTAGTTATTAGTTTTATTTGTTATTGTTAGTTATTATTTTCATTAGTTTATTAATTTTGTTATCTAGTTATCAATTTTGTTAGTTTAGTTAGTTTTATTAGTTATTAGTTTTATTATTAGTTAATTTAGTAGTTATTATTAATTATTAGTTATTAACATTTTAGTTTTATTATTAGTTAGTTATTAGTTTAGTTATTTTATTATTATTAGTTAGTTATTAGTTATTAGTTATTATTAGTTAGTTAGATTTATTATTTAGTTTTTTATTAGTTATTATTATTAGTTATTTATTTATTTGTTATTTGTTTGTTTATTATTATTGGTTATTAGTTATTAGTTTATTAGTCTTATTCATTATTAGTTAGTTTTCTTAGTTATTATTAGTTTATTTATTAGTTAATAGTTTAGTTATTATTATTTATTAGGTTTTATTAGTTATTAGGTTGTTAGTTTTAGTTGTTATTAGATATTATTTTAGTTTAGTTACTAGTTTTACTATTAGTTTTAGTTTTGTTATTTAGTTTATTATTTATTATTTATTATTTATTAGTTATTTATTATTAGTTTATTTAGTTTTAAATATTAGTTTATTAGTTTAGTTTATTATTTAGTTTTTTATTAGTTTATTAGTTAGTAGTTTAGTTATTTTAGTTATTAGTTTATTAGTTTAATTATTAGTTATTAGTTTAGTTGAGTTTGTTTTATTATTTTATTAGTTATTATTATTATTTTATTAGTTTTATTAGTTTTATTATTAGTTATTAGTTAATAGTTTAGTTATTATTATTAGTTATAGATTTAGTTAGTTAGTTTATTTATTAGTTTAGTTATTAGTTATTATTTTTAGTTATTAATTTTTATTAGTTATTAGTTTTAGTTTATTAGTTATTTAGTTATTTAATTATTAGTTTTTAGTTTTAGTTATTAGTAATTAGTTATTTAGTTTTATTAGTTTATTTGTTAGTTAGTTTAGATATTTTGGTTTAGTTATTAGTTTAGTTATTAGTTATTATTATTAGTTATAAGGTTAGTTTTAGATTAGTTATTAGTTATTAGTTATTTAGTTATTATTATTATTATTAGTTATTATTAGTTATTAGTTAGTTATTATTTATTAGTTTTATTATTAGCTAGTTTTATTAATTTTTTTAGTTATTAATTATTATTAGTTAGTTTATTTTAGTTATTAGTTAATTAGTTTAGTGATTAATTTTATTAATTTTATTGGTTATTAGTTTAGTTTTAGTTTTTAATTATTATTATCTAGTTATTATTAGTTATTAGTTAGTTATTATTATTTATTAGTTTTTGTTAGTTATTAGGTTTATTTAGTTAGTTTTATTAGTTATTTAGTTTTATTAGTTATTAGTTTAGTTAGTTTTTTAGTTTATTAGGTTTTATTTATTAGTTAGTTATTAGTTATTAGTTACTGATTATTGTTTTTAGTTTATTATTAGTTATTACTAGTTTAGTTATTTAATTATTATTAGTTTTATTATTAGTTTAGTTATTTAATTATTATTTAGTTAGTTATTATTTAGTTATTCTAGGTTTAGTTTAGTTATTATTAGTTAGTTATTTAGTTTTATTATTATTATTTTAGTATTTGTATTAGTTATTAATTATTAGTTATTACTTTTATTAGTTATTATTTTAGTTTTTTGTTATTAGTTATTAGGTTTTCTAGATATTTATTAGTTTTATTAGTTTTATTAGGTTTTTTAGTTTATTATTAGTTCAGTTATTAGTTTAGTTAGTTGTTAGTTAAGTTTATTAATTATTAGTTTATTTACTTTTATTAGTTATTAGTTTATTTTCTTTTTTAGTTATTAGTTACTAGTTATTTAGTTTATTAAATTATTTTATTTAGTTTTATTTATTTTTAGCTAGTTATTAGTTATTATTTGGTTTATTAGTTATTAGGTTTAGTTTTTAGTTTAGTTATTACATTACTATTAGTTATTATTTGTTAGTTTTATTAGTTTTTATTAGTTATTAGTTTTTTAGTTTTTTAGTTTTAGTTTTTATTAGTTATTAGTTTAGTTATTATTTAGTTTTTTTTATTTTAGTTTACATATTAGTTATTAGTTAGTTTAGTTTAATTAGTATTTATTAGTAAGTTTAGTTTTTTTATTATAATTACTAGTTATTAGTTATTAATTATTAGGTTTTTTAATTATTAGTTTATTAGTTTATTAATTTAGTTTAGATTTTTTGTTTTATAAGTTAGTTTATTAGTTTAGTTTTATTTGTTAGTTAGTTTTTAGTTTTATTAGTTATTAGTTTAGTTATTTATTTAGTTATTACTTATTAGTTTATTATTGGTTTAGTTATTTAGTTATTATAGTTTTATTAGTTATTTATTATTCAGTTTAATTATTAGTTATTAGTTTATTAGTTTATTAGTTTATTATTAAATTTTTTATTAATTTATTATTATTATTAGTTAATTATTATTATTAGTTTTTAGTTAGTTATTAGTTATTAGTTATTATTATTATTATTAGTTATTAGATTTATTAGATTAGTTAATTTTTTTAATTTTTTAGTTAGTTATTAGTTTTTCTAGTAATTAGTTAGTTCGTTTATTAGTTTTATTATTAGTTATTAGTTTGACTAGTTATTATTATTCAGTTTTAATTTATTTTTATTATGTTATTATTAGTTATTAGTTTTTTATTAGCTAGTTAGTTATTACTTATTATTACTTATTAGATTAGTTAGGTTTATTTATTAGTTATTTGTTATTAATTTAGTTATTTCAATTTTATTATTTAGTTTTCGGTTTTAATTTTGTTAGTTATTAGTTTAGTTATTAGTTTTATCATTAGTTATTAGTTTATTATTAATTTTACTTATTAGTTATTATTAGTTATTATTATTTTAATTAGTTTAAGTTTAGGTTTTAATTTTATTATTAGTTTTAGTTTATAAGTTAGTTTTATTAGTTAGTTATGAGTTTATTTAATTTTTAGTTTTATTAGTTAGTTTATTATTATCATTAGTTATTAGTTTTTAGGTTTTAATTTATTATTATTAGTTATTAATTAATTGATTTATTTAGTTTTATTATTATTTGTTTAGTTATTATTTTAGTATTTAGTTTATTAGTTTTATTAGTTATTAGTGTAGTTATTAGTTATTAATTTATTATTATTAGTTTTATTAGTTTAGGTTATTATTAGTTTTATTAGTTTTAGTTTTGTTATTAGTTTAGTTATTTTTTTTATTATTAGGTTATTAGATATTAGTTAGTTATTTTATTTATTAATTATTAGTTAGCTTTTTAAATATTTTATTTTTAGTTTTACTTTTATTATTATTAGTTTAGTTTTTAGTTATTAGTTTAGTTAGTTTATTATTTATTAGTTTTCCTTATTAGGTTTTTATTAGTTATTAGTTTATTATTATTATTATTATTTATTTTATTAGTTTAGTTATTAGGTTTTTATTAGTTTGTTAGTTTATTAGTTTAGTTTTTAGTTATTATTAGGTTTTAGTTTTATTATTTAGTTATTAGTTTATTAGTTTAGTTAATAGTTATTATTTTCTTTTTTAGTTATTTATTACTACTAGTTTTATTATTAGTTATTAGTTTTTATTAGTTTATTAATTAGTTAGATATTATTATTTATTTATTTAGTTTTATTAGTTAGTTATTAGTTTTAGTTATGAGTTTTTAGTTTTTAGTTTATTAGTTTAGTTATTAGTTAATTTGATTAGTTTTTATTATTAATTTTAGTTAGTTATTTATTATTAGTTATTAGTTTAGTTTTTATTAGTTATTATTATTATAAGTTTTGTTATTAGTTTATTATTTTATTTAGTTTCTATTTAGTTATTAGATAGTTATTATTAGTTAGTTTAGTTAATTATTAGTTATTAGTTTTGTTATAGTTTTTTAGTTATTATTATTATTAGTTAGTTATTATTAGTTTTATAGTTTTATTAGTTATTAGTTTATTAGTTTTTATTAGTTTTTTATTAGTTATTATTAATTATTAGTTATTATTTAGTTATTAGTTTTAGTTTATTATTAGTTTTAGTTTTTTAATTAGTTATTAGTTTTTATTATTAGTTATTAGTTTAGTTTATTTTAGTTATAAGTTTAAATATTATTAGTTTATTAGTTTTATTATTAGTTTTATTTTATTATTAATTTATTAGTTTAGTTATTTAACTAAGTTAGTTTAGTTATTATTTAGTTTTTATTAGTTTAAGTTATTATATCTAATTATTATTATTAGTTATTAGTTTATTAGTTTATTATTATTAGTTATTAGTTTAGTTTAGAGTAGTTTAGTTTATTAGTTATTAGTTTAGTTAATAGTTTTTTAGGTTTATTATTAGTTTTTATTAGTTAGTTAGTTAGTTTAATTTTTATTATTCATTGGTTTATTAGGTAGGTTTTTTAGTTAGTTATTAGTTATTAGTTATTAGTTTTGTTAGTTATTAGTTATTAGTTATTAGTTTATTTAGTTTATTATTATTAGTTATTAGTTAGTTATTTATTATTAGTTTAGTTTTATTAGTTATTTAGTTATTAGGTTTAGTTAGTTATTATTAGTTATTAGTTTATTAGTTAATTGGTTTAGTTTAATTAGTTAGTTTATTTAGTTTTTTTAGTTATTTATTAGGTTTAGGGTTAGGCATTGTTATTAGTTTTATTTATTTATAATGAATTATTTAGTTATTATTAGTTTATTATTAATAGTTAGTAGTTTTATTAGTTTAGTTATTAGTTATTAGTTTAGTTATCTATTTATTTATTATTACTAGTTATTAATTATTAGTTAGTTAGTTTTACTTTTAGTTAGTTTTTATTAGTTATTAATTTAGGTAGTTTTAGTAGTTTATTAGTTATTTTAGTTATTATTTATTAATTATTTAGTTTATTTAGTTTATTTATTTATATTATTACTATTATTAGTTATTAGTTTATTATTTAGTTATTTGTTAGTTAGTTTCTATTAGTTTAGTTATTTATTATTCGTTATTATTATTTGTTTAGTTAGTTTATTTAGTTTATTAGTTCAGTTAGTTTATTTAATTTTTATTAGTTATTTAGTTTATTATTGTTATTATTTAGTTTTAGTTTTATTATTTTTTAGTTTTTATTAGGTTTAGTTTAGTTATTTAGTTATTATTAGTTAGTTATTAATATTATTAGATTATTAATTTTTAGTTTTATTAGTTATTAGTTAAGATTTATTATTAGTTTTATTATTAGTTTTTTAGTTATTAGTTTTTAGTTATTATTATTAGTTTATTAGTTTTTATTTATTTTTAGTTATTTAGGTTTTTGTTAGTTAGTTGTTTGGTTTTTAGTTATTAGTTTTTATTAATTTAGTTTTTTAGGTTATTAGTTTAGTTAGTTATTAATTATTAGTTTTATTAGTTATTAATTATTAATTTAGTTATTATTAGTTATATAGTTATTAGTTATTATTTATTAGTTTATTATTATTATTTTAGTTTAGTTTTATTAGTTTATTATTATTACTTATTATTAGGTAGATAGTTATTAGTTATAATTATTAGTTTAAGTTTATTTAGTTTTTATTAGTTATTAGTTAGTTTTATTATTATTATTAGTTTTAGTTATTAGTTATTATTAGTAAGTTAGTTTATTAGTTATTAGTTATTAGTTTTATTAGTTTAGTTAGTTAGTTATTATTAGTTATTAATTTAGTTTTCTATTAGTTAGTTTATTATTATTATTAGTTATTAGTTTTTTAGTTAAATTTTATTAGTTATTAGTTATTATTAGGTTTATTTATTTATTATTTAGTTTTATTAGTTAGTTATTAGTTTCTTTTTATTAAAACTTATTAGTTTAGTTAGTTATTAGTTTAATTATTATTAGTTATTTATTTATTACTAGTTAGTTATTTAGTTAATTAGTTTTAATAGTTAGTTTTTTAGTTTATTATTAGTTATTAGTTTTTATTATTTAGTTAGTCATTAGTTTATTAGTTTAGTTTTTTAATTTTTATTTTACTTATTAGTTTATTAGTTTTAGTTATTTGTTAATAATTTTATTTTATTAGTTTAGTTATTAGTTATTTAGTTTATTATTAGTTAGTATTCTTAGTTTTTATTAGTTATTAGTTATTTTTAGTTTTTATTTAGTTTTTTGTTAGTTTTATTATTTAGTTATTATTAGTTATTAGTTTAACTTTTAGTTTATTAGTTAGTTAGTTATTAGTTATTATTTATTTTATTATTAGTTTAGTTATTATTATTTTATTAACGCGAACGACGCAGTCCGTTTCATGATCGGGGGCTGTTTGGTTCAAGTCGGCATCAAATCAGATCGATTTCAGTTCAAAAATGTGCATTAACGCTTCCGACCGCTCGACGTTCGTGTAGACTCGCCCGAATTAAGCGTGAACACTCTCATTTGATATGTTTCGACATTTCGATGCTAACGGCACGATCAATTTTGCGAATGGAGATCATTTGGGCAACGTCGAGGCTTCTTAATCTCGATATGCATGTTAGAGCATCGGCGGCCCTCCTTGATCAGTCGACCATCGAATAGTGCAATATGTATATTATGATCAATTTCAATGTTCTAGACGTGATGGCGAAGTCCGTTCGTCGATTGGAGATCATTTCGATTGATTTTAAGCACCATTGAGTGTATTTCATCTTCGATTTGCGCATCGTTGCATCTGAAGTCCATCGAATTTGGCTTGTGCGCCCGACTCAACTTATGTAGTAGACATTAAGGTCAACATACATCATTAGAACAATGACAAGACATTATATTTATGTTGTGCATGGTGCTCTAAGTAGAACTGGTTTGTCTAGGAGAATTATGGATGGTTCTTTTGTACGTAAGGACCTTTTGGACTTCACGCTTTCCTATCTCAATAAGATTTATGCCAATTTTCATTTTCCTTGCATAGTTGAATTAGTTAAAGGTTGTTTCATTGTATTCTGACTTCTTAGTTGCCTTATTTGGTATATTTTCAAATATTTATTTATGTTTTTTTATTAGTTGTATAACTATTTGATAAAAGCAACTGAAAAATTTAGGTCGACAAATTTTGATATTCCAAAATGAAAAATATTTGGTGCCACATGATTTAGTTACTAGAAGTTTTTAAAAATTGATGTCAAACATTTAAAGTTGGGTCTCTTTTATATGGAAGCTATATAATATAAAAAATTAAAAAAAAATAAAATATTTATAAACATACTATATAATTCTTGCATATTTATATATCCAGCATCTACATTTTAATATTTATATTCATAACATTCAAATTTTTTAATATCACATCAAAAATATAAATATTAAATTTTAAAAAGTGAACACATCTTTTCATACATAAATAAAGTGTTACAAATATAAATATTAAATTTTAAGTATTAGATCTATAAATACATAAAACTTTCATTATACTTATGTAAATTTTCTAATAAGTAAAACATTTTGCTTATAATTTAAAATGGTAAGCAACTCATTTAGCTTGAGTTTTTTCTATCAATCACGATGTCATGATTTAAAAGTCATATATATGTGTATAAATTTACAATTAAATTTAATCAAAATTTTAAAAAATATATAATATAATATAAATAGACGGTTCCATATATTTATGACTTATTATATATCTAATGATCATAAAAACATCTTTTATTTTTGTGAGTAGATAATAAGCCGATGGCAACCTCTAGATAGTTCAAAATTTTACACTTAACTTGACATTCGCTTGTGATTTTTCAATTATGTTGAGATGGCTCAACTTGGAAGATTAATTTCATTTGGAGTAAACTCAACTTTATATCAGGACAGTTTATACATAAAATTTTTAATTAAATTTTATGTATACATATCTATATTTTTATAAGTACAAGTGAAAATACATAGCATAATATGAACATTAAAAAGTATGTCACTTTACCAGACAGCAGATTAACATTCCTAATCCAATAAACATCAGTCAAATAAGTTGCACTCTTAAACTGAGAGGTGTCAATGTATTTAAAAATGGTTTTCCTCACGCCTGTATCAATGTCTGTTTCAGCATAAAAGCAACCATTGAAAAATATAAGAAGACTAGTGCTGGCGGTTCAAATTCAGGATCTCTTGTGGAGGTTAATTCACAAGTAAGTCTTTCTTACTATCCATTTATTCAGAATCAAATCCACTCAATCTCTGCATGTTTAAACAAGTGCCAATGTTTAGGCATAAAATAGAACATAAAATCAGAATGAAGCCCAAGGATTTATTAAACAACAGATGCTATAAGCGAATGTAATGGAATTTTGTTGTCTCATGTGTTTTCCTTTGCTTTGATTTGGTGAATGCAGCAATACTATCAACAAGAATCAGCAAAAATGAGCCACCAAATTCAGATTTTGCAAAATTCAAGCAGGTAATCCATTTTTTTTCCAGATATATTTTGGTTTGAAGAACACATGCACTGAATACATGTTTTGATGCTCGCATAAGTAGCCCTGAACAACAAAATAGGCTTATAAAATAATAATGGTGGATTTACATACATGCCACTTAATTCTTATATATTTACATATGTAACATCTAAATTTTAATATTTACATAAATAACAAATAAATCTTTAAAGTGAAATAAATCTTTTCATACATAGGAGAATGTTATATATATATATAAATAACAAATCTTACGTGTTAGATATGTAAATGCATAAGAAATTTATGGTATGTACGTAAATCATTCAGTAATAAAATGTCGCAACATGATGTTTCAGGCATTTAATGGGGGAAGGCTTGAGTTCTCTTAATTTGAAGGAACTGAAGCAACTTGAAAACCGACTTGAAAGAGGCATCACAAGGGTCAGATCAAAGAAGGTAAAAACATTCATAAGTGAATAGATTTGTTCGCTATATATTTGTGAGTAAGACTCGGGATAGATCAATAATATCTTACCAAAACAATAGAACTTCAATTGCTTAGAACTTCCAGGATTTAAATGCTATTTGCAGCAAAAACTTTGGAAATGTTAATCTTTATTTTTCATCGCAATATTAAAATTCATTTATCTTCAAAACTTAAAGCAATCAAAAATTGTTTCATCAGTCAGTAGTACCAGTATTCATTTAAGCAGCAAGTAGATGAAATGGCTAAAACGAATGAAATGTAAATATAATAAAACACTTACATTGAGGTGGTCAAAACTAGACCACACAGGTTAACTAAAATACTAAGCAAAAGAAAACAAACCTTGACTTGTATTTGTTAAGTCTCAACTTTGAATCAACACTTATGATTCCGTTTTCTTCTTGTCAGCATGAGCTGCTGTTTGCAGAAATTGTGTATATGCAGAAACGAGTAAGCACCTATTCACCATTACATGTTGGTTAATTTATACTGTAACTACACGTCCGAGAGCAATTATTTTCTCATAAATGCAGGAATTGGAGCTTCAAAATGACATTATGTACCTATTCACCATTACATGTTGGTTAATTTATACTGTAACTACACGTCCGAGAGCAATTATTTTCTCATAAATGCAGGAAGTGGAGCTTCAAAATGACAATATGTACCTCAGGGCCAAGGTAAGTGATCCAATAAGATGTCCCGTTGAAGATGTGTGAAATTGGTATTATTTGCTGTAGCTTCAGTCAAAATGAAGGTTTCATGATAAGATTTTAAAATCAATTTCCACTTTGAAAGAAAGCGCTTTAAGTAATCATTCTTGAAACTTTCCTATATGAATCCTATTTATAGTAGCATTGCTTAAACATTTCTGCTAAATGAATGAGGTCGGGTAGAGGATGGTCAACAACCATCTCTTCAATCACCTCCAATGTTACTTCTAAAATAATTTATATGGCATAGTCTATCGAAACAAGGACAATAAAAAGATTAGTAAAGTTAAAGAAATGAGAAAACTAAATGCCTAAACAAAGAAAGGCCAATAATATTTTGTTCGCACCATAAAACGTCTTACATGGCTCCAAATTCATACCATGAAAAAATTAATAAACTACTAACAACTTCTCAATCAACTGCTAACAAACAAATAAACTGTTAATAAATTAACATATTGCTAACAAACTACTATTAAATTTAATGACAAACTAAAAAGATTAATGAAATAATGAATTCTATAGGACAAGATAACTCCAACATCCATGCCAAAATAAAAATTCAAAATTTATGTCCATATCAAGTCTCTTGATTGCAAAGCACTATTCTAAATAGTGGGAGTAATAATACACCTAAATCAAACATCATATTCCATTACTAATCATCAAATAGTGAATGGTTGATATGACTCCATATCCTCAAATAGACAACAGAGGCAAAAGGGAAAGAAAAATTCTAAGTTGGCTAAAGGACTTCACAACATGAACATATATCATTAATCAGGATAGTAAGGAGAGACAATAACAGCCAGACATTATAAATACTTAGCAGACAGAGACCAGATAGAATAAATAATAAAGAAGAAAATATTACAGGTGTACTAATTCAGAGCATAAAACAATTACAATTATTACAGACTACAAATATAACATGTACAGAATAACACCAGAGCCACAAGATCAACTAGAGTGACAACAAGCTGCAACAGCACTAAAAATCCCAAAGTATCACCACAGAAGGACAGCACAACTGAAGATAGATAATTCAAAAAAATTCTGCAACAGTTATCCATAACAAAATGAAGATCAGAACCCATGAATCAAGAATTAAAATAAACAATATAACAATTTTCTGTTATTTTGTAACAGAATGAATGAAACAATTAGTAAATCAAGAATGATCCATGAAGTTGAAAGAAAGAAATTAGAATTCAAGAATCAAGAAACCGATATAACAAGATTCTCGTTATTTTAGAATAGAGGAAACACAGAAGATCTCAAGAAATCAATAAGCTCGACCACTAACCAACTAATATTCTAGAGAGACAGAAGGAAGCAATAGAAATAAACGATCCATTGTAACTGAAAGTAGTTCCTTCTACAAGAAAGCATTAGATGAGGGTTAGAAAATAGTATAATAGGGGATAAAAGAAAAATAGAGGGTAATCAACATTTTATCCAAAAAACTTATCTTCTTCAAGCTTCTTCCTCTTCTTCTCTTCTTGCAGCTCTTCTTTTCTCCGGGATATCTCGCCGGGAACCGCCATCATCTCCGATTAGAACCCTCACCCCTCTCTGGAGCGTCGACGGCTCGAATGGTCGAAGAAATGAAACAAAAGGCAGATTAAAGATCGCTTCTCCCCGAAGACTAATCCCACGGCCTAGAGACTGCCACCACAACTCAATTCAAAGGCTCAGATTCAATCCCAAGGAACACAAACTGAGGCACGGGATCAAGCCGATGGATAAGCAGCGTGTGTAATCCACTAATTCCTTTAGGGATCGATAACCGCTTGATTAAAGGAACACATCCAAGGGCTGAAAAGAAACCAAGCCATCCGACGGTTCAAGACTCAGCTCAAGAGAAACTCTATTGATTAGATCCAACGCCAAGCACAAAGATGCTAAATCCAGCTCGTAAAAGTACCGATAAATCCTCCCATAATGATCAAGAGGGTTCAAACCACTCAGTGAGTCGACTCACTGAACCAAACTCAAGCCTAACCGAACCAAACTCAATTCCAAAAATTAGACCATATCATTGGTGCTCTTTTTGATTACCACAACTCAAACAATGGCAAAAGGCACAAGACATACATCAAAAATACTAGAAGAATGTGTGGGACAACTAAATAAAACTGATGAACAAATGTCCTCAATTACTATCATATTGAATGAAGTTTCAAGAATGCTATCAACTATAGAAGCCAAATTGGAAACAAATTCTCAAGAACAGCAACAATCCCAGGTGTGTAATGCTTCTTATACTGAATTTTCTTCCCCAAATAGATCACACACACCACACCAACAAAATATCAGACCTGTTAAGGTAGATATGCCTAGATTTAATGGAGAAAATCCAAGAGGATGGTTGTTCAAAGTGCACTGCCGCATTATAGCTTATCAGAGGATCAAAAATTCATAATAGCTTCAGTATACATGGATGGACCTGCTTTGAGCTGGTATCAATGGATGCATGGAAACAAACAACTGCAGTCATGGACATAGTTCAAAGAACAAGTCATACAAAGATTCGGACCCTCTCTATACAGGGATTTGAGAGGAGAATTAGCTAAGCTACAACAAAAAACCACAGTCCAAGAATTCTACAATCAATTTGAGGAATTAGCTAACCAAATTTCAGGTATTCCACCTGAATTTCTACAAAGTTGTTTTGAATCAGGGCTTAGACAAGATATTAAGAGGGAAGTAAGAGCCCTACAGCCTAATTCTCTTCAACAAGCCTTTCAGTTAGCTAAACTAATGGAAGATAGATTAGCAGATGAGGTATTTATGGCAAGAACTGCAAGATTCAATCAAGTACCAGCCATAAAATACCAACAGTAATATCAACAACCTCTGCTCCCTACACCAATAATGCCAATGCACAACAACAATAATACTAATACCAAACCAACCATTCCAATACAAAGACTCACACCAACACAGTTAGAAGAAAGAAGAAAAAAGGATTATGTTTTAACTGTGATGAGAAATTCCATAGGGGCCACATCTCAGAAATCAAAACTATTTGCCCTCATGGTGATCAATGAGGAGCGGATGACAACTGCAAAGAAGAAAATCAAGTAGAAAACCTGTCAATGCAAGAAGATATTCCAGAAATTAGTTTCAATGCATTCACAGGTCAATCAAATCCTAGAACCCTAAGACTAGAAGGGATAATTGGAAATAAAAAAAGTGCAAGTACTGATTGATAGTAGTTCAACCCACAACTTCATCCAGTCCAAACTAGCCAAGTTTATAGACCACACAGTAACACCTGCATCAGTCTTCAAAGTATTATTAGGAAACGGGGAAACTTTAAAATGTTAAGGAATATGCTCTAATATTCCTATCCAACTACAAGGATACACCTTCATCACTGATTGCTACTTACTGCCAATGCAAGGAGCAGATGTAGTATTAGGTGTTCGTGGTTGTAAGCTGTGGGAATGTACAACTAATTACAAAGAGCTCAAAATAAAATTTAAGTATAAGGACACCTTGGTACAACTGCAAGGAGACACAACATCCAAGGTTCAAGGCATCACATTGCACCAGTTCACTAAATTACAGAATAAACATGAAATAGCTTCTTACCTACAAATAACAGAAGTCCAAAGTTCAGCAGAAGCTACAGCAAGTGAGTTCCAAAGCCTACCTGAAAACATTCAAGCAATATTACAGCAATACCAAGATATATTTCAAGCCCCACAGACATTACCTCCCCAAAGGAGTATTGACCACCATATTAATTTAGCCCCTGGAACTCAACCAATCAAAGTAAAAAGTTATAGATACCCACATTTCCAGAAAATTGAAATTGAGAAACTCATAAATGAAATGTTGGACAGTGGAATAATCAGAGAAAGCATCAGTCCATTCTCTTCCCCAGCCCTTTTAATCAGGAAAAAGGATAAAACTTAGAGATTCTGTGTGGATTATAGAGCTCTAAATAAAATAACAATCCCGGATAGATTCCCAATTCCCACCCCAGAAGAGCTTATGGATGAACTACATGGAGCCACAATATTTTCAAAGCTAGATTTAAGATCTCAAATCGAATGGTTGAAGAAGATATTTACAAAGCCTTTAGAACACATGAAGGGCACTATGAATTTCTTTGCAATGCCATTTGGACCCTCAACCTTCAAATGCTATGATGAATACAGTTCTGAAACCTCTCCTAAGGAAATTTGTACTAGTTTTTTTATGACATCTTAATATACAACACTACAATAGAGCAACATCAAATCCATTTACAAACAGTGTTAGAAAAACTGAAACAGCATAGTCTATTTATCAAGCCATCTAAATGCTCATTCACACAAGACAAAATTGAGTATTTAGGTCACATTTTATCTACACAGGGTATAGCAGTGGATCCCAAAAAGATTCAGGAAGTGCAAGCATGGTTTTTACCCAATTCAATCAAACAGTTAAGGGGGTTTTTGGGTTTAACTGGCTATTACAGAAAGTTTGTAAAAAAATTATGCAGCAATTGCATCCCCATTAACATCAATGCTAGCTAAACAACAATTTCAGTGGACAGAAGAATCAAAAGCAGCATTCACACAACTGAAATATGTTATGGTATCCTTACCAGTTTTAGCTTTTCCAAATTTTTCCATACCCTTTATTCTAGAAATAGATGCCTCAGGTACAGCAATAGGAGCAGTATTAGTTCAAAACAATCATCCTCTTACTTATTTCAGCAAGAAATTATCTCCAATACTACAGAAAACATCAACATATGCTAGAGAACTTTATGCTATTAAGCGAGGAAGATGGAGATAAGCAATAATAAATTCACTATAAGAACAGATCAAAAGAGTATAAGGGAGTTAATGCAACATACAATTTAGACTCCAGAACAGCAAAGATTTCTTATTAAACTCCTGGGCTTTGATTATACCATTGAATATAAACTAGGGATCACCAATAAGGAAGCTGATGCCCTATCTAGAAAAGCATACAATACAGATGAAACAGTAACAGCAGAAGGCTCAACACAACACATCTTATATGCTTATACTCAGTAGTTCACAACCTTGCTACAACAGATTAAAGAAGAAACACAATCCAATCTGGAACTAGAGCAGTTGCATAAATAAATTTCAGCAAGTCCAGAATTATTTTCCAATTACAAATATACTAATGGACTGATACATTACAAAAATAGAATAGTCATATCAAAAGACTCTGAAATAAGAAATAGGCTTATAAGAGAATTACATTCAATACCAGTAGGAGGACATTGGGGAATTAAGAGGACAAGGGCCAGAATTACTCAACAATTCTACTGGAAAAAGATGAAGCAAGATATAAAATACTTCATAGCCACATGTCCAGTATGTCAACAGATCAAATATGATACTCAAAAACCTGTAGGGTTACTACAACTGTTACCTATTCCAATAGCCATTTGGGAGGAAGTATCAATGGATTTTATCATAGGTCTACCCAAAGCCCACAACAGAACTGCTATACTAGTAGTAGTAGATAGACTTTCAAAGTATACTCATTTCTCAGCCCTACCAACTTATTTTACAGCCACCTACATAGCTCAAACTTTCATTTCAGACATAGTTAAACTACATGGAATTCCAAAAATAATAGTTTCAGACAGAGATCCTATCTTTATGAGCAAATTTTGGCAAGAATTATTCAAATTAAGTGGAACAACATTAAACCATAGCAGTGCTTATCATCCTCAATCTGATGGCCAAACAGAGGTAACAAATAGAACACTAGAACAATACCTAAGAAGTTTTGTATTAGAGACACCCAGAAATTGGCTACAATTTCTCCCATGGGCAGAGTTTTCCTATAATACAGCCATTAACACTTCCACAAAAATGACTCCTTTCCAAATCATATATGGTAGACTACCACCTGAAATTATACCCTATAATGGCAATACAGCCACCAATATGGAAGTGGAAACATTACTACAACAAAGGGACACTGTATTACAGCAACTGAAGAAAAACTTACAAGAAGCTCAGAATAGAATGCAACAAATAGCAAACAAACATAGAAGGGAGCTTCAATTTAATGTAAATGATCTAGTATTAGTTAAATTACAACCTTACAGACAGATATTAGGGTCAAAGAAACCCTATACAAAGCTGCAAAGACATTATTATGGTCCTTTCAAAGTTCTACAGAAAGTAGGGACTGTGGCTTACAAAGTAGACCTTCCAGAATCAGCAAGGATTTATAATGTTTTCCATGTCTCTAGACTTAGACAATTCAGACAAGATTCAAACATTCACCCAACCATATTACCTACTCAATTCTTAGAAGGGCATCCCCTGGTCAGACCCATCAAGATTTTAGATTAGAGGATAAGAATACAAGGAGACAGACCAATCACAGAAGTCTTAATACAATGGGAAGGTATCCTAGAAACAGATAATTCTTGGGTGGAAATTAAGGAATTCCAGGGAACCTTTCCTGACTTTGACCTTGGGGACAAGGTCAATGTGTGGAGGGGAGTAATGATATGACTCCATATCCTCAAATAGACAACAGAGGCAAAAGGAAAAGAAAAATTCTAAGTTGGCTAAATGACTTCACAACATGAACATATATCATTAATCAGGATAGTAAGTAGGGACAATAACAGCCAGACATTATAAATACTTAGCAGACAGAGACCAGATAGGATAAACAACAAAGAAGAAAATATTACAGGTATATTAATTCAGAGCATAAAACAATTACAATTATTACATACTACAAATACAACATGTCCAGAATAGCACCAGAGCCAAAAGATCAACTAGAGTGACAACAAGCTCCAACAGCACTAAAAATCCCAAAGTATCACCACAGAAGGACAGCACAACTGAAGATAGATAATTCAAAAAAACCCTGCAACAGTTATCCATAACAGAATGAAGATCAGAATCCATGAATCAAGAATTAAAATAAACAATATAACAGTTTTCTGTTATTTTGTAATAGAATGAATGAAACAATGTGAGCGTAAATCAAGAATGACCATGCGTTGGTGAAAGAAATTAGATCAGAATTCAAGAATCAAGAAACCAGATAACAAGATAACAGTATTCTGTTATTTTGTAACAGAATAGAGGAAACACAGAAGATCTCAAGAAATCAATAAGCTCGACCACTAACCAACTAATATTCCAGAGAGACAGAAGGAAGCAACAGGAATAAACGATCTATTGTAACTGAAAGTAGTTCCTTCTACAAGAAAGCATTAGATTAGGGTTAGAAAATAGTATAAATAAGGGATAAAAGAAAAATAGAGGGTAATCAACATTTTATCAAAAAAACTTATCTTCTTCAAGCTTCTTCCTCTTCTTCTCTTCTTCCAGCTCTTCTTTTCTCCGGGATATCTCGCCGAGAACCGCCATCATCGCCAATCAAAACCCTAGGGTTTCCTTCTCCTCTGCTCTCAGCCCTCACCCCTCTCTGGAGCGTCGACAGCTCGAATGGTTGAAGAAACGAAACAAAAGGCAGATTAAAGATCGCTTCTCCCCGAAGACTAATTCCACGGCCCAGAGACCGCCACCGCAACTCAATTCAAAGGCTCAGATTCAATCCCAAGGAACACAAACTAAGGCATGGGATCAAGCCGATGGATAAGCAGCGCGTGTAATCCACTAATTCCTTTAGGGATTGATAACCACTTGATTAAAGGAACACATCCAAGGGCTGAAAAGAAACCAAGCCATCCGACGGTTCAAGACTCAGCTCAAGAGAGACTCTATTCGAGTGATTAGATCCAACGGCCAAGCACAAAGATGCTAAATCCAACAGTTCAGAAAGCAGCCGATAAATCCTCCCATACGATCAGTAACTCAGTCAGGTTTAGACCACTCAGTGAGTTGACTCACTGAACCAAACTCAAGCCTAACCGGACCAAACTCAATTCCAGAAATTAGACCATATCAATGGTGCTTCCAACAAATTATAGAAAGATACGATCTTAAAGAAACACCAACGAATTCATCAAGAAGTATAAAAATCAGCACAAGCGTCCTCTTAGGAAGTGAAAACACCCACCTACGGGAGCATCAATACAAAATAGCAAAGCCTCAAAAATACCTCTATTAGTTAATAGGTCTTCGACATAAGAGCATATTACTAATAATCATCTCAAAGATTTTAAAATTAACTTTCTAAAAGTATAGTTAGGATAGATTTAAAAGACATTAGGAAGAGTGGAGAAATAATTGTTTCCTTTAAATCGTAATATACAGCTGAATGATGGACGGTTCTTTTGTACGTAAGGACCTTTTGGACTTCAGGCTTTCCTATCTCAATAAGATTTATGCCAATTTTGATTTTCCTTGCATAGTTAAATTAGTTAAAGGTTGTTTCATTATATTCTGACTTCTTAGTTGCCTTATTTGGTATACTTTCAAATATTTATTTATGTTTTTTATTAGCTGTATAGTTATTTGATAAAAGCAATTGAAAAATTTAGGCCGACAAATTTTGATATTCCAAAATGAAACATAGTTGGTGCCACATGATTTAGTTACTAGAAATTTTTAAAAATCATCGTTATGACTCCAAGAAAATTTCCATAACTTTGCGCACGATCGTCTGATTCGCCATTATGATTCCAATCCGGAAAGACCTCCATGGGGCGCACGACCCGCAGAGAAGCTGCAAACACATCTAGCGTGACCCGTATCTCCGATTTCAACTATTTTGAAGCCTAACCATGACATGGACGGGTTTTGCATGAGTACAATTTGCGGCAAATCTTCAACTGGCGCGACCACACTAGTACACTAGATCACATGAGAACTCTTCAATTAAGTGTGCTTGGGCGAGAGCAGTACTATGATAGGTGACCTCTTGGGAAGTCGTCATGTTGAACCATCTGTTGATGTCGCCAATTTTATTTCCTTTTAATTTTATTTTATTTTACCGTTGACATTGGAGAACTCAGCATCGACTCCAAAAATGTCATTAATGGGCTGCGTCAGACAGAGAAACACAAGTCATGGGGCCCACGCAGCTGATCCGCGCATCTCGTGCGGAGGCCGCATGAAAATTGCCATAAGTTCACGCACGATCGTCCAATTTGCCATTATGATCCCAATCCAGAAAGATCTTCGTGGGGCGCACGACGCGTAGATGAGCCGCAGCCGCATCTAGTAGGACTCGTATCTCCAATTTCGGCTCTTTCGAAGTCTTACTGCGACACGGACGGGTTCTGGATGAGCACAATTTGTGGCAAATCTCCAGCAGGCGTGACCGCACCAACACACTAGATCCCATAAGAACTCTTTAGTTAAGCGTGCTTGGGCAAAAGAAGTATTATGATGGGTGACCTCTTGGAAAGTCGTCGTGTTGAACCATCTGTTGATACCGCTCATTTTATTTTATTTTACCGTTGACGCTGCAGAACTCGGAGATCGACTCCGAAAATATCATTGATGGGACGCCTCGAACTAAAAAACAAGAGCCGTGGGGCCCATGCGGTTGATCCGCGCATCTCGTGCGGAGGCCGCACGAAAATCACCATAACTTCGCGCACGATCGTCTGATTCACCATTATGACCCCAATCCAGAAAGATCTCCACGGGGGGCACGACGCGCAGATGAGCCACAGGCGCATCTGGAGGGACCCGTGTCTCTGATTTGTTTCTTTCGTAGCCATCGTGGCATGGACGGGTTCTGGATGAGTTCAATTTGCCGCAAATCTCCAGCGGGCGTGACCGCACCAGCACAATTGATCCCATGAGGACTCTTTAGTTAAGCGTGCTTGGAAGAGAGCAGTACTATGATGAGTGATCTCCTAGGAAGTCATCGTGTTGAAACCATCAGTTAATGCAGCCCATTTTATTTCCTTTTTTTATTTTTTTTACTATTGATGTCATAGAACTCGACGATCGACTAAAAAACATGAGTCATGGGGCCCACTCGGCTGATCCGCACATCTCGTGCGGAGGCTGCCTGGAAATCGCCATAACTTCACGCACAATCATTCGATTTTCTATTATGACCCCAATCCGAAAAGATCTTCACGTGGCGCACAACGCATAGGTGTGCCAAAGGCGCATCACGAGGGACCCGTATCTCCGATTTCGGCTAGTTCAAAGCCTTACGGCAGCACGGACGGGTTCCTCATGAGCTTAATTTTTAACAAATCTCCAGTGGGCACGACCGCACCAGCACATCAAATCCCATTAGAACTCTTCAGTTAAGCATGCTTGGGCGAGAGCAGTATTATGATGGGTGACCTCCTAGAAAGTCATCGTGTTGAACTATCTACTGATGCCGCCCATTTTATTTCTTTTTATTTTTATTTTATTTTACCATTGATGTTGGAGAACTCGGCGATCGACTACGAAAACACCATCGATGGAATGTCTAGGATTGAAAAACACGAGCCGTGGGTCCCACGTGGGTGATCTGCGCGTCTCGTGCGTAAGCCGCACGAAAATTGCAATAACTTCGCACATGATCGTCATATTCGTCATTATGACCCCAATTCGGAAAGCTCTCTGCGGGGCGCACGACGCATAAATGAGCCGTAGATGCATCTACGGACCCGTATCATTTTTTCGCCTATAAACCGCCCGACGAGTTCGGATGAGCACGGCATATCTCTCTGGCGGCCACCGCACTAGCACACCAAATCCCATAAGAACTCTTCAGTTAAGCGTGCTTGGGCAAGAGCAACACTAAGATGGGTGACCTCCTGGGAAGTCGTCGTATTGAGCCATCTATTGATGCCGCCCATTTCATTTCCTTTTATTTTTAATTTATTTTACGGTTGATGCCGGAGAACTCGACGATTGACTCCAAAAACATCATCGATGGGATGCCTCGAACTGAAAAATATGAGCCATGGGGCCCACGTAACTGATCTGCACGTCTCGTGTGGAGGCCGCACGAAAATCACCATAACTTCGTGCACGATCGTCCGTTTCTCCATTATGACCCCAATCCGGAAAGATCTCCGTGGGGCGCATGACGCGCAGATGAGCTGCAAGTGCATCTGGCGGGACACGTATCTCCAATTTTGACTATTTTGAAACCTTACCACGGCATGGACAGGTTTTGGATGAGCACAAATTACGATAAATCTCCAGCGAACTGACCGCACCAGCACACCAGATCCCATGAGAGCTCTTCAGTTAAGAGTACTTGGGAGAGAGCAGTACTATGATGGGTGACCTCCTTGAAAGTCGTTGTGTTGAACCATCTGTTGATGCCGCCCATTTTATTTCCTTTTATTTTTATTTTATTTTACCGTTGACATCAGAGAACTAGGAGATCGACTTTAAAAATGTTGTCGATGGGATGCCTCAGACTGAAAAACACGAGTCATGGGGCCCACCCAACTGATCAGCACATCTCGTGTGGAGGTCGTACATAAATCGTCATAACTTCACGCATGATCATCCAATTTGTCTTTATGACCCCAATCCGGAAAGATCTCTATGGGGTGCAAGATGCACAGATGACCCGCAGGCACATCTGGAAGGTCCCGTATCTCCAATTTTTGCTATTTTCAAGCCTTACCGCGACACGGACAGGTTCCACATGAGCACAATTTTGGCAAATATCCAGCGGGAGCAATCGCACCAGCACCCAAATCTCATGAGAACTCTTCATTTAAGCGTGCTTGGGCGAGAGCAGTATTATGATAGGTGACATCCTGAGAAGTCTTCATGTTAAACCATCTGTTGATGCCACCCATTTTATTTTAAATTTTTATTTTATGTTACCATTGACGCCGCAGAACTCGGAGATAGACTCCAAAAACATCATCGATGGGATACCTCGGACTAAAAAACATGAGTTGTGGGCCCATGCGATTGATCCACCCGTCTCGTGCAGAGGCTGCACGAAACTCTCCATAACTTCGCTCATGATCGTCCGATTTGCCATTATGACCCTAATCCAAAAAGATCTCTGTGGGGCGCACGATGCATAGATGAGCCGTAGGCGCATCTGGTGGGACCCGTATATTCAATTTCGGCTATTTTGAAGCCTTACCACGGCACGGACGAGTTCCGCTTGAGCATAATTTGCAACAAATCCGTGACCACTAGCACAGATTCCATGAGAACTCTTCATTTAAGCTTTCTTAGGCGAGACAAGTACTATGATGGGTTACCTCATGTAAGTCGTGGTGTTGAACCATCTGTTGATGCCACCAATTTTATTTTCTTTTATTTTTTTTATTTTATCTTTAACACCGCAGAACTTGGTGATGGACACTGAAAACATCGTTGATGGGATTCCTCAGACTGAAAAATATGAGCTGTGGGGCCCACGTGGCTGATCCGCACATCTCGTGTGGAGGCTGCACGAAAACCACCATAACTTCACACACGATCATCTGATTCGGCATTATGACCACAATCCTTCCGCTGCATAACGCAGATGCAGCAGCATATGGTGGGACCCGTATCTCCAATTTCGGCTATTTTGAAACCTTACCATAGCACGAAAGGGTTCCGCATGAGCATAATTTATGGCAAATCTCCAGAGAGCACGACCGCACCAGCACACAAGATCTCATGAGAACTCTTTAGTTTAGCGTGCTTGGGCAAGAGCAGTACTATGATGGTTGACCTCCTAGGAAGTCGTGTTGAACCATCTATTGATGTTGCCCATAATATTTTCTTTTTATTTTATTTTATTTTACCGTTGATGCTGGAGAACTCGGCGATTGGCTAGGAAAATGTCGTCAATAGGATGCTCAAACTGAAAAATATGAGCCGTGGGACCCATGCGACTGATCTGAGCATCTCGTGCGGAGGCCGCAAGGAAATTGCCATAACTTCTCGCACAATCGTTTGATTCTCTATTGTGACCCCAATCTGAAAAGACCTCATGAGGCGCAATCGCGCAAATTGGACGCAGCGTATGAATGTCCCATTTCAACTATTTTGAATCCTTATCTCAAAGATGTAATGATCAATCAATTTGCAGATCTTCAACGATTACACCGCAGAAACACCGATGCCATCAGAACTCTTCAATTAAGCGTGCTTGGGCGAGAGTAGTACTATGATGGGTGACCTCTTGGGAAGTCGTCGTGTTGAACCATCTGTTGATGCCGCCCATTTTATTTCCTTTTATTTTTATTTTATTTTACCGTTAACACCAAAGAACTCGAAGATCGACTCCGAAAATGTCGTTGATGGGATGTCTCAGGCTGAAAACATGAGCCGTTGGGCCCACGAGGCTGATCCGCATGTCTCGTGTGGAGGCTACACGGAAATCGCCATAACTTCGCACATGATCGTCTGATTCACCATTATGATCCCAATCTGGAAAGATCTTTGCGAGGCACACAACGCGTAGATGAGCAGCAGGCACATCTAGAGGGACACGTATCTTCGATTGTTGCTAGTTCGAAGCCCTACCGCGGCACGGACGGGTTTCGCATGAGCATAATTTGTGGAAAATCTCTAATGGGAGCGATCCCACCAACACACCAGATCCCACGAGAACTCTTCAGTTAAGCGTGCTTGGGCGAGAGCAGTACTACGATGGGTAACCTCCTGGGAAATTATCGTGTTGAACCATTTTTTGATGCCGCGCATTTTATTTCCTTTTATTGGTATTTTATTTTAACGTTGACGCTGGAGAACTCAATGATCGACTCTGAAAACTTCATCGATGAGATGCCTTGGACTGAAAAACACGAGCTGTGGGGCCCAATGGGCTAATCCGTGTGTCTCATGTCTAGGCCGCATGGAAATAGCCATAACGTCACGCACAATCATATGATTCAGCATTATGACCCCTAATCCAGAAAGATCTCCGCGGGGTGCACGACGCTCAGATGAGCCGTAGGCAAGGACGGGTTCTGGATGAGCACAATTTGTGACAAATCTTCAGTGTGTGCAACCGCACCAGCACACAGATGACATGAGAACTCTTCAGTTAAGCAAGCTTGGGCGAGAGCAGTACTATAATGGGTGACCTCCTGGGAAGTCATCGTATTGAACCATCTGTTGATGCCGCACATTTTATTTACTTTTATTTATTTAATTTTAACATCGACGTTGGAGAACTTGGCGATCTACTCTAAAAAATATCATCGATGGGATGCCTCGGTTTGAAAAACATGAGCTGTGAGGCTCACGCTGCTGATCCGTGTGTCTCATGTGGAGACCGCACAAAAATTGCCATAACTTCGCTCACAATCATCCGATTTGCCATTATGACCCCAACCAGAAAGATGTTCGCGAGGCGCACGACGTGTAGATGTTCCCTAGACGTATCTAGAGGGATTTCTATCTCCGATTTTGGCTTTTTTGAAGCCTGATCGCGGCACAGACGGGTTCCGCATGAGCACAATTTGTGGCAAATCTCCAGCTGACGCGACCGCACCAGCACACCAGATGTCATGAGAACTCTTCAGTTAAGCTTGCTTGGGCGAGAGCAGTACTATGATAGGTGACCTCTTGGGAAGTCATCATATTGAACCATCTGTTGATGCTGCCCATTTTATTTCCTTTTATTTTTTTTATTTTACAATTGATGCCGAAGAACTCAACGATCGACTGAAAATGTCATCGATGGAATGCCTCATACTGAAAAACACGTGTCATGGGGACCACGCGGCTAATCCGCGCGTCTCTTTCGATTCTCCATTATGACACCAACCTAGAAAGATCTCTGTGTGCGCACGATGCGCAAATGAGCAGCAGACGCATCTGGCAGGACCCATATCCCCGATTTCGGCTATTTTGAAGCCTTACCGTGGAACGGATGGGTTCTACATGAATATAATTTGTGACAAATCTCCAATGAGTGCGACCGTACCAACACACCAGACCCCATGAGAACTCCTCAATTAAGAGTGCTTGGGTGAGAGCAGTACTACGATGGGTAACCTCTTGGGAAGTCATCATATTGAACCATCCGTTGATGCCTCCCATTTTATTTCCTTTTTTTTTATTTTACCGTTGACGCCACAAAACTCGGCGATCGACTCCGAAAAAGACATCGATGGGATGCCTCGGACTAAAAAATACGAGCCATGGGGAGCACATGGCTGATCCGCGCATCTCGTGCAGAGGCCGCATGAAAATCACCATAACTTTGCGCACGATCGTCCAATCCTCCATTATGACCACAATCTGGAAATATCTTCGCGGGGCGGATGACGCGCAGATGAGCCGCAGGCGTATCTGGCGTGACCCGTATCTCCAATTTTGGCTGTTTCAAAACCTTAGTGCATCATGGATGGGTTCCACATGAGCATAATTTGCGGCAAATCTCCAGTGGGCGCGACTGCAATAGCACACCAGATCCCATGAGAAATCTTCAGTTAAGTGTGCTTGGGCGAGAGTAGTACTATGATGGGTGACCTCCTAGGAAGTCATCGTGTTCAACCATCTGTTGATGCCGCCAATTTTATTTCTTTTAATTTATATTTTGTTTTACGGTTTATGCTGGAGAACTCGATGATCGACTCCAAAAACGTCATCGATGGGATGCCTCGGACTGAAAAATATGAGCTGTGGGGCCCACACGGCTGATCCGCACGTCTCATGCGGAGGCCGAAGGAAAATTGCCATAACTTCATGCACAATCGTCTGATTTGTCATTATGACCTCAATCCGAAAAGATCTCCGCGGGGCGCACGACGCATAGATGAGCAAGATCGCGACTCTCTCGCCGCTATTTCAAACCTTACATCGACACGACGGGTTCCGGATGAGAATAATTTACAAATTCTAGTACTACCAACACAAGATCCCATGAAAACTCGCTTGAGCGTGGGCAAGAGAACTATGATGGGTGACCTCATGGGAAGTCGTCGTATTGAACCATCTGTTGATGACGTTCATTTTATTTCCTTTTATTTTTATTTTATTTTACCGCCAGATCGACTCAAAAAATGGTATTAACTAAAAATATTTTAATTGAGGCCAGCCATATAAATTCATTATGACCACAATCCGTAAAGATCTTTACTGGGAACGACGACGATGAGCCGCAGTGCATTTGGCGGACCCGTTTCTCGATTGGCTATTTCAAAATCTTACCGTGGCACAAATAGGTTCCACATGAGCACAATTTGTGGAAAATCTCTAGCAGGCGTGATTGCATCAGCACATCAGATCCCATGAGAACTATTCAGTTAAGCGTGGTTGGGCAAGAGCAATACTATGATGGGTGACCTCCTATGAAGTCGTCGTATTAAACTATCTGTTGATGCCAACTATTTTATTTCCTTTTATTTTTATTTTATTTTACAGGTGATGCGGAGAACTCGGCAATCCATTCTGAAAACATCATCGATGGGATGCCTCGGACTGAAAAACATGACCCGTGGGGCCCACGCAGTTGATCCACGCATCTCATGCAGAGGTCGCATGGAAATCGCCATAACTTCTCGCACGATCGTTCGATTAGCCATTACGACCCTAATCTGAAAAGACCTCCCGCGACGATGCAGATGAGCCAGATATGTCGAGACCAGATCTCTCGATTTCACTATTTCAAACCTTACCGACGATGGGTTCCAGATGAGCACAATTTGCAGCAAATCTCGAGCGGACGCGACTACACCAGCACACCAGATCTCATGAGAACTCTTCAGTTAAGCGTGCTTAGGCAAGAGCAATACTATGATGGGTAAGCTCCTGAGAAGTCATCGTGTTGAACCATCTATTGATATCACCCATTTTATTTCCATTTATTTTTTTTATTTTACCATTGACGCCGCAGAACTCGGTGATCGACTCTAAAAATGTCGTCGATAAGATGTCTCAGATTAAAAAACTTGAGTCGTGGGGCTCACGCAGCTGATCCACACATCTCGTGCGGAGGCCGCATCAAAATCACCATAACTTCACGCACGATCGTCCGATTCGCCATTGTGACCACAATCCTGAAAGATCTTCGTGGGGCGCACGATGCGAACATGAGTTGCAAGCACATCTGGCGGGACCCGTATCTCCGATTTTCGCTAGTTCGAAGCCTTACCGTGGCACGAACGGGTTCCACATGAGCACAATTCCTGACAAATCTCTAGTAGGCATGACCACACCATCACACCAGATCCCATGAGAACTCTTCAATTAAGCGTGCTTGGGAGAGAGCAGTACTATCATAGGTGACCTCCTGGGAAGTCATCGTGTTGAACCATCTGTTGATGCCGCGCATTTTATTTCCTTTTATTTGTATTTTATTTTAACAATGATGCCGGAGAACTCGGCGATCGACTCTGAAACATCGTCAATGGGATTCCTCAGAGTGAAAAACACGAGCCATGGGACCAGGTTGCTGATCCGTGTGTCTCGTGGAGAGGCCGCACTGAAATCACCATAACTTCATGCACAAATGTCTGATTCGCCATAATGACCCCAATCCATAAAGATCTCTATGGGGCGCATGATGTGCAGATGAGTCATAAGAGCATCTTGTGGGACCCGTATCTCCGATTTTGGTTATTTAGAAGCCTTACCGCGACACAAAAGAGTTCCGCATGAGCACAATTTATGGAAAATCTCCAACGGACACGACCGCACCAGCACAAGATCACATGAGAACTCTTCAGTTAAGCGTGCTTGGGCAAGAGCAGTATTAAGATGGGTGACCTCCTGGGAAGTCATTGTGTTGAACCATCTGTTGATGCCACCCATTTGTTTTCCTTTTATTTTTATTTCTGGAGAACAAGGCAATCGACACCGATAACGTCGTCGATGGGATGCCTCGGATAGAAAACACGAGCCGTATGGCCCACACGGTTGATCCACGCTTCTCGTGCGGAGGCCGCATGAAAATCACCATAACTGCATACACGATCGTCTGATTCTCCATTATGATCCCAATCCGGAAGGATCTTCATGAGGCGCACAACGCACAGATGAGCTGTAAGCGCATCTTGTGGGACCCATATCACCAATTTCGGCTATTTTGAAGCCTTACCGTGGCACAGACGGATTCCGCATGAACAAAATTCACAGCAAATCTCTAGTGGGCGCGACTGCACCAGCACAACAGATCACATCAGAACTCTTCAGCTAAGCGTGCTTGGGCGAGAGCAGTACTATGATAGGTGACCTCCTAGGAAGTCATCCTGTTGAACCATCTGTTGATGCCACCCATTTTATTTCATTTTATTTTTTTTATTTTATTGTTGATGCCACTAAACTTGGTGATCGACTCCGAAAACATCATCGATGGGATGCCTCGACAAAAAAATACAAGACGTGGGGCCCACGCGGCTGATCTGCACATCTCGTGCGGCAGCCGCACGAAAATCACCATAACTTCATGCATGATCGTCTGATTCATCATTATGAACCCAATCCGGAAAGATCTCAGTGGGGCGCACGACGTGCACATGAGAAGCAGGCGCATCTGGCAGGACCCGTGTCTCCAATTTTTGGCACGGATGGATTTCACATGAGCACAATTTTCGACAAATCTCTAACGGGCGCGACTGCACCAGCACACCAGATCCCATGAGAACTCTTCATTTAAGCATGCTTGGGTGAGAGTAGCACTATGATGGGTGACCTCCTAGGAAGTCGTTGTATTGAACCATCTGTTGATGCCGCCCATTTTATTTCCTTTTATTTTTATTTTATTTTATGGTTGACGCCGAAGAACTCGACGATCGACTCCGAAAACATCATCGATGGGATGCCTCGGAGTGAAAAACACGAGCTGTGGGGCCCAAGCGGCTAATCTGCACGTCTCGTGGGAAGGCCACACAGAAATCCCCATAACTTCGCGCACGATCGTCTGATTTTCCATTATGACACCAACCTAGAAAGATATCCATGGGGCACGCAATGCGTAGATGAGCCGTAAGCACATTTGGCGAACCCTGTATCCCTGATTTTGGCTAATTCAAAGCCTTACCGCAGCATGAATGGATTCCGCATAAGCACAATTTGCGATAAATATCTAGCAGGTGTGACCAGACCAGCATACCAGATCACATGAGAACTCTTCAGTTAAGCATGTTTGGGCGAGAGCATTACTATGATGGGTAACTTCCTAGGATGTCGTCGTGTTAAACCATTGGTTTATGCCACCCATTTTAGTTCCTTTTAATTTTATTTTATTTTACCGTTGACATAGGAGAACTCGATGATCAACTCCAAAAATTTCGTCGATGGGATGCCTCAGACTGAAAAACACGAGTCGTAGGGCCTACGCGGCTGATCCGTGCTTCTCATGCGAAGGCCGAATAAAAATTGCAATAATTTTAGGAGCGATCGTCCGATTCGCCATTATGACCCCAATCCGGAATGATATCTGTGGAGCACACAACATGCAAATAAGCCGCAGGCACATCTGGCGAGACCCGTATCTCTGGTTTTGGCTATTTCGAAGCCTTACTGTGGCACGTACGGGTTCCGCATCAGCATAATTTGTGACAAATCTCTAGCGGGTCCGACTGCATCAGCACACAAGATCCCATGAGAACTCTTCAGTTAAGCGTTCTTGGGCGAGAGTAGTACTATGATGAGTGACCTCCTGGGAAGTCATCGTGTTGAACCATCTGTTGATGTCTCCCATTTTATTTTATTTTATTTTTATTTTATTTTATGGTTGATGTCGAAGAACTCGATGATCGACTCTGAAAACATCATCGATGGGATGTCTAGGAGTGAAAAACACGATTCGTGGGGCCGAAGCGACTAATCCGCGCATCTCGTGGGAAGGCCGCACAGAAATCCCCATAACTTCATGCACGATCATCTGATTTTCCATTATGACACCAACCTAGAAAGCTATATGTGGGGCGCGCGACGCGTAGATGAGCCGTAGGCGCATTTGGCGGGCCCGGTATCCCTGATTTTGGCTATTTCGAAGCCTTACCGCGGTACGAACGAATTCCGCATGAGCACAATTTACGGTAAATATCCAGCAGGCCGACCGCACCAGCACATCAGATCCCACGAGAACTCTTCAGTTAAGAGTGCTTGGGCGAGAGCATTACTATGATGGGTGACCTCCTAGGAAGTCATCGTGTTGAAGCATCTGTTGATGCCGCCTTTTTTATTTCCTTTTATTTTTTATTTAACCGTTCATGCCGGAGAACTCGGTGATTGATTCCGAAAATGTCATCGATGGGATGCCTCGCACTGAAAAACATGAGTCGTGGGGCCCACACGACTGATTTGAGCATCTCGTGTTAAGGCCGCATGGAAATCGCCATAACTTCACCCACGATTGTCCAATTTTCCATTATGTTCTAAATCCGGAAAGATCTTCGTGGGGTGCATGACGTCGAGATGTGTCGTAGGTGTATCTGGAGGGACTCGTATCTCCGATTTCGACTATTTTGAAGCCTTACGGTGGCACAGACGGGTTCTGTATGAGCACAATTTACAGCAAATCTCCAGTGGATGTGACCGCACCAGCACCATAGATCTCATGAGAACTCTTAAGTTAAGTGTGCTTGGGCGAGAGCAGTACTATGATGAGCGACCTTCTAGGAAGTCGTCGTGTTAAACAATCTGTTGATGCCGCCCATTTTATTTTCTTATTTAATTTATTTTACCACAGAACGTGGCGATTGACTCCGAAAACATCGTCGATGGGATGCCTCGGACTGAAAAATACGAGCCATGGGGTCTACGCTATTGATCCGCATGTCTTGTGCGAAGGCCATACAAAAATCATAATAACTTCACGCATGATCGTCTGATTCGCTATTATGAGCCCAATTCAAAAAGATCTCCGTGATGCGCATGACGTGCAGATACGCCACTAGCGTATCAAATGGGTCTCTTTTCTCTGATTTTGGCTATTTCGAAGCCTTACCGCAGCACGGACGAGTTTCGGATCAGCAGAATTTATGGCAAATCTTTAGCGGGCACTACCACTCCAGCACACTAGATCCCATGAGAATTCTTCAGTTAAGCATGCTTGGGCAAGCAGTATTATGATGGGTGACCTCCTGGAAAGTCGTCGTGTTGAACCATCTGTTAATGACGCTCATTTTATTTTCTTTTATTTTTATTTTATTTTATCGTTGACGCCGAATAACTCGGAAATCTACTCCGAAAACGTCGTCGATGGAATGCCTCGGACTGAAAAACACGAGCCGTGAGGCCCACGTAGCTAATCCGCACATCTCGTGTGGAGGCCGTATGAAAATCATCACAACTCCGGGCACGATCGTCTGATTCGCCATTATGATCCAAATCCTGAAAGATCTTTGCGGGGTGCACGATGCACAGATTTGCTGCAGGCCCATCTGGAGGGACCCGTATCTTCGATTTCGGCTATTTAGAAGCCTTACCGCAGCATGAACGGGTTCTACATAAGCACAATTTGCTGCAAATCTCCAACGGGCGTGACTGCACTAGCACACCAGATCATATGTGAACTCTTCAGTTAGGCGTGCTTCGACGAGTGCAGCACTATGATGGGTGATTTTCTGAGAAGTTACCGTATTGAACCATCTGTTGATGCCGCCCATTTTATTTCCTTTTATTTTTATTTTATTTTACGATTGACGTTGGAGAACTCAAAAATTGACTCCGAAAATGTCATTGATGAGATGCCTCGGCCTAAAAAACACTAGTCGTGGCGCCCACACGGCTGATTCGCACATCTCATGCAGAGGCTGCACAAAAATCACAATAACTTTGTGCACGATCGTCTTATTCGCCATTATGATCTCAATCTGGAAAGATCTCCGTGGGGCGCACGATGAGTAGATGTGCCGCAAACGCATCTAGCGGGACCCATATCTCCGATTTTGGCTAGTTCGAAGCCTTACCGTGGCACAGATGGGTTCCGCATAAGCATACTTTGCGACAAATCTTCAGCGGGCGCAGCCGAACTAGCACACTAGATCCTACGAGAACTCTTCAGTTAAGCGTGCTTGGGCGAGAGAAGTACTATGATGGGTGACCTCCTAGGAAATCATCATGTTGAACCATCTGTTGATGCCACCCATTTTATTTCCTTTTTTTATTTTATTTTGTCATTGATTCCATAGAACTCGATGATCGACTCTGAAAATGCCATCGCTGGAATGCCTTGGACTGAAAAACCCGAGTCGTGGGGCCAACGCGGTTGATCCGCATGTCTCGTGTGGAGGTCGCACTGAAATCACCATAACTTCGTGCATGATCAATTGATTCACGATTATGACCCCAATCCAGAAAGATCTCCACGAGGTGCACGACGCGCAGATGAGCTGCAGGTGCATTTAGCGGGACCCGTATATCTGATTTTTTCTATTTCAAAGGCTTGTCGCGGCATGGAAGCATTCTGGATGAGCATAATTTGCGACAAAGCTCCAGCGGGCGCGACCACTCCAGCACACCAGATACTATGAGAACTCTTCTTTTAAGCGTGCTTCGGCGAGAGTAGTACTATGATGGGTGACCTCCTAGGAAGTCATCGTGTTGAAGCATCTATTGATGCCGCCCATTTTATTTCCTATTATTTTTATGTTATTTTACCATTGATGCCGAAGAACTCGGCGATTGACTGTGAAAATGTCATTGATGGAATACTTTGGACTAAAAATACACGAGTCGTGGGGCCCACGTGACTGATCTGCTTGCCTCGTGCGGAAGCTGCATGAAAATCACCATAACTTCGCGCATGATCGTCTGATTCGCCATTATGTCCCCAATCCGGAAAGATCTCTTTGGGGCGCACGATGCGTAGATGAGCTGCAGGCGCATCTAGTGGGACTTGTATCCTCAGTTTCATCTATTTCAAAGCCTTAATGTGGCATGGACGGGTTCTGGATGAGCACAATTTGCGAAAAGCTCTAGCGGGCACGACCTCACCTACACACCAGATCCCATGAGAACTCTTCAGTTAAGCGTGCTTAGGCTGGAGCAGTACCAGGATGGGTGACCTCTTGGGAAGTTGTCGTATTGAACCATTTGTTGATGCCGCGTAGTTTATTTCTTTTTATTTGTATTTTATTTTAACGTTCATGTCAAGAACGGTTTCAACACGACGATTTCCCGGAGGTCATCCATCAAAATCGCTTTAAGCGCTTAAGCGAAGAGTTCTTATGAGATCTTGTGTGCAGGTGAGATTGCGCTCACTAGAGCTTTACTGCAAATTGTGCTCATCCGAAACTCGTCCATGACATGGTAAGGCTTCAAAATAGTTGAAATCGGGGATAAAGCCGATGCTTATGGCTCATCTGACCCCATAGATCATTGGAGACATAAAGGCAAATCATATGATCTTGCGTGAAGTTATGGTGATTTTCGGGTGGCCTTCCCACGAGCAAGATCATCGCGACTCATGTTTCAGAGGTATCAATGACGTTTAATGATCGACACGAGTTCTCCCAAGATCAATAAAATAAATTAAAATAATAGCCAACAGGGTTCAACACGATGACTTCTGAGGTCCATCAGATCGCTCACTCGCTAAATAAAGAGTTCTCATGGGATATGGTGTGCTGGAGTGGTCGCACCCGCTAGAGTTTTGTCGCAAATTATGCTCATCCAGAATGCTTCCGTGTTGTGGTAAGTCTTCAAAATAGTAAAAATCGGAGATACGGGTCCCGCTAGATGCACCTGCGGCTCATCTACGCGTCGTGCGCCTTGCAGAGATATTTCCGGATTGGGGTCATAATCGAATCAATGACGCGGAAGTTATAGCGATTTCGCCTCCACATGCACGACGCCGTTCTCACAACTTGGGTATTTCAGTCTGAGGCATCCTATCGGCAGCATTTCGGAGTAAATCGCCGAGTTCTACGGCATCAACCACAAAATAAAATTAAAAAAGGAAATAAAATGCGCAACATCAACAGATGGTTCAACATGACGACTTCCCAAGAGGTCACCCATCATCGTCTCCCAAGCACGCTAACCGCAGAGTTCATGGGACCTGTCCGTAGTCGCACCACCGGAGATTTGCTGCAAATTATGCTTATGTGGAACTCGTATGTGCCTCGGTAAGGCTTCGAACTAGCCAAAATCAGAGATATGAGTCCTGCAATAGCACACCAGATCACATGATAAATCTTAAGTTAAGCGTGCTTGGGCGAGAGCAATATTGTGATGGGTGCCATCTAGGGAAGTCATCGCGTTGAACCATCTGTTGATGCCGCCCATTTTATTTCCTTTTATTTTTATTTTATTTTACCATTAACTCCAGAGAACTCGACGATCGACTCCGAAAACTTCGTCAATGGGATGCCTCGAATTGAAAAACATGAGTCGTTGGGCTCACGTGACTGATCCGCGCATCTCGTGTGGAGGCCGCATGGAAATAGCCATAACTTCGCGCAGGATTGTCTGTTTCGCCATTGTGACCTCAATCCGGAAAGATCTCCGTGGTGCGCACGACGCACAGATGTGCCGTAGGTGCATCTTGTGGGACCCGTATCTCCTATTTTGACTAGTATAAAGCCTTACTGCATCACATATGAGTTCCGCATGAGCATTATTTGTGGCAATCTCTAGCGGGCGCGGTCGCACTAACACACCAGATCCTATGAGAACTCTTCGGAGAGCAGTACTATAATGGGTGACCTCTTGGAAAGTCATCGTGTTGAACCATCTGTTGATGCTGCGCATTTTAATTCCTTCTATTTTTATTTTATTCTATCATTGACGTCAAAGAACTCGGCGATCAACTCCGAATACGTCGTAGATGGGATGCCTCTGACTGAAAAACATGACCCGTTAGGCCCACGCGATTGATTCGCCCGTCTTGTGTGACGGCCGCACGAAAATCACTATAACTTCACGAACGATCATCCGATTCGCCATTATGACCCCAATCTAAAAAGATCTTCGCAGGGCGCATGATAGATAGATGGGCCAAAGGCGCATCTGGAGGGACTTGTATCTCCTATTCTGGCTATTTCGAAGCCTTACCGCGGTACGGAAGGGTTACGCAAGTGCACAATTTGTGACAAATCTCCAGCGAGTGTGGCTGCACCAACACACCAGATCACATGAGAACTCCTCAGTTAAGCGTGCTTGGGTGAGAGCAATACTATGATGGGTGACCTCTTGGGAAGTCGTTGTGTTGAACTATCTGTTGACGTCGCCCATTTTATTTCCTTTTAATTTTATTTTATTTTACCGTTGACACCGGAGAACTTGGCAATCGACTTCGAAAACGTCGTTGATGGGATGCATCGAACTGAAAAACACGATCTGTGGGGCCCACATGGCTGATCAGCGCATCTCATGCAGAGGCTACATGGAAATCACCATAAGTTCACGCACGATCGTCTGATTTGCCATTATGACCCCAATCCGGAAAGATCTCTGCGGGGCACACGACACGCTGATCTCCCGTAAGGGCATCTCGCGGGACCCGTATTTCCGATTTCGGCTATTTTGACGCCTTACCGCTGCATGGACGGGTTCCGGATGAGCACAATTTATGGCAAATCTCTAGCGGGCGCGACTGCACTAGCACACCATATCCCATAAGAACTCTTCAGTTAAGCGTGCTTGGGCGAGAGCAGTACTATAATGGGTGACCTCTTGGAACTTCATCGTGTTGAACCATCTGTTGATGCCGCCCATTTTATTTCCTTTTATTTTTATTTTATTTTACAGTTGACACCGAAGAACTCGATAATCGACTCCAAAAATGTCATTGATGGCATGCCTCGCAGTTAAAAACATGAGCCATGGGGCCCACACGGCTGATCCGCGCGTCTCGTGCGTAGGCTGCACGAAAATTGTCATAACATCGCGCACAATCATCTAATTCGCCATTATGACCACAATCTGGAAAGATTACTACGGGGAGCATGATGCATAAATGTGCCGCAGGCATATCTAACAAAACACGTATCTCCGATTTCGGCTAGTTTGAAGCCTTGCCGCGGCACGGACTAGTTCCGCATGAGCACAATTTGCGGCGAATCTCCAGCAGGCGCGACCGCACCAGAACATCAAATCTCACGAGAACTCTTCAGTTAAGCGTGCTTGGGCGAGAGCATTACTATGATGGGTGACCTCCTAGGAAGTCGTCGTGTTGAAGCATTTGTTGATGCCGCCTTTTTATTTCCTTTTATTTTTTATTTAACCATTGATGCTGGAGAACTCGGTGATTGATTTCGAAAATGTCATTGCTGAGATGCCTTGCACTGAAAAATATGAGTCGTGGGGCCCACACGCCTAATCTGAGTATCTCATGTGAAGGCTGCATGGAAATCGCCATAACTTCACCCAAGATTTTCCAATTTGGCATTATGACCTAAATCCGGAAAGATCTTCGTGGGGTGCATGACGCGGAGATGTGTCGCAGGTGTATCTGGAGGAATTCGTATCTCCGATTTCGGCTATTTCGAAGCCTTGCGGTGGCACGGACGGGTTCCGCATGAGCACAATTTGAAGCAAATCTCCAGCGAACGTGACCGTACCAGCACCATAGATCTCATGAGACCTCTTAAGTTAAGCGTGCTTGGGTGAGAGCAGTACTATGATGGGCGACCTTCTAAGAAGTCATCGTGTTGAACCATCTGTTGATGCTGTCCAATTTATTTCTTTTTTTAATTTATTTTACCATTGACGTCGCAGAATGTGGCGATTGACTCCGAAAACATTGTCGATGGGATGCCTCGTACTGAAAAACACGAGCCGTGGGGTCCACGCTACTGATCCGCGTGTCTTGTGCGGAGGCCACACAAAAATCGCAATAACTTCATGCATGATCATCTGATTCACTATTATGAGCCCAATTCGAAAAGATCTCTGTGATGCGCATGACGCGTAGATACGCCACAAGCGTATCAAACGGGACTCTTTTCTCTGATTTCGGCTATTTCGAAGCCTTACCGCGGCACGGACGGGTTCCGGATCAGCACAATTTGCAGCAAATCTTTAGCGGGCACTGCCACTCCAGCACACTAGATCCCATGAGAACTCTTCAGTTAAGTGTGCTTGGGCGATAGCAGTACTATGATGGGTGACCTCCTGGAAAGTCGTTGTGTTGAACCATCTATTGATTTTGCCAATTTTATTTTCTTATATTTTATTTTATTTTACTATTGATGTTGCAGAACTCGATGATCGACTTCGAAAATGTCATCGATGGGATGCCTCACACTGAAAAACATGAGTTGTGGGGCCCACACAGCTGATCCGCGTGTCTCCTGCGGAGGCCACACGAAAATCACCATAACGTCGCGCACAATTGTCTGATTCACCATTATGACACCAATCTGGAAAGATCTCCGCAGGGAGCACAACACACAGGAGTGCCGCAGGCCCATCTAGCAGGACACATATCTCCGATTTCAGCTATTTTGAATCCTTACTGCGGCACGGATGGGTTCCGAATGAGCATAATTTGTGGCAAATCTCTAGCAGGCGTGACCGCACGAGGAAACCAGATCCCATGAGAACTCTTCAGCTAAGCGTGCTTAATATCACCAGTTGAGGTGTTCCTTTTCACCCACTTGAGATTTTCAAACTTATTGTGAGTGGGAACACTCACTTCTGGTTGTAAGGCTAGGTGTGTAAAAGATGGCCCAGCTGAGAGCTGATGGGCTCGAAGCTCAGCATTCCTTCTTCTCCTCTGCCTTCTAGTCAGCTTTTCTCCATATGAGGAAGCTTCAGCATCATGTCAACCTTGCACAAAGGGCAAGATCACAGGGAAGTAGCATTCGGATGCACTACTAAAATTGTATGCCCAGTTATAACTCTCTTCATGGCTAGAGTTTCAGCATGTCCCAACTTTTCAAATGCAGAAGCTCTCTTTTGAGGAACCTCAATAGTAGTAGCCATAGGAGCTTTAGTAGACTTGGCCTTTTGCACCAGTTGATGTGCAAATTGAGCATGATTTTCTTGTGGCCTAGCAGCAGTTTGACAAGTGATTGCTGGAAAATCCAAGCTACCAAATTGTATAGTTCCAAAGATCTCTGGTGGATGATGATTAGCCAAAGCGGATGTTTCTCAGCTCTAGCTACAGTGAAGGGTGTGTTCTAAAGATTCATCTGTGAAATGAAAGATGGGAATTAGTAATTAGTAATTGATATATCATCCCACACTTTCAAGATGCAGAGATATAACAGAAGAAATATGATAAAATATGAAAATAAGTTATGTATAAAAAAGATTTTTAAAATTTCATAATTATGTTCATTATAAAAATAATATTGAGTTTCAATCAATTTAACTTTATAAATAACTTTAAGTTTTCATTTTCCTATACTCCACTGCTATCATAGCTTTGATTCGATTAGCCAAAGATGGAAAGAGAAATCTATCCTCAATGGAGTCGCCAGAAATCTGTAGGCTCTGACAATTCACCGCCGACCTCTCGATGAAGAGAGTGATTTAAAGTATTTGTAAAATTTTTAGAAGGCATATGGAATAGTAAATAAGACACTACCAAGAGATTTTGCTCTCATTTTGTGAGGACTTTAGATATAGTTCTAGGTTTCCTATAAGTGCAAGCACCTATAATTAATTACTACAACAAAGGGACACTGTATTACAGCAACAGAAGAAAAACTTACAAGAAGCTCAGAATAGAATGCAACAAATAGCAAACAAACACAGAAGGGAGCTTCAGTTTAATGTAAATGATCTAGTATTAGTTAAATTACAACCTTATAGACAGATATCAGTGTCAAAGAAACCCTATACAAAGCTGCAAAGACATTATTATGGTCCTTTCAAAGTTCTACAGAAAGTAGGGACTGTGACTTACAAAGTAGACCTTCCAGAATCAGTAAGGATTCATAATGTTTTCCATGTCTCTAGACTTAGACAATTCAGACAAGATTCAAACATTCACCCAACCATATTACCTACTCAATTCTTAGAAGGGCATCCCCTGGTCAGACCCATCAAGATTTTAGATTAGAGGATAAGAATACAAGGAGATAGACCAATCACAAAAGTCTTAATACAATGGGAAGGTATCCTAGAAACAGATAATTCTTGTGTGGAAATTAAGGAATTCCAGGGAACCTTTCCTGACTTTGACCTTGGGGACAAGGTCAATGTGTGGAGGGGGGGAGTAATGATATGACTCCATATCCTCAAATAGATAACAGAGGCAAAAGGAAAAGAAAAATTCCAAGTTGGCTAAAGGACTTCACAACATGAACATATATCATTAATCAGGATAGTAAAGAGGGACAATAATAGCCAGACATTATAAATACTTAGCAGACAGAGACCAGATAGGATAAACAACAAAGAAGAAAATATTACAGGTATATTAATTCAGAGCATAAAACAATTACAATTATTACAGACTATAAATACAACATGTCCAGAATAGCACTAGAGCCAAAAGATCAACTAGAGTGACAACAAGCTGCAACATCACTAAAAATCCCAAAGTATCACCAAGTATGACAAAGACAATCAAGATAGATAATTCAAAAAAACCGCAATGCTTATCCATAAATGTAATGAAGATCGAACCCATGAATCAAGAATTAAAATAAACAATATAACAGTTTTCTGTTATTTTGTAACAGAATGAATGAAACAACATAAGCTAGCAGAAATCAAGAATGACCCATGCAGTTGATAATAAAAGAAATTAGATCAGAATTCAAGAATCAAGAAACCAGATAACAAGATAACAGTATTCTGTTATTTTGTAACAGAATAGAGGAAACACAGAAGATTTCAAGAAATCAATAAGCTCGGCTGCTAACCAACTAATATTCCAGAGAGGAAGCAACAGAATAACCATCCATTGTAACTGAAAGTAGTTCCTTCTACAAGAAAGCATTAGATTAGGGTTAGAAAATAGCATAAATAAGGGATAAAAGAAAAATAGAGGGTAATCAATATTTTAGCAAAAAAACTTATCTCCTTCAAGCTTCTTCCTCTTCTTCTCTTCTTCCAGCTCTTCTTTTCTCCGGGATATCTCACCGGGAACCGCCATCATCGCCGATTAGAACCGTAGGGTTTCCTTCTCCTCTGCTCTCAGCCCTCACCCCTCTCTGGAGCGTCGACGGCTCGAATGGTTGAAGAAACGAAACAAAAGGCAGATTAAAGATCGCTCCTCCCCGAAGACTAATCCCACGGCCCAGAGACCGCCACCGCAACTCAATTCAAAGGCTCAGATTCAATCCCAAGGAACACAAACTAAGGCACAGGATCAAGCCGATGGATAAGCAGCGCGTGTAATCCACTAATTCCTTTAGGGATCGATAACCGCTTGATTAAAGGAACACATCCAAGGGTCGAAAAGAAACCAAGCCATCCGACGGTTCAAGACTCAGCTCAAGAGAGACTCTATTAGAGTGATTAGATCCAACGGCCAAGCACAAAGATGCTAAATCCAACAGTTCAGAAAGCAGCTGATAAATCCTCCCATACGATCAGTAACTTAGCCGGGTTCAGACCACTCAGTGAGTTGACTCACTGAACCAAACTCAAGCCTAACCGAACCAAACTTAATTCCAAAAATTAGACCATATCAATGGTGCTTCCAACAAATTATAGAAAGATACGATCTTAAAGAAACACCAACGAATTCATCAAGAAGTATAAAAATCAGCACAAGCATCCTTTTAGGAAGTGAAAACACCCACCTACGGGAGCATCAATACAAAATAGCAAAGCCTCAAAAATACCTCTATTAGTTAATAGGTCTTCGACATAAGAGCATATTACTAATAATCATCTCAAAGATTTTAAAATTAACTTTCTAAAAGTATAGTTAGGATAGATTTAAAAGACATTAGGAAGAGTGGAGAAATAATTGTTTCCTTTAAATCGTAATATACAGCTGAATGATGGACGGTTCTTTTGTACGTAAGGACCTTTTGGACTTCACGCTTTCCTATCTCAATAAGATTTATGCCAATTTTCATTTTCCTTGCATAGTTGAATTAGTTAAAGGTTGTTTCATTATATTCCTAATCTTAGTTGCCTTATTTTTTCAACATTTATTTATGTTTTTTATTAGCTGTATAGTTATTTGCTAAAAGCAATTGAAAAATTTAGGCCGACAAATTTTGATATTCCAAAATGAAACATAGTTGGTGCCACATGATTTAGTTACTAGAAATTTTAAAAAATCATCATTATGACTCCAAGAAAATTGCCATAACTTTGCGCACGACTGTCCGATTCGCCATTATGATTCCAATCCGGAAAGATCTTCGTGGGGCGCACAACCCGCATAGAAGCTGCAGACACATCTAGCGTGACCCGTATCTCCGATTTTGACTATTTTGAAGGCTAACCGACACGGACGGGTTCTGCATTAGTACAATTTAGCAAATCTTCAACTGGCGCGACCACACTAGCACACCAGATCACATGAGAACTCTTCAATGAAGTGTGCTTGGGCGAGAGCAGTACTATGATAGGTGACCTCTTGGGAAGTCGTCATGTTGAACCATCTGTTGATGTCGCCAATTTTATTTCCTTTTTATATTTTTTTTACTATTGATGTCAGAGAACTCGACGATCGACTAAGAAACACGATTCGTGGGGCCCATTCGGCTGATCCGCACATCTCGTAGGAGGCTGCCTGGAAATCGCCATAACTTCACGCACAATCATTCGATTTTCTATTATGACCCCAATCCGAAAAGATCTTCATGTGGCGCACAACGCATAGATGTGCCAAAGGCGCATCATGAGGGACCCGTATCTCCGATTTCGGCTAGTTCAAAGCCTTACGCGGACAGGTTCGTCATGAGCTTAATTTTCAACAAATCTCCAGTGGGCATGACCGCACCAGCACATCAAATCCCATGAGAACTCTTCAGTTAAGCATGCTTGGGCGAGAGCAGTATTATGATGGGTGACCTCCTAGAAAGTCATCGTGTTGAACTATCTACTAATGCCGCCCATTTTATTTCTTTTTATTTTTATTTTATTTTACCGTTGATGTTGGAGAACTCCATCGACTAAAACACCATCGATGGAATGTCTAGATTGAAAACACGAGCCGTGGTCCCATGGGTGATCGTGATCTGTGTAAGTCGCACGAAAATTGCAATAACTTCGCACATGATCGTCATATTCGTCATTATGACCCCAATTCGGAAAGCTCTCTGTGGGGCGCATGACGTATAAATGAGCCGTAGATGCATCTAGCTGGACCCGAATCTCGATTGCCTATTTCAAACCTTACCACGCACGAAGTTCTCGGATGAGCACAATACATATCTCGAGCCACCGCCAAGACACCAAATCCCATATAAGAACTCTTCGCTAAGCGCGAGAGCAACACTAAGATGGGTGACCTCCTGGGAAGTCGTCGTGTTGAGCCATCTATTGATGCCGCCCATTTCATTTCCTTTTATTTTTAATTTATTTTACGGTTGATGCCGAAGAACTCGACGATTGACTCCGAAAATATCATCGATGGGATGCCTCAGACTGAAAAATATGAGTCATGGGGCCCACGTGACTGATCTGCGCATCTCGTGTGGAGGCCGCACGAAAATCACCATAACATCGTGCACGATCGTCCGTTTCGCCATTATGACCCCAATCCGGAAAGATCTCCGTGGGGCGGATAACACGCAGATGAGTTGCAAGTGCATCTGGCGGGACACGTATCTCCAATTTTGTCTATTTTGAAACCTTACCACGGCATGGACGGGTTTCGGATGAGCACAAATTGTGATAAATCTCTAGCGAGCTGACCGCACCAACACACCAGATCCCATGAGAGCTCTTCAGTTAAGCATACTTGGGTGAGAGCAATACTATGATGGGTGACCTCCTTGAAAGTCGTTATGTTGAACCATCTGTTGATGCCGCCCATTTTATTTCCTTTTATTTTTATTTTATTTTACCGCTGACATCAGAGAACTAAGAGATCGGCTTTAAAAACTTTGTCGATGGGATGCCTCATCAAAAAACACGAGTCATCCCACCGACGCGACATCTCGTGGGAGGTCGTGAAATCGTCATAACTTCATGCATGATCATCCAATTTGTCTTTATGACCCCAATCCGGAAAGATCTCTATAGGGTGCAAGACGCACAGATGACCCGCAGACTGGAAAAATTCGCCTCGCGTACGCAAACTCTCCATAACTTCGCTCATGATCGTCTGATTTGCCATTATGACCACAATCCAAAAAGATCTCTGTGGGGCGCACGATGCATAGATGAGCCACAGGCGCATCTGGTGGGACCCGTATATTCGATTTCGGCTATTTTGAAGCCTTACCACGGCACGGACGAGTTCCGCTTGAGCATAATTTGCAACAAATCTCTAGCCGGTGTGACCGCACAAGCACACCAGATTCCATGAGAACTCTTCATTTAAGCTTTCTTAGGCGAGACAAGTACTATGATGGGTTACCTCATGTAAGTCGTGGTGTTGAACCATCTGTTGATGCCACCCATTTTATTTTCTTTAATTTTTTTTATTTTACCTTAACACCGCAGAACTTGGTGATGGACTTTGAAAACATCATTGATGGGATTCCTCAGACTGAAAAATATGAGCTGTGGGGCCCACGTGGCTGATCCGCGCATCTCGTGTGGAGGCTGCACGAAAACCACCATAACTTCACACACGATCATCCGATTCGGCATTATGACCACAATCTGAAAAAATCTCCGCGGGGCGCACAACGCGTAGATGGGCCGCAGGCGCATATGGTGGGACCCGTATCTCCAATTTTGGCTATTTTGAAACCTTACCGTAGCACGAAAGGGTTCCGCATGAGCATAATTTATGGCAAATCTCCAGACACGACCAAAGACAGACACCGCATCTCAGAACTCTTCAGTTAAGCGTGCTTGGGCAAGAGCAGTACTATGATGGTTAACCTCCTAGGAAGTCATCGTGTTGAACCATCTGTTGATGTCACCCATAATATTTTCTTTTTATTTTATTTTATTTTACCGTTGATGCTGGAGAACTCGGCGATTGGCTCGAAAAACGTTGTCAATAGGATGCTCAAACTGAAAAATACGAGCCATGGGACCCATGCGGCTGATCTGAGCATCTCGTGCGGAGGCCGCAAGGAAATTGCCATAACTTCTCGCACAATCGTTTGATTCTCCATTGTGACCTTAATCTGAAAAGACCTCCGCGAGGCGCACAATGCGCAAATTAGACGCAGGCGTATTTGGCGGAATCCGTATCTCCGATTTCAACTATTTTGAATCCTTATCTCAGCATAGACGGGTTTCGATGATCACAATTTGCTGCAGATCTTCAACAGACACGACCGCACCAGAACACCAGATGCCATCAGAACTCTTCAATTAAGCGTGCTTGGGCGAGAGTAGTACTATGATGGGTGACCTCTTGGGAAGTCGTCGTGTTGAACCATCTGTTGATGCCGCCCATTTTATTTCCTTTTATTTTTATTTTATTTTACCGTTGACACCGAAGAACTCGAAGATCGACTCCGAAAATGTCGTTGATGGGATGCCTCAGGCTGAAAAATGAGCTGTTGGGCCCACGAGGTTGATCTGCATGTCTCGTGTGGAGGCTACACGGAAATCGCCATAACTTCGCACATGATCGTCTGATTCACCATTATGATCCCAATCTGGAAAGATCTTTGCGAGGCACACAACGCGTAGATGAGCGCAGTACATCTAGAGGGACACGATCTTCGAGTTAAGCCTCAGCGACGGGTGCATGAGCATAATTTGTGGAAAATCTCTCAATAATCCCACCAAAGACACCGCATCCCACGAACTCTTCGCTAAGTGCGGCAAGACTATGATGGGTAACCTCCTGACAAATTATCGTGTTGAACCATTTTTTGATGCCACGCATTTTATTTCCTTTTATTTGTATTTTATTTTAATGTTGACGCTGGAGAACTCAATGATCGACTCCGAAAACGTCATCGATGGGATGCCTTGACCAAAAAACAAGCCGTGCCCAATCCATGTGTCTCATATCTAGGCCGCATGGAAATAGCCATAACGTCACGCACAATCATATGATTCAGCATTATGACCCCTAATCAAAAGATCACGGGTGCACGTAGTGCGACGTTACGCACAATTTGTGACAAATCTTGTTCGCAACACCGCATACATGATGACATGAGAACTCTTCGCTTAAGCTGCGGAGCAAGATTATAATGGGTGACCTCGGAAGTCATCGACAACCATCTATTGCCGCATATTTATTTATTTATTTAATTTTAACATCGACGTTGGAGAACTTGGCGATCTACTCTAAAAAATATCATCGATGGGATGCCTCGATATGAAAAACATGAGCTGTAAGGCTCACGCGGCTGATCCGTGTGTCTCATGTGGAGACTGCACAAAAATTGCCATAACTTCGCTCACAATCGTCCGATTTGCCATTATGACCCCAACCAGAAAGATGTCTCATGATGTAGAACGGGGATGTTCTGATGACCTGAGATTGATCCCGTTCCATGAGCACAAATAAAATCTCCAAATGGACAACGCACTAAGACACCGATGTCATGAGAACTCTTCGCTAAGCTTGTAAGATAATGGAAAGTCCTCAGTCATCATCATATCGCTGATGCCCCATTTTATTTCCTTTTATTTTTTTATTTTACCCTCAGAACTCAAATCGATGGAAAATGTCAAAACAAAACACGAACATAATCATTCTCCATTATGACACCAACCGAAAGATCTTCGGGCGCTGATGCAGATGAGTCGCAGACGACTCGGGACGATCCCCAATTTCGGCTATTTTGAAGCCTTACCGTGGAACGGATGGGTTCTACATGAATACAATTTGTGGCAAATCTCCAATGAGTGCGACCATACCAGCACACCAGATCCCATGAGAACTCCTCAATTAAGAGTGCTTGGGTGAGAGCAGTACTACAATGGGTGACCTCTTGGGAAGTCATCATATTGAACCATCCGCTGATGCCTCTCATTTTATTTCCTTTTATTTTTTTTAATTTTACCGTTGACGCCACAAAACTCGGCGATCGACTCCAAAAAAGGCATCGATGGGATGCCTCGGACTAAAAAACACGAGCCATGGGGAGCACGTGGCTGATCCGCGCATCTCGTGCGGAGGCCGCGTGAAAATCACCATAACTTTGTGCACGATCGTCCAATCCTCCATTTTGACCACCGGAAATATCGTATGGATGACGCAGATGAGCCGAGGCGATCTGGGACCCGATCTCCACTTCTGCTTTCAAAACCTGTGGATGGGTTCCACATGAGTATATGGAAAATCTCCGGGGCTGACCGCAAAAGACACACCGCATCCCATGAGAAATCTTCAATTAAGTGTGCTTGGGCGAGAGTAGTACTATGATGGGTGACCTCCTAGGAAGTCATCGTGTTCAACCATCTGTTGATGCCGCCAAATTTATTTCTTTTAATTTATAATTTGTTTTACGGTTTATGCTGGAGAACTCGATGATCGACTCTGAAAACGTCATCGATGGGATGCCTCAAACTGAAAATCGCCATAACTTCGCACACAATCGTCTGATTTGTCATTATGACCTCAATCCGAAAAGATCTCCGCGGGGCACACGACGCATAGATGAGACACAAGCGCATCTGGAGGGACCCGTATCTCTGCTTTTGGCTATTTCGAAACCTTACATCGACACGGATGGGTTCCATATGAGAATAATTTACAATAAATCTCTAGCGAGCACAACTACACCAACACACAAGATCCCATGAAAACTCCTCAGTTGAGCGTGCTTAGGCAAGAGCAGAACTATGATGGGTGACCTCATGGGAAGTCGTCATATTGAACCATCTGTTGATGACGTCCATTTTATTTCCTTTTATTTTTATTTTATTTTACCGTTGACGCCATAGAACTCTATGATCGACTCCAAAAAAGTCGACGATGGTATGCCTCGAACTAAAAAATACGAGCCTTGGGGCCCACACTGCTGATCCGCGATCTCATTCAGAGGCCACACAAAAATCGTCATAACTTCACGCACAATCATTCGATTCGCCATTATGACCACAATCCAGAAAGATCTTTATGGGGTGCACGACGCACAGATGAGCCGCAGGTGCATTTGGCGGGACCCGTTTCTCCGATTTGGCTATTTCAAAATCTTACCGTGGCACAAATAGGTTCCACATGAGCACAATTTGTGGAAAATCTCTAGCAGGCGTGATTGCATCAGCACATCAGATCCCATGAGAATTATTCAGTTAAGTGTGGTTGGGCAAGAGCAATACTATGATGGGTGACCTCCTATGAAGTCGTCGTATTAAACCATCTGTTGATGCCAAATATTTTATTTCCTTTTATTTTTATTTTGAGAACCGGCAATCATTCTCAAAAACATCATGTTTCATCTTGCTGGATTGATGGAAATCATAACTATCACGTTTCGATTAGCCATGCATTAAATTAAAAAGACCTCCGTGGGCATTATGGCGATGAGAGGCATATGGCGAGACCCGTATCTCTGATTTCAGCAATTTTGAAACCTTACCGCGGCACAGATGGGTTCCAGATGAGCACAATTTTAAAGAAATCTCGAAGACGCGACTACACCAAAGACACCGATCTCATGAACTCTTCGCGTGCTTAGGCAAGAGCAATACTATGATGGGTAAGCTCCTGAGAAGTCATCGTGTTGAACCATCTATTGATATCACCCATTTTATTTCCATTTATTTTTTTTTATTTTACCATTGACGCCGCAGAACTCGGCGATCGACTCTAAAAATGTCATCGATAAGATGTTTCAGATTAAAAAACTTGAGTCGTGGGGCCCACGCAGCTGATCCACGCATCTCGTGCGGAGGCCGCATCAAAATCGCCATAACTTCACGCACGATCGTCTGATTCGCCATTGTGACCACAATCCTGAAAGATCTTCGTGGGGAGCACGACGCGAACATGAGTAGCAAGATCCACAGACTGATCTCCCATCTAGTTCAAGCCTTACCGGCAACGAACGGTTCCACATGAGCACACAAATCTCTAGTATGACCACACCATCACACCGGATCCCATGAGAACTCTTCAATTAAGCTTTGGGAGAGAGTCATTATCATGGTGACCTCCGGAAGTCATCGTTGAACAATCACCGATGCCGCATTTTATTTCCTTTTATTTGTATTTTATTTTAACATTGATGCCGGAGAACTCGGCGATCGACTCTGAAACATCGTCAATGGGATTCCTCGAGTGAAAACAGCCATGGGAGTTGTTGATCGTCTCGTGGAGAGGCCGCACTGAAATCGCCATAACTTCATGCACAAATGTCTGATTCGCCATAATGACCCCAATCCAGAAAGATCTCCGTGGGGCGCATGACGTGCAGATGAGTCATAAGAGCATCTTGTGGGACCCGTATCTCCGATTTTGGTTATTTAGAAGCCTTACCGCGACACAAAAGAGTTCCGCATGAGCACAATTTATGGAAAATCTCCAACGGACACGACCGCACCAGCACAAGATCACATGAGAACTCTTCTAAGCGTTGCTGACAAGGATAAGATGGGTGACCTCCGGGAAGTCATTGTGTTGAACCATCTGTTGATGCCACCCATTTATTTTCCTTTTATTTTTATTTCTGGAGAACAAGGCAATCGACACCGATAACGTCGTCGATGGGATGCCTCAGATAGAAAAAACGAGCCGTATGGCACACGGTTGATCCACGCTTCGTGCGGAGGCCGCATGAAAATCACCATAACTTCATACACCATCGGATTCTCCATTATGATCCCAATGAAGGATCTTAGGCGTGACAACGCAGATGAGCGTGCATCTTGTGGGACCCATATCACCAATTTCGGCTATTTTGAAGCCTTACGGTAAGTCGTTCCGCATGAATGTAATTCATAGCAAATCTCTAGTGGGCATGACTGCACCAACACAGCAGATCACATCAAAACTCTTTAGTTAAGCTGCGAGCAAGATTTATGATGACCCTGGAAGTCATCCTGTTGAACCATCTGTTGATGCCACCCATTTTATTTCATTTTATTTTTTTTATTTTATTGTTGATGCCACTGAACTTGGCGATCAACTCTAAAAACATCATCGATGGGATGCCTCAGACAAAAAAACACAAGACGTGAGGCCCACGTCGATCTGCCCTCGTGGCGGCAGCATCTAAAAAATCACCATAACTTCATGCATGATCGTCTGATTCATCATTATGAACCCAATCCGGAAAGATCTCAGCGGGGCGCATGATGTGCACATGAGAAGCAGGCGCATCTGGCAGGACCCGTGTCTCCAATTTTTGGCACGGACGGATTTCACATGAGCACAATTTACAACAAATCTCTAGCGGGCGCGACTGCACCAGCACACCAGATCCCATGAGAACTCTTCATTTAAGCGTGCTTGGGCGAGAGCAGTACTATGATGGGTGACCTCCTAGGAAGTCATTGTATTGAACCATCTGTTGATGCCGCCCATTTTATTTCCTTTTATTTTTATTTTATTTTACGGTTGACGCTAGAGAAGTCACCGATCGACTCCTAAAATGTTGTCGATGGGATGTCTCGGACTGAAAAACATGAGCCGTGGGGCCCACTCGGCTGTTCCCTGCATCTCGTGTGGATGTTGTATGGAAATCACCATAACTTCGTGCACGATCATCGGATTCGCCATTATGATCCCAATCCTAAAAGATCTCTGCGGGTCGCAGGACGCGTAGATGTGCCAAAGGTGCATCTGGCGGGACCCGTAACTCATTTTCCGACAATTTCGAAGCTTTACCATAGCACAGATGGGTTCCACAAGAGCATAATTTGCGATAAATCTCCAATAACCGACAAAGACACCGATCACATGAGAACTCTTCAGCTAAGCGGGTAAGAGCAGTACTATGATGGGTGACCTCTTGGGAAGTCATCGTGTTGAACCATCTGTTTATGCTGCCCATTTTATTTCATTTTATTTTTATTTTATTTTATCGTTGATGCCGGAGAACTCGGCGATCGACTCCGAAAATGTCATTGATGGGATGTCTCGAACTGAAAAACACAATCCGTGGGCCCACACGACTATCTGCGCATCTCATGCGAAGGCCACATGGAAATCACCATAACTTCACACACGATCATCTGATTCGCCATTATGACCCCAATCCGAAAAGATCTCCGTGGGGCACATAACGCGCTAATGTCCCGTATTTTCGATTTTGACTATTTATTCTTACACCGCATTTAACGGGTTCTGCATGAACATAATTTACAGCAAATCCCAGGTAATGACCGCATCAAGACACCGCATCCCAAGAGAGCTTTTTAGTTAAGCTTGCTTGGGCGAGAGAAGTACTATGATGGGTGACCTCCTGGGAAGTCGTCGTGTTGAAACATCTGTTGATGCCGCTCAATTTATTTTCTTTTATTTTTATTTTATTTTGTCATTGACGTCGCAGAACTCAGAGATCGACTCCGAAAATGTCATCGATGGCATGCCTTGTACTGAAAAATATGAGCTATGGGGCCCACGAGGCTCGTCCACGGGTCTCGTGCGGAGGCCGCACGGAAATCATCATAACTTCGCATTTGATCATCCGATTCACCATTATGACCCTAATCCAAAAAGATCTCCGCAGGGTGCACGACACGAAGATGTGTCGCAGATGCATCTAGCGGGACCTGTATCTCTGATTTTGGCTATAAGCCTCATCAGAAGACGTTCGATGAGAATAATTTAAAATCTCGTGTCTCACCACACCAAAGATACCATATCTCATAAGAATTCTTCAATTTAGCGTGCTTGGGCGAGAGCAGTACTATGATGGGTGACCTCCTGAGAAGTCGTCGTGTTGAGCCATCTGTCAATGCCGCCCATTTTATTTTCTTTTATTTTAATTTTATTTTACCATTGACGCTATAGAGATCAGAGATCGACTCCAAAAAAGTTATCGATGGCATGCCTCATACTAAAAAATATGAGCTGTGGGTCCCATGCGGCTAGTCTGCGCATCTCGTGCGGAGGACGCATGGAAATTGCCATAACTTCGTGCACGGTCATCAAATTTGTCATTATGACCCCAATCCAGAAAGATTTTTGCGGGGCGCATGACACGTAGATGTGCCACAGGCACATTTGGCGGAACCCGTATCTCCAATTTTGACTATTTCAAAGCCTACCTGTAGTAGGGATGGGTTTTAGATGAGCACAATTTGCGGCAAATCTCGCGTGGATCGCAAAGACACCGGATCCCATGAGAACTCTTGCTAAGCGTGCTTAGCGATCATGATGAGTGACCTTTTTGGAAGTTATCATGTTAAACCATCTGTGGATGCCTCCCATTTTATTTCCTTTTATTTTTATTTTATTTTACCGTTGACGTCGGAGAACTTAGTGATCGACTCAGAAAACATCGTAGATGGGCCTCCTCGGACTGAAAAACACGAGTCATGGTGCCCACGCGACTGGTCCGCGCGTCTCGTTCGGAGGCCGCACAAAAATCACCATAAATTCACGCACGATCATCCGATTTGTCATTATGATGCCAATTCGTAAACATCTCCGCCTAGCGCACGATGCGCGATGAGCCGCAGACTGCCGGATCCGTAACTCCGCTGAATAGTTCAAGTTTTACCATACTAGTTCCGCATGATGAACAATTTGGTAAATCTCCAACGGCGACGCACACCCGTAACCCATGAGACTTTTCGCTAAGTTGCGGGAGAGAGTAGTACTATGATGGGTGACCTCTTAGGAGTCGTCATGTTGAACGATCTGTTGATGCCGCCTTTTTTATTTTCTTTTATTTTTACTTTATTTTACCATTGATGCCAGATAACTTGGTGATTGACTCCAAAAATGTCATCGATGGGATGCCTGCATCGCAAAATACGAGCCTTGGGGCCCACACGGCTAATCTGCACATCTCGTGTCGAGGCCACACGAAAATTATCATAACTTCACGCACGAACATCCGATTCACCATTATGACCCCAATCCAGAAAGATCTTTGCGAGGTGCATGACACGTTGATGGGCCAAAGGCGCATCTGGCGGGACCCGTATCTCTGATTTTGGCTATTTCCAATCTTTACCGTGACACGAACGGGTTTTACAAGAGTATAATTTGTGGAAAATTCGTGCCACCGCACTGACACCGATCACATGAGAACTCTTCGCTAAGCGTTTAAAAGAGCGATAATGATGGGTGACCTCTTGGAAAGTAGTCGTGTTAAACTATTTGTTGATGCCGCCCATTTTATTTCCTTTTATTTTTATTTTATTTTAACGTTGATGCTGGAGGACTCGACGATCGACTCCGAAAACGTCATCGATGGGATTCCTTGGACTGAAAAATACGAGCCGTGGGGCCCACAAGACTGATCCATGCTTCTCGTGTGGAGGCCACACAGGAATTTCCATAACTTCGTGCATAATCATCCAATTCGCCATTACGACCCCAATCTGAAAAGATCTCCGCATGGCGCACAACGCGCAACTAAGCCACAGGTGCATATGGCGGGACCCGAATCTTTAATTTTGGCTATTTCAAAGCCTTACCACGGCACGGATGAGTTTTGCATGAGCACAATTTGAGAAAAATCTCCAGCAGGTGATACTGCACCAGCACACCAGATTCTATGAGAACTCTTCAGTTATGCGTTCTTGAGCGAGAGTAGTACTATGATGGGTGATCTCCTAGGAAGTCATCGTGTTGAACCATCTATTCATGCCGCCCATTTTATTTCCTTTTTTTTTTTTATTTTATGATTAACGTCATAGAACTCGGTCATCAACTCCGAAAATGTTGTAGATGGAATGCCTCGGACTAATAATCATGAGCCTTGGGGCCCACGTGGCTGATCCGAACATCTCGTGAGGAGGTCGCATGGACATTGTCGTAACTTCAGGCATGATCTTTAGATTCGCCATTATGACCCCAGCCTGAAAAGATCTCCACGGGGCGCATGACGCGCAGATGTGCCAAAGGTGCATCTAGCGGGACTCGTAACTCAGATTTTAGCTATTTTGAAGCCTTACCGTGGCAAGTACGGGTTTTGCATGAGCACAATTTGCGGCAAATCTCCAGTGAGTGCAACCGCACCAACACACCAGATTACATGAGAACTCTTCTATCAAGGGTGCGTGGGGAGCAGTACTATGATGGGTGACATCTTAAGAAGGTGTCGTGTTGAACCATCTATTGATGCTGCCCATTTTATTTCTTTTTATTTTTTATTTATTTTACCATTGATGTTGGAGAACTCAGATATTGACTCCAAAAATGTCATCGATGGGGTGCCTCGGTCTTAAAAACACGAGCCGTGGGGCCCACATGGCTGATCCGCTCGTCTCATGTGGAGGCCGCACAAAAATCGCCATAACATCACGCACGATCGTCCGATTTTCCATTATGACCCCAATCCAGAAAGATCTTAATGCGTAGAAGCGCAAGGGACAATGATCTCGATTTTGGCTATTTTGAAGGCTTACCGTGACACGTACGAGTTTCGCATGAGCACAATTTATGGCAAATCACCAGCGAGCGAGACCACACCAGTATATCAGATCACATGAGAACACTTCAGTTAAGCATGTTTGGGCGAGAGGAGTACTATGATGGGTGACCTCCTAGGAAGTCGTCGTGTTGAACCATCTGTTGGTGCCGCCCATTTTATTTTCTTTTATTTTTATTTGATTTTATCGTTGATACTAGAGAACTCGATGATCAACTCAGAAAACGTTGACGATGGGATGCCTCGGACTAAAAAACATGAGTCGTGGGGCCCATTAGGTTGATCCGTGCTTCTCGTGTAGAGGCTGCATGAAAATCGCCATAACTTCACGTGCGATCGTCTGATTCGCCATTATAACCCTAATTGGGAAAGATCTTTGCAGGGTGCACAATGCATAGATGAGCCCCAGGTGTATTTGGCTAGACCCATATCTCTAATTTTGGCTATTTAGAAGCCTTAACGTAGCACCGACGTGTTCCACATGTGCATAATTTATGGCAAATCTTCAGCGGGGGCGACCGCACCAACACACTAGATCCCATGAGAACTCTTCAATTAAGCGTGCTTGGGCGAGAGCAGTACTATGATGGGTGACCTCTTGGGAAGTTATCGTGTTGAACCATCTATTGATGCCACCCATTTTATTTCCTTTTATTTTTATTTTATTTTACCGTTAATGCCGGAGAACTCGGTGATCGACTCTAAAAGCATCATCGATGGGATGCCTCAGACTGAAAAATATGAGCTGAGAGGCCCACTAGGTTGATCCACGCATCTCATGTGGAGGCTGCATGGAAATCGCCATAACTTCGAACACGTTCGTTCGATTCACCATTATAACCCCAATCCGAAAAGATCTCTGTGGGGCGCACGATGTGCTGATGTTCCACAGGCACATCCGGCAGGACCCGTATCTCCAATTTCAGCTATTTTGAAGCCTTACTGTGGCACGGGCGGGTTCCGGATCAGTACAATTTGTGACAAATCTCCAATGGGCGTGACCGCACCAGCACACCATATCCCATGAGAACTCTGTAGTTAAGTGTGTCTGGGCGAGAACAGTACTCTGATGGGTGACCTCATGGGAATTCATCGCGTTGAGCCATCTGTAGATGCCACCCATTTTATTTCTATTTATTTTTATTTTATTTTACCGTTGACACCGGAGAACTAGGTGGTCGATTTCGAAACCGTCATCAATGGGATACCTCGGAATGAAAAACACGAGCCGTGGGGCACATGCAGTTGATCCACGCGTCTCATGTGGAGGCCGCGCAGAATTCATCATAACTTCATGCACGATCATCCGATTCGCCAAATCTCTAGAGGGCGCGATCGCAACATCACACCAGATCACATGAGAACTCTTCAGTTAAGCGTGCTTGGATGCGCCTCATGGGAAGTCGTTACGTTGAACCATCTATTGATGCCGCCCATTTTAGTTCCATTTATTTTTATTTTATTTTACTGTTGATGTCGGAGGACTCGACGATCGACTCCAAAAGCGTCATCGATGGGATACCTCGAAATGAAAAATACGAGACGTGGGGCCCACAAGATTGATCCATGCATCTCGTGTGGTGGCCACACAGAAATCGCTATAACTTCATGGATAATTGTCTGATTCGCAATTATGACCCCAATACGGAAAGATCTCCGCGGAGTGCACAACGCCCAGTTGAGCCACAAGCGCATCTAGCGAGACCCGAATCTTCGATTTCGGCTATTTCGAAGCCTTACCACAACACGGACGAGTTCTGCATATGCACATTTTACGGCAAATCTCTAGAGGGCGCGACCGCAACATCACACCAGATCACATGAGAACTCTTCAGTTAAGCGTGCTTGGATGCGCCTCATGGGAAGTCATTACGTTGAACCATCTATTGGTATCGCCCATTTTTGTTCCATTTATTTTTATTTTATTTTACCGTTGATGTCGGAGGACTCGACGATCGACTCCAAAAGCGTCATCGATGGGATACCTCGGAATGAAAAATACGAGATGTGGGGCCCACAAGATTGATCCATGCATCTCGTGTGGTGGCCACACAGAAATCGCTATAACTTCATGCATAATCGTCTAATTCGCAATTATGACCCCAATCCGGAAAGATCTCCGCGGAGTGCACAATGCCCAGTTGAGCCACATGCGCATCTGGCGAGATCCGAATCTCCGATTTCGGCTATTTCGAAGCCTTACCACGACACGGACGAGTTCTGCATGAGCACAATTTAAGGCAAATTTCAGGAGCGATCGAAAGAGATCACACGAGATCCTTGAGAACTCTTCGCCAGCGAATAAGTACAGATGATGATGGGTGATCTCTTGGGAAGTTGTCGTGTTGAACCATCTATTGATGCCTCCCATTTTATTTCCTTTTATTTTTATTTTATTTTATCATTGACGCCAGAGAACACGGTCATCGAATCCGAAAACATTGTAGATGGGATACCTCGGACCGAAAAATATGATCTGTGGGGCCCACGCGGCTGATCCATGCATCTCGTGAGGAGGCCGCACGAAAATTGCCATAACTTCGTGTACGATCGTCAAATTCACCATTATGACCCCAACCCAGAAAGATCTCCACGGGGCGCACGACGTGCAGATACACCAAAGGCGCATCTGGCGGGACTCATAACTTCAATTTCGGCTCATTTGAAGCCTTGCCGTGGCACAGACGGGTTCTGCATGAGCACAATTTGCAACAAATCTCCAGAGGGCGCAACTGCACCAACACACCAGATCACATGAGAACTCTTCGCCATGCGTGCGAGAGCAATGATGGGTGATCTCTTGAAGTAAGGTCTTTGATGTTGCCCTTTTTATTTCTATTTATTTTCTATTTATTTTACCATTGACGCTGGAGAACTCAGAGATCGACTCCGAAAATATCATCGATGGGGTGCCTCGAACTTAAAAACACGAGCTGCGGGGCCCACACGGCTGATCTGCTCGTCTCGTGTGGAGGCCGCACGAAAATCTCCACAACATCATGCACGATCGTCTGATTCGCCATTATGGCCCCAATTCGGAAAAATCTCTATGGGGCACATGATGCGCAGATGTGCCGCAGGCGCATCTAGCGGGACTCGTATCTCCGATTTCGGCTATTTTGAAGGCTTACTGCGACATGTACGGGTTCTGCATGAGCATAATTTGTGGAAAATCTCAAACGGACGCAACCACACCAGCATACTAGATCACATGAGAACACTTCAGTTAAGCGTGCTTGGGCGAGAGGAGTACTATGATGGGTGACCTCCTAGGAAGTCATCGTGTTGAACCATCTATTGGTGCCGCCCATTTTATTTCCTTTTATTTTTATTTTATTTTAACATTGACACTAGAGAACTCAACGATCAACTCTAAAAACGTCGACGACGGGATGCCTCGGACTAAAAAACATGAGCAATGGGGCCCACTAGGCAGATCCGTGCGTCTCTTGTAGAGGCTGCACGAAAATCGCCATAACTTCACGTACGATTGTCCGATTCACTGTTATAACCCCAATCCGGAAAGATCTCCACGGGGCACACATTGCATAGATGAGCCACAGGCGTATTTGGAGGGACCCGTATCTCCGATTTCGGCTATTTAGAAGCCTTAACGCGGCACCGACGTGTTTCACATGTGCATAATTTGTAGCAATTCTTCAGCGAGGGTGACCGCACCAGCACTCCAAATCCCATGAGAACTCTTCAGTTAATCATGCTTAGGTGAGAGCAGTACTATGATGGGTGACCTCTTGGGAAGTCATCGTGTTGAGCCATCTGTTGATGCCGCCCATTTTATTTCCTTTTATTTTTATTTTATTTTACCGTTGATGCTAGAGAACTCGACTATCAACTATGAAAACGTCGTCGATGGGATGCCTCGGACTGAAAAATATGAGTTGTGGGGCCCACTAGGTTGTGATCCACGCGTCTCATGTGGAGGCTGGACGGAAATCGCCATAACTCCGTGCACGATTGTCCGATTCGCGATTATGACCCCAATCCAGAAAGATCTCTGTGGGGCGCATGATGCACTGATGTTTCGCAGGCACATTTGGCGGGACCTGTATCTCGATTTTGACTATTTTGAAGCCTTACTCGGCATGGATGGGTTCCGGATCGGCACAATTTGCGGCAAATCTCCAACGGGCGGCACCGCACCAACACATCATATCCCATGAGAACTTTGTAGTTAAGCGTGCTTGGGCGAGAGCAGTACTCTAATGGGTGACCTCTTGGGAAGTCATCACGTTAAACCATATGTTGATGCCACCTATTTAATTTCTATTTGTTTTTGTTTTATTTTATCATTGATACTGGAGAACTGCGTGATCAATTTCGAAACCGTCATCGATGGGATACCTCAGAATGAAAAACACGAGTCTTGGGGCACACGCGGTTGATCCACGCGTCTCATGTGGAGGTTGCGCAGAATTCGTCATAACTTCGTGCACGATCGTCTGATTCGCCATTATGACCCCAATACGGAAAGATCTCCGTAACGCGACGATTTATCGCTTTCTTTAGACAAATCTCTGCAATCACAAAGATAGGATCACATGAACAGGGCGAGGAGAATACTATGATGGGTGACCTCCGGGAAGTCATCTTGATGATTTATTTCCTTTTAGTTTTATTTTATTTTACCATTGATGCTAGAGAACTCGACTATTAACTTTGTTCGATGAGATACCTATGAAAAATTTATGTACACATTCCACGCTCGCGGAGGACGCACAAAAATCACCATATCTTCATCCCGATCTCTTATGACCCCTATCAGGAAGATGTGTGACGACGCATGGATGTGCCAGGCATCTGGCGGGACCCTTATCTCCGATTTTGGCTATTTGCAAGCCTTATCACGGCACGTATGGGTTCTGCATGCCCACATTTTACAGCAAATCTCTAGCGGGTGCGACTGCAACATCACACTAGATCACATGAGAACTCTTTAGTTAAGCGTGCTTGGGCGAGAGCTGTACTATAATGGGTGACCTCATGGAAAGTCATTACGTTGAACCATTTATTGATGCCGCCCATTTTATTTTCATTTATTTTTATTTTATTTTGCCATTGACACTAGAGAACTCGGTAATCGATGGGATACCTCAGAATGAAAAACATGAGTTGTGGGGCCCACACGGTTGATCCACACATCTCGTGTGGAGGCCAAACGGAAATCGACATAACTTCGTGCACGATCGTTCGATTCGCCATTATGATCCCAATCTGAAAATATCTCTGCAGGGCGCACGACGCGAAGATGTGTCAAAGGTGCATCTAGTGGGACCCGTATCTCCAATTTCGGCAATTTTGAACCCTTATCGCGGCACCTACTGATTCTGCATGAGCTCAATTTGTAGCAAATCTCCAACGGGCACCACCGCAGCAGCACACCAGATCACATGAGAACACATTAGTTAAGCATGCTTGGGTGAGAGCAGTACGATGATGGGTGACCTCTTGGGAAGCCGTCGCGTTGAACTATTTGTTGATGCCGCCTATTTTATATCCTATTATTATTATTTTATTTTACCATTGACGCTAGAGAACTCGGTGATCGACTTCGAAACTGTCGTCGATGGTATGCCTCGGATTGAAAAACTCGAGCCGTGGGGCCAACAAGGCTGATGCACGCGTCTCGTGTGGAGGTCGCACAGAAATCGCCATAACTTCGTGCACAATCATCTAATTCGCCATTATGACCCCAATCAGGAAAGATCTCTGCGGGGCGCATGACGCGCAGATGTACCAAAGACGCATCTGGCGTGACCCGTATCTCTGATTTTGACTATTTCGAAGCCTTACCGCGACACATGTTCGTTCCGCATGAGCACAATTTGCAGCAAATCTCTAGCGGATGTGACCGCACCAGTACACTAGATCCCATGAGAACTTTTCAGTTAAGCGAGCTTGGGCGAGAGCAGTACTATGATGGGTGACCTCCTGGGAAGTCGTCGTGTTAAACCATCTGTTGATGTGGCCCATTTTATTTCATTTTATTTTTATTTTATTTTATCATTGATGTCGGAGAACTCGATGATCGACTCTGAAGATGTTGTAGATGGGATGCCTCGGACTAAAAAATATGAGTCATGGGGCCCACTAGGCTGATCTACATGTCTCATGTGGAGGCTGTACAGTAATTGCCATAACTTCACGCATGATCGTCCAATTCGCCATTATGACCCCAATCAGAAAGATATCTGCGGGGCGCACGACGCATAGATTTGCTAAAGATACATCTGTAGGTCGTATCTTCGATTTCATCTATTTTGAAGCCTTACCGTGGCATGTGCGGGTTCCGCATAAGCACAATTTATCATAAATCTCCAGCGGGCATGACCGCGCCAGCACACCAAATCAAATGAAAACTCTTCAGTTAAGCGTGCTTGGCCGAGAGCAGTACTATGATGTGTGGTCTCCTGGGAAGTTGTCGTGTTGAACCATATGTTGATGCCGCCCATTTTATTTCATTTTATTTTTATTTTATTTTACTATTGACATCAGATAACTCGACGATCGACTCCGAAAATGTCATCGATGGGATGCCCCGGATTAAAAAACACGAGGCATCTGGCCCACTCGACTGATCCGTGCATCTCGTGTGGAGGCTGCATGAAAATTGTCATAACTTTGAGCACGATCATCTGATTCACTTTTATGACCCAAATCTAGAAAAATCTCCAAGGGGCGCACAACGTACAGATGCCAATGGCACATCTGTCGGGACCCGTATCTCCAATTTTGGCTATTTCAAAGCCTTACTGTGACATGTACGGGTTCCACATGTGCATCATTTATGGCAGATCTCCAGCGGGTGCAACCGCAACAGCACACCAGATCACATGAGAACTCTTCAATTGAGTGTACTTGGGCGAGAGCAGTACTATGATGGCTGACCTCCTGGGAAGTTGTCGCGTTGAACCATCTATTGATGTTGCCCATTTTATTTTCATTTATTTTTATTTTATTTTACTATTTACATCGAGGAACTCAGTGGTCGATTCCAAAATAGTCATCGATGGGATGCCTCGGACTGAAAAATATGAGATGTGGGGCCCACTAGGCTGATCTGTGCTTCTCGTACGAAGGCCGCATGGAAATCGCCATAACTTCGCGCACGATCGTCTGATTCGCCATTATGACCCCAATCCGGAAAGAACTTCGCAGGGCGCATGACGCACAGATGAGACCCAGGTGCATCTGGTGAGACATGTATCACCGATTTTGGCTAGTTAGAAGCCTTATCGCGGCACGGATGGGTTCCATATGAGCATAATTTACAAAAATTTCCAACGGAGCTACCACCACGATATCATGAGAACTCTTCGATTAAGCGTTTAAGTGATATCAGATATCATGGGTGACCTCTTGGAAAATCATCGTGTTGAACCATCTGTTGATGCCACCTATTTTATTTCCTTTTATTTTTATCTTATTTTACCATTGGTGCCAGAGAACTCAGCGATCGACTCCGAAAATGTCATCGATGGGATGCCTCAGACTGAAAAGGACAAGGTATGGGGCCCACGCGATTGATCCGCACGTCCAGTGCAGAGGCCGCAAGGAAATCACCAATACTTTGCGCACGATTGTCTGATTAGCCATTATGACCCCAATCCGAAAAGATCTCTGTGGGGCGCATGATGAGCAAATGAGCCGCAGGCGCATCTGACGGGACCCATATCTCCGATTTTGGCTATTTCGAAGCTTTATCGTAGCACGGACGGGTTCCACATGAGCACAATTTGCGAAAAATCTCCATCGGTTGTGACTGCACTAGCATAGCAGATCGTAAGAGAACCCTTCAGTTAAGCGTGCTTGAGCGAGAGCAGTACTATGATGAGTGACCTCTGGGGAAGTCGTTGTGTTGAATATATTGATGCCGCCCATTTTAGTTCCTAATATTTTTACTTTATTTTACCGTCGCCAATGGAGAACTCGGCGATCGACTCTGAAAATGTCGTTGATGGAATGACTTGGATTGAAAAATTGGAGTCGTGGGGCCCACGCGATTGATCAGTGCGTCTCGTACGGAGGCCGCAATAAAATCGCCATAACGTTGCACACGATCGTCTGATTCACCATTATAATCCCAATCCGGAAAGATCTTCATGAGGCGCACGATGCGTAAATGAGCTGCAAGCACATCTGGCTGGACCCGTATCTTCGATTTCAAGTATTTAGAATCCTTACGCAGCACGTACGAGTTCTGAATGAGCACAATTTGTGGCAAATTTGCAGTGAGCAAGATCGCACCAGCACACCAGATCCCATAAGAACTCTTCATTTAAGCGTGCTTGGGCGAGAGCAGTACTATGAGATCGACTTCGAAAATGTCATCGATGGATGCCTCGGACTGAAAAATATGAGTGGTGGGGCCCACTCGACTGATCTGCGTGTCTTGTCTGGAGGCTGCATGGAAATTTCCATAACTTCGCGCATGATCGTCCGATTCGCCATTATGACCCCAATCCAGAATGATCTTCGCGGGGAGCATGATGTGCATATGTGCCAAAGGAATATCTGACGGGACACGTCTCTCCGATTTTGGCTATTTCAAAGCCTCACAGTAGCACGGATGGGTTCCGCATGAGCACAATTTACGGCAAATGTCCAGCGAGCGTGACCACACTAGCACACCAGATCACATGAGAACTTTTCAGTTAAGCGTGCTTGGGCGAAAGAAGTACTATGGTGGGTGACCTCCTGTGATGTTGACCCATCTATTGATGTCGCCCATTTTACTTCCTTTTATTTTTATTTTATTTTACCGTTGATGCCGGAGAACTCGGCGATCAACTCCAAAAACGTCATCGATGGGATGCCTCGGACTGAAAAACATACGCCATGGGGCCCACGCGGTTAATCCGTGCATCTCGTGCAGAGACCGCATGGAAATCTCCATAACTTCACGTACAATCATGTGATTAGCCATTATGACCCCGATTCAAAAAGATCTTCGCGGGGGCGCACGACGCATAGATGAGCCTCAGGCGCATCTGGCGGGACATGTATCATCGATTTCGGCTAGTTCGAAGACTTACCGTAGAATGGATGGGTTTCGCATGAAAATAATTTATGAAAATCTCTAACCGATGCGACCGCACCAGCACACTAGTTCCAATGAGAACTCTTCAATTAAGCCTGCTTGAGTGAGAACAATACTATGATGGGTGACCTCCTGTGAAGTAAACATGTTGAACCATTTATTGATGCCGCCCATTTTATTTCCTTTTATTTTCATTTTATTTTACCGTTGACACCAGAGAACTTGGCGATCAACTCCGAAAAAGTCATTAAAGGGATGCCTCGGACTGAAAAACATGACCCATGGGGCCCACGCGGTTGATCCGCACGTCTCGGGCGGAGGCTACACAAAAATTGCCATAATTTTGTGCACGATCATCCGATTCGCCTTTATGACCCCAATCCGAAAATATCTTTATGGGGAACATGACGAGCAGATGAGCCACAGGTGCATCTGGCGGGACCCGTATCTCTGATTTCAGTTATTTTGAAGCCCTACCACATCAGACGGCCCGCAGATGAGCACAATTTGCAAATCTCCAGACGACCGCATTCAAGACACTAGATCCCATGAGAACTCCTACGCTTAAGTGAGCTTGGGCGAGCAAGATTATGATGGGTCACCTCGGAAAGTTCGTTGAACCATCTCATGCCGCCCATTTTATTTTATTTTATTTTATCATTGACGCCGGAGAACGTGGAAATCGACTCCAAAAACATTGTAGATGGGATGCCTAGGACTGAAAAACACAAGCCAAGGGGCCCACGCGACTGATCTGCGTGTCCCGTGTGGAAGCCGCACAAAAATCACCATAACTTTAAGCATGATCGTCCGATTCGCCATTATGACCCCAATCCGGAAAGATCTCTGTCGGGAGCACGACATGCAGTTGTGCTGCAAGTACATATGGCGAGACCCGTATCTTTGATTTCAGCTATTTCAAAGCCTTATCGTGGCACATATAGGTTCCGCATGAGCACAATCTGCAAATTCTACGGAGTGACACGCAAAAATGTATCACCATATCACATGAGAACTCTTTAGTTAAGTGTGCTTGGGGGAGACAATAGTATGATGGGTGACCTCCTCAGAAGTCATGATATTGAACCATCTGTTGCTGCCGCCCATTTTATTTTCTTTTATTTTTATTTTATTTAACCATTGATGCCGGAGAACTCCATGATCGACACTGAAAATGTCATAGATAGGATGCCTCAGACTTAAAAACATGACCCGTGGGGCCCACATGGCTGATCCACACGTCTTGTGCAGAGGCCGCACAGAAATCACCATAGCTTAACACACAATCGACCGATTCGCCATTATGACCCAAATTTAGAAAGATCTTATAGACGACGGGTGATGAGCCGCAGTAATATCTGCGACCGATCTCGATTTCGACAATTTTGAAGCCTTACCGCGACACGTACGGGTTCCGCATGAGCACAAATTGTGGCAAATCTCCAGTGGGTGCGACCGCTCCAGCACACCACATCCCATGAGAACTCTTCGGTTAAGCGTGCTTGGGCGAGAGCATTACTATGATGGGTGACCTCCTAGGAAGATGTCATGTTGAACCATCTGTTAATGCCGCCCATTTTATTTCATTTTAATTTTATTTTATTTTATCATTGACGCTGTAAGACTCGATCGACTCAAAAAGACGGATGCTAATACCAAAAAATACGTGCCATGCATGCTCATTTATGATTCGTGGTGGGATGCACAGAAATCATCATAACTTCGTGCACGATCATCCCATTCGCCATTATGATCCAATCCGGATAGATCTCCGTGGGGGCACGACGCACTAATTAGTTGTAGGAGCATTTAGCGGGACCCACATCTCTGATTTAGGCTACTTCGAACCATACCGTGGCACGGACGGGTTCCACATGTGCATAATTTGCTGCAAATCTCTAGCGGTCGCGACCGCACCAGCACATCATATCCCATGAGAACTCTTCAGTTAAGCGTGCTTGGGTGAGAGCAGTACTATGATGGGTGACCTCCTGAGATGTCATCGTATTGAACCATATGTTTATGCCGCTCATTTTATTTTATTTTACCATTGACGTCGGAGAACTCGGAGATCGACTTCTAAAACGTCAACGATGGGATGCCTCCGATTAAAAAGCACGAGCCATTGGGCCCACTCGACTGATCTGCATGTCTCCTGTGGAGGCAGCACAAAAATCATCATAACTTTGTGCACGATTGTCTAATTCGCCATTATGACCCCAATCCGGGATCTCGCGACACGACGCGGAGATGAGCAGCATCGGACACGTACTCGATTTTAGCTAGTTCAAAGTTTTACGTGCATGCATAAGTTCCGATGAGAAAATCTGCAGAAAATCTCCAATGGGCGTGACCGTACCATCACACTATATCTTATAAAAACTCTTAAGTTAAGCTTGCTTGGGTGAGAGCAATACCATGATGGGTGACCTCCTCGAAAGTCATCATGTTGAACCATCTGTTGACGCCACACATTTTATTTATTTATATTTGTATTTTATTTTAACATTGATGTCGAACAACTTGGCGATTGACTCCAAAAATGTCATCGATGGCATGCCTCAGACTGAAAAATATGAGTCGTGGGGCCCACTAGGCTGATCCACACGTCTCGTGTGGAGGATACACAAAAATTGCCATAACTTCACGCACGATCATCCGATTCGCCATTATGACCCCAATCCAGAAAGATCTTCACCGGGCACATGATGCGCAGATGCGCTGTAGGCGCATCTGACGGGACCCATATCTACGATTTTGGCTATTTCGAAGCCTTACCGTGACATCGTATGGTTCATGAGCACACCTGAAATCCGGCGTGACCATACCAAAGACACCGCCTATGAGAACTCTTCGCTTAAGTCTTGGGTGAAAGCGAATGATTGCGACCTCCAATGAGAACTCTTCGTAAGTTTGGGCGAATGCGATCATGATGGGTGACCTCCTGGAAGTCGCGTTGAACTATCCGTTGCCGCCCATTTTATTTTCTTTTATTTTTATTTTATTTTATCGTTGATGCGGGAAAACTCGATGATCGACTCCAAAAATGTTGTAAATGGGATGCCTCATACTGAAAAACATAAGCTGTGGGGCCCACACGGCTGATTTAGAAGTCTTGCGCAGAGGCCGCATGGAAATCGCCATAACTTCTAACACGATCATCTGATTCGCCATTATGACCCCAATCAGAAAAGATCTCCGCAGGGCGCACGACACGCAGATGAGCCATAGGTGCACTTGGTGGGACCCATATCTCCGAATTCTGCTATTTCGAAGCCTAATCGAGGCACGTACGAGTTTCGGATGAGCACAATTTGCGATAAATCTCAAGAGAGTGGGACCGCACCAACAGACCATATCCTATGAGAACTCTTCAGTTAAACGAGCTTGGGCAAGAGCAGTACTATGATGGGTGACCTCCTGGGAGGTCTTCATGTTGAACCATCTATTGATGCCGCCCATTTTATTCCTTTTATCTTTATTTTATTTTTCCATTGATCCAGAAAACTCAGTGATCCACTCCGAAAACGTCATCAATGGGATGCCTTGACCGAAAAACATGCCGGTGCCCACGCATCGACGGCGCCTCATGAGGTCGCACGAAAATCACCATAACTTCTCCCACAGTCATCTGATTCGCCATTATGACCCAAATCCGGAAAGATCTCCATAGGTGACACGACGCACAGATGTGTCGCAGGCACATCTGGCGGGACTGTATCTCTGATTTCAGCTATTTCGATGCATTAGCACTGCACGGATGGGTTCCATATGAGCATAATTTGGGGCAAATCTCCAGTGGGCACGATCGCACCAGCACACTAGATCACATGAGAACTCTTCAATTAAGCGTGCTTGTGTGAGAGCAGTACTATGACGGGTGATTTGCTAAGAAGTGGTTCCGTTGAACCATCCATTGATGCCACCCAATTTTTATTTCTCTTATTTTTAATTTATTTTACTGTTGATGCCGCAAAGCTGTATGAGGAGGCCACATGGAAATCGCCATAACTTCGCGCATGGTCATCCGATTCGCTGTTATAACCCCAATTCAGAAAGATCTCGCGACGACGCACAAATGCCCATGCATCTCGATCTCAGAACTTCGATTTTGGCTATGTCGAAACCTTACCATGACACGTACGAGTTCTGCATGAGCATAATTTGTGGCAAATCTTCGAAGGCGGATCGAAATGACACGAACACACATGAGAATTCTTCGCTATGTGCTTGAGCGAGCGACTTATGATGGGTGACCTCGAAGTCATCGTGTTGAACAATCTGATGTCGCCCAATTTATTTATTTTATTTATTTTATTTTATCATCAGAACTCGTGAGATCGACTTCAAAATGTCATAAGATGCCTGATCAAAAAACATGAGTCGTCCCATGCGACCATGTGTCTCGTATGAGGCCGCATGAAAATCACCATAACATCACGCACAACCATCTGATTCGCCATTATAAACCCAATCCGAAGGAGATTCGCGAGCATGACGCGCATAGTGCATTCCACTGACTACTATATTTGATGTCTTATCACTGCACCAACGGGTTCCAGATGAGTATTATTTTCGATAAATCTCTAATGGGTATGGTCGCACCAGCACACCATATCCCATGAGAACTCTTCTGTTAAGCATGCTTGGGCGAGAGGAGTACTATGATGGGTGACCTCCTGAGAAGTCATTGTGTTGAACCATCTGTTGATGCCGCCCAAATTATTTTCTTTTATTTTTATTTTATTTTACCACTATCATCGTAGAACTCGGACATCGACTTCGAAAATGTCATCGATGGGATGTCTTACACTGAAAAACATGAGCTATGGGGCCCACGCGGCTGGTTCACGCATCTCGTCCGGAGGCCGGATGAAAATTGCCATAAATTCATGCACGATCATCTAATTCGCCATTATGACCTCAATTCAGAAAGATTCAGGCGCATGACGCAGATGAGTAAAGCATCCGGGAACCCGTAACGATTTGCTATTTCAAGCCTTATGGCGCATGGATGGGTTCCTGAGCACAATTTAGAAATTCTCGGTGCCACACAAGACACCGATTTCATGAGAACTTTTCGCTGCGTGTTTGGCAGAGTAGTACTATGATGGATGACCTCCTGGGAAGTCGTCATGTTGAACCATCTATCGATGCCGCACATTTTATTTCCTTTTATTTTAATTTTATTTTACCGTTGACGCTAGAGAACTCAGTGATCGAATCCAAAAATGTTGTAAATGGGATACCTCAGACTGAAAAACATGAGTCGTGAGGCCCACACGGCTGATCTGCACATCTCATGCAGAGGCCGCATGGAAATCACCATAAGTTCGCACACGATCATCTGATTTGCTATTATGGCCAAATACGGAAAGATCTTCGTGGTCCGTACAACATGCAGATGAGCTGCAAGCGCATTTGGAGGGACTCGTATCTCCTCTTTGGGCTAGTTCAAAGCCTTATTGCGGCACGGACGGGTTCCGCATGAGCACAATTTGCGGTAAATCTCAAACGGGAGTGACCGCACTAGCACACCATATCACATGAGAACTCTTCAGTTAAGCGTGCTTGGGTGAGAAGAATACTATGATGGGTGACATCTTGGGAAGTCATCGTGTTGAACCATCTGCTGATGTCGAGCATTTTATTTCCTTTTTTTTATTTTACTGTTGACGCCGAAGAACTCGGAGATCAACTTCGAAAAAGTCATCGATGGGATGCCTCGTGATCAAAAAACACGAGCGCCCATAGCGATCCACGCCTCGTGTGAGGCCGCACAAAATCACCATAACTTCACACCATCATCCATCATTATGGCCCCAATTCAAAAGATCTAAGTGTACAACGCATGCCGCAGCCGCTAGACCCGTATCTCTGATTTTGGCTATTTTGTAGCCTTATCGCTGCACGAACGAGTTCTGCATGAGCATAATTTGAGGAAAATCTCCAGCGGGCGCAATTGCACCAGCACATCAGATCCCATGAGAACTCTTCAGTTAAGCATGCTTGATGAGAGCAGTACTATGATGGGTGACCTCCTGAGAAGTCATCGTGCTGAACCATCTGTCAATGCCGCCCATTTTATTTATTTTTATTTTTATTTATTTTACAGTTCATGTCGGGAGAACTTCGATCATGTGAAAACATCATTAGATAGGATCGTCCATCTTGAAAAACGAGCCATGGGGCCCTGCTACGCATTCTTGTCTTGTGTGCGCACAAAATTATAAATTCGCGAGCGTGTCCAATACGCCATTATGACCCCAATCCGAAAAGATCTCCGTAGAGCATACGACACTCTGAATGAGATGCAAGAGCATTTGGTGGGACACAGCAACTCCGTTGTATGAAACCTTATCGTGACACATATGAGTTCAGCAAGAGCACAATTTGTGGAAAATCTCTAGTGGGTGCGACCTCAATAGCACCCCAGATCATATGAGAACTCTTCAGTTATGCATGCTTCGGGGAGAGCAGTACTATGATGGGTGACCTCTTGGGAAGTCTTCGTGTTGAACCATCTGTTGATGCTGCCCATTTTATTTCCTTTTATTTTTATTTTATTTTACCATTGACGCTAGAGAACTCGATGATCGACTCCGAAAATGTCGTTGATGGAATGACTTGGATCAAAAAATAGGAGTCGTTGGGCCCATGCGATTGATCAGTGCGTCTCATCGGAGGACGCAAGGAAATTGCCATAATGTTGCACATGATCATCTGATTCGCCATTATGATCCCAATCCAAAAAGATCTCCACGAGGCACACAACGCGTAGATGAGCAGCAGGCGCATCTGGCGAGACCCGTATCTTCAATTTTTGCTATTTAGAATCCTTACGCGGCACGTACGAGTTTTGAATGAGCATAATTTGTGGCAAATCTGCAGCGGGCACGACCACACCAGCACACCAGATCCCATGAGAACTCTTCATTTAAGTGTACATGGGTTAGAGCAGTACTATGAGATCGACTCTAAAAATGTCGTTGATGGAATGCCTCGAACTGAAAAACATGAGCCATAGGGTGCACTCGACTGATCCACGTGTCTCGTCTAGAGGCCGCACGGAAATCTCTATAACTTCGCGCATGATCGTTCGATTCACCATTATGACCCCAATCCGGAATGATCTCTGCAGGGAGTACGACGCATAGATGTGCCAAAGGAACATCTAATGGAACACATATCTCCGATTTTGGCTATTTTAAAGCCTTACCACGACACGGACGGGTTCCGCATGAACACAATTTATGGAAAATCTCCAGCGAGCGCGACCGCACCAGCATACTAGATCACATGAGAACTCTTCAGCTAAGTGTGCTTGGGCGAGAGCAGTACTATGGTGGATGACCTCTTGTGATGTTGACCATCTATTGATGTCGCCCATTTTATTTATTTATTTATTTTTTTTATCGTTGTCGCCGGAGAACTCGGTGATCAACTCCAAAAATGTCATCGATGGGATGCCTCAGATTGAAAACACAAGCCGTGAGGCCCATGCGGCTGATCTGTGCATCTCATACAAAGACCGTACAGAAATCTCCATAACTTTATGTTCAATCGTACAATTTTCTATTATGACCACAATCCAAAAAGATCTTCGCGGGGCGCACGATGCATAGATGAGCCTCAAGCGCATCTGGCGGGACACGTATCATCGATTTCGGCTAGTTCAAAGCCTTACCGCGGAATGGATAGATTTTTCATGAGCATAATTTGTGAAAATCTCTAACCGGTGCAACCGCACCAACACACTAGTTCCCATGAGAACTCTTCAATTAAGCCTACTTGTGCGAGAACAATACTATGATGGATGACCTCATGGGAAGTCAATGTGTTGAACAATTTATTGATGCCGCCCATTTTATTTCCTTTTATTTTTATTTTATTTTATCGTTGATGCCAGAGAACTCAACGATCAACTCCAAAAATGTCATTAAAGGGATGCCTCGGACTGAAAAATATGACCCATGGGGCCCACACGGTTGATCTGCACGTCTCGGGCTGAGGCTGCATGAAAATCGCCATAACTTTGCGCACAATCGTCCGATTTGCCATTATGACCCCAAGAAAATGCGACCTCACCAGCACACTAGATCCTATGAGAACTCCTATGTTAAGCGAGCCTGGGCGAAAGTAGTACTATGATGGGTGACCTTCTGATGTTGAACCATTTGTTGATGCCGCCCATTTTATTTTCATTTATTTTTATTTTATTTTATCGTTGACACCGGAGAACTCGACGATCGACTCCGAAACGTCTTCGATGGGATGCCTCAGACATAAAAACACAAGCCGAGGGGCCCACATGGCTGATCTGCTCATCTCATACGGAGGTCACATAGAAAATGCTTTAACTTCACGCACGATCATCCGATTCGTCATTATTTCCCGAATCTGAAAAGATCTCTGCGGGGCACATGACGCGTAGATCTCAAGCAAAATGGGCCTCAGACTATTTCTATTATTTTATGCCTTCCTACGGATGGGTTCCGCATGAGCATAATTTGTGGCAAATCTCCAACGGGCGCGACCGCAACAACACACTAGATCACATGAGAACTCCTTAATTAAGCGTGCTTGGGCGATTGCAATACTATGATGGGTGACCTCTTGGGAAGTCATCATGTTGAACCATCTGTTGATATAGCCCAATTTATTTTCTTTTCGTTTTATTTTATTTTACCATTGATGCCACAAAACTTAGAGATCGACTCTTAAAATGTCGTCAATGGCATGCCTCATACTACACCAATCAGTAGGCCCACACCCGATTCTTGGCGGAGGCCGAAAAATATCCTTAACATTGCACACGATCATCCGATTCGGCATTATGAGCCCTAATTCAGAAAGTTCTCCGCAAGACGCATGACGCGCAGATGCACAGCAGGTGCATCTTGCAGGACCCATATCTTTGAATTTGACTATTTTGAAGCCTTGCCCCAGTACGGACGGGTTTTGGATGAGCACAATTTGCGACAAATCTCCAGCTGGCATGATCGCACTAGCACACCAGATCCCATGAGAACTCTTCAGTTAAGCGTGCTTGGATGAGAGCAATACTATGATGGGTGAGCTTTTGGGAAGTCATCATGTTGAACCATCTATCGATGTCGCCCAATGTAATTCCTTTTATTTTTATTTTATTTTTCAGTTGACACCGGAGAACTCATTCATCTATTCCAAAAACATCATAGATGGGATACCTCAGATTGAAAAATAGGAGCCGTGTGGCCACGCTCGTCTGCGATCTCGTGCGGCCAAAAAAAATCACCATAACTTCGCGCATGATCGTCTGATTCATCATTATGACCCCAATCCAAAAAGATCTACGCGGGACGCACGATGCGCAGATGTACCACAGGCGCATCTAGTAGGACCCATATCTCTGATTTAAGCTAGTTAAAAGCCTTATCGTGACATGGACTGGTTTTGAAAGCATGCGAAGTAAATCTCCAGTGCGACCGCACTACACCGATCGATGAGAAATCTTCGCGTGCTTGGGTGAGAGCGATATGATGGCGACCCACCGGAAAGTCGCCCCTGTTGAACCATTGATGCCCCATTTTATTCCCTTTATTTTTATTTTATTTTATTGTTGATGCAAGAATTCGACAATCGACTCCAAAATGTCATCGATGGAATGCCTGGACTAAAAACATGAGTCGGGGCAGGGATTGTTCTCTGCCTCGTATGGCATCGCCATAAATTTGCGCATGATCATATGATTCTCCATTATAAACCCAATTCATAAAGATCTTCGAGGGGCGCATGACGCGCAGATGAGCTACAGGCGGATCTGGCAAGACCCGTATCTCCGATTTCAGTTAGTTTGAAGCAATATCGCGGCAAATCTCAAACGGGCGCGACCGCACCAGCACATTAGATCCCATGTGAACTCTTCAGTTAAGCGTGCTTGGGCGAAAGCAGTACTATGATGGGTGACCTCCTAGGAAATCATCTTGTTGGACTATCTGTTGATGCCGCCCATTTTAATTCCTTTTATTTTTATTTTATTTTACCGTTGATGCCAGAGAACTCGACAATCGACTCCGAAAACATAGTAGATGGGATGCCTTGAATTGAAAAATGTGAGCCATTGGGCCCATGCAGTTTATCTGCGCATCTCGTGTGGAGCACGTACAAAAATTGCCATAACTTCACGCACGATCGTCTGATTCACCATTATGACCCCAATCCAGAAAGATCTCCATAGGGCACACGATGTGCAGATGAGATGCAGGTGCATCTGGTGGGACCTGTATCTCTAATTTTGGCTACTTCAAAGCCTTATCACAGCATAGACATGTTTCATATGCGTACAATATGTGGCAAACCTCAAACGGGAGCTATCGCACCAGCACAACAGATCCCATGAGAACTCTTCAATTAAGTGTGATTGGGCGAGAGCAGTACTATGATGGGTGACCTCCTAGGAAGTTGTTGTGTTGAACCATATGTTGATGCTTCCTATTTTAACTCCTTTTAATTTTAATTTTATTTTACCGTTGACGCCGGAGAATTCGACAATCAACTTTGAAAATGTAGATGGGATGCCTCAGACTAAAAAATATGAGTCGGTGGGCCCACGCGGCTGATCCGCATTTCTCGTGCGGAGGTAGCACAGAAATCACCATAACTTCGTGCACAATCGTCTGATTCACCATTATGATCCCAATCTAGAAAGATCTCCACGGGGTGCACGACGCATAGATGTGATGTAGGTGCATCTAGCGAGACCCATAACTCTGATTTTGGCTATGTTGAAACCTTACCGCGGGATGTACGAGTTTCGCAAGGGCATAATTTGTGGCAAATCTCTAGCGGGTGCGATCACAATAGCACACCAGATCACATGAGAACTCTTCAGTTAAGCGTGCTTAGGTGAGAGCAGTACTATGATGGGTGACCTCTTGAGAAGTCATCCTATTGAACTATTTGTTGATGCCGTCCATTTTATTTTCTTTTATTTTTATTTTATTTTATTATTGATGCCGGAGAACTTGATGATCGACTCTGAAAACTTCGTTGATGGGATACCTCAGACAGAAAAACACTTGTCGTGGTGCCCACGCCGTTGATCCGCACGTCTCGTGTGGAGGCCACATAGAAATCACCATAAATTCATGCACGATCGTCCGATTCGCCATTATGACCCCAATCTGAAAAGATCTCTATGGGGCGCATGACACGTAGATGAGCTGCAGACGCATCTGGTGGGACTCGTAACTCTGATTTTGACTATTTCAAAGCCTTGCCGAAGTGACGCGTTAGGTGGCATATGATGATCTCCGGTGGGAACTACACCAGTACACTAGATCACATGAAAACTCTTCAGTTAAGTGTGCTTCGGAGAGAGTAGTACTATGATGGGTGACCTCCCCGATGCGTCTATTTTATTGAACCATCTATCGATAAATCGCCATAAATTCATGCACGATCATCCGATTCATCATTATGACTCCAATAAAGATCTCGATAATGCTCGATGAGTATGCTCATCTCGGGAACCGTATTTTTTTGGTTACTTCAAGCCTTATCACAGATACATTTTTCACATTAATAATTATGGTAAATCTCAAATGGTGCGACGCACGACAGCATCCCATGAGAACTCTTCAGTTAAATGTGCTTGGGCGAGAGCAGTACTATGATAGGTGACCTCCTAGGAAGTCGTCATATTGAACCATCTGTTGAAGCCACCCATTTTAATTCCTTTTATTTTTATTTTATTTCACTATTGACGCTAGAGAACTCAGTGATCGACTCTAAAAACGTCGTAGATAGGATACCTTAGACTGAAAAACATGAGCCGTTGGGCCCACGTGACTGATCCGGGCGTCTCATGTGGAGGCCGCACAAAAATTATCATAACTTCGTGCATAATCATCCGATTCACCATTATGACCCCAATCCGGAAAGATCTCTGTGGGGTTCATGATGCGTAGATGAGCCAAAGGCTCATTTGGTAGGACCTATATCTCTGATTTCGATTAGTTCGAAGCTTTACCGCGGCACAAATGGGTTCCACAAGAGCATAATTTACGGCAAATATCCAGCGGGCACGACCGCACCAACACACAAGATCTCTTGAAAACAATTCAGTTAAGCATACTTGGGCGAGAGCAGTGCTATGATGGGTGACCTCTTAGGAAGTCATCATGTTGAACCATCTATCAATGCCGCCCATTTTATTTCCTTTTATTTTTTTTATTTAACCATTGACGCTGGAGAACTAGGTGATCGACTCCGAAAACATCGTGGATGGGATGCCTTGGATTGAAAAACATGAGTCATGGGGTCCACGTGGTAGATCCACACATCTCGTGTGGGGGCCGTACAGAAATTTCCATAAATTCACGCATGATCGTCCGATTTGCCATAATGACCCCAATCCGAAAAGATCTTCGAGGGGCGCATGATGCGTAGATGAGCTACAGGCACATCTTGCAGGACCCATATCTCTTATTTCGATTAGTTCAAATCCATATCGTAGCATGGGTGGGTTCCACATGAGCACAATTTGTAACAAATCTCAAATGGGTGCGGCCGCACCAGCACACTAGATCCCATGAGAACTCTTCACTTAAGCGTGCTTGGGCGAAAGAATTACTATGATGGGTGATCTTCTAAGAATTCGTCGTGTTGAACCATCTGTTGATGCTGCCCATTTGAATTAATTTTAGTTTTATTTTATTTTACTGTTAACTCCAAAGAACTCTGGATCGACTCTAGAAATGTCATAGATGGGATGCCTCAAAATAAAAAACAAGTGTCGTTGGGCCCATGCGACTAATCCGCGCGTCTCGTTTGGAGGCCGCATGGAAATTACCATAACTTCACGCATGATCGTCTGATTTTCCATTATGACCCCAATCTGGAAAGATCTCTGTGGGGCGCACAACGTGCAGATGAGCCAATGGCACATCTAGTCGGACCTGTATCTCCGATTTTGGCTAGTTCGAAGCTTTACCGCGGCATAGACGGGTTCTGCAAGAGCATAATTTACGGTAAATCTCCAACATGTGCGACCGCACCAGCACACTAGATCCCTTGAGAACTCTTCAGTTAAGCGTACTTGGACGAGAGCAATACTATTATGAGTGACCTCGTGGGAAGTCATCGTGTTGAACCATCTATTGATGCTGCCGATTTGAATTCATTTTAGTTTTATTTTATTTTACTATTAATGCCAGAGAACTCTAGATCGACTCCAAAAATGTCATAGATGAGATGCCTCAAAATGAAAAACATGAGTCGTTGGGCCCATGCGACTGATCCGTGCATCCCGTGTGGAGGCCGCATGAAAATCGCCATAACTTCACGCATGATCGTCCGATTTGCCATTATGACCGCAATCCGAAAAGATCTCCGCGGGGCGCACAACACGCAGATGAGCCAATGGTGCATCTAGTCGGACCCGTATCTCCGATTTTGGCTAGTTCGAAGCCTTACCGCGGCATAGACGGGTTCTGCAAGAGCATAATTTGTGACAAATCTCCAACATGCGCGACTGCACTAGTACACCAGATCCCTTGAGAACTCTTTAGTTAAGTGTACTTGAGCGAGAGCAATACTATTATGGGTGACCTCGTGGGAAGTCATCGCGTTGAACCATCTATTGATGACACTCAATTTATTTTCTTTTATTTTTATTTTATTTTATTGTTGATGCCATAGAACTTAGAGATCGACTCTGAAAATATCTTTGATGGCATGCCTCGTACTGAAAAACACGAGCTATGGGGACCACGCGGCTAGTCCGCATATCTTATGCGGAGGCTGCACAAAAATTGCCATAACTTCACGCACGATCGTCCAATTCGCCCATTATGACCCCAATCCAGAAAGATCTTCATGGGGCGTACAATGCGCAGATGTGCCCTAGTGGGACCCATATCTCCAATTTTGTCTAATTCGAAGCTTTACTACAACACGGACGGGTCCTGGATGAGCATAATTTGTGGCAAATCTCTAGCGGGCGCGACCGCACTAGCACACCAGATACCATGTGAACTCTTCAATTAAGCGTGCTTGGGTGAGAGAAGTACAATGATGGGTGATCTCCTTGGAAGTCATTGTGTTGAACTATCAGTCGATGCCGCCCATTTTATTTTCTTTTATTTTTTTTGTTTTATTGTTGACGCCGCAGAACTCAGAGATCGACTCCGAAAATGTCATTGATAGCATGCCTCGTACTGAAAAACATGAGTTGTAGGGCCCACGCGGCTGGTCCACGCGTCTTGTGCGGAGGCCGCACAAAAATTGCCATAAGTTCGCACACGATCATCCGATTCGCCATTATGGTTCAATCAGAAAGATCTCCGCAGATGTGCAGATGTGTGCGATGGTGGGGACACGATCTGATTTTGGCTATTTCGAAGCCTTACCGCGGAACGGACGGGTTCCAGATGAGCATAATTTGCGGCAAATCTTGAGCAGGCGCGACCACACCAGCAAACCAGATCCAATGAGAACTATTCAGTTAAGCGTGCTTGAGCGAGAACAACACTATGATGGGTGACCTCCTGGGAAGTCGTCGTGTTGAACCATTTGTCGATGCCGCCCATTTTATTTCCTTTTATTTTATTTTACCGTTGACGCCAGAGAACTTGATGATCAACTCCAAAAATGTCATAGATGGGATCCTCAGACTGAAAAACATGAGTCATGGGGTCCACATGTCTGATCCGCGCGCCTCGCTTGGAGGCCGCACGAAAATCGCCATAAATTTGCCCATGATTATCCGATTCGTCATTTTGACCCCAATCCTGAAAAATCTCTGTGGGGCACACGACGCGCAGGTGTGCCAAAGGCACATCTAGCGAGACCCGTATCTTCGATTTCGACTAGTTCGAAGCCTTACAGCGGCACAGACGGATTCCGCAAGAGCACAATTTGCAGCAAATCTCCAGGGAGCACCATCGCACCATCACACTAGATCACATGAGAACTCTTTAGTTAAGCATGCTTAGGCGAAAGCAGCACAATGATAGGTAACCACTTGGAATGTCATCGTGTTGAACCATCTATTGATTCCTCCCATTTTATTTCCTTTTATTTTTATTTTATTTTACTGTTGATGCTGCAGAACTCAGACATCGACTTCGAAAATGTTGTCGATGGCATGCCTCGTACTGAAAAACATGGGCTATGGGGCCCACGCGATTAGTCTGTGCATCTCATAGGGAAGCCGCACAGAAATTGCCATAACTTCACGCACGAATCATCCAATTTGCCATTATGACCCTAATCTAGAAAGATCTCTGTGTGGCGCACGACGTGTAGATGTGCTGCAGGCACATCAGGCGGTCCCCGTATATGCAATTTTGGCTATTTCGAAGCCTTTCCGCAGCACAGACAGGTTCCGGATGAGCATAATTTGTGGCAAATCTCCAGCAGGTGCAACCGCAGTAGCACACCAAATACCATGAGAATTCTTCAGTTAAGCGTGCTTGGGCGAGAGCGGTACTATGATGGATGACCTTCTGGGAAGACATCGTGTTGAACCATCTGTCGATGCCGCCCATTTTATTTTATCATTGACGCCACAGAACTCAGAGATTGACTCTGAAAACGTCATCGATGGCATGCCTCAGACTGAAAAAACATGAGATGTGGGACCCATGCAGCTGGTTCGTGCGTCTCGTGCGGAGGCCACACAAAAATCACCATAACTTCATGCACGATCATCCAATTCGCCATTATTATCCCAATCTAGAAAGATCTCCGTGGGGCGCACGATGCGCAGACGTGCCGCAGGTGCATCTAGCGGGAACCATATCTCTGATTTTGGCTATTTCAAAGCCTTACCACAACACAGATAGGTTCCAAATAAGCACAATTTGTGACAAATCTCCGCAGTAACGACAAGACACCGTAATCCATGAGAACTCTTCGCGTGCTTTAAAAGCGATCTATAATGGTTGACCTCCTTGGAAATCATCGTGTTGAACCATCTATCGATGTCGCCCATTTTATTATTTTTATTTTTATTTTTTTTACCGTTGACACTGTAGAACTCGGAGATTGACTTGAAAATATTGTTGATGGCATGCCTCGTACTGAGGAACATGAGTAGCCCATGTCCGGGTCCCACGATCTCATGTAAAGCTCATCATATCATCATCACGCCATGACCCAATACAAAAGGATCTCCGTACGACGCATATGTGTTGAGACTTCTAGCATATCTCCATTGACTATTTTGAAGCCTTACCATAACTCGAACGGGTTCTGAATGAGCACAATTTATAGCATATCTCTACCAGGTATGACCGCACCAGCACACCAGATCCCTTGAGAACTCTTTAGTTAAGTGTGCTTGCAAGATCTATAATAGGTGACCTCCTGGAAGTGGAACCAACTAGTATGCCCCATTTTATTTTCTTTTATTTTTATTTTATTATACCATTGACGCTGGAGAACTCGGTAATAGACTCCAAAAATATCATAGATGTGATGCTTCGGATTAAAAAGCAAGAGCTGTGGGGCCCACGTGACTGATCTGCATGTCTCGGGTGGAGGCCGCATGAAAATTGCCATAAATTCACGCACGATCATCTGATTCACCATTATGACCCCAATTTGGAAAGATCTCCGCAGAGCACACAACGCGTAGATGAGCTGCAGGCGCATCTGGCCGGACCTGTAACTCCGATTTTGACTAATTCAAAACCTTACCATGACACGGACTTGTTTCAGATGAGCTCAATTTGTGACAAAGCTCCAGCAGGCGTGGCCGCACCAGCACATCAGATCCCATGAGAACTCTTCAATCAAGCGTGCATAGGTGAGAGCTGTACTATGATGGGTGACCTCATGGAAGTCATCGTGTTGAATGATCTATTGATACTGCCCATTTTATTTCCTTTTTTTATTTGATTTTATCGTTAACACTAAAGAAGTCAACGATCGACTCTGAAAATATCATCGATGGGATGCCTCGGACTGAAAAATATGAGTCGTAGGGCCCACAAGGCTGATCTGCGTTTCTCGTGTGGAGGCCGCACGGAAATCACCATAACTTTATTTATAATCATTCGATTCTCCATTATGACCCTAATCTAAAAAGATCTGCATGGGGTGAACGACACGTATATAGTCGCAAACGCATCTTGCAGGACCAGTATCTCCGATTTTGGCTATTTCAAAGCCATACCGCAGCACAGATGGGTTTCGCATGAGCACAATTTGCAGCAAATCTCTAGCGGGGGTGACAGTACCTGCACACCAGATCCCTTGAGAACTCTTCAGTTAAGCGTGCATGGACAAGAACAGTGCTATGATGGGTGAACTCTTGGGAAGTCACCGTGTTGAACCATCTGTTATTGCCGCCCATTTTATTTCCTTTTATTTTTATTTTATTTTAACATTGACACCAGTGAACTCGATGATCGACTTTAAAAATGTCATCAATGTGATGCCTCGGTGAAAAAAGCCATGGGGCCCCTGAGAGGCGTCGTCTGAGAGACCACACGAAAATCATCATAACTTCACGCGCGATCATCCGATTCGCCATTATGACCCCAATCCGGAAAGATCTATGTGGATCATGATGGAGATTCGCGGCGTCAGCATGACCCGTATCTCGATTTAAGCTATTTGAATCTTGCGCGGGTTTCACATGAGCACAATTTGCGACAAATCTCTAGCGTAGGTGACTACACCAGCACACCAGATCCTATGAGATCTCTTCAGTTTTGCATGCTTGAGCGAGAGCAGCAATATGATGGGTGACTTCATGAGAAGTTGTCGTGTTGAACCATCTGTTGATGCCGCCCATTTTATTTTCTTTTATTTTTATTTTATTTTACCGTTGATGCCAAAAAAACTCAGAGATCGACTCCGAAATTGTCGTTGATGAGATGCCTCGGACTAAAAAAAATAAGTAGTGGGGCCCACGCGGTTGATCTGCGCATCTTGTGTGGAAACCACACGAAAATCACCATAACTTTGTGCATGATCGTCCGATTTGGCATTTTGACCTCGATCTGGAAAGATCTCTGCAGAACGCACGACGCAGAGATGCGCCAAAGGTGCATCTGGCGGGACTCATATCTCCGATTTCGACTATTTCGAATCCTTACCGTGGCATGTACGGGTTCCACATGAGCATAATTTGTAACAAATCTCCAGTGAGCACGACCACAACAGCACACCAGATCACATGAGAACACTTCAGTTAAGCATGCTTAGGCAAGAGCAGTACTATGATGGGTGACCTCTTGGGAAGTCATCACGTTGAACCATCTATTGATGCCACCCATTTTATTTCCTATTAATTTTATTTTATTTTACTATTGACATCGGAGAACTCATCGATCGACTCCGAAATCGTCATCGATGGGATGCCTTAGACTTAAAAACACGACCCGTGGGGCCTGCGCAGCTGATCCACGCATCTCGTGTGGAGGCCGCACAAAAATCGCCATGACTCCGTGCTCAATCATCTGATTCGCCATTATGACCCCAATCTGCAAAGATCTCCGCATGGCACACGACAAGCAGATGAGTCGTAGGCGCATCTGGTAGGACCCATATCTCCGGTTTCAGCTATTTCAAAGCCTTACCGTGGCACGTATGGGTTCTGTATGAGCACAATTTGCGACAAATCTTCATCGGGCGTGACCGCACCAGCACATCAGATCACATGAGAACACTTTAGTTAAGCGTGCTTGGGCGAGAGCAGTATTATGATGGGTGACCACCTTGGAAGTCATCGCGTTGAACCATTTGTTGATGCCACCTATTTTATTTCCTTTTATTTTTATTTTATTTTACCATTGACATCGGAGAACTCATCGATCGACTCTGAAATCATCATCGATGGGATGCCTTTAATTGAAATACATGAGTCATCGGGCCAATGCATCTGATCCACGTGTCTCCTATGGAGGCCGCATGAAAATCGCCATAACTTCACGCACGATCATCCAATTTGCCATTATGACCCCAATCTGGAAAGATTTCTATGGCACATGGCGGCGAGATGGTACGCAAGCGCGCTGGCGAGAGCGTATCTCCGATTTTGGCTATTTTGAATCCTTACCGCGGTACAGACGGATTCTGCATGAGCATAATTTAGGGCAAATTTCCAGCGGGGGTGACCACACCAGCACACCAGATCCCATGAGAACTCTTCAGTTATGCGTGGTTGGGCGATAGCAATACTATGATGGGTGAGCTCGTGGGAAGTCGTCGTGTTGAACCATCTATTGATGTCGCCCAATATGTTTCCTTTTATTTTTATTTTATTTTACCATTGACGCCGGAGAACTCGGAGATCGACTCCAAAAATGTCATCGATGCGATGCCTCGGACTAAAAAACAACAGCCATGGGGCCCACTAGGCTTATCCGCGCGTCTCGTGCGAAGGCTAAACAAAAATTGCCATAAATTCAAGCACGATCTTCCAATTTGACATTATGACCCCAATCTGGAAAGATCTGCGGAGTGACATCGGATGTCTTCAGCGCGATACTATCTCCGATTTTGGGTAGTTCCAAGCCTTATCATGGCATGGACGAGCTCCGCATGGGCATAATTTGCGGCAAATCTCCAACTGGCAAGACCGCACTAGCACACTAGATCTTATGAGAACTATTCAATTAAGCGTGCTTTCGCGAGAGCAGTACTATGATGGGTGACCTTCTGGGAAGTCATCGTGTTAAACCATCTGTTGATGCTGCCCATTTTATTCCTTTTATATATTTTTTATTTTATCGTTGACGCCGGAGGACTCAGTGATCGACTCTCAAAATGTCATTGATGGATGCCTCAGATTAAAAAACATGAGCCGTGGGACTTACTCGGTTGATCAACGTGCCTCGCACAGAGGCCGCACGAAAATTGCCATAACTTCGCACACGATCGTTCTATTTGCCAGTATGACCCCAATCCAGAAAGATCTCCGCAGGAAACACAACACGCAAATTAGTTGAAGGTGCATCTAGCTGGACCCGTATCTCTAATTTTAGCTATTTCAAAGCCTTATCGCGCCACATACGGGTTCCGCATGTGCACAATTTGCAGCAAATATCCAGCGGGCGCGACCGCACTAGCACACCAGATCTCTTGAGAACACTTTAGTTAAACGTGCTTGGGAGAGAGCAATATTATAATGGCTGACCTCTTGGGAAGTCGTTACGTTGAACCATCTGTTGATGTTGCCCATTTTATTTCCTATTATTTTTATTTTATTTTATCGGTGACATCAGAGTACTCGACGATTAACTTCAAAACCATCATCGATGGGATTCCTCAAACTGAAAAACATGAGCCGTAGGGCCCATGAGGCTTATCCCCGTGTCGCATGTGGAGATCACATGGAAATCACCATAACTTCACGCACGATCATCCGATTCACCATTATGACCCCAATCTGGAAGGATCTTCATGGGGCGCACGACGTGCAGATGTGCCAAAGCGCCTGGAGGACTGTATCGATTTTGGCTAACGCCTCACGGCGGATGGGTTCCATGAGCACAATTTTGGAAAATCTCCGATTAGGCGTGGCCAGCGGCACCGATCCCATGAGAGAACTGTTCAAGCATGCTTGGGCGAAGCGATCTATGATATGGTCATATTGGCAAGTAATCGTATTAAATCATCTGTTGATGTCGCCCATTTTATTTTACTGTTGATGTCAGAAAACTCGGCGATCGACTCCAGAAACATTATTGATAGGATGCCTCGGACTTAAAAATATGACCGTGAGGCCCACAAGGCTGATCCGCGCATCTCGTATGGAAGCCGCATGAAAATTACCATAACATCGTGCACGATCGTCCAATTCGCCATTATGACCCCAATCTAGAAAGATCTTTACAGGGCGCACGACGCGTAGATGAGCCGTAGGCGCATCTGGAGTGACCCATATCTTTGATTTTGGCTGTTTTGAATTCTTACTGCCGCATGGATGGGTTCTGCATGAGCATAATTGGCAAAAAATCTTCAGCGGGGGTGACCACACCAGTACACCAGATCCCATGAGAACTCTTCAGTTATTCGTACTTGGATGAGAGCAGTATTATGATGGGTGACCTCATGGGAAGTCATCGTGTTGAGGCATCTGTTGATGCCACCCAATTTATTTCCTTTTATTTTTTATTTTATTTTATCATTGACGTCAGAGAACTCAAAGATCGACTCCAAAAACATCATTGATGGGATGCCTCAGACTGAAAAACACTAGCCATAGGCCCACTAGGCTGATATGTGCATCTCGTTTGAAGGTCGCACAAAAATCATCATAACTTGGTCCACGATCACCCGATTCGCCATTATGATCCAATCCAAAAATATCTCTACGGGGCGCATGATGCGCAGATGTGCTGCAACGCATTGGAAGGACCTGTATCTCCGATTTTGGCTAGTTTGAAGCCTTAATGCGGCACAGACGAGTTTTGCATGAGCACAATTTGCGGTAAATCTCCAGTAGGTGCGACCGCACCAGCACACTAAATTCATGAGAACTCTTCAGTTAAGTGTGCTTAGGCGAGAGTAGTACTACAATGGGTGACCTCCTGGAAGTCATTGTGTTGAACAATCTATTGATGCCACCGATTATATTTCCTTTTATTTTTGTTTTGTTTTACTATTGACGCTGGAGAACTCAGCGATCGACTCTGAAAAAGTCATCAATGGGATGCCTCGGACTGAAAACATGAGCCGTGGGGCCCACTAAGCTGATCCGTGCATCTCGTGTGGAGGCTGCACATAAATTTCCATAACTTTGCGCATGATCATTTGATTCACGATTATAACCATAATCCGAAAAGATCTCCGCGGGGCGCACCACGTGTAGATATGTCGGAGGCACATCTGGCGAGACCTGTATCTCCGATTTTCACTAATGCGGAGCCTTATCGTGGCGCGGACAGGTTCCGCATGAGCATAATTTATAAAAAATCTCGAACAGACGTGACCACACTAATACACTAGATCCCATGAGAACTCTTCAGCTAAGCGTTATTGGGTGAGAGCAGTACTATGATGAGTGACCTCATGGGAAGTCGTCATGTTGAGCTATCTGTTGATGTCGCACAATTGATTTCCTTTTATTTGCTTTTTATTTTAACATTAACACCAAAGAACTCGGTGATCGACACTGAAAATATCATCGATGGGATGCCTCAGACTGAAAACAAGAGTCGTGGGACCCACTAAGCTGATCTGCGAGTCTCGTGTGGAGGCCGCAAAAAAATTGCCATAACGCTCCGCCGATTTATTATGACCCTAGTTTGGAAATATCTGTGGGGCACACACCGATGTGCCATAGGCGCTGGCGGTCGATCTCGTTTTTTGGCTAGAAGCCTACGTAGCCGCGAACAAGTTTTGCTTGAGCACCATTTGCAGAAAATCTCCAAAAGGGGCGACTGCACCAGCACACCAGATCACATGAGAACTCTTCAATTAAGTGTGCTTGGGCGAGAGAAGCTCTATGATGGGTGACCTCCTGAGAAGTCATCATGTTAAACGATCTGTTCATGCCGCCCATTTTATTTTCTTTTATTTTTATTTTATTTTACCGTTGATGTCGGAGAACTCGGTGATCGTCTACCAAAATGTCATCGGTGGGATACCTCGGAGTGAAAGACACGAGTCATGGGGCCCACTCGGTTGATCCCCATGTCTCGTGTGGAGGCCGCACGAAAATCACCATTACTTCGTGCAGGATCATCTGCTTCGACATTATGACCCCAATCAGGAAAGATCTCTGCTGGGCGCACAACGAGTACATGGGCCATAGGCGCATCTGACTGGACCCATATCTCCAATTTTGGCTATTTCGAAGCTTTACCGCGGCAAGGAAGGGTTCTGGATGAGCACAAGTTATGGAAAATCTCTAGCGGGCACGACCGCACCAGCACACTAGACCACATGAGAACTCTTCATTTAAGCGTGCTTGGGAGAGAGCAGTATTGTGATGGGCGACATCCTGGGAAGTCAGAGTGTTGAACCATCTATTAATGCCACCCATTTTATTTATTTTTTTTTTGTTGGCCGGAGAACTTCGGTCGACTCAAAATGTCATCGATGGGATGTCTCGCACTAAAAAATATGAGCCGGCTATCGGCCCGATCTACGTCTCATGTGAAGGCTGCACGAAAATCTCTATAACATTGTGCATGATCATCCGATTCTCCATTATGACCCCAATCCAAAAAGATCTCCGCGGACTGCACGACACGCAGATGAGCCGCAAGCGCATCTAGCGGGGCCCGTATCTCCAATTTCAACTATTTTAACACCTTAGTGCGCGGATGGGTTGCAGCATAATTTCAAATCTCCGCGGTCGGCCGCGCACCCGAATCACATGATAACTCCTCGCTTAAGCGTGGCGATCTATGATGGGTGACCTCTTGGGAAGTCGTCGTGTTGAACCATCTGTTGATGCCGCTCAGTTTATTTTCATTCTATTTTTATTTTATTTTACCATTGATACCAGAGAACTCAGCGATTGACTCCAAAAATATAGTCGATGGGATGTCTCAACACGAGCCATGGGGCCCACGCGACTGATCCGTGCGTCTTGTGCAAAGGCCGCATGAAAATTGTCATAATTTCACGCACGATCGTCCGATTCGTCATAATGACCCCAATTCGAAAAGATCTCCACGGTGCTGCGCGCATATAAGAGCACAAGTCGATCTAGCGGGGATATCCGATTTTAGCCGAGCTCGTGACACGATGGGCTTTACATGATCATAGTTTGCGAAAAATTTTTAGTGACAGCACTAGTACACCAGATCACATGAGAACTCTTCAGTTAAGCATGCTTGGGCGAGAGCAGTACTATGATGGGTGACCTTCTAGGAAGTTGTCGCGTTGAACTATCTGTTGATGCCGCCCATTTTATTTCCTTTTACTTTTTTTATTGTACCATTGACACTGGAGAACTCGATGATCAACTTTGAAAACATCGTAGATGGGATGCCTCGGATTGAGAAACACAAGCCGTGGACTCATAGGCGCATCTCGAGCGGAGACCGCACGAAAATCACGATAACTTCGCTCATGATCATTCGATTTGCCATTATAACCCCAATTCGGAAAGATTTCCGTAGGGCGCACGATGCGCAGATGAGCTACAGGCGCATCTGGCGGGACCGTATCTCCGATTTTGGCTAGTTCGAAGCATTACCGTGACTCGAATGGGTTTCAAATGAGCATAATTTGTGGCAAATCTCCAGTGGACGCGGTCGTACCAACAAACTAAATCCTATGAGAACTCTTCAGTTAAGTGTCATTGAGCGAGAGCAGTACTATGATGGGTGACCTCCTGGGAAGTTGTCGTGTTAAACTATCTGTTGATGTCGTACATTTTATTTTTATTTTATTTTATCATTGACACCAGAGAACTCAGCGATCGACTCTGAAAATGCCATAGATGGGATGTCTAAGTCTAAAAAACATGAGTCATTGGGACCATGCGACTGATCTGCACATCTCGTGTGAAAGCTGCACAGAAATCGCCATAACTTCATGCACGATGTTTATTTCTGTCACAATCTAGAAAGATCCCGTGGGGTAAAAAGCGTCGAATGGCGATCGCATCTGGAGGTACCGTATCTCGATTTATTATTTTGAAGCCTTATAGTGGCACATATGGGTTCCACATGAGCATAATTTATGGAAAATCTTCAATGGACGTGACCACACCAGCACACAAGATCACATGAGAACTCTTCAGTTAAGCAAGCTTGGGCGAGGAGCGATCTTATGATGGTTGACCTCCAGGAAGTCATTGTTAAACCATCTACATTTTATTTATTTTCTTTTAATCCTATTTTATTTATTCATTGATACCAGAGAACTTGGTGATCGACTACGAAAACGTCATCGATGGGATGCATCAGATTGAGAAACACGAGCCATGGGGCCCACTTGGCTGATCCGAGCGTCTCGTGCATAGGCCGCACGAAAATCGCCATAACTTCATGCACGATCGTCCGATTCACCATTATGACTCCAATCTGAAAAGATCTCTGTGGGGTTCAAGATGTGAAGATGAGCCGCAGGCGCATCTGGCGGAACTCCTATCTCTAATTTTGGCTATTTTGAAGCCTTACTGCGGCACGTACGGGTTCCACATGAGCACAATTTGCGGCAAATCTTCAGCGGACACAATCGCGCCATCACACCAGATCTCATTATAACTCTTCAGTTAAGGGTAATTGGGCGAGAGTAGTACTATGATAGGTGACCTCCTAGGAAGTCATCGTGTTGAATGGTCTATTGATGAAGCCCATTTTATGTACTTTTATTTTTATTTTTATTTTACCGTTAACGTGGGAGAACTCGACGATCGACTCTGAAAACATCATCGATGGGATGCCTCAGACTGAAAAACACAAGCCATGGGGCCCACTAGGCTGATCCGTGCATCTCGTGCGGAGGCCGCACTGAAATCCCTAGAACTTCATGCACGATCGTCCGATTTGCCATTATGACCCCCCATCCCGAAAGATCTCCGGGTGAGATGAGCGCGAGATCAAGACTCGTGAGTATCTCGATTTCAGCTATTTCAAAGCCTTACCGTGACACTGATGGGTTCCACAAGAGCACAATTTGTGGCAAATCTCTAGTGGTGGCCCACATGGCTAGTCCGCGTGTCTCGTGTGGAGGTCACATGAAAATCGCCATAACTTCGCACATAATCGTCATATTCACCATTATGACCCTAATTCAGAAAGATCTTCGAGGGCACACGCAGAGTGTAGCGCAACTAGGGACCCGTATTCGATTTTGATTTTTTGAATTTTAAAGTTCATGAGCATATACTTGCATAAAATTCCAAGGTAATCGCACTGCGACAGTTTATGAGAACTTGTTAAGCATGTTTGGTTGCAAGACTATTGGTTGACCTTCTAGAAGTCGTCGCTAACAATCTGATGCCGCCTATTTTATTTCTTTTATTTTTATTTTGTTTTATCATCGCCGAGAACTTCGGTGATCGACTTCAAAAATGTTGTATGAGATGCATCAGATCAAAAACATGAGTCGTTGGGCCCTCAAGGCCAACTGCAGGTTCGTGTGCCGAATTGCCATCACGCACGATTCGCCATTATGATCCCAATCCGGAAAGATCTCTGTGGGGTGCATGATGTGTAGATGCGCCAAAGATGCATCTTGTGGGACCTATATCTATGATTTTGGCTATTACGAAGCTTTACCGTGGCATAGACGGGTTCCACATGAGCACAATTTGGGCCAAATCTCAAGCGGGGGCGACCACACCAGCACACCAGATCCCATGAGAACTCTCTAGTTAAGCGTCCTTCGGTGAGAGTAGTACGGAACCCGTTCATGCCACGATAAGGCTTCGAACTTGCTGAAATTGGAGATATGTGTCCCGCCAAATGCACCTGCGGCACATTTGAGCGTCATACGCCCCACGGTGATCTTTCTCGATTGAGGTTATTTGGTAAATCGGATGACCGTGCACGAAGTTTTGGCAATTTCCATGCGACTTCCGTACAAGATGCACGGATCAATCGAGTGGGCCCCACGGCTCGGGTTTTTCAGTCTAAAGCATCCCATCGATGACATTTTTGAAGTCGATCTCTGAGTTCTCCGTCATCAACTCTAAAATAAAATTTAAAAAGACTATAAAATGGGTGGCATCAATAGATGGTTCAACACGATGACTTCGTAAGAGGTCACCCATCATAGTACTGCTCTCACCCAAGCATGCTTAACTGAAGAGTTCTCATAGGATCTAGTGTGCTGGTGTGGTCCCGCCCACTGGAGATTTGCTACAAATTATGCTCATGCGAAACTCATCCATGCCCCATTAAGGCTTCGTACTAGTTCAAATCGGAGTTAAGGGACCAGCCAGATGCGCCTGGGGCATATTTGCGAGTCGTGCAACCCGCGGAGATCTTTCCGAACTGGGGTCATAACGACGAATCGGATGATCATGTGCGAAGTTATGTCGATTTTCGTGCGGGCTCCACACGAGATGCGCAGATCAACCGAGTGGACTGCACGACACATGTTTTTTAGTTCGAGGCATCCCATCGATGAAATTTTTAGTGTTGATCACCGAGTTCTCCGACGTCAATGGTAAAATAAAAAAATAAAAGTAAATAAAATGGGCGGCATCAACAGATGGTTCAAGACAACGACATCTCAAGACGTCACCCATAATAGTACTACTCTTGCCCAAGCACACTTAACTGAAGAGTTCTCATGATATCCGGTGTGCTGGTGTGGTCACGCTCGCCGGAGATTTGTCACAAATTATGCTCATGCGGAACCCGTCCGTGCCACGGTAAGGCTTTGAACTAGCCGAAATCAAAGATAAGGGTCCCGTCAGATGCGCTTGCCATATATTTTGGCGTCATGCGCCCGATGGAGATCTTTTTGGATTGCGTTCATAATAGGAAATCAGATGATCGTGCATGAAGTTATGGCGAGCGGCCTCCAGATGAGACATGCAGATCAGCCGTGTGGGCCCCACATCTCATGTTTTTCATCACGAGGCACCCCATCGATGATAATTTTGGAGTTGATCTCTGAGTTCTGTAGCGTCAACGGTAAAATAAAATAAAAATAAAAGGAAATAAAATGAGCAGCATCAAAAGATGGTTCAATGCTACAACTTTCCAGTAGGTTACCCATCATAAGATCGCCAAGAACGCTTAATCAAGAGTTCTCGCGGATCTGTGGGTACCACCACTCCAGAGATTTTCTGCAAATTGAGCTCATCTGGAACCCATCCGTGCCACGGTAAGGCTTCGTAATAGCAGAAATCGGAGATACGAGTCCTGCTAGATGTGCTTGTGGCTTGATCTAAGTTCACTCATGACCTATGTTTGAACTTGAACAAGCCAACATTTAAGCCTAATCTAGCCCAATTGGCCACTTGACCCAAGTTGACCCATTTTGACCTAAAGGATCAAAGTGTGTCAAAACTTGATCTAAGCCAAATTGATTGAAACTAATGGGTCAAGTCTATTCCAAATCACTTATGGAACTTGACCAAAGCCTAAATTAGCCAACTATACCTAACTCCAGCTAATTGACTTAGACCCAACATGACCCGGGTCATGTTGAGCCAAAATTGAACTTAAACCAAATTGATTTGAAACAAAGATACCAATCCACTCCATGTGACTAACCAAACCCAAACCTACCCTTGACCTACCTCAAATAGTGATGGGTCAAATAGGTCAACTTGACCCATTTGACCAAAATGAAGTCATATGAGCTAACTTCAAAACTAATCCAAATTGAATCGAACCAAAGCCACCAAAATATTTCAAATGGTCATATGAACTTGACCCAACCCTTGGTTTGACCCAATTTGACCAATTGGTCAACTTGACCCAAGTTGACCCATTTTGATCTAAATGGGCCAACATGAGCCAAACCCTATCAAATGAACTTCAAATCTCATGAAACTTGGCCAAACCTAGTTTCTTCACATACCCAACATATTCAAAGTGGAAAATTAGCAAAATGACCATCCTACCCCTAGGACATAGAATAAATTTTGGCTTAATCCATGGGTAATTTGGTCATACCCTCTTCACATTCACTTGAGGCTTCCTTAAAAGCTCAAAGGAACCTAGTGAAAAGTGGTGCACCCAACCCAATGGATTTGGGTCAGCCTAATTAGTCCCTAGACCAAACCCGACCTTATGGGTCAAAATACAAAATTCAAACTCCCTCTCAAACTCAAATTCAAGCACATGGGAGATGGGCAATCCACTCCTCGGCTCAAACCGACCATCTGTACACTCTTAACTGATCAAACAACCCACTGCCTATGCTCAATTGGATCAAAATGGCAAGTGCATTGCCGGTCGACCAATCCTTCAAGGGGGAGATATACTCCCCCTAAACAAACTCAAATTGATAATTCCCCAAGTCGATTGAGTACTAATGAGACTTAAGAGCCATCAAAGAGTGATCCCTGGCCTCCTAGAGCTCTTGCCATTTCCCCATTTCTCAGTTTTTGAATAGTGAAAATAGGGGAGCTCAATCCATTCTCCAACTTTCTCCACACTTAAACTCCAATCAATTCCCTCTTCAAGATTCATCAGAGGACCAAGTCGAGTGCACCCAAGCTCTCTTCTAAGTTCTTTAAGCAAGGGGAGATCCAGTTTAATCAAAATTGAGCTCAAACTAAGGAGGAGATGACCCATAAGAAGATCCACTCAACCTCAAGGGCTCAAAACTTCAGCAAGACTTCATCTCAACCAGACAAAGCTTCTCCAAGGGAATAGAGTGCCAGTGATAACCTCTAGCAAGGTATGGATTTTTCAACCATTAAACTCAATGAGGTGTGGAGCTTTGTGAAAGAAATTTCAATCCCATAGATTTTTGACGTTGGATTTGCCGCTCTTTAGCTTTAGATGGTGTGGGTTGAGTTTGATTTGAATCCATGCTAGATCGAGCTTAGATCTTCCCCTTGATCATGGACTGTCTCTGTTGATCAAGGGGAAAAACTTGGGAGATCTCAGCCGTCCATCCATGAGTTTTGGATGGACGGTTGAGATAGTTCTACACGTTTAGAAATTCCTTAGCCATTTTAAAACCATGGGGATCTCTGGCTGTAATGCCTTAATTAATTTTTATTAATCAAGGGATCTTCTAAAATTCATAACTCCCTCTAGAAAATTCAGAAAAATATGAAATAAAATCCTATGGAAAGATAGTTAAACCTAAAATATTTTAAAATTAATTTCAATATGTTTTCAATTATACTTTTCTCTCTGAATTTAGGTTTTATTAAAAAGTTTATTTTGCTAATTAATTTTTAATTAAGCCTCTGATTAATCTAAAATTTTTTGGGTAAGTTTTAGTGGATGACTTCTACCTTTTCTAATTTTCTTGGGATTTATTGAAGGCTTGATTAGAAGAATTTCATATGAATTTTCTAATTACCCTCCTTATGTAATAGAGGATATTTAAGGTGTAATTAGTGCTTTTAATCCATGATTAGGGTTGATTAAGGTCATATCCAGTAAGTAAGAGATTTATGAAATATTTTTGGGGTATTTCCCCTAAGCTATTCCTTAAATCATTTTTACTCTTCTTAATCTCCTCTTAATTAAGGGTTAATTCATTAATTATACCCTTAATTAATTTCTAAAAATTCTAAAAAGTTTCAGAACTTAATTAATCTACTTTGGGTACATGCTTAAGTGTTTAATAGTTTAAGTTTAATTAAGGAAATCAAAACCTAATTCACAATTATGAAAGGGTGTTTTAAAATTACTTAAGCTAAACCTCTTAGCTTAATTAACTTTTACTTGTGACCTAAATTGTATTAGACCTTTTTCTTATTAGGTGCATTACAAATTTAAATTCTTTTTGAGTTTTTATGTCATCTCATTGGCTCATAATTATTTGGTCAATTCTTCTAAGGTGTTGTAGGCAAGGGTTAATTAAGTTACTTAATTCATACCTTAACATAATTAATACCTAAAAATGGATCTAATTATCTAAAAATTAAACAAAAATATCAAACACATGTGGGAATGGGTTAAGAATAGCAAACTCATCTCTCCTTTTCAAAATTAAATCAAACTTCAAACTAAACAAAAATCAATTTGAATCCACTTTAATTTATTTTAAACTTTCGTATTCTATAAGAATGTCTTTAGGATTTAAGTGAAGTGAACTTGTTTACATGCTTTCATTGCTTTGAATATTTCCCCAATATATTAAATTTGTATGCCATTTGATTTCATGCATTCATATTTTTCAAATTCCAATTTTAAATGAAATTGTTTACTTTATGTCAATTTGCATGTGTTGGCTAAAGTAGAAATATGAGTGGCTATTATCACTACTAAATACAAATTATTTTTAAAATATATGAACCAAATACCAAATCTGAAAGTATGCTACTTATATTTTAATTATGCTTTTGCATGTGATCGAATATAAAGGTATACTTAGCATAGTTTTTCTTTCTTTCTTATGTTAGTATAGTTTTGAATAGGAGTTAGTAAGATGTAAGGTTCATTTGGAAAGAACCTAACACTTACTTAATTACATACCCTATTCATCCCTATGCTATCACCTAAGAAGGGTTACCTATACTTGCATACATAAATTGCATAAAATAAAATGAATCCTTTAAACAACTTTTGCATTCTCCTTTTCCATTTCATTTCTTTTATACACATGTTTGTATTTAAGGAAAGTGGTGTATTAGTCTGGACAACTCGAGGTTGCGAGACTTTAAGTAGCCCTAAGTAGGTCTTGTACCTTACACCTCTGGTTAACAATGACATTGTACTCACTTATGCCTTTCTTACTTTCATGTGTGTATGTGAAAATTTGGATAAGGAAAACCCTTTCTACTTAAGAAAAATCATGCAAATTTAACTTCTAAATTTCCTTAAATTGATTACTTAGTATGCATCATAGAGTGTGTTAAATACTCTTATTTGTACATATAGATATGTTTAGGGTCCATCCATATGTATGTTATATATGTTGGGAAAGAAATGAAGTAATGTGTGTTATGTGAATTTTGATTCATTTTATTTAATCTTGAAATGCCTTTTTTTTTTAATAGGTTTATTTAGAGTTTATCTAAACTTTGGATTAATTAAAAGATTTAATCAAAATATTCACCTAAGTATAACTAAAATGTGAATCTACTTTAGAAATTACTTAGGTTAGGGAAGGAAAGAGCTTCTCTTTCCCTCTCTTCATAACTTATTAATTACTTGTAGGATCCACTTAAAAAAAAATCAAAACATGAAATAAAATTAATCCAAAATAATTAAAAAATTAAATGAAACCCTTCTCTAAGTTGAACATGTTTTTCACACTTGAAAAATTTGAGCCTAAATCCATAGCTATGCATACCACACAAACCTTTAAAAGCACACACATTAGCCTAAGTCACCACTTTAAGCCTTAGTTAGGTCGATGCATGGTTTGATATTTGTTTTATTTTATGATATATGTTTTAGACTGGATGTTAGGGTATATGCTCGTAGAATGAATGGTAGGATGTTCTTAGTCTAACTATTCTTTTCTATATTGGATTGTGCTTAAGGGGTGCTATCATAAATAAAAATAAAAATACTTTTTCTTGCAGGTACTTTATACCCCTAAGCTTAATCCAATAGATCAGGTGAACATAGTCACCCATATGTGGGGTTATAGTCCAATATACATACTTGGGATTTATGTGGTTTGTTTTAGCTAACCTTTATTTTACAAGTGTTAGTTAAATTTTAACTTTTCTTTTCATGTAAATTTGTGCAATTAGAATTTTGGAATGATTATTATGAGGATTAGGATGAATATTGGTCATAAGATCCTATCTTATGTACCATGTGAAGCCTTGGAGTATCCACCATTCAACCATCCAAAAGAAGAAACTAAAAAAGATAAGAAGAAAGAAGAATAAAGCTCGAAGACCCCATAATAATGAATTTCTGGCTTAATTGTAATTTAATTCATTTATAATCCAGGTTATATAATGGTAGAGCTTGGCTACTCATATTTGATATTTTTGGGTTTGTGTGATGGTGCCCGACCACAATGGCCTTTTATTCTTTTTACGATTAGCTTTATAAATTAGTTGATGATTTGTTTAGCTTTTGCATTAAGTGGTATGATATTCCTAGTTTCTTTCTTATTTTATGTATAGCCTGGATGTGGATTAGGCTCTTCAGGGAAAAATAAATCTTTCACCTAACTTAACAACTCAAAATAAAATTAAACAACTCATAACCTCACCTAATGCTTAAGTTTAAAATCAAGATAAAAGAATTAACAACCCCTTAGCTGGATGAGCATTTCTTTTGTAATGTCCCGCACAAATGCATCTTATTTCACTCTTGATTGGAGGGCTTCCACCTTTGCCAGAGATACTTGGCTTGACCTCTTCCCTTATCGCTGATTTTGTCCAATAACTTGATTTCTCATGCATTATTCATATGAATCCTATTAGCCTGAATCAAAATACTTGTCCAAAATTAAAATAAAATGAAATTTGATTTGAATTACATTAGATTTAGATCATTTAAAGCTTGTCCCTTTAGATGATCTAGTCTCTTTAGGGAATGAGTTTAGGGACTTAGTTTCTTTTTAAATAAATAATAGCCTATCCTGCATAATCATAAAGACTTTCCTACATGTATTTAAAATTGTAGGAGTTAGTTGGCGGCCACCCCCAGGTGGTTGTAAGTCCAAGTTTTTGGGTGGGTTGTCATCTCTTATGGAGGAAAACCAATTACTCATTTTCACCTTAAATTTAGATTTTACTTTCGGCCCTCACCAAAGCTCCCTAGATCTAGGTTCTGAGATTGCTTCTCTTCATTATGGAACATAAGCATAATTCCTCACCTTTTAGGCATTTTCTTAATCTTGTGTTAAGGAATCATAAGTCTTAAATTTCTAATGAAAAATACAACTCAAATAAACTAAATCAATTTTAAAAAATATAAAGCCCAACTATATGATAGTTTGAGATGCTCGCTAGGTTTCTTAGCATGGTGGGGATCTCGTACTTATCTTCCATTTTGGCTTCGATAATAACTCCCCCTTTTGATCCATCCCATCTAATCTTCAAAAATAAACCAATCGATTGATAGTCCCTTCCTATTAAAATCTTCAAAGATAATAATCATTTACTTTAATCGAGAATTTTCATAAGGAATCCCTATTTCTTATGATGTAATTAACTATGGGGCCTTGTGCCCTTGTAGAGAACTTAATGAACCCAATTTAAAATAAACCCCACTTTACTTTTCTATGTAAAGTAGGGGGAGAATTTCTGGTACATATGCAGACCCATCATCCTTAGGAGTCCTTATTGAGGGATTAGGTCCATTAAAGGATAGTGACTTATGTCTTTCGAGATAATACACTATTCTTTGATGACATACTCAATCATCTGAATAAGTATATCTACGGATCTACGTGACATACTCAAAGTTATGGAAGGTCTAAAAGAGGGTTATTTCCAAGTCTCTCCCTATAATTGGTCAATCAATTTGAACAATTGATTTTACAAAATCCTAGTGGACGCATGAAGGTGAATTAACATTAAAGTTCATTTGCATTTATGAAAAGTGCCTCTTATAAAGATAAAAGGATTACATTTAATTCCTTGATCGACCCTGACTTAAGGTTAATAAGGCATTCTTTTGGGATGATTTTTATATATATCCCTTTTGACAATTTTATTTTGAGTTGATTATTTTTTTTATTGCAATTCAAGCTTACAACTATGTCCACTTCCTTTGATTTCTTGGAATTTCTCAGGATTTGAATAAACTCTTTCATTTCATATATATTTGCTATTTTTGAATGTATCAGGACAAATAGTATCAACTTAGGACCCTGTCCTGATTCTCTTTAGCTTTAGTACAAAGCAAAAGTAGGATCAAGGACAAATTTAACTTCGAGATTTATTCTTGAAATTTACTTCCAAAATTTGAGATAATTTTCAAAATTTTTGAATATATAACTTTTCTTTTCCACATTAGATGATATTAGATTCATCTTGACCAGACTTTAGTCAAATAGAAATGACTTAAATTTCATTTATTTCTCTCTTTTATTTATTTATTTCAGGGTTTGATTCTAGGACCCAATCATTTAAATGTGACAAACAAAGAGTTCTAGAACCTTAGTTTAGGATGTTGGATGGGCTCAACCAAGGATAAAATGGAGAGACATCTAATAGAAAGAAAGGCAGTCTTGACCCGTGAGTGACACAAGTATATTGTTGATATATATAAATAATAATTTATTTTTAAAGATGGACAGAGGAACTATTCCCCAATCGTTAAGGAATAAACATATTATCTCAAAAGATAAACATGTTATCCTATAATGGATTTATTTGAATTTAATTTGATTCAATTCAAGTTTGGAATTTGGATTGAGTCTACCTGAGCCCATTAGGTTAGATCAAATCCAAGGAGGGTGCACTAGGTCACTAGGTGTAGTGTTCTGAGCACTTAATTAGGAGGTTCCTACTATAAGATTATGTGTTATAATTATTGATTTCAGAAGTGATGTTAACCTCATCGAAAATATGGTCAGCTAGGTTGCCTCTGCATTCTTAAGCCTGAAGGGCTTGACTCTATAGTAGTTTAGTCCTTCAACAATAATGGAAGTCATTTTCTTGAAGCCTGCAAGGTGCATTTGAATTTCATGATATCCTTTAAAGGTTTTTAAGAAACTCATTACAAAAAATCTAACCACCGAATCTCCATGTAAGTCTATTCATAGGTCTTCTGGACATGATGAGTTTAAGTTGGTCAAGTCATCACACATCTTCCATTTATCACCTCACTTTAGCACCATCTCTATATACCCATTCAAGATATTAAACTTCTCTAATGAAATTGCTTAATAAGAGCGGTTTAAACCTCTTACTTTGGACACACTAATGTTAATGCATAGCATCTCCACAAGATAGATATATATTATCCATCGAGTTTGAACCTGCTAAGTGCTCATCCATTATCTTACACGTTCAAAATTTTTTCTATCTCCTCAAGGACATTGATCCCTATTCATGCTATAGCCAACTACAACACTTCATCTTCTCAACTCGACCCACTAACAACCTTTAAGTAACATGCACTAGAATGGTTAAGGTTCTCTTTTATGGGGTAATCTCATGTCCTCCGACAAGGAATTTAACGACTGCATGATACATCGACACCACTACTCTGAATGTGTTGAGTAGAGGTCGACCAAAAATAGCATTATAGGTAGCATGAGCCTCCATTACGATGAAGTCAACCATGGTCGTGAACTACTTGATTTTCTCTAAGTTATGGGGAGAGTAATCATCCCTTCATCTTCTCTATGTTCTTAAGAAACCATATAGTGGTCCTCTAGTGGATGCAAGTTTAGAGCACGTTAGGCTTATTTTATTAAAGATTGACTTAAAATGATATTGATAGAGCTCCTCATGTAAATTATGATTCCTCTCTACCTAATAATTGGAGATCAGAGTCATTATTACAACTGCAGCATTGTAGGAATTTCCAATAATAGGTCTATCACTTTTTGAAAAGCTTACTAGCACGATGATAGTAGAGGGTGCTCACAATATAACTATTGAGTTCACCTCTCCATATCATAGCCTTTTCACACTCATCTTCTTAGAGGACTCGCCATTGACCCTAAAGATAGCGGGCATGACTCCTGTAATGTGGATAGTGTGTGCAGGTACAAGCTCATTACCATCCTCGATGACTTCTTTGTATCCTCTTGATGACCTTGAGCTTTTTTGCTTTTATCAATTCATCCATTAGACTCTTCAAGTTGTGACACTCTTCAGTGTCATGGCCATGATCATAGTGATAAGCACAATACCTTGACCAATCACATACTCCATCAACATTTATTGGTGATGGTTACTTGAAATAATCTTTATTTTAATTCGCTTTTATAAGCTTTTTTATGAACACTCTTAGAGGAGTCACTAGAGCGGGTTGCACATAGTTAGCTCCTTGATAGGGGTTTCTGAAACCTCACCCTGGTACTTATGGTCACATTTTTTATCTATTTTCTACTTTTGATATCCTTCCTTAGATTGTTATTTCAAAGGCCTCTTCAGTGAGTCTTTTGTCTTGTCAATGATACTAATTGGAGCACTTCATTATACTCTTCTACATTAAAATGATTGTTCGTCAGCTCTAATAGTTCAACAAGTGTTTTATGTTGTTAAAGCTCTGAGGCATACCTGAAGGGCCCCTCCTTTAACTCTTGAACGAGTGATGATTAAGAGATTACGGGCTCTAGATCTTTGACTTATGGCATCTCTCATTAGAAATGAGTGATGAACTTTGTCAGAGACTCGCAAGGTTTTTTCCTCATCTATAAGAGAGCCTGAGAACTCTTTAGCGACTTCTTAGCACTAGTAAATTGTGAGGTGAGCATTCTCTTAAAGTCAACAAATGATGTAATGACTCTTAAAGTAAGGCACGAGAATCACCTGGGGGCGACTCTGTGAAAGTAGTGAAGAATAGTCGGTGCTTCATCGCATCGCATCATCTAAGTCTAATAGTGATGTGGTCAACTTGAAGTAGGTTATGTGGTCGGGGGGATTTGTTCGACCTTTTTAAGATTCAAGGTGTGGGATCTTGAACTTATAAGGAGGGAAAGCTACTACAATCTTTATAGAGAAAGCATTAATAGGCAATGACTGCTTCTTTCACACACTCTCTTCTTTACTAGTGTCATAGGAGTCATCCTTAGAGTAGGAGAATTTGGGTGGATAAGAACTAGGGACCCTATGTAGGTGTCTTCTTTCTCGTTGAGCTCGACAAGTAGCTAATCCTATGGATCCTTCATTCTCCTTTGGATTGGGGTCTTTGTAATATGTTTTTTTGATGACTGCCTACACTAGGCAAGAGATCTTGTCCTCCATGTCATGTAAATCCTACTGAGTTTCAAATTTCTAGACGTTCTGCTTTATATTTGCCAAGTGATCTCCCATTGAGGATCCTGCCAAGTTTTATATCGGGCTTTTAGTTTTCATTCTATTCCACACTCATCGCACCTAAAATGATGTTGAATCCAAATCTATTTATGAATGGAGGAAGAAGCTTTTGAGATACTTGAGAAGCAAGGTTGCCAACAGGAAGACATGAAAGTAGGATAATATAAAAAAATATCTTTATTGCTTAGAGTGCTCAGAATCGAGTACATAATATAATGGTCTAGAGTAAGATCCAAAAGTTTCCCTTGTAAGAAAGAAGTTCCATTTTTATAATATCAAGGGGTGGTCATACATAGAAAGATAATACATAATAAGTTTAATATAAAACATTCTCGCCTAAGTTGATGGAGATGAATGAGTATGGGTCCATCGGCTGATAAGATCGAATAGCCCACTATTGAGTGACTGTGCAAATAAAGATGAGGTTAAGGAGAGTAGTCAGCTCATTCTCCAGCATAGTCATCAGATACCATCTAGTAAGATTAGGTCTTTCCTTTGAGTTATTATTCTTCGAGTTATCGGCTCATTGGATCAAATCTATCTTTTTTTGTTGGATACTCCTAGCAAGTATTTTTAGTTCGGTTTATTGAGTATCTTTTATGTGAGTATACTTATCTTAACATATAGGATTGTGTCGGCCTACCCACTGCTTTGAGTATACATGGATCAAAAGTTATTCTATGAAAAACTATCCATAAATTATTTTTTTCATTTTTTCTCCAATTTTTTGTGTTCTTAATCATTAATGAAAACATTGAGACAATCTGTTTTAATCCTCTTCTAATACAAATCTTTGCTTTGTATATCTCTCAAACTTGCAAACTCATCCACTTGATATTTGTCATATAGATATGTTTACAAGTTTAATATATTCTATGATTTCTAGTATATACATTAAATTTATGATATTTAGCTTAATATGTTAATTGCTTCTTTAATCACTTAATTAAAAACAAAAATTGAATATCATGTACATTTATTAATTAAGTATTTAATACAATGGTTAGTTAACTCTAAAGGTTTCATGCATTTTGTTAAATTGGTTAATTAGGTTGCTATGCTTCAAGTATAATTAAATAGTTAATTATATTATACTTAATAAATTTTAGCTTAATTTAAATTTCATTATGTTCATTAAGTTCTTAACATACATTTCACTATATAATATGTTATATTTTACTTACATAGTTTTATAATTATGTTAAAAATAAAATTTCATCATGATTACATATCATTGCTCACCAAAATAAGCACTAAAGTTGCTTTAGTGTGACCTTATTAGAGTCCTAGCATGGTTTAATCTATATTCTAATAACTAGTTAACTGTATCTTAGAGTGGGATTAACCATCCATTAGGGACAACCTTTAGAATAGATTTTGGAGAATATAGATGGAGAGTTGAAATTATGTGTGATCTTAAAGTTATAAATAATGTTTATTTTTTCATTTTTTATTTTTTTAAGTTAGCAATAAATATAATTTTTTTTCTCTTCAATGTGCAAAAATAATCTTCAACAAAGAAATGATTGCTTAAATTTTTTTTCTCTTTCAATTAGTTATTATGTGATATACTTTAAGTAACCAAAGAAATTTAATTAACCATGTAAATCATAATACAACATATGTAAGATTGATATCAGAAAGCTCTTGATTTTGTCACAAAATAATAAGATTAAGTAAAGGTAGTGGTGTAACCAAAAAATAATAGTGAAAGAGGCATAAACCAATGTATAACTTTTTGGCCGTAATTGATAGTCTATGTTTAGACCATCTGCTCTCTCAAGATTTCCATTAGTCTCTTCTGTAGCCATTCAAATTTGGAGAATCCTCTTTTTTCAAGGTTAATTGGAAAAAAATCCTGCACTATCCTTTACTTTGAGTGAGCAGAACATAACTCTAACCCACCAAAGAGTTATATCAAAATCTACAATAGCTTATTAAGATCAAAGCATCTCTTATAATGTTAAATATGGCTCTTATAGTAGTCATATCTTCAACCATGAGATTTATAAGAAATATAAAAGATGAAGACAACCAAATGGTGCACACTCATAAGAAAAATGCTTTTTTTAAGGGTTTTCTAATGGAGGTTTAGTGAGTTCCTCTGTTGAAAATTTTTTCTCACTATTCTCTTAATGGTTTTGACCTTCATGAACATTTTGGATCTAATGAAAACAAACTTCTATTTATTGTATTTGTTACAAACCTTAATTCTAATTAAAAGATAAAGAACTGATTATTCTTATAAGATGATTCTCATCATATAATATTATCAAGTTAATTTGAATCATCTTGATTACCCCTAAATCTTGTTACTTAATTATCTTAATTTATAATATCATTTATATAATATGTTGTAGGACATGTGATATGATTAATATAATAAATTAATCGAATTAAGGATATTTAAATTAGTAATTAATTATGTGAAATAAAGTTCATTACATAGCATAATATTTATAGACAATAGTAGTTCAAATTTAATTTACCACAATCAATGCAAATTGCTATGATTGTAATGTTTAAAGGGTATCATATATATATATATATATATATATATATATATATATATATATATATGATATGATATGTATTGCATATTATGATCAATTATGATCAATATGGATGAATTACTTATTTGATTTATTTTCATTTGATCCTTTTTTTTGTATGTTAGTTATCTTAACAACCCTTACATCTAAAAACATATAAATATGACTAAAAAAGAATCAAAATTCATGGTTAACACATGAAGCTATAACGTTGGCTTTTTAAAGTTAGCTAATTGCATAATGTAAATGTAATGTAACAACAAGCCTTAATCCCACTAGGTGGGGTCGGCTACATAAATCCTTCGTCTCCATTCTATCCTATTATGTGTCAAATTCTCATTTAATTCAAGTATACTAAGATCATTTTTTATACATCTTAACCAAGTATTTTTAGGTCTACCTCTACCTTTCTTAACATAAGGCAAATCCAATGCATCTCCTAATCGGGTCATCGGATGGTCGACGCTTTATGTGGCCAAACCACCTAAGGAGACTCTCTCTAATCTTATCTACCACTGGAGCTACTCCAACTTTTTCCCGAACATACTCATTTTGCATTCTATCTCTAAGAGCAAAGCCACTCATCCACCTAAGCATCTTCATCTCTGTAGCACTTAACTTAGTCTTATGCTTCTATTTTATTGGCCAACATTCTGCACCATAAGTCATTGCAGGTCTTACCACCATCTTATAAAATTTTCCTTTAAGTTTAAGTGAAACTTGTCTATCACATAATAGGCCAGATGCATTCCTCCACTTCAACCATCCAACTTGAATTCAACTAATAACATCTCAATCTATTTCACCATCATTTTGAACAATAGAGCCTAAATATCTGAATCACTCACTCTTATTAATGACTTGTTCACCTAATGTCACAACACTACCACTAGAACTTCTACAACTAAAATTACACTCCATATATTCGCTTTAGATCTACTTAAACTAAAAAACCTTTAGAGTCTAAAGTTGACCTCCATAATTCAAGTTTCTATTGTACTACCTCTCGCCTTATCAACAAGAAGAATGTCAAAGAAAAAGCATACACTAAGGTACATCTTCTTGTAAATGCCTAGTAAGAACATCCATAACTAAAGTAAAAATATAAGGGCTTAAAGTGATCCTTGATGTAATCCAACCGAAATAGGAAAATAATTTGTCAATCCTCCTTATGTTTGGACACAAGTAAAATCTCTAGTATACATATCCTTAATGACTTGAATATAACTAATATTAACTCCTTTCTGTTCTAGAACTCTCCAAAGAACATCTCTTGAAACTTTATCATAAGCTTTCTCTAAATCAATAAATATCATATGTAGATCCTCCTTACTTTCTCTATGCTTCTCCATCAAACCTCTTAACAAATATATATAATCCATAGTAGATCTACCTAGCATAAAACCAAACTGATTGTGAGAAACTTTTGTATCACATCGTAACCTATGCTCAATTACTCTCTCCCATAATTTTAATGTATGGCACATTAACTTAATTCCTCTATAATTTGCACACTCTTGTGCATTACCTTTATTCTTAAATATAGGAACCAACAAACTCTTTCTTCACTCATCTGACATCTTTTTAGTTTTTAAAATAACATTAAAAAGATTTGTAAGCCAAGAAATTCCTTGATCTCCTAAACATTTTCACACTTTTATTGGAATATTATCAAGTCCTACTGTTTTTCCACACTTCATTTTTTTAAAGCTTCTCTAACTTCAGATTTACTAATACGACGATAAAAATGAAATTCTTTATTTTTTAAGGCTATTAAAGTTGCTAAAATCAATCATACTTTCAGATCCTTCATTGAAAAGTTTATCAAAATATCTCATCCACCTATTTTTAATATCCTTTTCTAAAAAAAAAATACTTTGTTATTTTCATCCTTAATACACCTCACTTGAATTATGTCTTTACTTCTCCTATCTCTTTGGTTGGCTAACTTATACATACATCTTTCACCTTCTTTGGTATCTAATCTATTGTATAAATCACTAAAAGCTAAATTTTTAGCATCATATATTTATTTCTTAGAATCTCTACGGGCCACTTTATATATTTCCCAATTCTCCGAGATTTTACATCTAAACCAAGTTTTATAACAATGCTTCTTATTTCTTATCTTTTCTTGCACACTCTGACTCTACCACCAACTATTCTTATTAAAAGAAGCTTTTTCTTTTAATTCTCCAAGCACATCTTTAGCAACTTGCTTAATTTCACTTATTATTTTTTCTCACATAACATTAGCTTCCTTATGAACATCCCAAATTCTAATCTCTTATAGCTTGCTCTTAAAAATATTTTTATTTGTGTTCTTTAAGTGACCCCATCTAATCCTAAGATAATAATTTGATTTATTTTTTCTCTTACAACCTTTCATCTGAAAATCTAAAACTAACAATCGATGTTGGATACTTAAATTTTCACTTGGAATGACCATACAATTTTTACAATATAAACAATATATTTTTCTTATCAAAAAATAATCAATCTGTGTTTTACTAGATCCATTTTTATAAGAAATAATATGTCCATCTCTTTTCTTAAATAAAGTATTAGCAATTACAAATCATAAGCTAAGGCAAAATCAAATATAGTCTTACCTTCTTCATTAGTCACTCTAAATCCATAACCACCATGAATACTTTTAAAATCTTCTACCACTCTACCAATATGTCCATTTAAATCTCCTCCAATAAATACTTTTTCTTCGAGAGGTATCTTTTGTATTAATCCCTCTAATTCATTCCAAAAATTTTCTTTTAAGCTTACCTCAAAACCTACTTGAGGAGTATAGACACTTATAACATTGATAATCTTAGTATCAACAATAATATTTAAAGCTATAATTCTATCTCCACATCTATTAATATTTATAATATTATCCTCCAAACTTTTATCTATAATCACACCTACATCATTTATAGTTTGACTTTTATCTAAATACTAAAGTTTAAAACCTAAACTATCAATCTCCTTGGTCTTCTCCCCAACCCATTTAGTTTCTTGAACACATAAAATATTTATCTTTCTATGAACCATAATATCTATTAATTCTAATAACTTACCTGTAAGAGTACCTATATTCCAAGATCCTAACCTAATTTTATTTTCATGGACTAACTTCTTTGCCCACATCCACCCATAATGCGGGAACCCTTGCTTATTTAACACTGCACCTGGACACCGATGCAGCGGCTCTAGCACATTTTTCACTGTATTCAAGCCATATAGCGCGTCACTTCCAGGGGACTCCTTAGCATTAACACAATAATATAAATTATTCATGTCATGATTATTTCGATAAGTTTTACGCTGGCTGTCGACTACCTAACACAACCCTCCACTTTTTACATCTGGACTCGGGACCGACAATGGTAATGTTTGCATAACTTGCTAAATTTCTTAAATCACTTTTTTTCACGTGTTTGCTTTACATTTTGTGCTATGAGCTTCCTCAAAATCATATATATTATTTTTAGAGTGTACCTAATATTTAAAATTTTCTTTTCTAGTGTGTATTTATAGTTTTAGTGCTTAAACATGTACTAAGATAAGTTCACAATATTATCTCAATCAAATTAAATTTGTAATCAGCAAATATTATAGAATTGTAATAGGCTCATGAAGTTAACAATCTCCATGTTGTTATGATGTAAATATTTTTTTGAGTATGTATAAAAATCTCAGGCTTCGCATAACTTGTCTTAAATTTATATATTTTCTTTTTATTTGACAAAACATGTAATCACAATATGAACAATATATATATATATATAGAGAGAGAGAGAGAGAGAGAGAGAGAGAGAGACACACACACACACACACACACAATAACAAATTTTTGTAAAGTTTTTGGAGCTTTTATTTTTATTTTTATTTTTATTTACAAAGTACAAAATGCACAAACAAAATAAAATGATACATCTAAAATAGAAAATAAAAAATAAACTATAAATAAACAACCAAACTACTTACTCTTTTAAAATATCAAAAGAGAGAGGAGTCTAAGAAAAACAAATACACAATAATGCAAATTCAAACACAAGGACACATGCTCAATCATTTCAGTGGTCTTAGTTGAAAACAAGGTTTGTAGTCTTGAATATGAATAAACTGGTTGTGAAACTATGTTCTATCTTTATCATGCTACTATTATTATTATCTCTAATACTTTCTTATTACCATTGTTATAGTGATCTCTCATTCTCTCACATGATGTAGCCATCAATTTTTAGCTCTAGGTGGGAGAAGTGTTCAATTTAATTTTTGCATCTTTCGAATGTGTGTAGGATGGATATACGTATAGGGCAAGTGATGAAGGTGGTGTCTTTGGGGTAGATGTTTTGTTCATTATCATTATTGTCAACACGAATGACAAGCTTTTTATTACTAAATAGGACCTAGAGCAAATGATCAATAAGAGCAAGAATGTAATCAAATTTGTAGGGATAATTTAGATTGAATTTCACTTCAAGGACATTCATTATCATTTGACCAATGGCTAGGTTCAGTCAATGCTTCACATTAGGATTGTAAATATAAGTAAAATTATTAATGTCTTGAATAAGCATAATTATAGTTTTAAATTTAATATTAGTTATTAGTTTAATAATTTATCGAACTTTTTAAAATAACTCGAGCTTCTTAAACGAGCTCGAGCATTTGAATCGAGCTCGAGCTCGAGCTTAACAGGGTTTAAACAAGCTTAGCTCGATTAAATCGAAACTCAACTTGACTCGACTCGTTTACACGCCTAATCCACATCATCAATTAAATAAAATTTAATCAAAAATTGATTACTTCTAGATAATTAATCTTTCACATTAATCACTCTTTCTTCATCATCTCTACACCATTAATCCAATTGAAATGAAACTTCGGGGAACTAAAATTAAGGTTAAAATGCACAATAAATTTTTTTTTGAATTATCTCTAACTAATTCATGAAATATTAAATTTCAATCCCTAAACTTCAATTTTAATTAAATAAAATAAAATAAAGTGAAATAAATCATAAACATGAATCAAATCACTTTAAATCAACATAACAAACACTCATGAATTTAAAAACATCAATGAACCAATGACTAAGATAATATAAAATATTTTCCTTAGTATTCTTATTAATCTTAGGGTCTATTTGTGGTAGCTATAGTTTTTGAAAAGCTGGTTTTAAAGTTGTTGTAGAGAAAATAATTTTTTAAAAAAGATGCTATGTGTGTTATAAATATTTTTCTTTTTGAAAAATTTAAAAAATACTTTTCTAATAACTTCTATAACTCGATTCTCAAAATAGTTTTTTTCACAAACTTTTGAAAAGCAAAAAAAGTAGCCAAATGAAGTTCTTTCGCTATCTTTCAGAAAAAGTAAGCGGTAGAAAGTGTCTCAAATACACTCTTAGTAGAGCCTTTATAGATTTGTTGTAAAGCAATATATAAGATCAAAGGCTTCTCAAAGATTTGTATAAGAAACATTGGAGGGTGAAATAAATATTACTTGTCATAGTCAAAAGTATCTTAATAGTCTTTATCGTAATGAAAATAGACATTTTTTGCCATTGTATAAAAATTTAGTAAGAATTGTCTCTAAATGCTAAACCTCTCTTAAAGGGATCTCAAGTATGTTAAATTTTTGTTGTTTCATTTCTAATAAATAGCTTGAATTTTTATAGGAATGATTTTGATTTTTCTGTAACAAACAATAATTTCTAAGAATTTGCTTAACAAAACATATTAAGAGGATCCATTTTCAAATTTATATTTATAATATGATGAAAAATGATTTTTAAACTAGTATATGATCACCACTTATTTTACATTTGACCATAATGTCACCAATATAACATTTAAATTAATAATGCATACAATCATCGAAGATGCAAGTCTTTGAGCTTTGACATGCCACACTAACACTCTTTGCTTCAAATTGCAAACATTCACAATCTTCTTACATGTGAAAAGCATTCGAGTCCTCCTCACTTCATGTGTATCACACTAATTTTTTTAAATTTAAATTTATGTTATTTTTAATCAATCAAAATTTTTTTTAATGTCTTCTTCTAGATCAATTTTATTTTAGGTTTTTTATTTGTATATTTATTTTTAAAATAAATTATAATATTTTAAAAACTCTCAAAATAATTGTTACATGTTTTCGAGTATTTCTACAAACCAACTAGCACTCAAAATATAGATATTGAGTATATTTTATTTCTAATCGAAATAAAAAAATAAAATAGAATACAAATTGAAAAAAAATATCCCAACTAAATATTTTAAATATATTATATTTATTTTATATTCTATTTTAAATATAAAAGATTTAAATATCACAAAAATTCTATGTGTTTACAAATTTAGCACTTGAAATTTGGTACTTATATTTATGATATTTTATCTATGCATTAAAATGTGTCTTCAATTTTCACTTTTAAAAATATAATAATGATATTTTTGTGTGATATAAAAATTTAGAAAGATTTACATACATTACAAATAATTCTTATGCATTTATATTTCTAATACTTAAAATTTGATATCTATAAATATAATATTTTTATTATGCATGAAAGGTGTATTAAACTTAAAAAATATGATGACAATGCTATTTTTGATTTAATATTAAAAATTTAGATATTATTTATGTAACTATGAAAATTTTGATATTAGATTTATAAAAATATAAAAATTGTGTACCAAGATATGAAAATGCTCTTAAAATTTAAGAATTATATGGGTAAGCACTAAAATTTAACTATTAAATATATAAAAATTACATAATAGGTAAATATCCTTTAAAATTTAAATATTTTCAAAATATTTCGGCCAAATAATCCCTCAACTCAAATCAAAGCCCTTAATCGACAATTGACATACTTGTCCAAGTTGACCCGCCCTTGTTCTTATCGACGCTCTCTCGCTGGGAGCATACCGTTTAATTTCATCCGCGGTTGAGCGGACGCTGGGTATATTGCTCCGGAAAGAGCTGGATGGAGAATGGCACGATGGTAAATTGGAGCCACGCGTCCATCCTAAGGCCAAAAGAAGCACGCCAATGCTGGACGCGCGCAGTGGCAGATCCGGCATCGTCCGGTCCGGTCGTCTATGCTGACGCCTGACGGGGAAAACAAGAAGCATCCCTCTTCTTCCCGCCAGTTCTGTTCAGTCAACGCCGGAGAGGAGAGAGAAGTGGAGAAGAAAGCGAGGAAGAGCTGCGCTTACTCTTTCAGTCTTTTCTTCTCCTTTTCGTTGTTTTTTTAAAAGCCTTTGTCGTACCCTGTGTGACGATGTTTCCTTGATTGGTACCTCATCGATTGCTGTGTCTTGTAACGATCGGAGACCAGGAGAAGTTTTGGAGGCTCCTGTCGTTCCTCTTTTGTCCACAGGCCCTCGTTCTGAGCCTCGATCATTCGAGATTGTGAGGTAGAGGAGAAGGGAAGTTGTTGTTTGAAGAAATTGTGGATCGACCGAGTTGGAAGAAGAATGTCGAAGGTAGTGTATGAGGGATGGATGGTTCGCTATGGTCGGAGGAAGATCGGCCGTTCGTTCATCCACATGCGGTACTTTGTACTCGAGACTAGGGTTCTTGCTTATTACAAGAGGAAGCCCCAGGGAAACATGGTGCGTGTTTTGTTCTTATCACGTAAGATTACATAGCTTTTCTGGATTCGTGGTTCGTACTGTAGCCTTGAGCCACAATCTCATTTGAAGTTGTTGATAATCAGATCTATGCGTTGGCTACTATTGAATTGAATTCTATTAATGTTCACACCATATTCAAAAGTAGTTTATTAGGGTTCTGACATTTGTCTGATTTAATATTTGACATATACAGGTTCCTATCAAAACACTTTTCATAGATGGGAATTGTAGGGTGGAGGATAGAGGCCTTAAGATTCACAATGGACATGTAAGATTTGGACATCTTTTACTTATCAATTCTTTCGTATAGTTTTTTTGGTCCTACTTGGTCATAGTACTGCAATTTCACACTTTTCAGTTAATATCATAAAGCTATCTTAACATTCTGTTGAACTTAACTTTAGCAAATCATTTATAATGAGGATTATTCAATTATAATCAAAGTGATGCCATTGCAGTCTAAATCTTAGCCTCTATATTCTTCCTATTGTCATTTGATTTTTTTTTTCTTTTAGAAAATTTACATATGTACCACACAACTTTTATGTATTTACATATCTAATATCTAAAACTTCATATTTCTAGATATGACACATTTTATGCGTGAAAATCTATACTTCACTTTGAAAAGGTAGTGATAATAGTATTTTTGATGTAATATTAATGATTTAAGACTTATTTATGTAAATATTAAAGTTTAAGTGTTAGATGTATAAATACATTATATATATATATATATATATATATATCCCCTTTTTTATTCTATCATTGTACGAGCATTATGCCTTTATAATGTTAAATGAATTTGGTTATTGTAAAACAAATGCCAAGTGTTTGAAAAATTACTAGAAAAAAGAACAAATATGTTTATCCTTTTTTTTTTGGTTGTGATGGGTGTTGCTGAATGAAGTGTTTTCTTTTCTTAGAATAACCTAATTGATATGTGCATAATGTAACAAGTAAAAGATAACATATTTTTTAGAGTTCAATTAGTATCTGCATCTCATATTGATATTAATTGTTGTTACCATAGCAATCAATAACTTTTATAATCTAACATATGGTATTATTTTTAGTAATCAAATTTTCATGTTTTAAAAGAAACTTAACAAAACCAACATTGGAAGCTTATTTTGAAGGGTCCTATAGTATATCACTTGAAAGGTACTTAGTGATAAGTGCATTTGAGCAAATATTTTGTACCAAAATCATTATCATTACTATTATTATTAATATGAATTTTGGCCATATATGGTTAGATATCATTTTTTTCCTACAAAAATCTCATAAAAGCTATGTGCTTGAGCATGGGTTTTGATACACTTTTAGTTTGTAAGATAAGGCATAAGCCTCGAGGCATCTTGATGCAAACTTTAGAATCAATAAATTGTGAAAAAGAAGTATTGTATTAACTTTAAAGTATGAATTAAGAGGTAGCATATTAACATCATGACCTATTAGCACATTAAAAAAATAACATATTAACATTTGAATATGATAAGAAGTAATAAATTGCATAAAGTAAGAAGTAACATGCTATCATCCTATCATTAAATCATGGAGGGTTATACAAATGCCAAAGTATGATATAATATCAAATTATAATATAATAACATAACAATTTAAGATAAGTTCAACGAAGTTTGTTTCTCTCCCGCAATCCTACTTACGTAAAAACATAATAAGCCATTAAGATTGAAAATTTTAAATTCAAAAGTCTCTATTACACTGATTACTTAAATTGATCTTTATTATAGTCATTGGCATAATGAATTACTTTCTAAACTCATTAGATGGAGTCTCAGTTTGGGGTCAAGAGGGAGAGGACTGCATGCATTAATCTTGGTTTTGAGTTAATATTAGGTTTTTAATATTTAGTTATGTTTGTTTTGTTTAAAAATCTGTCTCTAATTATGCATGTCTCACAATACTTGAGGCAAGGCATGCCTTGAGGTGCCGCTTGCTTTGCATAAGGCATTGAACAATGAGGTGTGACTATCAGAGTGATTTTAATAAAAAAACTTTGAGGCTCATGTTGAAGTATGCCTCATTTTGTGCAATTTTAAACCACTCGCTTAAAGAGAAACAATGCATCGTACTCAAGTTAGACTTGATGAATTGCTGATTTTGTCTATTGCATGCACACTAACAAGTATACAAGATTGTAATGTTTTACTTTTTTACAAAATTTTTTTTGAGTATTTAACAATTCATTAGTTTTTTTTTGGCTTTAGTTCTTCAGGTTGAATTTACTGATAAATATAATTTTGATAGTAACCATCCATTATTTACCCATGTTATACAATATGAATGTTTCCCTGAGATATTTTTTTTGCTCTTTCTGTTTCGGCTGCAAAGTTCATATGTTTCTCTTCTATTGGTTATTCTTAACGTGGAGGTTAGGTCTCTAGCTATTATTCTTCAGTCAATACATTCAATTTGCATCACATGATGGTTCTATGTGACACAAATGTCGACTACACATGCTTACATGTGACACATATGTCGACTACACATGCTTACATTTTTTTTTTTCTTGACAGATGGTTTATGTGCTATGTGTGTACAACAAGAAGGACAAGTACCATCGAATTATGGTGTGTATCTATCTTTTTAAGAAATTGCATATTTTTTTTTCTAAATTTTCATCTTTTGGTAGGTTATATATGGTATTCTTTTTTTTCATACTACTTTGTTAAGCTTAATTTCGGCAGCTCATGATCTTGTTTTGCGTCATATTTTGTCATGTAGTTCTCTTGGTTTTCTTTTAAGTGGCTCTTTGTTAGAACTTATTTTTCATGATAATCATGCTATGTAGAGAGTGAAATGCATAAATACTGATGCTGTTTGGTAGGCTCTCTTTGTAATTAGGGCTGCAAATGAACTAAGCGTTCAGTAAGCTGCTTGCGACTCGGCTTGATTAAAGCTCGTTCATGATCGTTTGATTAACTAATTGAACGAGCTTGAACACTTTTATAAATACTTGATTGCTAAATGAATAAGCTTGAACAACCTGTTGTTCAATTCATTTATGTTCATGAATAATATCGTTTAAAGTTCGTGAACAAGCTCGTTAAGGAGCTTGATTACGGCTCGATAAGTCTTGATTAAGGCTTGTTCGTAAACAAGATTATTTAAAATTTTATTTTTAAGCTTAATAAACATTAATTGATACATCTTGTATATATTTCTAAACAAGCTACTCGTGAACAAGCTCGATTAAGGCTTGATTAAAGCTCATTTATTTCATTAAACGAGTTGCTTATTAATAGGCTTGATAAACCCAATATGAATTGAGCTCGCTAACAAACTCGAGTCAAGGTTTTTTTAAATGAGCTTAAGCTTGAGCACCATCTTAAAAACTCGAATCGAGCTCCACTCGAGCTTGAGCTTGATAATGATAAACGAGCTTGAACATGAACAAGAACATACTCGGCTCGGCTCAGTTCATTTGTAGCTCTAATTGTTATCCAGTAGTTTTAAGAGCTACAGTCATTTTAAAATTTGTTTATCTAAACCTTCATACAAAGTATTCATAAAAATTGCATTTGGTTTGCTAATTGAAAGTGCTATAACTTGCTCCATATTTATATGATTGTTGGACCTTCTCACCTGCTAATATATTAATCTTTATGTTTAGGAATTTCTATGGAAGTCCTTATGTATTTTATTCAACAAAAATATCTGTTGTTAAACGATTTTGATCTAGCCTTGAAGTTTACTCTTTGCTAAATTGCCAATATTGATTTGTCAACAAAGTTGAACTTGATGCTCTACAATATTCATGACTTCTCTTAGCCAAAGAACCACGAGAACTTTTTTTTGTGGCAATATGAATATGCAAGAACTTCCATAGTAGATATTTAGATGTGCTTAGGTAGTATAACAAGCATTATTTCCTGACTTAATCGTGTCCCATTGATGCTAACATAGTTTCACTGCATGAGTGATTGATGTAATGAGTTTTGTTATCCAAAATGGCCTGCGAAGCTGGATTACTTGTTGGTAATGATTCATAATAAGCTTCAGTGTTTCCATAAACTGACTGCAATAGGCCATGATGGTATTGATTGGGTATTTTGAGGCATGTTTTGCTACTCTTTCTTTTTTACTTATGGGATAGAACAGTTTCATAATCATTTATTTTTTCTTTCTCATTGTTGGTTGTCTATCGCTATTGCTCAGTTATTCTGATGCATTTTGCTTGCTGGTTCCTGCAACCAATTTCATGTCACTGGCTTATTAATCGATCTTCTTGTGCAGATGGCAGCATTCAACATCCAGGAGGCTCTGATCTGGAAGGAAAAAATTGAATCTGTGATTGATCAGGTTTTTCATTTTTTTTAATGTCCAAGTCAAATGTTGTTCCTAAACTATAAAAAATCTTTCATTTGAAAATAATTACAAATTTTTGAAATTCTTTTTTGTCTTATCAATACTTGCCATCATCTTATTTCTTAGTTTTTTCCTCAACTATTTGAAGTGGGCCTCATAAGTCCTTCGTTCTTGTTGAGTGCTAAATGAAATCTTTTATTTTCATCTCACTACTGTACAAATGAATATGATTGTTTTCTCTTACTTCAGGAAAACGCTTATTATATTTTTTTTTGAGAAAAATAAAAGAGCAAGAAATCTGTGGAAAAAGTTGCATTTTGCTGATGCAAACTGTACACTACCCATCACATTCATGCATTCATAAGTTGAGAATTTTCCTCGTTATAAAGCTTCAGTGCTTGATTGGCAGTTTTTGGATAGTGTAACTAATCCTACTTCTGTTTATGGCAGCAAGATTTAAACATAGCTAATGGAAATATGGTACATGCTTCATTTCTGGCCAAAGCTGGCATTGGTGGTGATAGGAATGCTTCTTCATCTGACAGGGAGAGCCTGTAAGTGATCTTTATATTAAGAGAACTGACTATGAAACATATAAGTAGTATATCTGATGATACTACCCAAATTTAACTATAGGGCAAGTGCTGAAGACGAGGAAGAGAACAACCGCTCATTGATTCGCAGGACAACAATTGGCAATGGTATATAAGAATGATTTTTAAACTTTGATTTTTTTTTTTTTGTTTATTTTCCTTTTTTTCCTTTTGTGACGTGATTTGGTTATGTTTTTGTGCATTGTGTTTTTATGTTCTGCGGCATGATTGTAATTTTTCCCCCTCCAGGCCCTCCTGAATCAGTACTTGATTGGACACGGGAGGGTGATTCCGTGCTATCAAATCAGAGTACTTCAGATCAAGTTTTTTCTAGAAAACATTGGCGTCTTGTCAGATGCCAGAATGGCAAGATTTGTTCCTCTTAATCAGCTCAAACATTTTATTTAAATAACAGAGGATATATGTTAGCTGATTATTTCTGCACATGTATTGTAGGTCTTCGCATTTTTGAAGAGCTTTCAGAAGCTGATTACCTTGTACGTGATGAAATCATTTGTTTTATTATGCTGATATTGATAGAATTTACATTTTGTTTTTATTTTATTTTTATCTAAATGATGATAATGATATAGGCGGCTTAATCTGGCTGAATTTAGCTTCTGATATATGCATTTTTGCAGCCACGAAGTTGTAGTAGAGCAATGAAAGCTGTTGGTGTGGTGGAGGCTACTTGTGAAGCAATATTTGAACTTGTGATGTGCATGGATGGAACCCGATTTGAGTGAGTTTCTTAATTTGCAGTGGGTTTTCTTTCTTTAGTCTTAATAATTAGATGTTATTGTTCTCCCATAATATTGTAGGTGGGACTGTAGCTTTCAGTATGGCAGCTTAGTAGAGGAGGTAGATGGACATACTGCAATATTATATCATAGACTGCAGCTCGGCTGGTTTTCCATGTAACTTTTTTTTCAAAAATTAGTGAATTGATATTGGGCATCATATATGTCATATGCATTGATTATTGATTACATGCTTGCACTACATGTGTGCTTCAAGTTAATTTATGTTCATTTTGGAACATCAGTTCTTGATGTGAGTTCTACCCTTCAAAGCATATATATGATGTTACTTGGAGCTATTTTACTTAATGATTGTGCACTCCTTGAAAATTGTTTGTACTTTTAATTTTCTTTCTTTCTTTTTTTTTTCCCTGAAATTGTAATTTCTTAAAACTCAGAAAAGGAGGATTTTGATATGCACATATAAGGAGAAGTGAGAAGTGAATTTTAATTTAAATAAAACTTTTGCTTCTCTTTTTTTCTGTATTTTTCTTCAAATCTCCTTTTCTTGCCCATCGTTTTGGACAAAATTTGATTCATAAGTTTCGCCTTCTGATGATTTAAATATAGACTAGGTATTATAAAAGATAAAGTGATAAAATATCTTAGGCAAAAGAGGAAATCTAGAGATTTTGATCATGCTAATATTTTAAAAGAAATGAGAAAAATGATATAATGAGAAATTATTAAAAGAGAGATCTAAGAAAGAAGCCTTTATGGAAGAGCATGATGAATAAAATAATGAGGTATATTAGGGGTTGACTTAAGATAAATAAAATGGAGTTAGATCAAAAGAATAATGAATATAAAGTTTTAGATCTAGACAAGATATTTATCAAGATTTGGGAGAATTATGGGTGAGATTTGAGTAGTTTGATTAGCGTATTTATTCAATGAATGTCAAAGCTCGAAAGAATGTTGAGTAATTGGGGAATAAGAATTTTGTATCAATTATAAGGGACTCAAACTTGAGTCGTATAATGAAGTTACAAGAAAGAGTAAAGGTATATGGATTTAAAAAAAAATATTAGTATCAAAAAATAAATTTAGTTTTAAAATGATTTTTTATGGAAGTTAGTTTTGTGCTATCGACACTTGATGCAAAAGTATCAATAGTAAGATAATGATCTTTACAGGTCTTTCATTGATTGTGAGAAGGCATTTGATCAAGTACTTGGTGTCATTGAAAGTGCTAAGCACCTTAAATATGATGTGGCAATTCAATAGTCGAGGTTCCTACATTCTTCTAAGTGAAGTATCATTTTAGAAATTAAATTACCATTTCACTTTGAAACATTTTTTTATGAAATCATTGAAGTGTATAAAATAATAATAATTGCACTAAATTATACTTGTTTAAATAATAAATTTTGAAATTTTATTGTATCCATAGTTGAAATTCTTGCTAAATAGATAAATTAAGAATAAACTTGAAAGACATGTTCAAATAACTTAAACCCAATTTTAGGGTTTAGTTTAGTTTATCATATGTATGTAGCAAGTATAGACTTAGTCTATTTTATTCAACCCAATTTTTTATTCCATCTTCATTATCATTTGTAGTTTCTTCTCCACCACTAGATTACTAATCCTCAATCGTTTCTTTTGTTTCCTCATACTCATTTTCTTCTTTTCTTCTTCTTCAAGTCACTACTATAGAAATTTAAGTTTTTGCAACTATGTTTGATTAGTTATGTGCATCCTTTTTTTCTTCAATTCTTGATGCTCATTCAATATCACTTTATGGTAAAAAATTATATCATCTTTCATATTTGAAGAAATAGCTGTCATATTTGTAACGAATGGAAGACACTTGCCTCATTCCCTAATTCCTTTAGTTAATGCACTCACCTAAGCAGCGGCTTTGTGACCATTGCTTACTTGGACATGTATGAGGGACTATAGTCTTGTCTCACTTTGTTTGAGCATCTTGGCAAAGCACCTTGGTCTACTTTAATAGTAGTGGAAATATCATGATGCTTTAAGAACTAAATGTGCTTGTCAAATGTATGTTGAAGGTAAGATGTTAGTTAGGCATTGACCAGTAGTTCAAACAAATGTGTCTGGAGTAACCAATGAATCTTCAATTATAGTTGGCATTCATCAAAGGTTAGTTTTAATTTCATATCCTTAACTTGCATTGTGGAAAGACATAAAAAGAATATTTAAAATGAGATACCTTGGTGCTTTATTTATGTACACAATGTAGTTCTAACTATTCAGACATAAGTTGAAATAAGTGCAAAATTAAAATAATGGAGATAATGTTTAAGAGATAACATAAACAAAGGATTAATAGAACAAAAACTAAGTATGCTATATATATCTTGATAATCTGTTGGTCAAATATTACTATATGATTAAGTGATACTTAGGTGTGATAAATTGAAGTATATTGAGTTTATTATATGTATGAATGGAGATGTTGATAAGGATATAACTTTTAGTGATTAAGCCTTTGTGGTTTTAAAATGTAGAAGTATCTCATGACTACTATGAGATACGAGACTTCTGAAGAGTTGCAAGTTTCATGAAACTACATTTAGGCTGATTAAATTATATGAATCTTAATTGGGTGGTAAAAAGCCACTAACAGCCAAGTTGAGTTTGGTAATTGGTAGAATTAAAAATGGTAAGATGGATGTTTGACAAAATTAGGAATTATAAATTAAAAGTTGATTGTATAAGAGGGATGGTGGAAGTAACGTTTATTTAAGATAATGAATAAGATATAGGACTTAAGTGGTTTGGGCATATACCAATAAAGGGTAGAATGTCCACCAACTAGACTATTGATGAAATTAATGTTGAAGGATTATGTAGGAAAGAAAATAGATCAAAGCTAACATTATAAGTTCTACACAAAATGTATTTAATCCTTTAGAGGAATGAATGGTGAATGGGGATTTATAAAATTGATCTATTGGGTTAATGCTAATAAGGATGATGCTTGATATTTAAATAATCATTTTTTGCTGGGGTTATTCTATGGTTGATGTTAAACATGCATTTTATTAGCTCATTTTTCTATTTAAGCTTATTTTGAGCAATGTTTGGATTGGCTAATACTTGGTCCAATTTGAATGCTGCTCACACATACAAATAATGTGTTTTTTTACTGCATTTTTTTATTGAATAATCAGTCTAGTGCATTTATTACTACTTAAAACTCTTCAATCTTTCTCATTTTGAAGATGCCATGACTTTACTCTGAAATGAATTATTTAAAATTGAGCTTTTTTCTTTTAAAATGCGCCAAAAGATGAGATAAAAATTGTCATTAGAAAGAACATTAATGATTTCTAGCGTTTCAGGTTGAGTTAATCAGTCTGATTTTCTAGGTTTTAACAAGCTAGATCTATGTGCCCCTCTTATGTCTCACTAGTATGATCTTGAATTGGGATTAAACTAGCTCAACATCAAATTGATAGTATTCCTACCCCTTCTTAGTATGATATCTGCACCAGTATTCTCCATATTTGCTGATATCATAAATACAATCAGCTTTTGATTATTTTGCATCAACTTTTAATCACCTATTTTACTTTAGGATGTTGATGATGATGTGATATGATGAAGATGCTTAAGAAGTCATGATGTAGTCTTTTTTTCATTGTTTTGATTTTTTACACTAGTGTAAACTTTGAATTGATATAGCATCATAGCAAGCACTCAATTATTAACCAGTCTAGCTACAAGGTCAAAAAGGTGTGCTTTCCCTTGATGTCGGAATTTAAAAAAAATCCAAGAGAATATGTGAAACGAAGCATGTGCATGTAGGCTTAGAAAATGATTGCTTGCAGCATGAAGTTGTGAACTATTTTACTTTACTTTTGAGGTAGCATCTAGTATATATATATATATATATATATATATTGAAAATAATTGAATCTGAGTAAGGATGGTATAATCAAAAGCTTGTAAGGAACTCTAATATCATTATACTTTTCAATTGTGCTTAGTTGTAGTCGTTCAAAATACTACATGTTATCTTTGGAAGCTTAATTGATTATACTTCAAGGATTTGGTTGATAAACATTTTGGTCTGCTAAAATATCAATTTTAGTTGTCAGTTGAAAACTATATTAATATAGATTCATTCATTTCTAATTAGCTTTCTTTTTTTTGAACTTCTTAATATATTTTGCTATCATGGAGCATATATTTATTTGAAGTGCAATTTTAGTTTAAACTTTAAGCATGCTATATGTATATTTGAAGTGCATTTTTAAGTTAAACATTTAAGCGTGATGGTCCTTTCTCAAGTTATAACTGTAATGGATGCCTTACAATTTAATGATTCTATGATTGTGGTTGGAGGTCTTGAAGGAAGTTGTAATTGATATTTAAAAGTAGATGACAAGTAGTTGTATCCCTTTAGGTTTGTATATATTGTAGACAACCTGTCAAGCTGAAAGATTCTAGTATGGGAAGTCGCTCAGATTAGCTTTGTAAGGTTGTTGAAATTAACTTTTTAAGTCTGCCTGTACTTAGTGTTTTGATCCTATACTCTTTGAGAAAACAAGCCAATTAGTTTTGGCGATCTTCCACCAAGAAAATTTTCACTTAGTTTTCTCCTACTTGTCTTCCAAGCATCTCTAAGAGAATTGATGGGATATATGATGACTCTCCCCTAGACCTGCTTCCTAGCTAGTGTCTTAAGTTGCTAGTCCTCACTTCTAAAAATACCTGATAATTTAGTGAACTTGTTACTCCCTATTTACCTTCCCCTCGCTTGTCGTTGCTTGGAGTCTTCTTTAGCTATCTTGGTGCCTTCTTTGGACTTCAACCTTTATGGATGTCCTCCTTAGAGAACCCCCTTCTTCAGTGACTTTCCCCTGGAAAGTCATCCTTCTAGGTGCCCACCTTCTTGAGTATTCAATCAACTTCTTTGTATCCATCCCTCTCATCCCTCAGACTTTCTTAGCAAATCACTCTCCTCACCAACTCTAAGAGTTTGGCTTCCCCAGCGAATTGCCTCAGCAACTTCTCTATGTTAGTCTTCTTAATGCCTCCTTTAATCTCTTCAACAAGTTGGTCTCCTTTGACCAGTACTTACATCTTGTTGACTTCTCCTAGGCAACCTCCTCATGCCTTCTCCAACTTGGCCTCGTCAGCAAGTTGGCCTTCTCTAATTGAAACTCAGATCCATCATCTTCCCTATGTTGACCCTCTTTGTAGCTTATCCAAGTCAGCGTCCTTGTCACCTCTAATTGGAACCCCTAGCAAGGTGACTTCACTTGAAGTCACCTATTTTGCCCAATATTTGTGGCACTAATTGCTTGCTCCTATTTTTGCAACTCTTGCCTTACCTTGGAACTCAACATATTTTAGTGACATTTCACTCTAAGCTAATAACATCAGACAAACACTTAAACAAACAATAAAAAATAACGATGAATAAGGATAACTTATCTAAGTAAGAATTTTTTTTATCCTTCAATAAGTTTTTATAACATTGCATCTAGAATTATCTGATTGACCATGAATGCTTGCACCAAAAAATTTGAACCAAAAGCTACTCTCTATCTACATAATTCTCTACATGATTCCATCAGGTTTGAACTTCTGACAATCATCTTCTAATTCAATTTGTTTAGTGCTATCAACACAACATTGACGCCAACATGACAACATTTATTGCCAGTAAAGCTTACACCATTACATAAGCTCCATCCACTCGTTCCAAATATGCTAAGATGATTTTCACTTTATATGCTACTAGCAAGTGAACAACTCTTGCTAAAATTGACAAAGAGCACCTTACATGACACAATAACTTTTTTGTTATTGACAATAAAGCTAAGAAGCTCATTTAATTTTTTCATTCCATTTGTACTTACCGGATTCCAATAACATGTATTGTATCTGTCAAAATTGTCTAACAACACTTTGCTTTTTTATACTATTAGTTGGTCTACCCAACATGTGAAGAGCCTATCACTCATCTTGTCTCACGAACTATGATGTAAGTCAACAAGGCTAATTGCATGAGTTGCCCAAAAAAAAAGGATAAAAATGATATTTTCTTTTCATCATCTGTAAAGCTAGCTCTTACTCTGCTCAATGTTGTGACAACGTAATTGTTGTGCCTTGCCTACCAACCAAGCTTGTGGAAAGTTATCTTTGGCTGGAAATGGCGACAGCCTGATGGATTCTAACCCGCTTGGTTGGCAACCTTTTTTTTCCCCAAAGGTTCTATGCCAGTTGATAAGTTGACTAGTCCTGCATGACTTGCACATTCATTTCAATTCAACAGACCTTTCTATCTACTATCCTAATAATTTTTGACAGGATTGTTTATTCCAATAAGTAGGACATATTCCCAACTCGTCATAATTGGATTCAGAAAATCAACGAAATTTTCTAAAACATTTTCACAACTATCAAGATTGTATATGTGATAGACAGACAATTGAAATCAAAGCCTCCAAAAGAGGAAGCCTCTTAGATCTAATGAATTGTTCCAATGCTCTTTTAAGAGGCAAGTTACTCGGCTTTGATGATGTTCCACGTAGGAGATAAGTTGCCTCCTTAGCCTTCCCAATAGGATAGAACGAATTTGGCGTCTTTCCTTGAGATCAAATCCCATGCAATTTTCTAGAATTATAATCTATATCCCCCCCAAAATACACAAGAATTTACCAGAACTAGCTAGCACCTTCTCTATCCTTCCCTCCCTCATTTTTGCTTGGAGTGTCCTCAGCTACTTAATACCTCCTTACTGACTTCCTCCAAAGAAGTTGCCCTTATCAACACCGTCCTCATAATAATTCACCTTCCTTGATGACTTCTCCTAAGTAATCCCTTTATTGGCGCCCTTCTATCTGTTCCTTGACAACTTCCTCTAAGTCATCCCTCTTGACACTTTCCTTGGTGACCTTGTCAACTTCCTTCAAGGCGTAACCTCCTTAGCCTGTTTTCCTCTTTGTCGATTCTAAGAGCTTGGTCTCCACAATGCTGTCATGAAGTTCATTTCTCCATATTGGTCCTCTCAGGGCCTCCTACAAGCCAGCCTCCTCTAGCTCAACCCAATGAGCAAATCAGCCTCCTTTAATCAAAACTTCGCCCTCATTGATTGGGCTCTTTTGATTAAAGCTTGGCCCCTTGTTGACTTGCATAGCAAGTTGACCTCTTTAATGTCTTCAACAAATAGGTCCTGTTCGGCCAAAATTCAACGTCACTAACTTTTCCAAGTTGGTCTCCTTATCCAAGTTAGCCTCCTTGACAAGTTGACCTCCTTCAACTAGAACTCGACCCATTATTGAGTCTCCAAGTTGGCCTCCTCTCTCTAATCATCACGAGACATTCCACAAGCCTCTAACATCATGTAGCCTTATCTTGTCATTCTAAATGTGTCACATGTTCTTACATAAGCAACCCATCATTACCTTTTTTTATTAAACAAAACAACTAGGCATTTATTAATAATAAAAGGAACTGCAGAGTCTAAGGCTTCAAGAAAATTGAAGCCCAAAAGAACAGAAGAAGAAGGCATAGGACCAATCCTCAAAAAAGGAGATGCAGCTCCACAAAATTTGTAACCAAGACCTAAAAAGATTGGGACCCAACTAAACAGAGATACAAAAATTATCCTAATAAAACAAAAAATAAACACAACTTTTAACATCTCTAAAGTCTTGGTTGGATTTATTTGGATCAAGTGGGCCATCCAAAATTGGCCATTATAGGAAGAAAACTTTTGTATAGGATGTAACGGCTAATAAAGTCATATAAATATCGTTGGACAGACTTGATTTAGAAGTTTGCTGTAGTTGAAAGAAACCTCTTTGTCATCTGCTTGCCCAAGAAATAAGGGCATCTAGAAGGTTTAATCTGAAATAACAATTAGAAATCTCCATACATGTTAGTAGCATAAAATGGCGTGCGTGTGCCATGATGCATGGCGTGGCACGCTACACCCTTGGCACTATTTGTATGGCGGCGACTCTTTGTGCTATGTATGGGTAATGACACATGGCATTTATGACGCGTGCAAGTTAATTTTTTTGACGTTTGATATATATATATATATGTGTTCATATGTATATGTATGTGTATGTATATGCATACATGCACATGATTATATATATACATACACACACATATACATGCATACTTATACACCCAAACAAACACACACACATACATATATACATGCATACATACATACACATATGTATATACATACATGCACATGATTATATAGACACACACACACATATACATGCATACTTATAAACCCAAACATATACACACATACATATATATATATATATATATATACATACATACACAAAAGGGGCGAAACTAGCCTTTATTTTGAGCATGGTTGTGGTGAATAAATTCTTATTAGGGAGTCGCCTTTCAAATCTGTGGAGAAAAGAAAGAAGAGACTTTATAGAAATTTGCTTAAGGCGTCGCGAGATCAGGTAGATGTCTTATTCAATCGGATATGTCATCGAGAAATAGTGTCTGATCTCGAAGAAGAAGTTACTACCCTTTAATGGAGCCAATCACCTCGATAAGGACTCTGGCGATGGGTGCATATGTACGGAGATTCTTCCCTACTTTGTGAAAGTAAATCATGGTTTATTTTAAACCGGGTTCATTAAGTTCCCTACAGGGGCAAGCTCTCATAGTTAATTATATCATAAGGGATGAGATCCCTTAAGAAAATTCTTGATTAAGATAAATGATTGTTGTCTCTGAAGATTTCAATAGGAAAGGACTATCAATCGATTGGTTTGTATTTGAAGATCAAATGAGATTGATCAAAAGAGGGAGTTATTATCGAAGTCAAAATGAGAAATAAGTAGGAGATGCTTTCGTGATCTTGAAACCTATCGAGCAACTATCTATAGTTGCTTTATATTTTAGAAATTGATTTATTTATTTGAGTTGTATTTTCATTAGAATTTTAGGACTTAAGATTAATTAAAGAAATCAGAGGTGGAGAATTATGCTTATGACCCAGGCTCGAGAACCTAAATCTGGGAGTTTGACGAGGGTGGAAGCCTATCAGGCGAAAATGGGTAATGGTTTGGCTCTGAGAGGACAAACCACGAACTTTATAACCACTGGGTCTTCCTGATTTTAAATATCTTTGTGTTTATCTGAGATAGTTAAGTATTTTTATTTAGAAAGAGAGTTAAACTCACTTTCTAAAGAGACTAGATCAAATGTAAAGGGGCATCTTGAATGACTTAAATCTAATGCAATTCAAATTTCATTTTATTTTTTATTTTTGGACAATCATTTTGACTCAGGCTAATATGATTTTTATAACTAATGCATGAGAAATTAGATTATTGACCAAAATTAACGAAATGTAGGAGGTGAGTTTCCATCACGGCTCTCAAAGGTCAAGCCGAGTTCTCTGGCAAAGGTGGAAGCTCTCCAATCAAGAGTGAAGTAAGATGCATTTGTGCATGATATTATAAAAAAATGCTCATCCACCTAAGGGGTTGCTAATTTTTTTATCTTGATTTTAATCCTAACCTTTAAATGAGATTATGAGTAGTTTAATTTGAATTTGAATTGTTAAGTTGGATAAAAGATTTATTTTTTTCTAAAGAGCCTAATTCACATCCAGGCTATACATAAAGCAAGGAAGAAACTAGGAAAAATATGCCACTTAATGCAAAAGCTAAACAAATCATCAAATAATTTATAAATCTAATTGCAAAAAGAATAAATGGTCATTTGTGGTTGGGCACCATCGCAGAAACCCAAAAATATCAAATGTGGATAGCCGAGCTTTACCCTTATACAACCCAGATTACAAATGAATTAAATTACAATTTAAGCAAAGAAATTCATTGTTATGGAGGGTTTCAAGCTTTATTCTTCTTTCTTCCTTCTTTCTTTTCTTTTATTCTTTTCTTCTTTAGACCTTTTGGATGGTTGGATGGTAGATGCTCCAAGGCTTCACATGGTACATAAGATAAGATCTTATGATTAATGGTTATTCTAATCCCCATAAGAAATCATTCCAAAATCCTAAATATACAACTTTTACATAGAAAGGAAAAGTAGAAATTTAACTGACACCTACAAAACAAAGGTGAGTTAAATCACACCACACAAATCCCAAGCATGTATATTGGATTTATCACCTCACACATGGGTGACTAAGTTCACTTTGCTATGGATTATGCTTAAAGGCAAGCAAGAAGCATTTTATTTTTTATTTATAAGCGTAAAATAATCTCTCTAGAAAAGATTAGTTACTAGCGTCTTACTTATCTTCCGTATCTAACATTTCTAAAATATTCATCACAAAACAAACATAACATCAAATCATGCATCGACCTAAAATTTATAAATGGTGGTAATTTGCATCCTTTGAAGGTTTGTGATATATATCTTCTTAGGACTTTAGGTTCAAGTTTTCTAAGTGTGAAGGACATGTTTAATTTAGAGGAGGGTTTCATTTAAGTTATTTAAGTATTTTGGGTTATTTTTATTTCATATTTTAATTTGGTTTAAGTGAAATCTATAATTAATTATTAAGTTATGAAGAGAGTGAAAGAGAAGAGAACTTCTTTTTCTTTTCTTAATTCTTATATAATTTCTAAGATAAGTTCATATTTTAATTTTATGTAGGTGAATGTTTTGATTGTATCTTTTAATTAATCCTAAGTTCAGATAAACTCTAAACAAATTTATTCGAAAAGAAAGATATTTTAAGATTAAATAAAATGAATCAAAATTCACATAACACATATTACTTCATTTCTTTTCCAACATATATAACATATATATGGATGGACTCTAAGCATATCTATACATGCAAATGAGAGTAGTTAACACATTTTATGATACATGTTAAGTAATCATTTAAGAAAATTTAAGTTGAATATATCTTAAATAGAAAAGATTTTACTTATCCAAAATTTCACATACATACATGAGTAAGAAAGAAAGAGTACAGTAGTGGGGGCCGTTGCAGAGGTGTCTTAAAGAGCCTCACCCTGTCAGGGTTTGACTAATATATCATTTTCTTTAAGTACAAATATGTATTTAAAAGAAATGAAATGGAAAAGGAAGATGCAAAAGTTGCTTAATAGTTTTATTTTTGTTTATGCAATTTATTCATGCAAGGTTAGGCAACCTTTCTTAAGTGAGAGTATTAGGGGTGAATAGGGTTTGGAATTAAGTGTTGGGTTATTTTCAAATGAACCCTACATCTTACTAACTCCTATTCAAAATTATGCTAATATGAGGAAGAAAGAGAACCTATGCTAAACATGCTTTTATAATCCATCACATGCAAGCTTATAATTAAGATATGAATAACATACTTTCAGATTTGATATTTCATTTAGAAGTTTTAAAAATAATTTGGATTTAGTAGTGATTATAGCCACTCGTATTTTAGTTTAGTCAACACATGCACATTTGACATAAAATAAATAATTTTCATTTTAAAATTTGAAACATGAAATTATGAATGCATGAATCATATGACATACAATTTAATATGTTGGGAAAGATCTAAAGCAATGAAAACATGTAAACAAACTCATTTTACTTAAATCCTAAAGACATTCTTAAAGAATAAGAAAATTTAGAATAAATCAAAGTGAATTTCAAAATGATTTTTGTTTAGTTTGAAGTTTGAATTAATTTCGAAAAGGTGATATGAGTTTGCTATTTTTAACCCATTCCCACATGTGTTTTGTATTTTTGTTTAATTTTTAGATAATTAAATCTATTTTTTAAGAATTGATTAGGTTAAGGTATGAATTAAGTGGTTTAATTAACCCTTACTTACACTACCTTAGAAAAATTAACTAAGTAATTATGAGATAATGAGATGACATAAAATTCACAAGATATTTAAATTTGCAATGCACCTAATAGTGAAAAGGCTTAAGGCAATTTGATTCACAATTAAAAGTTAATTAAGTTAAGGGGTTTAGCCTTAATACTTTTAAAATACCCTTTCATACTTATGAAAAGGGTTTTAATTTTCTTAATTAGACTTAGGCTATTAAATACCTAAGCATCTACCCAAGGTAGAGTAATTAAGTTCTGAAATTTTTTAGAATTTTTGAAAATTGTTTAAGGGGATAATTAATGAATTAACCCTTAATTAATAGGGGATTAAGGAAAGAAAATAGAGTTTAGGGAATAGTTTAGGAGAAATGCCCCAAAATTATTTCATAAAATCCCTACTTACTGGATTTGACCTTAATCAAGCTTAATCATAGGATAAATCTACTAATCACACCTTAATTACTCTTAATTATATGAAATGAGTAATCAGGGAATGAGCTAGCAATTTTTTCAATTGAGCCCTCAATAAATCTCAAGAAAATTAGGGGAGATAGAGGTCATCCTCTAAAGTGAACTCTAGAAGTTTGAGATTAATTGATGAATTAATTAGAAGATAATTAGCTAATTAAGATTCTCAAAGAAACTCAAATTCAGAGGAAAGGATAATTTTAAATCCATTAAAATCATTTTATAAATATTATAGATGAAATTATTTTTCCATAGCATTTTTTTATATTTTTCTGATTTTTCTATGAAGAGTTATGAATTTGAGAAGATCTAGGGATTAATTAGCAATTAATTAGGTAAATAACAAATCCCTGATTAATCTCGGTCCGCGTCGTGGTGGCGGTGTGTGCTTTGCGTCAATGAGCCACCCTTAAACATCACATCGAGGCGTTGGCGCACATTCTTATATTTTGATCGGACGACTAAGGATTCACCCGCGGTTTAAAATAGATAAATGATTTCTAAAACGTGCCAAATAATCTCAGCCGTCCATCTAAAACACGCGGATGGATGGCTGAGATGAGCTAAGTTATTCCCTGTGGATTAATGGAGACCGTCTATGATCCAAGGGGAGATTCGAGCCCGATCTAGCATGGAATCATACAAGACTCAACCCACACCATCTAGGCCTAATTACCAACCTATCCAACAGTTGATTTCTCATGCAATGAAAATTTCTTTCGCAAAGAACCAACACCTATCAAGCTAAGTGGCCGAAAAATTACATACTCGCTTGAGGTGATCACCGGTGCTCGAGCTCGATGTGGTAACTTCGTCTAGTGGAGACGAAGCCCTGTTGAAAGTTTCAAGCCTTGGGGTTGAGTGGATCTTCCTATGGACCAACACCACTTGATCTCCCTTGCGACTTTGATCCAATTGAGGCTCTTCTTGCTGTGGGAACGCAAATGGATGCTTGGGCAGGCTCGACTTGGTCCTTAGATGAAGAGTGTAGAAGGAATTTGGATGGGATCAAGTATAGAAGAAGTTGGCTAATCACTCCACCTCCCTTATTTTTGCAAAATGCAAAACCGAGAAGGAAGAATTCTAAATCCTTATCAAGACCTTGGGAAAGCTCTCTGATGATTGCTAAAGGTTTCTAGGCCTCAATCGAGTGTGAGTGAAGTGAATTTTCATTGAATTATGGGGAGCATATCTTCCTTTATGGCAATCGGACGGCCAACCATTAGCTTGCCGTTTTGATCCAATTGACTAGATTAGGGAGGTTGTTTAGGCTGTTTTGAGTGTGCACATGGTCGATTTGACCCTTTGAGTGGAATGCCAACTTCCCATGTGCTGAAATTGAGCTTAGGAGGGAATTTGAAAACTCAATTTCATGCCATAGGATCGGGTTTGGTCCATAAGTCAAATGGGTTGACCCAAATCCATTGGGTTGGGTGCACCACTCATCACTAAGTTTCCTTGAGCTTTTAGGAAAGTCTCAAGTGATTGTGAAGAGGGTATGATCAAAATACTCAATGGACTAAGCCAAAATTTGTTATATGGTTTAGGGGTAAAGTGGTTATTTTATTATTTTTTCAATTTGGGTATGTTTAGTATGTTGAGAAAATAGGTTTGATCAAGTTTTATTGGATTTGGAATCCATTTGATAGGGTTTGGCTCATGTTGACTCATTTAGGTCAAAATGGGTCAACTTGGGTGAAGTTGATCAATAGGTTAAATTGGATCAAACTAAGGGTCGGGTCAAGTTCATATGACCATTTGAAATGTTTTGGTGCTTTTGATTTGGTTCAATTTGGTATAGATTTGGTTTTGACTCATATGACTCATATGACTCATTTAGGTCAATTGGATCAAGTTGACTCATTTGACCCATTTGACCTATTTGAGGTAGGTCAAGGGTAGGTTTAGGTTAGGTTAGTCATATGAAGTGGATTGATATCTTTGTTTCCAATCAATTTGGGTTAGGTTCAATTTTGGCTTAACATGACCCCTTTAGGTCATGTTGGGTCTAAGGTCAATTAGGCTAGGTTGGGTCTAGTTGACCAGTTAAGGCTTTGATCAAGTTCCACAAGTGATTTGGAATGGACTTGGCTTTTGTCAATTTGGCTTAGATCAATTTTGACACATTTTGCCCTTTTGTCAAAATGGGTCAACTAAGTAAATAATTAGGCTAGGTTAGGCTCAAATGTTGGCTTGGTCAAGTTCAAACATAGGTTATGAATGAACTTAGATCAATGATTTTAATCAATTTGACCTATGTTGGAATTTGACTATGTAAGGTTTTATTTTAAGTTAAGTGTTGACTTGGTCAACCCTAGACTTGGCTTAGTTTGGAATTTGATTAATGATCATCCCATGATGATTGTTGATCATGATGAGAGATATATGAGTTTGGTTGTCCAATTTGGTTATGATCAAAGTTGGCTCATAAGACTTTAGGCACTTTGGGTCAAGTGAAACTAGTAATTGAAATAACTTGAAAACTTGATTTGAAGTTGATTGATCTTGTATATGAACTTATAATTGAGATATAAATCTATTTACAAGTGGTTTGAAGTCAAATGGATTTTGATCCATTTGAAAATTTCATATTAAAAGGAAGAATATGAAGGAGTTTTGGGTTTGATTTTTGATTTGAGTTTTGATTGAATGATTAAAGTTTAGATTTATATATGAGCTCATGATTATATGATTGATTGAACCATGAGAGAAAATCAATGATTTGACTTGATTTAAAATTGATTTGGCTAAGTTCAAGATTTTGGCTTGAAAGACTTAGATTTGATTTTGAATGGATTTGAGTTTGATTTTTGGAATATGTTTTGATTATTTGAATTTATATTTCATTTATATATGTGAATATAAATGAGAATATAAATGGATAATAAAAAAATTTCATGGATTTGCTTGTGGGTCTAATCATGATTTGAGTTTAAATCCATTAAAGAGAATTTAAAGGATTTAAGAAAATTTTTAAATTGAAATTTAATTTTTGAATTGGATTTGATTGATTTATATTTATATTTCATATATATATATATATATGAGAATATATTTCATTTTTGAATTGAATTGGATTTTATTTTTTTATTAGCAACATACTAACATAGTTTCATATAGAGATTAATGATTTATACACTAGAGTGGAAGCTTTTTCCACAATGCAATGAAATCAAATTTATATGAACTTCAATTTTAAACAAATTAAAGAAAAAAAAATAAATTTTTAAATGTTCCACAAAAAGATAGGACTCCCGTTTTTCTATGCGTACAACTACAAATCTTAATAGCTATAGAAATGTTTGGACTCGCACTCAAGGAATCTAACAAATGAAAAGAGAAATTTTTGGCATAGCCAAATCATATTCTTCAAGACATATAAATGGAGGGCGTGTCACGACTCGACCCGGGAACTTGGAATATTAAGGCGAGAATAAATAGTCGGACGGATAAAAGAAAATCGTACCTAACTTTTTCAATCTTAAACAAAAGTTCACAATATGTTTCTCCAACTCATATAAGAGTCAATATAATCCACAACATAATTAATAATTTATCCACACATATATACTAATAAAATTCATATGAAATACAATTTAAAACATAAATCAACATAACCGATATAAATACCTATCTTCTGAAGTCTCTCTATGACGATAAACATAACCCTTCATTCTATCATCTATCTAGTTAGGATGATTACCTGAAAAAATAAACAACTAGCAATTGAATAAATTCAGTGGGTGAATTATGCTTTTACACCATAGTAAAACAAGAAAGTAGAAATAGTATGCATGATAATTTTTATTCTAACATATACATAAAAGAAAATTTTCAAACAATCAAATATATAGGAGGTATGCATAAATGAACATTTCTTATGACTTTTACTTTTATATTTATCAATCATTTTAAGAGTCACCGTTTAAACCTTTACTAAAAGAAAATCTTTATCAAAACTCATCCAAAGGACAAATAGTCATTATCATTTGCTATTTCCATTAGCCTTTTAAATGCATGGGTATTGCATATCAGTTAATATCGTAAGGGGTGAACTAAAACACATCACTCATAGATACAATTTATATAACTATCGTATTGATTCATAATAGTAAATCGTTAACTTGTGAAATAATAGTAATGATATAATCTATCAGTTGTTATTTAATATGAAGAAATGAGAAAATCAATAATAATTTGCAGTACAGGAAAAAAGTCATAATCATGTTATAATCATGTACAAATGCATTTCATCACAGGAAATAAATAAATTTTTATCATAAATGTAAGAACATAATTACCCACTTTAATTTGCAGCTTCCTCTTAAATCTCTTTTCCTTTAATACTTTTTTTCTTAATTGAAGTTTCTATAAAATAAAATATTAATTGGATCAATATTGAAAGCAAATTATTTTATTTTATTTATTTCTTGTCTACGATACTTCCGCATATCTTTTATTATTTAACGCTCACATTCATTAATATTTTATTGTGTATTTTCTAAATCAAGTTAAATTAATCTTTAATTCATTTAATATAATGATATTTATACATGTCTAATTTGCCATATCATACTCTAATTTCTATTATTTTTTTAAATATAAAAATATTAAATGTTAAAGTGACTTAATATAGATAAATTTTTATTTTCATTTAATGTTTATCATTTCTCTTAAAATGATTCTTACTTAATTAACGATAATATAGGCTGTGCTTGAGGTAGTGGTGGTAAAATGCACCGCACTGCTCTTTGGAAACTACGTTTTAGTTGCATTTTGGAGATTTTACGATGAGAAAGTTGCGATTTCTATTTTGATTTGGCTGAGTGCAGTGACCACTGGAATGCTGCTGTCTAACCTTTTTAAAATTTAAAAAAATTGTAACACCCACTTATTAGCTTTTTAGACAGAAGTTTTTTCTGCAATAGATTCATCATTGTTTTTTCAGACAGCTATAGCTGCTCCAAATAGACCCATAGTTATGTAATTGAAAAGGTTCCACAAACTGAATAATGAATACCATAGGTCCATAAGAAGTTTATAATACTCAAGGCATTCTGTACCCATCTTAAATAGCCCATATTACAAAACCAAATCAGCACATAGATAATAGAGTGAGTAGCAGTAAAATGACAATTATAAGGATTACTGGTAATCCGTGAGAAGGTCATCATGAATAAGCGCAAGCAAATATTGGACACTACATTAAAGTGAGAAGTAATTAAAAAGACCATTGTGGTGAAAAATATTCTCAATCTTCATCTATCTTTTTTTTTGAAAAGAGAGTAAATGAAGGCAAAGTATACTTTGTTGGTCATCACATCTGCGATCTTTATTAGGGTGATGAATTGAGTTGAGAGGTATCTTATCTCGAAAGATAGAAGTCACTCTGATGGGCTAATCATCTCAATAAAGATTCCTAAGGACTATGAGACTTCAGAATATATCAAAGATTCTTCCTCTATTTTACATGGAAAAGCAAAGCAGGGTTTATTTTAAACCGGGTTCGTTAAGTTCCGTACAGGGGCAAGCCCCCATAGTTAATTACATTTCTAAGGAACGAGATTCTTTAGGAATATACTCTCGATTAAGGTAAATGACCGTTGTCTCCAAAGATTTCGAAAGTTAGGACTATCAATCGATTGATTTATTGTTAGAAAGTCAAATGAGATCGATCAAGAGGAGAGAGTTCTTATCTAAGTCAAATGAAAATAAGTAGGGGGATGCTTAAGATATTAGGAAACTTAATAAGCACTTCAAACTACCCTATGATTGGGCTTTACATTTTTGAAATTGAATTAATTTGTTTGAGTTAGATTTTTATTAAAATATTAAGACTTATAATTTCATGATACAAGATCATAGAAATATCTAAGAGGTGAGGATTTATGGTCGTAGCCCGCAAAAGAAAATAACAATCTCTGAACTTAAATCCAGGGAGCTTTGGCGAGGGCAAAAAAGCACGACTTAAATCTAAGGCGAAAATGAATATTTGGTTTATCTCAACAAGAGAGGATAATACTTATTGACTTTGGGGTGACCACCAACTAACTCCTGGTTTTAAAATATGTAGGCAGTCAAATGATTTTCTGAGATAAAATTTGCTGTATTTATTTAGAAAGAAATTATGTCTTTAAATACACTCCTTAAGAGACTAGATCATGTGGGACATGCTTTTAATGACTTAAATCTAATGCAAAATTTTCATATGTTTTATTATCATTTTGGACAATCAATTTGACATAGGCTTTAGGATTCATATGCCTAATGTAGGAGAAATTAGATTATGGGCCAAAAATTAGCAAGATAAGGTGTGTTTCCACCATAGCTCTTACAGGTCAAGCCAAGTTCTCTGGCAAAGGTGAAAGCCCTCCAATCAAGAGTGAAATAATATATTTTTTATACATTATCTTATAAAAGTAAGACAACATCTAGCTAAGGGGTTGTTAATTCCTTTATCTTGATTTATAAACTAAGTTTTAGGTGATGTTTTGCGTTATTTATTTTTAGTTTTGAGTTGATTAATTTGGCAGAAAATTTATTTTTCTAAGAGTCTAATCGTCATCAATAAAGAGAAGAAAGCTGGAAAAGATATCATCTTAATGCGCAAGTTAAACAAACATCAATTAATTTATAAAACTAGCGCAAACGAATAAAAGGTCTTTTGTGGTCAGGCTCTACTGCACAAACCCAAAAATAAATTAAGTAGCCGAGCTCCACCCTTATACAATCCGGATTACAAATGAATTAACTACAATTAAGCAAGGAATTCATATTGAGGGTCTTCATTCTTCATTTTTTCTTTGGTTCCTTCTTGATGGTTGAAATGTGGATGCTCCAAAGGCTTCACATGGTATATAAGATGTAATCTTATAACTAATGCTCATCCTAATCTCCCATAACAATCATTCCAAAATCTTAATTGCAAAAGTACATGAAAAGGGAAAAGTAAATCTAAAACCTGTAAAACAGATATTAGCTAAGCAAACCATACATTCCCAAGCATGTATATATATAAATTGGACTTAACACCGTACACATTGGTAACTAAGTCCACTTGGCCTATTTTGGATCATGTTTAGGGGTATAAGCATTTGCACAACAAAAATAATTTTATATTTTTATTACAACGCCTTTCCTACGAAGATAATGATTAACTAAATCGTCTTCATTCACATACATACACCCTAATATCCAGACTAAAATATTACATCACAAAACAAATGCAAAGCATCAAATCATGCACCACTCTAACCTAAAGCTAGAAATGGTGACTTAGTTTAATGTGTATGCTTTAAAAAGTTTGTATGGTATATTTAGCTAGGTTTTAAGGTTTAAATTTCCTAAATATGAAAAGTTCAATTTAGAGAATGGTTTCATTTAAGTTGTTTAATTGATTTAGTTGATTTTTATTTGATGATTTGTTTAGGTTTGAATGAACCTACAATTAATTATTAAGTTATAAAGAGAGGGAAAAGAGAAGAGAATTTCTCTTTATTTACCTACTTTAAATAATTTCTGAAGTAGATTTGTGCTTGATTTTTATTTAGTGAATATTTTATTATGTATTTTAATTAACCATAAGTTTAGATTTTTTTTTCTAAACAAACCTATCCAAAAAAAAATATATTTTAAGATTAAGTAAAGTGAATTAATATCACAAAACATACAACACTTTATCTTTTTCCCAACATGTATAACATACATATGGATGAATCCTAAGCATATCTATACTTACAAATGAAGATATTTAACACACTTTCATAATGAATGCTAAGTGATATTACTCAAAAAAATTTGGATACTTTATAGCACATGATTTTCATTAAGTAGAAAAGAGGGATTCTTTTATCTATTTTTCACATGCATATTTATATGTATGAAAGACATAAGTGAGTATGACGTTATTAATGTGCTCTGAAGCCTCTTTAAAGCCGCCATGATCGGTTGTCAGACTAATATATCACTTTCCTTAAATACATATGCATGTACAAAAAAAATGGATGAAAAAAGAAAGATGCAAAAGTTTGTATTTGTTTGATTTGTTTATGCAATTTATATATGTAAGTGTGGATGTCCTTCTTAAGTAATAACATAAGAATGAATAGGAAAGAATTTAAATAAGTGTTGTGTTCTTTTCAAATGAACTATACACTTTGCCATTGTCAATCCTATTCAAAATTATGCTAAAAGAAAAGAGAAGGAAAATCACACTATGCACATATTTATATTTCTACTCACATGCAAGTTCATAAATAATTATAAGTAGCATATCTTTCATTTTTGATAATTGATTCATAAGTTTTAAAAATAATTTTAGATTTAATAGTGATAATAGCCATTCATATTCTTACTTTAGCCAAAATATGCAATTTGACATAAAGAAAATATTTCACTCTTAATTTGATTTTTGAAAAGTATGAATGCATGATTTTCATATGGTATACACATTTAGCATGCTAGGAAAGAAATAAAGTGATGAAAGCAATGTAAGTTCATTCACCTTAATTAATTCCTAAAGACAATCCTATGAATAAAATTATTTAAAGTAAATCAAATTTGTTTTAAGGAGAGTTTGAATTTTATTTGAGTTTGATTTCAATTTAAGAAATGTGAGATGAGTTTGTTGGTTCTAACTCATTCCTTCATATGTGAGTTATTTAAGTTCAATTTTTAGGCGATTAGATCAATTTTATACCTTGGTTAGGTTAAGGTGTGAATTAAGTGTGTTAATTACTCCTTACCTATTCCACTTTAATATATTTAATTACATAATTATGAGCCAATGATATAATATAAAATCACACAAGGAATTTAAATTAGTAATGCACTCAGGAAAGAAATAGCCTAATGCAATTGACTCACAATTAGTGATTAATTAAATTAAAATGTTTAATTTAAGTACTTTCATAGCTCTTTTCACACATATGGGTTGAATTTTGATTTCCTTAAACTACTTAAGTTATTGAACACTTAAGTATTCACCCAAGATGAATCAGTTAAATTCTGGAATATTTTGATTTTAAAATTTTGATTAATTAAGTCATTTTATTGAATGATTAAATTATTTAATTAATTTTGTACCTTAATTAGATTTTAAACCAAATGAAATAAACTTAGGGAAAAAGATATGAGAAAGAATCCCTAATCTCATTCCTTAAGGTCATTCACTGTCCTAAGGTAATTAGCAAAGTTAATTGGTGAATTTATCACTATTTAAAAGGTTAATTAACCATTTAATGAATTAAGATAGTAATTAGGAATGAGCCAAGCAATTATCCTAATTAAGCCATTAATAAATTTCAAGAAAATCATTTGAGGCAGAGGTCATCTCATTAATCAACCCTAAGAAGTTTGGAATTAGTTAGTGGAATAATTAGGGAGTAATTAATGTAATTACATTCCCAATAAATCCTAATTCAAAAAATATCACTATTCAAAATCAAGTGAAATTAATTTTAGAATATTTCTCTTTGAATTACCTTTCCAATGCTTTTTATTTTATATTTTTTGATTTTTCTACAATTAGTTATGAATATTTGAAGTTTTCATGATTATTAAGTAATTAATCCCTTAATTATATGGCTAATCCCGTCGGCACCACGTGAAGGTTGACGTGGCACGCGCTTTCCACGTGGCGTGATGGGATAGACTACTTAAGTTGTCACATCGTAGCGCCGCGTCAGCGGCAGCGCTTCGTGCTTTCTCCCCATCCGTCTGATTTAAGATTGGACGGCTGAGATCAAGCGTGCGGTATTAAAGGATTAAATCAAATATCCTACGCGTCTAGATCATGGCCGTCCATCCAAAATGTGCGGATGGACTACCCATGATCCATCCCTGAGTTCTCCTGCGGGAAAGGGGAGCCGTCCACCTTCCATGGCATGATTCGAGCTTGATTGAGCTCGGATTGAACTCGAATTAAACCCACACCATCATCATGCAAGGGAGATCACATCTAATGGTCAAATTCTCATGAGGTGAGAATTTCTTTCACAAAGGACCAGACCATGGATAATTTAAGCTTGGGTTGAGGGCATACTTTGTCGGAGGTTATCACCGGCGCTCGAGTTCGATGAGGTAGCTTCGTCTAGTGGAGACGAAGCCCTGTTGAAAGTTTCAAGCCTTTGGGTTGAGTAGATCTCTCTATGGACCAAGCTCACCTTCAATTCCTTGAGGCCTTGATCGAAGTACCACCTCCCTTGTCTTGAGAACATGGGAAAAGGTTTAGGAAAGTTCGATTGAGTCCTCTGATGAAGTTTGCAAGAGGAATTGGCTTGGTTTTGTGTGTTGAGTGAGTTGGAAAAGTGAGGGAGCTCTCCTGTTTTCAGTCTAAGAAAATCGAGAAATGGTGAATTTGAAAATGCTTAGGAAACCTTGGGAGAGCTTGGAATCACTTCCTCTGAGTTTTTATGCCTCAATCAAATAGGAGATAATATAATTCAAGTGAAATTAGGGGGAGTATATCTCCCCCTTAGAGGATCGGACGGTCGCAAGCTCCTTTGCTGTTTTGATCCAATTAACTTCCTTGAGTGGGTTTGTTAGGTCGTTTAGGGTGGTATTGCATTCGGTTTGGCCAGAGGGAGGTAGTGGAGGAGTGTCATGTGCTTGAAATAAGTGGAGGAAGGATTCCCATGTGCTCATTTTTTATGGAGGTGGTCGGTTTTGACCTTGGGTTGGGTTTGGCTGACCCAAACCCAATGGGTCATGTGCACCATATCTATTAGTGACTTTTTGGTCCACTAAGAGGATGCCAAGTATTTATGAAAAGGAATTGATCAAATTCCAAGTGGTTTTGATTTTAGGTTATCCTATGGTATAAAGGTAAAATGGTCATTTGATCTTGATTTCAGTTTGAATATATTTGGTATGATTGAAAAATGGGTTAGATCAAGTTTCATTGAATTTGGAGTTGGTTTGATATGATTTGGCTCATGCTGACCAATTTAGGTCAAAATGAATCAACTTGGGTTAAGTTGATCAATTTGTTAAATTGGGTCAAACCAAGGGTTGTCAAGTTCATATGTCTATTTGAAATATTTTGACTTCATTGGTTTGGTTCAATTTAATTTATATTTGAATTTGGTTCATTTGATTTCATTTAGGTCAAATGAGTCAAGTTGATCAATCTGGTCCATTTGACCTATTTGGGTTAGGTCATTAGTTGGTTTATGTTTGGTTGATCATTTGAAATAGATTAGTATATTTGTTTCCAATCAATTTGGTTTATATTTGGATTTGGTTCAATTTGACCTTTTAGGTCAAGTTGGGTTCAAGGTTAATTGGGCTAGGTTGGGTCTAGTTGGCCAATTGGGGCTTTGGTCAAGTTTAACAACTGATTTAGAATGAACTTGATCTATTGGTTTTAATCAACTTGGCTTAGATCAAATTTTGATACATTTTGACTTTTAAGGTTGAGTTGCAATAATTAATTAATTTGAGTTAGGCTCAAATGATAACGGTCAGTTCAAACATTGATCATGAATTAGTTTTGATCAATGGTTTTGTCAATTTGGCTATGGTGGATTTAGCTAGTTTAGGTTTGGCTAAGTGTTGACTTAGTCAACTCTTATTTGACTTGGTTTGACCTTTGAGTGATTGAGCATCTTATGATGATTGTTGCTCATGATGTGAGTTTAGATGCTTAGTTATCCAATTTGATTAGGATTAGAATTTGCTTATAAGAATCTTTGGTCACTTTGGTGTGGCCAATACTTATGATTGAAATATAAATCTATTTTCTAGTGAGTTGAAGTCAAATGGGTTTTGAGGAATTTGACAATTTCAAGTTCAAAGGGCGTGAATATGAGTTTAACTTGGGTTTGATTTTTGAATTTAGTTTTGGTTTGATGATTGGAGTTTGTGTTTATATTTGGATTCATGATTGTAGGATTGATTGAATCATGAAGAAAAATCAAGGGTTTGACTAGATTTGAAATTGATTTGGCTAGGTTCAAGATTTTGACTTGAACGCTTATGTTGGATTTTTGATTGAATTTGGATGATTTTTGAATTTATTTTTAGAAATTTGAATTTATATTTCATTTATATTTGTGAATATAAATAAGAATATGAATGAGTTATGAGAAAATTCTTTGAATTTAAATTGATTTAGATTTGATTTAGGCTAAGTACATAAGATAGAGTCAAAATGACTTAGGAAATATTTTGATTTGGTTTTGAATTTTGAATTTTGTTTGATTGATTTGAATTTATATTTTATTTATATATGTGAATATAAATGAGAATATAAATGGGTTGGAGAAAATTCTTTGAATTTAAATTGATTTAGATTTGATTTAGGCTAAAGTTTATAAGATAGAATCAAAATGACTTAGGAAATATTTTTGATTTAGTTTTGAATTTTGAATTTAGTTTGATTGATTTGAATTTATATTTCATTTATATATGTGAATATAAATGAGTTGTGAGAAAATTCTTTGAATTTGAATTGATTTAGATTTGGGAAAATCCATTGAATTGGTTCAAGGTTTGAGTTAGAGTTCGAGTTGATATGAGTTTGGATAAAATCAATCAAATTGGAATTGATTTGAGTTTGACTTGAAGGGAGGAAGTGAGGAATTTGGGTTAAGCTATAGGATAGACAAATTTTCCTAATACTTTTAAGGCATAATCTATTCCTATGACTAACTCTTCTAAGTCTCTAGGACTAGGTTGAGTGTCCACCTAATCACTAGATGTGTCTTAAAATTAAGGAACTCTTAAAGTCTGAGAGAAGTCTTATGTCTAAGATGGAGGGGTTGAAAGCTCATTCTAAAAATGAGGTCAATAACCATAAACAACAAAAATTCATAACTTAAGAAATTAGTTTTAAGATATTTGGTTTAGGATTTAAAATAAGAAACCATACAACACCTCACAATGAAACCTAAAGAGGAACCAGAAAAGATACCAGTTAACTTGTCCGCTAAGAGTAAATCATATAACAAACATCATGTGAGATAAATAAATTAAACTGAAGAGAATACCCCTGCTAACAAGCCAAGCATTAAATTAACCAGAGTCTTCAACAATCCAGGTCTCAAATCACACCACCCAACAACCAACAAACCAATCACCAAGCTAACAAATAGAAACAAAGCACTCATAATTTCAGATTCCTAAGATAAGGAAAACCAGTTTTGCCAATTTTCACCAAACCAAATAATTCTTTTGGAATGTTACCATCATCATTACCTTAACAACTATTTGCCATGTTTCCTATTTCCTAAGACATGGTAGACTCTACTCTTCATATTGTCTTTTCATGCTTCTCTTTGAGTCCAATCACTGGTCTACCATCTGACTGTCCGTTAGCTTCAATCTGGCACTTGATTGTCTCTTGGCTCTCCACATAGACCCCAGCTTGAGCTGCCACCAAGGATGGTCATGAATGGTCTAGACATCGACATCCACCTAAACACCACCTTTTTTTTTTTTCTTTGTTAAGGCCTAATCTCGAAAAAGAGAAAAGGAATGGTCCTCTCTCCTTCTCAAACTTCCTTATCCCTTACCTGCTGGTGTTGCCTAGCTTTCCAGGGTGAACCTTCCATGTCCCATGTGCATTGTTCTTTTATAGTGAACTCTTTCCCTTTGCTCAATCGTGGACATAGGCTATATAGTCAAATCACATACATACTGATTTTCATATGTTATTCTACTTTTGTCTCCCTGCTTCTTCCTTCTTTGCAGTGACACATCTTCATTCATGTGAGGGCCACGAACATCATCTTCATAAATTATTAGTAACCATCACCTCCTAATAGCCTTCCTCCCCCAAACTGGTAAGTAGCTCATGCTGAAGCTCACCCTCCTCTCCGGTGCCACATTGTGCCATCCCTTCAGTGGAGTAGTTCTAGTTCGTCGCAGTAGTCAAGATGTATGATAATTTGTTTTATTGGGAAGATTTAGGAGCTAAAGAGAGCTTCACAAATTTATAATGGTTTCTAGAGGTAGAATATAAACTTTGTAGTGTACTGCATACTTGATCATGGTGCTTGCCGTTGCATTCACTATTTTATTTTGTATGGGTATAATACTAACTAAACTTGTGTACATAACCTGTAGATTTAGTCATGTGGTACATGAGTTGAAAAAAGATTTTAATGCATATAAGATTGCTTGTTGGAATATTTAATCTTCTGCAATTGAGAGGAAGAAATTGCATTGATGGGTCTTTTGAACTATTCTGGAAAATTTATCAGATTAAAAAAAGAATAGCAAAGTTTATCTGCCAGAATGAAAAGGTAAACAAACTGTCATGCATCTTCAGAAACTTCAGTAAAATAATACCAAGTTATCCAACAGCAAGACATTTTACAAGTAAAAGGATTATACAAAACCCCAATTTAATGCTTACTTTAATATAAAGAAAAGTTGAGGATTGAAGAGACCTACTTTAGAGTTGTCTTAGAGTATTCATACATACTTCTTTAGTTTACAAACACGGGACTTCTTGAACATATAGATGGAAAAGGAATAGGAAGTTAATACTGAATTTATTGAAGTGATGTTTTAAAATTATATTCAGCTCATCATATATATTTATACAACAACAACAACAAGCCTTAATCCCACTAGGTGGGGTCGGCTCTATGAATCCTTCGTCTCCATTGTGTCCTATTATGTGTCAAATTCTCATTTAAATCAAGTATACTAAGATCATTTTTTATACATCTTAACCAAATTTTTTTAGGTCTACCTCTACCTTTCTTAACATAAGGCAAATTTAATGCATCTACTCTCTAATCATCGGATGGTCGCTTTATGTGTAAACCATCTAAGCGACTCTCCCTAATTATCTACCCGGAGCTACTCCAACTTTTTCCGAATATACTCATTTTGCATTCTATCTCTAAGAGTAAAACCACTCATCCACCTAAGCATCCTCATCTCGTCTTAACTTAATCTTATGCTTCTCTTTTATTGGCTAACTTTTCTGCTATAAGTCATTGGTCTTACCACCATCTTATAAAATTTTTTAAGTTTAAGTGGAACTTTTCTATCGAGATAATAGGCCAGATGCATTCCTCCACTTTAACCATCCAACTTGAATTCTACTAATAACATCTCCATCTATTTCACCATCATTTTGAACAATAGAGCCTAAATGTCTGAAACGCTCACTCTCATTAATGACTTGTTCACCTAATGTCACAACACTACCACTAGAACTTCTACAACTAAAATTACACTCAATATATTCAGTTTTAGATCTACTTAAACGAAAACCTTTAGACTCTAGAGTTGACCTCCATAATTCAAGTTTCTGTTAGACTCCCTCTCTAGTCTATCATATATATTTATGTAAAGAGTAATTTACAATCACCATCAATAATAGATGGGGGAATGATCCTTTTTGAGATGATGTTGGCTCATTTTTAAAAATACTTAACTCCATTATATCTTGTTACGTACTTTACATCTCTAACATAATAGGCTCATTCTCCTACATTTCTAAGTGACACTTGTATTATTTCTCTTAAACTTCGAGACAGCAAAGATGTTGAGCTGAACTAACTTTGCAGGCTTGTGTGGCCACGTGATCTTTGCTATGTGCGCTACTGGAGACGTAATGATGATGGCAGTTATGGTAAGTCTTTTTGTTGTTCCCTCCTTTCCTTTTCCTATGTGGGCACACCTCCTATTGTAATTTCTCTTGTTTATATTTTGCTATTGGTATTTATACCAGGATTTGTCAGGGCCCATATTGAGAGTACTTTCTTTGTCTGGCTCCATAATCTAATGTTAATGGCATTGAGCAAAATTAGAATGTTCTTGAAACAGTAATTTGTAATAATGTCTATTTTGCTTAGCTTTTCCTTTGTGTGTAGGTGGTGGATTCAAGATTTCTCCTCTAAAATCACGAAATGGGAGAACTCGAACGCAAGTTCAACATCTCATGCAAATTGATTTGAATGGATGGGGTGTTGGTTATTTTCCATCATTTCAGCAGCATTGTTTGCTTCAGATGTTGAACAGTGTAGCTGGTGCTGCTCTTCTCCACTAGTAGCTCCATTTGGTAGTTTTAACTTCTAGTATAATCGATCAATCAACATTCTGAGCCTTTAGCATGATTATTTTAGTTATTATTATTATTTTTTTCTATCTTCTATGTCGCTCAAGCACCTTTAGTACTTTAATTGTTTTAAGGATGCTTATTTTTGTGCCTTATTAGCAGATGTATTTGTTCATTCAACATTTTAATGATTATTCTTTTTTGTCATTTGAAAGATTTTTTTTATCATCTGTAGGATTGCGTGAATGGTTTTCCCAAACAGATGATACCCACACGGTCCCAAGGATACCTGTTATGATGAGCATTGCTTCAGGCGCAATTTCTTCCAAGAAAGGAAGGAAAGGTCAGGACAACTCTAATCAGTCAGTTCCTTTGGATCAATTGCATTCTGCCAGTGGACATTCTGTGCTATTGGACGAAGAATCAGAGGAGGATGAAGATTACCAAAGTCCTGAGCCTGAAGAAGAGGTTGGTAGACTTCCTGTTTATAAGGCTTTTTTATTTAAATTCTACGTGCAAAAGTAAAAAAATTATACTCTGCCTTTGGTAGCTGGACTCTGTCAAGGCTGAGAATGCTATGAAGCAAACAGGTTTGTGAGATATCCTGTTGTGTTATGTCGTTAGTCAGAAGTTGCATAATGAGTGTCTTTTGTGATTATTTCAATGATATGTTCAGATGAGGATCCATTGGATCAACTTGATTTGTCATCCTTTTCTGGCAATTTACGACGAGATGACCGTGATAATAGTCGAGATTGCTGGAGAATACCTGATGGAAACAACTTCAAAGTCCGTAGCAAGACTTTCTGTTATAACAAATCAAAGGTTTTTAATTACCTTATTTGATAGACATACTTGTTCTGCAGTTAAACTTAAAGAGTGTCTTTCCTAGCATCTCTTAATTATGGAATTGGTTGTTTGTTTTGCAGATACCTGCAGGCAAGCCTCTTATGCATCTTGTAGCGGTTGATTGGTTTAAGGATGTGAAAAGGATTGACCATGTTGCTAGGAGACAAGGCAGTGCAGTTCAGGTAATCTGAATCCTAGTTTCAACTGTTTGATATAATCTAGTTTTTCCATATTTTTCATTATGAAATATGATGGTGGATAACTCTCGAATGTTATTTATTTTTATTTTCAAATGGTTATCAAGTCATTTGCTAGCTGTAAATTGAAATTCTTCTGCTTAGATGGGTCATTGTTATAAACTCTGCACTAAGATTTGTTTCTGCCTGGGTCTTACATAAATTTACCTTGTCATTAGATAAGATGAAATAGCGTGGTCATAGATTTACCTTTGTTCATCTTATTATTCTTCCAAACTTTCTGACATCTAGTTGAAACAAGAATATAGTTACTTCATGCTAGACTCAAAATCATTATTTTGAAGGAAAATAATGATCTTCAAATTTTCCCTTTTTGAATCATTTAAGTACTTTGCTAAATAAATATTAATGAGATTCACATTTTCCCTTTTTGAAACATTTAAGTGATTTGCTAATTAAATATTAAGGTCTATCAGACTATATCTAAAATTATCTTATTGTCAGGGAAACGTATTATTCTATAAAGTGTTTGTCATTATCAGCCCATTTTTTATTTTCACTTTGTCTGGTCTTAGTTACTTGTTATTTATACCTAATTCAGCATGGTCAAATAGTCTTTTGCATGTCATCTATCCCTTGCACATAGAGGCAAGGTAATTCAGTTGATGTATTTTTAACAAAGAATTATATAAGAATTTTAGTTGCATGCTTTGTGATATTCAGCCTATAAGGGAGTTGAATTTTAACATTGTTATTTGAAATCTGGAACAACTATGCCTCCTTTTACCTGGTCTATGATTAGCAGTGTTGACCTCTATGGACTAATTGCAAACCTAGTTAATTTTTGATCAGTTTGTGTTAGTACTTTGATAAGCCTGATCCTGATCCCAACCAAGTTTAGCCACAAACTATAATATACATATACAGGTCAGCTTAAAACCTTAATATGCAATTAATGGAGATTCAGGTCGGCAGTGCTAATCTTTCTGAACATTCGGTGGATATGGTTTGTGGGAAAAAAAGGAACCTATGTTTCTTTTTCCATCAATGGTGCCTCTCCAATGGTTATTTGATCGTACCTGTGTTGAAGCGTAACTTTACTGCAGTGTGTTTCAGGTGATGAAGAAGAGCAATTAATGGCATGCTTATTGGATTTCTTGTGCTTATATGATGGTTTGCAGCATGCATCTTTATTTTAAAGAAAAATATTATCTAAACTACAAAGCTTGGAAGGTTCCCATAAAAGCAGGCTTGTGTAAAATCAAGCCTCTGAAGAATCTGCTGAGGCAGAATACTTTCTTATGGGATTTATTTCAAACCATTTAATTTTAATTGTATAATTTTGATATTCATATAAACACCTGACCTATATGAGGGTTTATGTCTATTTAGAATTTAGTTGTTTTTTTTTTTTGTTTTGATTTTTATGGATGGTGATATGCTTTGGCATGCAGTTCAACTATTCATGAGGCGGTTACTTTTACATGTAAACCTTCTGAAAACTTGTACCCTTTGATTTGCTGATGCAGGTTGCCTCTGAGAAAGGACTGTTCACTATGGTCATAAATGTTCAAGTGAGTATTTGCTTACTTTTACTTCTTTCCGTTCCCGTGGGAATACAGTGCCATGGTTCGGTCACTTCTCTACGTTTCTCTGTATCTATTCCTGCATGGGAATAAAATGACATGTTCAGTTACTTCACCATTTTTCTGTTTATTTTCATTTTTGGAACGAGTTCATGTTGTAAAGTGCTGTAGGGTTGTTACTATGCTTACCTTATAGTAGTGCCTAATTGATTGTAAAGACGGATTAATTCAACTTGCAGTTGGCTTTTAAATCCAGTTCTAGAAATTTGTCATTCATATTCCTAACTAATCCTAACTTAACCTTTTTGGTTAATCCTGCATTAGTTAATCTACTTAGCTAATTTTTATGCTTTATAAGAAAGTGGGATGGTCAGTAAAGCTGTTTAATCATATCTTAGCTCCTAAGTGGATTATTTTATGTTTTTTAACTCAACTTCATTCAGTCAAGTACTAATGTGTCATGTCAGTTTATGCATAACTGTAAAGAACCACAACATTACTTGGCAATTAATTAAAACAGACCATTTAACAACAACAATAAAAAGCATTTATCCCACTAAGTGTGGTCTGCTACATGAATCCTTCGTCTCCATTGTGTCCTATTATGTGTCAAATTCTCATTTAATTCAAATATACTAAGGTCATTTTTTATACATCTTAACCATATCTTTTTAGGTCTACCTCTATCTTTCTTCTTAACGTAAGGCAATGCATCTACTCTCCTAACCGGGTCATCGGACGACCGACGTTTTATGTGACCAAACTATATAAGGCGATTCTCTCTAATCTTATCTGCCACTGGAGCTACTCCAACTTTTTTCCGAACATACTCATTTCGCATTTTATCTCTAAGAATAAAGCTACTCATCCACACGAGCATCCTCATCTCTGCAACACTTAGTCTTTTGCTTCTCTTTTATTGGCCAACATTCTGCACCATAAATCATTGCAAGTCTTACCACCATCTTATAAAATTTTCTCTTAAGTTTAACATCTCTATCTATTTCACCATCATTTTGAACAATAGAGCCTAAATATCTGAATCGCTCACTCTTTTTAATGACTTGTTCACTTAATATCACAACACTACCACTACAACTTCTACAACTAAAATTACACTCTATATATTCAGTTTTAGATCTACTTAAACAAAAACCTTTAGACTCTGAGGTTGACCTTCATAATTCAAGTTTATCTTGGACTCTCTCTATCGAAGAAGAATGTCATCGAAAAGCATACACCAAGGTACATCTTCGTAAATGCCAGTAAGAACATCCATAACTAAAGCAAAAAGATAAGGGCTTAATGCTGATCCTTGATGTAGTCCAATTGAAATAGGAAAATATTTTGTCAATTTTTCTTGTATTTGGACACAAGTAACAGCTCTAGTATACATATCCTTAATGACTTGAATATAACCAATATTAACTCCTTTATTTTCTAGAACTCTTCAAAGAACATCTCTTGAAACTTTATCATAAACCTTCTCTAAATCAATAAATATCATATGTAGATCCTCCTTACTTTCTCTATAGGGTATAAGACCAAATTGGTCTCTCAACTATTTATGAAAGACCAATATAGTCTCAGAATAAACAGAAAGATCAATTTGGTCCCTTGACTATTTGATCAGGGACCAAGTTGGTCCGCGGTGAATGAAAGTGAATGAAAATGGTAAGATGAGTTTATTAGTTATCTGCTTATTTTTATCTTTTGTTATTTCAAAAATGTCCTATAGTATTCATTATTTCTCTACAACTTTTCATTAAATTTCAAACTAGGACCATTTGTCGATCAAATAGCCGATAAAAAATAATACTACGATAAAAATAAAATTCTCTATTTTGTTTAGGGTATTAAGGTTCTAAACTTGATCAGTATTCATCAAAAAAAGTTTATCAAAATACCTCATCCACCTATTTTTAATATCCTTTTCTAAGAAAAATACTTTATGATTTTCATTCTTAATACATCTCACTTGAACTAGATCTTTACTTCTCCTATCTCTTTGGTTGACTAATTTATATATACATCTTTCACTTTCTTTGGTATCTAATTTATTATATAAATCACTGAAAGTTAAATTTTTTGTATCATATATTGATTTCTTAGAATCTCAACAGACCATTTTATATCTTTCTCAATTCTCCGAGTTTTTACATTTAAATCAAATTTTATAATAATGCTTCTTATTTATCTTTTCTTGCACATTCTAACTCCACCACCAACTATTTTTATTAAAAAAAGATTTTCTTTTTGATTCTCCAAGCGCATTTTTTTCAACTTAATTTCACATGTTACTTTTTCTCATATAACATTAGCTTCCTTATGAACTTTTTAAATTCTAAGCTCATAGTTTGTTCTTAAAAATATTTTTATTAGCGTTCTAAGTGCTCCCATCTAGTCCTAGGATAATAATTTGATTTATTTTTCATTTTCTAATTTTTCATTTTAAAATCTAAAATTAACAATCGATGTTGGGTACTTAAATTTTCACTTGGAATGACCTTACAATCTTTACAATATAAACGATTTATTTTTCTTATCAGAAAATAATCAATGTGTTTACTATATCCATTTTTATAAGTAATGCTCATCTCTTTTCTTAAATAAAGTATTAGCAACTATAAAATCATAGGCTAAAGCAAAACTTTATATAGTTCTATCTTATTCATTAGTTACTCCAAATCCATAACCATCATGAATACTTTTAAAATCTTCTATCACTCTACTAATATGTCTATTTAAATCTCCTCCAATAAATACTTTTTATTTAAGAGGTATCTTTTGTATTAATCCCTCTAATTTATTTTAAAAATTTTCTTTTGAAACTATATTTAAACCTACTTGAGGAGTATAAACACTTATAACATTGATAATCTTAGTATCAATTATAATCTTTAAAGCTATAATTCTATCTCCACATTTATTGATATTTATAATATTATTCTTCAAACTTTTATCTATAATCACATCGACGCCATTTCTAATTCGACTTCTACCTGAATACCAAAGTTTAAAACCTAAACTATCAATCTCCTTGGCCTTCTCCCCCCCCGCAACCCATTTAGTTTCTTGAATACATAAAATATTTATCTTCTTATGAACCATAATATCTATTAATTCTATTAATTTACCTATAAGAGTACCTATATTCCAAGTTCCTAACCCTAATTTTATGGACTAACTTCTTTACCCGATTCGTTCATAATGTGGGAACCCTTGCTTATTTAACACTGCACTGCGTCTGAATGCAGACTTTTCTTTCATCAGATTCAGCCATACAATGCGCGCTCTGGACGCTTAGTATTAACACAATATTTTAAAGGATTCATGTCATGATTATTCGACAAGTTTTACGCTGGCTGTCGACTGCCTATCGCAACCCTCCACTTTTCATATCCGGACTTGGAACCGGCAAAAGTACTGTTAAAATAAACCATTTAACAAAATTCTTATATTAATTTATAAATTGGATAATAACTCTTGATTATAAAATTTAAAAGGGCTCCTATTTGACTAGTAAACATCTATTATAAGTACTATTGTCAGGCAGAGTTGATTGAAGTGTATGATTTCTGATGCAGCTTAAAGGGTTCCTGATTACCATAATTACAGATAGAGATTATGAGTTTCTTTTCTACAAAAAGTCCTTGTACAATTCCTTCATATGTTTTAATTCTGATGCGCTATCTTCTTCTGTTGCTTTTTCTCCCCTGATTGCTTGGTGGCCCCAAAGGTTACCACCTAGGACCACAGTCAAATACTTTATTATTGTATGACCAACAACAGAAGAAAAAGAGAGGTCTGTGCGTTATTGCGTGCTGGTAGGTGATATCTTTGATGATTCTGGAGGGGTAATGTGGTCACAAACAAAGCCAGCAGCAGATGTGGCTGTCACCGCAACACATGCTTGAGATACACTGCCAAGTCACTGCCTTATCCAAACCATCTCTATTGTTGACTCTGGCTGAGCTGTCGCGGTCATTCATTGATCCAAAAGCATAGCAGCTCAAGTACTGCCTACACTGGCTGCTGAAAATTCTAAAGGGAGTCTGATACCTGTCTACATGTGGGACTTCTTGAGTCTGAGAGGGAGCTACTCACATTGGCTGACCCTCAAATTTATTTAATCTCATTCAACTTTTATTTAATAGTGTATTAATGATAAGTCACAATAGTAGGAGTAGCAATAAAAAATTATGAAATAATAAGTAATATATTAATGCTGAAGTATGATATCAAAGTAAGATCATAACAGTAAGTTTTTCTCACTCTCAATTCAACGTAAGTAGTCATATTTCTTGTGGTACATAATATAAACTAAATGAGTTCATGCTTGAGGTAGCGCTCAATTTTAACCTATGAGTAGTAGTCATAATAACAATTGGATTGCATTTATTAAATAGTTATGTTGTAATTAAATTTTCCCAATAGTGCATTGTTCATTTGTTGAAGTGTGGATGCTAATCGCTGAACATCAAGACAACATAGATGTTTGGCCTATAAAGGACTTATTTATTACTGAACACGTAGAGCTTTGCAAAGTTTTTCCCAACCTAATGATCAAACTAGTGTTTTGGGCTTCAATCTGCTTTGACTGGGCTTATCGACACATGAGATTTCGGGCAGTCAAATTGGAGATATCCTTGTCCAAATTTGACTAAAAAATGTGATCCGATCAACATAGAAATTTTTATAAAAAATATTACCCAAGCTCATTGCATGATTGTGTCAAGCCTATCGAGCTACACCGATCACCTAATTCACACTGTTTTCATTCCGAGACACATCTATGAATCATCTGTCTTGTCACTTTGCTTCTTTATGAATAATGAGAAGAGGTAGACAGTGCTTTTATTTTTATATATTCCCATATTACTAAATTAGGTGCATGAATTTCAATATTTTTGATTGTTATATTAGTTTTTTGGAGCTATTTTTGGTTTTAAATGGTCAATTCTACCAATCTTTCTACCTTTTTTGTGAATGCTCACATATTAAAATTTGTTGAAACTTATAATCAATAAAGCATTTCTTCATAGTTTGGTGAAGCTCTATTTTAAAATGGGGCTTTCTTAGTGGTTCTTCATATTTTAACCTTAAAGAGAGATATCTTCCTTTCGATTATTACTTTTTGTATCGATATTTTTGTTTAATGAAAGTTGATAAACTTCTGAGATGATTTGCTATTCGAGGCCTGAAAATATAGAACTAACTGTAGTAGAATTGGTCTATTTTATTGTTCCTCACCAACAATTTTTTGATGCAATTATGATAATTTGGCATGGTTTGAAGTCCTCCTGCTCTTAACATTTGCAACTGAAGTTGTAAAACAGCTTGATGTATGGTTGATTCAAGTTGCATGCCAACTCACCAAAATTCTTACTGCAATTCTAAAATTGCTTATATAGGTGTTGGGTTGACCACAATAGAATAACCTTTATTTTGCAGGTTCCAGGTTCAAGCCATTACAGTATGGTCTTTTATTTTGTGTCAAAACCACTAGTTCCTGGGTCATTGCTGCAGCATTTTGTCGATGGTGATGATGAATTCCGAAACAGTAGATTAAAGTTAATCCCCTCTGTTCCTAAGGTATTGTTTCTATCAAGTTGTGCGCCAGTCCGTTTTGGCATGTTATGTGTTCTGCTTTTGACTCCCAACTTTTTTTTCCCAGGGTTCTTGGATAGTTCGTCAGAGTGTTGGAAGTACTCCATGCTTATTAGGAAAAGCAGTCGATTGTACCTATATTCGTGGACAAAAGTACCTGGAAGTAAGAAAGGAAATAGTTTATGCCTCACAATCTTATTTATAGGATTTCTTTGATAACTGAAATGTCATTCTAGCATGAGTTGGACCATGAGATTCCTAACGGTGTTGACTCTTCCAGATTGACATTGATATTGGTTCTTCTACTGTAGCCAATGGAGTTCTGGGACTGGTCTTTGGTGTAATTACTACATTGGTTGTTGACATGGCCTTTCTTATACAGGTACCTACATTTAACTTTTTATCCTAGTTCAAATGATGGTTTTGTTCACCTCAATGTACAAAGGCTAGCTAAGCTCATCATTTTTTTTTGATGCTCACTAAGAAATAATGATCGTTTTCATTAGACATCCGAACTGTTAGTGGCAAGTAATAGTAGTATACATGCAAGGATTTAGTTAATGCCAGAGACAAGTGAAGTATAGAGGAATTAAGTTAATGTGTCATACATTAAAATTATGGGAGAGAGTAATTGAGCATAGGTTATGATGTGATACAAAAGTTTTTCACAATCAATTTGGTTTCATACCAGGTAGATCTACTATGAATGCTATACATTTGTTAAGAGGTTTGATGGAGAAGTATAGAGAAAGTAAGGAGGATCTATATATGATATTTATTGATTTAGAGAAAGCTTATGATAAAGTTTCAAGAGATGTTCTTTGGAGAGGTCTAGAAAAGAAAGGAGTTAATATTCGTTATATTCAAGTTATTAAGGATTTGTATACTAGAGCTGTTACTTGTGTCCAAACACAAGGAGGATTGATAAAATATTTTCCTATTTCAGTTGGATTACATCAAGGATCAGCTTTAAGCCCTTATCTTTTTTGCTTTAGTTATGAATGTTCTTACTAGGCATTTACAAGAAGATGTACCTTGGTGTTTGTTTTTTGCTGATGACATTCTTCTTGTTGATAAGATTAGAGAGGGAGTCCAAGAGAAACTTGAATTATGGAGGTCAGCCTTAGAGTCTAAAGGTTTTCATTTAAGTAGATCTAAAGCGAATATATGGAGTGTAATTTTAGTTGTAGAAGTTCTAGTGAAGTGTTGTGACATTAGGTGAACAAGTCATTAATAAGAGTGAGTGATTCAGATATTTAGGCTCTATTGTTCAAAATGATGGTGAAATAGATTGAGATGTTATTAGTAGAATTCAAGTTGGACGGTTGAAGTGGAGGAATGCATCTAGCTTGTTGTGATAGAAAAGTATCGCTTAAACTTAAGGGAAAATTTTATAAGATGGTGGTAAGACCTGCAATGATTTATGGTGCAGAATGTTGGCCAATAAAAGAGAAGCATAAGACTAAGTGTCAAGAGAGAGGATGCTCGTGGATGAGTGACTTTACTCTTAGAGATAAAATGTGAAATAAGTATGTTTGGGAAAAGTTGGAGTAGGGCGTGATAAGATTAGGAGTCGCTTTAGATGGTTTGGCCACATAAAGCCTACCGTCGATGACTTAGGAGAGTAGATGCATTAGATTTACCTTATGTTAAGAAAGGTAGAGGTAAACCTAAAAAGACTTGGTTAAGATGTATAAAAGATGACCTTAGTATACTTGAATTAAATGAGAAATTGACACATAATAGGACATAATGGAGACGAAGGATTTATGTAGCCGACCCACTTAGTGGGATAAAGGCTTGTTGTTGTTGTTGTAGAGACAAGTGAAGTAAATGAATTAAATTCATGGAATTTGATCTATATCAAATTTCATGCATTAGCTGTAATTTAGGCATGGTTATAACTAACTAAGTATTTTTTTTACAAAAGAAATAAATAATTATGGATCACAAATATTGATTCTTTTGTGAGGTAAAACAGATGTTAATGACATTATGTTAACATAGTTTTAGAAAAAGACAGTGCTTGAATGCAATATGGGACAATGAAGGGACTTGATCTCAATCCACAAGACAACCCCGATACTCAAGGCTAAGTAGATTGGTTTTATATTACAATACAAGAAAATTCATAATGATAATTTCACAATAACTAGAGACTTGCAGTATAATTTTATGAACAAAACAATAATGCTAATAACTTGCCACTATCAATGCTAGAATATATTTACTAATTGGAAAAAAAGTTAGTTACTATTGAAAAATTATAAAAGTTCTTATGCATGCATCTGAAAAAAAAAAAAAAAATTACTGTGAGCATAACTAATACTATCCAAATTTAATTTTTTGTGGATGAAGTAGCTTAGTTGGTGATGGCCAAATGAGCTAAGATCTGAAATAATATTAAGTGAGGAGCTTTTAAGGGTAATTCAATAAATATGAAAATGATCAAGGATTAAAATTTAGCAATTTATACAATAGTTATCTAATTGAACAAAACCTAGACACTAATAATTATTTTCATTTAACAATTGTAATGCTTCATTTTCCACAAACTTGATTGTCCATATCATGACGAAAAACTGGGCAACATCAAACAAATTCTTGGGTCTCCATTAGGTTTAGTCAAATTGTGCTTCTTGTTGGTTTGGGAAAGTTTAACTTGATTGCAAAAATTTGAAGCTTTCCATCATATTTGTTCCATCACTTCCAGCTTGTTGCCCCATTCATCGTTTGGTCATTGCCAACTTGTTGTCATACCTTTGTTCGTCCAAATCTTGCCTATTGGCTCAACCATCATTTGTTTGACTTCAGTTTGGTTTTGTTAGATCACCAACTTTCTAGCTATCCTAGTTTGCTCAACTAACTGATCACAATAATAATTTCTACTACCTGTATGTACCATGACATTATTGACATGTACTCTCACTTCTTAATATTTCTTGTCTCTAATAATGTTTTTGTACTGCCTGCTTATCAGCAATCACTCATTATCTCTCATCACACCTATTGACACATGCTTGCCATCACAATTATCGAAGACCTTTATTACATGACCTCTACTAACAAATTTTAGGACTTTATAGGCTTGTAAATTTTGTTGAAACTAAGCCTTACTCTTTGTAATTGTTTTTTTCTATTTTATTGCTTCTTCTCCCTATTTAGAGAAGCTTTAACTTTACAATATTCTCTTGATTATAGTGAAATCTCCCCCTTTATACACGATAAACATAGGGTACAAAGTTGAACCTCTTAAAATAGTGTATCTTATGATTAGTACGATTCGTCTCTTTTTTCCTCATTCCCTCTCAATAAAAAAGTAGCTTGTTTTGATAGCTCATCATTTTTACTCTTACATTGTTTTTCACTTGTCCAACATCAACCAGTATAGGAGAATCATGCATTGACAACTTTTTGTGCTCATATAAAATTGAACTAATGGACCACTAAATGAAGAACATAGGTTCTAGTTGACAATCATAATGGTGAGTTGATGCATCACCCAAGTAGAGCTTTACTTACATTATCCAAGTGCCATTTAATGAGCTCTCTATGAAGATTGTTCCCTTGATTTAGTCTTTAATGCACACTTACATTGTTTTGACCATTTATCTAGTTCTTTTTACTTTGGTTTCTATCTCCATCTCTAAATCCACCCAAACCAATTGTATTGTCTTCCATTGACCAAGGAAAGAGGCCTCAATTAGAGGTTGAACCACTATTTCTTGTCCCCATTGGCATATCTTTCTTCTTCCCTGCCATCTTCGTGCAAATCATGGAGTTAATTGCTTTGAAATTTGCGCTTCTAGTTTTTGACCATTGTGAGGGGATGATCAATCCCATTGAACCCTTAGTGTCATTCAATGACATGATGACCATTATTATTAGCTCCAATGTCATTCACTGCTTGGTCCTCTTGATGAATCATAAAGACTCGATGTCTTGATGGTTCACCCATTTTTATGCCAACAACATCTACATATTTGACTAGCTGCATCTATAATTCATCATACAATTTCTCTATTTCTTAGTGGCTATTGATGACCTCATGTACCCACCCTTTTAAATGTCAAGTAGGAGAATGAGTCCTTGTCTACACACTATTAGATTGACTCGTTTTGCCTGTTCATTAACTTGGCTCACTTTAAGATTAAAGTTGCTTTTTAAATATGCCATAGTGAAGGATGTGCTAAAAATTTTAACAACCTCTTTTAGAAGCCATTATTTTACCTATCCAATTCCATAAGGTGAGACTTTATTATGTTGTAGGCATAATTCAAATCCAAAATCTTGTCAATAATTTTCAGGCCCTTTATCAATTGGATTAATTAAGGCAGTGGGATTATTTTTGAAGTCTTATATGTACATGAGTGTTAGGTTCTAAAGCTCACTTCTCTCTATCCTTGAATTGACTTAAGGAAAGCCAAAATTACTTTTATTTGACCCATCAGTCAATACACACAGACAAGCTTTGTCAGTGTCGGTTGGACTTGGCCTGCTATGGTGATCGATTTCATTGAAACAACCATGACTATTTAGATCAATGTGATTATTGTGATTGCTATGACCAATGTGACTACATGATGATTATTACTTTTATGCAGTTATTTAATATCTTCTTTTGCAATTCAATCGCCATGTCTCTTGTGCTGATCTAAAATGTGACTAAAAAGGACTACTCCGATTCAAAATCCCACCAAAAATTATTAGAGGAAGGTTTTCTTATATCTTGATGATTGCGATTGCAGGACAAATGAATGTCTTGTTCCAAAGACCCTCATTGAAAAACTGAATAATGAGGGACATTTGATGGAATTTTTGCCAACTGTCTTCTTGTTGCCACTGACAACACTCATTCTGGTCTTTTTACCAACCTGACCATCCATAACCAACACTTCTCACCATTCAGCTTGGTCTAATCAATGCTCGCATCATTGGTTGAATAAATTGCATCTCTTGTACCAAAACAGTCTACCACTTTAATGGTCACAAGATAAAATTTCTTTTAGCCTCTTTCTTATCTATTGCATGGTGTTCAAATATTCACAAGTCACAACAAGAAACAATTACTGCATCAACTAATGCATCATCAACACGCATGTATAATATCATTTGCCTTCCTCTTTATTTTTTTTTTGTTGGTAGTTTATCATTATCAATTTTATGAACTATTTGCATGACCTTAAAGTATTTTAGCACCATATAAAATGCTAAGAAGTTTTAGCATAAAGCCTATCAAACATGTTTTCACCATCATCCATCGTATTGGTATTAGAGCTTAGGCTCTAAATGTGCTTGCTTGCAAGGCATCCAAAAATTAAAAAGGCACAATAAGAAGAGCAACCACTACAACAACTAAGTCATCATCAACAAACATCAACAAGTGGTGATCTCCACTTGAGTATGTCGTCCGGATCCTTTTTTGTTTCAAGATTCTTTTATATCAGTAGTTTATCTTTTACATGGTCATATAAGATTTTCAATATATTATTTGGTGAACCTTTTGCACGGATTTTAAGTAGTTTATCACCATGTATAAAAGCCATTCAATCGTAACATAATGCCTACCAAGCCAATTTTACTTAATTGTTATTTATTGTTAGGATGTGTTCCACCATAATATTACCTTTGTCAATTGTGGATAGTGATTCAAAGCATAAAACAAATGATTTATATTGTTATCTTTGCTTTTGATTCTCAAGCATATGCATATTTATATATGTTTATGGAAATTAGTTGTCTAACATACAATTGAAGGCTTAATATTTTTCACGCTTGCATTCATATTATTTTATAACCATATCTTTAAAGAGAAAAACACTTTACTGCTATTTTATGTTATTGCCATCTTGCCCTCAAAGTCAATTCCCTTAGAACAGTTTGAGGATTTACACGTACTGTCACAAATTGAAAATTAATCACCATTGATAAAATTAAAATCATTTAAAACATAGTTGATAACTTATAAACTGTTATGGAAGATATTAAAAATTGTATGTAACTTTTACATGTTAAGACACAAAACATGTTGAATTTAAATCTGTTCGTGGAGTGAAGTAAAACCTCTTAGGCACCTGAGAAGTAGGGTTTAGTCGAGTGTGATAAGAAAGTAAAGTAAGAAAGTATAAGATATAAAAGAACTTTTACTATATCCGAAGATTAAAGTATAAGAATATCTCTTTCCTCTCTAGAAACAAGTACATGAATCTCTTTGTGTATAGAGGTGTTAGAAAGAAAAAAAAGTCTAGTTTTCCTCTCTTTGAAAATCTCCCTATTTATAGGATTGAGGGGAGATTACATAAGGAAGATATACATCATCTAAGTCGGTCATATGAGGAAGGACTCGCCAGTAAGAGGTAAGTGCTATATATCGAGTGATGAGTTCTCTATATGTAGTCACTTGTATTAACAAAGCGACTCGCTTAATGTGTTTCTGTGTGTGCAGTTGCCCGCATGTAGATGAGTCTTCTCATGTGAGGTAGGTCATGGGATATTGATCACCTTTCTTTGAGCATTTTCTTATATTCGTTTTGTTTTGAGCGAGTCTTCTTTATACAATGTAGGTCCTTGGATTCTGACCATCTTATGCAGATCTTTTTCTGTATTCGTTCTCTTTAGAGTGAGTCTTTATGGGCGAGTGGCTTTCTTGTACACTAGGTATACATTTAGCATTTCAATTTTTCTGCTCTTTATGGAGGCTACTCATAAAATGGATAAAAAAATAGAAAATGATTAATCACAAGCATTTAATATATTATGAAAATGTCTTTCTTCTTTTTGCATCACATCACTTTTGATTTGATCCTTTCTTTTCGCATTTTTCCTGTATTCCAGAATATAAAAGGAGTCTGAAGCCTTGAGCTTGATTTTTTCTTGCTATTGCTTTCCGCAGAATCGGTATTGCTCTCCCTTTATCGATTTCATCCTATCATCAAAAGTGTGTTCTTATCATAGACTCCAAAAGACCTTTGTGGCGATGTTGATCCTGTCAAACACTGGGTGGTGGGTCTTCAAAAAGAGGAAGAAGACCAAGAAATAAGTGGAATTTGTTCTTGTTCATCCAGTTGAGATGAGTACTTTGATGATTCCAGCCTAGAGCAATGTTGCTACTCCAATCAAGAACAATGACATGGATTCATGAGTTGAGAATTTGATTGAGTGCTACAGTTTTGATAGAGCCATATTTTTCTCTAGGTATAAAGGAGATGCTTAGTATTCAGGAAGGGGAGGAAGAAGCTTCTTTTATTCGGTGGAGAAAAATCCTAGTAAGTAGGTTGGGTAGAAGCACCTCCTTGAAAAAGATGGTGGAGGATTGTCTTGCTGAGGTAGGATTCACTGTTTTTGCAACTTCATTATCTTTATGTGGCTTCTTATGATCTTTCTATTATCGCGCTTAGCGTGTGGTGTGTTCAAGTGTTCGTAGACGGTGATAACGGGCAACTGCCAGCTCTTAGGCAACTGCCAGCTCTTAGGGATACTCTTTTGAACCTTCTAGATAGTCCTAAAATGGTGATTCACCTTGCTATGGGTGAGTTGTTGGGCAATTGTCTAAGCAATGGGGAAGTTTCTTTGCTTCAATAGTGGCTTTCTTCTTCAAGGATGACGATTTCCACAAATCGCCTGACAAGCCTGATAGAAGTCCCTTTATTTTTGTTTGATAAATTTGCTTCTTGTCATATAGGGGCGATTCCAGCTCTTTCGAGGATTGACCCGACGACTTCGAGTCTTCCTCTAGGGGTGGACCTTCCTCCTCTTGAAATAGATGCTGCAGCCCCAACTTTGTTAGCCACCGGAGCGTCTAGTTTTACTTTGGCCGATATTCAAGAAATGTTGGCGTGCTTCCCTCCATCAATTCGCCATGATAGTGGTGAGTTTGAGAAGAATGAATCATCCCTCCCAAAGGGAGGAGATGTTGAAGGTGAGCTTCAATCGCCTTTCTACCACTAAGTTTTTCACCTTGTAGGGGAGAGTTACTCTTTTCGAAGAAGGTGTGAATTCAATGTGGCAAGAGGTAGTTGAGTTGCAGATAATGCTGCCAAGTCGCAGCAGAGGCAAGTGGTTGAGGTCGACTCTTAGTGGAGGCTGACGACCATGAAGGCCGAGTTGACTTCGCTCCATCTTTGTATTGAGTCGAGTGGGTCCTCTCTCTTCATCGAGTGGGTCCTCTCTCTTCAAGGAAGCTGGTGGTGAGTCAATTTCTAGTGAGGCTGTTCCAAAGAGGTCGACTGAGGAGGTAGGGTCGAGCTTAACTCCAAAAAAGTGTTACTCATGGTCGTCCACATAAGAGGAGTGATAAAGGAAAAGAGCTTGAGGGCGAATGTCTCCAACAATTATACTCTTGATTTTGCCGAGTTGACTAGCGAGGCTTTTGAGCAGGGAGAAGGAATTTTTTATGATGGGCTGAACTCGCTTCTTGAAGATCTTCTTAATGCGCGATAGCCTTATGCTATCATGGCTGCCTAAGTTATTGTATGACAGTTGAGCTGAGAAATATGCAGTAAGTTTTTGCTCAAAAGAAAAGACATTCTAGTAGCAAAGGTAGAGTTCATTGATGTGAGCGAGCTTGAAAGCACTGATGCCAAACTTGTTTAGCGTCGAGAGAAGGCGAAGCGACAGGAAGAAGAAAAAGATTGAGTTGTTTTGGAGCTGACTCAGCTTGTTGAGACGAGTAAAGAGCTAGAAAAGGAGATTTCTCATCGCATTGTGGAGTTCCAAAGGAGGCTGAGTTATTCGGCTTCCTTGATTTTGATGAGTACACAAGCTTGCTTCATTAGAAGTTCAAGGAAGGTGTTGAATTTGTTATTGCTAAGTTGGTAAAGCATGGATAGCTAGACGCCAAAATTCGAGTTGAGTAAAGAGCTAGAGGAGGAGCTTTCTCGTTGCACTGAGGAGTTCCAAAAAAAGGAGGCCGAGTTATCTGGCTTTCTTGATTCTGACGAGTACAAGGGCTTGTTAGAAGTTCAGGGAAGGTGCCGAGTTTGTTTTTACTAAGTTGGTAAAACATTGTCACCTTGACTTTAAATTCTTAGACTTCGATAATGTGCTCGCTTTGTTAGACCCAGACTTTGAGATGAGTGATGAGGAAGGGAGCACCCTTTCTTTTTTACTTGAAAAAATTCCTCTTTTTTGTACTTGCCAAATTGGAAGGATGATTGTATATAAAAATTTTGTACCCCACTCTCTTTTGTACTTAAATTTCTTTCTTAATCGAATGAAAATTATTCTTCATATTCTTCTTTCCTTGTGTTTGAGTGTCTATACTTGTTTTACGAAAAGCTACTGTACTCGCTAAAGTAGTTGGATTCACTCATTGATGAGACGAGTGTATTTATGTTTGCTAAAATAGAACACTTGCTATATTTTATAAATCAGGTACATTAGCTAAACCTACTTTCTGAGCACGTTCACCAAATATAATTGAAAATCAAATTTACTAGAACACATCTGGTGCGCATTCGACAATGTGCTTTGTTAAATATATTTGGATGAATATACTTGCCAGATATTTTCAACCATACTCTCTTTAAGTAATTGCTTCATCAAATATTAGGGGAACACCTGCTGCCAACTGTAGAGTGTTGGTCTTTTATTTGTAGCCGTTGATCTCACGAAGTGTCAATCTTTTATTTGTTTCCGTTAACCTCATGGCGTGGTAGTCTTTTATTTATAGTCGTCGATCTCATGGGGTGTCAGTCTTAGTTGCCAACTACGGAGTGTTGTTCTTAATCTCCAACCATGAAATGTTAGTCTTAATTTGTAGTCGCCAAACACAGAGTGTTGGTCTTAATTTGTAGTTGTCAACCACAGAGTGTTGGTCTTAGTCTCCAATTATGGAGTATTAGTCTTAATTTGTAGTTGTCAATCACATGGTTTGTTGATCTTTGTAACCACATTTTTTTTTTGTGAAGCATTTATAGTGAGTGAGTGTTCACAATTTGATTTAACTTGGGACTATTGAATTGACTTTAGTACACTCGGGTCAAGAATGATGCGCTAAGCTTTCAGGTTTTCTATTTGAGCCACATGTGGCTCGCCAACTAGAACTTATTACTTAGGCCAAAATATGGCTCGCCGAGTGGCATGAGTCAACACAGTTCCTCGAGTGCTAACTCGGACTAATTCTAGTCACCGAGTGCCTTATGTTCTTGTAACTTGTTAATACTTTTGGCGAGTTAGTAAAATTTTTAATTTTGTATTTTATAATCATTCATTAGGCAAATAAGAAAATAATATTGATTATCAAATAATGAAAACAAGTACAAAGAGCTTATATGATGGGATAATTTTTTTTCAAGCCTCTTGCATTCCAAGTATTGGAAACAATCTCTCTCAAATGTGTTTGCAATTGATAAGCTTCTAGGTCGACTTATGTCTTCATAATGCAGCCCATCTTAAGTGTGAGCGAGTTTGCCCAATGAGTTCTGGTGAACTATTGCATCCACCTTCTTTAATGCTAAGTTGCCGGTCATGAAGTATTTTTCTGACATGACAATTGTAATATTTTTTCATTCTCCTTTTCATCTCTTCTTATTTTAGTGATGCTTCAATTGGAAACTTTTTTAGTATGTCGAGTTTAGTGTTCATGGCCTCGACATTCGATCTCTCCCATTGCTAGCTGCCATTACTCTTTAACTATGAAATTCGTACTAGACTAGTATTATGGCTTTTGTTCTGTGTGATAGGGTAAATGGTGTCTAACCAGTTACTATTATTGGAATGGTCCTGAATGCTCATAGTACGGCCGGTAAGGCATCTACCCACTAATCTTTCGTACTTATTTTTCTTTTCAGTAAGTTGAGAATTTTCTTGTTCACCTCTTCCACTTGGCCATTGCTTTGGGGATGGTGCACTGAAGCATACTTGAGTTGAATTCCCTAGGTCTCGCAGAATTCTCTTAGCCGCTTGTTGACAAATTGCAGGCTATTATCAGTGATGATCGCCATTGGTAGCCCATACATGCAAATAATGTGAGTCCAAACAAATTTTTGAACTATCCGGGAGGTTATCTTGGCGAGTTGGTTGGCCTCGATCCACTTGCTGAAGTAGTCGATCATGATAAGTATGAGTTTTCACTGTCTGTTGGTGATTGGCAAGGGACCTATCAAATTCATTCCTTAAATGGTGAATGATCAAGGAGATAGGCTGTAGAGGTTGTGGCAGTTGTTATTATAATAGAGAGAATTTTTAATATTGCTCACACCTCTTGGTAAATTCTTCAGCATCTTTCCTCAGTGTGGGCTAAAAATATCTTTATTACATAATTTTGAGGGAGTGTTCTTCTTCCAGAGTGACTACCAGATTTGCTAGAATGTACTTTGCCTAGTACTCTACTTGATTGTTTTCCCTTACACACCTCATATTCAATGAGGCCGTTGATCTTCGAAATAACTCTTCATCAATCAGGAGATATTGGGCAACCTTGATCTTGAATTTCTTAGATCTTTGATTCCTTCTTCTAGCTTCCCAATTTGCAAATAACTTTTTATGGGATCAATCAAATTGGTTGAGTCTTCATTATTTACTTGCATGAACTCATCTTCTTCTAAAATTGGTAAGGTGACAGGCTACTCCTCGAGCCGACTCTTGACATTGGATCGGTGGTTACTTATGGTTTTGGGGGACTTGTTCAATTTTGAAGTATTCCAGTTTTTTTTTTTTCTGTTGTCACTTTGACTAGATATTGTAGTAATGACTCATCCCGTGCTTCGTAATCCCCATTGATTTAACTGACCATGAACTAGGAATCTGAGTGGATTGTGATGCGTTGAGCAACGAGTCCTTCAACGAATTTTAGTCTATTGAGTAAAGCTTCATATTCAAATTGGTTATTCGTTACTTTGAAGTTATACTTTATTGGTAGCTAGGCTTTTTAGCACAATACTCGCTCCAGTCCTTATTCGCTTGAGTAGTCTACATATAAGTGTCATACAAAGTTTAAAATTGTGTAATTGGATATTGAGGTGTTTTTCGTCAGTAAGGCGAGGCATAAGCTTCAAGGCATTTTGAGGCGCAAGCCTCAAAATCAATAAATTGCGCAAACTAATAAGTAATATATTGATACCCTAACCAATTGACTTTTTTAAAATGTAACTCATTAACAGCTTAATATATCAGGAAGTAAAAAATTGAGCAAAATAGCTAGTAATATATTTATAACTTGTTATTAAATCATGTAGAAGTATTATACAATTATAAAAGTATTCTAAGATATTAAAGAATTTATTACATTATAATTCAAAATAAATTTAATATAATAAGGTTCTCTCCCACTCAATTATCAAATATCAAAGTAATAACATCACAAGTAAAGATAGTGGCGGTGGCGGTCAACGTTGTGCGTGAGGAGCAGATAATACAAGCAGAGCGACACTTTGATAATGCCATCTTAAGATTGATTGTGTGTTAGGGCATGTGTTATTTGGATATTTAATAGTTATATTTGTTTTAGAAAAAACTTAAATCTAAAAGCATAAGCCTCACAAAAAAGCGAGTCGAGGTGGGCCTTGAGGCGCGCCTCACTTACCACCAATGATGTGTAAGCTGTATTGTGATTTTTTCAAAAAAACATTGAGGGATTTTAAACAAGGGTGTCATAAAGGCTCCGGGTTTACTGTGACATTGTATGAATCCTTGAAATCCACAAGGAAATTAGTGAGTGTATGTGCTTTGATTGTCATCCTAGGCGAGTATGATATATTAAATTCACTCAGTTCCACTGACCATTTCAGAAATCTTCTCGAATGATTTGGCTTGATGAGTACTGATTTGAGCGTGTTATTAATAACAACTTGAATCGAGTGAGCTTGAAATTATGATTGATATTCACTCTGGATGATGGTCTTTAATGAAGTTGGTTTTAAGTAGTTTGTTAACTTCTTTTTTAATTGTCTCGGCGAGCAGGGCTATAGTTTTTCTATTTTTTTGCTTGATCGGTCGAGCATCTTTTTTGATAAGCTTGCGACAAATGACATTGATGTCTATGCCAGGTATCTTTGTTGTCTTCCAGAAGAACATGTTGATATATTTCTGCAGAGCTTGGATCAAAGTTTCTTTATGCTTGCTCTGAAAGGTCAAGATGATCTTGAGAACTTGCTCGGAGTTTGCTGCAGTCAATGCCTCTTTAATTTCCTCAATAATTTCGACTCCAGTGTGGGAGAAATAGAGTCGCAACACTTTCTCTACTCTATGTGGGTTGCCTACTACTCGCAAATAACACCCTTTGGATTGAGTTAAGTTTCCGTGGATGGTGATCTCTTCTTCTTATGTTGGAAACTTAACAGCTATTTGGTAAGTTGAAATCATTGTTGTTAACGAGTTAAGTAATGTTCTGCCAAAGATAATATTTTATGTGGCGGGTGTATCCACAATAACAAAATCAGTCATTGCTGTGAATTATTTTTTTTCTTCCTTAGTCATTGTGAGAGTAATAATTCCCTTCTTTCTCCAGAGAACCCATAGAAGGGTCCTCTTGTTGGGTCGAGTTTTGAGTTCGCTAAGTTCATGTTATCAAATACAAACTTAAAAATGATATTGACCGAGCTTCCAGTGTTGATCAAGATGCTTCCGATGTGATAGTTGACAATTAATTTCACGATGACGATTACGTCATTGTAAGGATTGCTGATTACAATTTGGTCATTCTTCGAAAAACTCACTGGCACAAGCTGAGTACTTGGTGCTTGTGTCATTGCTGATGATTTGTGTCGCTTGGCAACTGATTTCTAGTTCTTAATCTCATCCACGTTCACCACACCTAAAAAGCTGTTGAATCCAAATCTATCTATGAAGTAAACTAGGACCTCTTAGACACTCGAGTAGTAAGGTTAGAATGAGTGGGATAAGAGTGTTAAAACGTTAGGAAATAAGAGAACTTTCAAGATCAAAGTACAAGTATCTCTCCTCCTCCCCCCCTGCGCTCCTCTGAAAAATAGTATAGGAATCTCTTTGAGTATAGAGGTGTTAGAAAGTTAGAAAATGTCAAAAAGTCCGCACCTCTTTATAAATTCCTGATTTATAGAATCGAGGGAAGTTAATATAAGGAGATACACATTAGTTAAGTTGGTCACATGAGGAAGGACTCGCCAATAAGAGGCGAGTGTTGTATGCTGAGTGACAAGCTCTCTAAATGTGATCTCTAGTGTTAGTGAGGCGAGTTGCTTGACATGTTTTTGGATGTGCAGTTGCTCGCATGTAGGCGACTCTTCGCGTGTGAGGTAGGTCGCTAGATTTTGACTGTCTTTCTTTGAGCATTTTCTTATGTTAGCCTTGTTTCGAGCTATTCTTCTTTCTACGAGGTAAGTCGTTGTATTTTGACTATCTGATTTGGATGATCTTTCTTTGTATTCTCCATCTTTACAACAACAACAACAACAACAAGCCTTCATCCCACTAAGTGGGGTCGGCTACATGAATCCTTCGTCTCCATTGTGTCCTGTTATGTGACAAATTCTTATTTAATTCAAGTATACTAAGGTCATTTTTTATACATCTTAACCAAGTCTTTTTAGGTCTACCTCCTTTCTTAACATAAGGCAAATCTAATCTAATCTCCTAAATCGACCGACACTTTATGTGGCCAAATCATCTAAGGCGACTCTCTCTAATCTTGCTCACGAGCTACTCCAACTTTTACTCGAACATACTCATTTCGCATTTTATCTCTAAGAGTAAAGTCACTCATCCACCTGAGCATCCTCATCTCAGTAGCACTTAACTTAGTATTATGCTTCTCTTTTATTGGCCAACATTCTGCACCATAATTCATTGCAGGTCTTACCACCATCTTATAAAATTTTCCTTTAAGTGAAACTTTTCTATCACACAATAGGCCAGATGCATTCCTCCACTTCAACCATCCAACTTGAATTCTACTAATAACATCTCCATCTATTTCATCATCATTTTGAACAATAGAGCCTAAATATCAAATCTCAATCTTATTAATGACTTGTTCACCTAATGTCACAACACTACCACCAGAACTTCTACAACTAAAATTACACTCCATATACTCAGTTTTAGATCTACCTAAACGAAAACTTTTAGACTGTAATGTTGACCTCCATAATTCAAGTTTCTCTTGGACTCCCTCTCTAGTCTTATCAACAAGAAGAATGTCATCGACAAAAGCATACACCAAGGTACATCTTCCGTAAATGCCTAGTAAGAACATCCATAACTAAAGGAAAAGATAAGGGCTTAAAGCTGATCCTTGATGTAATCCAACCGAAATAGGAAAATATTTTGTCAATCCTCCTTGTGTTTGGACAAACACAAGTAACAACTCTACATATCCTTAATTGATATAACCAATATTAACTCCTTCTCGTTCTAGAACTCTCCAAAGAACATCTCTTGAAACTTTATCATAAGCTTTTTCTAAATCAATAAATATCATATGTAGATCCTCCTTACTTTCTCTATACTTCTCCATCAAACCTCTTAATAAATGCATAACATCCATAGTAGATCTACCTGGCATGAAACCAAACTGATTGTGAGAAACTTTTGTATCACATCGTAACCTATGCTCAATTACTCTATCCCATAATTTTAATGTATGACACATTAACTTAATTCCTCTATAATTTGCACACTCTTGTGCATCACCTTTATTCTTATATATAGGAATCAACAAACTCTTTCTTCACTCATTTGACATCTTTTTAGTCTTTAAAATAACATTAAAAAGATTTGTAAGCCAAAAAATTCCTTGATCTTCTAAACATTTTCACACATCAATTGGAATATCATTAGGTCTTACTGTTTTTAGTGTGAGTTTTTATGGGCGAGTGGTCCACTTCTTGTACATTAGGTTAATGATTTGCATTCTAACCAATGGAAGAAAATTTTAATAGAAGACTATAAATACACCAACTTAGAATTGCAATTAGGGCTTACGAAGACCTCTTTAGCAAGATGAAAATTTAAGTTATTTTTGTACTGCTAATGATATTAATAAATATGGTGATTAACTTATCCAAATATATGAAAATTTATTTTTCTAACATGGATAATAAAAATTTTACTAAAATAATTTTGATTGGGCATGTTAAAATTTGTTGGAATAATCTGCTTATCAAAGAATAAAGAAATATTAGAAATACATTAATTTGGATAGAAATAAAAAAATTTTAAAGATCAAATTATTTCTTTATTCATTATGATAAGAAATTGCATGGACAATATTTAACATTAAGACAAGGAAACACTCTTGAGGATCTATTGGCCAAAATAAACTCTATTGATCAGGTTTGACAAGTAGTTTATATATTTTTTTATTAGTCTTAGGATGAGAATCAAGAATGAATTGGAGCTTTATATTTACCTTCATTTGAAAATGCGTACCATTATACACATTTTATTAAAAATATAAGTAAATTAATTCTTAATTCAAAACTTAAGGGGCCTGCCATTTCTACTTTTCTCTATAAGTCTACTAGGCATCTCGTCATCTTATCTGCATATGCTAGTACTTCCTTCGCCTAACTCTTAATAGTTAATTGCATGTAGCTCAGAAATTTGTTGTTTGATTACTTGAAAACTAGGATTGGAGACCCAAAAACATGTTTTCTTTTCATTTCAAATGCTTATTGTTAGGGTTCAAAATATGGTCGGAAGCATAACATCTCTCATTTTTTGCTCTCAGTTTAAATTGTTCACATATCATGATGAGCCATGTCAACCAGATTCTTGGGCTTCCATCATATTCAATTGTATCATGCTTCTTGGTTAGTTTGCGAAATGCATATGTAGATCTCCGTGGTTCCTGTTCTACTACCAATTTTAGGATGTTGCCCATCCATCCTCTAGTTGGAATTAACTCATCGGTCACTTTCATTCGATCAACTTTAGCTTGTCGACCCATTCATTGTATGTTTGACACGTCAACACAAACTTGTGGATCATTTTGCCTAGCTCTTGCTAGCCAAGTCTCCAACCACCTAACTTTACAACATGAAAGTGTCTCTGCTAGTTCATTTTGGTCGCTCAGCTTTGGTTACCCACAACTTGTCAGATCAACTACTGTTGACTGTGCGCCAATGCATTATCAACATGTGGAATCCTTCGCTATGAAAACATCTCAAAATTCCACTTGTCTCTTTTAATGCTCTTAGTCATCCACCTATCATGAACTAGGTATGTTGCTCTATATCATACTTTTTAGTTGGTTTTAAAATTTAACGTTTTTCTCCTAGCTTGACACAAATCTCCCTCCTCTGAATTGCTAAGTGCCGGTTGACACATGTTCTCCTATCACAGTCAACTGCTAAATGGACTCCACTTATTATAAATAGGTTTTCTTCTAGCTTTTAAGGGTTTTAACAATTTGGTTGGAGATTGAACACTTACTCATTGTATCTATCTATTGCATTCTTTCCTCCTACTAAGAGAAGTTACAACTTCATAATTTTGCCTTGATTATGATAAAGTCTTCACTCCACTCCCTCTCTGACCGCACAGTAATTGTAGTTTACAAAGCTAAGTACTTAAATATCTTGCATGCTTATGATGGGCTGATTTTCTCTCTTTCTGTGTTTCTCTATCTTTTGATCTCCTCCCTCTATTTTTTGTCTTTATTAAGAGGTAACTAAATATGACAACTCCCTCCACTCGATCACTTTTTTTTTCCATGTCCTCCAATGACCATCTTGGGAGAGTATAACGCTCACAATAGTTTCATGAATCAACAAGGATTTCACATGTCATGCTTAGTAGGATAACATCGTATGTATAATTCAAATAAAAAAAAGTGTCTATCTATCTATATATATATATATATGCTATCTCATAGTGCTCTAAATCTAAAAGTTGGCTATCACGAACCCTTTGGATTCGTTAACTGATTCGATAAATCTTCTTTGAAGACTCACCATTTTTTTATCATGCTTGCTAGGGTTTCAAGTAAAATATCAATTTAGTAATTATTTTTATTGAACACACCAACATATCATATATACTTGATATGCCATTTATCACAGTGCAGTAATTACGATAACCTATGATTATAAACAAACATGATGTGACATCTAAACATTAAAGGTGATATGCAAGTAAATGTTTAAGTGTATTATCACAAGATCGTTTAATGACATGCATATTGAATATGAAACAAGAAAAATAATGGCAAGGTTAAATAATATATTATATAGTTCTTACAATTATTTATATGCACAAGGTGATAAATATCTAAGATAGGAATTATCTAGCAATTTTATATGACTAAACAAAGCGTGAGTACTAAGCATATCTGGAAAAAAAGATCTGTAATATTTATTAAGGGGTGATAGCCCTAACAAGAATGTTTTGCTTATCTCCTAGCAAGTATAAATCACATACCTTAAGGTATAAGACTTGATTCACTACTTCTTTTGGCTCAAAGAAGCTACACTAGTAGAGTACCAACTCTCAAACTCATTAAATAATAAATCTAAATTAGCATGCATTCATAAATACATTTACCTAAGGTATTATGCGGTTTCCTGATATCAACCATGAAATGTCATTTTATAATCAAGTTTTAGGTGTTTGATCATCAACATCTAAAAATGAAAATTTAATAAATGATATTCATGTTTTATTTTGGTGATATTTAGACAGTGGTCAAATCTTTAAACATAAATTATCTAATTATTCTACCATTAAAATAATTTTGAAAAAAATATAAAATTACTATGATCTTTTTGGATAATATTTGGATTTTAAGTAAATAATATTGAATTAAATACACTGCATTTGAAAGATATAATTCTTATCTCGATTACACTATCATTTAGATAAGATTGCTGTCTAATAACATTGAACCAAACAAACCCTAATTAAATTAAAAAAATTGTAATACTTAAATTAAAATAAAGGACTAAATTTTTAGTATGAATTTATTTGAATTTCATGATTTTAGCACAAGATACCCAAAATTAACCCATGATGAGTAAAAACCCCACCCCAATCCCAAAAAAGGAATAGTTTAGGTTAGATACAAACACTAATTGATCTAAACCACACTATCCTAATTTTAATTATGCAATAATTCAACAACACAACTATTCTTTTATTAATTTAATCCAAGGGCCTATTTAGGATCATTTTTTGTTCTTTGTTTTTATTTTGCTCTTAACATATTTGTTTATTTTATTTTTTTACAAGTTTTTATTTTTATTAAAAAAATTAACTTGGTTTTAAAGACATTCAAAAATATTTTTTAGGTGTTATGAGTATTTTTAAAAGCAACTATTACTGTTATTAGCCACTGTTGTCACCAACGTCTTTATTCACGTTTGTCTTCTATCATCTATTGCCACCCTACCATCATGGTTGCCATCCCTCACTTTCGTTGTTGTTGGCCATCACTATCATTACCATTGACATCAACTTGTCCAACACCATCACTGCTTTACCAATGATTGCTACCATCTACACTTAAATTTATTTATTCAATATTCAATAAAAATAAATTATATTTTTTAAACATCAAAGGTGTTCTATTTTAAATAAAAATATGAACAAAAATAAAAGAAAAAATAAAAGTAATCTCAAGTGGCCGCCCTTAAGTTATGCAATAATTATATCGTACGTATTTAACTAATGAAATATTTTTAAGTAAACCATAAAAAAATTTATCACAATAAGAGCACCACTTCAACATAGCTTAGAAGCGAAATATGAGTTGAGGGCAACAATTTCATGTCTCTGTATGGAACTCCTAATGCAAGGGATGAGAGATAATGTATGCAGCATTAGTTTCATATTTGTAGAGGTTATTTCCGCAACTTGAACCTGGAACCTCTAGATGACTAGAGGCAATTTAACCATTGCTTAAGACCCCGATGCTTCTGTGATGCCCAAATCCCCACCATGACAGCAAAAAGATTACCTCAAACTAGAGGATCGAAGTTTTTCATTTTCATAGCTACAAGACAGTTTATGGGAGAAATTTTCATACTATATACGTAGTTATGAAATGGTTTATCTTAATCCTAAGGTGTTGAGGACCATCCTAAATCACCTCTTGGTTCCTTGTGTAATGGCTCACAACAGTGGGGATGACATCTCTCGTCAAGATAAGGAGTGAGCGGGGCTGTGATGGTAACCTGATCGCTACTCACTCTTAAAGGAGTGCTGCAGCTGCAACTTGCATTCTAGGGAAATGATGAATAAATGGAACTATGGCGGAGAAGAAAAGAAAAGGCCTACTCCGATGACAATGGAGATGACAATGGAGAACGAGAAGAGAATGTAAAAAGAGGAGAATGTGATGGGCTGCATTGTAATGTTGCCAACCATTGCGCTTCTTAAAATGACTTGGCATATAATGCAGTAAAGTGTTTTCTTAGTTAATACATAGGTTGTACCATTTTTAAAATATACAACAACAACAACAACAACAACAAGCCTTTATCTCACTAAGTGGGGTCGGTTACATGAATCCTTCATTTCCATTGTCATATTATGTGTCAAATTCTCATTTAATTCAAGTATACTAAGGCCATTTTTTATACATCTTAATCAAGTCTTTTTAGGTCTACCTCTACCTTTCTTCACATTAGGCAAATCTAATGCATCACTCTCCTAACCGGGTCATCGGACAGCCGGTGCTTTATGTGGCCACACCATCTAAGGCGACTCTCTCTAATCTTATCTGCCACTGGAGCTACTCCAACTTTTTCCCGAACATACTCATTTCACATTTTATCTCTAAGAGTAAATCCACTCATCCACCTGAGCATCCTCATCCTGTAACACTTAACTTAGTCTTATGCTTCTCTTTTATTGGCCAACATTCTGCACCAAAACTCATTGCAGGTCTTACCATCATCTTATAAAATTTTCCCTTAATTTTAAGTGAAACTTTTCTATCTATCACACAAGCCAGATGCATTCCTCCACTTCAACCATCCAACTTGAATTCTACTAATAACATCTCCATCTATTTCACCATTATTTTGAATAATAGAGCCTAAATATTGGAATCACTCACTCTTATTAATGACTTGTTCACCTAATGTCACATCACTGCCACTAGAACTTCTACAATTAAAATTACACTCCATATATTCAGTTTTAGATCTACTTAAACGAAAACCTTTAGACTCTAATGTTGACCTCCATAATTTAAGTTTCTCTTGGACTCTCTCTCTAGTCTTATCAACAAGAAGAATGTCATCAATAAAAAGCATACACCAAGGTACATCTTCTTGTAAATGCCTAGTAAGAACATTTATAACTAAAGAAAAAAGATAAGGGCTTAAAACTGATCCTTGATGTAATCCAACTGAAATAGGAAAATATTTTGTCAATCCTCGTGTTTGGACACAAGTAACAGCTCTAGTATACATATCCTTAATGACTTGAATATAATCAATATTTACTCCTTTCTATTCTAAAACTGTCCAAAGAATATCTCTTGAAACTTTATCATAACCTTTCTCTAAATCAATAAATATCATATGTCGATTCTCGTTACTTTCTTTATGCTTCTCCATCAAATGTCTTAACAAATGTATAGCATCCATAGTAGATCTATTTTTCTGATACAAAAGTTTAAAACTTAAACTATCAATTTCCTTGGTCTTCTCCCCAACTCATTTAGTTTCTTGAACACAAAATATTTATCTTTCTATGAACCATAATATCTATTAATTCCATTAATTTATCTGTAAGAGTACCTATATTCAAAGTTCTTAACCTAATTCTAGTTTCATGGACTAACTTCTTTGCCCACATCCATCCATAATGTGGGAACCTTTATTTAACACCGCAGCCATGCGTGACCTTGCATATTTTTTTTCGTATTCAAGCCCTCAAGCTTAGGGGCCTAGCATTAACACAATGATTTAAATGATTTATGTCATGATTATTTCGACAAGTTTTACACTGGTTGTCGATCACCTATCGCAACTCTCCACCTTTTACATCTGGACTTGGGACCATTTTTGAAATATCAAGGAAGTTTTTTTTTTTTTTTTGGGTTTTACAACACTTCTGTAATATATTGAAGAGACTTACTGAGTGTGAGCACCACTCCATGTACAATGTTATTACTTGTCCCCGTTGTGCATCTAAGTTTTGGCGCTCTAAGCTTCCGCTTTTATCTTGCTACAAAAATTCTGCATAGTGCTTCAGAACCTCCATTTACATACTGTTACTTATTTCAGTTTTCTGCATAACTTGTATGCCTTCTACCGATTCTAAAATTGTTTGAAACAGGCAAACACGTACGAGGAGCTCCCCGAGCGGCTCATTGGAGCTGTTCGTGTCTCACATCTGGAACTTTCTTCTGCTAAAGTTCCACTGCTCGATCCCAACACAACTGAATGAGTCATTAAATCGGTGATAATGTTGCATCTCAGATTCCTACAACCTTTTCTAGTGCGTTAAATGTTTCATAACATTGGTCTATAAAACACGATCAGTTTAGCAAAAAGACAATGTTGCAGCAGGGCTTGTCCTTCTCCAGCTGTGCTAAAGTAGAAACATAGAAAGGTAAGTTGTTCAAATAACTTATTCCTCATCAGAATTAGTATTTTAAAGCTGTCTGAGGTCCATACACCTGATGGCCTTCTCTTTGAATAATAAATTTTATTATATTTTTCACTGCAAAGATTAGAACTTGGGGCTTTAAAACTGTTTTTTTTATTTCCTTTTTTTCTTTTTTTTTTCTGCTAAGTTTTGGTATATGTTTGGTAAACTGGAGTCAATGATGTAAAATATAACAAATTTTATTGTGTACGAGAGAGAAAAGTTGAGTGCGTGAAAAAGAGTGAGTGCTTTGAGATTGTGCCGTCAGCTTATATTAATCATAAAGATGTCTCCTTAATTTATTATTTTATTATTTTCTTGTGTTCATGTTTTTCATCTAGTTTTAGTTAAATTGCATGTCTACGCAAAAAAATTATCTTTGTTTTGAGGTACTTCCGTGTATTCGGATTCTATTCCATCCCGCCTTTCTTTTGGGATAATTACACATAGTTATAACATTCACAATTTATAAAATCTCTTATATTTGTAGAAATAGTATTCGCCATTTTGTTTACTATTGAATCGGGTATTTAGGTATGCCACAATTAAATATTGGGAATTTGATAAAAGTAAAAAAAAAAAAAAGGGGTGAGCTGAGATTTTATTGTGAGTATTGATATTTGAGTGGGAATTTGAAAAATGGACGCAAGAATAAATATCAGTATATTGAATGTTATGCGTAATCACTCTGTTTTCAAATTTTCCTGTAGAAAGGGTTCCTGGGTTTTTTACTTTTTTGGTGAAAAATGAAATGATTTGTTTATATTGCTTCAAAGTTTATGTAAGTGGAAAAGGTTCATTAATGTTATGTTTATTCATTATTGGCTAATTTCACATTTAATATCAAAATGATTAGCTTTGATCTAATAATTTGTTTATTAAATTACAATCCATTTCATTTAATTTGATGATGAAATATTAAATGGATGGCTATTAAAATAATTTTGTTTGTTTAATATGATTTTATGAATTACAAAAACATATGGTATATTTTAATTTTTTTGATTAAAGCTGTGGATGAATGATGTAAATTTTTTGAAAATATGAGGTGTTATTATTTCAAAGTAAAAAAGTTAATCTACTTCTATATTTTTAGCATTTTAAATTCGTATCATTCAAAAATTTTATTAATGATGAAGGATGTTTCGAAGGTCTCAGGTGATAGGTTTATGGCTTATGTTTTATTTAAGTGACATCTGAATGTTAGCCAAATTTGTTGATATTAAGGTATCCGGCTATGGAACAATTAAGATGAATTATAAAAAATTAAAATTGCTGCTAATCTTTTTCTTAATAGTATCATATTGTTAGAGGTAAAATTGAATTAAATGCTTTGCACTTAATGGATAAAATTGCACAGGTATTGAAGTAATAATATCATCTAAATAATGAATAAAATATAAGGCATTTACTTATTACACGCCATCCTAACTCTTGGACGCTCTTAAGAAAATGAATTTAATGTATTGCCTCCTTGTTTGGCATTTAGTTTAACGGCCAAGAATGCATAATAAGTTTTTTTTACTTACATTTTGGTACTTGTAATTAGTTTATGGTAGTAATTCGTAGTATCATTAGGCATATTTGTGATGAATAAAAAAAATCGAAAGTAATAATGTTTTAGCAATACAATTTAACATGACAAAAAGCTGCATCTTTTTTTTTTTGTGTGCTAAAAATTTTGAGTTGATAGAATCAGTTTTTTTATCCTTGTTTTGTATGAACATTTTGCATACATAGATATAAAATAAATGAATACAAGAGATGCTATAATTTTATGAAAATTTTGAAAAGAAAAATTGTGGACCTTAGTTCAATTGAAATAATACATCATATAAGTGAGGTCATAGAAGTCTGTTTTGAAAATAAGAATATAAAGCATGGAACATAAGATTGTGGTGGAGAATGATGAAGATCTATGAAAGAGTGGTGACAATGAAGAGGTAATAGCAGTCAAATCATCAAAGCCAAGCAATAATGATCGATAGATGAGATCAAGAGGTGATGATTATACAATAATAATTAGAAAATAATGATTAAACAATGTCATTCAAAAGATGATAGTCAAGTAAGTATATTTGGGTGTCAATGATTAAATAATAATAATTGGGTGACTATGATGTAGCCATTATGATAAAATATCATTGATTATTGGAAGCACTTATCAAAGATGATTTTTGAATAAGCTTTAGAATTTATTTAATTACTAAACTATTTCTAAATTCAAATCTTTTTATATGAATAATAAGAGTCTATTTATGATTGTTAGGAGTAAAATTTTAATAAATTTAATTAAAATCTCAAAATATATAGAATAGCAAATGCTAAGTCACTGATCATAGAACATTCTTTAAGAATTTAAATATCATAATGACCTTAAAATTGAATGATCTTGACGTAATGAGGTTGTTTGGTCTTTCAATAAATATCATGAAGTATTTTAATCACGTTTAAGACCTTGATTTAGGCTCATTCTGAATTGGGTCAAATCACTTTTGATGTCATTGAATAATCTTGAGTTCGTTGGATTGCTTTTATCAAGATGCTCTTTTTGATTATAAACATAGAAAAATTAGAAATTGTTGATCTCTTTAATTAATGCCAAGTCAAATCACTTTCGATGTTATTGGATTTGTATTGCCAACACATTTACTTTGACTATGAAATTAGAATATAGATAATATTGAAGTTAATCATGAAAATTTTGTGTATCAATATTTATGTTTGATTGATGAATTTTTTAATAACATATCATTTATCTAGTCAATGATTTTTTTTTTGAGCGAAAGTTTTTGCAAATTCAATATTTTTATCATGTAAAGATGCTTTTGCAACTTTCAAGAATTTTTTTTCTAAACAAATTAATCACCAATTATATTAGTAAATGTAGTACTTATATCATTTTGTAAGAAACCTAAATGTTGTATTATTTCTTTGAATGCTGGTTTAGCGTATGAAATTATTGCACTTAACAACCGTAAGGTCAATCAAAACTACTCCTTACCTTCTAGCAAATGATATATCTATAAATGGGGATTTGCAATCTCTCTCTCTAATCAACCTACTCTTTACCTTTTTCTTTTCCTGAAATTTACATATACATGTAAAACATGAATGAGTATAAATACTCATAGGTTATACAAAACCTATTCTAAAATTTCACTATACAACAGTACAATAGTGACTAGTTTCGAATATAATGAATTAACACTTCTATTACAATTCATATCAAGTCTAATATGTTTATGTAGATAATGCAATGCATTAATACCAATATATCAATATTCTGATAAATAAAAGTAATTCATCATAGTATATAAAAAAATTACAAGAATAAAATAATAGTAAAATTTGCAGCATTTAAAAGTACATTAAATTCAACATGCATAAATCACAAAACACTAATATAAATAACATTGATAATTCTAATAGGATAGTTTCGACAAACAAAAATAAATCTAATACATTTTTAAAAGTTTTTTAAAATACCTAAAATATCAGAAAACCTAAAATATTAGGTGAAAATGCAAAATAATTATGTCAACATGTGCAAAATAACTAAAGTAGTAACATACTAAAAGTTATGTTGAGAAAATTTCTTGAATACTGAGATATCTCAATTTATACATAGTTTGCATAAATAAAATACCAAACTTTTTACAAAAAAAAGTTAATTTTTTGAAAATTTAAGTTGGATAATGATAGCCTCTCGGGACATTCAAATTTTCAACAATGGGACCAAATTGGTTCTTAGACCCCCAATCCAAGCTCTCCTTTCTCTCCCTTTCTCTCTCTAAATCTCACGGCCAAATAGTGAGAAAGCAAAGAAAAATGAAATCCTCATAATAGAGTGGGATATTTATAGAAATTTTTTTGAAAGGACATAATAGTCATTATTTGAATTATTTTGTATTTAATTATAACCTTTAATATAATCTTATTGTTTTCCTTAAAATCCATCATTTCAAAAATTATGAAAAATATTACATAAATACTATAGTACGTTTAAAATATTCTGTTAAAAATAATTTGTAAATTGGATGCTTGATGGCCCAAGAAAACCTATGTATACTATACATACAAATTCCTTGAAAAGTCAAAATTAAATAAATAATTTTATATTTTCATATAGACAATGTTTAGAAAAATTAAAGATAATATTTACAAAATAGAGTATTAAATGTCGTATAATGTGGTAAAGACAATTTGAAAATTGGACATAAAATGAATTAAAAAAATAAATATAAATATTATATCATTTCTTTTTAATAATATTTTAAGAAAATCATATCACTTTCCTTATAAAATATTTTTATAAAATAGAACTGTACCTATAAGCATTACAATCTTTTTTTGGTATGTGTTGCACACACTTTCATTTTGAGCGTCTAATCTTCTATGGATAAGCTAAACTAGAATGGATAGAACATATGATTCAACTACTGAACTTCTTCTATTTCATTACTTCCATGGTCATGCCTTGTGGCACAGAAGCACCCGTACTATATCAATTATTAATCAGTAGAGATGTTCCCACTGGTGCCCCTTTCTCCAATGGTACTCTAATTCCTATTCTGATCTTTGAATTCACTTTTTTGTATATCTACATTCCAAGAAATTCATACTCTCCATGGACAGGGCAAAAAGTGGAGTATTGGGAGCAAGCCACCCTATTCTGTTCACAACCATAATTTGGAGAAGCTCATCCGCTAGAAATATTTTCTTTTGTTTCATTCCCATTCTAAATTTCCTGATTCTCAAATCCATGGGGACTTGTCATATTTAAAATCTTTTTGCAGACTGTCCTGTTTACAATTCTTTCATACTATCTTCTCTTTACCATGCTATAGGTTAGCGAAGCGTGAGCGGAGAAGGAAAAGCTAAGCACTTCGGTCTAATGGGAATGAGCAACAATGAAATGACAAGACGAGGTGCCTGGGGTACCCCTATATAGAAAGAGAAAGAAGGGTCAAAGGTTTTTGGCCTGTAGCTTTCCCCATCCCTTCTTCATTGAGCGGTGCTTATTTGGTGGGTGTGCAACCAGAAACTAGGCTTGAAGCTCTCACCTTTCCCATAAGCCGACTGTTGATGGCTGTTGGTCACGACTACTACAAAAAGGTAAAGATCAATCTACCTATTTCACATGTAGGAGTGTGCATCTTTCTATTTGATGTTCTTCTATCATGCAACCTGGTGGCTGATGTGTGACCTGTGGCCCACGCCTCCTATCTTTTCAGGGCAGGCGGCGTGAACTCTAATTTGATCCGGGTATTCAATCTCACCACTGAGATGCTCAGTTGACTCCTTAACCTTGACAGAAACATGTCTTCTTCTAAAATTTGTGCATAAGTGTAAGGAACTTTGGATGAACTAATGCGAATGGGTGTCAGCCTCGCTACTCGGAAACACCTAGTGCTGAGCACACTTAGAGAGATGAAAGTGCAACTAATGCTAGTTTGCGAAGTTTCCTTATGCATCCCTAGCGGTATGCAAAGAGAGGTTATGATGATATAATCTAAGTACGTACCACTCTTCGTGGAGTTGATCCCACATCCAACCACCCTTTTTTATCAAGGAATGGGAGAATTTCCATTACCAGTGGCAGGCGAGCTAGAACGTGAGCATGGTGGGAACGAGCTTCCCAAAAAGCTAGCCCGTCAGCATAGAATGAAGGGGATGGCCTTAATGTTATGTCGTCAAAGAAAGTGGGGTGTGGGCGGATCAAAGCGGACGTGGGAACTCGGGTCGAGGTGTAGAACTAAGAGAAGAGAGCCATTCCATTTAGAGCAAGCAAGATCATAGTTTGGGTGAGCACGAGTGATCTGGTGTTCGAGCTGATTAGTCAGACTACAACTACTACACTTAGATTATTCTTTTAGTTCTTTGTCTTACCCTAGCCTATCCCAAACGAAATGGATTGGGATGGAATAGAAAGAACACGAAGTGCTATAGGATAAGTTTTGGGGGTGGGGGAAGAAGCTTGCTTCTTCATAAGCTAATCCCCACCCTATTTCCTATCCTGACAGGCAGCAACTGGGTTTCCCCATCTCTCTTCTCCTAGAGGTCGAGTGGCCTAATGGCTCCTCAACTTTCCCAGGACTTCGGCCTGAGCTATATGAGGCAAAAAACTCATCACATGTATGGTTCGGAGGCCTCACCTCACCTCAACAAGAATGGTGCAGCTTAGGTCAACTAATACAAATAAGATACAATTCACCCAATGATTGCCTTTGGATCCCGAACTCCACATGGGGAAGGAGCGTTATTATTTTTGAAGTCTCGATCATTTACATGGACCCACTTTTCATTCCATTTGTGGTAATTTTCTTCTTTCTAAACTGTCCCCAATGAGCTATCGATCATGTTTGATCATGAAGAATCACTTTATGCTGACCTGTTGCTAAAACTATCACCTGCTTCATATGAGAATGAAAAATTGGAGCTTTCACTGTATTGGTGGATGAAGAATAACAAACATAAGAATTTATGATTTACCTTGTTCCTAGAAAAAAATATACTATTTTTCCATTCAAGAAATGATAAGCACGATTGAAATGGTTATACATACAAATCTATTTACGGATTTATATGCTTCAATTGGAACTGGAAGTTCCAAAACTGGCGGCTGGTATACCACTATAATGAAACTATATTTTTTTTAATATTTGGATAGGATTTATGTTGGCTTCATTAGGAGGATCGTGTAGTTTGTTACTTCTGCTTCAAAAGGATAAGTTGCATTGGAATCGAGAAATTTTTGTGGAGTTCTTAATTGCATAAAAGGAGTCAAAATAATGGCTGCAGTGCATTGCGGTGCATAGCAAAGAAAAGTGTCTTGTCTTCCTTACATATGAAAGTGGCCGTGAGCCTTAGTGCATATATAGACCAATCAAATGTATATATGAGCCATCGGGTTCACTAGAATATGACTTATGAGCCCGGGTGCAAAGATGTATTTGACTTTTAGAATAGTCCAAGTATACCATATTTTTAGTTTGATGAATGGATCCCCTTTGGGCTAGCTTTGCATCTCGCATTACCAGAAGAGAGGAAATCAGACGAAGGATATAGGTGCTTCGCAACAAGCAATAGCTATTGTAGTCATAATAGTAAGGCAAAAATTATAAGGTAGGGGAATATATACTCATACCTAGAAGGAAGGCAAGGTCCAACAAAAAGAATAGATAGCTTCCGAGAAAGCGCAAGAGGAGAGTGAAAGCTTGCTCAACCGTGAAAGAATTTGACTTCCATCACTCACTTAACCAAAGAAAAGACCCTATCTAAGTCGTGAAGGACATGACTACCCTTTAGTGACTTAGATTTGACATTCCTTATAGCTTTGAAATTTGGGCACATAGGTTTGAAAGTACCCGCTCGTGTCCTATTCAGTAAATTTCTTATTTTTGACATGTTACTTATAGGAAAATGCTATTTATTAGTTTTTTAGGATGGATGAAGGGAAATGATCTTTCCATATGGAAAGAGGAACAAATGAAGCCTTACATATGTGTCTGTCGGAGTCTTGAGAATGTGGTCTTGCTTCATGCGGTCTTAGTCTAAGTAGGAGAAGGAATACCTTGCTCTGATATGAGTTGAGAAGTATCCGAGGAAGTCCCCTATAAGGCTAGTCTCGTTCCACTCTTCTCTTAATGTAAGTCTTGGGGATCAGGTACAACAAGATCACTTTTTAATTTGTTAGTATTATATGAATGAAAACAAGAAGGAGAGAGGCTCTCTTTCTTCCTTGGGAATCCGATATGTGAGAAATTTTGAGAAAGGTCTCACATGTAGAGATGCCCTACTCAAAAATATTGGTAGCAGAAAAGTCATTCATCAATGAAACTTCCATGGCATAGATTTACCATTTATGAATTTGTCTTGAAGATTGCGTTTGTTATTACATAAATAAGGTGCCTCTCTCTACATGGTACTTCCACAAATAGATCATAAAAGCTAAAGATTATTTGCTTCACACCTTCTCATAAATATCAATATCTCATGGAAAGACATCAATATATTCTATAGATCTATCTATTCTTCCTCCAACTCAAAGGATCGTAGGCAAAGCAATTGAATCAGATGAATGGAACCTACCACTCAACCTAGATGTCATAACTTAGATAACTAATAACTCAAGATAAGATAGAAGATATTGACCAATTTCAATCATGAGAGCGTAGCTCGATCGAGACAAAAATGAATGATTAGGAAAGATCTACTCATAAAAAAGTAGCTCGAGTGAACAACCACCCAATCTATCTTTCGTTGATACATAATTTGCATACAATGATTGGAATTTGATACAAAATTTTTTATTGTTGCATTTTGTTGATATTTGATTGAAAAATGATTGGAATTTGTTTTAACTCACATTTCAATTATTCTCTTCTGAAAAGCTGTGTCAAGTTCAAGAAGGACTTACACTAAGTGGGTACAGGCTTCGCTAGATCATTTCAGTCCTCAGGGCTAGGTTCTATTCGGTGTTGGCTTATCATAAACAAATAATAAAATTTATTCAGTAAGACTAGATAATTTATATATAGAAAATTGTGCATATAAAGAAACTGAAATGAGAGGTGAGCTTGCCATACTCTACTAAAAGAAGATGTGAGCTTACTATACTTGACTAAAAGGAGAAGAAGAGGTGAGCGGAGTGAGTTGTTGACTGTAGCATTGTAAAGATGATGGGGAAAATATGAAATAGCGATCATTGTTAGAGAAGGGGGAGTGTGAGGAGGTGTGGATTGCAACTAGAATGACTAGTCCTTCATCATGAGTCACTGAAAGACCATAAGCAGAAAGAGACTTTTATAAGGTGGGCATGCTATTTTTGTCAAAATAATCACTAGCTTCTCTTTTCATTGTGTGGATCTCTGTATGTTTTGTTGAATAGAACCACTTTATTTCTATGACTTTCTTCGGCATTGACCCGCAGAAAATCCAACTGATGGAACAACTCTCACTAACTAGCCTTAGCCAAATCAAGGGAAGGATATTCTTTTTTTTTTCCAACACTGACTCTGAGAGTCATTAGCCTTCCTTATCACTAAGCTTTCAAAAAACCTAGCAAAATGGTGGAGAAGTAATACATAGTTGCAAGTCCGGTTCATCAATAAGGCGATGAAAAAAAATACACTTTGGAGCAAGAACCCTTCAGGATCAACGGTTTGAGCCCCTTCCAAATCATAAGCTAGCTCAAAATGGTGAGGTGTTTAGGCTTAGCTTAGCCCTCCTAATCTGATTGAGTTGTCTTTAGGATAAGCCAGAAGGCTAAATAGAATGGGATCCTCACATCCATAATGGAGCTTCACCTCGACTACATTTACTCATGCGGATTTGCTAGATGGATGCATAATAGTTGATGGCCTCAGTTAATTAGTTTAGCCTGCCTTCCGAGTTACATTTGTTTCAGAATTTTTTCTTATCAAGTGAAAATGGAGATGGGAAAAAAGTTGGAATTCTTTGAACACAATATTTTTTGGGGAGTTAGCATCCATTATGTGAAAGTTGGGTCACATCGTGGTTGTTCATAATTGGAGATCGCTTCGCTCCTACTCCTTCACCTTGAAAACCTTCTCTCTAGCTCAATATCACTTTCTTCTTTTTCCTAAAAAGAGTAGATTCTTTCACTTTCATGATAACTAACTTCAAACCCATCTTTCTAATGAATTGCCTGACATATTCCTCAATTGCTTCATCAGCATACCGAGAAAGATGAAACCACTCTTTTCTTTCCTCCAAACAACCTATGGAGGCCCCAGTCTTCTTATTCCCCTTAGCATCTATCATGATAACAATGGTCTTCTTTTTGATAAGTAAGATATGGACAAAATTGATGTTCTTTTTTCATGAACATTGCTCATCTTCCTCCAAGATGCTCTGTACAAAGTTCATGGACTTGAAACTGCTCGCACTCACAAGCCTCAGCCTATCAGTTCAACTGTTATTTTTTCTTGATCCACGAGTATGATCTGTGCACCGATTTTTTTTCTCTACCATGGTGAATCAATTGGTCGAAAGTAGGCATCCCACTTTTCTATGTCTTTTCCTCCTTTGCCCTCTCACTACTCCTGATCCAAAGCACCCCTTTTCCATTCATAGAGAGATCCAATCATCAAAATCAAGTAAAAGGCCATCATGGACCAAGATCCAAATGGACCAATCATAATATATCAAGCACAAGATAGTTGTGACATATGTTCTATAGAATCTATCAAATCTCATATGAAATATAATAGATAGAAAAATTCTCCTACATAGTCAAACTTTGCTGGGGCTTTGATACGACACTAGTGATATGAAAAGAAATACGATTCAGATTTTCTGCCAGACTTTAGGTTTCCTCTCTGTTCTAAAAGCAAGAAAGGCAAGTCGTAAGACCTTAATCACTAATTCTATTTAATCGGCTTGGCCTATCTCCAGGTATTCTATAAAAAAGAATGTCATTTAGCTCTTCATCATTATCACTCTTTCTGGCATCTAGCTCAACAACATATAGTTCAATGTTTGCTAATGTATTTTTTGGTCTTTTTCTTTTAGGATGACAGAAAGAATTATCTATGAGTAAGCACAATTCTTCTAAGCATTTGGCCCGATTACGCTGATTCAAAAGACCATTCCTCCAAGAGAAGAAATGTCACCTGGGATAGATTCCATGAAGCTTCCCCAGTCTGTCTTTTCGAGACCAATGCCTATATTCTTTCTAACTTTCCCTCTCTAGAAGCTATTTAAATGGAAGTTGGTGAAATGTACAATAGATTTCAGCTATCTAGGGTAGTCAAAGAGGCATTCTATCTTTACTATATGATGTTTCCTAGATTTCTGTCAATCCCGGGCAATCTTATATAGTATGCCTTTTCGTTCTCATTTTGGTTCTGGCTATTCACATTCACTTATGATTTTCTTTTCGATCCTCTACTAAGCCAAGATTAATTCAAGTAGAAAAAAAGGCGATATTCTTGAAAATGAAAATAAAGGCGGGCCTTCCCTTCTTATAGCACACATAGGTGAGAGCATCCCTACCTCATAATTTTCTTTTTCTTGAGCTGACTGAAAGTCCTATTTTGTTGGTTCAGGAGTGGGCTTAGATGAGGTTTTGTATACCTCTTCGCCCTTGACTTTTCTTCCTTTATGACTGACTTAACAGATGCCATACCTCTTCAGATTATTTCTCCTAGACCTATGGGGTTCTAGAGTAGAGAGAATTCTTATTGACTCTCTTTCTCTCAGGGGAACTTCCGGGATGAAAGAAACTAACCTGAGGGTAGTAGGTTATAAAATATGATTTTTGGCTTCTTTCAAAAGATTTTTCATTTTTAGAAAGAATAAGGAAACTCCATTCAATAGGAAGGCATGGAATTGGATGCAGTATGTATAATAGATCTCTTATTAAGCTCTTCACTCTTGTTAACTACCCTGCTCATGCTTTTGCTTTCATTGAAAATGAATAAGAATAAATTTTTTGAAGCATAGTAGGGAGGAGATCTCCCTCTTTGGATAGCTTAATTCTTTTCTATGAGTGGGAAAGTACCACAATAGACTCTTCATGGCTTGCTTTCAGTGCTTGTGAAAATCATCATCTTTGGGTTGAATGAATAGAAATTGGTAGAATGAACATATCTGATGTAGGTAGCCTGAAATAAAGTAAAGGGAAGTGGGGAGGCAATACACTCCTGAAGTTGCGCCTCTAGGTCCTGAGATTCTTGATAGAGCTTGAGTAGGCATAGAAGCTATCCCACCCAATAGGAGAAGAAAAAAAAATCTTCTGCTATCAATAAGAAAGAAGGAATAGCCTTTGATCCTGCCTTGAATAGCTATGTTTTAAGGTGTGTAGCAGGAGAAGACTTTCATACTTAAATGGATAACTGGAACTTTTCCAACCGATATTCAGTTAGCTTGACTGGTACTAGCACCTATATCTATTTTGATTGAAAACACTGATTCATAAGAGCATAGGCTTTTCCCTAGTGATCCATTTATTTTGTAGTTCAGTGTGCTAACGAATCGAAAAGAAAAAAGAAATGGTCTGACTTTGAAGTGTCATAGCATTTCAAGAACATACATCTTCTACTCCAGGATAGAGGATGTAGCACTCTCTAATTATGCTTGGCCTCACTTCAGTCATAGGATTCAAAAAGCATTTTCAATGAAATAATAGATTAATTAAAGTATCCACAGGATGAAAGAACTTGATGATAAAGTTTTGGAACTCTTCCTTCCAAAAATATCCTAGAGGACTCTTGACAAGAAACCAGGCCACGAACAATAGATTTCAGAAGAAGGAAGTTCTTACTTACTTCAAGACTTCTATTCTATTAAAGGAGATGAGGAACTCATGCAAGCGCAAGGGCGAGCTACCAAACCATTCTTTTTGGCAGACCTTAAACTTAAAATAAAAAATGAATGCGTGGCTGCTTAAGGAACGTAGTTCTTCTAGACACTCATTGCATGAGGATAATTGTCATCTTTGGTGACACTCTACTTCACATTGATGACACTGACATCAAAATCATCCTACTTGAAATTTCTTTGAAAAGACGCTAGTTGAGGGTGGATGTAGTTAAGGGCAAATCATCGGGAAAAAGGTGGGGTTGGAGAAAAGAAAGCTTGAGTAAAGTAAGGTAGGATTGGGGTAGACTAGACCCAGGGTAATAGTTATGTCTATGAAGGTCAAAGCAGAGAGAGAGGGAAAGAGAAAGAGTCAACTTATTCTACCTAGGAAAATATCTTAGACATCAAGTTTCTCGAGAATTTGCATAGTTACACAATAGCATAGCAAGCACGACTACATAGTATGCACAAACAAGCACAATATATAAAAGGTAAGGCAAGCATGCCGCGAAAATATTCATAGACTATTTTCATATGTGAACTAGCTTTACAACAAAGACTTGGTAATCTCCCTGCCTATTCTTGTACCCCTTAAAGAGTGAAAAAATTATCATCTTAGATTCCTTCATGATGAATTCATATCTTTTATCTCTTGATTTATTTTATCTCTTTTTTTTCTTGATGTTAATTGATCTAAAATATCATCAATGAATATAATAGATTGAATATTAAATAATGAAAATAATAAAAATTCAATAAATGAATAAAATAAATAATTCTATAATAAATATAATTAAATAAAAATAATAAATGAAATATGAAATATGAAGAAATAAATTCTAATGATTGAAATAAATTAAGAAATTCTAAAGTAAAAAGAAAAGATATTAAAGAAAAGATAGAAAGATATATATATATATATCTAATAGAGAAAATAGGAAAAAAAAGAAATAATAGATGATCTCTTGACAATAGTATATGTTGTATATATAAATATTAGATGTGAAAAGAGTCTTAATTCATCTATAATCTATAAAAGGTAATAGATATGGTACATAAAGAACAATAGGTGCACAACACAAATAAAAAAAAGAAAAAAAATATATTAGTACATATAGAAAGAATTAAAAATTGACTCATTCATTGAGTAAAGGATTGAATTGGATTTGATTGCTCAATCGAATAGTAACTTCCATTTATTTCTTATGAAATTAACTGATCAACTTGCTATTAGATATTTCTTTTTAATTTAGTACATTTCAAAAAAAGAATTTCGACATATTTCTTATGATTTATGATTATGATAAGCAGTCCCACTACTTCTAATCCTATAGTTTCTACACTTCAAGAACAAAACCTAAGGTGTATCACTCAAATTATTGACCCATTATTGGATGTCATTTTTCCACCGGGAAAGATACCTAATATTTAGAATGATTTGGTAATGAAAGGTCGAGATACTGTAGATCAGTAAATTAATGTAACTTGTAAAGTGGGAGCTCCTCTCAGTGTTCCAGTCTGGGGAGCTACTCTCGAACAAAACTTCAACATTCTTGAAGAGCCCGTTGATAATTTAGATCCTATTGATACACGCACAACATCTCTTATTTATAGATCTGCACCCGCCTTTATATAGTTAGATACAAAATTATCAATCTTTGAAATAGGGATTTTATTGGTGGATCCTTTAGCGCCCTATCGATGTGGAGGAAAATTCAGATTATTTGAGGGAGCTAGAGTGGGTAAAATAGTACTCATCATGGAATTGATCAACAACATTGCCAAAACTCATGGAGGCGTATCTGTATTTGGATGAGTAAGTGAACGTACTCGTGAAGGAAATGATCTCCACATGGAAATGAAAGCATCCAGGGTGATTAATGAAAAAAATCTTGTAGAATCCAAAGTGGCTCTAGTCTATGGTCAAATGAATGAATCGCCAAGAGCTCGTATGAGAGTTGGCTTGACTACCTTGACCATGGAGGAATATTTTTTGGATGTTAATGAGCAAGACGTACTTCTATTAATCGATAATATATTTTGCTTTGTTCAAGCAGGGTCTGAAGTCTCTGCCTTATTAGGTAGAATGCATTTTATAGTGGGTTATCAACCTACCCTTAGTACAAAAATGGGTTCTTTGCAAGAAAGAATTACTTTTACTAAAGAAGGATCCATAACATCGATCCAAGCAGTTTATGTACCTACGGATGATTTGACTGACCCCACTCCTACCACAACATTTGGACATTTAGATGCTACTACGGTATTATCAAAAGGATTAGCTGCCAAAGGTATTTATCCAACAGTAGATCCATTTGATTCAACATCAACTATGTTACAACCTCGGATCGTTGGTGAGGAACATTAGAAATTACGCAAATGGTTAAGCAAACTTTATAATGTTATAAAGAACTTTAGGACATTATAACTATCCTTGGGTTTGACAAATTATCCGAAGAAGATTGTTTAACTATAGATCTAAAATTGGAGACATTCTTTTCTAAGAATTTCAACATTACGGATGGCCAGAATAAAGCCACGAAAGAACCTAACTTCTAAGGAGGTTGCCCCAGTATGTGTATTTTAATTCAACTTGATACAGAAAGTATTATGACTAGCTATGGTTGAGATGTTTATCTAATGATGAAGAAAGAGGCAAGCCATGTATTTCGTACATTCAGTGGTGTATAATGCCCAGCCAAAGATGCGAGTGAAGCTCAAACAGATGGGGTACTACTGGCCTACAATGGTCCAGAATTGTATAGACTATGTTAAACACTGCAACATTTGTCAAATATATGGAGACTATTTTCCAAATCCCTTGCATCCTATCGTAGCATCCTAGCCTATCTTTCTATTATGCGCTAGTACCAAACTGACCTACCGAGCATATGAAAAAGAGAATCTTTTTTAGAACCACACTCCCTTTGCCCTTGTTCCATGGCTAAAAAAGAAGGGAATAGTTGTTGTTACCTTATCTTACAACTAAAGCGATGATTTCATTTTTTCTCCGCAGTCTTCTTCATAGCAATGATTCTTTCTCGTTCAAGAATCATTATTTTGGTGATCAAATGACGAAATAAGTATACTAACTGTATAGGAGCATTCGTTGGAATGGCATAAGTTATTCTTTGATAGGATTCCAATGGGATCATAGAATCCACTAAGGATGCAATAGGTATTTGTGATTGATCAGCTTCTAGTGTGACCAAAGACTTTCTATCTACATCTAGAAGGACTACACAATCATGTTGTTGGTTTGACCCACCATTGATATTCTTCTTTCTCGGACTAATTTTTTTCAGTCTTGAACAAGAATTAGTCAAAAACGTCCCGATCATCCATTGAACAAGAATCATTGATACAACTCGCCATCTATCTCTTCCATGATCTCAGATAGAAAGAGATTCTTATTCTTGAAAAAGAAGTTTTTTCTCCACATTTCGTATAAAGGGAATCAAACCCGATTCTTCCACAACCCCCACGAAAAGAAGGGTCCTCCCTTAACTAAATGAACTACGAGAATTCTTGTGGTTGCCTACTTGTAAGATTTCATAAGTCCTAGGCAGACCACTTTGTCAACACTAGCTAAAACACTTTACTTGACCTCCACCTTCTTCTATGATATTTGTCAACCTAATTATTAGTGAAAGCCATTGCCATGATCTGGTTTCATCAAACCTCATCACGTAGGTGGAGGCTAGACCATTGGTAGTCTTTAATTCAGACTTTCCTCACCTTGTCTAAACCCATGAGGTTGATCTCAACTCATTAGGAATGGAAATTGGAAACTCACTGACTTGAATAGCTTGATGCGCCTGGCATGGGTAAACGTGACTCTTCCCTATGATGATTATTTATTATTGGCCAGTTCAAATGTACAATGGTCTATCATCGCTCCATCTAAGGCAAGTGGTAATCTTCAAGGATGTTGTGCTCGATCCCACTCCTTGATCCAACCTCATTTTCTTGGTATGCTCAGGTCACACTCTCTTTCTCTGCTCGGCTTGCTCATCAAGGATGGGAAAAGCTATTTGTTCGATGCTACAGTTATACATAAAAAGATTGAATACAGGGTTTGGGCATCCATCTTTCTTTCTCAGAGTGCTATAAGCCCATCTTTCCAATTCGAATTAAGACCCTTCTTTCAAATCTACTTCAAATGAGGTTGCTACCTTCCCATTCCCTCTCCTCTTTTTTTCTATAAAAAAGTAGTAGTCTTCAATGGTGGTGGGGTCTTATTGTTTGGATCATTTCCTTTTCCTCCTACTACATAGGCAAGATCTCATCCTTCAGTGAATCTTGGGGCTCAGAAGAGTGCTCCCTATGACAGGAAATTGGGGTCCAAAGATCATCACTTCGACGATGTGGACACGGCCAACCCATCATGTGCGATTCAACAAGTTAAATGTAGAAGAATATGCTCTCCTCAAAGGGTCAAGCCACCACTCAGAACTACAGGATCTGACTATCATCTCTCACTACACGAGCTCATAGGGCAAGATAAAGATCCGAAAAAAGGTTAAAAAGATTGTAACCTTCACTTCAGAATGCTTTCATTAGTGCTGAAAAGAAAGCATTAAATGATAAGAGAAGACAACTAAGGCACAGCTAGTGACGTGCCATTGTCTGAAGAGTTGAGAGAGAGTAGAAGTGCTTTCCTTCACGCTGAGTGTGAACTATTTCAAGCTGCTGCTATACGAGGAAGATTGCTTATGACATCAATTAGGTAGGTCAGTCTGTCGAATAATTTCTTAAAGTATGTAATGTTTTGAGTAGGAGTTGAGTGAAGGGTCTCGCTTTCAAGTTGTATCGACTGGTAATATGCCATAGCGACAGGTTCAGAATCAGACCCACGAAAGAAAACATTATAGTTTCTTATTAAAATCGAAAAGAAAGGTTATAGTTTCTTCTTAAATCGAAAAGAAAGAGCAAAAAATAAGTTATTTGCAATTGGTCTCACTGGGAGGAAAAGTTAATTACTTTAAAAGATAGGGGGCACAAAGACGTAGGGTTGTTTCATCAGGATCTGGTCCCTTCCACTGATAGTTGAGTAAGCTTCCTCTATCTTCTATCTTCCAGTCGATCTTCCACTTGCACTTCCTGTCGAAAGCAAGCTACTGCTTCCCTCACCACTGAGTACTCTGAACTGGTCCTTATTAACCCCTATACTTGATTTGTTCCATTTTATTCTTTCAGAATCAAACTATTGCATTTTCTTCTTGACTTGAAGAACAAACTATCACCTTTTTTTCTTGATACTACTTTTTGAATCAATCCCCTATCCTTCTGCTTTTTCTTATGTAGCCTTCTGAAGCTCTTTTTATTTGAACTACTGTTTAACACTGCCTATTGTGAAAGATCAAGAAATTGACTGGTGGGCGCTTTATTTCCAACTGATACTTTTTTATGACTTTGATTATGCTTGACCTTAGATTAGACCGATTCTCCTGTTGCTCAACCTACTAGTTAGCTACACATTCAGCTTCAAATTCTATTAATATAGGACTCAGAGGCTATTACTATTAGTTCTCTCGATCCCACAAGCAAAAAGAAAAGGAAGGAGTTTCAGTGCCCTTCTCAAGAGTTGAGTTCCACCTCCTTGCGAGCTAGTCTAAATTAGAGTAGTGTTGAATTCTTCCGCCTTCCCTTCTATATCAATTCTAACTACTATAAGGCCAACCATTGATCCAGGCATAACCAAGTTGGGTCCCCAGCCAATTTCAATTGGAGTTGTATTCACTCGGGAGGAACAAGTAACCAAGCACAAAGAAGACACTTATTATAAGCCACATAGCAAGAATTTTTAGTGTTTCTTTTGCAAGCTCAAGAAGAAATAACTTTCACAAAGTGAATAACTATTACCACCTATGGGTTTTTGATGTGTTCCATGAGCCAGAAGAGCAAGAAGGGGGTCATCTGATAGAGACCGAAACAACACACTACTGAAAGTTTAAGATGGGGGCAAGTGTGCATGCTAGATTCAAAATTTGGAAGAAAAATGAGACCAATGTATTGATTCTCATTATTTCTAACCAGCTACCAAAATGGTCTGTTTGACAGAAAGCATCCATCGCCTCTTGCGGATAGGTGGGATTAGGACCAATATCATACTATTCTAGAGACAGATAGGTGAACAACGAAAAGAAAATCCCCAGCTATGAATGTGCTAATGTTTGCTTCTTAATCCTTTCCCACCAACCCTCCATCCCTACTTCTTTCAGTGTGAAGCATACGTGGAATGCCAACATGTGAAGCTTTATCACGATTGATTTACTACAAAGCCAACACTACCATACCATCTATTCCATAGATTTTTGTAAAGAAAATGACCTCTCTATCCAACATTATCAAACTCATTCTTCTTTCTAGCACCTCGTGTAGTGTACTTTGTCAAAGGGCCTCAGGATAGTCAAGAAATTATCAACAAGATTCTCGCATCAATGACTAACAGTGCTATTTGAAAGTAAAGAAGGAAGATACGTAATGATGCGAATCCCTAGAGCGGTATGCGATCACAAAAGTCATTGTATAGAATGTCGATGCTTTTTTCTGATCGATTAGTTTTTGAGAATCATGGTCTCAAAAGAGGAAAGATATGAGAATGGTTTAGAAGTTAGCTCTTTTCGAGAGATCAACAAACTTGATCAAGTCAGGCGAATCATGAATGTTAGGTGTGGATTGAAAGAAAGTCAGCAACGTTCATCCTGACTTAGATAACTAGCTCCTATCTGACTACTTATCCGCATGGGAAATTCATGAAAATAAGAGTACCAAGTACTACTTTTCCTCACTGTCTGTTTTGTTGTTGATTCGTTCCTAAAAAGCTATACTTTATTTATGACAAAGTCAGGCGCTACGGGGTGCTATAGGTATGGGACAATATTTCATTCTATTAAACCTATTCAGTCTTTCATTATAGAATAGAATGTTTTTTTTTTGGAGTGAGACTCAAAAGAAAGGGATCTAGCCGTCTTCCATAGATCTATCACAAAGTTCAAGCTAAGAATTCTATGGTGAAACTCTTAGGACAAAGACATTGAAGAAGTACGAAAGGCTAAGGAACTAACAACCATACCAAGGAAGCTTGTTCCATGTTAGCAGCTTATCTTTTTTATTTATTTTTTATATTTTGACTATCCGGTCTAATGCACGGGTCTTTTTGTGCAGGACGCCTAGCTACAAACTCTATATGATTCAATGGGTGCCACACTGTCTTAAGCATCAGCGCCATATTTCTCAGCATCTAAAGTTATTAGGCAGGTACAAGATTCAAACTCCAGTCTTCAGGGCATGAGCCTGATGAGTTGACCAATTCCTCTACCCCGCTTGCTGCTATAAGTTGGCAGCCTACTTCGACACCCCGAGAAGAAGGGTGTAGCAACTTCAGAGGTAGTGTGACTGACCGCAATTGTGGTACGACACTCTTTAATTTTTTTTGTTAGAAAGTTCAATTCGTTTAGTATGAGATCTCGTCACACCTCATGATGCTTACTCCTCTCGTCTATTGAAGTTATGTTCAAAAATCTCATATGAGAACTTGTATAGAGAAGGATTTACCGCTGGCTGCAGTTCTTCCATACCAACTTAGTTGCTTGGTGCTACTATTCGCGTAATAATTGGTTCACCATAGGTTGACCCAACCCAGTCCTCTCATACTATGGTTGGCTCCTTACAGGTCTCCCTTTCACACCAATGGTAGATAGGAACTGAATTGTCTCATGACATTCTAAACCCAACTCACGTATTATTTCATCGGTAAACAACCGAACACTTGGTACCTTATAGTTTCTTTTGAAATTAAGAAGAAAGAGCAAAAAATGAGTTATTTGCAATTGGTCTCACTGGAAGGAAAAGTCACTTACTTCAAAAGATAGGGGGCATAAGGATGTAGGGTTGTTTCATCAGGATTCGGTCCCTTCCACTGATAGTTGAGTAAGCTTCCTTTGTCTTCTATCTTCTACTTAGTCCACTTGTGCTTCTAGTCGAAAGCAAACTACTTCTTTCCTCAGCATTGAGTACTTTAAACTAGTCCTTATGAAGACATTTACTTGGCTTGTTCTCTTTTCTTCTTTTAGAATCAAACTATTGCCTTTTCTTCTTGACTTGAAGAACAAACTATCACCTTTTCTTCTTGATACCATTTTTTGAATCAATCCCCACTTCTCTAACTATCCTTATACTTTTCCTTGTGCAGCCTTCTGAAGCTCTATTTTTTGAACTACCGTCTGACATTGCCTATTGTGAAAGATCAAGAAATTGACCAGTGGGTGCTATCTATCCAACTGGTACTTTTTATGACTCTGATTGTGGTTGACCTTAGATTAGATCGATTCTCATGTTGCTCAACTTGCTAGTCAGCCGCGCATGGAGCTTCAAATTCTATTAATACTAGACCCAGAGGCTATTACTATCAGGTCTCTCGATCCCATGAGCAAAAGGCGAAGGAAGGAGTTTCAGTGCCCTTCTCTGAGAGTTGAGTTATGCCACCTTGCTAGCTAGTCTAAATTGGAGTAGTGTTGATTTCTTCCACTTCCCTTCTATATCTATTCTAGCTACTGTAAGGCCAATCATTAATTCAGGCATAACCAAGTTGGGTTCCTGGCCAGTTTCAATTAGAGTGGTATTCACTCAGGAGGAACAAGTAATAAGTACACAGAAGATACTCATTATAAGCTACATATGGGTTTTTAGTGTTTCTTTTGCAAGATCAAGAAGAAATGACTTTCACGAAGCGGATAACTATTACCACCTATGGGTTTTCGATGAGTTCCATGAGCTGGAAGAGCAAGAAGGGGGCCATCTGACAGAGAACAAAACAACACACTACTGAAAGTTTAAGATGGGGGGCAAGTGTGCAGGCTAGATTCAAAATATGAAAGAAAAATGAGAATAATGTACCAATTCTCATTACTGCTAACCAGCTACCAAAATGGGCTGTTTGACAGAAGGCATCTATCTCCTCTTACAGATAGGTGGGATTAGGACAAATATCATGCTATTCTAGAGATAGATATGTGAACAGTGAAAAGAAAATCCCAAGCTATGAATGTTCTAATATGTGCTTCTTGTTCCTTTCCCACCAACCCTCCATCCCTACTTCTTTGAGTGTGAAGCATAGGTGGAATGCCAACATGTGAAGCTTTATCACGGTCGATTTAGTATGAATCCAACACTACCATACCATCTATTCCATAGATTTTTAAAAAGAAAATGATCTCTTTGTTCAACATTGTCAAACTCATTCCTCTTTCTAGCGCCTCGTGTAGTGTACTTTATCGAAGGGCCTCAGGACGGTCAAGAAATTGTCAACAAGATTCTGGCATCAATGACTGACAATTCTATTTAAAAGTGAATAAGAAAGAAAAACAACAAAGCGAATCCCTTAGAGCGATATTAGATCACAATAGTCATTGTATAGAATGTTGATGCTTCTTTTCCAATATGTTAGGTTTTCGAGAACCCTGCTCTCAAAAGAGGAAACATAAGAGAATATATTAGAAGTTTGCTCTTTTCGAGAGATCAAAAAACATGATCAAGCGAGGCAAATCATGAATGTTAGGTGTGGATTGAAAGAAAGTCAGTAAGGTTCATCCTGGCTTAGATAACTAGCTCCTACCTAACTGACTACTTATCCACATCGGAAAGTCATGAAAAAAAGAGTACCTTGTACCACTTTTCCTCACTATCTATTCTGTTGTTGAATCGTTCCTAAATAGCTATACTTTCTTTACGACAAAGTTAGGTGCTATGCGGTGCTAGAGGTATGGGACAATCTTTCATTCTATCAAACATATTCAGTCTTTCACTATAGAATAAAATGTTTTTTTAGAGTGAGACTAAAAAGAAAGGGATCTAGCCACCTTCTATAGATTTATCAAGAAGTTTAAGCTAGGGATTCTATGGAAAAACTCTTAGGACAAAGACATTGAGGAAGCATGAAAGGGCAACGCAATAAAGACCAGACCAAGGAAGCTCGTTCCATGTTAGCAGCTTGTATTTTTTGTATTTTGACTATACGGTCTAACGCACAGGTCTTTGTGTACATGACGCCTAGCTACAAACTTTATATGATTTTGCAGGTGCCACACTGTCTTATGCATCAATGCCATATTTCTCAACATCTAAAGTGATTGGGCAGGGACATGATTCGAACCTTCAGTCTTCAGGGCATGAGCCTGATGAGTCGACCAATTCCTCTACCCTGCTTGCTGCTTGGGTTGGCAGCCTTCTTGTGACCTAGAGAAGTACGGTGCAGCAACTTCAGAGGTAGCGAGACTAACCACAATTGTGGTTCAACACTCTTTAATTTTTTTGTTGGAAAGTTCAATTTGTTTAGTACGAGATAGCTTCACACCTCTCATCTATCGAAGTTCTATTCAAAAATCTAATATGAGAACTTGTATAGAGTAGGATTTTCTGCTAGCAACATTTCTTCCATACCAACTTAGCTGCTCGGAGCTACTATTTGCATAATAATCGATACACCATAGGTTGATCCAACCCAGTCCTCTCATACTAAGGTTGGCTCCTGGCAATTCTCCCTTTCACACTAATGGTAGATAGGAACTGAATTGTCTCATGATGTTGTAAACCCAACTCACATATTATTTCATTGGTGAACAACCGAACCCTTGGGACCTTCTTCAACCCCAGGATGTGATGATTTGACATCGAGGTGCCAAATGACTCCATCGATAAGAGCTTTTGTGAGCATTAGCTTGTTATCCTCGACGTACCTTTGATCTGTTGAGTGAGAGCCCTTCCACACGGGACTCTTGTATCACTATGGCCGACTTTCATCTTTGCCGACCAGTTGGTGTCACAGTCAGGCAGGCCTATATCATTATGCTCACGAGCAGAATCAATGCTTGAGCCTACTTTCTCACATCCCTGTTACCCTTTAGGAGGCATCCGCCCCAGATAAACTACACCCCCTCCCCGAATGATTGGTGCTGCGGTTAGGCATCCTTAGAAGAAATAGTGGTCCTTCAAGATTAATTATTATGTGTCACCACCTCCCATGTATCTTATACATTCGATCAAGGTTGTCACTGCGAAGCTATAATCAAGGTGCACAGGGTCTTACCATCTAGTTATTGGTACTCCACATCTTCATGGAGAATTAAATTTCAATGGGTCCTTGTCGGAGACAACAGGGCAATCTTTACTCCATTCGTGTAGGTCACTACTTATGCGACAAAGAATTTCACTACCTTAGGAAACTTCTCCTTCCAACCTTCTAGTACCGTGCAGGTGTTAGACTCTGTACATGGTGTTACCACTTAGTAGAGTCCTATGTTTTTAAGAAATAGTTACTATCCCCTAGTATGTGCTATTTCCTAATCAACAGATAGTAAAGCACACCGTCTCTCAAAGTTATGGGGTCATTTTGCCGAGTTTCTTCGACATGATTTTCTCGACGCACCCTAGTACACTCTACTTGTGAACCTGTATCGGTTTGGGGTACGTTCAGTTCACCTGGAGGATCTACCTTCCAATTCAAAGTTTTTTCCTAGAAGTTTCCACTATCGTTGACTATGACAATAGTCGCAACCGACTATTAAGATCCTCGCTACTATGACAGGGTGGTATGCTATGCTCTCTCACGACCCCCACTCTAATCAAATCCTCTTCTACTAAAGATGAAAAAGGTGAGCACTAAAATGAGAAACGAGATAGCTTTCAGTGTACTTATACAATGAAATATGATAGTGACGCAACATGACTTTGATTCACACTTGAAAGTGCTTCGAAAGGATAGGTGCGCGCAGCCTGCGCCTCGCATGTTCGCCTGCTGGGCTGAGTGTTTGCCCACTTTAGAGCATTCACTTTTAGAGAATAATCTTTGAAAAATTGCAGGTATTTGAGAGCCTCTATTTGCTAGTCTAAAAGACGATCGCCTTTAGAAGTGCTTGTAGTGTAAGGCGACTGGGCTAGCCGAGCCTCTCTGAATTAGTTAAGACTTTGATGACTCAAGACGCAAAGCATTAAGGAAAAGAGAGCAATGGGAAGAGGGGGCAGCCCTTAGCCCGATCATCCATTTTGCTCCAATAGACATGCATGGTTCAGTATTTAAAGCAACTTCGTCACTTTCATGTACCTATCGGATGGCAGCCCTTTCGGGGGTTCTTTAGGGACTGATTCACTATGCTTAGTTTGACTGAACATAGAAAGCCTTCCACTGCCAAACAACATGTTTTTCATAGGGTTTCTTGTTACTCATGTCAGCATTCATCATATATCTCCAGGTGTTGTCACTAAAAACCTTCCTCGATTGATAAAACATTCCACTGCTGACACTTGAAAAAGTTGCTTTTAAGGTCTTGTCGCTTCGGTGAATCAATTGAACCCTGAGACATTTTCGATTCCATGAAGCAAGACCAATGAGCTATTACACTTCCTTCAAAGGATGGCTGCTTCCAAGCCCACCTCCTGGTTATCATCGCTTGATCACTTTCTTTTCCACTAAGTGATTGCTTAGGGACTTTAGCGTACGATATGGGTTGTTTCTCTTTCAACTTTCGATCATTAGCACCTAAGAAGTATGTCTATACAAATGATGACGACCTATATTCGGAGTTTCCCTGGGCTCGGTAAAGCAAAATGGGAGCCACCCTAGCCCATTGAGTGATGTACCTCGGGCATCGACATTATACGCTCTATTGAAATAGATTTCATGAAAAACTAGCTATATCCGGTCTTGGTAGGCCTTTCACCCCTAGCCACAAGTCATCCCCATATTTTCCCACATACGCGGGTTTGGTCCTCCAAGGCATGTGAGAGCTCTCTTCAACCTGCTCATGGCTAAATCGATTGGTTTTGGGTCAAATAGGAAGATCTTCCACCTCTTCCAAGCACCTACCTAATGGCTTAAGATGCTATTCCCATTTCCTCACTGACTCATCATGCGAAAGGTACGTCATTAGATTGAGTGCTAAGTGCTCCGCTCCTTCGATTGGTTATTTGCATCAGATCTCAGGTTCCCTATTGCACTCCATGATGGAGGTTCTTTTCACCTTTTCCTCATGGTACTTATACACTATTGGTCATTGAGGAAGACATAGGCTTAGAGGGTGGTCCTCCTTTCTCACGTAAAAGTGATCATCATTCGAACATACTACCTTTGATTAGGAAGGATTGAACCATGGGAATAAATGAATAGAGCTATCACCTTCTTTGGCTAGATCTTCCAATCTTTTCATAAAATCAATTCACTGTGCACCCCACCCCATCAGTTCTGTATTGCCTACACTTGCACCCCAAAATAGTTGCTGACTTTGTATAAGTCATCTAAGCGCGCCACTGCAACTTGACTCTCCCCTGCTTGCTGCTTGTTTGTTTTTCCATCATCCAATCCACAACAAATCGAGTGAAACTACTTCTCTTTCACTACGTACCTTGTTCCGCTCTTGCTCGCCCCTACTAACATTTTCTTTTTTATTTTTCCTTTTTTTAGCTACTTAGTTGTTTTAAGTCGCTAAGTTTGAAAAGTCAAAAGAGCACAGACTAGCCACGAAGCTTGGATACAGTTTCTTGATCGGAGATCCATGGATCATAAACACTCTCTCTCCCCATGGCCTTTTGCCTCTGAAAGCATCCTTCCTTCTCAATGCCCGGGCATCCATCCAATGCATGATTTTCAATTGCTTGAATGTGGTAGATTGAACACCCACCCAATCTCAATTTGACGTGGATAATTCTAAAAGAAAAGCCTGACTTGAATGTGATTGAAGTAGTAAGTTACTTCAATCGGCCTATTCATTGGCACCTTTGGGTGAGATCTACTCTGTGATCTTGGCTACCATTAGATGAAATGGCTTTTACTAGAGAGAAAATAACATCTTATGATATCTGAAGATAGAAAAGAATGATTCTAGACGAGAAACAGAAAAGAAAACTATAGGACAGCCAAGCTATTGACGAGCTTAGATTCTGACCCTTCATCTCATTTGCCTTGCTAAAGGGCATTCCCCTCGAATTTTGAAGTGGCTTGCTACTAGAAGAACTTGTTATATTCTAGACTCTTTACTTTCTGGCTTTTGACTTGACTCTTTTCTTTACTATTTAGATAAAATAGAGAAAGATTTTCTATTACTATTATTCATATTAGATATGAATATTTGCAATATTGTCTATTTTTCAAAAGTAAAATTACACTACTTTTTTAGATTCGTTTTGTATATATTTCTTTAGAAAATAAGAAAGAGAAAATACATATGTAAGAATTACATTATAAAAATCTGAGAATGAAGATAGAAAATCGAAACTTATTTGGCTATGAAAATATAATCATTTGAGAATCTTTTTCTTTTCTTCTTTTTTTCTATTTTTATGTTATGATATTCTTATTGAGAGATCTTTTTCAATTTATGAAATTTAGTCTAGATAATAACTAAGAAATAAATGGATTTTGAACAATATATGTTTTTCACATGCAAAGATAAAAAGGAATCACCTACCTTTTGAATGACAGTTCCAAAAAATCGTACTTCTATGTCAAAAAAGTATATTTGTAGAAAGATTTGAAAAAAAGAATCTTTAGAGGCAGTCAAAGCTTTTTCTTTAGCTGAATCTATTTCTACCGGAAAGTTAAAAAGTTTTTTTGTGTTGGAAAAATTTTTATTGACATGTTCAAAGAACTTCCAAATTGTCATTTTTGAATTAGAAGACAAAGATTGAAATTTGACTAATATATTATGTATCTAAATAAGAATTCATATTCAGAATATAGACACAATAGATATAATAGAATCTAAAATCTTGAAAATATTCTCCTTTAGATTCTATTTCATCCTCTCCTAAGGGTAGGTTCTTACATATTACTCACCCGTCCGCCACTAGAAACACCACTTCTAGTCTGACTTGCATGTGTTAATCATGCTGCCAGCATTCATCCTGAGCCATGATCAAACACTCCATGACATTTATAGTCCTATTACTTATAGCTTCCTTATTCGTAGATAAAGCCGATTCAGAATTATCTTTCATTCTAAGGTTGAAGGCTTGTATCCATCCATGCACTTTATATTAGCTTGGAGTTCACTCCCAGAAATATAGCCATCCCAACCCTATCACTTCAATCCCACAAGCCTCTAATTATATCACGATTGGGGACAAAGTTCAAATAGAAAAACTCCCATTTAGTTTAGGGATAATCATGTTCAAACTGATGACTTCCACCACGTCAAGGTGACACTCTACTGTTGAGTTAGATCCCTTCCCGATCTCATCGATAAATCTAACTAACTAATCCTAAGGCAAAGGCTCGAGAAACTAAACTCCACAATTCCTGAAGAACCTAGAGTTGGGCCTTATTTTCACACTATTATGCTATGGATAGTAAAATAATGGAAAAAATTGGATTTCATTGTCAACTGCTCCTATCAAAAATAAAATTGACTATGGATTCAAGCCAGTTTCCTAAAATATGTTTTCCAATCTAAATCAAATAATTTTTACATGAAGAAGATTTTTTTTCAGCATGCTATATTCGATACTAAAAGAGAGGTTAGTTTGCTATACTCGACTGAAAGGAGAGGTGTTTATAGGCTCGAGCAAAGTTAGAGGAATGAGACAACTAGTATAATTTTATTCTCTTACCATTAAGGGCTTGGGTGCTTTTCTAAGGGAATGAAGTGAAGGGGGTAAAAAATTCTCTCTTGAAAATCAAGTAATTATTTTTTGTCTACCAAGGCGCTAGTTTTTCTCTTTAAAAAAAAGGCGCAAAGTAGTAGAACTCATGCCAACAATTCTTTAATGATATAAATGAGAAAGGAAAAAACTAAGAATATTTGAATTATTAGAGTTATACCAGGTCATGAGAAATGATAACCTTTTCCTTTTGGCATCAAAGCGTGTTTCTATCCTGTTCAGCTTAAAGATAGAAGTGGAAACACTATGACATTTGAAAGAGAGCATGACCAAAGAAACTTTTTGACAAATTTCCTAAGTTAGATAATTCATAAAAAAAAGTGCTTTAGAAGAGCTTAAAAGATGCTATTTTGATTCTATTCTGAATAGATGTCTGAAAGAAAATATAAGCAAGGAATCGGAAAAAGATCCAATCAATGCTTGAAGTCTCAAGAGATTTCAGATTAAGTGATAAATAAAGCGAAGAAACTCTTTCTTTGGAATGTCAATTAAAACCAAAAATATGAATTATAGAATTCTTATCCTCGAGGATTAGCTTATCGTTAAAGAACTTTACCTTCCAAATTATCATAGGATATATTAGATAGGATCTAGGCACCATATTGATTCCAAGAGCACCTTTTGTATAGAATTTCTTCTTTCCACTCTTGTACAAAGAAAGAATAGCACCTTGCATTCAAAGGATTTTCCTAGCTTTCATCCTTTGTATATCATGAATAAGAAGAAAGTAGGTGGGGGGAAGTTATGAAAGCCGAAATCATATCTTGCATAACCAAAAAGTGATGAAGTAGAATATTGAGACTTTAGACTTTGACTACAAATGATCGAAGGTATAATCCTTAGACTGGAACTACAGACGATAAGGGGATTATTCACAGAGTAGGCTCCTCTTCTATTTTGAAGGGTGCGATTGGTATTCATAAGAGGTCTTAGGACGATAGCTCTAAATAGTACATTTAGCTTTGCAGACCCTTAGTTTTCTTTCAAGCAGCAAAGGGGGAAGGAAAGGAGGCCCATCAAAGTCACTTTCCCAGGTTAAGGTATGTTCAGTGGCGTGTAGCTAATCTCACTAAAATCTCAGATTGAGGGACAACTCTGTCTCTGCTTCTGCTCGTGTGCTTGTGAAAGAAAACTCATGGCCTAGCCTAGTTGCTGAATGAGCCTACAAGTGGTAACCTCTCTGCATCCGTCATCCTTTTTGAAGAAGCTGCTGAGCTAGATTCCAAACTTTCAAAATCCCATGACTTCCGTAGAAGTAGGTTCAATGTTGGGACTCTAAAAAGAGATTCTACTAATAAAAAAGAAGTGGACCACCATTTCACAAACACAACCTACTGATGCGATGCACCAACACCACAAATTTTAAATCTTATAGTAGATCATTCATTAGCAGTAGCACCAGCGAAGATACAAATAGCATAAACAAGGTGAGTCAATAGCTAGAAGGGTAGGTCAGGAAATTCAATTTTGGAAGATGACTCACCTCATAAAAGTATAGATAGTACATGTACAGGCATAGGTCATTGATCGCCCATGATAAGAAGTAAGAGGGAAGCTAGGTCAGTTAGTAGCATCTTTCATCAATTTCAGAGTCTCTTTCTCTAGATCTAGAACTAGTTGACCTTTCATCAAAAGCAGAGGTAGTAAAAGATCCAATTGTAGATCCTATTGTTGAGGTAGAACTAGCTTCACTGATAACATAGACTCCTTCAGTTGATCCGATTTGATCATTTCTACGAGGATAGAAAAGACTAAGATAAACGCTTTGTCAGTAGAGACGAGAGCAGGGCCTGAACTCTTCACTTTAGAAGAGGGGCGATCCATAGATTGACCAGGTGTAAGCATAGGGAATCAGAGCAGAGCAAGATGTAGCATACTTATCCGTTCCCTTGTGATCGATAGCCGGACCCAGGACCGATATCTAGCCATTCCCATGGACCTAAAAGTAATAGTAGCATTCTTAAGAGTGTGCCTAGCATCATAGCCTATAGTAGGATTCCTGCAATTAAATGGATTCCAGAGTAGTGCTATAACTTCAACTGAGAGGAGATTTGAATTTTTCTGATACAAAGATTCTCTCTTTTGAGTTGACTAAGGAACACAACCTTGTGGTGTACCTTGTGTTGCTGTAGATAAGGCATCTTTTTACGCATTCTGGAGCCCTTTTTGCTGGACAATATATCAAACATGTAGGTCGTAGCCTCATGCAGTACTGAGGAGGAGTCCACTCCACGATACTACAAATTCAAATGTCTGTGTCCTTGATAAGTTGTGGTCTATCATGTTTCTTCCTCTTCCTTAAAAAAAGTCTTCGAAAGGTGGAGTAATCCTAGGATTGCTAAGTTGGTATAGAGTATTTGCTCTTTCTAAAAGAAAATATGAGTATGGACGAAGGGACCAAAAGTCTCTTCAAAAGCCATACCTTACATATACCAAATTACAATCTTGGGGAGTGTCGTAAGTAGATATGTGTTGAGTTATTAACCAGGTCTGCCTGAATGCTTTCCGCATATGTCTCCACTGATTCCAAAATTTTATTCAACTTTGTCTTAGTCGTCGACTCCTAAGACCTACATCCACCCTGTTCATGAGTCTCGGAAGTGAGTCAACATTTGAGCATGTGGCACACCTGATCGACCCTAATGGACTTTTGACACTGTACCCGCCCGAGTAGCTTGCCAAGCTCGGTAGTCTTTTATTCTTTGATCGTGAGTTGCCCGTGACATCTGGTTATGATGATCCTGTGCTCTTGTGCAGAGTAGTTACTTTAGGCCTTGGCTAGCTAATAAAGAGTGGGATACGATGAATTCCCGACCAAGCCAGGATATTTCGGGTGAAGCTATAGAGTAGAGGCAAGGTGCGAGTGTTTGCAATTTGGTAATCCAATATGATAGACCTTGTTAAGACCTTTGCATGATTTGGTGATGGAGGTTCTTAGTCGCCTTGCCATCGACGATACTTTTGATCAACTTCTACCTGCTCAACAGAAAGATGCATTTGCATTCATTCGACCTTCAAGTTGCTTCTGACACTTTGCCAGTAGTGCTAACAATATAAATACTGATTGGCGTGTTTGGGCAATCCTTTGCCAAGTCATGGTTGTTTTTGATGACCGTGATCAATTTTTGGGGAACTGAATGGAGCTATGAAAAGAACACTTCTCACCCTCATGGAAGAGCATATCATTTCACAAAAAGCGCTAAGCTTCAAGATGTGAACAAATCGGATGTGCACATTCATGTATCCGGTGCTCTCTTTCTTTTATGTGTTTTTGTTGAATGGAATGACTGTACCCTTCCTCTATGGAAGAGAGCCTTTTCTAGTGAATGCAATCACTTTTCTTTTTTCATAATCAAACTCTTGTTTGATGCTATGCTTCCAAATTTTTGGTTTCCAACTATGTTTATTTTTAATGAGAATATATATACCTTCTTTTCGAAAGAGAAGACCAAGTGTCCCTAGCCCTAGTGGAACTCCCTTTCCATATATAACCTTTTCTTCCTTTTCAAGCACAGGTGCTGATCTCATCAAGTAAGTTGTTCAATTAGCTCTACTTCTTCTACCTGGTCACGGGATAGGAGATGAAATTTTTTTCAAGAAGAGAAGCTCGACTCATTCGGACAAGTGCCTTCTCTTTTCAAAGAAAGAGGGAGGGATTCAAGATGGAATCCATTCTACTCAAGACTTTGTATGATACATAGAGTGATTAGCATGAAACCCGAAGTGAGCATGCCCTAGAGGCGAAGGATGAGGATCAACCATTACATTCTATGAAGGAAGCCTACTCTTTCTAAAGAGAGGGGGGACACAACTTTGGATAGATTTTCTATGACATGAGAAAGAAATAGAAGCACTTTCTAAAAGATTATGCTTTTAATGCCATGCATTTCAGAGAATATAGAGGTCAGGGCATGTGAACCTCATCCTAGCATTATGTTATGGGAGCATATCCCATCTTCTATGAAGTAGCACATTTGAAAGCCTCATATTTAAAATTATAGAGACATATCATATTAAATTGATATAACATAGGAAATGCAATAGGTGGTTCTATGGGGAGCTGATACATAAATCGAGGGTAGCTTGTCTTGGAATGAAAGAAAACCTCAAGTTTGAGCACTTTCTAAAAGATTATGCTTTTAATGCCATGCATTTCTAGAGAGAATAGATACCAGAGGTCAGCATCAGGGCTAGCTATGTGAACCTCATCCTAGCACCTTATGTTATGGTCGAGCATATCCCATCTTCTCCCATGAAGTAGCACATTTGAAAGCCTCATATTTAAAATTATCCTACTTCAGTTAGACATATCATATTAAATTCGATATAACATAGAGGAAATGCAATAGGTGGTTCTATGGTAGGAGCTAGCCGTGATACATAAATCGAGGGTAGCTTGTCTTGGAATGAAAGAAAACCTCAAGTTTGAGCATTGCATTAAGTTTCTATGATTAGATTGAGAAGGTGATGCCAGTTTGGTTACCATATCTCAGAAAAGCTTTGGATTTCTTCATGAACAACACTCATAGACCGGCACTCCTCCATATCCATATCGACATGCTCCAAACTATATTAGAAGCCACTATCTCCTTAATCTAAGACCTTAGCCTAATTTCAATCTAGCAAAGCAATTTAGGCATGAAATGGTTTAGGAAGCAAAAGTGTCAGACTTGACTTTGACTGAAACATATGGAAACCCATTTTCTAAGAGTGGATTGTTAGCACTACTCTCGGGTTATCGACTCTTTTTTTTATAAAATAGAAATAAAAAAAAGTAGCACCAATATGCATCATGTCATTGTCATAACTCTTTGACTCACTCATGCATTTTCTTTTTCAAGGAGCATAATAAGAGTCTATGCCCCACTGCCTTGTCCTATGAAAGTTTTCTTATTCTTATGATGTTCCTTGGAAGAAAGCAAAAATATATGCTATACTAGAAAGGGAAAGTAACCTCTAAAAGGCAAGTATCTTTCTTTTAGAATCTTCTCTTACACCATGTATCGAATGAAGTGAGTGCTAAATCCTTGTGGAATAATCTACAGGATCTATTTGAGAGAAAGGCAGTTTCTTTTTGAAATCTCTTATTAGGTATCCATCCCATCATTAAGCGCAAGTGTAGCTTAAGGATTTTCATGCAATCCAACTTTGCACCGACCACCCAAAAATTCTCTTTCTTCATCAAAAGGTAGGCTCTAGTAGATGAAGGAAGATTCCCACCCAAGTTTGGAATGAGAAGGGTGATAAAAAAGAGAGATTGAAATAGATATAGCTGTGCAACTATCAGTGTCGGACCTTACAGTGAGTAGTGCGTAAACTGATTTATTTTTAGGCAAGTTTTATCGATCATTGTTTGACGAATCTCATTATTCTTATGTTGATCGTTGATGAAGCACACTGCATCTATCTTATGTATAGCTAGGGTCCTTGAGCCTTCTATCAAAAGGAGTTCTTTTGGTCAATCAGTCAAGGAGGTAGTAGTCAGACTCTAGAGTTGTTAGCGAATCTACTAATTGATAAGGCATAATCGTAGTTCTTGATTGAATCTGCATCAGTTTTGAACATGGAGAAGTTCTCTTTCAAAAGCAAAGAATGACATAGGTAGACTAGAAGAGAAGGAAGAGTTTCGGGCTGAAAGCTAAGGCATAGTAGCTCTATTGCGACTACCTTTTTTTTGTCATCTATTGCTATTCAATAAGGACTATAGACCTGACAACCTCCGAGAAGCAATCCAGACCCAGGAATCTTTTTCTTAAAAGCACTTGGCCAAAGGTTGCTTTTAAGCCTAAGCAAAGAAGGTATAAAAACTAGCAAGAAGATGTGTTACCTAATTCCAAACCCAAGGCTACGGTGAAGTAAGAAGATGACCGCTATTGAATTGAAAGATGCTTTTTATCATAATCAAGCTAGAACTTTGAGTGAAGAAGAAATAATAGAATTCTTGATATAGTAGGCCATTAAGATAGAAATCACATTCACCTGGTGGAAAAGTTGACAGATAAGTCACCCTTACTTATATAGGAATCGAAAGAGCCCAATTAAGAAGAATAAGTGGAGTGTCTTGCACTTACTATACCTCTCCCGATAGTGCTAGGTGTGTGAATTGACTACAGTAGTGCTAGGTGTGTGAATTGACTACAGACTGGCACATGAAAGAGGCTAAAGAATCTCATCACAAACCCTAGAGCGAAATCAATCCATGATAGGATTGTAGCCATGGCAATCTACCTTGAAGAGTCAAAGCCAAGAAGAGAGGAAATTCTTCGATCTATTTTTATGGCTGAGTACTCAATCAAAATTGTAAGAGGGGAAAAAATTTCTACTAACTAAACTTCAGGGGCTAATGAGAGTTCAAGCCTTCTTTTCCATTCTATATAGGGAATTCAGTTCTGAGAGAGGTCATCTCGGTCTTTGACTTTTGAAAAACGAGAAGCTACATCACAAGGGGTTCACTCCACTCAGGCTATCCTAACGGCAAGAATGAAAAAAGAGTCAATCTATCTTAGTCAAGATGCCCGCTCTTCCACAAAACTGGCTAAATAGAAAGAGATGTTTCCAATGATACATAAATGTCTACTTCATACTTAGAGTCCGAGATTTTGGCTTGCTTGGATTCTTTCAAGACATCTTCATATCTATATAAGAAAGAAGCTCCTAATTAGGACCCCCAATCCGAGTTCGAGCTATTTTATGATAAAACATACTCAAAGAAAAACTGCTTGACCTTGACCTACCTATGAGACATCTCAATCGTGCGTGCCATTTGGAAGTAAAAGCTCCATCCAAGAAGGGCAATTTATAATTGACTCTTTCAAGAAAGTCAAATAGATGCACATCTTAGGTTGTAGATGTTCTTTTCAACTAGTAAGCCCTCCAAAGTGCTATGAATTTTTTTATAGTCTATTCCCGAAAGCCCCTTTCTTCAATAGAAATTCTAGAGAGTTAGAGACACTCTCCTAACATTAGTGAAATCAGATAGTGGGACTCGAATAGATGAACTATGAATCTTTCTCTAGATTAGCAATTCCACATTGCTCTTTTGTGTCGTGCTAGCTCTTGTAAGGCCCTCATACTCTAATGCCATTGCCATTTTACTGGATGACAGAAAGAATTGCAAGCAATAGATAGAGTAGCAAGAAGGGATGAGTTCATACTAGTCAGCATCTTACCCGATAATCTCCATTGGCTTGGTTTCAGTGAGTTCAAGAGATGAGGATGAAGCGAGTTTTGTTTTCTCGGGTGATACAAAATAGGAATTTTGTTCATCACTAATTGACTTAGATAGATAAGAAAAGATATAGTGATTTAAACCCTAGTTGTCTTTGCTGCTTGACTGATGGAAAGCTTGACTTTCTAACTTGACTATTGAATGGCTCTGATTTGCAGATGTTTTCCTTCCAAATTTTTTTTCTTATTTCAGAGAGGACTACTTTCAAACTAGTTTTTCTTATGGATTTAACTTCCTTACTAGCACACTCAAAGAGAGGCAGACATATGGCTAAAGAAAGCCTAAAAAAGATCTAGAAAAGCACTAGTCAAGGCACTGGGAGACTCCATTGGAGGGTTTCATAATGTTCAATCAAACATCTAACCTATCAATAGAAAAAAAAAGGAGGATAATCAAGAGCAACAAAACTATCTTACTAAAGAGCTCCCTAATCCAGCCTAGTCAATAACCCTTACTAATAAGTATTTCTTATGATGATGTCATATATACCCTAACTTTTTTTAGATCCTACGAATGCTTTACATCTATTTATATATTCCTTTTATCTAGAGAGAGGAGTCTAACATGGTAATCTAACCAGTAGTACTGCTTCATGTCTTATACTATTTGTACTTATAGGTCATGTTGGTATATACTTCCATTTAAACTTCCATTATGAATTTCTCACTTTTAGTTAGAATCTCCTTTTTCACTTGTGTAAATTAGGTGAATCTTTCTCTTTTCATTAGAATAGGCTAGCCAAGCTAGTAGCAAGCACATGAGAAAGCCTGCTTGTGAGCTTGTGAGAAAGCAAGTTATGGTTTTTTTCAATCTATTCTCTTTGTTTAGTGCGAATATGATACTCATCTCTTTGGTACACACCTCTCCTTTGAGTCTAGAGATTCGACAATTCTTTACTATAATTGAAGTAGAAAATTACATTTTATACAAAAAGATCATGGGTAGATGAAACGTTTCAAATGAAAATGTAATTTCACTAAGGGAAATCATGTTTATGACTTTTTCCCATGGGTGGATGAAAAGTTTCATATGGAAATGTGACTTCACTAAAGGAAATCATGTTTATGAATTTTTCCCATGGGTGGATGAAGGTGCTTTCTATTTGTCTATTTTCATCATTCGAAATCTAGCTTCTTCTCCTATAAGAAAAAAGATCAGCTCCTAGTAGAGTAGTAGCATGGTCATCTAAAGAAGTCTCCTTCAGGCTTGGGTGAATAGATCGATCCCCAGGTTAAAGGGCTTGATTGACTGTTTAGGTCCTGGACCTCACGGCTATTAGTTGCAAAATTAGATTATGATAAACTTTTTTTAAAAAGAGAAAATAAGTGAGTCGAGCCTGAGACTTTCACTAAATGAAGAGAAATTACTCCCACAGCTACCCTTTGCCTTGCATAGCTCAACTACAAAATGCTATGCACCCCGAATAGAAACATTGACCATTTCATTTTGCAATCCATCCATCTGAAAAAAGTTGGCAATAAATGATGTACTTGAGGGGTCTGCCTTAGAGATCAACTTTCTTGTGTGTTTTGACTGATGATGTACTTAAGGCGAACATGAGAGCTAGTCATGGTTTTTCTATAGGAATGTACTTTCATTTTGCTCAACTAGGGTGATGGGGGAAGACCAGCTGAACAAGGAATGCTTGAGTGAAAATGTCAAAGTGGAGGACCTCGCCCTATAGAAGACAACACTTTTGAGTTGGAGATTCCCGAGTTTGTTCATACATAGGTTGTACTTGAGTTTTGTTCACAACCGTCTCTGACTAAGTAACAATTTTCCTTATTGACCTTTCCCCAAAGTTTGCCTCTGAATAAAAAAAGAGACGAATATAGAGAGAGATGGTAAGACGTACATATCAGTAAGTGTACGCACAAGAGATAGATAGGTTATCCCTATCAAAGCAAGGTGCATAGCAAAGATATACAAGGGTGAGCTTAGTTATGCTTCGGGGGCTTGGATTTCCATTTCATTAATTCACTATTAAGCAAAATAGGCAAACTATAGGAATTAAGGTCAGTGAAGTATCTTAGCACCATTGATATTTGACCGGTGAAAGCTTAATCTCATCTCTAGTTGTACCAAATGAGGATCAAATTGAAGCTATAATGCCCTGGGTACAAGTGCTAAAGAATTTGTAGCTAACTTTGTTAATGATGTTATAGGTTATGGATTTTTATGATATGTTGCTACCCTTATCTAATTCTAGTACGGGCTTGTAGCCAGCTTCAAAAATAAACAGGTTTCAAATCTTTCTTGAAGAATGAGCTCTTGCCTTCAACTTAGAATAGATCGTTCCTTTCCCAAGATAATACTAATATCTTTCATAATGGATGAGTTCAATCCATTAGGTTCTTGTTCAGAAAAGAATCTAAAGAGATAGAAAATACCATCTTATAGAATTCCTACTTCCACTCTTTCTTTTACATAATCGATAATGGATCTTGCACCACGGAATGAATCGAGGAGCTGAAAATGTTTTGAATATAGACCGCAGCTCTCGCTGATGTAATTGTAGCTACTCCGAGACCCATTAATTGTTATTTCCCTCTTAGAAAATACTTAGACAAAGGTTTGCTTTTAGATAATCAATGTGTGCTCATAGTTCTGCTTCCATATTTACAGTCTCTAGATCCTTGATGATTATGTCTGCGTACTCATCAAGGATTGCTTTAGTTTCTGGGTCATTGAAATTCGAGAGTTGGTATTTTGGTTTCCTTAAAAATGACATAATTTCTCCCATATTAGAGTCTTGTTTCTGCCACATATCCCTCTAGATCGGATGTGGGTTGGGCAACTTCTTCAATAACCTTTCCCCCATCAAGGTTGTGATGCTGTCGGGCTTCCAAGGGATCGATCAGATCCTCTATCTCTTCAGTCGAAGCTACTGGAAAAATTGTTGAGGTATGATTAGGAATTTTGACTTCATCTGAAAAAAGCTCAGAGAGAGCTTCATCAAGATCTTGGAGCTCAGATAACTTTTCCACCCAATTTTACCTCTCGCTGTTATTCACATAGCAAGTTATGGCTAAATATTATGATATTCGATGAAGAAATATGCTGAGGGGGTTGCTCGTTTTTTCAATTTCACTCTTTGGAGAATGTCTTTCCTTCTTGTATCTAGTAGGTTTCTAAACTATACAATCAAAAGTGGTAAGTTAATATTCACCCAAAGCCTTAGCATGGTACTTAGTAGGATTGACCCACCATTAACAGGGTAACAAAGAACATGAGTATTTGCAAGTCTATGGCAGCTAGGATTGCAATTGGCTAGTAATGTTTAATATCTAAGAAGTTGGCTGATGTTGGGAATCCATCCATCTTGTCAGTAGAGTAAATCACACTTCTTCCTTGACCGGAGGTGTTAGTAACAATAGTAATCCTCCCTCAGTCCCAGGAAGTGATCCAGATCTGTAGTCGATGTTCTTACTATTATATGCAGACGCATGCCTTAGTCTTAGACTCAATGTTTATGCCAGCCAAGTTATCTTTTTGGCAATAGTTTGAGTTGCAGTTATGCTCCATGGTGAGAAAATAGTTTTCCTTTTGAGTTGATGGTATGAGTATTGAAAGTGTGCATAGTTTGGTGATTGTATTACTAGATCTATTCTTCTTATACATAATTCTCTAGTTGTTGCGATTGTGCCTCAGTCTCTAGTGTTTTAGGAAGTGAGCAAAGTTCCCAAGGAGGGAGGAAGAATTTCTTTTGCCCTAAGGCTTCATGAGAGCTTGAAAACTAGGGTTTGGTCTTCTAGTCTCCCCAGTGGCCGTGGATGACAAAACACACAATTAAGTCTTCCTGCTCTACCTGCAGTGCTTGCTGTCTCTTCTATAAACTCTCTATGTGCTAATTGGTAGCGCGAATGCCTGCTTTGTTGTTCTAACACTTCTTAAAAGGTAGTTTAGCACTCTATGGTGCTCTTAACTTTTATTTTGCAGTTGCCCCATTTCGAATGCAATTGCGGAAAGCCTATTTGCAACATCCAAAGCCATTCATGCTAGTACTAAAATTTGAATTTGATGAAGTGAAGATAATTAGGGAGACTCCATTTAGAGAGTGGTATAGTAAGATCGCCATGTTGTCCAAGCTAGCACAATTTTGATTACTATAACAACACTGCCTGTATGAAAAAAATTAAACTTTGCAGAACTGTTTCACCTAATCGATCTTGGTGAAGTCATTAATGGATTCGACAGATCATCCACATCACGTTAGGATTTTGGAAGGACATTGATGAGAGTGAGGTGAGTTTTTGGAGAAAGATGGGGGTGGATTTTGGTGTTATAACTGGCTATGAGCATGTGAATTGCGTTGCTGAGAAGAGGGCATAGAGGAAGTTGGTGTTGTAGGATTGATGACCCAAAAAGGGTTGATAATGTGTTGGTTTATTTTAGCAGGTATATTTGAATGAATGAACATATTTTATATATAGAATGTAGAAGAATCTCGTCATACAGCACAAGCAGTTGAGTACATTACTATTATGGCTTTGTTGTGTGAAAAACTAAAAAATTGTGAAGCACACACCTTAATCACCCTACCTGTGTGAATTCAACGAACTGACAAGTACAACCAGCTTAAGCTGGTTTTCCACCTCGGCCATTTGATGCAAAGTCTAAAGGAGTTGCCGATTTAGTGTTGTGTTAGAAGATACTGTGGAGGATATACACCAAGTACACATGTGATTCTAGTTTGGTAGAAGTGCACGCTCAATTCAGCTATGGAAAAATTCTCTGGCCTGAGGTACAGAGAGAGATGAAGTTTCTAGTCAACCTCAGCCTCTCACATAGCCTTCTTTTCCAACACTTCTTTGTGGAGATATATGTAATATGAATATGATTGATAGTTTTAATTTACTATTTTTTAGTATTTTTTTTTAAAATTTCAAATTGGTTCAGACTCGTAGTGAATTTATTTTTGGATTTAAAGTCTTCTCACACAAAATTCTAATTTATCAATTTTGTACCTGGAATAGAGAAGAAGGGTATCCAATGTAAGTACTATTTTTCTATTTACAGTTTGATGTGCTCGACAGATGTTAAAGGCAAGAGTTGGTCGAGCGAAGAATCACAGTTCTCAACTATCACATTCAAAAAGACTACTGGCTTCACTCAATAAAAGAAACTATACCCATACAAAATGAAGTAGTACTCCCACACAGTTGTGAAATTTTCATGTCAACTTTATCCCTAACTGGGTGTTTGATTTCAAGCCCTTTCGTGGAGGGTATCTGATTGGTTAATGTCAGCCCGACTTGCATGGACATCCAGTGTTTCTTAGTTGACAACTACATTGTAATTTGAAGTTCTCTAGTTACTTATGCATAAGCAATAATAGTTATTGATCTAATTGAGGAGTGCTAGGAGATCAGAGTGATGCCCTTGAAGATCACTTACCCAGCTCTAGAAGGACATGAGTTTTTAATTATCACTTGGTTCAAAAAAAAGACGGCGGAGTTACCTTATTGGAGATTCTTGGTTGGGTTAGTGTTTCAGGAGTAAAACATTCTTGTGCATTCTTTTTCAATAGTGCACTTTTTAAAATGAAAGGAAAAAAGATGCATGTATGTACATTAGATTAGTTGATCTTGCTGTGTCTAGATTAGAGTTCCCGTTTCAGATCAGAAAGTTGTGTTAGCTTTGTTTTAGCTTCCATTTGACTTAACGGGGCTCCCACCTTCCCCTTGTAAGATGCCATTGAATCCCTGTATAATCAATACATATTCCTACAGTAGACTCTGTCCTCCAGCGATGTACGCATTGTAGGTGGTCATCATAACAATCTGCATCTTGTAAATGTGCTCCTGATCCAATGACCATGGATAGATCATCCGTTGAGAGATTCTAATGGAAACACTGACTTGGCTTCATATGAGAGGTTCATTGATACAGCTTTTACAAATTTCCCAAGAGCATTGATGGCTTTTTTTCCTCTAGATGGAAATTTTTTTTGACTTAATTACAGTAGTTGACGCTAAGCTCTCTTTGTCACTACTCATACTATCTGAGTACTCTAATTTACTGGAATCTGATGACAATGAACATGCTTGCTGCACATCACCACTATCATTCATAGTGGCTAGTCACCTGGTTCTTCTCTCCTTCTTGTGTGCTAGGAGTGAGAAAGCTTCTCCATCCCTTATCTCAATTTCTATGTCACCTCATCTTGGTGTAGCAGAAGAAGATTCTGACTTCTAGTTAGAGGGCCTCAAGAAAGGCTAGGGATGGATGATGTTTGGAACTTCAAGGTAGCTTTCCTATTTGACTTGGTCATCTTTAGATTGGATTCTGTTCTGTCAAGCTCAATTGGTCTATTTCTTTTGATGGCATGGGACTTTCATAGCCTTCAATTGAGAGACATCATCACATGAGTCTGGACCCAAGCGTTTATTGCTCTTAGAGCAGTCTTTGCCTAGTTAAGCTGTTGATGTATCAGACTAGGACCCTCTGGCTTCCCTTTGGTCATCATAATGAGTTGAGCTAAATGAGCAGCATCAGCATACACTTATAAGATATCAATGAAAGGAATACTATAGCTTCAATCTGTTCCAAGTGGTTGATTCAAACCCTAGATAGGTTTGTAAGCAGTTGCAATGGACTTACTGTAAACACTCTCAAAGACTATGTCTAAGAGTGCTATATTTCCTCATGAGAAAGGCTTGAATGTCAGCCAATCTTCTCAGATTTTGATCCTTGAGTCCTCATTCATCCTTTAGCCATCTTTCCCTATGTGGGTCATGCATGTACTCTTCATGTTCCCACTATAGCTACTGTCTCTCCGATAGGCGAGGAGGCTTAGACTGAATGTTAGTCCCACTAGTAGTCTTTTGCCTTTCAGTGTCAGATGAGCCACAAGATCTTGGACTTTTATCCCCGTAATCCACCATGCTATGTTGTAGTATAGAAATGGATTTTCGATTGTAGAATGATGGCATAGAATTTTTTCCTCAACACTCAAGAGGACATCATCATCTGCTACTTCTTCAAATTCTTTGCTCCTGTAGATTAGTAAGTCGTGTCAATCAGTTGTGGTGGAATTATCAACACCACAAGAGCATAATGAGAAACTACTTAACCAATATAGCCTGTCGCACATGAAAGTAGCAAAGGAAGAGCGAGCATGCTATGTACGTGAACAACAGAGCAAGCAGAGGCAAAGACACCACTATCTCTACATAGTTTCAACAGTCAAGGCTTAGGCAGAGGCGTGCAGAGTAGAAGCGAGAAAGGCAGAAGAATTGAATTCAACTTAAAAGTAGTAAAGGGAGTTTCTATAGCATCCAATGGATAAGCATCGGAGGAGGAAGCATTTGAATCAGATCCAATTGACCTAGTTCTAGCCAGCATCCATGTAGTTTCAAGGAGGCATTTCTATTTATGTTACAAGAAATGGCTATGTTTTAATATACTGTATTTACCTGTTATTCCTAGCATCCCTCTCTCACAAAACAAGTGCAATAGTCTTTTAGAAAGGGTTTACCCTTTGTCCATAAAAACCATTCGCCCGTATACTATATAAAAGCAAAGATCTATTTTTTATTTTTTATTTATATATCTAGTGGACAGTCAAGTCAAACGAAGCTCGATAGGTGTCCATGCATACCTAAGCATCTAAGAAAATTTACAGTACTTGACTGAGTTGATTCATCAGTTGTAGTTATACCAATTTTGTTTTTTCATTTAGTTGAAGAACCTCTAGTTTTTTTTATCACTTCCAATCCGAGTTGCATATCCAAATGCTTAGCTACCAACAACATTCGAGCTAGATCTTAACCAATGGATCCCATGTAATCCCTATTCTTCCGACATTAGAATGTTCCTACCCTATTTCTCAATACAACATTGAGCCAACCCCGCTTTGCTCTTTATGGTGCGGGTGGATCAGGATCTCGATTTAAGATTTCATCTTCAACGGGTAGAACTACAGTGGGATTGGGGTAAACTGATGCTGGGTTTTGAATGGGCGATGATGCTTCTTTTAATACTTTCTCCTGTATAACGAGCTCCAACTTTAGAATTTTTTGAATTTTCTAGTGTGTGGTCTGCACTTAGATGAGGCTGCAATTTCAAATAATTTCTGAATGGGGAAAGAAATGCACCATGGGATTAGTGCATTTTCTACTGAACTTGGCAAATAAAAGAAGGAAACTTTAGGTTTCTTTCCGAAATACATATATCATAAAGAGAAATATATTGTATAGAAAGAAGAAAGATGTAGCTCTATTGAAAGGAGAGGATCACTTCTGTGAGACTCGACTGAAAGGAGAGGAACCGTTAGGCCACTTGAGCAAAGTGAAAAAACGAAGTACTCGAGCTTGTCTCCTCTCAAACCTAATATGATATCCATTACTGAGAAAGCTTTTGATTCGCTCACTCTTATTCCAACTAGTCTTATTTCAACTCCATTTCAAAATCATCCAAACCTTCCATTCTGATCTTCCTGAAGGCAACAAGTTACTCTGACTTTCACTGTGAAAACTAGACTATCCACTTTTTTGGCCTTTCTACTTTCAAGATTAGACGAGTAGATATGATATTACAAAGCCCTAAAACTATATAATAACTAGACCATAGCCCCTACCATGGGCAAACTGTGATGATAGTGGGAGAGGGTGGGATGAAACTTCCTTTGGATATAAGGAGGGGTAAGGGTAAGATTGAATCAATTTCATTTTTCACTCTACTGACCCCAATCAATTTCAGAGATGTAGCTCGAGCTAAACAAGGTTTTTTCTAAGCAAAAAGAAAAACAACTACTCTTTTTCTAAAGTAAGCACTCAAATCTCATTTTAGTTTTGAAAAGTGGAAAGTAGGGTCAACGTAATTTAGGATGGAGTTTCAATTAACACCTAACTCTAAAATTTTAATTCGAAGAAGAGAAATCAAATCATATTTTGAATTTCTCAAGACAGGTAACCTATTCTCTGCAGATGATAGCCCGATGAAAGGTTGCTTAGTTCAACAAGTGTGAGGAATGAGCGTAGGAGCAAATTTCTCTTTTTGGGGAACAAGGATTAAGTCACAATATTTCATCATTCCCATGCAGATTTTCTTCTACCTATGGTGTCTGATCATTCTCTGATTCTTGTGAGCAGTGCTTGGAAAGTCCAACACATTAAGAGGTTCAAGTTTTACAACTATTGGACTGACGAGCTTTATTTTCTTGATATGGTTCATGAAGTCTTGAGCGTGGGTACAACTGGGGACCTCATGATTCATTTCTCCAAAAAGCTGAAATCGGTGAAGGCAGCTTTGGTGTTATGGAGTAGGTAGAGAGCAAATTCATGATGCGGAAGCCTGCGACCCTTGCATCCATCCATCCAGGATGAGAGAATGCATGATCCTCTGATCCTAGAACTCATTCTGCAAGAGAAGGCTCAATGTGTTATCTATAAGAAGTTGATTCATGCTAAGGCATTAGAAACAATAATCTCAAATCAATTGGTAACACTTGGGTGATAGTGGTACTAGATTCTTTCATTGGCTTTCAGAGCAGAGCTTCTATGAATTCGATCATGGAGATTAATATGACAAATGGGTGCACCACTTCTGAGCAAGCATTGATTAAAGACGATGCTATCAAAGACTTCAGGGATTTCTTGAATATCAATTTCATGCCATTTTTCTATAAATTTACTAAACATGAGGACTGTTTTGTTCAGGACTTCAGTTTGCATGAGCTTTAACAAGTTGTGTTCACTGCCAATCTGAAAGAAGAAGGCTCCAATTGTCTTTGGCTTTTATGTAAAGTTTTCTCAAGTGGCTTAATAGCTAAGGCTGGCTTTGAGGAAGATTAGAAAGCTGCTATCAATTTTGGCACCTCTATCACTAGGGTTTGGTACTCTTCATCTGTCACTTGTCTCCCAAATCAATCCAATTCTTTCTTATGTCTATCAAGAAGTGGTTGTTGGCACATATGTCTTTATTATGCTCTCACTTTCAGTTGGAAATAGGGGACTTTCTCGGGTGCATAGCCTAAAAAAGTGTCTGCCTCCTTTCTATGTTAGGACCTATTAGAAGGCTCTAGTGCTACGCTGCTTTCTGACTTCTGAGACCATTACTCAGCCTTTCCATTCAGGTAGCTTTTCAACCCTACATGATTGACTACCAACTCGACTATGGTGCCAAGAAAGAGTAAGCTCAATTTACTTATGAGACCATGTGACATATCTAGCTAATACAGGATGCTTTTTTAGAGGAGAGGGCCTAGCCTTTCCCTCATGTTAGTTAGTTCATAAAGAATAGAGGCCTATGGGGAAAGGATGCATTCCCATTCAAGCAATCCTAAGATTCATATCTCAGCTAGCTCTTTTTTTTTACGTAATGGAGAGAGACTTGGCAAAAATTATCTCCTTTCTTATTTAATTTTAATTTTTAGTTTTTTTTTTATGTTTATGGGAAGTTTGTTCTATACTCTCTTTAGCTTTTCATTATGTTGCTAATGGTATAGCCCAGGAAAAGTAATGAACTTCAAATTCACTTTTAGTCTCACCAAGTTATCTTTTCTCTCTCCTGACTGACATTGAGTGACCAGAAAAGAAAAAAGTAGAAGAGATGGGGCTGCTATTGTTGCGGCAAGACTGTCACTTGGAAAAGATTACAAAGCCAAGTTGGCATATAGTAACATCGCAATGACAACCTTACTGGGAGAAGTGTATCATGTATTTGAGATAGGGGCCTCTCAACTCAAGGAAGGATTTACGTTTCATAGAAGCTAGTCAAAGGTACATTTTCATTCTCTATTAAAGGTGTATTGAGTGATAGATTGTATTGATCAATGCAAGAAAGTCCCAAGGTGAATTGTAAGACCTAACAAACAAGCATTTTTGGGGACTAGGACTTTTCCCATTACTTAAACGATTGATATCATCTCACCGAAGGGAACGATGATGCTCACCCTTACCTACTCGAAATGCTATACCATATGCTTAGATGCTGCACTCGCCAAAAGAACAACTAGAACAATTGTATTCACTAAGAATGCCATTTTGTAGGGATATTTGTACTCCAGAATACCTGGTCAACTACTTTCTATAGGTGCTTTAAATATCTCATTCGCACTACCCAATCTGAACTCATGAGTTCCTGTAGTTGCATTGAGTGATCCCCTGAATCCTCCTCGGATGGAATCTTGGGTTACCTATGACACATCGCTCTACAACTAGATACTACATCTTTCTTGACATGAGTCCAATTTTTGGGACAACTAAGAAAGAATTTACTGTCTCTCGCTTGACTTTATCTTGAAATCATTTCTTGCAGATTCGATTGAAATGAACCACTGGCTAGTGTGTTTTTCTTATGCATTTGCAACATCCGTTGCTTATGACTATATCGATGAAAATGACTAAAATGGGAGTAGGAAGACTGATCTGGTCAGGAACCCACATCCACCCTATAGCTTTCAGCCATACTCATTTCATCTCTAGTAGATTATCCTTTTACTTCTTGCTTACTTTTGCTTTCTCTAGGGCTCCTACTTTGCTTACTTTTCTAGCTTCTTGGCTTGCCCCCGGGGGTGGGGGGCGAATTATCTATTTGCCTTACCACTTGAAACTTTGCTTTGAGTTCAATCCTCCTATTTACTCTTTTATTCTATGACCAGAAGCATCATACCATGCAAAACTTCATACTCTTTTCTTTGGCAAATTACCCGCAACTTCCACTATAAACCCATGGCCACCTTCAATAGGAGAAGAGAACACATTTTCTGGTCTTAGAGCAATGCCAATGAAAGAACTGATTTAGGAAGTTCTTTGAAGCAAGTGAGTGCACCAATCCTTTCTTATAAAAAAAATCCATCGAACAACTTTTTACAATTCTTCAATTCGTTAGTGTGGTGGAGTTTATGGAACTCTCCACCAGTCTCGCCCTTTAGTTCCAATTTTTCTTCATCCACTACAAGACAAGAAAAATGAACAGTTACGATGAGAACTCTAAGCTCTAAAAATAAAACTAGCAACAAAAATGAGAATAATGACAACTAAAGCACCAAATAAGATCGAAAAGGCAAATTAGAACCCTTATTGCAAGAACGATCAATCTACTCATAAAGATACTAATAGCAGGGGTTCACATAAATGACTCTATGGAAGTCCTCTCCCACTTGAAAGCTAAATTAGAAGAAGAAGTGCCCCAAATCAATGCATTCCATTCTTACCAGAGGTTCCTTCCATCTAAGAACTTGAATTGAAGTACTTTGTCCACCTTCGAAGAGTGAAAGAAATGATCATTCAAAGTAGGCCCAAGGAAGACTGGAAAGTGACTTCATGATATACTCTAAGTCTGGGAAGGGAGTGATCAAGGGGATATAGCAAAAAGCTGTAGGCTCAGATCTTTGATAGGTAAAGCATGTTGAACATATCAAAATGAAAAGTAGCATTGATTTTACGTGACTCGATCTTTCATTTTTCACCTAAGTAGAATTAGCTTGACACGTTGATGGCATAGAAGCTGCTCTTGCCAAAGCTCTTTTTCCTCAAAGATAGGAAAGATAGATTACACTACTATCAGGCCAACAATCGCTTTCTACCTACTTCCTTCCCGCTTCTTTGCCAAGAGTGACAGATTCAGTCTAGGCTGAGCTTAGTCTTCCCTATAAGAAAAGTAGTGGACGTGTGCTATATTCTTTTCTTTGGCTCATCATTGATCTATTGGAAAAGAAACACAAGAAGAAGGGAAAGAATTAGGGGGTAGTTGGTAGTTCACCGGAGGAGCATGGGTTAGCAGAGTAATGAAAGGCCTGTTAGACAGGCATAATAAGAAGTAGCTTTCATCACTATAGGGCTATACTCTGAAAACTTACTTGTCAGACCAAATTTTTTGAGTGCGATGGCTAGCCTTCTTGACTTGCCCCTTCTGTCGATACCTTTCCCACCCAGATTGCTTGCTCAAAAGGAATAGAAAACTCTAAAATTAGAACGTGGTTCCTTGTAAGAAATGTTAACATGGTGTGATTCTTCAGAGAAGAAGAGTTTGTAAACCTAAGAAAAAGAATTCAAAAGAGAGAAAGTACTGAAAGGAGAATATACCAACTCAACTGAAAGGAGAGACGAAATGATAGAATAGACTTTCCTTTCAGTCAAGTATACAGGCTATACAAAATAGTATAGCTACTTCTCTGCGTTCTCTATTCATATCCGGCACTGAAAGAAATCATATACTCTATTTCCTAGTCCTTAAAGAAAGATAAGAAGAAATCCGGTAATAAAACCTAACCTCGTTTGAATTGAAGTAAATAAATTCTTTTTCTACTATTTCTCATGGGGGAATAGAAAAGTCTATCTTCTATCTACAAAAAGGGAAATAGAGTTTTAAAAGAAAGAAGTAGCTATACTTAATGGATAGTCAAGAAATCAAGAACAAAGTAGCTGTCGCTACTTCCCTAACTTCTCGGATAGGAGTAGATAAGTGTTTCATTATTTTTATATCATTTCTTTCAAGACTATCTTTAGGAGGCTTGAGCCTCAATTTTCAAAACTTGGAAACAAAGAAGAAAGCGCTCTTTCCAATCGAAGAGTGGGGCTTTGGTAAATCGGATCTAGCTAGCTAGTTATATGGTCGGGTCAAATCAGGAAGGTCGAGAATGAAGGTTCACTAAGAAGTGTTGGGTAGCCCAGTCCAATCTACAAAAGTGGTTCATTTGACACTACGTGCCTTATCGATCAATTATGTATTCTTACTAGTTAGTGAGACAACTGCCCACCCTAGTTGTAGAGCAAGTCGTCCTTCATTTCATTTGTTTGTTTGTCTTTGGTTTGGTTTTCAACACATCCTACTCTCGTGGCTATGGTGACTAACCTCACTCTCAGTCCAATTGGCAGACCATTTCTCTTTCTTTGCACCTCAGAAGTGGGGTGATGTTCTACTTTCTATAGGCAATTTGTACACGAGTATGATGTTTCATATTTCAAATCAATATTCCAAAATGATCTTTTATAAAGTTAAAATTTCCAGCCTGGCTGAAGTGGGTAGGGGGAGGCCGGATTCACCAACACAAGTAGCCAGAGAAGTAGAAGTGTAAGGTCCAGATTCAGTGAAGTGATTTTTGCCATTTATTTTACATAATATGATCCTTTTTATAGATGAAGAATTCCTATTATAAGTATTAGCCTGGTGAGCGTGATCGATAACCTGATGTTTGTTGTAGAGATTTAGAGCCTACCCTACCTATGGGTTGAATAGTTTCTTCATTAGTGTGGAATCATATTTCTTATGTTCTTATGCAATCGATGACAAAGTTTTATCAGCAACAGTACATCCTAGACAAAGCACAGATTGTCCAATTTTTAAGCATCCAACCGTAGGAAGAGCCACTCTAATTCAATTCCTTCACACTAGTCGTAGTAAGGGAATTAAATTCTAAAAAAGAACTGAAAGAATTCTGATCATTTTTCATCTCAAAGAGCCTACAACATGATGTGGAATAGAAGAAGAGAGTTGTAGGATAATGAACTTGTAAGGCAGAGTCTAGCTTTCAAGCGAGCTCCCTTTGAATGGGCATTCATAAGATGTATTCATTCATATATTGGGTACACACATCATATCTGTTGTCCTTAGACCACCACTATTCCACTATAGAATAGTAAATTCTAAGGTTCATCAACATTTTCTTTTTCATCAACATTTTCTTTTTATCTATGTAATCTTACAATGTACAATGAAAGAATTAGAACTAGAATTGATAGTGCATTAAGGAAAAATTAGTGACATAATTTCCATGTTCAAACTCCTTTCTGCAAACATATTATCTTTTCTTTCCAGGAAACCTTGGAACATAGAAGACAATCTTGTATGGCTTCAAACAAAGCCTATCAAAAAAGACACTGGCTTTCCACTTAATTCATTTTGACTAGAATTCGATTACCAAACACCTTAGCAAAAAATAAGTGTTGAAAGGCACATTTTTGAACATATAGATAGAAAAAATGAATACATTGAAGGGCATACTACTCATTTAGAAGAAATTGCGATTATGCAAAGAAGCAAGCTTTGGATACATAAGATGTGTAAAAGTAAAGAAATGAGAAGAAATTCTCCTACAGGTAGGAGAAAACGAAAAAAAACACACTAATGGCAATGCTAAAAATCTGGGGATCAGCAGTTGGAGGTTTTGAGCAAGAAAGATGGGTTTTTGGGGTGAAGGTTGACTCTCAAATCAAATGCTATTTTTTTGCTTCATGCCTTTAATGAATAATGCCATTGGGGGAAGAGGCCCTAGTGGGAGTTGGAGTAATGGTATTCTCCATAGTGCTTTTACTAGTGCTTATAGCTAGGAGGAGACTAAGTTCCATCAGACCGTAGCGTGCTAACCATGTTTGCTTATTTTCTTCTATAGAGTTGGATTCCTTGGAGTGATGCTAAGGTTTTTCCTAAATTATGATCATTTCATGATTAGACAGTCCTATTTATAGTGCTAGGGATTGAGCTGAGGTAAGCCAGCTAGCTATAGGAAAGCCTATTTCTAAAAGTCCTTTTCATTACTTAAAAGTTCTCAGGGTCACTTCGCTAGTATTCAAGTTAGTTAAAGAGCGTCATATTCTCCCTTTCCCATGTTCTATAAGTTCGACTATTGCCTTTCCCTTCTATGCTAATAGAAGAAAGCGATCCCGCATGTGAGTAATTAAAAGCATGATGGAGTGGATACTTTCTCTACCAAAGACATCTGCTTGAATGAGCTGGTCAACTTCTCCCCAGTTCTATACATGCGAAAAGAATTTTTTATCTTCCTTTTCTTAACCTGTGAGAACATTCTAAGAAGATGCTAGCAAAGATCTCATTGAAGACTTTTCTAATTGCATTTCATCCATCAAAAGAATGCCATTTTTATGTGGTTGAGTAAGAGGGAAAGGCACCAGCTAAAGGCACTACAATCATTTCATATATTATCAATCAATGGAAAGACATTCTACAAGATTAAGCCCTCTCTTATTATGAAAATGGGGTACTTTTTTTATGGTACCATCAAATCTAGATGTACCATGCTGACTCAGATAAAATAACATTTATCACTAAAGCAATACAATATTACTATAAAGGGCGACTTATCAATAGATGATAGATCTAGTGTTCAAGGAGTGGAAGGGACAAAATATGAAAGTTTATATGGATGACTTTATAGTTAGAAGCAAGTTTCCTAAATAAATATTAAATAGTTGAAGGAAACATTTAGAACCCTAAAAATGTTTAAAATGCACCTCAACCCTTTTAAGTGCACATTGAGTGTGTAATTAAGCAAGTTATTAAGATATCTAATTTCTCTAGAAGGCATATGGTTGTACGTTAATAAAGTAAAAGCTATACTCGACATGCCCTTACCATGGGACAAAAAAGAAGTCTAATGACTCACTAGATGACTCCCAAGATTAAATAAATCTATTTTCAGTGTAGGTAAATGATGCTCGTTATTCTTTAAAGTATTTAGACACACAAAGAAGTTCATGTGGATATCATAGTGTGAGAAAACATTCTTTGACCTCCAAAACCTACTAACCTCACTACCAATATTGTAAATCCCAAAAAAGGCTGAAACATTATTAATGTACTTGGGTGTTAGAGAAAATTCAATTAGTTTTATTTTAATTAGAGTAGATGGTGAAAGAGAATGAGAAATTTATTATGTGAGTAAGATAGTAAGAGGTGCTAAGTTACATTATTTAATAATGAAAAAACTTCCACCCTCACTTATTATATCAATGCAACAACTTCAACCATTCTTTCGGGTTCACTCACTCAAAGTCATTGTGAAAAACCCACCCAATTTAGTACTCTCTATGCTCGATTGCTTAGCAAGGTTACTTAAATGGTCTATAGAGCTAAGTGAGTTTGATATATCTTACTCACCTAAGACAACAATTAATGTGCAGAAACTTATTGATTTCCTTATGAAGTTGAATGACTTACAAAAATATCCCAATCAACCTAGAACCTATGTATATATGCAACCGGTTCTTCAACCTAACATAAAATGTGTGAAGGAATTATGTTGAAAAGTTTAGCAAGATTACTATAACAAAGTTAGTAAAGTTTAACTTCAAAGTGATGAATAATAAATTGAGTATAAAGCTTTACTTATTGGATTAGATTCACCTGAAGACTAGGCGCTTGACACATCACCACTCATTTAGACTTATAGCATATGGTCAATCAAATCAACAGAGACTATGAAGTATGGATCAAGTCATTGCAAAGATTTTTACTTAAAGTAAAGGCAAGAAATAAAGAGATTTGAATAGTTAAAAATTATGCAAGGTCTAAGAAATTAAAACCAACTTGGTGAGCTATTAACAAGAGCAAGTGGACTTGAGTAGCCTATCTTCCAACTTGCTTTGTTGAGACTCTCCACTAATTAGCAATGATGAATCTCATCAAGAAGTACTTTTATACTAAAGAGTTTGAAGAATAAATTAAGGTTATAAGAAGATCTAAGATTAAATAGCCTAATACTTGCTAATTAAATGAGAGTAATTTTGAAGATCAAGAATCTCATTAAACTTGAGGTGTATGAGAGAAAGAAAATAAAACAAAGTGCTCATTAAGTGCACTCTGGTGTGTGGGAGCTATTTTTGACGAAGAACACTCCCACAAAATTTTTCAGCAAGGATGTGTCTGACTTAAGCTAAGAAAAGATAACGAAAAATTTGCCAAGAGGTGCGAGTAGTGTCAAAAGATTATTCCATCATAGTAGTAGCCACAATAGCTTATTTCTAGTCCTTAGCCCTTTTTGACTTGGTATATAAACTTGATAGGCCCTATCCCAATCACAAGTGAACATAAAAAAGTTTATTTCATTCATGATCTACTATTTTAGTAAGTGGATTAAGGCAAGCCACTCACCAAAATAATCACCAAAGTAGTTAAAAAAGTATTTGGATTGGCATTATTTGTATATAAGGGTTGTCATTGTTGAATATCACAAATAATGGTCCATAATTTTATGATAAGCGATTAAAAGAATTTTGTGAGTCACAAGAAATTTAGCTCAAGCATGCCTTAGAACATCATCATCAAAGAAATGGTCAGTTAAAAGTGAAAAATAAAATATCTACAATTTGTTAAAGCAAAAGGTAAAAAAGATCAATGGCCAAATGGGTAAACACTTAGCCCACATAATCTAGTTAGGTTGACTTAAAGACTAGCTACTAGGTAGAGAGTGTTCACCTTATCACATAAGGCTAAAGTCATGCTACTAGTCAAGTATGAAATTCAAAATAAAATTGTTATGGTGACTGACAAGTTAGATCAAGTGTGTGGTGAGTGGAAGAAACCAAATGTAGAAGCCATAGAGACCACACTGAACTTACTAGACAAGTTACAGATTGAGGCTTCACTAAGGTAAGATAAAATAAATAGGGTGATGAAAAAAATACTACAACTACAATATAAAAGAACATTACTTTTAGTTTGGTGACATAATACAAAAAAATGTCGATGCTATAACTCATTAGAATATGTTGGGAAAACTCTCCCACACTTCAGATGTCTTATAAATTATTAAGAGATAAGTTAGTTTAGGAGCTTATTAACTACATACACATTTATGAGAGGAGATGTCATCAACTACTTACACATTTATGAGAGGATGTACCATGTACTTAAAATGCGAAGGACTTGAAAACCTTTGCCACATGATATAGATTTCAATTATATTTATATTTATTATTTTAAATTAATAATATGTTCTTATTTGTCTAATAAATGATTGTTAAATGTAAGACTAAGAATTTCTTACTAACTCAACTAGAAAAATCAAAAGGATAAAGTGTTAGTCAAGTAATCTGTGTTAACGCTTAGGGAGCTGTGTGTCAACTTACGTCACTTGGATTTCAGCTTTTAGCCCAAGTAATTGGATCTATCTGGTAAGCCACATGTTATCCATATAAAAAAGCCTAAAACTTTGTGAACCACTTTTGGCCTGAGTCTATAAGGATCAACTTAATAATTGATAAAAAAAATTAAATCAAGAACACGCACTTGCTTTAAATACTTCATAAAATAATCAAGGAAATACATAAGGCAAGCACTCTATGGTTGGTGACTCAAGTGTAACACTAACACTCTATGGTTATTTATAATAAATAAAGACTGACACTCTATGGTTGGTGATTTAAATGGAAGACCAACACTCCATGTGGTCGGCAACCCTAAATATGATAACCAACACTCGTGTGATTTGTGCTCAAGAGTAAGACCTACAATTCGTGTTATCAGTAACCATAAATACAAAGACCAACACCCCATGCAATTGGTGACTTACATGTATGATTGACACTTTGTGTGGTTAATAGCTTTAAACAAAGATCAACACTCCATGGTTAGCGACTTAAGTGTAAGACTATCACTCTATGGTTGACAACTCAAGTGTAAAACCACCACTCCATGCGGTTGGTGACCACTAACTTAAGACCAACAACTGATGTAGTTGGCAGCATAATATTTTCCTAACATTATGAAGCATTTACTTAAAAGAAATTATTTTAATAAAAATATTTAGTGAGTATGTGCATTCAACATATCCAATAAGTGTACTATTTTGGTGAGTATACTTACATAATTAATACACTTGTAATTTATGAGAGAGTTTATTCGACTAATAAGAATATTAAGTGAGCATATTCATTCAGCAAGTGTATTAAAAGGTACAATCAACTAAGTGAGCAAATTCATAAACACAATAAAAAAGGAGACAAAATGAAGAAAATTTCCTTTCATTAAGAAAAATGATTTAAGTACAAAATGAGTAATGACTATTAAAATTTTTAACATACAATCACTCTTCTAACTTGCAAGTACAAAAAAGAAAACTCTAAGTAAAAAAAGAAAACAATAACTTGGTGCTTCATTTCTTGTTGCTCGCCTAAGAGGTTGACTTTCATAGAACATCCACATTGTCAAAGACCAAATACTTAGTTTCTAATTAGCCATCTTCACCAACTTAGCAATGATGAACTTGGCACCTTCTTTGAATTTGTATTGCAACAAGCCCTTATACTCGTGATAGTTGAAGAATCTAGACAACTCAAAGACATTATCTTAAAATTCCTTGGTGTAATGAGAGAGTTTTACCTCTAGCTCTTTATTTGATTCAGAAAGATGAGTTTGTTTAAGAACTACTCACTCATTTTCTCTTTTTATTGCTTGGCTTCCTAAAACAGCACACTCAACTTAAATTAGGTGCCCCATTGATGATCAATCGTTATGTTTGCTCTGGCCTGGCTACTATAAGAACTTTTATTTTGAAGGTATACTTCTTACAGAGTTTTCAAGTCAACTAACATGACACTACCTAAGCAGTCATCATAGTGCAAAGCAGTCACCTCTTAGGAAGCCCATCAAGAAGTGTGTCCAAATCATCAGAAAAAGAAATTTATCCCAATCTAAAGGCTTCCATTATTGAATAGGCTAAGTTTGGAATATAATTATCTTCAAGATTAATAAAGCTAGGTTTGTATGCTGGCTTGTTTCCTTTAACACTTTTCTTTCTCAAAGGGTGAAAGTAGAAATGCTCATTATTTTATTTTTGGATTTTTGGGAATCAAACTTGGCTCTGCTTAATCAGTTAACTTCTCATGAATGACTTCAATAGAAGTAAGCTCCCATCCACCATCCTTGCCATTGAACTCATTAAGAAACTAAATGAATTCATAAATAGTAAATACTTATTATAAAGATAATTATGGTATTTTTTTTAATTGAAGGTAATGCTTGATATTGAGGGTCCTACTAGTTAGCATTATCAAGATCTCCTTTTCTTAAGTCTTTGCCTCAAGAATCATTGCCTTGCTCATAGAAAACGGAGTGGGTGTTGTCGGTAATACCCACCTTATTGAGCACTTGATAACATAGAATTTGAAATGATAGTTCTACACCATATTTGATAGGCTGGCTATCTTCCAAAGAACCAACAAAAACTAGATAGTGCCTTCTTTATGGCTCTTGATGGAGAAGACATGGAAAAAGAGCCAAAACCTATATTAACTCCTCTTGACTCAAAAAAAGAAAATTTCATACAATCATGTTAGAATTCAAAAGCACCTCAGCAAAGCACAGATCCATAAAAATCCAAGATCTCAACCTAGTCAGTACATAATCGAAATCTAAGTTCAAATAAAAATGGATAGCCCATCTACCTTTATAGTGTTTATTTTCTCATCTTCAATCACTATGAATGTAATAGATTCCTTTTTCAACGCCACCATGAACTTACTTGTGAGAGAATTTATCGTGAAGGAAGAGAATGATCAAGAAACTATATGAGAAACTTGCATAAGTAGAAAGCTATTTGCATTAGGATCAAAGTGTTATCTCCATGATCTCATAGACTCATAATTTGGGTTTTGATGATAAGAAACATATGTTTATAATTAAAGTGAATCAAAATTAGTTTAAGAAAATTTTGATTTTATTTTGAGTTTGATTTGAATTAGGAAAGTGTGAAAAGGTTTGCTGGTCCTAACCCATTCCCACATGTGTGTATTATTCAAGTTTAATTTTTAGGTGATTAGATCAATTTTATGCTTTGGTTATATTAAGGTGTAGATTAAGTTCATTAATTGCCCCTTACTTTTACCACTTTAACATATTTAATCAAATAATTATGAGTCAATGTATGACAGAAAATCATAAAGAATTTAAATCAGTAATGCATCATAAGAAAGAAAGGAACCTAATGCAATTGGCTCAAAATTAATTATTAATTAAGCTAAAGGGTTTAATTTAAGTACTTTCATAATCCTTCCCATTTTCTTAAGTTACTTAGGTTATTGAACACCTAAGCATCTACCCAACAAGGATTGATTAAGCTTTTAGATTAATTTTAGTTTTAAGAATTTGATTTGATTAATTAAGTAGATCATTAGTGGATTAACCTTTAATTAGATTTGAATTTAAAGAAGAAAGGTGATTTAGGGAATAGCTTAAGGAAAATATCCCAAAATTATTTCATAAACCTCTTAATCACTTAAATAATGTTTAATTATCTTAATCAAAGAATTAAACCATGGTTCACATGCTTAATTAACCTTAATTACATTAAGAGAGAGATCAGAGGTTAATTATTTAATTTCCCTAATTATCTCATTAATAAATTCCAAGAAAATTAAGCGAGACTGAAGTCATCTAACTAAACATGCCTTAGGAGTTTGGAATTAATTAATGAAGTCATTAGGGAGTAATTATAGTTATTAAATTTTCAAATAAACCCTAATTAAGAAAATTCCACTATTCAAATTCAATTAGAAATAATTTTATCGCATTATGTTCTAAATTAACTTTAAGATGAACTTGAGTTTGTATTGTTTGGAATTTTCTAAAATTAGTTATGAATTTAGGAAGTTTCAATTAATTTAAGTGATTTTTATGAATTCTATTTATTTATTTTATTAAAATAAATCATTTGACACTCAAAATTTAATATCTTTTAATCTAAAGTTTATTTTGACTTGAAATATTTGTGTTAGGTATATTTTAACATCAATTTTAATCTATACAAATTTCAACTTAATCTAACATGCATTTCTAGTTTAATTAATAAAATTTTATTTATACTAAAACTCAGATTAACCTCAAAATATTTAGTGAAATTTGGGGATTTTGGGATTGTTGGATTTCTCTCGAAAGTCAAATCCAATGAGCTTTTATTTGTAATTTTTATTTAAGTATTTTCTTTTCTATGAATTTTTTAAGTTTCACATCATTTAAAGTAATTTTCAAATAAAAAAAAATCTGATTTTCCTATTTAACACAGTCAGCACTGTGCATGGCATTGACGTGGTAATGCTGCACCATGTGGCACCACATGATTGGACGTGCGGTGCTGCATGGAATGCGCGCACCACGGGCATTGAGTGATTTGAGTGCAACACCACGTCAACATTTGGGTGGAAATTCTAGTCAGCGTGGGTGAGAGTGACACACGGTTTGATCTGGACCGTCCGATCATCGATCAGACGGTCCAAATCAGATCACTTGATTCAAAGGCTAGGATCATGAGATAGGCGAGTGATTTCTGTCATCCGATCACGCGAACCATGGGATCAGATGATCCAAATAGCATCAGGCAATCTAAAGGCTTGGATCGAGGGATCTACGCGTGATCCAAGCCATTCGATCCCGCAAACCATGGGATCGAATGACTCCTACTACTGTTCAAGGATGAACAATAAAATTAGGGAGCATTTTGGGAAAAATGAGAGATTCAAAGTGAAAACTTGTCCAAATGGACTTGTTTTCATGTCGATTCATATCAAAAAAATTATAATTTCTAATTAGGATGATTTAAAGTAAAAAAGTGGAATTCTCTATGGTAAATTCCTAAAAATCATGCAGAAAGCTATCACAAATGGATGATCCTAAGGTCAGCTATGGTTTTTTTGAAAGTTACCTCACCAAAGATAATTTTTGGTGGCAGTGATGACTCGAGCACACTGTTGAGCAAGGGAGTAGGCCTTAGAATGAGCTTGGATCTTTGTCTTCAAGTTGAAACAAAGTTTCCACCGGTGATCACCTTTTCCTCACTGAAATCCACTTAGTTTTGAAGTATTTCTCTTCAAAATAAAGTGGGTGTGATTACCAATTGTTTTTGGGGCTTTAGGAGATGGAGAATGAGAGAAATGAGTAAATGCTTCAGCCTCTAATGCCTTGGAATGAAAAGCGAGTAAAAATCACACTTTTTTTAAATTTTTAGCTCCAAACTCATGTCATTTGGCTTAGGGTGGTTGGGAATGGAAGAGAATCTTCCTAGGTGGCTCACTTTAGTTGGCTAAGGCATGGAAAGTGGTTTCCATGAAGCACAAATGGGTGTCCTAGCCAAGGGGAGGTGAGAGTCCTTCATGCTAAGTGTTCCAATGGGAGAGGTGAGGTGATTTCACCTCCCCATGAGTCATGGCTACCCCAACAACTCGTTGGGTCAGAAAATCATCCTTGGTGCCTCTATGGACCAATGGATGAGTGCCAATTGCCCAAAGAAGAGAAATGACCACTTGGGAAAGTGTCTTTTCTCATGGGATGCCCTTGACTCAAGGGCAAAGTGGTTATTTGGCATTAAATTTTATTTGAGCAGATTTAAAATGTTCCAAAAGTAAGTTGGACCAAATTTCATGTCATTTGAAGTTCATTTGGTTTAATTTGGTTTAATTTGACCCAATTGGGTCAAATCAGATCAAAATAGGTTTGGTTGATCAATTGGTCACATTAGGTCAAACCAAGAGTTGAATCAAGTTCAAATAATCATTTTTGATTGCATTGGTTCAATTGGTTTTAATTTATTTGGTTTAATTTGTATTTAATTTGGATTTTGGCCAATTTGGTCCTTTAGGTCAATTTGGGCTAAGTTAACCAATTTAATCCAATTGACCAAATTGGCTTGAATCATGGCTTATTTTGGGTTTGATTGATCATTTGAAATATGTTGCAAGCTTTTTTTAATTAATTCATTTGATTTTTGCTTGATTTAACATTTTAGGTCAAGTTGGGTTCATGGTCAATTGGGCTAGGTTGGGTCTAGTTGGTCAATTGGTTAAATTATGTTTAATTGAGGCTTTGGTCAAGTTCAATAATCAATTTGGAATGAAATTGAGCCATTGGTTGCAATAATTTTGGTTTAGGTTGCAATTTGGCTAGTTTGGGTTCATATGGGTTAAAGGGTTGACTTGGTCAATGGGGCTAGGTTGATTTGGTTTGACCCAATTCATGACAATTGATTAACCTATGATGATCAACAAACATTACATGAAGTTTGGATTGGCTTAATTCACTTTGATTTGTATTGAATTGGATTTTGGTTCTTATAGGTCAAATTGGCTACTTTGGGTCAAGTAAGCCAATTGGGTTTAGTTGGCTTGGTCAAGGCTTGATTCAAGTTTGGTTGAGCTCACATATGGACTTATGATGAAAATATAAATCCATTTGCAAGTGATTTGAAGTCAAATGGGTTTTAATTCATTTGACAATTTCAAGTCAAAATGGTGAACATGGGTTTGACTTGGGTTAGCTTGATTTTGATTTGATGATTGAATTTTGTGTCTATATTTGGATTCATGATTGAAGGATTGATTGAATAATGAATAAAAATCAAGGGTTTGGCTTGATTTGAGTTTAATTTGGCTAAGTTCAAGAAATTGACTTGCATGGCTTAGGTTGGATTTTGGTTGAATTTGAGTTTGAGTTTTGAATTTAGTTTTGGATATTTGAATTTATATTTTATTTATATTTGTGAATATAAATGAGAATAATTAGTCATGAGAAAATATCTTGAATTTGAATTGATTTTGATTTGATTTGAGCTAAGTCAATAGGATAGAATCAAAGAGCTTAGGAAATATTTTGAATTTAATTTGATTAATTTGAATTTAAATTTCTTTTATATATGTGAATAAAAATGAGAATATAAATGGGTTGTGAAAAAAATTTCATGAATTTCAATTGATTTAGATTTGATTTGAGCTAAGTCCATAAGATAGAATCGAAGGGCTTAGGAAATATTTTTGGAATTTGAATTTTGTTATGGATTTCAATCATGGTTTTCAATTATTTGGAATTGATTCATGATTTGAGAAAATCCATTGAAATTGGTTCAAGGTTTGATTCAGAGTTGAAGTTGATATGAGTTTGGAGTTTGTTCTGAAAGAAGGAAGTGATGATTTGGTTCATGCTATAGGGTAGGCAAATTTTCCTAGCACACCTAAGGCATAATCTTTTCCTATGGCTAAACCTTCTAAGTCTCTAAGGTTAGGCTAAGTGTTCACCTAATCACTAAAAATTTCTTAATACTAAAGAACTCTTAATTTCTAAGAGGACTCCTATGTCTAAGATTGAGGGGTTGAGAGTTCATTCCAAAAATGAGCTCAACACCCTCTTAACACCTAATTTACACTAACTCATCCCAATTCAACTCAATCAACCTAATTGATTCACTTGACTCAATGAGACCTAAATGATCAGTTTAATTCAAACTCCAATTCAACCCAAATTGGATTAAATCAACTCATCACATCTCTTCCATAATGATTATTGATCATTTTTGATTGCTCAATTGCAATCAAATGGGCTAAATCAAGCCAATTTGACCACTTAACCCAAGTTGACCCAATTGACCTAAAGGGACCAATGGAGCCAAATCTCATTTCAATCCAAAATGATTGCAACCAATGCCTCAAATCAATTATAAATTGATTATTGAAAACCCTATAATCTTCAATTGAAGCAAATTTGACTAAGCCAACCCAATTGACCTACTTAGCTCAAATTGACCTAAAAGATCAAATTAAATCAAAACTCATTCTAATCCAAATCAATTCAAACCAACACCTACAATCATTCCTAAATGATCAATCGAACATAGGCCAACCCTTCATTCAACCCAATTTAATCAATTTGGTCAAATTGGTCAACATGACCCATTTGACCCAAATTGAACCATATGAGCCAAATTTAAATTCAACCCAAATTGAATCAAACCAATTACACCAATGCTTTCTAAATGACCAATTGAACTCACCCAAACCATTATTTTGACCTAATTTTGTCAAATTGGTCAACCTAACCCAATTGAACCCATTTAACTCATATGAGTCAAATTGAGCCAAACCTAACCAATCCAAGCCCAAACCCAACCAAACTTAGCATGACCCATCCTTGGGTCACCATGGGCCTGTCCAAGTGGGCCCAAGCCATGGTGAATCGATTTGGGTCAAACCCATTCAATGGAGCCCTCCAAATGAGATAAAATCTCCATTTGGATGGGTTCTCGAACTCCCCACCCCATGGAAGCCACCTTTGGCTCTTCTTGGACAAGAGGACCATTGACCCAACCTAACACAAAGTTGTTGGGCTTAGCCTTTCGACAAGAGGGTGAGTTTACCCATTGCAACCCATTGATCTACCTAAGGGAGGTTGTACACCCTATGCTAGACTACTACACTCTTTTAGCCTCTTACCTTCAGCCACCAGCCTGCCACCTCACCACCTACCCTGCATGGTCGCCAAAGACCGAACCAATCTTAGCCCTTGGTTTAGCTGAGTAGGAGAGTATACTTCTCCCAATGGATTCAAACTCAACACACACCTTCCCTAGAGCACTCTGCACAATCTTATAGCCTTTCTAGAGCTCTTCATGCACTCCACCATCAGCAAGAACAATCCCCGATTGAATCCAAGAGCTCCATCTATCCAAGCTTCCAAAGTCTCCATCAAACCTAAATGAACTCTTCCCACACCTTGAGCTCACTCTGGAGAACCAAAATGAATCATTATTTGAGTGATTCGACCACCGAAGGATGTATCTAGACCAACTCCAGTGAGCTATACAGTGGCGTTTAGTCCACAGAGAAATCAGTGGGGAGGCAGCTCATGATCTTCTCAATAGGGTTTCAATGCTTCAAGATGAAGCTACCCCTCGATGGTCTGTCGGTCTATTACTCCAATGAGGTAAAAATCTGGCAACCATAGTTTCCTCCTAGGTGTTGGTCTTTTTTCAAGTGAACTATGATTTCATGCAATTTTCACTATAGGATCCTCTTAGAAATTTTTCCTATTCATTTTTGAGTCAATTTTGTCATCAAACAAGCTCCGGTGAGCTCAGATCGAGTGGTGGGAGGCATACAATGTTTGTCTTTTGACACTCGTAAGATGACAAATCATCTGTTGTCCATTCCCCATGACTAAAACTGACGGCCATACTTAATCACACTAGAAATCTTGATTTAATTCATTTGAAATCATGGAATAAATCTCAACTGTCTGATCAGATGGCCCGGACGAAATTGCGTCCGCTGTCGCTGAGTCAACTATCTCATCAGATGATTTAAGTAACCAATAATGTGATGCCACATGGAAAGCATTGTTGCATCAGCGTCTGCATGGAAGCAACAGTTTAAAAGGATAAACATTTTTATAGAGCTGGTATAAGTGCCTACCATTCTTCAGAGCCTGTGGACACTACTCCATTCTACCCATACTATATACCCATAGATTTTATAGAGCTTTGGTTTCAACATACACCTTTTGATCAGCCTGGTACTTCTATGCCCACTAAAATATTTATAATAAACATTTTTATATAGCCAAAGGGTAACACATAAGTATATTTTAAAGTTTTACTTTTGGCATATTAAGTTTCTAATATGAATTATAATTTTTAGGTTCAATCCATCTAGGGAAGCTATTCATAAAATCAGGGACATAATAAGGAGCAAGTACGATGCTCCATATGTATCATGGAAGAAGGTCCCAATTAAGGTTTGGGACATGTAGTTTAGGGAGTTTGATGTATTTCCTAAACTATTTATAAATATTTAAATGCAATAGTTGATCTTGAAGACTTACTAATTAGCATTTGTTTGTTTGATGTTATAGAAGGATTTCTATTAGTTGCTAGAACACAACCAAAAGATTAGAAGAAATATTGAGTCAAGAGAAGCTACTCTCCTAAGTAATATATTCATAGACATATGCAAGTCTAAGTAAATGCCTCTTTGGATTGGAGAGGACATATGGGCTGATCTTTGTAGAGTATGGGCCTCCCCAGATTATGTTTGAAAGAGGGACCAGGAGAAGAAGAATCACGCTTTTGATTGTGGGGGCTTGAGCACCTCCCACGGAGGTTCAAGCATCTGAATCAGTACTAACGAAGAATGGTAATTCTATTATTACTTTTATCAATTGAACTTATAATTATGATTAAATATTTTTATTATACTGTTTATAGACTAAAGTTCTTGGCCAAGAGCACATTGCTGCTAAATTATAGCCATTTTGAATTTCATTTAAATTTATAATATGTTTCTTATAAAGCTTGAACATGAGAATCATTTTACAATTACATACCTAAGAACTCTACATAGTTTATAATATTAAGAATTTATTATTAACCATCTTCTATGCTAGCTTAATTATCTTCTAAATATCTTGATCATCTAATTTTATTAATGTTGCTCTAAGATCCTAAATCCTCGTAATCACTTAATCATGAAATCACTTAGTTATAATCTAAGAAAACTTTTGTTATCATCAAAATAAGCTTAAGAAGACTATGAATAAGCTTTAAATAATTAATTCACAAATTTGATTAAAGCTTATTCGTAATCACTTAATAAGCATTAACTGATATAGCTAATGTATATTTCTCAACAAGTTGCTCATGAACAAACTCGATTATGGTTTGTTTAAAGCTAGCATATCTCATTAAATGAGATGCTCATTAATAGGCTTGATAATCCATATTTGAATTGAGATCATGAATACACTCAAGCCAAGTTCAAACAAGATTTTTTTAATGAACTCAAGCTTAAACATGATCCTAAATGCTTAAATCAAGCTCAAATTCAATAATGGTAAACAAACTTGAACTTAAACATGTTAAGAGGCCATGGCACTCAAGAGGGGAGATGAATTGGGTGTTTTAAAAATTTTCAAGTTAACATTAGTTTTTAATAGCCTATAGAAAATTTAGTTGCAATTGAGTAAATTTAATAATCAATGAAAGCACAATGAAACAAACAACCAAAGTAAAGTAAAGTAAAGTGCAAGAAATGAAAGCAGAGGACACAATGACTTTTACGTGGTTTGGCCAAACTGAAAAATTGGCCTACGTCCTCGCTTAGTAACCCAAGCTTAGAATTTACTAAGTCAAAAAGAGATTACAATGAATCTCCCGTACTCTCCTTTACATGCAAGTACTACTTAACACCATAATTTCTTACATCGGACAAGTACAACCCCCACATCATGCTTTCCTACAACGGGCAAGTACAACCCCAATATCATACTTCCTACAATGGGTAAGTACAACCCTAATAAAGTACAAAAGAACAAAAGAAGAGAAGATAACTCTTAATTTTAAAATAATTTTTCACTAAAGTACAAACTAAAATAATATTAAGACAAATAATAAAGAGAGCTCAAAGTGAATATATTTCTTATTAAATTAAAAAAAATTATCTTCAAAAAATGTAAAGATTTGAAAAAAAGGAATATACTTGAAGACTATAATATGGAATCACTTGGATTATTTAGAATTTAAAATATTTTTATGAACATGTAATCCAAAAGATTTGTGAAATGAGTACTTTCAAATAAATAAGCTAATGTGAATTCCTTAGTTGTAAAACTACTTAAGAAATTATTTCTCAGAACCTTTATGTATGAATATGTAATCAAACTTTTCAATTTCTTGAAGATATCTTGAAAGACAATGAGAAGAGTTCTCCACTTAATGATTAAAGAAGACATTAAAGAGGGAGAGGATTTCTATCACCAAACCTTCAAGAATTATCAAAGATTAGTTTCGGCGACACAAGAAGCAAGAGAAGATGAAGAGTAGTTTGACCTACTTCAAGCAAATCCCTATGAAGCGAGTATGCAAAGGATGGATCTGCACCAAACCTTGAAAGATCTTCACTTAATCTCCAACTATAAGTCTCGGCCAAGGATGAATTTGTGAGAGAATTGAGAGCTTTGACACTTTGGAGGACTTTAGTTTGTTTGGCAAGCTTTCGACTAACGAAGGAGATATGTGAAGAGAAAGGAGTGTAGCACTTTGAATCACAAGAATCTCCAAGAAATAAAATTGTAAGAGTTCAACCAAGCTGGAGAGTAGTCAATAGAGAATAAGCTAAGTCTTAACCACATTATATAGACCAAGCTTCAAGAGGGGTTCGACTAAAGTAAGAAGGAATTGAGCAGAAAAATAAATTTGGAAGCTATTTGATTTTGATTTGAAAATATCAACCAAATAAACATGAAATTTCAATTAGAAAATTTTCGACCAAGTATGATTACGATGAGAGAGAGAGAGATATGAGGAAGAATATTAATATATCCAATCAAATGAAATCAATGGAATAATTCAAGGATTTTCTGGCCAATCAATGATAAAGAGAGGGAAAAATGATTTAGCAAGAATTTTAATTTTGAATAAATCATCACATGGTTTAAAGTTAAATTCAAATTGGATTTTTTTTTAGTATGAGTGGTAGGCCAAGGTAAAGGGAGAGGGAAAATTTTATAACCTTAACCCATTTAGCTTAATTCCTCTAAGGCAACTAAATTTAAGACATAATCAATTTAAATTGATTTGAATTTGAATTTCTCAAGCAAAATGGCAAGTCAAGGATGTTTTAAACAGGGATTCAATCAAGGTTTAATGCAACATAATATGAGATATTAAATTAACTAAATTTATTTAATGAGAAAAGGCAAGAATAAAATTAAAACAAATAAAATAAATATAATATATTAAAAGAACAATTTTGGCCAAGACACTTCCAAAAATAAATCAAATATAATTCAATGCAATCAATCATGTGTAAATGATGATGAATCAATTTTAGCAACTTTTTCAATTAATTATATAAATTTATTCAATGAAAAATAAATAATAAAGGGGCCAGCCAATTGATTACAGAATAGAAAAATGCATAAAGCCTAGTCTCAATTGAATTTGAATTTAAATTAACCTGGATTAATTCAAATTGATTCAATTAAGATGAGATTATTAAAATAAGATAAAATCAAATTTGCAAATCACTCATGTATTATCATTTCAAAAATCCTAGAAAAATTAGTCAAAACAAAAATAGGATGATAATTATAATAAGAGAGAGAATAAAAAAGGATAGGAGAAAGAAAAAGAATAATATGGATACCTCTTAAGTAATTTTATTTTTATTTTCATGCAAAAAATATATGGATAATTAATGAGATCGGGCGTGAAAATAATTAAATGAAGTGTGAAATAAATTTATCTAACATGAAAGTACAATAGATGATACTTGAACTCATGCAAGTTATTAAAATGATCCAAAAAGGATAATTCAAGAAATAATTTGAAATGTTACAATTTTAAAATATAAAAAATATGCAAAAAATTAAATAAAATGTTTTAAAGTGATTTAGAGATTAATTTTATATTATTGAGCTCTTATTTTTCTTATTATTATCAGTCTTAGAAAGTTCTCAACCAGTCTCAGTCCAATAGCTTTGACTTTCTCAAATTGATAGAAGAACCTAATTTAAAGAATTTCATACATCATTTGAATTAAATCAATTAGTATCACCTAAACATATGTTTATCATCATCAAAATAAATCTCATATGAAATAGGGCTTATGGAGTCAACAAATAAATATATGTTCAACTCAAATCAGTTAATTTGTAGCCTTATGTATATGCTAATATTTATTTTAGAATACTTCATGAATAACTTGGTGTTGCTATTAAAAAAATTATTAGGAATGTTGAGGGTCATGCCCAACCATTCTCTTAAATTGGGGAAAATAAGGACTAATAAAAATTTATCACGAAGACAGCATATAGCATATGATGATATAAAAGAAATGTAAAGGAATAGTTTAGAAAAACTCAAAAAAAAATTCAGAAATACAAGAAAGAAAGACTAAGTTCGCTAAAAAAAGAATTATGTAATCCAATTAACGAATCTGAAATCATAGAATCTTCCTAGAATACTGAAACACTAAGCAGATAATGTGATACAGAAGTATACGTAGGAGATCAATAGAAGAGGGCAATGACATGCTGGATGCCAAAAGTAATCCAAATTACTACAATAGTCGACTCCAAAAAGTCACAGCGATAGTAACCAATGGCCACACTTGGATCAAACAGTAGTAAAAGAGAAACCACATAGCAGGCATTGAGAAAGTGAAGATTGGACATCTCCTAGTAATCCATCTAAAATTAAGACATCATTTGAAAAAGCACGAGGATACTTGGGAAGAGTGAATTGATGGTCAGAAAAAGATGGTTGAGTTTCATTATCAAAAGAAATTATTAGACGTAGAAGCCGGATGTAACTTTTATATCTGAACTCCAATAACATAGTATTATGTGACACTAAAACTTGCAACCACTCAAAAAGTAGAGAATAAATAAGCAAGCTTCAGATAAGATAAACTCTCAGAAAGCCATCAAGAACAGAATAAGACTTCCAGACAAGTATAAATAAACCACAATAAGAGCAGAGAAAATGGAATTCCTAAGTTATCAAAATTCAAAAGAAAAGCCCCTTTTCCATCATCCTTCAAAGCATCAAAATAAGGGTGATTAGTCCTCATAAAACTGCTTAGTAACAATGACATCATCTGCACAAAGCAGAGATATCAAAACTATAATTTGTTAATGTTTTTAGGAAGCTCATCTTTCAATTTCCACTTGTATTTTTGCAAAATGGAAAAATAAATTTTCGCCACTATAGTATCAATAGTGTTGGTTACTATAAGCAGTAATATGCGAATTTCTTTGTAATTTGAAAAATAAGTCATAATGGAAACCTTTTAAATGTCTATCTATTATCATGAAGAAGACTTTTTCATCTGTTTGCTTATTCTATTTTTTTCAAGGAATGTCCATATTTACTATTAAACGATTAGAACGAAGTGTTAAAAATTGCACATAAAAATATTTTAGGTATTGTTTGATTCAATATAAGTTGATATTATTCTCATTAGGATAACAATATAATTTAGATAATCATGTTTTCTATCAAATAAATTAATTTTGATTCAAACTAATGTAGTGATATAAAAAGATCATTTAAGATTATTAGATTTTTCTCTAACAATTAGATATGCCAACACCTAGATGTTATTAAAATAAAATTTAAATGGCATTTAACATATAATTGTTTAAAGATATTATTGTGTTGAATAATTAACATATGTCAATAACTTGATATTATATTGTAGTTACCAAAGAAATAAATAAGTCCTGAAAAATTCATTTGTTTAGGATCTATTTGTGATTAATTTGTTCTGTGTTTTCTGTCTTATTTTTATGTTATTTTAAAATATATTTTCCTGTGTTTTCTAAGTATTTTTATTTTTTTTTAAAATACATAACATATTTTTAAAAATACTGAAAACATTTTTTTAGATGTTTAGAATATTTAAAAAAAATTATTATCATCAAACAAGACATAAAAATAAATAAAAAGGTGATCTCAAACGCCTCAATATTTTATGTTACAACGAAATACGTTTTCTCATCGTCCTTTCATTAGATTTATTATAACTTTTGGAACAATTGGATAAGTGGAGTTTTGATTCCCAAATGCTTCCTAACGATTTAAATAAATCTGTACGGAAATCACATTATTTATAACTTATTAACTTGCTTATGATTATATCTTTTTTAAGCAACATCTCTTATAAATTGTGCTCAATTCGGTATTAGATTTCGTGGACAATAATGTGCATTCTTTAGACAAGGAGAGGTTTGACCAATTATCTTCCTATTTCAGCTAGACTTACATCAAAGATTGGCTTTATTCCCATATCTTTTAGCCTAGTTATGGATGTTCTTACTAGTCATTTAAAAGAGGATGTACCTTGTTGTATGCTTTTTTTGTTGATGATATTATTGTTGCTGGTAAGACTAGTGAGGGTGTTCAAGAAAAAAACATGAAGTATGGAGGTCAACTTGGAGTCTAAAGGCTTTCAATTGAGTAGATCTAAAATCGAATACATGGAGTCTAATTTTAATTGTAAAAAATTTAATGGCATAGTAGTGTTAATGGGAGATCAAGGTATTGAAAAGAGTGAAAATTTTAGATATCTCGAGTCTATTATTCAAAATGATTGTGAAATAGATCAAGATATTATTAGCAGAAGTTGGATGGTTGAATTGGAGGAATGCATTGGGCTTGTTGGGTGATATGAAAGTATTGCTTTGACTCGAGGAATATTTATAAGATGCGTGGTGAGACCTACAATGCTTTATTGCTCAAAATGTTGGCCAATAAAAAAGAAGCAAAAAAATTAAGTGCTGCAAAGATGAGGATGCATAGATGGATGAGTGGATTTACACTTGGAGACAAAATGAGAAATGAATATGTACATGATAAGATTGGAGTAGCTCTCAAATGGCAAATAAGATTAAAAAGTTACTTAATACGATGATTTGATCATATTAAATGTCAATCATTTGATGGCCTAGTTAGGAGAGTAGATAAATTAAATTTGGTCTATGTTAAAGAAAGATAGAGGCAGACCTAAAATGGCTTGGTTATAAATTACAAAAAACAACCTTAATTTATTAAGATTAAATGAGAATATAAGCCTTAATATGATGCATTAGAGAAAAGCATTCATGTAACCAACCCCAATGTAGTGGGATAAAGGCCTGTTGTTGTTGTTGTACTGAAGTGTTGAAAGTACTCATGAAATGAAATAATTTAGGCCAAGATATTGTGACTCAAATTTACTTAGAATGATTTCTATTAAATTAATTAAGATTAGAGTAGTACACAACTAATCAATCAACCATTATATTATACTTATCTCAAAGCGAAGATTAGGGTATGATGACTTAGTTTATTCCTTTAGCCACTCCATTATTGAAGGCTATATGCATGTATGTGCATGCAAGTTTACCTTTTAATCTTGATCTGTTTATCTTAATTTAACAAAAAAACACATTCTATCATGCAATTAGATTAATAAATTATATTTAAAATGAACAATGATATTTAGTCTACATTGCAATACGCAAAAGTATTAGCGAGTTGTCCTCAAGATCTGTCTAAAGCTCCATCCCCAATTAAAATATGAAAATAAAATATAATAATCTAAGATATAAAATATATTTTATTTCTCCTAATGATAAAAACAAATGGAAAAAAATGCAAAAAAATAAAATAAAATAAAAAATGAAAACAAAAATATTGATTAAAGCATCCCAAACAAATCTTTGAATAATATTCATGAGGCCTGACTAATGAGTTATTAGTGATGATTCCAAAATGCTTTTGTGAAAAGGAGAATATATTCACCATTGTATTAGATGCCTTCAGACATTTATTCTAGTCTCTACTTGCTGCGTGAAAAGTCATGCCTAAAATGCTCTCTTTTGCTTTCAAAAGTAATTAGAAGAATAGAGATTCGACTCACTCAATGTTTAACCATTTGAGTCAAACACCTCCTACATAACCTGTTTGTTCCATTGAAGTGTCATTAGCAAAGAATGATGATTTTTAATCCTAATGCTGAATGTAGGTTATATGAGCATGGTGAGCTAAATTGCCTTATCTGCTAGGCCAGGAGAATGCCCTATTGTTAACCTGCGAAGAAGAACGTAGCGTTATTCGTAGCTTAAAGAAAATGATTATAGGAAAGCTGAAAGAATATAGAAGGGAACTTACGTGCCCTTTTCATAAAGGAAATGAAGACCACTAGGAGAGCAACACCTGCCAATATTCCCACTATTATGGCCACTGTCCTTCCAATGTCGTCATCAGTGTAATCTATTCATAATAAAATTACAACAAGCAATTAGATTTAGAGAACCAATTCGCATCTACTTTGTTCTCAAATGTCTATCCTCTTAGCATAATATTTAATCATGTTGTGAAAAAATTGATGCTTTTAGATAAGCGTAATTATTTTTGCCTTTAATGGATTTTAGCGTGACGGAAAATATAAATGATGTATATTAAACAAATTATTATAAGAACGGAAAACTTGTTTATTCAAAGTTAACATGCATGTTGCTTTTTTTTTATGTGAATGTGAATATAAGAAAAGTAATATTCGTCAATCGAAATTCACATAATTTATTTGGCCGGAGGATACTAATGGTTAACATTCCTCCCATGTGCAACTCTAGGGCATCACACAGCATTTTTTTTTTCGCTCTTTTTCAAGATTTCGGATTAGAGAAAATCTTCGTTTGAACACTTTGGACTGCTATTGTTTGTAGCTATTATAATGTTAGTTCCTACAATCCAAACTTAAGTTGTAATAGAGAATTAATCGGTCACAATATAAAAACGTTGTGAACTTGATCAGAAATTTTCATTGCTGAAATCTATATCAATAAAATAAAATAGTAATAATTAACAACATAGAATGCAAATATTGCCATAATAGCGAAAAAATGTGCATGATGCTCTCCAAAGACTTTGGGACCTCATTTAGTTGTTTGTAGATATTAGTTCTCAGAATATTGATTTTATTTTTATATATTTTATGTGCAAAAATAAAATGGCTAGTTCTGTAGGGTTCAAATTCGTTTTCAATTTTTTGCAGAATTCAAACTAAATAAAATTTTAGGATTATTCTAACATATATTTCTTAGATACAAACAACCAAATGAAACCAAGAATGGTTCATCAAGATGTGGTCAGTGCACTTTCACCAACTCATAAGATTGATCATTTATCAAATCTATATTAATCCTGCCTATGCGCATTCCAATTTTATCCATTATATAGAAGGATATGAACTCATGCAATAATGCCACAATCTAATCGTGACATTACAATGCATGATGAGAAATAATGGTGGACAAAAAATCAGAATATTCAAACTAAATTTCAAACAAAATGATATTAAAAAATTAAAAATTTTACTCATCGTTTTTTTATAATATTTTTATGCTGATTACTTAGAAATTTTAATACTTCTTGTACATTTTATTATAATATTAATTCGAGGCGCGGTCGGGTTACAACAACAGGGGAAAGTCCTGACCGACTCACATAATGAGATTAAAAGCTTATTATTATTGTTGTTAATATAACTAAAATAACATTTAGCAATTTAGAAATTCATCCTAATTAACAGTAGCTCAGAATCTTTTCCCTTTTTTTTCTCCCTTAATGATGAGGGGCGACGACAAACCTGCAGCTGCGGCGGCGCGGGGATAATAGCCAGACGCCCAGAAGCGAGCATAACACTGCTGGAGGAACAAATCCGCAGCAAGCGACGCGCCGCACGCGTTCCTGAGCTGCTCCACAGCCTGCGCTAGGCAAGTCGCACAATCACCGCACTCAAATCTCCCACGCACTGCGCATACCCTTGTACCGTGCCCGAGCTACTTACCTTAAATCCCAGCCCACTCCCCAAATCATCCAGGACGTCATCCCTCCGCCTAAAGAACTCCCCTGCGTCCCCTCCGCTCACCTCGCTGCTGCACTTCTTGTACGCCACCGTCGTGTCCAACTTCCCCAGAAAATCCTCGTTGCTGTAACGCACTAGACAACCATCGAGCTGCAGCGCCGCTGCGTAGGCTTCGGGGCAGACCAGCCCTATCTGACCCACCGCGCTCTGGACGCAAGCCGAGCACTCGCCAGCGCTCAGGTCGTTGCGGCAGACGCCGTAGACGGCAGAAATCTCTGGGGAGGAGGAAGAGTTTCCGAAGGCGAAGCTGTTGTACGCCGAGTCAGAGGCGGAGTTGGCGACGGAGGTGAGGAGGGAGTTGAGATTGATTCGAAGGCGGTGTTGGGAGAGTACTGGGAGGGGAAGCAGGCAGCGTAGATGAAGTTGCTGCTAGCTCTTACACTGGGGGTTACGAAGGAGAGTACGGTGGCGAGGAGAGGAAGAGGAAGGGGTCTCCTGGAAGAAAGCATCATGCCTTTGTTCTGAAACGCAGTGTCTGCAGCGCTCTGTGAATAGGCGCGGTTGATGGTTTTCTTGAAGAAATTTATAAAATCCAGACATTTAAAATTTTTTTTAGCAAAATCAATACTTAAAAAAAAAAAATTAAATCGTGTGGCACCAATGGCGATAATAAATAAATATATATATTATTGCGTCTTGAATTTTATTCCGTAGATCTTCATCTAAATTATCCAAACATAGCAGAGATATGACATTATCACGTGGAAACGTTAAAAAAAAAAACACTCGTCTATAAAACTTTATTATGTTGAAAGTCGCTTCTCGTTAGTTGGAGAAGAAGGTGTTTCTGAGGCGGAACAATATTAGAGTGTAGAAAAAATCTGATATCGGTCTCAACCCGGGAGAAGTTTCCCAAAAGCGGCTCGATCTTCGGGAGCAACCTCTTGATCTTCGGAGAAAGAGTGGCAGTCTTTTCTAGTCCTCAGGCGATTTCTAAGGCGACTCACGATCTTGGTATGCAGTGGTGGCGGTGATGATAGATCGTCGGCGTCAAGGCGGTTTCGAGCTATCGGTCTTCAAATCAATTAGGTCTCTCCCAAGTGAGAATGAAACTCTTTATAGATTTTGGGAGTGGCGGCCTTATAAATTCATGGAAAACTCAACCACTCCATGGACGGCTCGATCCCCCGATCGACGGTGTATTTTGATGATCCGGTGCCTTAATGATGCCGAATTGGGTGATCTTGGATTCGTTGGATTGTCGACGAGCCGATCGACTATAAATATGTTTTGACCATTTGGCGGATCGATCTATTTTCATGCTCCGATAAACGATGTCGATTGAGCTTCGGATCGACTATCTTGATATTCTTATATCGTCGCTTCGAGCGGTCGGTTGTAAGTTTCTGAAATCGGTGATTAGATCGAAGCATTTGAAAATTCCGAGATTCGTGCTTTTATCGATTAATTTTTAGGATGTATCGATTCTATTTTGGGTGACATTATCTCGGTCATCCAAAAATATATGTCAAATACTGAAAATAGCAAATTCAATGAAGAGTCCATCAACCTGCATTTGAACAGATCTTCATAACGACAATATTATAAGCGTGAAGCGGTACGATGCCGCGCATAGGTATGTGTGTGCGATATTTTGAGGTTATGGATCGATCCGTGCGAACGTTCAGCTGGCGGCCGCTACGCAGGCGCGCGCCAGCGCGCCGGCGTCATGCGCACCATGCGCGGCGCTCGGCGGGTGGCGAAGCGGGAGCGGATCGCGGTCGTTGCGGAGCGAAGCGTCAGCTGGGCAGATAGCCCATGAGCAGCGATCGGGTTGAACTGGGTCGTCAGATGCGTAGCGGCAGCGGGCTTGGTCGGGTTCAGCGTGAGCCAGGGAGGTTGAAAGCGATAGTTTCGACCAGTTCCGCCACGGCGAGTTCGCGACATGGGCCGACGGTCGGTGGGCTGGCGATTTGGCGTGGGAGGTTCAGCGATGGGCAGCGATTCGACCAAATGTAGTAACAGCGTCATTGGGTCGCCACGGTTTAATGGCGAGTTGCCTGTACATGGCGTGGGCATCTGGCGCTGGCGGTATGCGGCGTATGAGCAGCCTTGGCGCGCCATCTGGCCTTGTGAAGAGCCGCAGACCTGACGCAGTTTGCGGTTTTGGCGGTTTGGCGGTTTTGGTGGTTTTGGCGCTTTTCCTAGAAGGGGTCTATAAAACCCCAGGTAAGAGAGAAAGGCACACTTTTCTCTCTCTCCCTCCTCTTAGAGTGCATAGCCTCCACTGGGAGTTTGGGCACTCTTTTGGATCAACTCCCTCTACCTCTCATCTCCACCAAGCCAGTGCATAGCCCTCCCCGGTGGGAGTTTGGGCACTCTCCTTGGAATAATTTTCATCTCGATCATTATGAGTTGGGTGTTTGTAGATGGGTGAGAATCTTTTGAAAGAGACACGTCCACCTTTAGGAGGCGGCGGGGAACCTTCTAAAATGGGAGGGCGAAGATTAGGAGTCGCCGATCACGGGAGACACATTGATCGTGCTTGAAAAAATATTATTTTCCAATGATTTGGTTCTTAAGTGTCAAGAAGTCCGATGAGCAATTTTGGCCGGGTATTTCACCACGAGATGAGTTTGGGGCGGATTGCGGTTTCCCCATCCCAGATGATGATCGCCATTTTGTCGACATCGAGGTTTGCATTTCCGGTTTTAGCGGGGCAATGGCGATCGTGATGGGACTTATAGTCTTTTGAGGATGCCGCGACTCTGATTACCGCGCGGATGTGCAAGTTTACTACGATGCACATCGTGTCACTGCGAGTCGGCTACTTGACCTCCGGACGAAGGATCCTCCCAAGAGTTGGGCAAGCGATTCTTTTGTGAAGAATGGGGTTTCTCGAGAAATGGGAAAAGGCGAGAGATTTACCCATTCCCCTGGTTGGTGATAAAGATATCCTGAAATTCCGAATATTGAAGATCTTGATTTGAGATTCGATATATCAACGATTTGTCGGAGAAATCTTTGTTCGAGGGGCTTTCTATTCATCCCGGCGGTCTTATGCGATTGCGTTGAAAGCCCAACAAAGAGGTTTCAGATCTCAGCGTCCTCGGCTTCTTGAAGGACCGTCTCCGATAGAAGAGGAAAAGGAGCGAAGAGGTGATGGTGATATCGAGATACGAAAGGAGTTGGGCCCTTGAGTAGTCCCCAAGGATCTTCATTCCTGGGGACGTGTTGAATCATTCCTGCGTAGGTCGTCAGCATGCCGAAGAACTGGTAACAATCCTTCTTACGTTCATCATCTTTTATTTCCCATTTCCTTGTGCTTAACATAATTTTTCTTATTTCAGATACTGAAGAAGCAAGAACTTGACTTCAAAATGAACATTGTGCTGAATGACTGGAATTCAGAGTTCGTGAAGGTCAAGTTTCTCCATGGTGAATATATGAAGCGGTATGTGGAGAAAGTAAAAGAGATGTCCTGTTGGAGAATCAACGATGAGTCGAGGAGTTGGCGACTCAGCGACTTCTCTTTCTTTTGTCGAAGTTGAAGCGGTTCGGATGATGAATTAGTGGAGGCTAGAGGTTGGTTCGCAGGATCAAGATCTTTTAGAAGGTTTGTGTCTTGAGGCAAGAAGCAGAGTTACGCCCCGGAGAAAGAGGCGCCTTATCTCGGGTAGAAGGAGCCAATCACAGCCGTGGAGGACTTCAAGACACCTTGAGTATCATCTGAGGATCATGTTGGGAGGCCGAGACCACGATATGATGTAGAGGTGAAGGCTTTGGAGCGGGTGTGTTGATGAAGGCTTCATCCGAGGTTTCTTGAAGGGGACACGCTTGGCGTATAGTAGGTGTTGAGGTCCTTTCTCCTAGCCAGCCCGAGCGGCACGAGGATGACTCGATAGTTCTTCATCATCTACGATGAGACCATCAAGAAGTGTAGTTGTAGTTCCTTTATGTTGCGGTGATTGTATATTATTTCGGTTGATTGTACTTGTATGTTGAAATATTAACAATCCACAAAAATTATTTGTGAATATTTCGAGTTGTGTCAAAGTGTACTCGATGATAAAGATTCGTAGAAGAGATCATCTGGAATCTCTTTAGGATAATTCGATCTATTCTAAGATCATTACCGGGCGTTACTTGATGACAAACTTGCGGAATATATTTATAGAGGTTCTCTCGAACCTCTTGATCTATCTAGGTTGTGTATCGGGCGTTTTCGATGATGTTAACTGTTATGGAGAAAGTTGTGGCGGCTATAGAGGATTGCCAACTTATCCAAGGTTGTTTATCGAGCGTTACTCGGCGATGTTAACAGATAGAAGATCGGATCAATTCCTGGGATCGATCTTACCACGATACAACAATAGTTGCGTATCTCTTGAGTGGGTGTTTTAAAATGCAAGCATAAGCAAGAAAAAGTCACAATAAGTATGAGAACTTTAACATAGATAAACATAAATCCAAACACCTTGATGCCAAGGTTGGACAATAATAAACAAGCAGTATCGACGTGTTTAATTCGATAACAATTGCAATACAAACATACGATGATAATGTTTTTTAGCATTCACTAGAATAAAAAAGTCGATACATCACCGGTACTTACGGAGGTTTGTAGCATTCCGGGTATGTGGGAGAGTCTTCCCATACTATCCTTAACAACGTGCGAGCTTGATTTTAGACACCACCGCCTTCCCGGTGAGAGTTTGTTACTATGGGCCTTTTCCTGAGTCGAGACTTGGGCAGGTCCCCACAGATATTGGTCTTTACCGGTTGAAACCTCGAGCCATCCTTTGACGAAGCCATTCGAATCGACATGTCGCGGCTCTCTGAGATCCGGATGGAATCGGCTTAGTTGTCGGCATCAAAGTTATGGGTTCTAGGGCTCGGGACCGATGTCGAGGAATCGCCCATTAAACACTATTCTGGCGTTTCTCCGAGGGTCCTTGATGCGGTAAGCCCAAAGAACATTGATACTTGCCCCCTGGATGGTTGTCGTGTCTTTAGCCCTTTTAGTATTGTATTGGTGACTTGATCGCCCATTTGTGGGATGGGATGTGGATTAACTGGATATCGACTCCGAAAGATGTGAATGTCTTTCCAGCTGCGTCCATTATCGGTGATGATTTTCTTTGGAATGCCGAAATGACAAATAATATTTTTCCGTTTGCTTGGCATTTGTTTGATTTTGGCGGTTCGGCTTCCACCCATTGAAGTAATCAACGGCCAAGATTATGAATTTTCATTGCCCAGTGGCAATGGGAAAGGGTCCCATTATATCGATCCCCATTGAGCAAGGCCGCGGGCTCGGATTGTGGTGAGTTCTACTGATGGTGTATGAGTGAGATTGGAATGTAACCGACACTTATTACACTTCTTTACAAACTCAATGTCCTTCTTCATTGTAGGCGGTAAAACCTTGCCTCATGATTTTGAGGGCGAGGGCTTTTCCTCCCAAATGTTCACCATAATTTCCTGAATGAACCTCTCGCATTACATAGTTAGCCTCCGAAGGTGGTAGACACTTTAAGTAGGGCCCTAAGAAGGACCGCTTGTAGAGTTCGATCGATTATGGTGAAGTTCTGCTCTACGTGAAGACCGGATAGCATCGGTGTTGGCAAGGCCTTTGAAGAAAGGACATGATCGGGTTAATCCATGAAGATTCTTTTGGGTCCTCCAGTATCACCCAAGGGCCTGAATCGGGAAAGTGGATGTCCTCATATATTTTCTCTTGAAAAGATCTCTATCGTTGTGTGGCTAACTTGGAGAGGGCATCCGCGTGTTCGCTCCCTTAATATGAGTTATCGATGGGTCTCGATTCTAGCAAGAAGTGACTTTGCCAAAAGATGGATGCGAAAGCAATGCGGATGACTGTCGAAGTCTCCTTCAACCTGTGAGGCCATAAGCTGTGAGTCTATGTAGATGGCTAAGTTCTGGACCTCACAATCAATGGTGAGCCTTAGTCCTGCTACGAGGGCCTCGTACTCAGCGACATTATTGGTGGCCGGGAACTTTAGTCGAAGCCCGTACTCTAAAGTTATTTTACTTGGGGAGATAAGCAAAATTCTTGCTCCCGCACCGGAAGTACCTGAAGCTCCATCAACATATAATGTCCATTGATTTGTCATGGAGTGATGAATGATCTTCGGTGGTGATGGGATGGTACATTCTACAAGTCAACTTGTGACTTTATATCGGGGTGGAAGAAAATAGATGTCAAACTCTCCAAGTCGACCACCACTTCATCAACCTTCCGGATACATCGCTTTTCGTGAATAGTTCTTAATGGAAGATGAGTGTAGCGTTGATGGTGTGGGCACGAAAATGCGGTGCAATTTTGCGAGAATGCAAGACGTCTTATCGCTAGTGGATAGCGTCCTTCGATCGAGAAAGGATTTTCGACATAGTAAATGTGGTCGTTGAATTCTCCCTATCGACGCGAAGCTTACGGCATGAGAAGAAAGCAGATAGATGTCGCCTTCTCTCCTTGGATAGGCTTTGATAATAGAAGCTAAATAGACTCAGTTGCTCAAAAGTAGTTTGACATTCATCGTCGGAATCCATTTCCTCGTGCACCCTTAAGATTTTGAAGAATGGTAGATACTTATCTCCTGAGCGGGCCAAGAATCGTGATAAAGCTGCAATCCTTCCAGTCAAACGTTGGATTTCCTTGATCGTTCTTGGAGGTGACATATCCTTGAGTGCTTTTATCTTCTCGGGGTTGGCCTCTATCCCGGTGACCAGCCTAGAATTTCTGAGGAAACTCCAAAATGCACTTGCTTGAGCATCTTGTGGTGTCGAAGAATGTCAAAGCACTATTGCGGTCGAAATATCTTGTGATATTTCCAAGCTCTTCACCGATATCATCAACATACACCTCCATATTGTGCCCTATAAGATCCTTGAAGATCTTATTCGGCGATATGTTGCTCCATTTTTTTTAGTGGAATGGCATGACGATAGCGTATAGTCCCTTATCTGTTTGGAAGGATGTTGCTTCCTCATCTGTTTTGTTCATCCTGATTTGATTGTAGCCAGAATAGGCATCCATGAAGCTCGACATCGATGTATCGATGTCGCATCAACTAGTTGGTTACGAGGAAGGGGAAGCTATCTTTTGGGCATGCGATTAAGGTCGGCGTAGTCGATGCACATTCTCCAGAACGTTGGCCTTGACTAACACTTCGTTAGCCAAGGGGTGGGTAGACTTCGAATGAACTTGACACCCGAAGTTTGGTGATTTCTTGTTCTATGACTGCAATCGGTTGGCGAAGGTTCTTTTCTTCGTATCACCGCTTGTAGGTTGAGTCAACTTTGAGGAGTGCGTAATGACTTAGGGTCAATGCCGATATCGGCGCTGCAAAGATATCTTGATTTTAAGCGAGAAAATCTCGTATTGATTTCACGTCGATGAAGACGATCCCACCTTCACCTTTTGCGATGGATCAACTTCGAGATAGGAAGACAAATTACATCTTCAACCTGAGAAGCCCTTTGAGGCATCCTCATCTGGGTCGAAGTTCTCGATGTTGAGGGTTCGGTAAATGGTGGGCTTGCTTGATACGCTTGTATGTATCTGTTGATTCCCACTTACCAATGCCACCGGTGTCGGAATTTCATCTGAGGTGAGGCAAATGTGACCGCCGAATATGACCGAGAGGTCTCCCAAATATTGCAGACGCGACTCGTGACTTGACTACAAATTGTATCAAGTGGGTCATGCGGTCGGGAAATTCTCCAAGAGTTACGGAAGACCGATTGTCCCTTCCACTAATACCGCCGATTATCAAATCCATACAAAGGGACCGCGGTTGAAGCTTCTCTCTTCTATACCCATGCTAAGGAAAGTGGAGTAAAAAAGAACATCAACCGAACTCCCATTGTCGATCAATATCCTTTAATATATTGAAGCATGGATCACTGTAGCCACGCGATGACAGAGGATGTCTTGATGTGGGATGCAGCCTCTAGATCTAAATCATCAAGGTGATAAGAATGGTCAGACCAGACTTCTTGACTCTACGGCTCTTTAAGAGGCGGCAATGAATATTTTGATAACGCAGCCCTCTGCGATTGTTTATCTCTCAGGAAGCTTGGCGGTTCCCTAAGTTTGCCCCGACATTTCTTTGACGGCCGGGTTGGTTTTGTATAAAATGGCCTAGATACCGGCATTATTAGTCTTTCAATCTCTCCTTATTGGTGGCACTCTTGGTGGTGTGCCACCTGCGGTGAAGATGTAAATTTCTCTTGATTTCCAATTCAGGGCTTTTAAAGCATCCTCTTCTGCAGTCTTGGTAGGTGTTTAGTTCTTGCCTCTCTTCTTTTAAGATGTTTGAACATCACCTTTGGGAACCATTCTTAAACTTGCTTGGTGGTTCAAGCTGTTGCTTGAGCGATAGCCGATCGGCGGAGATTTGTGCCTCTCGACCGGTCAGACAGTCGTTACATGTCTCGCATTAATGATGAATAGAAGTATCCAGGAGTCCTCAGAAGCATGCCCTCAAAAGTTACGGATCTACTCACGGTATCAGCCGGCTTGAGGAGAACCTCGGAAGTATTCTTTGAGGACTCTCCATCGTTACGGCGGATTGGAGATGTGATGAATCACGATGATTCTCTTGTTTGCGAGGCATTCTACAAAAAATCGAGCTCTCCAAATGATATGATGCGGCGAATAGAACCATAGAAACTGTCCTTTGAGAGTCGGAATACGACACAAAGGCAGAGTCATTTTGCGAATGCATGATCGTTCGAAAGTGATCGATATGCTTGTCGGATCGGTTGTGCCATCGTGGGTCCATCTTTGGGAAGCTTGAATCTCGTCGAATGGTATTGCGAGGTATCTCAATGGCGGGGCAGGATTTTGGAAGAAGCGGCGGGAAATGGATCATTGATTGTTTAGAACTCTTCACCGGTCGTCGTAGTTCATCAGCGTGGTGGGTGGAGTTTCCCGTCTGAGGCTGAAATTGGGTGGGCGGGTATCAGGAAGTTCGACATCGGATGTGGTGCCAAGGGTTCTCACTTGTTGATCGGCATTCCGGTAATCATTCTCGGGAAGAAAATGGATTATCTTTGAGGCCGTCGCGGCAGCTCTTCAGGCGTGTTGGAGTTTTCTTGGGTCCTCTCGCGAGTCGAAGAATTTCGTTCAGAATCCTCCATCCCTTTGAGCGATCTTCAAAGAGGGGGCGGACCCTCACACAGACAGTGCATTATGTAGAAGTGTTGGGAATTTGGCGTCCTTGATCACGAGAATGAGGCGTTGGGCGCAAACCCGTTTACCAACCATATTGGAGATATAGCAATGGGGAGCTGATTCCCACAAACAGCGTCTTTAGAAAATTTTATTCGGTAGATCGAGATCTTAAATTGTAGCCCAAAATTATCAACCTGGCGGAGATATGAACAGGGGTTATCGTGGAAAACCCGTTAAGGGGAAAAACCAGGGCTTGCCGATGCAGAACTTTTATGTGTTCAAAGATCATGTCCTTGCTTCTCGTTAGTTGGAGAAGAAGGTGTTCTGAAGCGGAAACAATATTAGAGTGTAGAAAAATACAATATCGGTCAAGTCCAACCCAAGGAGAAGTTTCCCAAAAGCGGCGAGGCGGTCTTACGGGAGCTACCTCTTGATCTTGAGGAGAAAGGCGGCAAGCGGTCTTTTCTAGTCCTCGATCTCTAAATACGATCTTGAACTTCTTGGTGGTGTGTCCTGGTGGTGATAGATGCATTGGCGTCGGTGGTGGTTCTCTGGTCTTCATCGATTCCGGTCCTCTAAGGTGAGAATGAAGCTCTATTTATAGATTTTTTTGGGAGTGGCGTGCCTTGTAAATTGTGGAAAACTCCAACCACTCCCATCGGCGATCCGATCCCTCGATCAGGCGGTGTATTTTGATGATCGGGTGCCTTAATGATGTGAATTGGGTGATCTTGGATTCGTTGGATTAGTCTTGGCGAGCCTTCGATCGACTATAAATATGTTAGTTTTGATGACCATTTTGGTGGATCGGGATCCATTTTCATGCTCAGATAGCTCCATTCGAATGGATCGGTATGCTTGATATTCTTATGTTCTCATCGAGGCGATTATTTGTAAGTTTTCTTGTCGGTGATTAGATCGAAGCATTTCTAAAATGAGATTAGATCTTGATGATTAATTTTAGAGGATGTATGTATATATATATATATATATATATATATATATATATATATATATATATATATATATATATATATATATATATATATATATATTTAAAATAATAAAATTAATTTATTATTATTTATCCGTTAACATAATATATATTATAAATATTAATATTAAATTTATATAACTTATTTATTATTATTTATCTATTAATTATTATAATTTATTTGAGATATTATATAATATATATTGCAAATATAAAATTTATAATATTTAATATATAATTTAATTATTTTAATTAATCTAAATAATAAAATTTAAACTTTAAAAACTTAATTATTATTTAAAATTCTTGTTTTGTAAATGACTAAATGAATTTCATTTAAAATAAATTAATAATAATAAAAAATTTAGATTAAAATTAAACTAAATAACAACTTTGTCATTATATATATGTTGAGAGTCTAAAAATTTGTCATATTTATTTAATTTGGATTAAAATTATTGATTATGTTAGAAGATTTTCATAAAAAAAAAGATAAAGTTAAAATATTTTCCTGAGATTTTTGTTATAATGTTAAGATTATTATTATTAAAAATTATAATGAGTAAATATTTCAAGATATTTGTATGATTTTTGTTGCATACTAGAAAACTAGTTGTGGTAGAATAAAATTTTCGTACTTAGTTGTGAAATAAATTTAAAAAGTGAGATAAAACTCAAAATTTTTACGTGAAAATCTCGAAAAGAGGGAAAAACCAGGGCTAGCCCATAAAAAGCTTCTATGTATGCATTTTGAGTATAAGATCTTCCCGATATGGGGATTCTGAGTAATATATGAGAAAGAACAACATGTCATGTGATCAAGTTGTAAGCAGTAATGAATGATGGTGACTATCGGGCAATCACCTAGAAATGCGAGGAATAATTAATGCATGAAACAATCGGCAACGCAGGAACAATCACGGTAAAAGTCATCGGATGGAGACCAGAGATTGACGGGAAAGATCAACGGCGGCGATGATGGCCGTGGCGGTGGTTGATGGTCGAGCGGCAAGGATTGCTTTGAGAATCTTTAGAGCTCTCCTCTCTTGGCTCATGAGGAATGATGAGCTATTTATAGATTGGAGGAGTGGCGTCTATAAATACATGCAAATCCATACCACTCCACTGACGGCTCTGATTCCTTTGATCATTTGATGTATTTTAAATATTTGAATGCTCAAATGAAGTCGGAATTTTGAGATCTTGGGCTTGTTAGACCCGGCTCGTCGAGATGCTCGATTTGACCATAAACACTCCATGTTTAAGAGCTTTTTAGAGATTTAACTGATATCCCAAAGTTTTCAATAATATTTTAAGTACTCGATCAACTTCTTGAATCGGTTGCTTTTAATTAATATACTTGCTTTAATAGTATTTTAAGTCATCTTGCCCCTATTTTTGGATATCATTATTTCAATCATCCAAAATATATATATGTCAAATATTTGAAGATAGCAAATTCTTCAATGAAATTTGAGCGTCCATTAATCACATATTTTTAGAAAATAGATCTTAGTGAGACAATATTTATCGAGTAGATGTAGGTCGGATGAGTATAAGTATCTTGTGGAGCGCAGTTTCAGGTTCTGGCGCTGGGGATACCATGGCCCAGGTGTCGCGGCTTTATTGGTGAAGTCTTGCTGAAGGGCCTTCATGACTCTGATTGTACACTGGGCGGCGATGGGTTGCTGGCCGGCAGGCGTTATTCTTGCGCCCATGGTGGCCTTGAAGCGCCGCCAGCCAGCGGCGGTTTGGCGATTCATTTTGGCGGTTTGGCCAATTTTTGTGATTTTTTTTGCCTGAGGGTCTATAAATCCCCAGGGCCGGGAGAAGGCACACTTCTTCAATACTTCTCTTCTTCTTGAGTGAGGGTCGGATCGATCAGCTGTACCGTCATTGTTGATTTTCCCTCGAAAAGCGTCGGCATTGTCGGACCGTCAGTTTGTAGCCATCAAGGCCCGCGATACTACGTCGTTGTTCCGGTTTTCCCTCGAAGAGGCATCAGCCTCGTCGGACCGTCCGGTTTGGAAGCGATCAAGGCCGATCTTTACGTTGTTGATTTTCCCTCAAGAAAGTGTCAATCGCCTTTGTCGTCCGGGTTTTGATCAAGCGGCAATCGCGAAACGGTGATGACGGCGGTGGCAGCCGTCGTCGATGGTAGCGAGATGACCGGTAAGCGATAGTGGTAGCCGGAGATTTCGATGGTGTCGGTAACCGTAATGGTGGTTGGCGGCCAGCAAGTAGTCAGCCAGCAGTAAAGATAGTAATCGGAACGCGGGGACTAGCATATGGGTGATGGTAGCGGCGGAATACAGCGATAGTTGCGGTGACCAGCGCAGTGGTCGCGGATTGACGGCGGTGATCACGGTGGTTGAAGCCGGCGAGGATCTTTGACCTATCCGGGGTTGTGTGTAGAGTAATGATAACCATGGAAGAGTCGAATTGAATCCGTGAAGAGACCTATTTGAGGTTTATTTATTGATGCGTTACCTATATGGAAGAGGTCGAATTGAATCCGCTAAGGATTTTGACCTAGGTTGTTTGTCGAGTGTTACCCATTAACATTGTATGGAAAAGGTCGTGTGAAGTCCACCAAGGACCTTTTGACCTATCCTAGGTTGTTTGTCAGAGTCTTTGCTCGATGACGTTAACATGTATGGAAGAGGTCGTGGGAAGTCCACCAAGGACCTTTTGACCTATCCTAGGTTGTTTGTCAGAGTCTTTGCTCGATGACGTTAACCTGTGTGGAAGAGGTCCGATCAAGTCCCCTTGGGATTGATCATGCCCGATTGAGATACAACGTGAGTTGTATATTTCTCAAGTGGGAGGATTAAATGAAGAAGAAACAAGCTTGTGAGAAAAAACCATAAACAAATTACTTTAATAATATTGGTGATACAATATTGTAACAAGATAACTTAACAAAAGGGGAGATACATTTTAGATAGAGTTAACAAAAGACAAGAGGTGGAGAGGAAAAGATAAACGGATAAATTAAAGACTATAATATTTATACACCAAGGATTACATATAACACTTTTTAGAGACCTTCCATATTCCAAGTTCTAGGGATGATTTTTTCCTCTGGATCTTTAGTTATAGCTTGACGGTTGGTCATCGATAAATGGGAGAAAGTCTCTTCTGCAAAACCCTCGGTACTTTTTTTATCTTGAAGATTAAAATTCTCGATGTTGAAGGTCATCGAAGGGCGTGGTTGAGCTTGTTTGAGGTAACAAAATTGTGCTATTTGTTGATTTCCACAGACCACTCCAACCCCAATGGGAGTTTAAAATTTTATCTTAAGATGATGTTAACCTGTATGGAAGAGGTCGAATTGAATCCGCTAAGGATTTTTGACCTATCTGAGGTTGTTTGTAGTGTTAGATGATGTTTGTATGGAAGAGGTGGTGAAGTCCACCAAAGACCTTTTGACCCATCTAGGTTGTTTGTTAGAGTCTTTGCTCGATGGCGTTAACATGTATTGAAGAGGTCGTGGAAGTCCACTAAGGACCTTTTGACTGTTGTTTATCGAGTCTTTGCTCGATGGCGTTAACCTTGTGGAAGAGGTCAAGTACCCAGGATTGATCATGATTCAGATACAACGTGAGTTGTATATTTCTCAAGTGGGAGGATTAAATGAAGAAGAAACAAGCTTGTGAGAAAAACCATAAACTCATTATTTTAATAATATGGTGATACAATATTGTAACAAGATAACTTAACAAAGGGGCAGATACATTTTTTAGATAGAGTTAACAAAAGACAAGAGGTGGAGAGGAAAAGATAAACGATAAATTAAAGACTATAATATTTATACACCAAGGATTACATATAACACTTTTTGAGAGCCTTCATATTCCAAGTTCTAGGATGATTTTTTCCTCGAATCTTTAGTTATAGCTTGACGGTTGGTCATCGATAACATGGGGAGCGGTCTCTTAAAGGTACTTTTTTTTATCTTGAAGATTAAAATTGATGTTGAAGGTCATCGAAGGGCATGGTTGAGCTTGTTTGAGGTAACAAAATTGTATTTGTTGTTGATTTCCACAGACTACTCCAACCCCAATGGGAGTTTAAAATTTTATCTTAAGATGAGGTATCAGTGACAAAGATTGATTGGAGGGTCTTCCAAATATAGCGTTGTATCAATTTGACTTGACTACTATGAATTGAACCGAGTGAGTGTGACTTGTTGAGGAAATTCTCGAGAGAATAGGAAGGGCGATTGTCCCCTCCACATGCATGGCGATTATCAAACCCATATAACGGTGGGTTGAAGTTTTTTAACCGGACCCATGCTAAGAAAGGTGGAGTAAAATAAATGTCATGGAACTCCTATTATCGGTCAAAATTCCCTTAATAACATAACATGGGTCACCTGCGAAGACAAGAGGATCTTGATGTGGAACTTGGACTCCTTCCAAGTCTGACTTATTAAAAGTGATGGGATTAATACAAGATTTTTTAACTCGGTTCTTTAAAGGCTGAAGATTTGATTAGATAGTAGTGGCCCACTGTTGTTTCAATTTCTTCAACTATTTGGCGACTATGTTATTTCTGATGATTGTCCCGGTTTCCCCCTAGTTGGAGCTATGTTTGCTTGAGTTGGTTGGTTTTGCACAAATTGACGTAGATATCCTTGTTGAATGAGCCTTTCAATTTCTTCTTTGAGTTATTTGCATGCCTCAGTAGTATGTCCATGACTTCGATGGAAGTGATAATGTTGCTCCTGATTTCTTGAATTTGGTTTGATGGATGTGGCCACTTGATGGTCTCTTCATCTCGAATAGCCAACAAGGCGTTAACGATATGTGTTCGTGTGTATTCCGATGGTTGGCGTCGTTGATGTGGGGCCATGGAGGGAGATCATGACCGCTTGCTTCTTCGATGGGATTGTTGATACGTGTTTCTAGAGCACTCTTAAGTTTTCGATTGTTCAAATTATTTTCGATGGGCATTAATAGCCTCATCGTGGTCTGCTTCCACACGGTGAACCAAGTCGACATATGAGTGGACCGTATCTCACATTAATGGCGAGAAAGGCCGGGGCCAAGGAAAACTCCTCTTAGTAATTGGGACCCTGTTTGGTGGCGAGAATCTTTGGAAGTATTCTTTAAGTGATTCACCCTCATTTTAACGAATGCTAGAGATGGGAGAAATCTTTAATGATCCTCCAGTTTGCAATGAACTGTTCTACAAAAATCTTGGCAAGTTCGTCAAAGGTATGGATAGATTCCCTTGGAAGGGAGTATAACCAAGTGTGAGCTTGCTCTTGAGGTTAAGCCCGACAAAGTAGTGTGAGCTGAGCTCTGGATATGGTCATGTGTAATGGTCGATGTGTTCATGTGGGTGATCACTATCATAGGAATCAATGTTAAGCTTGAAATCTACGAGAATAGGATGTTGAAGAATAACTGAGTTAAAGGTGAGGATTCTCATAGCCGCGGGGAAGATGATTTCTATCTTGGAGGTGAAATTTATCTTGCATTAAGCATCGTAAGTATAACATGGAGTCAAGGGCGAAGCGATGCCATCTACCGCAATAATTGGTAGATTAGTAGTTAGTTGGTATGCATGGATGAGTAAAGCGGCGATATCGAGGAGATCGGCGTTAAAGCAAAGGAACTTCATCGTCAAGGACATTTTGACCTCCCATTATGACGATCTTGGGAGATGTGTTCTGCAGTAATGCATTGTGTTCCTGTAAAGTCGGATCATCTCATTTTGAGACTCTTCCATTTGGCACCACGATCTTCTAAAGAGATTCTGCCCTTCTTCAAACGAGTCACGCTTATCAGCGAAGGAAGTGGCGAAGTTTGGCGTCCTTGGTTCAAGGATTGATTTAGTGGAGTTGGAGCGGGAGGCTCGTTATTCAATCTGCGCATATTCGCCATGACGCAGGTTTTCACAGAAATTGTGATTGAGGGGTTCTTTTCCCACGTGGCTAAGCTGTTGTGTCTTTGAAAACCATTCTGGTAGAGTAAAGTTTTCGCCTTACGTTGTGAAATCTAACACACACATGTATTTAAGAGTGAACAATAAAACTCAATTTTACGTGGAAAAGCTCGAAGAGAGGAAAAACCGAGGCTAACCCAAGTAAAAACTTCCACTATGTATCTGTTTTAGTACAAGATCTTCCCGATATCGGGATTACAGAATTGTATATGAGAAAGGAACAACAGGTATGTGACAACGATCAGTTGTAACGATTCTTGGTAATGAGAATGATGGTGGCTGCGGGAGCAATCAGGTAGAAATCGGGAATAATTCGGTAGAAATCGAGGGGAACAATCAGCATAGCGAGGGAACAATCAGGTAGAAGTCATCATGATGGAGACCGAGAGATTGTGATGGCAAAGATCAACAGCGGCGACGGCGGTGGTTGTGATCGTCGAGTGGCAGCACGATTGTGCTTGGAGGATCTTTAGAGCTCTCTCCTCTCTCTTGCTTAGGCTCCCCTCATATGAGGAATGAGGGACTATTTATAGATTGAAGGAGTGACATCTCTGTAAATACATGCAAAACCCGTACCACTCCACTTCATTGGATGGCTCACAATGATCCCTTTGATCATTTGATGTATTTTAAATATTTGAATGCTCAAATGAAGTCAGAATTTTGAGATGTTGGACTTGTTAGATCCGGCTCGTCGAGATTTGACTATAAACACTCCATGTTTAAGAGCTTTTTAGAGATTTAACTGATATCCCAAAGTTTTCAATGATATTTTAAGTGCTTGATCTTGGGGTTTACTTGGATCAGTTGCTTTTAGCATCGATTAATGCTTAGTAGTATTTTAAGTGTCATATCAATTTTAATTATTGATATTAAATTTATTTAAAATATTTATATATATTAATCTAAATATCATATTTAAAACTTAAAGATTTTTTAACATATTTTAAGAAGAAAATATTTTAAAAAAAAAGTTGCAGAAAAAAATCAAATTACTAAACTGAAATTATATTCACGTATAAAAAATAATAACTAAAAATGAAGTTTCCTATAACATATTGAAATATGTAAAAAAAAAAATAGTATAATAATAATTTTTGTCATAATTATAGTCAAATCTTGTAATAAACGAAGAAATTGTAAGAGAACTTTTTTTTTTTCTCATTTCCCTTCATTTCATTTGGAGGTTTAAAAAGCCCAAAAATCCCATCAAATCGTGCCCAACAGTTAGTCCTTTTCCGCCGTTGGGTGCGGAATATAAAAAATAATATTTTAGTCATTGTTGGCAGGCGTCCTGTCGATATTTAAAATATTTTTTAATATAGATTTTGTTAAAAAATTTTGATAATTTGTCGATTTTAAAATTTTTCTTCTTTTGCCTTTTGGTTGGCTTTAATGGGAAGAGAGGAGGCCATTTAGTACTAATGATCGAGATCAGTGCGGACTTAATGTTCTCAAATAAATTAAAGGCACAACTAATCAAATAAAATTGGAATTAATATCAATGTAAGATGATGATCAACGTATGCAGAAAACTGCTTTTCCGCATGGTCAGATGCTTAGGATGCGGCACCATAAAGTAATACATAAATTAGTTCGTTGGATTAAAAAAGAATTATTGCTATTTTATGAGAATTTTATTTTATGATTATATTTATTTTTATGTTAATTTTATAAATTATTTATTTTAAAATTTATTATGTATTTCATTATTTATAATTTTAAAATAAATCATAATATTTTAAGAAATATTCAAATTATTTAAAATTATTTTGACTATAGTTAAAATAATAATTATCATCAAATATATTATAATTAAAAATTAAAAATCAATATAATAAAATAATATTTGAAATAAAAAATATTCTGAAATAGCCCCTATGTTTACATTAATTAAGATAGATGGATAGTGGTAAATAAGCTCTTATTCATTTATTAGCACACTCAAATTATGTGCAAAATATTAACTAACGGTCTATTCGGGCAGAGGTAGCTATCTTAAAAAGCAGTGGTAATTTAAAAGAATCTGTTATTTAGAAAGCTACGATAAGACCTACAAATTTTTTTATTATTAAAAAGTTAAACTTCAACTTTCTAGCCGCTACCAAAGTAAGATTGAAAAATGTAACTTTCTCATCACAAATTCTTCAAAATGTACGGAATGGGATCATTAACTATGCGATGTGGTACTACACCACACCGCACCTCTGTGCCAAATGCACTCTAAGATTAATTGAAAATGTAATTGATAGCTAATATATTTTTCTCATATTTCACCATAATTGTTGCGTGCTAGAAAACCAATCAGATAATAAAAAGTTTAGCCTTTAGCATTATTATGAAATCGGCACAATATTTGAATAGAATAAGAAACGGGTTTTTGTAAAAAAAGAGGAAAAAATCAAAAGCTACTAGTAAAATGTCAGATATCTACTGAGTACAAAGTTTAAGTTAACGGGATTACATAATTGTATGAGAAAGCGACAATAACCGAGAATCAGTAATAACATTAAATAGTTGTAATAGTTGCGAAATGGTTAGCGATGGTGATATTATAGGCGGATGGTAGGCGGTAGCGCGGACACAGCGAGTCAATGACAACGATGACCGATGGTGGTGGCGCTGATGGCAAGCGGCGACCGCGGTGATGGCAACGATGCGCCGGCGATGGCCGGCTATAACCGAGCGGTGATTAACACGGCCGACCGGTGGTGGTAGATGGTGGTGGTGACCGGTGGCGGTGGTGATGAGGCGATGATAGCGAATTGTCGAATAGCAAATTATCCTTAAAGGATCTTCAAGCCTTAGAACTCTCTCTTCTCTTCAGCTTGAGCTCCTTTTCTTCCTTCATGACAAGAATGAGGTCCTATTTATAAGATTCTGATATGGCATTTTGGTCATTGTAGTCAAAAACTCAAAATACTCTATCGGACGGCTCGGAATGATTTCTTCGATCATCTGATGTATTTTAAGTATTTAAATACTCAAATGAAGTCAGAATCAAGAGATCTTGGGCATGCTAGATCTGGCTCGTCAAGACGCTCAATTTGATCATAAATACTTTATGTTTACGAACTATTTAGAGATTCAACCGATATCTCAAAGTTTTCAATGATATTTTAAGTACTTGATCTGGGTTAGTTTCGACTTAGGATCAGATTGCTTTCGACATCAAGATTCGTGCTTCGACTAGCAAAATTTTCAGTATCATATCAATTGCCCCCTATTTTTGGATGACATTATCTTTATCATCCAAAAATAAATGTCAAATAATTGAAAATAACAATATTCAATGAAATTTATGGGTTCATTAACCTTTGCATCACATATAGCTTGAGAGAATAGATCTTCATGGGTATATAAGACTATGATAACTAAGGTCATGGTGCATACGGTGCTCACCGCATATTATGGGGTATCAAAAGCTCACCTCATGGGCTTTGATGCGCGTCTGGGCATGCGCCAAATGCCATGAGGTCGCTGGCCGCAGACACGAGCTGGGACGGGAGGTGCATGACATGAGCCAAGGTATCTGGTGCAAAAGCATGCCGATGAGTGGAAATTTGAATTAATTTTTTTTTAAATAGCTCACAAACGCTAGCCATAATGAGGAGAGGAGTTTTTTTTTTAAATGGGTCGTAAATGCTAGCCATAATGAGGGGTTTTTTTTAATTAAATGCCTAGCAAATGCTAGTCATAACGAGAGGGTTTTTTTAATTAAATGGCTGGCAAATGCTAGCCATAATGAGCAGAGGGTTTTTTTTTAATTAAATGGCTCATAAACACAGCCATAATGAGGAGATGAGATTATTTTTAATTAAATGATTGACAAATGCTAATTATAACGAGGAGAGGAATTTATTTTCATTGAATATCAAAATTCTAGTAATGTGGAGAGGTTTTTTTTAATTAAATGATAGACAAATGCTAACCATAATGAGAAGAGAGATTTTTTTTTAATTAAATGGTGACAAACTCTAACCATAATGAGGAGAAAAAGATTTTTTAAAAAATTAAAAATGCTATCCATAATGAGGAGAGGGGGAGTTTTTTTTCATTAAATGGCTGGCAAATGCTCCATAATGAGGAGAGGGCAGTTTTTTTAGTTTTTTTTAATTTATTTTCTTTTTGCCCCTATAGTGAATCTATAAAAAAACCCTTGGGGTCAAGTAAGGAGGTTTTCTCACATATGCTCGCATTCTTCATTGGATGAGAAATTATTTACCAGAAGTTCAGGGGCTAAGGGTAAATTTTTTTTTCTTTTATCGGTGAAGCTCTAACCTTCTTTTGAAATGAAGGTCATTTGTTTTATTGATCAAGACCCATAATTCATACGGCGAGGCTCTGGTTTTCCCTCGAAAGTGATATAACCTCGCCAAAGTGGACCAGGTTTGAGGTGATCAAGACCATAGTTCATCTGGGAGGCTCCAGTTTTCTCGAAAGAGTCATCAACTGTACTTGTTAGACAAACTAGGTTTGGAGGCGATCAAGGCCCGTAGTTCATATGGCGAGGCTCCAATTTTCCCTCAAAAGAGACGTCAACTATCCACATCGGATCAACCGGGTTTGGAGGCGATCAAAGCCCGTAGTACATATGGCGAGGCTCTGATTTTCCCTGAGAGAGGCGCCATCTATCCTCGACCGATCGAGTTTGAGGCGATCAGCTCATAAGGTGAGGCTTTGATTTTCCCTCGAGAGAGGCATCAACTGTCCTCGTCAGACCGACTAGGTTTGGAGATGATCAAGGCCTGTAGTTCATATGGTGAGGCTCCAATTTTCCCTCAAGAGAGATGTCAACTGTCCTTCATCGGATCAACCAGGTTTGGAGGTGATCAAGGCTCCGTTCATATGGAGACTCGATTTTCCCTGGAGAGGTGTCAATTCATCTGATCACCGAGTTTGGAAGCGATCAAGGCCCTAGTTCATAGAAATTTAATTTTCTTGAAACTCTGATAGATGATTCAACAGTTGGCAACTGCCAATGTGGTGATGAAGCATTGATTAGGAACCATTCCTCAGTAAACTCAGAATTCTGGCAAATAATAACAGAGTCTTATTTTTCATGATGTTACTTGATGTCGTTGACTTGAATGGAAGGGGTTGAATCGAATCCGCTGATAATTTTTAACCCATCCGAGATTGTTTGTTAAAGTATTACTTGATGACCTTAACTTGTATGAAAGAGGTTGAATCGAATTCGCTAAGAATTTTTGACCCATTCGAGGTTATTTATCGAAGTATTACTTCATGATGTTAACCTGTATGGAAGAGGTCGAATCAAATCCGCTAAAGATTTTTAACCCATCCGAGGTTGTTTGTTACTTGATGACATTAACCTATATGAAAGAGGTTGAATCGAATCCGTCGAGAATTTTTGACCCATCTGAGGTTGTTTGTCAAAGTGTTACTTGATGACATTAACCTATGTGGAAGAGCTCGAATCAAATCCACGAAGAATTTTTGACCCATTTGAGGTTATTTGTCAAAGTGTTACTTGATGACATTAACTTATATGAAAGGGGTCGAATTAAATCCACGAAGGATTTTTTACCCATTTAAGGTTGTTTGTCAAAGTATTACTTAATGACATTAACCTATATGGAAGAGGTCGAATTGAATCCGTGAAGAATTTTTGACCCATCCGAGGTTGTTTGCCAAAGTACTACTTGATGACATTAACCTGTATAGAAGGGGTCGAATCAAATCCGCTGGAGATTTTTGACCCATCCGAGATTATTTATCAAAGTATTACTTGATGACCTTAACCTGTATGGAAGATGTTGAATCGGATCTGCTGAAAATTTTTGACCCATCTGAGGTTGTTTGTCAAAGTGTTACTTGATGACATTAACCTGTATGGAAGATGTTGAATCGAATCCATTTTTTGATTGTTTGTCAAAGTATTACTTGATGACATTAATCTGAATGGAAGAGATTGAATCTAATCCACTGAGAATTTTTGATTCATCCGAGGTTATTTATAACAATGTTATTTGATGACGTTAACCTGTATGGAAGAGGTCAAATTAAATCTGCGAAGGATTTTTGACCCATCTGAGGTTGTTTTTCAAAGTGTTATTTGATGATATTAATCTGTATGGAAGGGGTCAAATTGAATCCACAAAGGATTTTTGACTCATTCGAGGTTATTTTCTAAAGTGTTACTTGATGACATTAAGCGTATGAAAGGGGTCAAATTGATTCCACGAAGGATTTTGACCCATCCGAATTGTTTGCCAAAGTGTTACTTGATGACATTAACCTGTATGGAAGAGGTTGAATCAAAATTGCTGGAGATTTTTGAACCATCCGAGGTTATTTGTCAAAGTGTTATTTGATGATATTAACGTGTGGGAATCGAATCGCTAAAATTTTGACCCATCAAAGGTTATTTGCCAAAGTGTTACTGGCGAGCCGGCGACGTGGTGGCGGTGGTGATCGACGGTGGTCGGCACAATGAAATGGCGGTAGTTGAGGCGAGGTGATGGGTGATGGATGGTGGTGGTTGGCGGTGATGACCGACGGCGATGGTCGACGGCTCTCGATTGTTGGCATGATTATGCTTAGAGGATTTTCAAGCCTTAGAACTCTCTCTTCTCTTTAGCTTAGGCTCCTTTTCTTCCTTCATGATAACAATGAGGTCTTATTTATAGGATTCGATATTTTGTCATTATAGTCAAATCTCAAAACATTCTATCGAATGGCTCAAAATAATTCATTTGATCATCTGATGTATTTTAAATATTTAAATGCTCAAATGAAGTCAGAATCAAGAGATCTTGGGCTTTTAGATTTGGCTCATCAAGATGCTCGATTTGATCATAAACATTCTATATTTAGGAATTATTTAAGGATTCAAAAATATCCCAAAATTTTCAATGATATTTTAAGTGCTTGATCTGGTTTAGTTTCGACTTAGGATCAAATTACTTTCGACATCAAGGTTCGTGCTTCGACTAGTGGAACTTTCAATGTCATATCAATAATGGTAAATCTAATGTAAAACAAGTTGTGCCCATTGACCAAACTTGATACATTTATTTACAAGAATTTTTAAGATAATATTATCCATTTATAATAAATTAAAGGCTTTCGATTGTATGCTATAAAATAAATTAAAATATCAAAAAATTATAAATGTTGAGTAACGAAATTTCTATATGACTAAGCACAACTTTTAATAAAAATCATGGCTCATAAAACATTCAATGGAGATTTTGTTGAACATTATGGATTTGAAAATAACTTGAAAATAAATGACTTACAAACAATACACATGTATAGTCAAATCACATATTGTTGAGATGATTTTGACAAGTAAGAAAGAAACCTAAATAACACTCTTTGATAAGTAATAATTGGGTCTTGATAAGTAATAATCATCAACTAGTTCGCCTTTGATCGAACTAACTATTCAAACTAGACTAAATCCCCCATCACTTTAGTAGGATTAAGGGATGTGTGCTCATGAACAATCACCCCACCAATGTCCCACCACGCCCTTTCAATCTCCAATTCACTTTTTTATGTTGTTCATTTATCCCCAAGTATCATCATTTTTATGTAAATTATTCATGTTGATTTGACGTTCCTAGAGTTATTATATTATCTAAGCATGCATTCAATTTATGGTCATTTGTGGCATTTGATTGCTCTTAAAATACAAGTATTTTGTTACCGAAATGAAGTCCAACCATAACTACTTTTTATGTCCATAAATTTGGAATACTAGGCTTCTCTTAATTATTTCCATCAATCTATTTTTTGGAATTTCAATATGTTAACTCCATTAGATTCATGGCATGATCCTAGAAATGTATTGAGTTCTCACCAATCATCTCCATCATATAACAATTGAAAGTTGTTAATTCCAAGACATTTAGTTTATATTATTGGGCTCTTAGGAAATAAGTCTCTCTAGATAGCTACTTGGAAAAAATACTTCTCTAAGGAGTATGATAACCTTTTGGGTAATAACTCATTGCTATGATTTTTAGGAGATAATCTAAATTCTCAGCTATGATGATATTTGAGGCATAACGATAATATTAATACATTGAAAGGAGGCATTGTGCACCATTAAATGAATCAACATATGTTATATGTGACTAATTACTCATCCTCCATAATAGAGAACAATTATAGATATTTGATATACTTTATAGTTTAATGAATAATTGCACCATATTATGAGAACAAGTCTACTACAAACATAATAGTCATGTTTATTAGATAGAACAAGCATGCACACTCTTAATACATTAAAATGCTATATTTTTATGGGCATATTTCACTTAGATTCTTAGTTTATACGTTTAAACTTTTCAAATATTGAGTACTTTTATGGATGCCCTTCATAATGGACATAATTCATAACATCAAATTATTCTAAATGTTGTGTGTACTTTTCGAATTGTTACTCTAAACTTCTAATAAGGTATCCCAAGTGTACTTCTTTTCTTGATCTCATAACTCTTAACATATATATTCCTCACATTTTAAAGTTATGTACTTTGACATTATCTATGGGAACTTCCACTATAACTTTCGATGAAATGAAGATACTAATAAGAGCATTCACAATATCAATGCATTCACTATTTTAGTTTCAATATTAGAATGATGTATCATATTAGAGAATCCACCAATTTTAATATCTTCATCATTTAAAATAATTTGGTGGTCATACATTAAAAGAGAATTGAATATAATTACTAAAGTAGTTCAAGACATCGATTTTTCTTGCTTTCAGTTAGATGCTTGGTTAAGCTCCAATCATTAGTTGAGCCCCACATTGCACTGTTGTCTCTCAAATTTGTTCCAAATAAAATTTCATATTATTTTGCATATTAATGATGAAAGTTTTCTCCCTTTTTATGGTTATAACTCCCAATTCTCTAGAAAATACCGCTCTCTACAAAATTCAAAATTCAACTGATAAGACCCACAAAATTTTTAAAAGCTTACAAGCACACATGGAAAATTCATAATCTAATGTAAGAAAAATCATGCAAATTTTATATTTATAGCATTCGTTATATAATATATAGTTATATTATTATAATATTTTAGGCCATATTAAATCCTAATTAATTTTTTTAATAAAATGAAGGTTTTTGTGTTCTTGGTTAAAATTTATTTTATATATATATATATATATATATATATATATATATATATATATATATATATATATATATATATATATATATATATATATATATATATATATATATATATATATGCATGATTGGCTTCCTATAATATGTAACTACCAACATTTTTGCTTGGTCAAATTCCATTATTTTAATTTAATTTTCCTCCTAATCTCTAATAATTGAATTCAAAATCTTCTTTCTAAAATCCTTGGGCATTTAGAGCTTAAGTAGTTACCATATGAGTATCCATTAATTATTGGGGTTGACTAGAAAATTATACTATGTTCATTGAAAATCTTGCTCCCTAGTCTTGAGCCTTCTTGTGTTTGGTTTTAAAAGTTTTTATCTAAATCTAAACCTTCACATTAGTGATGATTACACAAGCTAGTGAAGTACTTGAGTTGGCGATAAAATGCTCACATGTCAATCTTTTGAGTGATCTTTCATGTAAAAAAATCCTTTGAATCTCCAAGCTCTCCTCTTAAGCAAATTGGTTCATGAAAGTTAACAAAATGTTTCAAAATATTGGTTTGTTCCTTCTTTAAATCTCTTTTGAATCCTTTGATTAAGATCCTCCCATTTCATAGATGTTTAATTTTATTCTAATGACTAAATTTAAGTTAATTAATTTTTCTTATTTTAATTTAAAATTAGTTATCCTTTGATTGGAGTTTTGTAATCACTTGATTTCTTATAAAATTAATTATGTCATTTCATGATCATTGGAATCTTTATGCAACTCATGTTCTAAACTTTGGTGAAATTAAAATAAGTTTGTGCCCAAACTACATATTTATATTTTGTTAAATAAAATTACTCTTCAACATAATAGAATATTCAATGCAATTTTTTATTATAACCTTCGTTTGGGTAAATTTCTAATCCTTAATTTTGAATTCTATAATTATTTAGGATTAGTTCTGAAGGAAAATATTCACACACACACACACACTCACAAATATATATATATATATATATATATATATATATATATATATATATATATATATATATATATGTGGAATTTGGAGTTGCTTACACTTTCATAATTTCATATATATCATATTGAATGTTATTAACACTTGATTTGGAATTACAAAATTCTTATTTGGTAAATATAAACCATCATCAAGTGAAATTCATTTTTTGATTGATTAAATTAATTTATTGCTTATTGAAATTTTATAGTTTATTTAATCATACAACTTAATTGTTTGTTAAAATTTAGTTCAAACTTGTTCTATTTGATTTTATCTTTATTATTCAATGCATTTAGATATTATTTTTTGTTGTAATTAGATTAAACAATTATTGGAATTATTTTTATTTCGTTGAACTAAATCTTTTGTAAGTGTTGCTAAAATATAATTTTTGGTGAAAAAATTATTATAAATATATTACATTGTTAATATTTATTATAATCATTTCAATAGTAATTTTGTTGTTTCATTCAATTTACTTTATGCCACTCTAAAAATTTAAATTCACATTTAAAATTTATTTTATATTAATTGTTTATTGATATAAAGGTGTCATTAATATAAGTGTTGAATCCAAATATGTCCATTGAGTGAAGCATAAACTCTTAGGCACTTGAAGAGTAGGGCTAAATTGAGTAGGACAATAGATATAAAGTAAATAAAGAAAGACATAAGTAGTATGAGGAATTCCACTCTATTAGAAAATCTAATACAAAAATCTCTCCCTTTCCCTCCTTAGGAAGTAGTACAAGATAGTAAGTGTTGGAAATCTAGAAAAAGATAAAATATCCCTCTCCCCCCTACCCTCACTCAAAATTCTCCCTTTATTAAGTTGAGCAGTGAGTACATAACAAAAGTAATAATTTGCTAAGTTGATTACATAAGAAAAGAACCTCGATGGAGATGAGTGTTGTATGTCAAGTGGCGAGTTTAGAGTTGTCATTATCGATATTGGTGAGATTGTTTTATATGTATTTAATAACAATCGCCTACATGTAAGCTAGTCTTTATGCAAGAGATGAATTGTTGGATATTGTTTTGAATAGTCTCCTCTTGAGTTTACCTTACTTAGTGCTAGTCTTCTCATATGAAGCAGGTCACTGGATCGACTACCTACTGGGATGATCTCTCCTAGTATTTTCTTTACATATAGTGAGTCTTCATCGACTAGTGACTCATTTGTATAGATTTTAAAGCATTTCTCTAAACACGCTCAGACATCTTTAGTATACAATAAGCATCAATTTAAAAAATTATTTCTTACATTACATTAAAAATTTTATGAGCCTCATACTTATCATTTTATTATAAGTTCATTTTGATTATAAAGTGGTCATTTAGTTGTAAGATCAGTATTTGGGTGTGGATGTTGAGAAATTTTTAGATCATTTTTATTAAAATTTAAAGTTATTTTAAAATTTTTTCTTATAACTTTTATTAGGGGGTGAACTTGCCCTATTATAGGAGAGTGCATTATTGTTATTGGTTATACTCACCCCATTATAATAAGTACGATAACTTTAACTTAAATAAGTAGAATCCTAGTCCATGTAGTTAATCATGAATATAGGTCATTTTGAGGTTTGGTCAAACCAACAAAAATATGCATTGATTGTCCCTTTTATTTTTTGTATTTATTTGAATATTTTCTATATTTAATAATTAACATATCAATTTATAATTATAATTCTATCAATTTTAAAATTAAAAATTTTAATTTATAATATTTTTTAAATCAACTAATTCATCCCTCTCTTGGGTGCCATAATCAATCTAAAACTTCTAATGTGAATAAATGATTGTGTAATATATTCATAGTTAGTTTAGCTAAATAAGAAGTATTATTAATTGAATTTTTTTTTATTTAGTGAGTAGATGTGTAGGTGAGGCCATAAAGTTAGAATAAAAAAATAGAGAGCACAAGTCCTAGGTGCCCAACCCTAATTGCCTTAATTATTCATGAACTCTTACCAATTGGGAATATTTAATGCAACCCTATTTAAGGAAATCATAATGACTAATTTGGGGACTTCTCTGCCAATATTCTTATGTTTTTTTGAGATTCTTTGAGGGTCAAGTCCAAGGGAGGCTTTTATAGAGGAAACTTTAAGGAGTTTGGAGGAGCCATTTGGGAGATCTCCTGAGCAAGGAGATAAAGTGATGAAGAAGTCTTTATTGGTTTGTTCTACTTGAATTTATCCATTACCCCCTTTTTTATAATTTCTAAACATGTTCATGCTTCAATCATTTATGGTTTGCTTTTATTTCATCATAAATTAAGCTACTATTTATAGGGGTTGGAAGTAGTTATGTTAGATTTTTTTTCTTCAAATTTTTAAAAAAGGTTGGAGTTTTGTTTATCTAAATACTTCATATTTTATTCTTAGTTTTATCTATTCTATTGAATTGTCATTATTTCTAGTAATTAGAGGTTCATTTGAAACCGAGAGGTGGAAAATAAACTCGTCATGGATAAAATACCACTATGATGAGTCATAGGTCAGAGACAACTATGCAATCCATTTTAAGATCCAAAAAGCTTTAATAAATCTTTCTTGTATTGAATTTATCATTGAGTGGAAGGTAGGTTATGGAGAAAATGAGGACCCTAATATTTCAAGAGAAAGGTTACAAACACCTTGATAAAACATCAATAAAATAAACTTTCTACTTTGTTAAATTCTTAATGGCATAAAATAACATTAACAAAACTCAATTCCTAGATTTTGTTGATTTCATGAGCCCCATTGCTTATGTAATTATTTTGATGATAACATACATATGATTAGATGAAAATTATGTTTCATTTTATGTGTTTGAGGAAGCTTACTAAACTCAATATATTCAATCAAATTTGGAAAGTTAAGATCAACTTAGATTAATGTAGTTTGAAAATTTTCCTAGGTTTTATAATAATAAGTCAAATAATAACTCAATAATATAAAAAATAATGGCTAAAATATATTCATATAATTTATCTAGATTTTGCATCTTATTATATTTTATTTGTATCAAAATTTCAATATTCTTGGAATTATCCTTTATAATCTGTACTTACATGAAATTAAGTCTTATCCATTACTTTCTAAAGTGAGTTAAATTTATTTCACACTTCATTAAGTTAATTAAATAATTGGATTAATTTTTTACCTATTTATTTTAGCACAAGAATTAAATTATTCTTTGATTATCAAAATTATCTTTTTTTCTATCTCCTATCAGTAATCCCTTCTTATTTTTATTTTGGATGAAATTTTCAATTATTTTTTCCATGAGAAAATTGTCCAAATTATTTTATTCATTGTCAAAATATTTTTCTTTTATTTAATGAATGTTTAAATTCATAGTTTTTGAATTTTGAAAGTACGTATGTTTGAATTAAAATTTGTATTTTTCATTAAAATGTTTCTAAATGTGTTTTATCTTCTTATGGCATGTGTTTGCTGACCCAAAGCCTTTTAAATTTATTTTATTTGAATTAATTTGAATTAATTTAGATTGATCCAAATTCAAATTCAATTTGATCTTGAATTAGTTGCATTTTCTATTTTTGGTTTTCCTTTTATGAATATGTTTAGTAGACGCCCACCACCTCTTTTATTTTTGATTGATTTAAATTATGTCATTAACTCAAAACAAGTTTTTAAATTAATTTCCCATGATTTACATGTAATTGATTGCATTTTTTGAAGATTGATCCATACAAGGTAATGTCTTGGCCAAAAATTTCTCCATGTTCATTTGATTTATTTTATTGGATTTTAATTATGACACTTGCCTTCTTCTTCTCAATCTATTTAGTTAAATTAATATCTCATAATTTACATTCATCATTATTGAATCCCTTTAGGAAACTCTCTAGCCATCCCATGCTTTTGAAAATTTCAAATTTATTTTATTTTGAATTATTTCAAAAAATTTTAACATTTAGAAAATTTTAACTAAAAGCCATAGCTAAGCATACCACACAAACCTTAAAAGTACACAAATTAGGTTAAGTTACCACTTCTAGCTTTAGGTTAGGATGGTGCATAGTTTGATTTTTGCTTTTGTTTTGTGATATAATATTTTAGACTAGATGTTAGGGTACATGTGCGTAGACTGAATGGTAGGGCGATCTTAGTCTAACTATTATTTCTGTAGGAGATTGTGCTTAAGGGGTGCTAAAATAAATAAAAATATAAATATTTTTTATTGTGCTGCTTATACCACTAAGCATAATCTAGTCTAGGTGGACTTATGATTGAAATCCATGATTGAAACATATGATTGAAATCCTTGATTTTGTTTTTTGAATTTTTTTAAATTTTTTATTAACTTAATCCTATTTTTATTAGCTTGTGTTTAGTTATGTTAATTATAATAATCTTTTCCCTCCACTCTTGCATTGCTAGCAACACCATCCTCAATTTAATTTGGGTTCAAATTATTTCCATGTGCTTGATTATTTGAAATTAGATACTTGTCTTAAATTAATTTCCCTCCTTTTATTTTAGCCTTGGCTGAATCCTACTTAGTTCAATCTGACATGTGATTACTTAATTGACTTAAGTGATCTCCCCTTTTCTATTTCTATTGCTTTATTTAGTCAAATTTAAATTTACTCAAATTTATTTTCATGTGCTTAATTGTTCAAAATCAAACACCTTTCTCACGTATTATTCCTCTCACTATTTCACACTCTTTCTCTTGTGTTAGCCAAATCATAAGACCTAGAGCTTTTTTAAAGAGCTGTGCTCCAAGCTTAATTCTCTTTTACTTCTCTCCAACTTGAACAAATCCTTGTTAATTAATTTTCTAGAGTTTCTCTTGGATTCAAAGTGTTAAAGTTCTCTTCTTTTGATTGCTCCCACCTTAGTCGAGACCTTGCTTGAGGGTTTCTTGAAGTATAAAGTGCTTGGGATCATCTCCTCTCATCTCTTCTTCAACAACATCCAAGTGGAGATCCTCTTCAACAATTTTCAAGCTTCTCTCAAGCCTTGAAAAGTTCACATCAAGTCATTGTTTACATTACTCATACATACAAGGACTTCAGTAAGAGTGTTTATTTTATTATAGTCTTTTAAATCATGGGTTTTATTGGTCTGATTTAAATAAGAAGATTTATGTGCTTTATAATTAAAGTTATTTTCCTCTCTTCATTCTTTTTTAAGTAAGTTAAATGGTTTTCATTTTGATTGATTGAATTAAAATCATCTCTTTAAAGCTTTACAAATATTATTTTTTTTATAATTTTATAACAAGGATATTTTCAATCTACTATGTTCAAGTGCTTTAAAAGTTATTTTCATTCTAGCATTTTATTTTAAGAATATTTCAAGCTCATATCATTACATATTTTCAATTCATAAAACATATAATATAAGCTTGAGTTTATTATTTTATTATTATTATTAGAGTGTGTAAAATTATTTTAAAGTTGAGAGTTAGATATTCAAATTATAGCTTTTTTTGTTCTCTTGCACTTGTTTTGGGGTTGTATTGGGTTGTACTTTCTGGTGGTGTAGGAAAGTACAAAGTTGGATTATACTTGCCCAATGTAGAAAAGTATAAGAGATTGGTTATAAATTCATTTTGATTAGTGAATTCTAGTGAGGGTGACTAGGAATGGACATAGCTTTGGGATTTGGCTAAACCAAAAAATTTGTATGGTTCTTATCTTTATTTTTATGCACTTTACTTTTCTTACTTGGGGTGGTTTTTTTTGCTGCTTTACTCTTTCATTAGAAAATATTTTTTTCTCTTTTACAATTAAGTTTTCTACAAAGTTTAAAATTAAGTTTTATTAAAATATTCAATTTACCCTCCCTCCACTTAGGTTCCATAGCCTCATAACAAATAATATCAAGACCTAATTAATTTGGCTTAACATCCCCAGTATGTCATTATGGCACAAAGCTTTCTTAAGAGTGAACTTCACAAAGGATAATTCACACATAAATCACCATTTCTTGATAATGTATTATTTGACTATTAAAAAAACTATATTAGTACTTTTTCGGGATGCTCATATGTGTCACTTGTTTACACATCGATCACACCCACAGATATAAATGATATGATTACTAAAAATCCTTTTGATGATTGGATTTTTATGAAAAATAATTGGATAAATTGAATGTAAAAGCATGTAACACTTTGTTTTGCTTCCTAATGATTACATAAAACTTTTCATGCTTAGTACTACTAAATAAATTTATGACAAGATGATTATTACTTATGAAAGCACAAATGAAGTTAAGGATGCCCACATAAATAGACTTATGCATGAACATGAATTATTGTATACTCATTTTATAAAAATAATAAATACATTATATCCTCTTAGAAAAAAGTGTAAAAGGTAAGATTTAGTTAACAGAATCTTGAGATGTTTTCCAAAAGATTGGGATACTAAGTTAACTGCTATAAGTGAAGCTAAAGACTTAACTACATATCTACTTGATCTAGTTGCTTCTTTGATAGCTTTGAACATGTGTTAGCATGAAGAGATCTAATGATGCTTACCCAAAGTAGGAGAAAGATAAAAATATTGCTTTGCAAGTAGAAGATGAAAGTGAAAAAAAAAAAAACAAACTTAAGTTTCGAGGTGGATAGCGACAAAATAGTCATGCTTTTAGAAAGATTGGGGAACATGCTTAGAAAGAAAGTTAATGGATTGAAAATTCTAAAGTTCATAAATTTTGTATTAAAAAGATTAATGCAAGTGAAGGCATAATTTGATATAATTGCAAAAATCATACACATGTAATGGGAGACTATTGAGAAATTGTTGGTGAAAATCCAAAGAAAGAAAATGAGGCTGAAAAGAAGAAAAGTTAGAAAGAAAAACCTTAAAAAAAAGAAAGAAAAGAGCATTATGGGAAAATTCAAATTTAGAAGAGTCAAGTGATGACACATCTGAGGAACAAGCCACATATGTCTTATGATGGATATGAACACTTCAAATGAGGTATGTAAAGAAATTTCTTATGAAGAAATAGATGATACATTTAATAAGTTAGCAAATGAATATAAAAATTAAAAAGAAAATGTAATGCTTTAAAAAAAAAGAAGAAACATCTAGAAATGTTTGTTTTATTTTTAAAAGATGAATGTAGTGTGTTGAAAGCTAAGAATAATATTTTAGTAGATCAATCCTTGCATGTAAAAATTGCAAGAAAAAAGATTTTGTTATATACAAGATTGAATATTTGTTGTAGTTCACATTCACATGCTTCATAGAGTAGAGATAAATCATTCAATGCATCAAAATCATCTAGATATTGACCTTATGTTAATACACATATTTGGTGTACTTTTTGCAATAGAAGAGGTCAAATATCATTTAATTACCATGCATGTAAATCATAAGCATTTCCTAGTTCAAAATTTGTTTGATTTCCTAAAAGTAGAAATGAAATAGCAAACACTACACAACATACATTATATATTATTTCTATAGAATGTGGACTTTTGATTCCAAAAGTTGGCCTATGATTTTTTTTTTGTAGGAATGCCTTCAAAGAAGGTATATGGTACTCAGACATTAGATATTCAAGGCATATAATAGGTGACAAATCAAAATTTACTCACTTAGAACCTTATGAAAAAGAATAAGTTATTTTTGGTGATATATTAAAGGTAAAATTATTGATTTTAATTTTATTTTCAAAACTCAATTACATTAGAAAAATAATTCCTTGTTTATGAATTGAAGCATAATTTAATTTTAATTAGCTAGTTATGTAATAAAAAATTAATTATTGAATTTCATACTTGTTTTTGTGTTATTAGAAATAAAAAAGATTTTCCTTGTAGGTCATAGGTAGAAAAATATTTATTTAATTGACTTTGAAAATTCCTATGATGGAGGTTTAAATTTATTTTATTTTCAAAGTACTATTAATTTGCATTCTTTAAATAAAATTATATAACTTGATATGATAGATGGTTTGTCAAAAATCAAAATTCATTCTAATTATGTTTGTGATGCATGTGTACATAGAAAGCAATAAAAACACTCTTTTAAAAATAAAGATATTATTTTTACTTCTAAACTTTTAGAACATCTGCATATGAATTTGTTTGGACCCGTTAATAGTGCTGGCTTAGGAGGTAAACTTTATAACTTTGTTATTGTTGATGAATTTCCTAGATTCACTTGGGTTATATTCTTTAGATATATGAATGAAGCATTTAATGTTTTTAAAAAAATTTGTTAAATACATTCAAAGAGATTGAAGTTATTTGATTAGTAAAATTCAAATAGATGATTGAGGAGAATTTGAGAATAAACTTTTTGAGGATTTATATGACGAATTAAGAATTACACATAATTTTTCCACTCCGAAGATGCCCTAGCAGAATGGTGTTATAAAAAAGAAAATTAAGATTTTGATTAAACCAAGTAGAGCTATGTTAAATTATTGTGGATTGCTTAAATATTTATAGGTTGAAGTTGCTTATTATGTAATAAAAATAGATTATTTTAGACCTATGAATTGTTCTTTTAAAAGAAACTTAAGATTAGTAATTTTCATATCTTTGTTTGCAAGTGTTTCATCTTGAAAAATGGAAAAGAATCCATAGAAAAATTTGATAGAAAATTGGATGATGGTATCTTTTTGGGTACTCTTTATCCAGCAGATCATATAGAGTGTTTAATAAAAGAAGATGATTGTAGAAAAATTTGTACATGTCATATTTGATGAAATGCAAATAATTCTCTTAGTGATGACTTAGTTGATGATGATTTATAAGATTTTAAGAAAATTAATTAGGAAGAAAAAGTTATTGATTCTCTACATAAAGAGTTGAGATTTAATAAGAATCATCCTAAAGACTTGATTATAGGAGATCCATCCTAAGGTGTTAAGGCTAAAAGATATTTTAAGGATATAATTAATCATTCTTTTTGTCTATCCGAAATTGAATCTAAATCTATTGATGATGCTTTAAAAGATCATTATTGGATTGTAGCTATGAAATAGGAATTGAATCAGTTTGTAAGGACCGATGTTTGAGAATAGTTCCCTAAACCCCAAGATCAAAATGTTATTCGATAAGTTTGATGATCTTGATTCTATTATTAAAAAGAAGACTAGGTTAGTTGCACAAGGGTACACATTAGTTGAGTTAATAGACATTTAAAAAAAATCCTTTGTTCGCATTAACTAGATTAGGAGCCATTAGGTTGCTATATACCTATGTTCACTTTAAAGACTTTAAACTCTTTTAAATGAATGTGAAATGTGAATTCTTGAATGGGTTTATTGACCAGGATATCTTTGTAGAACAACCCCCAAGTTTTGCAAGCCTAGATTTTTTTTTATCATGTATTTAATTCAAAGAAAGGTTTTTATGGTTTAAAATAGGCTTTTTGGGCATGATATTTTAGGTTGACTAGTCTCTTTATTGACCATGGGATTAGAAAGACATCACTTATTTCCTTAAAAACATAAGTGATGATCTGATTGCTAAGTAAATATATGTGGATGATATATTGTTTGAAAATACTAATGAATCTTTATGTATTGAGCTCTCTTCTATGACATCTAAAAAATTTGAAATTAGTATGAAGAGAGAACTTAAGTTTTTCATCTGTCCTCAGGTGAGACAATAAGAGAATGTTGCTTTCATTTATTAAACTAAGTATATAAATAATTTAATTAAAATATTTGAAATGATATTCAAATTTAGTAAAACTCATGTGAGCACTTCCACTAGATTGGACTTAGATGAATCAGATAAACACATTGACTAGAAGCTTTATAAGAGTATGATAGGTTCACTTCTATACATTACTGTTAGTAGGCTTGATATTATGTTTGTTATTTATTTGTATTCTCATTTTTAGGTTGCTCTTTAGGATCTCATCTAATTATTATCAAGCAAATATTTTCTTATTTGATAGACACCTTTAGGTCATATTTATGGTATCCTAAATTTTTTTTTCATATGATTTTGTTGCTTATTCTGATCCTAACTTTATAAGTTACAAAATAGATAGTAAAAGCACATCAGACGCTTGTTAATTTTTAAGATCATCTCATGTGTCTTGGTCCTCTAGGAAGTAAAACTCTATTGGTCTTTCTTAATCATATGTTTGTTGATCATGGTTGAATCCTTTAGAAAAATCCTTGGTTGTCCCATGATTTTTGGTATTTCAAATTTATTTTACTTTGAATTATTTCAAACTTCTACCTTGCTTAATTTTTTTATTAGCTTGTGTTCATATATTTTAATTACAATATTCTTTTTCTTTACTCTCTTGCATGATCACCAACAACATCCTCAATTTAATTTGGATTCAAACTATTGCCATGTGATTTATTATTTGGAATAAAAAATTTACCTTAAATTAATTTCCCTCTTATTTTTGCCTTTATCGAATCCTACATTGGTCAATTTGACATGTGACTGCTTAATTAACTTAAGTTATCTCTTCCAGTCCTCTCTCTTTATTGGCCCACCTTATTCATTAAAATTTGAATTTATTTAATTTTATTTGTATCTGCTTACTTTTTTAAAATCATACACAATTCTTATGTATTTTTCCTCTCGTTCTCTTTTGTTTTGGCTGAGAATTATAGGACCTAGAGCTTATTTAAAGAAGTGTGCTCCAAGCTTGATTCTCTCTTGCTTCTCTCCAACTTGCTTGAATGCTTTCTAATTTATTTCTTGGAGTGTCTCTTGGATTCAAAGTGCTAAAGTCTTTTTCTCTTGATTACTCCCACCTTGGTAGAGACATTGCTTGATGATTGCTTAAAGTCTAAAGTTCTTGAGTTAATTTCCTCTCTTCTCCTTTTCAACAACATCCAAATGGAGATCCTCTTCAACATTTTTCAAGCTTCTCTTAAGCCTTAGAAAGTTCACATCTAGTCATTTCTTTCATTACTTATACATACAAGGACTTAAGTAAGAGTGTTTATTTCATTTTAATTTTTTGAATCATTGATTTTATTGGTTTGATTTGAATGAGAAGATTTATGTGTACTTAAAGTTTTTTCTAATCTCACTTAATTCTCTTTCAGGTGAGTTGAAAGGTATTCTTTTTTTATTGATTGAATTGAAATCATCACTTTAATGCTTTTACAAATATAATATATTTTTTATAATTTTATATCTTGGATCTTTGCCATCTACTTTGTTCAAGTTCTTTGAAATTTATCTTCATTCTAGCATTTTATTCTAAGAATATTTCATGTTCATATCATTACATACTTTCAAGTCATAAATCATATCAAATATGCTTGTGTTATTTTCTTATTTGTATTAAAATTATTTAGTGGGCTAAAGTACAAAATTATTTTAAAAGTGGAGAATCAGATATTCAAATTATATCTTTTCTTTTCATGTTCTCTTGAACTTATTTTAGGGTTGTACTTGCACAATATAGAAAAGTACAAAGTTGGTGTTGTACTTGCCTAGTGTAAAAAAAATGGTAGATTGGTTGTAATCTCATTTTTTTAATGAATTCCTAGTTAAAGTGACTAGGTGTGGATGTAAGCCGATTTTTGAGGTTTGACCAAACCATGTAAAAATCTTTGTACCCCTTGTCTTTATTTCTCTGAAATTCATTTTTCTTGCTTGGTTGATGTTCTCTTTCATTAGAAAATATTTTTCTCTCTTTTGTAAGTAAGTCTTTACAAAATTAAAAATTAGTTTTTAAACTTTAATATTATTTATAATACTCAATTCACCATAATCTTAGGTGCCATAGCCTCTTAATAGGTTTAATCATATAAAAATCACATGTATAGATTTTTAACTCTAATTAATTTACCAGCCTTTCAATAAATTTAGGAGTATATTTTAGAATTTTCCTAGACACCATAATTATATCATCTAAATAATATGTACTCACCTTAATTTCAATACTTGTTGAGCATTATCTATGAGAATGATACTTTACTTAAAGCTTATTAATTAAAGTGATCATGTACTTTTGCAAAAATTATTTATTTCACACTTTATCATGTTTTTGGCTCAATTTCTAAGGATTGCAATGCTAATATTAATACTGAATTATTTTATATTACTTTGAATAATTTTTAGTCCTATGAGCCTTCACTTAATATTCTAAGTCTTAATGATCACAAAATTTCTACTTGAAAACTTTGTTTTTTTTCATTGATCAGTTGTGTGTGCAAGCTATGTTGAATCTGCAATACATGTAAGAGCATGAGCTATAGCTGATTATCAAAATTTTGATCAAGAATTCATGAAGATCACAAATAATGAACGATTCATGCTTCGAATCTTCTGTACTTGTATATTATGTTTTTTTTTTTTTTTGCATGTAAATGATCAATGAAAACCAAGCATACACACACTAAAGATAACATAAAAAATAAAGTTTTCAAAAATTAAAATTTTAAGAAAATTGTACTATACGATCTATATCATATTGTACGATGATCCTATTTTGCTATGTCAACTAAATAAAAAAATTTCCAAAATTGTTCTGATCGTATAGGATGATTTGAATTGTATTGTATAATTATCCATTTTTGTTAAATTTCTAGCTGACTTAATCAAGTCAGTTATGATCAAAATTTTCTAAATTAAGATGATCATATAGGATGATTATAATCATAATGTATAATTCATTTTTATTAAACATAACAACTGCCAAGATTTATTTGGGCAATAAAATCATGTCTGAATTGACTAATCATACAATACTATCCTTATTTATTAATTATCTAATTATACTCTTAATTTGAGTGATTTGATTTTGAGTACTTTTTTTAAATTGATTCATACTGTATAATTGATCATATAGGATGAACAAATAGAGAGCTGATTTTTTTTTATTTGTACTATTTCTATAGTATGATCTATGATCTTATGGTGTGAATATTTGCAGCTGTTTTGGTCGACTTGATTGTCCAAGACTCTAATCATAGTAAATTGAACATATTGTATAATATGATTGGACTGACTTTTTTAAGAATAAATTTAATAATGTTTTATTCAGCCCCTTCCTTATAAATATGACTTTTGCGGGGACTAATCTCAACAATTATGAATGTGAAAATTTTCAAATGGGGCTTGAGAAGAGTGCTTAGGAGAAAGGTAAGGAGATCTCTCTCTCCTCTTTTCTCCTAAGAAATTATTGTCGATAATGTTACACTTGGTTATTTATTTTTTATTTATCTTGCATTGAGTCTTGGAATTTTAACTTGAGATTGTGCTCTTTAGAGTGAGAACTTATGTAAGCTTTATTCTCTTTGAGTGATTTTACTTTGTACCTCTTGTGAGGGTGTGACGCCCTTCTTACCTTAAGAGAGAAGGAGATTAGGTGTAGGGTTTCTCCATTACTCATGAAGAAGAGAGGCTTCTCTGCCTTGGCAAGTTATGCCGAAGGAGATATAGTGGATTTTCTAGGATGATCTAAAGAGTGGTTGTAAGTCAGTTGACTAAACTATTGTAATTCTTATGTCTTATTATTTTTATATCACTTTTTCACTTTGATTGGATTGAAGTGTTTTAATTTATGTTTAAGTTTTTATCTTCTTTTATTTCAAGAATTTTAAAAGCACATCAATTCATTTCCCCTCTTGGGTTTGTGTCGATACTTATAAGTTGTATCGGAGTAGGTTGATTGTCTCACAGTCCAACAACGACAAGCAAATACATGAATGGCACATCTAGGAAATGTAAACACTATGGAAGGGTACCCTATTACCCAACCACCACTTTTTGATGATATTCATTTTGATATTTGGAAGATTCTCATGTCTACTTTTATTTAATCAATTGGTTTTTATATGTTGAATATGATTGTAGTAGGATATTCACCTCGTCATTAGAATGTTAATGGCAAATGAATTGAAACTCCTTTCAATTTGTGGTCATTAGAAGAGAGGGAATTTGTCTAATTAAATTCCAAATATTTAAATTATTTTTTTTGTGCTTTAAAATTTGAAGACTATGCATGTTTCTACTTGCAAAATTGATAAGGAATTTTAGAAAAAGCTATGTTTCACTTAGAAAAGAACAAATTAGATTAAATAATCCCATATCAATATGCTTTTGTATGATAATAAGTAATTTGGTATGTTATCTCATGAGTCAATTTCTAACATGTATACATGCTTTACCAAAATTATTACTTCATTACATGCTTTGGGAAGAGAATTCAATAATGCTAAAAACATTAACAAAATCTTGTGTTGCTTGCCTAAATCTTGAGATGCCAAGGTTACTGCTATCTCTGAATTCAAAGATTTATATATTTACTCGATTAATCACTTGTTTGGCTCACTTATTGTTTATGAATAAAAAATCTTGCAAAAAATTACTAATGCAGGTGATAAGAGAAAGGAAAAGACCATTGCCTTTAAAGCTAATACTTCTAATGGTAGCGAAGATGATAACAACACCGAGGAGGATGAAATCATGCTTATGACTAGAAAGTTCAAAAACTTTCTTAAGGATAAGAAGAAGAGATCTGATAAAAAAAAGGCAAAGGTAAATCTAAAAACTTCTCTAGAACTACTAACCTAATTTCCTATGAATGCAAGAAACTTAGTTACATCAAGTGGGAATGCCCAAATATTAAAAGATAAAAAGGAAGAAAAAGATGATAGAAAGAAGGGCAAGTGGAGAACCCAATGTGCCTTTTGAATCAACACTATCTCTACCTCTTCAAAGAAGAAGTTATGGAAGAAGCCACATATCTCTGTCTGATAGCAGAAGGTGACTTATGTAATTAAGATGATAATTAGGTAAGCAATTTCCCTTATAATGAGCTTCTAATTATTTGTGATGAATTACATGTTGTGTTCAATTCTATAAAAAGAAAATGCTCTTTTTTAAAGAAAAGTTTCATCTTTTGGAAAAGACCCGTATCCCATTTTGGATGAGCATGAAAAGTTAAAAGTTGACCGCAAATAACTAGAAATTTAAAAGACTAAAATAGAACATAATTTATCTTAAAATAGATCTTATTTCATGTGCTAATGAAACTTTAAAAATGGAACTTGAGATTTGTAAAAAGAGCACATCCTTTCCGTAAAGAAAATTTAAATGTAATAAGTTCATGCATTCTTTCCCTAACATTCATTATTTCTCTTATGGTAGTTTTTGGCATGTTACTAATATATGCATGCATCATTCAAATTTAGTATATGCATGGATTCCTAAAACTCATTCTAAATCTATCAGACCCGAGCTATTCTAGGTTCCCAAAATTCTAATTTAAATATATTTTTGCATATATGCCTTCACTCAGGGGCTGGTGAAGGCAGGATAGCAGGTGCTTGAGACATATGACTAGCAACAAAAGCAAATTCATCTCCTTAAAACTCGAAAGTAGAGGAAATGTCACACTTCAAGAGAACACAACATGCAGAGTACTTAGGTCATGTACCATTTGTATTAAAAATTCTTTATCCATTGAAAAGGTCCTTCTCAATGGTTAAAAATACAATCTGCTTAACATTAGCCAATTATGTGATAGGGGCTTTAGTGTCAAATTTTTAAAGAAAAAATACATGCTTGACTTAAATGACAAAGTAGTTTTAATATGTGTTAGGATTAATAATATTTACATAATTAATCTTGATAATCTAAGTTGTTCTTCAGGTATAGGAGATTGTGTCATGCTAGCATAGACACTCTTAGGAAGATTACTCTAGCTAACTTGGTTAGGGGTGTACATAAACTAGACTTTTTTTATGATAATTTTTGTGGTGCTTTCTAGTACGGTAAGCAAACTAAATCCACTTTTAAATCCACAATGGGCAATTTCACTTTGCAACCCTTAGAAATTCTTCACATGGACTTATTTAGACCTGTTAGCATAACTATTTTGAAGGGAAAGTCATAGAGATTTGTTATTGTTGATGATTTTACTATATTTACTAGGGTGAGATTTTAAAACATAAAAATGAATCCTTTTTGAATTTAAGAACTTTGCTATTTGGATTCATAGAAAAATTGGTTGTAGCATTGCATCTATTCATAGTGATGATGGTGGCAAATTTGAAGCTTTTAGTAGTGCGATAGAGAATGTAATTTCTCAGCCCCAGAACTCCAAAAAAAAATGAAATTGCTAAACAAAAGAATAAAATGCTCATAGAAGCTGATATATCCATGCTTAGCTTCCAAGATACTTCTAGGTTGAGGTTATCATATTTGCTTATTATGTGCTGAATCTAGTGAATATTTGATCCAAGCTAAATAAAACATCCTATAAGGTTTTAAAAAGTAAGACCCTATATCTATCATATTTGCATATTTTTGGTTGTAAATACTTTGTCTTAAATAATGATAATAATAATTTGGGGAAATTTGATTCTAAGTCTAGTGAGGGAATTTTTATAGGTTACTCTTCAATAAGGAAAAGCTTATAGAATCCTTAAAAAAAGGATCCTTTTGGTAGAAGAGTTAGTCCATGTTATTTTTGATGAATTTGCTATCTCTTTCACTTATATAAAACCTATAGATGAGGAAGTATTGGAAGAAAATGAGGAAGCCAGGGGGAGACTACTTAGAGAGTGGAGATATGCATCGAGTCATCCACGAGATTTAATTAGAGGAGCCCATATATAGGTGTCAGGACTAGTAATTGTCTTGGAAAAGAGATTGACCATACAACCTTCATTTCCATGATTGACTAGTGCAGAAGAAGCAACCTCTAATAAATTCTGGGTTAAGGCAATACTAGAAGAATTAAATTAGTTTACTGAAATGATATTTGAGAATTAGTGCCTAGAATCTTTTCTCAAAGTGAGATTGGAACAAAGTGCATTTTCAAAAATACAGTAAATTATTTAGGAGTTATTGTTAGGAACAAAGTAAGGCTTGAGGCTACTAGCTTTTATCAAATTGAATACATTGATTTTGGTTAAATTGTTACACCTATTGCTCATTTGGAAGTTAATTGATTATTAATTGCATTTACTTATTTTAAAGGTTTTAAGCTGTTTCAAATGGACATGCTGACCTTATTTTTGGATGAGGTTATCTCTTTTGAAATTAGTAATTAGAATACCTAATCTTATATTAGGAATCTCCTAATTAAGTTCTTAGGACACTACATCTAGTGACCTAGTGCATCTTCCTTGGGTTTAATCTAACCAAATGTGCTTAGGTAGACTTAGCCCACATTTCAAATTTGGATTAAATCAAATCAAATCCAAATAAATAAAAATGAATTTAAATTAAATAAAAATGAAGGAAATCCAAAGTTAAATCTAGTCAATCTTTTTGACATAGGTTTGACTTAGGTGGGTCCCACCAAGTAAAAGGTCAACCCGCTAAAATGGAGTCAAAGCCATGGAATATGTCATGGAAAATCAAAAGCACATGGAGACAAAACCAACCATGGCCAATCCTATTCCTCATTCCTTACTCCGCCTCTCTAGTAAAAGACAAATGTTGGAGAGGTAGTGAGCCATGGAGGACCTCCAAAAAAAGAGGAAAGCAAAGGGAACTTGTCTTCTTCCAAGAGGGAAAGCAAGGGAGAAAAGAGAGAGACCATGGAGACCAACCTCTTGGCCAAGATAGAAAAGGGGAGGAAATGGACTCCTCCCCTCCAATTTCTTATCGTAAGATGCACACAAGGCCAAGAGGTATAAAATCCATCCTTTAGTCGACCCTCCCACCGCCGGTGGCTAGAATTTTGCCACCTAGAAGGCCAAATATATGGCTCTTGGCCATGTATGATAAGAGAGGAGGGAGACGCTTTCCTATCCCTCTTTTCATCCTAAAATAGCCACAATATGGAGAGAAGAGAATTGGATCATTCCCCCAACCCCTCATCATCGGCAAGCCAGAATTCGGCCAAATTTGGTGGCCACCGATCGACCTTTAATGGAAAAACACTAGGGAGAGTATTTCAACTCAAATTGAACATTCCAACACATTCTAGAGGTCGAGGTGACCTCAAAAAAATCTTCATTATGACCCCTCGCCATCGATGAGCTGGAGAATGGCTAAACCCAATAACAAATGGTCATACATTTGTCTCCAAGGCATTTGGAGAGGAGGCAAGCCACCAAATCATGTCCATGACTTCATCACATAGAGGTGAAAGTTTTCAAGTCGATCCCACTAACAGAGATGACCAGAGTCAAGGTACCCCTCATTACCAACCTATATGGCATTTAGTTTTGCTCCTTTTTGAAAAGAATTTGATCCCCAAGGATCAAACTATATATATTGATTGTAAATTAGCCCTTGATTATTTTGCAATCAAAATCACATCAAAATCAGCTTTGGATCATCAAAAATCCATCAAATTTTATGAATAGAGTCAGTCTCTCATTAGAGACGAACGGTGAGTGATCTCTACCATCTGATCCTTCTATTTGGAATGGATGATCGAGATTTAGCTGCATGATCTGATTAAACCCATTAAAAAAGCACATAATAAATTAGGGCCATCTGATCCTCGATCGGATGGTGGAGATCCATCTCACGTGGGGCTACTTTTGACGTGGCTGCCATGTGGATTCCATGTGTCCTAATGGCATCAAGCCATATGGCAAATTTGCTGCATCGGCACTATCATTTTAAAATGGTAAATACCATTTTAAATAATTAAAAGTTATTAAAAATATGAGAAACTTCAATAAATCATAGAAAATAAAATATAAACTGACAAAATACAAATGAGGGCTCTATGGGTTCATCTCAATGAGTAGAATTCATTAAACCCAAAATCCCCAAATAAATTTAGTCAAATTTAGTTTAATTTGACTTCGAATGAAATAAATTAAACTTAAATTAATCTCAAATCCTTAATCTAATTGAAATTAAACTTTGAAGAACTGAAATTGAAGTCAAAACACACCTCAGAAAAAAGGTTCCATGAATTATTGCAATGTAGTTCAAGAAATATCAAATTTTTAATTTTTATTAAATTAATCAATATTAAAAAATAAATTAAAAAATGAATCAAAATGCCTCAAATTGATAAAAAAAACCCTATTGAACTTAAGTACATCAATGAAACTCATTCAAACTTAATAAACCACAAAAATACCTTAATTAGGTAATTAATTGAATGATTAATTCAAATAATTAACCAAAACTTAGGAAAACCACAATAAATTAGCAAAATTTTCAAAATTATGACTCTATGGAAGCATAGTTTAGAGAGGAATCAAGAAAAAGGTGAAATCCCCAAATAATCCTTATTAAATTAAGCTTAATTTAAGTTTTAATAAAATAGTTAAAACCTTGATTACACCTTAATTAAGAATTTAATTAAAATGAAACTTTGGAAATATGAAATTGGCATGAAACCCCACTTGCCATAAAAATTTGAAACCTAATTGACTTTTGGATTGGGAATTATTTAATTTCTAAATCTCTAGGTCAATATAAATCAAATAATAAATTAAAAAAATTCATAAATCACAATATTCACAAAAGAACTTGAAATAATCTTCGCTAACTTCAGAACACTTAAGAATAACTCTCGTACATCCTAAATAAAATAATTTGATCACTTACATACATAAGGGTTATTGAAACTAATAATGCATATTAAGTTTAATTAAAGCTTAAGGCTAATGAATTCATAATCAAAACAATTAATAAAATATTAATAAAAAATGAATGTAAATTAAGAATGAATTCAAACACTAACCTAAGTGTCTTAGGTTAACATAAATCAAACCAAATGAATATAAACTCAATATACATAAAACATAATTTAAACTAAATGTTAAATCATATGAAACAAATAAACCAATTCAAATGATATAAAATAAATAAATTAAAAATTAATTAAATCAAGAAGATTTAATCAAATAAAAAGAATAAATTGAAGAATTAAATTCCTAAGAAAAGAAATGAAATACTAATCCAAAATCAGAACTAAATTCAAATCCAAATCATCTAATTAAAAGTAATAGGATTAATTAAGATGCTTAAGGATCGTAGATAGCCCTTTGGATTGAATCTTCATATTAAGATGACGGTTTCATTTTAGTAGGGGTTAGAATATTGAATATAATGAGTTTCATCCAAAAGTGGGATCTTTTCTACTCTCCATTCTTGAAAATCTAAACTTCACTTTAACAAAATGAAAGTGAACTTGAAATTAAAAAAATGAAAAGAAATCATTAAATCATTTGAATTGAAACCATTCAACAGTAAAAAATCAAACAAACTTCAAAAATCATAATTGAAACTTAAACTCAAAAGGCTTACCAAAGTCATGCTACACAAGCCAATTCCCTTCACTCATTAGATAATTAAGTCACAAACCCTAGACTTAGGTTAGGCCATTCTGTGATTCCTTTTTATGATACTCTATGTTGTGATGTTATGTATTTTTCATATCTTTATGGTGTGCTATTTTAGACTGCATGTCTAGGATTTTTTGCCCATTAAACAAGATGATATGACATTCTTTTTTAAACTAACATTGTCTTCTATAGGGGCTATGTTAGAAATGACTATTACCATAAATAAATTAAAAATATTATTTTCTTGTAGGTGTGCTTAAGTCCTTAAGCATAACTCAATATGGCAAGTGGGCTTGGGAAGCAACTAATGTTAAGCCCATATGTTTATGAAATATAATTGTTGTGGGCTATTTTTATTTTTTCTAACATCTATTTTACAGGGTTAGGATTTATTTTTGAATTTAAAATGTAATTTTGAGCTTAATATCTATGGGGTCTAGGATTAGCAGGAGTTGACCCTACTAGAAGATGGTTGTAGTTATCCCTAGTGAAGCCCAATAGAGGTCCCTGATGAAAAAGATGATCCTGGAAAGAAGGCCATAGTTCTAAAGGTTGTATAATTGCCACATTGATCTTTTTTTTAAATTAAATTGACTTAATTTATTTTGGGTGCGTAATAGAATTAGCCTACTTTTTTAGGTTTCTCTCTGTGTTGTGCTTTCTATGATGAATGCCTGGGCATAGGCTCATTGGAAAAAAACTAAATTTTTTACCCAATCTAAATCTAAATAACCAAAAAAATAAAATAAAGAAAACTTGAAACTTTACATAAATTAAAGCCTTAAGCAAAACCTAAAGTCAATTGGAAACAATTAGGTCTTGAAAATCACACAATCATATTGCTCTAATTTTTGAATTGAGCATTTCACCCATTGCACATAAGGGGCATCTGACTTATGAGGATGACCACCTTCTTGGGGAAGTTTTCCTTTCTTTTATTGATTTAGATCATAACTAATTCTAATTTCATGGCATTTAGGTATAAAAATGCATACCAAAGACCTCAAGAGAATCTTGAGTTAAAATGTCTAAAATAAACTGAAAATGTGTATTAGTTAGATGCATCTCATACCGTACATGATTGTAAGGATTAGGGAGTAAGTCAAGGATTCTTAGATTCCTTTCCTAAAAAAGACAATAGTCCAACCATCTTACATACATGAGACATAACATCATGGATTTAAAATGTGCTTAGGTGGTATTAGCTGGCAGGTTCTCCAGGGAGGTTGTAAGTCCAAAAGTGTCAGGGATAGGGTAGTTCCCTCAGGTGAGAGGAATGATCGATAATTCCCAAAATAAAATTAGGTTGAGCATTTGACTTGGGTCAGAAGCACTTATAGACTTAGGTTCTGAAGCATCCTCCTTGGAGTAAGTCTTCAACCCTAGGTGTTTCTGTAGTTTTATGCTACTAGAATCTAAGCCCTAGACTTCTAAAAAAATGTCAACTGAAAATCTAAATTAAATTCCAAAATTCAAAGGCCAATGAAAGGATAGTTGAAATTCATAATGGGCATCTCAATATCAACATACATTTTCTACTTTAATTCGTTTGTCCTCTTAAAAGAACTCTTTCCACTTTGGATCAATATGAATTGAAATTCCAAAGATCATTCCCTTAAAAACTAACTTAGAAATTAATAAAAAATAATAACTTATTTCTTTAATCAATAATATTCATAGGAGAGACCCATCTTCCTAAGATGTAATTAAAAATAGGGGCTTGCCCTTATGGGGAACCATGGACCTAGTTTAAAATAAACCCTACTCTAGTTTTTATATAGTTCAAGGAAAAACTATCTGGTCCATTAAAGATCCATTAGCCTTAGGAGTCTTTTATTAAATGATCAAATCCATTATAGGATAATATATTTATCTTCTGAGATAACATGTTTACTTCTTAATGATGCATTTGATCATCTAAATAAGATATTCTTAAACTCTATGTGGTGATATAAATTTTCTCCACAAGATGTCAAGAGTGCCTTTTTAATTGATGTCATAGTTGTTGAACAACCACCTAGATTTGAATGCTCATTACACCTTGATTAGGTTTACAAACTAAAAAATCCATTGTATGGTTTGAAGCAAGTGCTTCGTGCATGGAATGATAGACTTAGCTCTTTTCTCTTGAGAAATTCTTTTGTCAAAGGGTCTATTAACGCTACTTTGTTTATTAAGAAAATAAAATCTGGCATCCTTCTTATTCAAATTTATGTTGGCGATAAATTGTTTAGATATACTAACTCATAATTATGTGAAGATTTTTTAAGGCTAATGAGCAAAGAATTTATGATGAACATGATAGGTGAGCTTACTTATTTCTTTCGATTCCATGTCAAGCAAAGTAAAAAAGGCACATTCCTATGTCAAACCAAGTACATGAGAGAGTTAATCAAAAGAATTGGATTAAAAGGATATAAGCATATGAGCACCTCCATGAGCCCTAGCACTTAGTTAGACAACGATCCTTCAGGAAGCCCATTAACTCTAAGATGTTTTGTGGGATGATTGGCTCTTTACTTTATCTGACTGCTAGATGACTAGATAACATATTTATCATACACTTGTGTACATGATTTCAAGCTGACCCTAAGGAATCACATCTAAAAGTTGTGAAAAGGATCTTTCAATATTTGATAGGAACAACTGATCTAGTAATTTGGTACCCTCATGGTAGCTCAACCGTTGATCTTATTGGGTATTCTACTTTTGATTTTGCAAGATGCAAAGTTAATAGAAAAAGTACTTGAGGAATGTGTTAGTTTGCAAGCCTCTTACTAGTCTTGAAGTCTAATAGAAAATAAAATTATATTGTCTTGTCAACTACTAAATCTGAATACATTGCTATTAGAAAATGCATTGCCCAACATATTATGTCTGAAGTAATAACTTTTTAATCTTGGTCTATAACTAGGTATAATTTCTATTTTGTGTGATAACGCTAGTACTATTTGATGACTTAGAATCCCTTTCAACACTCATGCACTAAACACATAGATGTTTGACATCATTTCAATAGAGATCATGTACTAAAAAATTGGAAAATTATGTTAATCTTTAATTCATTGACACAAAAATGTAATTAGTAGATATCTTAATCTAAAGTTTGATAGATTTAGCTTGCACAGGTCATAGTTAGGCGTAATAAAATCTTGTTATTAGGTTCTTTTTTGTTGTTATTTCATTTTATATTTTTCCCTTTCATTTAACTTTTTTTATTATTATATGTTTCTTCTATTTTTACATTTTATTTCTTTAATCTCATTCATTTTTATTTATAAAAATGTGTGTGTGTGTGCGGGGTGAGAATTTTTTTTTCAATCATACTATACGATAATCATACTATACAATTGGTTTAATCTAATCATAAAAATAGGCTAGATGATTGAATGGATGATCCATTATCAAATATATCACACTAGATGATTTATGATCATACTATATGATATGTTTATAACATGATGATTAGCCTAGTTAAACTAGCCATTGATCTGAACATTGGGATGATTAATGTAATCAACGGGATGATTGACTTAGTCACTATGGCCGTTCAGATGATCGTTGGGATGATCCAAATTATATTGGACAATTTTTTAATCATATTGTATGATTGACTCTATTAAATCTAACCATTTAACTGATTATTGGGATAATATAAATCATCATGTATGAACCATGGTTTGTATTGTACGATCGATTAGAGACTTTATATATATGCCTCATCTCTCATTATTTTCTTAACAAACCTTATTTCCTCTTTACTCTAACCCTCTTTCTTGAGTTTGTGTGTGTGTGTACGAAACTAGCCCAAATGACAATGAAGAGAGCTCGCAATAATAGAAGGAAAATCAATTTTGATTGAAGGAGGAGAAAGTTGCATATAGGAAATACAAGGAAAGTGAGAACACAGATTCAAAGCTGTTTGTACAAGATAAGTTATCCTTCACCATTTTGATCTTTTTGTGAACACCTCCCTCATATTTCTAATCTCTCTTTCCTATCCTTTTTATTTCGAGATTCTATTTGAATTCTTTGCCAACCTTGCCATAAAATCTAAATGAACTATCAATTAATCCCAAGTTTATGATAGGGAAATGTCTATCATAGATATTGACTTTCATGACTACCTCCATGTATCGAACACCAGTCCATCTACCCATAATATAGCAAATGACTATAACTTGACCATTATCAATAAGATCATTAAAATTTGACCCCTTCGCCAACATCAGCCTCTAATTAGTGGTCATGTGCTTAATGTTCATGTTATCCAACATGTGCTAAGGCATAATGTTATTTCTAAAGTAGGTGATCACATCAACATCACACCTCTCTTATCTATTTTCATCTTCTTTTGTATGACCCACACTTAGCTCAATGTGGCAGATCTTTCATTTGTTACATTAAAAACCTCACTATAATTAGGAACACAAAATCCAAACTAAAATATAATTTGACTTTATGATGCATGATTTGTTATCTACTTGAGATTAAATACATCATTTCCTATCTCGAGGAACTAGACCATATTTCTTCTCACTTCATAGATCACTTGTTTTATACTTTCATAGAGAGAATTGGCAACTAGCTCAGGCCGCAATAGAGGCTAAAGAGTAGGAAGCACTTAGACAAGGGGAGTCTTCAGCTCATTACTTCTGCCCCCAAGATGCTTGTACTAAGCATTTTACATGGCTTGAATTGAAGATTGACAAGCTCATTGAGGAGTAAGGAGCTTACTAGATAGAGTAACATCATTAGCATGCAAAGGATGGAGCTTGGTTTTAAGCGCAATTTGATGCTTTACATTGTGAGAATTTTATTTGGAACACCATGTAGATCTTGGAGGTTCTTAATTAGGTAATCAAATATGCCATTAAAAGATAAATATAATATCTTGAAAGATAAACATATTACTCCATAATGGATTTTATTACTTAATAAAGACTCCTAAGGCCAATGTGTCGTTGGTATACCAGAGATTTTTCCTATGGATAATATGGAATAGTAAAATAAAGTTTATTTTATACCGAGTTCGTAGTTCCCTATAAGATCAAAACCACATAGTTAATTACATCTTTTGAATAAAATAATTCTTCCTAAGCATACTCTCGATTAAAGAAATAGACTTTTATTTCTATATATTTTAAAGCTTGTCTTAAAAGGATGGTTAATTTGGAAATTCAATAGCGAATACTTCAAAGGGGGAAGAGTTCTTCTTAGAGGCCAATTGGGATTAAGTAGGAAAAATTATTAGATATTGGGATGCCTAGTAAGCATTTCAACTATCCTACCATTGGGCTTTATATTTTGAGATTGAATAATTATGATTAAATTAGCATTTTATATGAAATTTAAGACTTAGATTGTAGTAGCACAAGATTATATAAGTGCTTAGTGATTGAAGACTTATTCCAGTAGGATGATTCATGCCCTACATCCACAAATGCTTCTAACATAAGTTAGAGGCTCGACCTAATGTAAATTTTATAGAAATTATTGGTTCTTTTCTTACTAGAGAAAAATGAACCTATTCTACTATTTTGAACTTATAACTCAACTAAAAGTGTTGCTATCTAACACCACTTAAGTGATTTTAAAATTCATGAGTCCATTCTTATGTATGCAAGATGGCTAGGCTATTGTATTTAGGAAGAAAGCTAAGAGCATAACTCACTCCCTAACTATAAGATAATATTTGGCATGTTATGAACCTAACTAATGCAGCAAATTTCATTTTTTATATGTTTTGACTCATGCTTCATTTTAAGGCTTGGGGTATGCAGTTCATGCCTACAATGATATGCATAGAAGTAGTCATGGGCCAAATCAAAATTAGAAGGTACACTTCCCCCAGGAAGGGTGGTCATCGTCAAAGGTCAGATGTCCATTATTTGTAATAAGTGAAGCACCCAAATCAAGGGGAACAAATAATATGCTCTCATGGTTCATAAAAGTTAATTATTTCTAATTACTTTTAAGTTATTCCTTGGGCTTTAATTAATATGAAGTTTAAAATTTTTATTTTTATGGTCAAGTTATTTAAATTTAAATGGGGTTAAAATTTAATTTTTTTAAGATCTTACGTTTCACACATTTCATTATAGACCATAACACAAAAAAGAAAACTAGAAAAAGTATGTTATCTTTATCACGCACCCCAAAATAATTCAAGCTAAATTCAAATTAAATTAAATTGGTCGGTGTGGCAAGGTATTGTTATACACCACGGAAAAGAAAAAGTGGGCAGTTGAGCTCTGCCCTTGTACAACTCAACTGTTTTGATCTTTGGGGGTCTTCCTCCAAGAACGTCACCTTCTTCAAGGACTTCCATGGGCTTCATAGTGGACCGCCAACTGGTAAAGTCTGTTTATGCTATTCTTAGACCTTATAGATCCTAACTTAATTCTAAGATCAATTTACATTTTAGAATTTCAAAATAAATTACTAATCCTTGCAAAATAAGCGTCACAAAATATACACAACATACTAGCAATTATAATACAAACATACAAACCTAGCAATAGTGTTTGTCAAGCCACTTGTCCGAGTAGGCTATGCTTAGGGACTTACATAAGACATATAAGAAAATAATATTTATTATAATAGTAATAGTGGTCCCTTTCAGCATAGCCCATGTAGAAAATGACATTAGTCTAAATAGAATGCCCTACCATCCATACAAGTAGGGAAACAATCCTAACCATTCAGTCTAAAAAGAATGCCCTACCATCCATACAAGTAGGGAAACATCTTAAATCCTAGTATAATGAAATTTCCACCCTAAAGTGAAAATTCATTCTATGGGCCAAACTAAGAACCTAAGTATCTTAATTAACCCATTTGAATTTATTTAAATGGTTTATTTTAAGTTGGGTTTCATTTGATTTATGCTTTAATTTTCCATTTAAGGTTTAAAGTTTAAATAATCTAATCTTATTATGATTTTAACACTTGATTCTTATTTCATTTCTCTTACTTGGATTAATATTTCTTTAGTTTGATTTATTATCTTTAATTAAAATTTAAAATATTTCTTTAAATCTTAATTAAAAGTCTATGTTATCATGATTAAGTTAATGTAATTTTTATTTTAGTTTGATTTCCTTTCAAATGATTTGATTCATTTATATTTTATGTTACTTAATGCTTTATATTTTGTAATTAAGCTTTATTTTTAATCTTATATTTCTTTTGATTTGATTAAGTGTTCATTTGAACTTATGTCATTTAATTATTTCATTTATTTATTTTGAATTGATCTCATTTATTCAATTCAATAATATTTATGTTCATTGATGTTTATGTTTATTAGCTTGAATATATTAACTTAATTCACTTACATTATTTTTGATACTTGTCCTAAAGGCTTGGGCTTTGCCATTTGAATGATTTATTATATTTCAATTTCATAACTTAAGAGCATTCATCAATTTTAGAATTTTTAATTTATCATTTAATTTATTTTCAAAGGATTATTATTCATTAAGCTTTATTATTAAATTAATTTTTTAAGGAAAAGTTTATTTATTAACCATAATCTTAGAATGAGCACCAAATTTGACCTAAGCCATTTTAAGTTTCATGGTTAATCATCACTATTTATTTATATTTAAACTTATGTTATTAATTCATATTAAATGGATTCAAGTAATTTCAATAATAATAAATTTATTATTTGGGAATTAAATTAAGAAGTTTATTATCTTTAATTTTCAATTAAATAATTATTTATCATAATCTTATTAATTTCATAATTCAAGATTTGGTTACTTTCTTATATTCTTAATTATTCCATAAGTCTTAAGTGTATAATTAGATGAATTCCTTAATTTTAGAGAGTTAAGCATTTTTTTTTCTTAAGCATTATGATGTTAATAAAGATGTTCTAAATTAGTTTTATAAAATTTTATAATTTCTGTAATTTTTGATTTATTAGTTCATTTAAATTGATCTACAGATTGAAAATTCTACAACTCCTAATTCAAAGATTATTAAGCCTTAAACATTTTATGATAAGTGGGGTTCCCTGTCAATTTAATCTCCCTAAAGTTTTATATTAATCTAATGCAAGTTTTATGATTAACTAAAGTTTTAATTATTTCAATAAACCTAAATTAGGCCCTAATTATTTGGAGTTAATTAGAGATTTTAATTTTCCTTGATTACCCTCCAAAAAAATTATCCATTGAGGGTTCATTTAGGATTTTTGACATTCTAATTGATTTATTATGACTTTTCAAAGTTCAAAATAATTAATTTAATTAATTATCTAATTAGGTTATTTTAAGGATTATGTGGTTTTAGTGAGGTTTTATATTTTCTGAAGGTCCACGGATATGGATTATAATGTTTCAAACTAATTTTATTAATTTTTTATTAATTTATTTTACTAAATAAAGAGGTTTAAGATTGAAAATTTTACATCTTTGGGTTTACATATAAATAAATCCTAAGAAATTATCTAAAGTGTGTGTTAACCATAATTTCATTTCCATAAAGTTTTAAATTGATTTAATTAACGGTTTGAGTTTAATTTTAGTTTGATTATTTTTAATTAAACTCAAATTAAATCAAAAATAGTTAATAAAATTTGGGGATTTATGATTTAATATATTTCTCTCACTAAGATGAATCAACAAAACCCTTATTTGGATTTTTTGTTGAGTATTTTATTTTCTATGAATTTTTAAAGTTTTGTATATTTTCCTACGATTTTTAAATGAGAAAAAGGCTAATTTTTCCACTTAATATTGTCAGGGCTTACACGACGCTATTTTCCACATGATGTGATGCCATGGGCTAGCTGGATCCTAATGGATTTAGCTCAAAAGTGATAGAGACTGTAGGTTTATTTATGGTCGTTCGATCAAAGATCGAATGATCAGGATTTAACCTATCCTTTCTTAAGGGATTTAAATCAGATCTTGTGACTATATAAGAGTTGTCCATTCCAAACAGATGGAATAGACGGTGGAGATTTCATTCTCTTCCTCCATTAGAGAACTAAGAGCCATTGGCTCTTCGGAGTTGATTTATGGTGATCTAAGTGGGGAGAATGCATGATTTTGATTGTAAAATGATCATGGATCCATTTACAATCCATCCATATAGTTTGGTCTTACTTGCGATCAAATTTATTTTATAAAGTACCAAACTGAAATTAAGGGTGGTCTGAATTGGATCATACCTCACCAGCATTGATCTTCGATAGTGGGGATATTTAGTATACCTTCGCCTCAACAGGATGAAGCTCTGGGAGACAATTTTATGGGGCTCCCTTTGGATTGACATGAAGAGCAAGCTTCACCTCCATGCTGGTGGGTTTGGTCGAACTCCGGCTTGCTGACGATATGAGAATTTGGGAAGGGGTTGGTTCTCCATCGTTTCACCTCAGGAATGTATGTGAATGCTTATATTGGCAATAACTCCTCTCCTTGCTCGCTTTCTCTATATGTATAAAAGCTTCCTATGGGGAATTCAAAATGGATTTTGCCTAAGGTGATTGCCATCCTTGGAGGCTAGCTCCAAGAGGTGGTCAACTAATTAAGATTATCCTTAATCAGCTTAGAATGAAGAGATGCCTAAGGCATAGAGGAAGGAAATGGGATTTTGCATCTTATGATTTGGTATTTTCTATTTTCTTTATTCCATTACATTACCTATAACCCTATGATTTTGGGATGTCTTCACCTCACTTGAACAAAAGTATGATCAATCCTAATCAATTTGAAAGTGGTCTTTGAGTTAGGCTAACTTTATGTTGATTTGGGTTTAGTGATTTTATTTATTTTGATGCCAAATGATTTTAGTGGTTTTGATTATCTTTCTTTTGATTAATTGACCTTTGATTTGAATTTCAATTAATGTTGATTGTTCAATAGATAATTTGGAAGTCAATTGATCCATATTTGGTGAGGGTTTGATATGGTTAAGCTAGGTTAAGGTCAAATGTTCACATTTAGTCCATTTGGGTTTAGCTTGATTTAGATTAGGCTAAGTATGATCAATATTTATTATTCATTCATTTGGATTAACAATTAGCTATCCAAGTCAAATTTAAGATGATTCATGAGTTAAACAAACTCATTTAAATTAGATTTAGGCAAAAACACCTTAAGTTAGTTTACTCAAGTATTGTCCCCTTTAGTTTAGCTTGGTTTGTTCCATTTGATGGATTGGATCTAAGTTTAGGCTTTGATTTTGTTTAGCCATGTATTCAGGATGATTTGGATGAATGATCTTCATTTCATTTGAGGTTAAATTTGAATTCAAATCCACTTTGACCCAAATTGGCTTTAATGGGTCAACATGTGTTTTAATTGAGTCAAATGATCAAATTGATCAAATTAAAACTGATAATTGGTTGAATTATATTTAATGATTATTTCCAAATGATTTTGGATATTTAATCTTAGTTGATTTTAACTTAATTTGAATTTAGATTCATTAAGGTCCAATTAGGCCTATTTAGACCAAGTGGTTTAATTAACCCAATTAAGGTTTTATTTGATTTAGATTTTGTTTAAAAAAGTTCATTTGATGATTGTTTAGCCTTTGTAATTATTTAATTTGGTCAAACTTTTAACCTTGTGAGACCCACACAAGTCAACTCTATGTCAAATGGTTGACCATTTTGACTTTTATTTAGATTTATTTTTAAGTTCATCCATGTTCATGTAGTGACTTCATGCTTTTTATTTGATTCAATTTACATTTATTTTGTTTGATTTTATTTGAATTTCTTTGAATTTAGGTAGATTAATTATGTTGACCACCTCAATTATCTTGGTATATTCTTAGTTGAATGTAGATTTGAATTAAGATGTATTTAATTTATTCATTTGTTTAAATTCAAGTTTGATTTGGGTTCATTTTAATTCAATTGGGTTAGGTCAAATCCCAAAGAGATTCATTATGATAGCCTAAGCCTTAGGGTATTGAGATTTGCGTTTAATTTTGGTTTTGATTTGTTTACACACTTGGTCACCAAGTGTAGTGTCTTAAGTGGTTGAATAAAAAATTTCTAATCCAAGATTAGGTATCCTAATCAATAAGATTGAAGATGATGTTAAACCTCATCCAAAAATGAGGTCAACATACATGTTAATTTTCATCCATTTCCACTTGACTAATGCCCTTCTAATTTTAGGTTTTCTTCTAATTTTCTTATGTACTACATCACGTGTTAGTTTTTTTAGCATCATGCATAAGGTGTTATGTACCTCAAGTTAGATGAATTAATTAGCATTGGTTCTATTTTACTTTTTATTAGAATCTAATTATGGTATATGGATTTAAAATTATTATGATATTTTCTTTAAACTTCTCCACATTTCTTTTATAATCAAGTACTATTTATAATCTATGTAGTGAAAGTTAGCATCATTAACTTAATATAAACTTCCAAACCATTCTTATGATGATGCACATATCTGCTTATAATATGAATTAGCTTGGGTAAATCACATCTTTTTCTTTACATTTTGAAACAAACTATTTTCTGCATAAATATTGGTGCGGATGTATGTGATATTGTCAATTGCATAATGAATCAAGCAACAACAATCACTTGGCTAGGATGTCTAAATTGGGACAAAAGATGAATAAAAAACTCCCTAAAGCAGGGAGGCATCAAAAAAAAAAATCCCCAAAGCTGGAAGTATAAAAATAATTCGTGCTTCCCAGTTTGACATTAAGTGACCCGTCATAACAATTGTCTGTCTACTTGAATCATGCAATAGTATCTCTATTCATCCAAACGACATTTAAGAAACATTTTATTTTTGTTATAAGAATGTCTAGAAAATTTAGTGAATTAATTGATGTTGTTTACCTAAGTTATGGAGTATCAATAAATGTACACGTTGCATTTAAGTAAAAATTTGAAAGGATAATTAAGGAAATAGTTAATAACGCATATAATTCCATCATTAAGCATTCTAAATTTACTTATTTTATAAGGATATGTGTTGATAATATTTTAAGAAAAATTACTTGATTTTAGATTCACAAATTGCCACTAGTATTTTACTTCTCTATCTTTTTTTTTACCCTTTTTGATGTGTCAAAAGGGGATAAAAGTTTAGTGTTCCATTCATGTTTTCTTTTTACATTTCTTTCACCAGTGCAATATGCATTCATTTTTATAATCTTTTGTATATTATGTATAATTGCATCTTTTTTTAAGGCATAAATTGAGGGGGAGTTAACTCATTTTTTTGTTATTATTTAAACTCCCAAAACTCAGCCATAAATGTTTACCATCATCAAAAATGGGGAGATTATTAGCCCCATGAGCCTTTAGTTAATATTATAAGGTTTGATGTTCACAAATTATTTTTTTGCTGAGAGTGTGTGTAGGTTGTGTTAAATCTGCAATGCAAAAACCATAATCAAGCAATAAAATCAAGATTCACTATAAAAGCATGAGCCATAGATGATTGTCAAAGTACTTTACCAAAGATTCATGAAGATCATAAATAATGAATGATTATTGCTAGAAGATTCAAGTTGAGTTCAACATTTGTATTATCATGTCTAATACTTATATTTTTATTTTTTATTTTTTAAGCATATGAATAACGAATGACAACCAAGCACCCATACACTTGAGAGAACACAAAAATAAAATTTTCAAATATTGAATTTTAAGGAACTTGTACTTTATACTCTATATCATTTTGTACAATAATTCTATTTTGTTAAGTTAGCTAAATAAAAAATTTACAAAAATTTTATTGATTGTAAAGGACAATTTGAATAATACTGTGTGATTTTACATTTTTGTTAAATTTCTAGCCAACTCAATCAAGTTGGTTATGATCAAAATTTGCTAAATTAAGTTGATCATATAAAATGATTTTGTTCATACTATACGATTCATTTATGTTAAACATGACAACCACTAAGATTAATTTAGGAAATTATAAATCATGCTTAATTTTTTTTACCAATTATACAATATGATCTTAATGTTTAGTATGATCCACATTTGTTAATTACTTATTTATAATAATGAATTTTAGGGATTCGATTTTTGAGTTTTTTTTCTTAAATTGATTCATATTATATGATTGGATCATACATGATGAATAAATGGAGAGCTAATTTTAAGATTATATGGTATAAAGAGTTGTGGTTGTTTGGGATGACTTGATCCTCCAAGACTCGCACCCCAGTAAATTGAACTGATCATATCATATTATTGTAAATTGTACTATACGATTTGACCAACTTAAAAAAAATTTAATAATTTTTTATTCAACCTCTTCCTTATAAATACAATATTTAGGGCCATCTCTCTCTCTCTCCACTTTTCTTCTAAGGAGTTATTATTAGTAAGGTTGCACTTGGTTGTTTATTTTTCATTTACTTTGCCTTATGTCTTGGGTTTTTAACTTGAGATTATGTTCTTTAGTATGAGAAGATGTGTAAGCTTTATTTTTTTAAGAGATTTTACTTTGTACCTCTTGTGAGGGAGTGACATCCTTCTTGCCTTAAAAGAGAAGGGGAGTGGGTATAGGGTTTCTCCATTAGCCCTAAAGGAGATAGGTTTCTCTGCCTTGGAAAATTGTGTTGAAGGAGAGATAGTGGATTTTAAAGGAAAATCTAAAGGGTGGATGTAAGTCAGTTAATCGAACCACTGTAAATCTTGTGTTCCATTTTGCTATTTTTTTACTACTCTTTTGCTTCGATTGGATTGACGTATCTTTCTTTTTAAGTTTAAATTTTAATCTTCTTTTATTTGAAGAATTTAAAAAATCATAGAGATTCAAACCCCGCCCCCTTTGGGTGTGCCAATATTTACAATAATTTCTATTTTTTACTTATTTTTTTGTTTTTTTTTCTCTTTTGTTGACTCTATTTTATTTTTTTATCATTTGCATATGCATTGTTTTGGTGGTAGACCACTACTTCTTGAAGATCTAAAAATTGAATGAACATTACAAAAAAAACTTAGGGAGAGAAGATAAGCTGATAGGATACAAGAAAAATCATTGGCTAACATTAAACATGAAGGAGGCATGGTTACAAGGGAAAAATCACATAGAGCCTATGTACTTCCAACAATGCGAGGCATCCCCCAAGCTATTGCTAATCTAAGTGTGTAGGCTAATAAATTTGAGATTAAGCCAATCATCATGTACATGATTCAGAGCTTCTAGTTTGAGAGCCTTGCCATTGAAGGCCCAAAAATTCACATCATAACTACACTATGAAGTACAATGAAGTGTTGGATGATGCTATCAAACTGAGGTTCATTATTTTTCACCATGGGAAATTCCCAATAGTTGACCTAATCTATGAACCAATGATTATATCACTAATTAGAATGATCTAGCACAAAAGTTTCTGCTAAATTTTTTTTTTTCGTCAGCAAAAGTAGCAAGAGTATGCATAGATATTTTAAACTCTATGTAGCTGGAAGGAGAGAGACTTTATGATGCATGTAAAAGTTTTAAGGACATCTACAAAATATAGCGACACCATAACCTTCCAATTGAAAACAAGTGCCAACTTTATACATTGAGTTGGTTGGGTCAACAAGGCATTGATCAAGGTCACATATGGTGGCACTTTTATGATCAAAACTCAAGAGGTGGCCTAAGACTTATTCAATGAGATGACCATGAACAACTACTAATGGCTAAGTAAAAGAATTATGTTGAAGAATCATATAGTTGTAGTGTAGGAAACTAATTCTAATGTAAGTTACTTCATAGGAAAATAATTATAAGTTAGAAGAGGCCAGAAATGCTCTCAAGCAACATTAAGTTAAACAACATGGAGCACATCAAAGTTTTCTTATTAAGGAGTGTAAATAGCTAGAGGAATCTAGGAGTTATGAGAAGCCCAAATCCAAGAAATTAGATGAAGAAGCTATAAGCTAGAAAAACATAGCAAAGAAGATGATAATGCTTAGCAAAAGAAAGGCATGAAGAATGAAAAGTGTCAAAACTCAAAGTTCTTCCATAAAAATTTCAGCAATATGTACCACAACTTTTTTAGTTAAAGAGATTAAAAAATAATAAAAGTTTGACTGACAACTCTCCAAAATTTTGGTGGCATTCAAAAACCTTTATATTAATATTTATTTTGCTAATGCCTTGGAATACATGCCTTGTTAGCAAAGTTTACGAAGGAGAATCTAGCTAAAATAAAAAGATTAAAAGATAAAAAAAACTATGGCTTTAATTAAAGAATGCACAACATTATTAAGGAGAAAGCAAATGAGAAAAATCTAGTTAGCTTTACTAATCCTTGTGCCATAGGAGGGGAATTCTTTAAAAATGTAATTTATGATATTGGAACCAGTGTAAATTTGTTTCCAATCTTAGTATTCAAGAAGTTAGTAGTGGGGGAGTCAAACCAACCATAGTGTCCCTACAACTCACCATTACTAACAAAGCAACATAAGGGGTTTTGCATTGAATTAGGCATTATCCCCTAAGAAGGGGGACTAACTTAGAAGCTTTCATAAATTTTAATTATACTCCTAAGTAGTTTATATTTAATGCTTCTATTTTTATCTTATTTTGTCATTAGTACACTATATTTTCCTTTACAAATTAACTTTATGCTTTGCCTTTAGTATTAAGCTATTTCATGTTAATTTGTAAATTTTAAAATTTTCTTATTCTTAGGAAGGAAGATGAGGTTAAAGACTATATGAAGCTTTCTTGTGATATATGATTTGTATTATGAATGTATATGTGTCTATTTGTGAATAAATAAAAAGTTTTAAAACTAAAATTGATGTTATAAATATTTTAGATTAATTAGTTGTACAAAAAGTCTATTTGAGTTATATGTAACATAATTAACCATGTTATGTATAGTATTATTGATCAAATTTTTTTGTGACTATATAAAATGGATATAAAAGTAAGATAAGCTAACTAGGGACATAGTAATAGACACATTTTAGAACTCATAATATAAATTAAAATTTTTAGTTAGATGGTTATATACATGAATAATTATAAGTAACAATGGATGAATAAGGAAAAAGGTCAAAGTAAGTTCAGAGTCTTTAGATTAAAAAAATTGTTGTGAATCGACACCCAAAGAATTGAAAAAAAAGGACCAAAATCTACATCCATGAATGCATAAAAAGGTTGGGTGCTTTGAGATTTAAATATCACTTTATAACAAAGCTCTTGCATCTATTATATCATTTTCAAAAATTCATTTAAGTTTATACACCAAGTAATAAGTTTTTCTACACATCAATGTGAGTATAGAGTTAATCATGTTGAATGATCGTCTACTTAGTGACAAATTTGATTTTATAGAATTTGTATAAGTCTATAGTAAATATGCAGCAATATACTATAACTTAGGATAAGTAAATATGTGGTATATAGTTTAATAAAATATTTTAATAATATCTTGCACAAGAATGTCATAGAAACTAAATCAATTTAATTAATGGCATATTATAAATGAATGGTTAATATATTTCTTACAACATAGTACTTTAAGATTGAAGCTAGGGATCTACCTTGCAAAACTTTCAATGTTATCTTTTTTTTAAGTCTATGGGTTAACTAAAAGGATGAGCAAAAGTCCAAGTACTTGGTAGTTTGACGGGTGTAAAATTTATGATTTTTCTTACCATAGATTATAAATTTATTATAAGTAGCTTTTAGGAATTTCACAACACTTATTATTTGATTTTTAAATTTATAGATCCACAAAAAATTAGAAAATAGTAAGCAAAATCATGTGAAGAATCATCCATAGTAAATTTGGGAGTGAAAGAAATGATCTAGGGCTCATTTGCCTCTTGGAGCTTAGCCAGGTATGCAGGCACCTAATTATAGTAACAAAATAAAGAAGTTAGTACCCAGGTATTGAACCTTGGTTCCTAAACTACAAAACCTAATTCCAAATGTAGTGCAAGGTAGAGATCCTGACACCTAGGTGTTTAAACAAGAAATTCCTAATGCATGCAAGTAGTGGGCATGGAGCTTAGGTGTTAGCTTAGAAATTACTACTAATTGCCCTAACTCTTCATGATACTCTTGCCTTTTTGGGGACAACTAATGTAGCCTTATTTAAGCAAATCATAAGGATTAATTTGAGAACTTCTCTAAATACTATTTCAAGGTTGTTCTTAGGTTCTTCGATGGTCTAAGAGAGGATTTTATGGAGAAAACATCAAGAAGTTTGGAGGACCTATTAGGAAGATCTCGTAAGGAGAAAAGGTGATGAAGAAAGCATTCTCGATGTCTTCCATGTAAGCTATACCTTTCTGCCTTTCATTTTTATTTATTTTAAAAATGTTCATATACTAATCTTTTATGGTTTTATTTTATTTTATCATGAACTAAACTCCCCTTTTTATTATTTGGGTGCATCCATGGTATTTTGTTATTTCTTTATATTTTAATAAAAATATAGAGTTATGTTTATCTTAGTAAGTCATTATTCTAAGTCTTATTGCTTGTTGAATTTTCTAGCCATCATTTTAATACATTAGGAAGTCTTGAAGCCAAATGGGAAAAAAATACCATAGGGATGAATTGTAGGTTAGAGATAATTGTGATGAAATCATATAGTCCTTATTATGATCCAAAAGAGCTTTAAAAGATTCTATTGCATTGAATTTAAAAGATTTTATTGTGATGAATTGTAGGTTAGTACGTTGTGTGATAAGAACAAGGACCCTAGGATTTTTAGAGAAAGGTAGTGACCACCTTGATCAAATTTTGATAGAAATCAACTCCTTATATCGTTAAAATCTTAATGCCATAAAATAATATTTGGTGAAATCCAATTACTATGTTTAATTATATTGAGTTCTCCCCCATAAATTATTTGCTCTAGTTATTTTACTACATTTTTGATAAATTTAAAAGTACATATTAGAATTTTCCTAAGAAACACATTTTCATCATCCAAATAATATATAATCAACATAATTTTGATACATGAAGTGTAATTGAAGTGGGGATGACAGTTTACTCATACTTTATTATTTGAGATAGCCATGTACTCTTTCACAAATGGTTTCTCTGGTACTACATCACAATGAAAGCAATAATGTAATCTACATACATGTAATTTTTTTACTCATTAAAATTACATTATTAATTATTTAATCTATTTAATTTGGTTAGACATGAATCAAGTATAAGGTTATGAGTCATAAAGTTTGTATGGAATAATTTACTTATTCATGAAATTTATAAATATTGAAAATTCAATTCAATTTTTTTAATAAGTTAAAAATATGATAAAATAATAAATAATATTTTTATTTAGTTTAAGTATTAGCTCATTTGTTACATTTTTTAAAAAAACATTCTAACGATTTCTAAAACTCGTCAAACTTATAAGAGTTTTGATCTTGATTTCTCTAGCTACATGAGTTTGATAATTTTGTTGAAATACTTAATGAAAAAATATTCGTAATTCTAAACATATATTTGTTATCATCAAAATTCAAAATGATGAGTCATTGGGCAAATAAGGTTAACATCAAATAAGTTTTGGAAGAGATGGTTCCATAAAAATTTAAAGCTCAGAAGCTTGAAATGTATGAGGGCAATACTGCTCATTCTTATAATTTTAATACTTTTATGAATATTTTGTTTTTATGTAATATTTGTTATGTGATTAAAGAGTTTTAAAAAGGTGGTTATTTATTTCACTATCTTCAAGCATTAACTTATTAAAATAGTTTTTTATATAAGTACTTGGTGTAATTTATTTAATTAAAAGGTCTTTAATTTATTATCCACCCTACATTAGCCAGCCACATAAATATTAAACCTTGCTAGCTAATTGCAACCTTAGATACCAAAGACATGCAAATACTCATTTTCATTATTACCCTTTTGATAGTGGGTCAATATTTTTAAAGACCTTGCTAAGGCTTCAAAAGCATGATACATTGTCAGTTATGATTGTATGGTTTAGAAGCCAACTAAATACAAGTTTTGAAGAGGATAGACATTCTTCAATGAGTGAAATGACAACAGTAAGGAGTACCTTCAATAAGTTTAAATTATGCTTTCAATATATATTTTTGCCTAAAAATAAGGATTTTGTTCTACTTATGATTTGTATTTTGAATATTATATGTCTGCATGGAGGAAGCAAAATATAATCATTAGTGTGTAAAATAATGTGGATAATCATCTAGGGTATATTTGGGAACATATTATATGGTCTAAGGCTAAATTAGTTCTTAGTGCCTAACTTGATGCTTAAGCTCTCACAAATAAAATTATGATAGAGAAGCTATCATTAGGTGTCGACCCCTTAGCCTGATGCCATGATTGATCCTAGTATAAAAATAAGACAAAGTGCTAGGTTCCTAGGTTCCAAAAATTTTGTGCATAGCTATCAAAACATAGAAGCTATAAATATATGATGCCTGAGCCTACTGCCTTACTCTAAATTCTTAAGGATTTCTTATTTATTTAAGAGGATCTAATGTATCCTTATATAAGTAAATCTCATGGATGAAATTTAAGATTTCTTTAGCCATTTTTTTTCTTTTTATTATGTTTTTAAAGGGTTTTAAAGAAGAAATTTGGAGACTGCTTCACATTCATTGGAGAGGTCAATAAAGATATTTTAAGCATGAGTAGCCAAGCCAAAGAAGAAGATATTCTAAAAAAAAAAATCTAACTTTCCCTTCTTCTCTCTTTTTCTTTTATTATACCAATGTTCATGTTTAAGTTTCCTATAGTTTTCTTTTTTTCAACATGAATTAAACACCTTTTCTAACAGTTGGGATGTAACCATATTAATTTTGCTATTATTTTAATTTTAATAAAGGTTGCAATTTGTTTAACTACTACATATTTTATTCGAATTTTTTAATCCTCTTTATTTTATTGGCCATCTTACAATAATTTGGAAGATATATTATAAACTAAGAAGTGGAGAATGAAATCATCCTTTACATTATTTTGTAGGTTAAAGATAATTATGATGAAGTTGTGTAGTCCATATTAATATCCAAGGTAGGTAGGTTATGCAAGAAAAATGAGAATCCTAGCTTATTAAGAGAAAAGTATTAAACACCTTGATTAGACTTCATTAAAATCCAATCCATATTTAATCAAATTTATATCCACACAAAATAAAATTGATGAACCCCAATCCCTAGGTTCATTCCTATTGAGATCTCTAAACAAATTTGTGCTTAGTTATATAATTTTCTTTTTAGTAGATTGAGTATCATTTGAAAGCTGTTAAAAGAATCTTTTGATATATAATTAGAACACCCTCATGAGAACACACTGTCAATTTTATTAGATATTCTGATTCTGATTTTTTAGGATACAAATTTGATAGAAAAAGTATTTCAGGGATGTGTTAGCTTATAGGTCACTCAATAGTTTCATGGTCATGTAGAAAACAAAACTTTGTTTCTATAACTACTTTTGAATCGAAATAAATTGCACGAGGCTTTGTTACCTAAGTCTTATGGCTTAAGCAACAAATTCATTATCTTGGCCTACAAGTAGGTACGATCCCAATTATGTGCGATAACATTAGTTGTATTAGAATAACTAAAATTCAATTTAACAATCAAGCACCATACACATCCTTTCATTGGAGATCATGTTATGAAAGTTGAAGTTGTTATTCAATTCAGTGACAATGAGAATCAATTAGAGGATAATTTTGCAAAAGCACTAATTTTTGATAGGTTTAACTCTCTTAGATCATTCTTAAGAGTTCATTGTGTTCTCTCTTTCATTTTATTCATCTTTATTTTTCATTTAATTTGTCTTTTACTTTCATTTCATGCTTTTTTTTTTACTTTGTGTTTTAATTTTATCCATCTTTTTTTTAGTTTACTTTCTCTATTTATCATAATTTTGTGTTTTTTTTCTCTCAAGTGGACCTCATCAATTTCATTTATTTTTCTTTTTTATCTAAAACTAAAATTCTTTTATTGTACTGTATGATCATAAATTGTATTATTTGATTCATCTATTTAGATTATTAAAATTGATTAGGACAATTAACTGGATGATCTACAATAAAATGGATCATACTATATAATTTAAAATCATACTATAAAATATGTTTATGTTGGTAAGATTGACCCAATCAAACAAGCCTTTGACTTGTACATTGGGATGATTAACATTGTTTAATCGTAATGTGCAATTCTCCAATAGTAATATATGATTATGATTGACTCAGTAAATGTAGCCATTTAGATGACTATTGGGATGATCTAAATCATATTGTATAATTCTTTAATCATACTATACATTTGACTCGGTCAAAATAGCCGTTCATATGACCATTGAGATAATCTAAATTATATAATATAACCTTGTTCATAATGTACAATTTAACAAAAACTCTATAAATTGACATTCATAATGTACAGTTAGGCTTTTCATCCTCTTTCACTCCTCATATATTATTGAGACTTTTGTGTGCAAGGTTCTTTCAAATGGCCATCAAGAGATCACGTGATAATAGGTGCAAGAATTGATTTTAATCTAACAATTAGAAGTTATGTATACGATGTACATAGAAAGTTCAATAACAAATTCAAAGCCTTTTATTCAAGATAAGTTGTCAAGTAGTACTTGCAAGCAAAAGCATTTAATTTAACCTTCTTTTTTTTCTTTTTATCGATGCCACTAGTATAATAAATATGGTCCTACTATCTAGACTACACACAACAATCTTAACATGCAGTCTAAAATAGTACTCCACAAAATAAAAAAAATAGTACACATAACAAACCACCAACCTAGCTTAAGTCTGTGGTTGGTGACCTATCAATCTAATGTGTGTGCTAAGGTTAACATGACAAGAGAAAGTTAAGCTAAAGTATTTGAATTGCAATTTAAAAATGTAACTCAATTTATTAATATTGGCTAGTTCTAATTCAAATGATTAATGATTTGAAGATATATTTTTTACATTCCAATTTAACTTAACTTTAGGATAGATTTAATGTTTTGAAGATTATGAGAAGCAATGGACCTTACATGAGGTTAGGCCAACTTTTCCTTACACCTTACCTATAAGTTGATTCTAAACGTGGATTTTATAACTTTTAACATTTTAATGAAGCACTATTTTTAATAAGCCCTAGATTTAAGCTAAATTTAAACAAAATTATAATCATATGAAAGACATCTTAAAATTAATAGTCATAAGCCATGATTCCTCTTATGGCATTACTTAGCCTTCTCCACCATTTTCAACATATCCATATGTTTATATTTTATTACAAGTATTAGATATACATTTTCTTATTATCATTAAAGAACACTTAATTTAATTTATTCATCACTCTTGTTTGAGATATTTTACTCATTAATGCATGCATGCATGTGCATGTTTTATATTGATTTTAATTGAAGATTTACATAAATAGTATGAGTATAAACACAACTACATGAATGCACATGCATTTTTAGAAAGAAATAAGACATTAAATCACATTCTTTTATATCTATAATCTTTAGGTACATACTATTATTAATCAACGTAGTTGAGGTATTTAAAATCTCCTTCGAACTAGTACCCCTATGCCCTTGGTGTTCAGACTATATACCTTAAAGATATAATAATGGTATTATGTATGAATAATACTTCTTGAATGAATCTATTAGTTTTAAAACTCATAAATTTATATTAAAGAAAGTATTTTGAAATTTTCTAATAATAATAACATTAAGGCTGTAATTAACACAACCTGAACTTAATGATTATCATTTAAACATGGATGTAAATGAATAGATATCAAGCACACACTTACAAATTGATGGAGAAATATAAATATATATCACAAAATAATATACTTAAACCTTTAATTCTTAAGGCTAATCACATGGGTATAACACCATTTAAACTTATTAAGCTTCCTCTCTCATAAATAGCACATTCATATTAAAGTTCATTGGGCTTATTAGAGGAAGAGCATTCCAAAGTTATCCTATGTCCTTCTCTGTTCATTAAATGATTTAAAAGTAGAATAAATAATTTTTATGATTAAATTAATATTTAATAATTACTTAAGCTAATTAAGCCCAAAGAGCAAGAAAATATTTAATTAAACATCAAATATAGGCCCAAAAATCATATAAAAAAATTATAGAACATAGATGAATATAAACCAAACATACTCTAAAAATTCTAATACAAATGGGCTTATATTCTATGCTTAATTAAATAAATGAGGAAAATCCATACTCATCAATTAAACTCAAATTTTCTTAAACCAATTTGGGATTTTAATTTCATAGAAAACCTAGTTGTCAACTAAGCACAAATAAAGGTTGATTGTAATTTGTAGGGACTTGTGCAATTACTTATGAATTTTCTAAGAACTAGGCCAATTAATAAATTATTTAATTAATAAAAGCCCCTTAATGAAAAATGTAAGAGTTAATTAGGACTAGAGGTCCAAATCATTTTTTTGTTATCATTAAGTCCTAAAACATTTAACCATCTGAAATAGTTTTCATAATTTTTCATTATTTATTAAATTAACAAATCACCAAAATGGGTAATTAGGGTTTGAAAATATGTTTTTCTTAATACACTTGTCCAATTAGCTTGAAATAATTATGGGAAGCATAGATCATCCAGTAAGACATCCACTAAAAATTCCAAGTGATTTAGCCAAGTACTTAGGATTTAATTTTAACATTAATAAAAATATTCAATACTTAATTAACCTCAGCACACTAAAAAAAATTTAGAGATTTTATTTTTCCTTCATTCTCTTTTATTTAAGAATTCATATAGCCAGCAAATAAGTCAGCCACACTTTATGTGTGCTGCCATGAGATTGGTTATTTAAATCATTCCTCATAGTTACTAACTTAGTGGTGGTGCATGTAGTTATGTTTTATTCAAAGATTGAATTATTATAATTGATACTGTGATTAATAAAAAATTAAATCAGAAATTCTAATGTGATTAATCATGGCCATCCATCCTAATTATAGTAGAAGGATGGCCCATGATTCATCTTTCCCTAGCGAGAGATGAACATCATTAATCTTATCATTCAATTTGAGTCGATTAGTTTTTTATTTTATGGTGAAAAAGAATGCAAAATGATCAGTGGGGAGAATGTTATGGATCCTTATAGTTTGATCGAGGCAACATGCACATTAACTTCACAAAGGACCAAAATTCTTAAGACCATCAATAGTTTGAGAATCATACCTCACTAGAGCTAATGATCGATTGTAGAATCAACTAATGTAGCATCACCTTGATGAAGCGAAGTCCTACTATTGAAGTCTTCTCTTGCCTCTTCATTGGTGGCACCTGAGATCAAGATCCACCACTTTCTCACTAAAGATGGATTTAACTCCTATCTTTAGTGCTTGAATCAAAAGTTCCTCAATTTGTTTAAGTTTTATAGAGCACAGTGAAGGTGTGGGGGAAAAAGGAATTAGCCTAAGGTAAAGTTTTAGTGAGGTTGGGTATGATGAAGAGCCGAGGGTTGGTCTTATCAGTGATGGGGTGCACAGAGAGTTCTATGGAAAGCTTGGGATTCTCTATGAGATGTCAAGTGAGGTGTGTGTGTTGTTAAGGATGTGGGAGAGAGTATACTACCCTCCTCATGTAAACCACCCAGAGAAGGTGGTTCAACTTTGGGTAGCTAGCCTTGTAATGGGCAGAGCTATAAATGGCTTTGCACTGATGTCCTAGACCTCTCTTAATAGTTGTGAGAGTTTGGTGGCTAGTGGCTAAGTGGATATACCATGGTTAGTGATCCAAGAGCTATCCAGGGTATAGGGAACTTCACTTTGGTTAATAGTTGAACAAACCAGCCTTAGTTTAGCTTTGCTCAGTTGGGGTGAGCTCAAAGCATGCTAAGGGTGCAGCCTTGGCCAAAGCGAAGGGGATAAAGCTTCTTATTTTAAATTTTATCTTATATTAGTGGCTTATTTCACTTTTTTTAGGCTGAACTGAGTTCACCAAGGGTGGGTTGGCTCTACTCGAGCAGGTCAAGGGGTGTGTAAGGATGAGTCATGCCAAATTAGTTTCATCCAACTCCTATCTCTTATGCTCAAATTAAGTGTTTCTCTATTCACTTGAGTTCTCTAGAGTGTATTAAAGGTGTGGAGAAAAAGAAATTAGGCTAGGGTGTAGTCTAATAAAGGTCAGGTATGAGAGATAGACAGAAGAGCCAAGGGTTGGTGTGGCTAGCGACATGGTGCACAAAGAGCTCTAGGAAAGGCCTGAGACTCTATGTAAGATGGCAAGTGAGATGTGTATGTGTGTGTGTGTTGATTGAGGCCCTAGCTAGGAGTATACTACCCTTGCCATTTGAACCACCCAAAGAAGGTGGTTCATCTTTGGGCAACCGACCCTTATAGTGGGTAGGGCTAGATTTGCCTTTGGATGACTTACCTAGACCTCTCTCAATGGCAGGGAGAGTTATCCAAGGTGAAGGGAACTTCACCTAAGTCGATGACTGACAATTTAGGCTTAGGACAGCATGACTCAATTAGGGTGAGTACAAGGCATGCTCAGGGTGTTGCCTTGGCCAATCAAAGAGGCTGGACCTTCCTATTTTATTTTTTTTCTTATATGGATGATTGATTCAGTTGGTTTGGACTAAATTAGGTTTACTAAGGGTTATGTTTACTTAAGCAAATCAAGGGGTGTGTAAAGATGAGTCATGCCAAGTTAGTTTGATTTAGCTCTTATCTCTAGTGCTCAAATTGAGTGTTTCTTAATTCATTTAATTTAACAAGAGTATTGTAAAAGTGTGAGGTAAAAGGAATTAGGCTAGGGGTGAAGTTTTAATGAGGTTGTGTATGAGGGACAGATAGAGAGCTAAGAGTTGGTCTCGCTAGTGATAGGTGCATAGAGAACTCTAGGGAAGGTCTAGGACTCTTTGTGGGATGCCAAGTGAGGTATGTGTGTGTTATTTATGGCCCTGGGAAAGAGTATAATGCCTCCCCATATGAACCACCCAAAGAAAGTGGTTTAGCTCTGAGCAACTGACCCTTATAGCAGGTAGGGCTAAAAATAGCTTTGGACTAATGACCTAGACCTCTCTCAATGGCTGAGAGAGTTTGATGATCAATGGTGAAGTAGATAGCCCATGGTTGGTGACCCAAGGGCTGTCCAATGTGAAAGGGACTTCACCTTGTTTAATGGCTAACCAAACTAGACTTGGGTCAACTTAGCTTAGTTGGGGTGAGCTCAAGACATGCTATGGGCAATACCTTGGCCAAAGGGAGGGGTTAGACCTTCTTATTTTGAGTTTATATCTTATGTGAGTGGCTTAGTTCACTTAGTTTAGGCTGAATCAGGTTCACTGAGGTTGGGTTTAGTTCGGTAGGTTAAGGGGTGTGTAAGGATGAGTCATGTCAAGTTTGGTTGAGTTAGGTCTTGGTTTTGTTGGGTTTGGCTCATGGTGACTTATTTAGGCTAATTTAGGTTCAATTATGTTAGGTTGACCAAGTAATAAAATTAGGCTCAAGGAGCTATTAAATAGTGTCCATATGATTATTATATAGGTGTAGGAGCATTTAGTTTGACTGAGTTTGAAGTATATTGTAATTTGGCTCGTGTGATTCATATAAGCCAAATTGGTCAAGTAAACTAATTTGGTTAATTTGTCAAATTCAGTCCAATTGAAAGTTGAGTCATGCTCAATATTAAATTTAGAGTGGATAAATGCTTTTATTGAATTCAATTTAAGATGGATTGGATTTTAGGTCAATTAGGAGGCTCCAAATCTAGGACTTAGAAATTGAATCCAAGTTAGTGTCATAAGTGGCTAATTATGAGGCTCCTAATCTAAAATTTGGTATCCTAATTACTAAGATTAGAGATGATGTTAATCTCATTTAAAAATGAGGTCAATAAGCTAATATCATAGGTTCTAAGATAGACACCTTTTTTAGTTTATTAAATCTAATTAAAATTATTGAGATAGTTAGAGGCATTCATTTTTGCAATGCCTTCAAATATTCCATATAAGAAATTTATTCAATAATATACAAACAATTGTCCCTAGTAACTCTAGAGGGTACGCTATCATCATAAGTTGATAAGAATTCTATAGAAGAGCTTCTTTTAAAACTTATAGCAGTAGCTAATTTTAGATGATTGAGCTCCCTTATTCTTTTTTTTTTGCTTTTATTTTATATATATATTTTTTGGACTTTTGTACTTTCCATTCCTCCTCCATATCTTGAACCATGTTGTTAATTGCTCCATAAATACATTACCCTCATTTTGATTTTCATCACCCATGAGGTTAGCATCTTGTTCCCTATCTACCATTTTCTCAGTATTATCTCTCAAGGTAGGGGTATCCAACTAATTATCCTCTCTTATCTTATTTCATTATCTTCTAACATACTAGTGTCTTTTTTAACTATCTGAATAGTCACATCCACATTAATATTATTTCAATATTATCAATAACCACATTTTGATTACCTTGTTGACCAAAATGTGTAGATGCTTTTTGTCTTAGATCTATGATGTCCTTGTTGTTATCCAATTTATATTTTACCACATTTCTAGTTTCACCTTACCAAAATTTAAGATGAGCAACATAACAACTATCCAAATTATGCCCAAACAACTTACATTTTGTTATAATAAATTGGTTTTTATTCAATAACAACTTTCTACTAATAACCATTAAATGGAGATTCTATCCATATGTCACTTGGATAATTAGCCATTATATCCATTTCAATCAACACTCTAATAGCTAACAGTATAAGAAAATTAAATGTAAGTAGGCTTAACGTCAATAGCTTTCCAAAGATGGCTGCTAATGAGTAATGCATTTGCTTATTAAACAAATGTAGTTTCATATTTGGGAATTTGATCTAGATTGATACTATTGGTGGTTCAATGATGTAATCAATGGTTGGATTGCACTAGAGCACCTTCATTTGCATGTTTTCAATGTAATATAGTTTCTTTGGGAAAATTCTTATATTTTTAACTTTATAGCAACATGTCTTAAATCTACATTCCACTCTCCCAAAAAATTCAACTTAATAAAATGATTTTTGATGAATTCCAGTCTTGGATGCTTGAAAGTTAATCTGCCAATAAGAGTGAATTACAAAGGTTCAACTAAAATAAAAGTCTCTGCATCAAAATAATAATAATAATAATAATAATAATGCTAGTTTTCCATTTTTCTTGTTAGATTGTTTTTTTTTTAAATCGTAAGATTTTTCTTCCTTAAATATATCCTAATAAATTTAGGAAAATATTAGCTTATTCACTACATCAAGTGTATTCTCATTCACTACATTATTATTGATAAGAATTCTTGAAAACAACATGTTATCCATTAAGAAACAAAAAAAATGATACCAAACTAGCAGTGGCTGAATGGAACAGTAGATAATTGTAATGTCATAATAACTCTAAACCATTGAAAGACCATGAAGAAATGCATACCTTGTTTGGCACCTACTAATGTTTCACTGAAGGCTTGGGATGTGGACCCAAATATGTTAGTTTCAAAAGTTATCCTATAATTTTATTTTGTAGAAAAAGCAAAACATGTTAGGGTTTCATTCTAATTATGTTTGTAAAGCAAATATTCAGAGTAAGCATTCAAAAAATTCTTTTAAAATTAAAAATGTTAGAATATGTCTAGACAAATAAACTTCTATATATGGATTTGTTTGATCCTATTAGCAGTGTTAGTTTAAGTGGTAAGTTTTATCGCTTTATGATAACTGATGATAGACATACTTAGGTGATGTTTTTCAAGGAATAAGAATTATACTTTTGAGGTTTTTAGAAAATTTGCTAAATATATTTAAAGAGATTAAGGTTATTTGATTAGTAATATTTAATCTTATCATGAGCTAAATTTAAAAATTAATCATTTGAAGATTTTTGTGATAAAAATAGTATTAAGCATTATTTTCTACTCCTAAAATTCCTAGCAAAATGTACTTGTTGGAAGAAAGAATTAAATTTTAATTGAATTTAGTAGAGTTATGTAGGATTACTATAAATTACGAAATATATTTTGGTTAAAGAAGTGAAAATTTCTTGTTATGTGATTTGCATAATTTATTTGAGACAAATTTTGATAAGTACACCTATGAATTATGTTTTGAAAAGAAAATTAAGTTTGGTCACCTCAATGTCTTTGGATGTGAGTGTTTTATTTTGAATAATGGAAAATCATCTTTGAGTAAATTTGATTGTAAATATGATGATGAAACAATCTTAAGCTATTTTATTTGTAGAAGTACATATAAAGTTTTTTTAAAAAATAAAATTAATTGTATAAGAATTAATGCATGCTATTTTTGATGAATTATATTGATCCTATTAGAGATGATGTTGCTAATGGATAGATTGATAATCTTAAGAAAATAACTTTGGAAGAAAAAGTTGATGATTTTCTGCATAAGGAATGAAATTTGATAAGAATCATTCTAAGAATTTGATTATAGGAATCCATTTTATGGTGTTGTGGTAAGAAGACATTTTAGTGATGTGATATTTATTTAGCTTTTCTCTTAGAGATTGAACTTAAATTTGTTGATGAAGCTTTAACGACCATTATTGGATTATTTTTATGGAATAAAAGCTAAGGTACTTTGTAAGAACTAAAGTTTTGGAATCAATCATTAGACCATAAGATTAGAATGTTATTAGAATTAAATGCATTTTTAGAATAAGTTAGATGAGTTAAGATATAATGTTATAAATAAGGCTAGATTAGCTATAAATGGTCACCTATAAGTTAACCGGATATATTTTGAGAAATCCTTTGCACTCATAGCAAAACTAGAGTCTAATTGGTAGCTCATTACTTATGTCTAGTTTAAAGATCTTAAAATCTTTTAGATAAATGCCAAGAGTGCATTCCTAAATGGATTTGTTGATCAATATTTTTTTGAAGAGCAACCCCCTAGTTTTGAGTGCCCATATTTTTTGATCATATAATTAAATTAAATAAAGTTATATATGATTTGAATATCCTACTCAAGCTTGGTAGGATAGGTTAAGCAATTTCTTGATTGACTATAGACTTAAAAAGGGAAAAGTTGATACCACCTTATTTCTCAAAAGCTTCAATGATGATTTGATTATTGTATGATGAGATAACCCATTTTTTTCTTAGGTTTTCAAGTGAAGCAACAAGAAAATGACACCTATATTTATCAAACCAAGTACACTGATGAATTGACTGAAGGGTTTAACAAGAGATTCAAATCTTGTAAAACCACCATAAGCCCCTTCACTAAATTGAAATCATATGAATATCGTAAATATATTGACTAAAATCTTTATAGAAGTATGATAGGTTCACTTTTATACCTTATTACTAGTATGCCTATTATTATGGTTAGTGTTTTCTTGTGTGTTCACTTCTGAGCCAACCTTAAAGAATCTTAATTAATAATAGTCAAGTATATTTTATTATTTTTTTATAGGCACTTCTAAGAATCTTAGTTGCTTATTCTAATGCTAAATTTATATGTCGCAACATAGATAAGGAAATCACATCAAGCACATGTTAATTTTTAGGATCATCACTTATGTCTTGATCCTTAGGAAGTAAACCACTCTTACGCTATCTACTGCTAAAGTTATGATGCTTAGGTTATTTGATTAAAGCAATCAATAAAAAACTTTTGAATTAGGTTAAAACACAATCTTGTAAGGAGTGAAAATAGTAGTGCAATATGTTTAACTAAAACCCTATTCAACATTTACAAACCAAGCTTATTTAGATTAGATACCTTTTTACGAGGATCATGTATGTAGTGGTGATGTTAATATTGAATGAATTAACACTAAATTTTAAATTATAGATATTTTTATTAAATCCTTACCCAATGATCATTTTTGCAATTTAAGATGTATGCTTAACATGTTATATCCACCTAATTAATTTTTGTATTTTACTTTTCATATTCACATACATGTTCATATCTTTTTGATGTATCCAAAAGGGGTGAAGTAAATAAATTGGTTTCAAGATTTCAAGATTCTCTTACATACATTTAATGGGAGCTACAATATAAGCTTGTCATCATAAAATTAAAGGGTGATTATTAACTCCATGAGTCTTATGATTTAATTATTTAATTTTAAAGATAAAACATATGATTAAAAATTACTAATATTTTATTTCAAGTGTTTTAAGAAAATTATCAAAACTAATTTGATAAACTAGCTCAAGAAGATCAATTTAGCTTTGACTTGGGATCACTGAAAATTATCTTTGGAATTGCAAAAATGATAAATAGAGCTCAGAAAATTAATAATAATTGCTAAATTAATTTTATTTCATTTATTCTAATTTTTTCAATATCTTTACTAAATTTCTTTTCATTATTTTTCTCAAATTTTATGGAATTATTCTATTTTTAAAAATACACATCAGTCAGCAATCTCTTTATTTAAGTTCAAATTTAAATATTTGTTTGAATTTCAAATGGCTTCTTACTTAGTCCCAAAATTATGTAGATGATTGATTTTCCTTTAGTGCATGGTTGGTTCATTTAAGGGATTTCTTGGTCATCCACTTATTTATTGCATTTAACTTGAATTATTTATTTTAAATTGAAATTTGTTCATTAATTGTTATCTTAACTATTTATTGATTATCTAGCAAATTTAATTTTCTTTAAATTATTTTCCCTTATGCTTGTCCATCCAACAAAATTTTGGATTTGATTGATTCAAAATATAGTTAATTTCTTCAATTTTTGAATTATTACTAATGGATTTCATCTTAGCTTACCCTTCATTATTTTCTTCATGCTTAATCATCCACTTCTTTGCCATGTTATTTAATAACTTGAAATTGTTCTATTATGCACTCTTAATTGTTTTACTCTTTGGTCAACCACACTCTTGCAAAATACTTCTAAGAGGTTCTTCATGTAAGAGCAAAAACTTCTCTCATTACTCTCTTTCACATCAAGCTTTCTCAAGAAGAGATCACACCATCTTCTTCAAGTCTTCATCTTGCATTTGAGGTGAGACATCGAGTTTGATCTTACCTCTCTAACTTTTTTTTAAAGGGCATTAACAAGATTGTTCTTATTTATTTTTAAGTGTGATTGATTTTTTTAACTTTACATGTTAAATGTTAAATTTTTGATTTGACTTATTAATTTCTTTTTATCCTCAGTCATTCTTTATGCAAGTGATTTCATCCTTAATCATGCTTTCATATCTATGGTTGCATTTTAAAGAATTTTTTATTTTCATATTTTTATAAGTATTTTAATTTTAATTATGTTTCACAAACAACTAAAATATTTTGTGTGCCTTCTCTTATTTATCTTATTAATATTTGGGATTGAGAGCAAAATCTATTTAAAATCTAAAAATTAGATTTGAAGAATTATAATTTTTTATTTTTCTTTAGTAACTTAAAAGTTGTTTAGTGGTGTACTTGCTAGGGTAGGAGAGTACGTGATTTATTTTTGGGGTTGTACTTATCAGGAGTAGGAGAGTATATATTTTGGGGTTGAACTTTGTGTAAGAAAGTACAAGCTTTGTTTTGGAGTTGTACTTTCTTGATATAAGTGAAAAAGTGAATTAGGGTTGTAGTTGCCCAGTGTAAGAGAGTATATGTTTTGAGTTATACTTATTTAGTGTAGGAAAGTAGGTGTTTTGGCATTATACTTGCCTGATGTTGGATAATAGATAAGATTGTTATAATCTTGTAAGATTTAGTGAATTCTTAGCTTGAGTTGCTAGGTGTGGATGGAGGCCTCTGTTCGAGTTAGGTTGAACCATATAAAAATGTTTATGCTAGTTCTCTTTACTTTCTTACATATATCTTTACATTATTGTTGTGCTCCTTTAAAAGATTTGAATTAATTTACAACTAATTTTTTTTACCAAAATTAAAATTAAGTTTTAACTTATAAAATTTTTTATATACTCAATTCACCTCACTCTTAGAAGCCATAGTCTTTTAACAAATATAGGGCACTCCATTATAATAGCTAGAACATAGGCCTAAGCTATCAAATTCTTATAAACAAGAACCAATGTAAAAGGCCACAATTTAAATTTTTTAAATAGTAATTTTAGTTGTTTATTTGCCTTTTAAAATCATGTATAGTTCATCACTTAATAGTGTGAGATTGAAATGAATGTTTAAATCTATTGGAATTCCCTTCCTTCATTAAGTGTCAACATCCCACTCCTCCCCCCCTCTTAATAGTAATTTTAGAACTAGTCTTGCTCCCTAGGATTCAACATCCCCTTAAACCCCAATATACTCTACTATTTATTCCAAATAATAAGCTTATATCATATTCTAATCCTTAATCATTATTTTTATTCATCTAATATAATTAAAATTAACCCCCTTAAGTAATATTCTAAATTTTCCTAAAATATCCTAAGTAAGACTATCCTTAGTATTTCTTTGGCATAACCCCTTAAAGCCCTTCATCTTTCTACATAAAGTCAAACTAACACCTGTAACAATAAATTAAAGCTCTATATCCATTTAAAATCATTTCTCCAAAAGTCACCCACAACTATCATATTTTTGTATCAAAATGAATCGATTAAAGAACAGTTAGAACATTTTAAAATCTAAAGAATACAATTTTAGTGTACTAGCCTCAAAACGTTTGTAAGTCATTCTAAAAAAAATATTGAGATTAGTGATTCCATTTTAATGGTTCTACCTATATTTTGTTTTCTTTTATGACTTCAATGAAAGAAGTCATAGGATGTGGAATCATAAAAAATATATATTTCTTATATATCCTCTTTGTACTAATTACATTGGAAGAAGGTAAAACTTGTTCTAATGAGTTCCACATATTTATTATTATAGATTCTCTTCCTCTTTTTCAAGTTTGGTGATGTTCCAATTGCGTTTCTTGAAGAAATTCTTAATCCTATTTAGTTCCAAACTCGTTAAGACATGTGAAAGTTAATATATGTGGAATATATGTTGACATTCAGTCTATTACTATAGTCACTATCATGTATAAATTTTTTTATTGCTCAAATAGATGATATGGTATATTTAATCAAAAGTAAAATTTTGTTTCTAAAATTTATCTAAAAATTGATTATCACTAAATCAAAATTTAACTTGGAGGCAATTAAAATATTATTTTTTTAGAAAGCTTAGTGAACTTTACTAATGATTGATGATGCCAAATGATCTTCTGAATGTCTCTAGTGGGTTTATAAGGTTAATGGACACTATAAAAAAGTCTTTTATAAAAAAGCTTTTGTTTTATACTTCAATGATATCTTGAATTTTAGCCAAACAAAAATTGTATATTTGTAACATCATAGGCATTTTTTGAGGCCCTTAGAATAATTTTAAATTACTTTCAAAAATTATTTTTACATGTTAATGTGATTTTAAAAGAATTAATAATTTCTATTATTCATTCCTTATGTAAATATATATATCTATACTACTATTAAAAAGTGGTTTGTGTTTCTTCGGAAAGTAAATCTTGGCCATTCATTTCTCATATGAGTGATGTATGTGAGAAGAGATTTTTACAATCCGTTGAAGTCAACAAGTCAAAAAGGTGTATGTGAAAGGACAATTTGTGTTATTTATATACAAAGTATAAAATTCATATATATTTATATATCTACTATCTAAACTTTTATTTTTTTTATTTAAATAGCACTCAAATTTCTATTATTATATCAAAAATAATATCATCAAATTAATTTTTAAAGTCAGATGAGTATTTTAATGTTCTAAATGCCAAACTTTATTGGTTTTGTATGTAAATGCATAACAATTGTGTGCTATATATGCAAAATTCATTATTTCCAGTGGCACTACTTCTTCGATTTGCTATATTTATAATCTAAGCATATACTTCTTATATATTTATATAAATACCACATAATCTTTTATCTTTCAAATGTCACTCAAATTTCTATTATTACATCATAAATAATATCGTCATTACTTTTTAAAAGCAAATACACTTTTTAATGCATAGAAAAAGAGTCATTTTTGTACATATGCAATTTTATTGGTTAGATATATAAATACATAAAAATCTTATGCTAAGTATGCAAAATTCTCTATTTGGCTTTGAAATCTTTTATCTTCATAACTAATTCATTTGCCAAACATTGTATCTATCTATCTATTAAGTTAGTGGAGTTCATATTTTGAAATACTTCTCTATTATTGTCTAAAATCTTCATCTTAAGATTATTTTCTTTCTTGTGAATCTCTTTGGTTGTACGATCCTCAATAATGATAATTCTCTCATGGGTTTGGGTTTTAAACATAGGTAAATCATATATAACATTTTTTATTTATTTACTCTGTTTTTACTTTCCACTTTAACACTAGAATATGAAATCTTATGCATGCGTGTGTGAGATGATTTAATAAAGATTTTGTTCTATTTAAATTTTTAATTTTTTATAATTATTATATCATTTCTAATATATGATTTGAAGTTTAATTTATTAATAATATAATTAAGAATATAAAGAAAGCCCAAGTTTTCTTCATTCGATGATTCTTATCTTAATATTTTTTCATAGATATCTTTTAATTAATATAAATCTATTCAAAAAAATAACCATTAAAAAATTATAGATTAAATATATTTTATTACCTCTCTAATATATTTTTCTGTATTTTCTTATAGATAAATCTTATTCTGCTCACACAATTTGATATTACATTAATCAGGTATATGCTTTATAAATTATTTTTCTATTTTTATAATATATTTTTCTGCATTTGCCACTTCCTTGCCGTATTTACAAACTAAGCATATACTTATTATATATTTACATGTATGCTACCTAATCTTTTATTTTCACTTAAATATCACTCAAATCTCTATTATCTCCTGTGATGAGTTTATATAGAACTGTAACGACTTGCAAATTTTAATATTTAGATAACCCAATTATATGACTTTTTTTTAGGTTAGAGAATCTCAAACTGCCCAAGTATGTCATTAATTCTATCCTAAGATTGTCATTTTTTTGTGTTTTTTTCAATTATTTCTTATGAGATTATGTTTACCATATTCTGCTATCACTGGTCATAATTTACATCCATTGTAGATTCACTTAGCATCTCACACTATCTTCTTTTACTCCTTTTTCAATTTGAAGTATAATTACTCATTCTCTATACACTCATTTAAAAGTTTCTATTTTTTACCACATCTCAAAAGCTTACTGCTCTTTTTAGTTTCACACAATTATTTACATGAGCTATCTTTGTGTTCTGGCTGTCGAATTTACATGAGATTGCTGGCCATATGGATATTTTGTAGAATGTCTCTTATTTCTATGAAATTTGTTATCATGAATCAAATTTGAAATAACCCACCCTCAAACTTATTAACCACGATCTTACCAATCTATCATTCTTGATATAAAAGTTCTAAGAAAGGTGCTTCTTTTGAAGGTGATGACCGGGCACTATACATGCTTCCTTAGTTATTCTCTATTAATTTGCATTGCCTATAATTTTACTTCATTTGGTTGATGAAAATATATTCTTCGCTGATCAGATACATAAATAATGGAAGTTGCTTCCTTACAATCAGTGGCAGTGCTAATTTGAGTAGTAAACTTACATGCTGGCATCGCAAGCTGCCCAGTCTATGTCAACTATGTATTTAGTATAAAACACATGCTATTGATGGTGATGATGAATAGCTTGACGTGCTCTTGAAAAAACTCTCAAGGGCGTTGGAGATGTGATAGTTTCACATAAAAGTTATGATCATCACCTTTGTCATTGTAGCCTTCTCAAAGTTATTTGGATTTTGTTTTATTAATTATGCTTCAGTCTTCTTAAAGTGAGCTATGTAGGTTGTTTACTCTAGATACTGAAATTTGCAAGTAGATATTAAATAATATTGAATTGGATTTAATCAATATAATACAATTTAAATAAATTAGCTATATTAAGAAATTACGAAGTTTAATAATATTTGACAATTATAATACAAGGGTATACAATAAGATTGTAATAGTTTAAGAATTAGAATGATATTACCGTTAGCTTATATATATATAGCATTTTTTTATAGATATGCATTTTAAAATTCTTACATATTTGTTGAGAACTTTTAATATTTAATTTTTCTATATCTAAGAAAAAATATTAATATAGTTAAGGTTAAGTTAGACTTTAAAACCCTTCAGCTAATAATAATACAAACAGCTGTATGATTATATTCAATAAATATATTCCATTCCTTTTTTTTATATTTATTATGACATATACATTGCAATCAATTGACTTCTACATTTGAATTTAATTCCTTCTATAAACATATATTATTTTATTCAATTCAATATTTAAAAAAAATATAAAATGAGTAATACTTCAAGCATTAGAAAGATGATCAATTTATATATATATATAAGATTCTATATATATATATATATATATATATATATATATATATATATATATATATACTTCTCTTGTCAATAAATTATAATATGATTATTATATCCTTTATATTTTAACATCAACTAATAACTTATAATTATGCTTACTTAGAATCAAAATAAACATGTCTATCTGCTATGAATGATCAAAGAAAAAGAGAATATCAAAGATGAAAATATTCCAACATGTCTTTTGAAGCAAAGATAAGAAAGGAGCTCACATAGATCAAGAATTAGCAAATTCACATCATTTGGAGCTCACATAGATCAAGAATTAGCAAATTCAAGAGCTCAAGGACAAATTTAAAAATAATTCATTGAAAAAGTGTATTTATTCTATAAGACAAATTCATCAAGTCAAAATACTTAATTTTCATTACCATTTTCTTATTTACATAATCTTCTATTAGATCTTTTATTTATGTTCTTAAATTATGATTAGTTGTGTTGGCATGTTGGCATGTTGGCATATATCATGAGTGAATAACATTTTTTATCAAATGTAACTCTATAAGTAGCAAGATGAATCTTAAGAAATATATAATTTTAATGATGAGCAACTTAATTTTAAAATAATTTGACATCCAAATTAATAATATAATATGGCACATGCTTTTATAATTATCTAACAAAAAATATTTTATCATCAAAAATAAAAATTTAATTTAAAGAAAATCTTTTTGGACAATAATTCTTAAAGTAAAAAAAAAAGAAGTTCAGCAGAATCTAGATAATCCTATGTATAATCATCTATATAAAATAATATGAAAATGAAAAGATAGAAATTAAGAGCCATATAATGATAAAAAAACTAAATAATAAAAACATATTTGCAAAAATATTTTAAATTAAAAAAAAATTGGCCTATAAATCTAAATTAATCTCATAAGTCTTGAGAATATGTAATTTTTACTGAATAGTTATGATAAAATTATCTAAAAGTAATGATTGAAAATCAATTTAATTTATATTCTTATAACTCTTTTTATATTTCATAAATACATGAAACATTATTCATTAAACTATAACTTTTTGAAATTTTAATATATAGCTTTTTATAAAGAGAAATATGAACTTATTATTTTGATCTTTTTAATAAAAATATAAACTAAATAATATAATTTAATATTTATAATATTATTTATTATTATTATTACTAGTATATATATATATAAAATATACATACATACATACATACATATATTTTTTTAAATACATGTTGGGAGAATAGTAGGATATTATAAAAGATAATGCTATTTGCTTCATATCAATTAAATTTTTGCAGCATACATTTGGCTAGACATTTAAAGATTGATAGTATGTTATCTATATGATTGAAATTATTGAAAACTTTGCATGCTATTCAATTTAAAAGGAGAGTCACCTTCCCGAGTTACTATGTTGAAGTTGTCTTATTGATTAGTTGTCATATATGTGCCTTACATCACATCAGGTTTGTGCCTCAGTAAGGGTATCAAACGAAACATATACATCAGGTTTGTGCCTTAGTAAAGGTATCAAACGAAACTCGTCATTGGATGGGCTTATGCCTTCACCTTAGATAGATCACGCCTTACTCTATATCATAGTATTCGTGGGGCCATTCATATGGACTCGTTGGTTAGGAGTACAGACTCTATGATCAAAATTTTAAATATCAAAAAAAATTTTTATTAATTTAGATCATTTAAATTTTAAGTCATCTAAATTTAAAAAAACCTCAGTAATTTCAAATTTTGTGTATTCGTTATAAATGAAAATATGTTAAAAAAATATAAATTTTGCACTTTTTTTAATTTCAAATCATCTAAAAACTTTGAAATTTTCTATACAAAATAAACATAATACATCATTTTTTTTAAGAAAATGTGAAAAAATAAAATTGATAACACCTAAAATTGGAGCAAAGCTCATGATTTACAATTAAATCTGGGCAAGGGCTCACGATTAGGTCCTACTTTAATTTTTTTTAAGCTATCATTTTCTTAATAGAAATTTTAAAATTTTTATTTGGAAAATTTGGCTCCTTAGGCCATTATAACACTAAAACAGTGATGATTCTAACCTAAAACTAAACTAAAATAGTCAAGGACAGAATATCTGATCAAAATATGTTAAAAATTTTGGCTAAGAGGGCTAAAAAGATAAAATGGGAGAAGTGTGAACATTAGAAATTGAGTGTGCACCGACCTTTAGCACGTAGTTGTCTAAAGGAATGTCATTATTGAGGAATTGGAATATGATTCGCGAAGATAAAGCCAGAGCTTTATGCGGTTCTCATGTCTCCGTGGTCCCCATCGTTGCGGATGTTGGAAGCGCACTAACTGCCATAATGGGGCCAGAGCTTAATGTCAAATGCTCAATGGATTATGCTGCCTTCTTCAGCCCATTACTCTTCGTGACGGGCCAAATTAAGCTGATGCTTGCAAATTGGATTATTTAATCGGAAAAAACACGTAAATTTATGTGTTTTGTGATTACATATCTAAACAGATTTAACATTGAGATTTTAGATTGAAATTTTCTCAAAAATTCAATTCTAATCCAGATAAATGAAGAAAAATTAAGGTAAAAATAATTTTGGTCCAATCTTCAAGTCAATTTTGAGTTATGCATGAAATAAACTTTGGCTGGAAAGATTATATATATATATATATACTTATATTCATATTGAAAATTTAAAATTAAAAGAAAAATAGATAGTTTTGACTAAATTCAATGCATGAACAATATTCGATGAAGTGTGCATGAACCCAGTGAGTATTCATAAATAGCAAATAATTGACACAGAAGTATTCAACAGTGAGAAGTATAAGTTAGACAAATAATGTGCTCGCCTATAAAGGACTCATTTTGAGCAGGTGAGCAAAAGCCATCTAGCCAAGTGACCAAGGTCAAGCAACTCACCTCTTATATGGAGACTTTCCCACACATAGAGGCAACTATGTAGCTTGGCATTCACGTCGGATAACACATCCTGCATGAGTTGGTGAATGCACTCAAGAGCCCCTCACATGACATAAATCTCATCTTTTATAACTGACAAAATTGATGTGTATTTTCCTGATATGCATCATCTATATTTTACCCCTTTTTACAAAAATGGGACTCCTCTTGGTGGGCTAGATCGTCTCTTTTCAATAGTTTTGGAATTTCAAGAAAAGACTCTTTTACTCTAACCCATGACTTGTACATATTCTCAAAGATACTGAAATTTTTTATACTTCTTTTTTGTATATTTTTGTTATGGTTTTTTATTTGTTTATCCCACCTAAGTTAGTCCTACTTCCTGTCTATGTGAGGTCCTTACTCATTTCATAGACAAATTTGGGCTAAACATTCTTTTAGGTATGCTGAACGAGAAAGATGAAGAGGACTAGTATTCAGGTACCAAATGAAGTAGGCCAATCCACATAGGATAACTTGACACTAAACTTGAAAGATATGGAAGACATGATCAGTAGCCTAGTCTAGGCAGTTACAGAGCGAGTGAAGAATGAACATCCAAGGGTCAAGAAGAACGAGGGGTCCTCCAATTCGGTGACTCACTAAACTTGGCATAGAAGAGAACTATCCATGATTCTTAGCATTGATGACGAGTCCTACTTGGCGAGGGAGGAAGAACTCGCCATAAGATAGAAGAATATTGACACCATTATTATTTTATCTAAGAGGATCATAGAAGCTTATCTTCCACCGAAGTTCAAGATTTCATACTTGGCATCTTATAAAGGTCGCACTTACCACATAGATCATATTACATATTTTGAATCTACTACATTACTGTTTGCCTTGAAAGACATGATGGAATGTTGACTATTCTTCACCAAATTTAAAGAATCAACTCTTCGATGATTCTTACATCTACCAATGGGAGTCATTACTTTGTTTGTGAAGTTTAAGAAGATGTTTCTAACATAGTTACTAGCACCTAGAGCCCTTGAAGAATTTACAGGCTCTTCTTCAAATGAGACATGAGATGGGCAAGTCTCTCAGGAAGTTTATCACTCACTTACAAATAAAAAGGATAGAATTGAAAGATTTATAGCTCCCAATTGTACTTGTCTAAGGCCTCAATGAAGGGCCATTCATATATGCTCTTAGGATTTAACTGCCTAAAACACTTGTTGAGCTATGGGAGTTGGCCAATGGCCATATGAATGTAGAAGAATATAACAAGGTTTCCCATTTAGCAATGGTGACTCATGGAAGAGATTCAATAAAGAGGCCACCCTTGGAAAGATTCTTAAAGAATATATTTTGAGTCTGTAGATAGGATAGATGGAGAAGACAGAGTACTCATTTTTAGGAAAGGAAACATAAAGAGGTCACACCATGTTTGGTTTATGAAATGATTTCTTAGATAAGCAAAAATAGAGGATCTTGAGTGCACTTCAAAATTCAAAAGAAATACATAGAGGAGCCATTGAAGGAGCTCTGGTTAGATTATGAAAAGTGGAAATTGAAGCAAATGAGTATCGAACGAATGTATACTCTGAGATAGAACGAGAACAAGTCAATTTGATTAATGCTACTTACAATAGTTTGGAACAATTAGAAAATAAAATGCAAAAATGAAACTCTTTTTTTTGAAAAATAAAGAGCAATTAATCAAGTCTGACCACAAGTTTTGCAACAAACTTTTATAAAGAGCTCTATGAGCTTTGAATAACTTTTGAATAGTGAATTGCATTTTCATACCATCAGTGCTAATATTGGTATTCTTGGGTCCATGGCAGAAAGAATTGATTAGCTTTTGACTCTAGTTTAGGTATTCTTTTTTCCCTTTCCTTACAAAAAAGAAAAAAAATAGATACTAATGGGAACCCTTCAAGCTAATGAAATTAGTAAGATCATATGTGAACGTATTGAACAATAGAATAGAGAAGTCAAGATTGTGAATACCAATACCATACTTCAAGTGGGGGATGACATTGCTCATATTCATGGTGGCAGGTGAATGAATAGAAATTGAAGAGGGTACCGTAGGTATTGCTCTGAATTTAGAATCAAAGATTATTGGAATTATATTAAAGGGTGATGGTTTGATGATAAAAGAGGAAAGTTCTGTAAAAGCAACAAGAAGAATATCTCAGATCCTTGTGAGCGAGGCTTTTTTGGGTCATGTTCTAAATGCTCTGGTTGATGGGAGAGGTGAAATTTCATCTTTTGAATCTTGGTTAATTGAATCTCTTGCTTCTTTTGAAACATTTTGTATATGAGCCCCTTCAAACAGAACTTCTTGCTATTGATTCAATGATCCCTATAGGATGCAGGCAACAAGAATGAATTCTTGGAGACAGATAGACTGGTAGCAATAGCGACATATACGATTCTCAATAAAAAGGATAAAATGTGATATTTGTTTATGTAGCTATTGGTCAAAAAGCATCTTTTGTGGCTCAGGTAGTGACTACTTTCCATGAAGGAGGGGCAATGGAATACACTATTATGGTAGCCGAAACAACAAATTCGCCTGCTACATTACAATATCTCTCCCCTTAGACAAGAGCGACTGGTTGAATCTTTTATGTACCATGATCGACATACTTCAAGAATTTATGATGATCTCTCCAAACAAGCACAAGCTTATCATCAAATGTCTATTCTAATAAAAAGACCCCCTGGTCGTGAAGCTTATCTAGGAGATGTTTTTAATTTGCATTAACTACTTTTGGAAAGAGTCACTAATTCAATTTCTCATTTAGGTGAAGAAGTATGAATACTTTACCAAACTCAATCTAGAGATATTTCAGCTTATATTCCCACTAATGTAATATATATTATATATGGATAAAGATTCTTATATGTCGATCTATTTAATGCTGGAATCAGGCTTGTTATTTATGTAGGTCTTTCTGTTTCCAGAGTAGGATCGAAAGCTCAAATGAAAGCCATGAAACAACAAATCAAAATTGGAACTAACTCAATTTATAGAATTAGAAGCCTTTGCACAATTTGGTTATGATCTTGATAAAGCTACTCAAAATCAATTGACAAGAGGTCAATAATTACATGAGTTGCTAAACAATCCCAATCAAACTCTCGCGTGATGGAAAACTAGATAGCTACTATTTACACATGAATGAATGGATATCTTGATACGTTAGCAATTGGATAGGTAAAAAATTTCTCATTGGGTTATATACCCACTCAAGAAAGAAAAAAATCTAAATTCCAAGAAATTCTATCTTCTACCAAGCTATTCACTGAAGAAGCTAAAACCCTTTTGAGAGAAGCTATTTAGGAATGGATATTATGGTATTTTTTTGATAATGGAAAACACATGGCTTCATTCTTGTGAATAAGATACGGATGTCATTCTTGGATAAATGTGAAACAAACAAATAAAATGAATTATCATTTGAATGGGTTTTTTAACAACCGAGCGATTGCATTCTAGCTTCTTTCCCACACATAGAATTAAAAATAAAGAAAACTAAAAAATTAAATGAAAGAGGCGATTTATTAGATGGCTGATATTGCTAATTTGACATAATCGTCTGTTGACCGTATCCTTATTTAAAAACCAGCATGCGCATTCAATGTAATTGATACCTATTGCAGCCAATCATCTGATGTTAAGCTATTAAGTGATTTTCCTTAAGCGCTATATTATTAAGTGATTTTTCTTAAGAGATATATTTTCTGTAAAATTATGCCTTTGATTTTCACCTATAATTAAGAGTAAGTCTAGGATAAATGCAGATACTGTCTTATGTATTGTAATTTTTAACAATGATAAATCACAGGGCTTCATTTTCGTGAATGAAATACTGATGTTATCCTTGATAATGGTGAGTCAAACAAGTAGAATGAAATATCATTTAAATTTCTTTTATCAGCTGAACGTTTTCATCCTTCTACTCACACATAAAATTAAATATAAAAAAAATTAAAAAAGGCCTACTTCGGATCCATTTTATTGTATCTTTCTTCTTTTATTTTTTTATTACTTTTAAAAAGATGTTTGCTTAATATAATTTCTAAGTATTTTTGTTTTTTAAAGTTAAAAATAAATTATATATTTTTTCAAAACACTTAAAATATTTTTCTAAATATTTTAAATATTTTTAAAACAATCATCTTCTTCAAATATAGTTTATTTCTAATCAAAATATAAATGAAATAAAATAAAAACTAAAATTTTAAATTTATAAAAGTCAACTCAAATATGTCCTAAATAAAATTTGAAAGAATCATCTATGAAATATGTTGATGACAGTAGTACATGTTCTCATCTTATTTTTTCCACGTACAGACGAATTTGTTATCCAACGGGATCTATGTTTAACGTATCAATCGTCATGCAAACGATGGAAGCATCGTTTTTTAAAGCCTTACAACACAATCTGGGTATCGTCAGGACTTGATTATGCATGATCGATATTTTCATTTTTAGTGAATGCAACATCGTGATGTGATGTCCTTTTTATTTTCTTCAAATAACGGAGAGCAAAATTAGACACTTCGGCACAGCCAAATTAAGTTGCAGTAATATTTGAAGCTTTGAATTATTATTATTATTATTATTATTTTTTTTGTTTTAAATGAATCAGTTTATTATTTTTTATTTTTATTGAAATATTTAATTTATGAGTGTGTGTATGTGTCATAATTAGCTGTATATTTTATTGATATTATATCGGGCTGTTGTTACGCTTGAGAAGTATAATTTTATTGAGCTGAGCTCACCACCGGCCCCGTCGATCATTGATAGCTTTCCCTTTCATATATATAATTTTTAAAAATGAAAGGAAGACAGTCATATAAAATTATAAAAGAAAGATTTCAAAATAGTGATATTATTAATATTTTATGTTCAATAATTTTGTTATATTATCAAATTGTAATTATAAAAGATTATTATTTAAAGACGGCTAGATAGGATGGTTATTGTATAGCCAGATCATCATTTATCTAGTTTAAAGTCCAACGAGAACTCGACCGTGTATCTGACTACATGACTTAGTGAGTTATATCGCTAGATAAAAGATTTAATGTAATTAATTATGTAATGCTTAGGAGCCGATCTGAACTTATAAATAGTGATGGACCCCAATTGGTTCAATGGATATTATTTTCAATTCTAAACTTGAAGGCTTAAATCCTGTGTGTTCTCTCATTTTCGTTCATTCTTTTTTTCTCTCTTAATTTCTTGCTAGGTGGTGTGAGAACACTATCGGTTAGGATTCAACATCTTTTGGGGGTATGATCAGCATATATCATCCCACAAACTAGCAAGAGAGCCTGTCAACAGACTGTTAATGGTCTTAAAGAGTTTTTCATTAACATAGATTGCACAATAGAGCTTTGTTGGATCTATGAGAAACACATTCATCCTATTAATTTTGATGATAACAAACATATACTTGGATTCTCTATATATGTATAAGATTATTATTTATATAACCTATGCATCTCACAATATATATTTGATGTAATTGCAAGAATATTAGAATGCAATATAAATCAACATAGATAATTTGGAGCTCAAGATATAATATTTTAGGTTATCTACATTTAGAAGTATCTTTGACGTCCATAGGATTTATTTGGCATGATAGAATTTGCTCACAATTTAGCATATTTCTTAATTCATTTTATGAATTATTAATTATTAATAATAAGCTTAAATTTTATGTATATACAAATAATCTTAATCTAATTAACATTCGATTTCATAAATATAGAAAACTCTATATGCTTCATACATAGTAATTAAATTGTCAAAATCATAAATGATAATTAATTTGGATTATTAAGTATAGCTAGTATATATATTTGAAAGTTTATCTAATATAGTAAAAAAAATTAATTAAACTTAAAATTTTTATGATAACTAACTAACATATGTGTAATTATATCTAAATTATTTCATATTTTTTAACTGTCATTTGTTATATTTTAAATTGATTAAAATGCATAAAAATTTTTACTTTTTCAAAAGTCATTTTATAATCAATGACCTTTTGTTTTATTTTAGCTCTAAAAGATTCCTTGTTTTTTTCCATTAATTCGATACGTTACATTTTATAATCAATGACCTTTTGTTTTATTTTAGCTCTAAAAGATTCCTTGTTTTTTTTTCCATTAATTCGATACATTACAGACCTAATTTTAATTAAAATTTAAATTAAAATGATTTTTCAATCATCAGATGAATTTAATATTGAATGCAAGCTAGCCTTTGTAAATATATTAAGTGGGATTTAAGATTGTTTTTTACTTTCTCATGTGACTAGCCATTTCTAGCTATTTGAATCTAACATTTATTCAATATTTATTAATTTTTTATTAAATATTTTTAATATTGTATGATTAAATAATTTTAGAATAATATATTTCTTAAAAACTAGTTAAAATTACAATCTTATTTATAAATAGCCCTCATTCTATTCACAAAAGAGCTTCTCTTCAAACTCAAATTCTCCATAAACCTAAGAGAATAAATCATTACTTTTCCCTTCAAAGTATTATTCGAATATTGCAAGATCAAATCTTTAGTTTTGATGCTTCAGCTCTCTCAATTAAAATCAATTTTAAGATATTAATTTTATCATTTCTTATCAAAATTAACTGAACACTCTATCTTATCAAACTTATTTGAAATATTTTCTAAGTTATAAGGTGATAATTTCTGAGTTGTAAGATCACCTTTCAAATTTGGATTTCTTGGTAGATTTGTGAAAGATATATTGTATCAAAATTAATTATTTTGTATTTTTTTCTATGTTTTAAAAAATTTTATTGGGGTTGCATTCGCCTCTTTATAGGAGAGTACATGTCTGTTATAGGTGTTGTACTCTCTCCATTATAGGAGAGTACAATTTGTGATATATTGTTATATTTAGTGGATTCCTAGCTTGTGTGGCTAGGTGTGGATATATTCTATTTTGTGGTTTGATGGAACAACAAAACAATTATGTGCCTATTATTTATCTTTATTTTACTACACTTATTTTTATTGCATTGTAAATTATAGTTTGTCTCTATTAAATTGAAAATCATTTTTTTACTAAAAGTTAAAATTTTAGATTTAACTTTAGAGTTTTAAAACACCCAATTCACCTCTATCCCCTCTTGGGTGCCAAACTAACTCACAAGTTCATTTTGTAACAAATGAATGAGTTATATAAGTAACTATGGCAGGGGCCGGGGGTGGGGTGAGGTAAATTTGGTGTTTTAAAAATATTATAAGTGAAAGCTTCAATTTAATATTTGATAGAAAATAATTTTTGAATTAAAATAATGAATGACCAAAAATTGCAAAGCAACAAAAAAAAAAAAATGCAGAAAAATAAAGAGAGACAACATGCATTGAAATTTTATGTGGTTTGCAAAAATTCCAAAGTGGCCTAAATTCATGCGTACCCATCGTAATTAAGAAACCACTATCCAAATATTTAATCATATAAATTCATAAATTTAATTATTTCATTTTGTGATCAATTTCTTTATTTTTCATTATTTTATAAAATTTATTTAAGCTTGAATTTCTAGTTTTTGTAAGTACCCTATGTGTTTAGTTTAATGAAAATTTACTTTGCTAAATGATATTTAAAGTAAATACAAATTCATCTAAATTTATGGTGCATATTCTTCTTTGGTATTTTTTGTCATATCATTAATCATAAAATGTGAATATGATATTATAAAAATGTGAAATTGAACATTATTAATTTATAAAAATAAACTTTTATGAATGAAATAATTAAAATATGATTAATTTCATAGTTTATCCAAAGTGAGCTCATTTACCAAATTTATTGTAACAGCCCAACCAAACCTCTAGAAGATATTATTACTTGATTGCCCTTGATTGTTGAGTCTTGTAATTCTCCTAAAATGTCATAAACACTAGTAATTTTATGCAAACATTTTTCATCATTAAAATCAATAATTTATAATGATAATCATAATGATTTGTCTTGATAACTGAACATATATAGAAGATATTAATATTCATAGTATAAGATTTTTTATTTTCAAATCAAATGGTGAAATACACAAAATATATACTTAATAAAGAGAAGAGAATATCAGAGAATCCTGCTAGAAAATGTTGTCTCCAGAAAAATAATGGAGGCTGAGCTACTAAAGAAGTTTAAGATTTTATAAAAGAAGATTAAACCTGATTGATCACACCACTTTCTTTGAATATGTTGTTTATTTGATGAGGATCAACGATGAATTAAAGTGATGTTTATTCTTCATGACTTTGATGCAATCAACCTTACACTAGTTTAACAACTTCCTTGTAAGAGTTATTACTTTGTTTTGTTCAATTAAAGCATATGTTCATTATGCAATTAGCTAGTGCTCGAAATCTTAGCAAGAGTTCATAGGCTTTATCATGAATTTTTTAAGAAATAACTACGTAACTAAAAAGTTTTATTACTTGCTTTTAGAGAGATATACTAAAAGTTTGAGATCTTAATCTCATAGTGGCTCACTCTACACTTTCTCAGGGACAACATGAAGGTCATTTCCACACTGTGTTTGGTCTACAACATCTAAAAATTTTAGTTGAGTAGTTAGAGCTGGCCAATAATCATATATCTATTCAAGAATATAGCTCACTACCCAGTACATCTGGAATGAAGGAAAGAGAGAAACAATGCTCTAAAAAATATTAAATTTTTCAAGGAAGATGGATGTCGCCCTACTGGGCAAAATGATAGAAGGGATATTGATAAGCACCTAGTTTGTCCCTTTAAAAGGGGAACTCAATTTAATAATAGAAGAGAAGATCTAATAATAGAGAGAAGATCACCACCTCAAGCTCATTATTTGGCCTCCATGAATCCACTATGAGTCATAATGGTTGAAGTGGTATAGGCCACTGAAAATAAAGACTATTTAAAAAGGCCCACATCAATAAAGGTTGATATTAAGCTACGCAATAATAAGAAACATTATGTTTATCTCACAAATCATGACCATGACACAAAAGAGTGTTGTCATCTAAGAAGTTTAATTAAAGATTATATTAAGGACAAAAACATGAAAGAGTTATTAATACTAGAGGATAAATACCAGGATGTAGGACAAGGCACCGATCGAGGAGACAAGCCCCTTATAAGAAATCCACATCACATGTGTAGCATTTGTTATGCTCAGAGGTGATGGTAAAGAAGCTTCTCACCTAACAAGCCTCAAATGACTTCATTCAGAAGAAATGAATTTGACAAATTCCTCAAGGTCCTCGATTATAATCCAATCACCCATTGTCTTCACTAATGATGACCTGCTTATAAATGAGAACCCATATAATGATATTATCATGGCCACTTCTTTCATAACAAATTATCAAATTGTTGCCATCTCGTTAGACATTAGGATCTTCATGAATATGCTATTTGAAAGTATCTATGAGAAGATGGGATTGAAGAACTCACATATCCCCACCTTTGGACTATTTTATGGTTTCTTTGGAAAATGTAAAGAAAATTATGGATTCATTTCATTACTTATGATCTGGGGAGAAAGTAGAAAATAATTTACTACTATGGCCGATTTTATTGTGGCAGATGCTCCTGCTACCTACAACTCTATTTTTGGTCATCCTTACTTTCAAGGCGATCATTTTAACTTACCATATCAACATTAATTTTTTAAAAGGAGGGGGAGTAATCTAATGGTTGTCAATAACATATAAGAGAACATATTGAACATTTTAAGGAGATGTTTAACAAGTTTAGGAAATTTAATCTAATGCATAATCTACAGAAGTGCTTTTGGAACTGGATCTAAAAAGTTCTTGGGTTATCTATTAACCCATGATCGGATCAATTCCATTATTAAAAAAGTTGAAGCTACTCTAGAGAGGATTAACCTATTATAGAAATTTAAATGTGAACAAAGTGAGTTATCGGCTCAATCAATTTATTTCCAAATTTGGAGATCACTATTTTAATTTCTTTAAGATTCTCAAAAGCTCAAAGCAATTCATTTGGATGGCAAAATGCACAAAAGTTTTCATACAATTGAGAAACTTCTTGACATCTCCACCTTTGTTACAAGCCCAAAAATAGGAGAAGAGTTGTTTATGTATCTTAGAGTTGGAAAACAAGCAGTAAGCTCAAACTTTGAGAAGAGAGCAAAAACCAATATCTTATTTATTATATAAGTAAAATTCTAGGTGGAGCAGAACTCAAGTATCTAACTATGGAAAAGCTCGTACTAGCTCTAATCATTTTTGTAGGTATGCTTCAACCATATTTCCAAGCACATTCTATGCAAGGGATCACAAATTTCCCTCTAAAAATTGTTCTATTTAAGACTGATTATTCTCGAAGATAATTAAAGTGAAAAATTGAACTTAATGAATTTAGTATTTCTTACATGCCCTAAATTATGATCAAACCATAGATTTGTCAACATTTTGGTAATTTTCAAAGAATAATAAATTTTTATAGAAGAAAAGTGAATATTATTCATTGATGGAGCATCTAGTGCTCAAGGAGTTAGCATTGGGATGATACTCCACAGTCTTGCTAATATTTCTTTGAGCCATTTAGTGCAGTTTTATTTAGGCATTACAAATAATCAGATAGAGTATGGAGCTCTCATTATAGGCCTGAGATTCATGTAAGGTGTGGAAGTGAAGCACTTTCTTGTCAAATCTGATTCTCAACTTCTACAGAATCAAGTAAATGCCCAATTCAATGTGCGAGAGAAAATCATGTAAGGATATCTTTATAAAGTTAAGTTAGAAAAACAAAGTTTGAGTATTTTAGACTTGAACGCATCTCCGTGGAAGAGAACCAAATTGTTAACCTACCATCAAAGTTGGAGAACATAAATAAAAGACTAATACAAAAATTAGCTTACTCAATGATTGAAGAGTTAGAAGTAATGGAAGCCATTTCAAAAAACATGCAAAGTTGGGTGGATCATCGATAAGCATTAAATTTTAGTAAATTTTCTATGTTTAAATTAATGTATTTGTGGTTAAATAATATTAAGATGATGTTATATTTAGTATTTTTTGATATTTTTGACAGTAAATTCTCAATTGAAATGAAAAGAAGAAAATTTCTAAGTTTAAGGACTAGGGGCTTAAGCACTATACAGGGCAGCTCAATGGAGTTAAAAGAATACAAATTTAGGTATTGAGGTAGTTAGTACATCAAATTAGAACAAGAAAGATAGTGTTATAAATTGGACCTTAAGATAGTAAGTCAAACACCAAGGCACTACATTTATAGCTCTGTAAAGCTTGAAGGAGTCCAACCTATGAATTTCTCAAAGGCAATATGTATAGTACCTTAACACTAGATGACTAGTGCCATGACACCACATTTGATTTATATTTCAATCTATAAATAAGAAATCTAGTACCTTGGCCCTGGAAGTTAGGGCTACGGTGCTGTAGACATAGAAATTTTCACCATTAAAGTGCAAGAGAAAATAAGAAGTGTTGATTCTGAATTTATTAGTGGAGTAGGTAGAACCTCTTAAGAACCTATGAAAAAGAGCCAAGTCAAGTAGGACAATAGAATAGAAGTGAAGTAAAAGAAGAAATACACAAATGCAAGAAAATCCACTATGTTAGAAATTCTGATTACAAAGATCTATCTCTCTCCCTCTCAGAGAATGTATAAGTTTTGGAATACTAAAAAATGCCAAACGATCTTGTCCTCAAAATTTTCCCCTTTTTATATGGTCTAGGGGGTGGCTACATTAGGACTATAAAAATCAGTTACGTTGGTTACATAAAAATAAGGGACTCGCCTATAAGAGGCAAGTGTACTATATTGAGCGATAATGTCTTCCGAGTGTAGTTGCTAATGTTGGAATGTGTTTTGATGTGTATTTGATAGTGGTCACCCATATGTGGGTGAATCTTCATAGAAAAAGTAGGTTAATATATGTGAATCACCTAACTTGAATGTTCTTCCCTATCATTCTCCTAACTTGAGGTGAGTCTTCTCATGTGAGATGAATCGCTAGATTTTGACCATCTGATGGGTAATTCCTCCTTCTATTTATTCTAACTAGAGTGAAACTTCAAAAGCTAGTGGCTCCCTTATATAGATTTTGTTCCCTACTATTGGATGTTCTTATACGAAATTGTTTTCAATTGTGAGCACTCATTTTAATGTACTCATGCATCTTGGATATACATTTAACTTTCTAGTACTTCTGCTCCTTGTAGAGGTGGCTCACAAGATAGATAGAAGAATAAAATAAAGATTAATTATGCATTTAAGAATTTTTGATAAAATTCTCTTAGTTATTTATGTCACATCACCTGTGATTTGACCTCTTCTTTTGGCACCTTCCCTCATTCCTGGTTATAAAGAAGATAGATCTTCGTTTCCAAATTCTCTTGCTTCTTATAGTTGTGGAACTGATCTTATCCTTTTTTAAGTTGAGTTATTCTTATCACCAAAGAGATTTTTAATTATGGACTCCAAAAGACCTCACAGTGATATTGATCTGGTAGAGCTCTATTAGGATCTTTAGAAGATAAAGACGACTAATAAATTAGTGGAATTCACTACCACCTTCTCAATTAATTTGTGTGTTTTTGCAACTTCTACTTAGAGTGACATTGCTGCTCCTACTAAGGACAACTATGAGAACTAAGATGTTAAGCTGAGTGTTTCCACAGTAGTTGAGGAGAGTGCAAAAAGTTTGGTTGAGCCATCTTCTACTTTGAGAATAAAGAAGATGCATAGAGCCTAGGAAGTAGAGGAAGTGGAGAAAGAGTCTCTCTCAAGTGGACAAATGTCCTAGTAAACAGGTTGGCAAGAATCACCTCTATGAAAAAAGCAGTACAGGACTATCTTATTGAGGTGGGACTCTCAGCTTTCAGTGACTTCATTATTCTTTACTTAATCTATCATGATTTTTTTTACTTATATAGCTTAGGGTGTCAAGTGTTCGAGAGTTTACAAAAAAGAAAAAATAAGCACTCGTTAGCTACTAAGGATACTTCTCTATAACAAGGTAGTTTAGAGGTGATCATTTATTTTACTATAGGTCACTTGTTTGAGTGAAATTTGAATGTGAAAAAGTCTGTTTGATTAGGCATTAACTTCTAATGATAATGCCTTTGATTCATCACCTCATTAGGATTCTTTTGTTTATATTTATACATATTAATTCTCATTGTGTAGAGACTATTGAGGCTTTGCTACTTATTTACTTGGTAACTCCCAAGTCTCCCTTTAGGAGTAGACCTTCATCTTCTAGAGATAGATGTTACACCCTTAGGTTTCTAAGTTATTGAAGCAACCAAATTCGCTTCTATAAATATATAAGAAATGATGGTGATCTTCACTCCATCAACTTGTCATAATAGTGATGCGTCTGAGAAGGGAGAGTCCTCCCTCCCATGGGGAGGAGATGTTGAAGGGGATCTTCAGTTGTCTTCTTGCTCCACCGAGTTCATTTCCTTGTAAGGAAGATTTGCTCTTTTTTAAGAAGATGTGAACTTGGTGTGATAAGTGGTAGCTAAGTGGTGAATGATGTTGGATGCTAAGTTTTAATGGTAGTTAGTGGCTAAGGTAGAATCTTAATGGAAGTTAGCGACTATGGAGGTTGAGCTAATTTCTCCTTGTCATTGCAAACAAGTCCACTCTCTTCATCATAGGAGTCAAATTCTTATTTGATTATAAGTGTTTTATAAGTTTGATAAAGGAGCAGTCGCCAATGAATGACACTCAGACCCTATTATAATACAACTTAAAAATGATGAGTGATGGTGAATGCATGTAAGAACTATTTTTGAAATAAAAGAAATATTTATATTACATACTTGCCTTTCATTTATGCAAAACTTCTTTTAATGTTTTATGATTGTGAGTGAGTTTTTTATTGTTACTTGTATCGTCTAAGATTTTGAAGGATTTTGTGATGATTCTTTGATTAAATGTTTAAAGTGACACATGCATTACCGAGACATTCTTACCATACCTACATATTCCCTTTTTGCAGTTAGTGAGCTTTTATTACCATCATTCTCTAGCTTTGGAGCAAGCAGATTCCCATTTGTGTAACTTAATTTATTCCTCCACCCTATTTTTTTTCTTTCTGAGTTTCTTTACTAAGCATTGTAGGGTTACCAAGAAAGCATTTCATTCTCCTAAGGTGATTGTGGTTAAGGATTGGCCTACCCTTAATCTAGTGGTAAAGACCTTGCTTTTCCATGAGTATTATTTTGGCAATTTAAACTATTTGATGTGAATGGCTCATGAGAATGAGCATATAAACATGTTTGAGTGTGAGTGAGCTATGCATATTGTTGGACCATTTTTTGTTTGACTTATGATTTCCCCTTTTTTCCTGAGTGGATAGAAATTTTTAACAATTATGGAGTAATACCACCTAGCATTTTTTGAATTTGGTTGTGAGTATCACAACCTTTCTCCTCTACTTGGGGCAAGAGGGGTTAGGTTAAAGCATAACTCTCTTTCACCACGTTTTCTTTGGTAAGTCCCACAATGACAACACTAACCAATTTTTGGTGATCTTATTAATGATAACTTGTTTGCCAAATAAAGTTAAGAATTGGTGTTATTGAATGTGCTTTCCAAATGTTTGATAAGGTGGACAATGCTACCCAAGCCTACTCCCGTTATTGGGAGTATGGTAGTTGTCCCTGAGGTAAGTGCTCAAGGGAATGAAATCCTCAAGATGTTGAGTGGGAAAATGTTGAGCGTCAAGTTTTTTCTCTAATTTGGGAAAATCCACAAGTATCAATATAATAAGTACTTGCTATTACATTTATTTGTTAGTTATTTCTATTCATATATAGTTATTATTGGTACTCATTCCTTTACAAGGTGGATGTCTCCACACCTTTTCCTTTGAATCTTGAGGTAGTTAAATTTGTTGACAAGCTTGAGGAAGATGAGATGTCAACAAATGAACAGGACTGAGTTCAACTTTCTAAAATTCCAATAAAATATTGGCGAGTGCTGCTCCTCATTTATCTTTGAGAAAGAAAAGCACGAAGGGAAAGGAATGAGTAGATGATCCTAGCATTATTCACTCTATAGATAATTATACTCATGAACTAATGGATCTGATGAGTGAAGTTTTAGGTTGCTACAATAGATTTTTTTGGATGAGTTGGACACACTTTTTGAAATGATTCCCAAAGTCAACTTGGGAACTCACCAGAAGATTTATGTTCAAAGTGAAGGATCTCTCAACTACCAAGTCAGAGTATAGCTCAGAGAATATTCATCAACAGTATGTTGAATCCAAGTTGATTGTGCTAGGATAAAGTGAAGCAACATGAAGAAGAGAAAAAAACAAGCAATTCGAGAGCTGAGTTTACTTTTTGAGATGAATAAGGAGATAGAGATAGAATTTTCTCAGTACACTAAGGAGTTTAAAAAGAAATAGGCTGACTTTTCTAGCATTTTTAATTCAGATGAGTACAAGGGCATGTTATAATAGAAGTTTAAGGAAGGCCTTGAGTTTATCATCACCAAGTTGGTAAAACATGGTTAACTAAATGCTAAGTTTTTCAACATTGATAAAGTGCTTTCTTTGACTTAATCAAACTCCAAGCGAAGTAACGAGGAAGGGAGCACCAGCCAAGCTATGTGTCGAGGATGGGAGCACCAGTTATTTTCTATTATTTCTTGTAAACTTTTTTTTCCCATTGAGTTAGAAGGGTGACTATTTATTTTAAAATTTTTTGTACTCACTACTTGGCCTCATACTCAAGTTTTTTTTCTTTTAGTGGAAATAAGGTTTTCTTTATAGTCTCCATTATTCATGAATGTAATCTCTTAGTTAAATATTTTTATTGAATGAGTATACTCATGAATATTTTTATTGATTTGAATACACTCACAGAGAAATCATAATGTGTTAAAATGTACTCACTAGATTTGTTGAATGTATGTATTTGCTAAATTTATTTAATGATCACTTTAAATAATAACTTCATAATATTTTGTTGAGTATTGTGTTTCCAACTACACAGAGTGTTGGTCTTAAGTTTATAGTTGCCAACAATGAAGTGTTGGTCTTAGTCACCAAAAATGTAGTGCTAGTCTTAGTTTCCAACCATAGAGTGTTGGTCTTAAGTTTGTAATTGCCAACCACGTAGTGTTTATTTTTATATTTATAATTATCAACCACATGTTGTGTTGGTCTTACACTTTAGTTGCCAAACTCACAGATTGTATATCTTAGTCACCACTAATGAAGGCATGTTGGTCTTAGTCACTAACCAAAGTGAGTTGGTTTTTGTATTATAGTTGACGACAATACAAAGTGTCGATTTTTCATTTGAGTTGTCAACAACATAAAGTATTTATCTATATCACAAACTATGGAGTGTTGGTCTTTAAATTTATAGTTGCTGACCACATGGACTGTTAGTCTTACATTTAAGTTGCCAACCACATGGATTAGTTGAATAATATAAAGCACATTTGTTAATCTAATTTGCTAGTGATTTTTCTTATAAGAGCCTCCCCTCTCTCAAGTATCCAATGAATGGTTGTCTCTATTCAAATTCTTCTTAACCTTAAGTAAGAGTGGCTATCCTTACTATTTCTTAATCTCATTTACTGAATTTAAGCTTTATAGATATGGATTTTTTTTTCTAGGCACATAATTTCTTTAGCAAGCTTCACTAAAGCATCAATTATAGAATTGTCTTTACATAATTTCTTTACAAAGTCACAAAAATAATCTATTCAGGTAACTACGTTGTATATTGATAATAGTTAAAAAGTTTTAGATGCATTACTTTATAGATTCCACTCACTTGGTTAATAATCAATTGAGAATCTCCAAGTATTTTAATCTTTTTAATATCCATAAGGATGGCTAACTCCTAACCAATTATAAGAGCTTCATATTCAGCTTTATTATTTGTACAAAGATTTGAAAAATGGTAGGGATATCACACCATTCCTTTATGTGGAGTTATAAAAATTAATCCAATTCCTATCTTCCCTCGAATGGAAGAATTGAATTCTCTACCTTTTTGAGAGGATGTTGCACCATCAAAATGCAGCTCCCAGGTGATATTATTTTCTTCCTTCAAATTCATGATTTTCTCATTAGAGAGATCATTGTTTAAAGAATAACCTTTCGGGAGAGGATGTGCTGCTAAAAAACTATCATAACTTGATCTTAATAGCACGAAGGGGATGAAATGTAATTTCAAATTGCAACAAGATCATAAACCATCGTGCTAGACATTTAGACAACACTAGGTAGGTCATAAGATATTGCAAATGAATTACTCCTTAAATCAAATTTACTTTATGTGAAAGCATATAATGCCTTAGTTTTTGGGCAACAAAAACTAAAGCTAAATAATGCTTTTTAATCGATAGATAATTCATTTTAGTTGTAGGTTAGATAATAAAGGGCCTTTTTTTGCCTTTCACACTAACTTAAGCTAATGAAGCTCCAAGAGATTCATCTAAAGTTGTAGGGTTTAACATTAGTGGCTTTCTTAGAATTGGGGTAGCCAAATTAGAAGGATATATTAAATATTACTTTAAACTTTTAAATGGATTTTGATATTTTTAGTCCTGAATAAATTTAGAATCATTCTTTGTTAATGCTGCAAATAGCTCGAATCTTCCAAATCAGTTCTATATAAATCTTCTTTGATATGTATGCCTACCAATGATCTTAACTGTGCAAGAGTTGTAGGTGGCCGTATTTCTATAATGGCTTTAATTTTTCCAGGATTTATTTCTATTCCAGGGTGTCTTACTATAAACCCTAAATATTTTCTTGAAGCTACTCAAAAGGCACACTTGAAAGGATTCACTTTTAGGTTATAAAAGCACAATCGTTCAGAAATAGTATGAAGATTATAGATACGACTCTTTTTTTTATTACTAGATCATCGATGTAACGCTCAACTTGGTTATGAATCAAATCATCAAAGATTATTAGCATTGTCTTTTGATAAGTTGTACTAGCATTTTTGAGTCCGAATGGCATAACTATGTCACAGAATATCCCAATCAGGAATTTGAGCACTATATGTTTCTCTTCTTCGAGGGCCATTTTTATCTGGTTGTATCTAGATACCTATCCATAAATGAAAAAAAATCCATGTGATCCACCATAAATTCTGGTATCAGGAATGAGAACTCATCTTTGGGGGAAATCCTTATTCAAATCTCTAAAAGCTATGTATATACATATTTGGCCATTCTTTTTCTTTACTAGTACATTACTTACTAACAAAGAAGGATTTTTCTCTTCTCAGATAAAATCAACTTCAATTAATTTCTTTACTTTAGTAGTTGCACACTGTTGAATTTCTAAACACATGTGTCTAGGAGATTGTTTACTGGAATTACATTTGATTAAGGATTTATTATTGAATTGAACTTTGTATGCTGAGATCTTTTTTATTAATACTTAACTATTGATCTTAACCATAGAAACCAAAATAGATGAAATACTTAAGGTCCCAAACCTAATCTAGGCCATCCAAGCTTTTAGGTAATTTAGATTAGATAATTTGGTTAATTATTTATATTTACTTATAATTGTCATATTTCACTTAATATTAGGTGAATTTAAGATGATTTCAATATTAATGAATTCTTATTTGAATGTGGAATTTAGAGATTAATTAACCATAATTTTTAATTGATTATTTGATTTATCAATTTAATAATTTAGGGTTTAATTAATTTAACATATTTTTTAATTATTACTTAAACTCTAAATATGTAATTTTTAAGATTATGTTTAGGTGATCATTTGTGCTAATAATGGTTAATTAATTTCATTTAATATAAATATGTAATTTTCAAGATTATGTTTAGGTGACTAGTTTGAAGCTCACTTAAGTTTATTTTTTGATTCATTTGTATGTTTGTATTGACTTTAGATTACCTTAATTTTAGATTTCCACTTGACTTGGGTTCACCCAATCTAATTGGGCTAAGGTCAAATCTTAGAATAGTACATTAGGGTGACATAGGCCTTTTAAAGTGTTGAACTTGATTTTAGTTGTTTATTTTAATTTAATATGGTTGTTGTTTAATTCTGGTTCTAAATTTGTCATTGATTTCATTTGTTATTTGATTTTGACTTGTTAACCCAGTCACTAAGCATAGTGTTCTAAGCCCATAATTAGGAAACTTATAATGTAATATTATAGGTCCTAATTTTTTGGATTAGAGATGATGTCAACCTCATACAAAAATGAGGTCAACACATTTGCTTATCTTAGAGTGAATCTAATCACTGAAACACTCCCCATAATGAATGTTATTTGCCCACCATCAATGAACACACTTAGAAAATTAGCTCTCATTATGAGTTTTGGCCAAACATTGATAAGGGAAAGAAATAACCTCCAAACTATCTCTTTTGGTGTAGAAACACCTTCTCCATCTCCCAAGAAGTGTAACCAACCCATCTCCTCCTTTTTCACAAACAAAAGACCAAAATTGGTGAATTCATGTGACAAGGTGATGACACTTGATCATTAGAACAATTCGAGGGAAGGAAAATGGTCAAATTAACTCCAAAGCTTCATCTCGACCCAAAGATCATCTTTAAATCAAAACATTCACTCAAGCCATAGGTTTGATATTTTATGGAAAAGATGATGTGATTCTAGGATTTTTTATTTTTTTTTATTTCCATTGCACTTCCTCCTTAATGCAAAATGAAACAATTTTTAGTGAAGATCACCAAAAAACATGAAATTTGATGGCTTTTGGGATAGTTTCTATCCACTCCTCCTTCATTGGTCTATCCTCCAAAAGGAAGACAAGCTTAGAGCTGTCCATTCTACTTAATTAGAATTGATGGCCATGACTATATGCTTATTTTTTATTTACTATAAAACTCCTATGAACCATCTACTCTAAAAATTGGATGGTCTAGATCTAATTATTCCCTATCCAATCCATGTCTATTATAGAGCCCTTTGATCGAATTTACATAACAATTAATTAATAAAAATCTTAAAAATTACCAAATTTATATTTATATGCATAAGTACAATCACCTAACATAAGAAAAATTGTTAAGGTCTCTGGTTGTCATTTAAAGTCATAACCACCATTATTAGTATTAACTAGTAATTAATAATTCATTAAATATCCTATGACTTAGGAAAACCATAACTAACTGTGTAGGTCTCCAACAAGTATGATCAACCTCTTTTTGTGCTCAACTAATAGAGAGGTTTTCAAAGAAATTAAAAGTGCTAATTAGTTTGAGACATTTTGAGTGTAATTGATGATTTAGGGTTTCCTCATTTATTTAATTAGTCATAAATTATGAGCTCAAATGCATTACAAATTTAGGATGTATTTTATTTATGTTAATGCATTTTCTACAATTCTTTCATAATTTTTAGGCTTATATTTCATATCTAATTATATTTTTGAGCTTCTTTGAGCTTAGTTAGATTTAATGATTATTAAATCTTAATTATATAATAAAATCATTTATCTAACTTTTAAATCATTTAATGAATAGAGAGGGTGTTGGGATAATTTAAAATGTATTAATATCTTTAGATGTGTCTAAATAACCTTAATTCAAATATCTTAAGTGATAAAGCTTAATTAGGCTTAAGTGGTGTTATGTTCATATGATTAGTTTTGGGGTTAATGATTTAAGTATATATATATATATATATATATATATATATATATATATGATGCTTAGTCATTCCTCTCTATCAAATTACATATGTGTGTTTGATAACATATTCATGCATTGATGTCTAAATATTCCAAGTGTTATGTTTAAGTCGTTAATTATATTATCATTAGCAAATCTCAAAACTACTTTCTTTATATATGAATCATAAGCATATATAAATTTAAATGAAAAAGTGAAGATGACAAGAAAAAAAATATAATAACTATATGAATATCAATGTAAATTCTAAAGTATATAGTGTGGACACCCGGAGGCGTAGGGCTACTGGTTTAAAGAAAGTCTTTGATATCTCAATTCTCTAATTTAGCAATGACGCACACTTAAGACAATGCAAAAAAGCTGCATATGTAGATTTTTTTTTTATAAACTTATTGATTACTAAAATTTTTTAAAATAACACATTCATTTACATACACATTTATACATATATGTACACTGCTAACAAGTATATAATTTGGACAACTAAATGTGCATGGATACTGGTCTAAAGGAGGTCTTTGATACCTTGACTCCTTGGTTTAATAATAACATGTACTTGCAAATGCTTAGTGTATGTGTTTGTATACTCATATAAGTAGATGTTTAATTTTGATTTTATAAAATACATGCATTTCCATGTGTATATATATAGACACACGCACACATAATATATATATATATATATATATATATATATATATATATATATATATATATATATATATATATATATATATATATATATATATATATATATATATATATATATATATATATATATTATATATTACAACATATCAATATCCTAATTAGCATAAAAGGTGAAATAAGCATACACACATGAATGCATTAGTGAAACATCCCTAAATGATATTTAAGAAAAATAAATTATTTTTTAATTATAAAATAAAATTGATATTTGAAAAGTGTATATTAAAGTGGTGAGAAAAGTTAGATAGGTGTCATAACGAGAATCATAACTTATGCTTATTAATCTTAAGATATCTTTTATATGAATATAACCTCATTTAGACTTAATTAAAACTTAAAACTTAATCATAACTTAACACTTCATTAAGATGATTAAAGTTCATAAAATTCTCCTCTTTAGTTGTAACCTAAGATTAGGGTGTTGGGAAAGAATGGGTTTTGTGAAATCTATGACTTTTCACACTCTTCAAAATACTAATACTAACTTGAACTAAGAGCTAAATCCATAATGTACCATATTCAAAATATTATTCATGTGAATCATGATCATCCACACTATTAAATCAAATCTCTGATCTCATAGTACAACTTAAATATTAAAGCCTAACTCACTAGTCTAAGCACACATGTTAGATTGATAGGCCACGGATACTAATATTAAGTTAGGATGATGCCTTATTATGGATTGAATTTTGATTTTATGATGCAATATTTTAGATTAGATGTTAAGGTGTATGCTCGTAGACTACATGTTGGGGCAATATTAAACTAATATTATTTTATGTTGGGGGTTATTCTTAATAAAAGAGAATGTTATAATAAGTTTAAAATTAACAAATTTTGCTTGTAGGTGTTATATAATCCCAAGTATAACTCATTAGGATAGGAGGTTTTAAACATTACTAGTGTCAAGCCGCACTATATGAAATATAACTTCTTTATTGTGTATGTGTGTTCTACGTAACTTTTATTTTGTATGTGTAGTTAGGATTTTACTATTTTTTAATTATAATTTGTAATAAGATTAGAACCACGGGGTATAAAATGAGTAGTGCTTGTAAAGAATTGACTTATGAGGCCCTATAAAACCTAGGGCCTCATAAGTTGAAGATATGATCCAATAGTTTTATTTTATGTAATGCTTAGCTTAGGCTGGACAATATAAGGATAGAACTCAGCTACCCATTCTTATTCTTTTCTTCTAAATATATTGTAGATCTTGGCCAAATCAGCCTTTCTCTTTAATTCATTTAATGTTTTGGTGTGTTTATTTTGGGTGCACAATAGAACAACATGCTTTTTATACATTTATTTCTATTATTTTATGTTAGTGTTATAAATGCCTAGTTTATATAGTAGGCTCTTAATATAAAATTAAATTTTCTACCCAATATTAATTAATCAACTAAAAGTAAATAAATACTATTTATTCCACTCTCTTAAAGCCTTAGGTATAAATACTAAAACTAATTAAAAGAACCTCTAAAATTTGTAAATCACGATTACATATCTTTTCATCCCTCCTTGAATTGGGAACTTCTCCCATTGCACCTAAGGGGGTCTACTTTTATGTTGATTTAGCTTATAATCTCTTTATAATAGCATATCATTATAAACATAATTGCATACCCAATTCCTTTAAATAAAGTTTGCATCTAAAAATACTTAAAAGCTTAAATTTTATTGCATTAGTTAGAATAATTCTTTTACGAATCATGATCTTAGATTCCTAAGGAGAGAATTTAGTATCTTAATTTTGTTTATAACAAATAATAGCCTAATCATCTTGCACTTACATATGACTTATCCACAAGGATTTAAAGCAAAGGTGGTGTTAGCTGACAACCCTTCTAGGATGTTGTAAGTTTAAAAGAGTTTGGACATGTTCATATTTCTAAGTAATACTATGTCAATACATCCCAGTTCCCTAAGTAAAAGTAAGGTGAGCTTCTAGCTTGTACTGAAGGACTCTAATTCTAGGATCTATGGATACCTATTTATCCATTACTATAGGCATACATCCTTACCTCTTTGACATTTTTACAATCTTATATTGATGGGATATAACTCCTAATATTCTAAAAAATTATTTACTCAAACATAATAATTCTCTCTTAAAATATATAAAACCAAACTATAAGATAGACTAGAGTATTTATTAGGCTTCCTTGTATCCACATGATCCCTACTTATTCCCCTTAGCTTCTAACAAGAACTATTCACATTTGAGTTTTCCCACTTGATTCTTTGAATTGAGCAATCCTTTGATCATAAACATTGAAATCTATAATAACGATGATTGATTATTTTAATTAAGAGTTTTCTTAGGGGACCCATTTTCTAAAGTGTAAGGGAACTTGTAACCTAGTTTAAAATAAACTTTATCTTTCTTCCTTCATGTAAGATAAAAGAATGAACTCTTGTACACATAGACCCATCAGTCTTAAGAGTCCTTATTAAGAGGCTGAGTCCATCATTGAGTGATATGTCTATGTTTCAAAATGGTGTTTCATTCTTTGATGTAGTATTTAATCATTTAATAAGTACTATCATGTTTTTTGTGGTGTCCTTACACTATAGATTTTTATACACCATAAAGGGAGGTAGACTTGATCTTTAATGGTCCCGAAAATGACACTTTCAGAGGAGGACCTAAAGAAATGACATCTTAATTATGTTGGCTTCCCTCTTGACCATGATCACTCAAGCAATGGCATTTCAGTTATCTTTCAAGCTATGTTGAAGTATATTATTGTGTTGAAGGAGTTATATGCCATTAAAGAGGACTATAGTGGTTGAGAAGGTTTATTAGGCTATTGAGGTTTGATTTTTTAAGCTTATTATAGAGGTTCATCACCAAGAAGAGAGGAGAGTAGTGAAAGAGTTTACAATTGCATGGTGGGCCTTGAGGACTTTCAAAAAAAAGAGGCAAAGTAGAAACAAAAGGAGGCAACATGGTCTAGTTACTTTAATTCAACAAAATATAAGGATATGATAAAATTTAAGATTTTGGTCGATACCCATTTTGCGATCAAAAAGTTGGTGAAGCAATGTCAATTGGATAGCAATATTTTGATTTTGATAATGATTTCACTTTATTTGAGTACAAGGACATCGATGAAGAAAGCACCTGATAGTTTTTCCTTTTCCTTTCTTTTCTCCTTATAAATTTATTTTGCTCCTACAAGAGAGTAGAGATTAACAATGCACATCTTATATTTTATAATCTATACTAACCATATTTACTTTTTATTTTTAAATGAAGCAATGAATTTTTTACTCTCCTTATATTGAATGTTTCTTTATAATTTAGTTTTTTCGTTATATGCATTATTCTTCTCATGGAAGTAGACTCGATTGTTGATAAAAATTTTATTTTATTATACTCGTTTAACTGGGTTGTTAGTCATGTTAGCTTATTGAACAACAATGAGGAAATTATTGCAATAACTTGCCTAATGCATATTTGGCTGCATTGAAGGCTTTAATTTGCAATTATCTAATGCACATTTCGATGCATTGAAGGCTTCATCTATAGTTACGAAATGCACACTTAGGTGTAATAAAGGCTTGATCTATAGTCACATAATACACGCTTTGATGCAATAAAGGCTCGATCTATATTTACTTTACAGACACTTTTGTGCTCTGAATGCTTGATTTATAGTATCAAATGCATAATTGGATGCATTAAAGGCTTGATCTATAGTTTTTTATTGTACACTGTGTGCATTGAAGACTTTGATGATACTTGCTTCACATATACTTGGGTATACTAATGGTGCTTCCCTCATTTGCCTCAGGCACACATAGGTGCATGGAAGACATTGCTCCTAGTCACCTCAAGCTACACCTTGGTTTGTAGAAGGAGATGACTTATGTTATGATTAAGATTTTCTTAGTGAGTAAAGGTGAGTGAGTTTGATTGATTATAGTCAATGCTAACTTTGCTTCTCCTCGGGGCCTTAGATCTCCGTTGTGAGTAGTCTCATCACTTTTATACTTAGATCAAATTTGGTCAACATGTCGATATAATGATTTTTCTCTTAAAACTTCATTTCTTTAGTTCACCAATGGTCTCTTTAGTTATCTAAGTCCTTTACTCGACTTCTATTAGTTGGTGAGTTTATTGAGATTGCTTTCATGAGGATGAGTGGATTTATATTATATGTGAGTGGACATTTAATTTTCTTCCATGGCAAATGATATGAAGAAGATAATGAGTTAACATTTTTTTAATAGTAAAGGCATTAAACATATGAGTAAAATAATACTTTATTATAGAATGTGACTTCTTGAAGGATAAAACTTCTTTAAATCCATTATGCCTTATGTTTTGGGATGATTATCCATAACTCATAAGTGTCTAATGATAAGGTAAGGACTATTCCAAGTGTCAGTGAGTTTACTAAGTGTGTTCTATGTTGCAGGAACAATTTTTTTAAATACTAAATCTTTAACCCCAAACTATTTATATTTGATGTTGCTATAATCATACTTCTCCATTCTTCTCTTAGGCTTCTCCTATCACAAAAATGTTCGTAAACATAACTCTTCTAGTATGTTGAATGTTGTTCCCATGGCTTTTGCATTTGATTTCTTTTACTCAATTGTATCTCCTATATGGTTTGTGGTCATCATGACTCTTCGAAAATGTAGTTCATACTCAACTAAAAGGGTTGCCTTTGATCCATGCAACAAAGTGATAAGCAAAGCATCAACCCACTTAGTTTATGTGTCTTTGATATTCTTTTCCATTAGTTTGAGAGCCTATTTGTTGGCAGCCTTCACTTTCCCATTAGAATGTGGGAAATGCACATAAGTAAAATTAAAGCGAATCACTTGGGGCTGGAAAAATCTTTTTTGGTAACCTATCAACAATCTTGGGACCATTGCTGATGATGATCATCAATGGTAGCACATGCTTGCAAATGATATTAATCAATATAAAGTTTGAACTATCTGTATAGTGATCTTAACAAGTTATTGAGCTTTAATCTACTTGTTAAAGTAGTCAATCATGATAAACATCAACCTTTGCTTGTAATTAGTGAGTGTTATAGGACTTACCAAATCTATCCCATACACAATGAAGGTTTAGGGACTAGTTATTTGCTACAAAGGTTGTTACAGCTACAATTGTATAGGAGTAAACTTTTTATACTACTTTTATCTTCTAGTAGAATCTTTTGCATCTTTTCCCAAACTGAGCTAGAAGTATCCTCGATAAAAAAAGTGTTGGGTGAATGTTCTTCTTTCTGAATGGCTTCCACATTCATTTAAGTGCGCTTTATTGAGCACCTTTTCCTATTAAATTTCCTTAACATGCCTTAAATTCAAAGTGGTGATCAACTTTTTAAATAATTATCAAGTAAATAAAATGTATTAGGTAGCTTTGATCTTGAACATCCTTAGATCTTTGATATTCTTCATAAGCTCTTTCGCCATTAAGAATTTATTAATTGATTCAACCCAACTTGGTGAGTTATCACTTATTATTTAAAATGACTCTACCTCTTCTATATTTGGTTATGTGAACTAAATGATAGGTTGGTCTTCTATCTTGTTTGCTCTAGATAATAAGTTGGTGAGGTTGTTTTTCTTTCTTATTACTTGCTTAATTTTGAAGTATTTGAACTTTCTTATCTCTCTTTTACCTTATACAAATACTTCTATGTGGATTCATATCTGAATTCGTAATTGTTATTTTCTTGGTTCACCATAAATTATGAAATTGGTACAAGTGCTTTGCATCAACTACTTGAATAATTTAAAGTCCAATAGTGAGTAGAACTTCATACTTTGATTGATTATAGGTCACACAAAAATTTAAATTTACTATTTGTGTGACCACGATTCTTGATGGAAATTTTAATACAATTAATGCATATTTTCATCTCTAATTCTCTTTAGGTTCCATCCACATATAGGTGCCATGGTTGCTTTGAGCATGCTGAGTTGTGTTGTGGATCCTTAAAACTCACCATATAGTAGGCAAGTGCTTATGCCATAATTGTAGCACAAAATGAGTAAGAAATATCATACTGAATTAACTCAACTAACCACTTTAGTAATCTCTCTTAATGATCTAGTTTGGTGGGTACTAACTTAAGTGGGTGGTCAGTAATAATTTAAATCAAGTCAGCCAAAAGGTATGGTTGAAGTTGCAAAGCTATCACTATGTTGACCAGTGGAAGTATTTCTATAATCAAATATCATAGTTCGATGTCCATAATGATTTTCTAACCTAATATATAAGCCATTACTGCTTCTCTTCCTTTTTGATTAATAGAGAATTCATTGCATATTCTCTAACCCAAAAATATAATAATAAAGTCAGACTTAGCTTCAGGTTTTGTAGTAGAAGGTTAGTAATGTTTTCAAAACTTGAAAAGCTACTTAACATTTCAACATCTACTAAAATCTCTTTGCACTCCTAAGTATATTAAAAAAAGGAAAATAGGGTTCACTTGCCATTAAGTGATCATATTTTATTTTATGACGTTCCTAATATGTCGCTAACCTTCTTAGTTATCCTTGACAATGGCATGCCAAGATATTGCCTTAACCTTATTTTGATCGATCTATATGCTCTCATGGCTGAGTAGAAATCCAAAACTTGCTTGACCTAACATCGAAGGTTCACTTCAAGAAGTTATGTTGCATATTAACCTCTTTAAGGTGAAAAAACTCTCCTTCAAATACAAGATATGTTGCTGTGATGACTTATTCTTGTCTAGTAAGTCATCGACAAACATTTCTATATTCTTTCCTTTTTTATTCTTTAAAAACTTGGTCCATCATTATCTGATAAGTGGCACTAAAATTCTTCAAGCCATAGGGTCTCACATTGTAATAGTATAGCCCTTCTCAAGTGATAAAGGTCATTTTCTCTAAGTTGGTTGAGTGCATTTTAATTTAATAATAACTTGAAAAGGAATCTAAATAACTCATCACTTTATGCCATATTATGGATTTGATGAGTGCATCAATTCAAGGTAGTGGGTACTCATCCTTAAGATGCATCAGTTTAGTTTAGTGAAGATTATGTACATTCTCCATTTAACATTTGCCTTTTATACCATGACCTCATTAGAGATCAATTCTTGGTAGTGTACCTCTCTAATAAAATTTGCTTTTAGTAAATTATTGATTTTTTAATGGGTTCATCGAGTTAAGCTATTATCTTCATCATTTACTATTTAATCATTTGAGCATTGTTCTTGATGTTAGTTTATGGCAGGTAACATTATTGTCACTTCTTAGCCTCTTTGTAGTAGTCCAGGTGAATACATCTATGTATTCTCTTAAAACTTACATTAATGTTTCTTTTTGAAAAATATTATAACACAGGTTGATTATCAATATTCACTCTAGACCTTTGGTTGCTAGTATCTCTTAATTTCTTCTATAATTTCTAATCAAGTTCAAGTGACTTCTAATTTCAATACCTCTTCAATTTCGTGCAAGCCACCGATTACGCACAAATGCCAAATCAAAAAATTTTTAAGGTCATCATACATAATCTTTCTTTTCCTTCTATAAAGAACCTCACTACTATGTGGTATGTGCATCCATGATTACAAAGTGGACCATAAGCATAAATTTCTTCTCTCCTTGTGCACAAGTTATAATGAGAGTAATCATCCCTTCTATTTTTATTCTCACTATGGTGTTTAAAATATAGTGAGAGACACCACATAAATTTTAGGGGATACTTATTGAGCATGATTGACTATGTTATTAAGGAATGAAGTTCAACCTCAAATGGTAAAAAATAACACCTACAATGAACTCAAATATCTAATAAAGACTCCTAAAGCATATGGGTCTACATATAGTAGAGATCTTTCCCCTACTTTACATAGATGAAGTGAAGCAAGATTTATTTTATGTTAGACTACTTAGTTCCCTACGGAGACAAGCGCCCCATAATTAATTACAACTTAAGAATTGGGGATTTCTTAAGAATACGCTCGATTAAAGTAGTCAATTAGTGTCTCTAACAATTTCAAATCTTTGATGTCAAAGGATTGATGAATATTAGAAAACCAAATGAGAGAGGATAAATATTAAGAGTTCTTAATAGATTCTAAGGGAAGATAAGTACGAAGTACTCTTAGTATTAATAAGCCTAGTTATCACTTCAGTCTATCCTATAATGAGACTTTATATTTTTCAAGGAGGAGATTTATGCTTATTTGAGTTGATATTCCATTAGAAGGCAAAGAATTAGATTCTAATAATATAAGATTATGGAAATGTAGATGAGAAATAAGTAGCCTTTGAACCTACATCTAACGTGTTCTAGCATTAGCTTAGAGTTCAACCTTATTTTGCTCTAGAATAGTGGAATATATTCATTCGCTTTTACTAGAGAGAGTAAATCAATCCTAACTCTTTTGGACTTGCAACCAGTTAGAGTGGCTACCAGCTAACACCTCTTATTATTCAAAACCATGTGGGAAAGTCTTATGTAAATGTAAGATGATGAGGTTGTTATTTTTTAGGAATGAATCTAAAGTCTTAAACTTACTCCCTAAGAGACTAGACTATGGCTGGTATGAAAATCATACCTTAGACTAATGCAATAAATTTTACAAGTTCCATTTCATTTTTGACTCAATATTTTAAAATCATGCTTAGGAAGATTTTATGCTAACATGCATGATGAAATAGAGTTATGGGCTAAATCAGAGAGAACATGTGCTTTTTACTACAAGGGAAATGCCCTCATAGGTCAAGCCCTGTCCTTTATCATGCAAGAGTAGAGATCCCCTATTTTGAAGAAAGAAAATAAGATGTATGCATGATATTATAGCATATAACCAAATAGCTATGGGGTTGCTATATTTTTTATTTCTTTGATTAAATTCCTAGGAATTAGAGTGAGGTTATGAGTTATTTAAAATTTAATTTAAGCTGATTTATTGGGGTAGAAAAATTAAGTTTCTAAAGAGCCTACCACATCCCAGCCATGCATCAAATAATCAAATATTAAAAAACCTATGAAAAAGCATGTAATTTATATTACACAATCAATGTAAACAAACTAAACAAATATTAGTGATTAAAGAATAAAAACAGTGCAGTTAGGTACTATTGTACACCTCAAAAAAAGAAAAATATACGTAGCCAAGCTCTACCCTTACACAACCTAGATTATAATTATTTTATAATGAAACTTATGCTGTGGGGGTCTTTAATATTCATCTTCTTTTTCACTTGACTTCATGGATTGACCCTTTACCATCTATATTCGTTGGATCTTCAGGGATGTATCCAGGATGGTGATGGGGGGTGGGGGGATGCACTTGACATCTTGAACTGATGATGTGCTTATGGGCTCTATTGATATGGGGACTCCCCCTTCATCATTCTCCTTCTTCTCATTGACCTACTGGGTTGATGAAGTGATGGCAACAGTCTTAGGCCACCACTCCCTCTTCTTCACTGATGATACAATAATAATAACAACAACAACAACAAGCCTTAATCCCACTAGGTGGGGTCGGCTACATGAATCCTTCGTCTCCATTGTGTCTTATTATGTGTCAAATTCTTATTTAAATCAAGTATACTAAGATCATTTTTTATACATCTTAACCAAGTCTTTTTAGGTCTACCTCTACCTTTCTTAACATAAGGAAAATCTAATGCATCTACTCTCCTAATCGGGTCATCGAACGGCCAATGCTTAATGTGGCCAAACCATCTAAGGTGACTCTCCCTAATCTTATCTACCACTGGAGCTACTCCAACTTTTTCCTGAAGATACTCATTTTACAATCTATCTCTAAGAGTAAAGCCACTCATCCACCTAAGCATTCTCATCTCTATAACACTTAACTTAGTCTTATGCTTCTCTTTTTGCCCAATTGCACCATAAGTCATTGCGTCTTACCACCATCTTATAAAATTTTCCCTTAAGTTTAAGTGAAACTTTTCTATCACATAATAGGCCAGATGCATTCCTCCACTTCAACATCTAACTTGAATTCTACTGATAACATCTCCATCTATTTCACCATCATTTTGAACAATAGAGCTTAAATATTTGAAACACTCACTCTTATTAATGACTTGATCACCTAATGTCACAACACTACCACTAGAACTTCTACAACTAAAATTACAGTCCATATATTCAGTTTTAGATCTACTAAAATGAAAGCTTTTAGACTCTAGAGTTGACCTCCATAATTCAAGTTTACAGTTGGACTCCCTCTAGTCTTATCAACAAGAAGAATGTTATCGACAAAAGCATACACCAAGGTACATCTTCTTGTAAATGCCTAGTAAGAACATCCATAACTAAAGTAAAAAGATAAGGGCTTAAAGCGATCCTTGATGAAATCCAACGAAATAGGAAAATATTTTGTCAATCCTCCTTGTGTTTAGACACAAGTAACGACTCTAGTATACATATCCTTAATGACTTAAATATAACCAATATTAACTCCTTTCTATTCTAGAACTCTCCAAAGAACATCTCTTGAAACTTTATCATAAGCTTTCTAAATCAATAAATATCATATGTAGATCCTCCTTACTTTCTCTATGCTTCTCCATCAAACCCCTTAACAAATGTATAGCATCCATAGTAGATCTACGGCATGAAACCAAACGATTGTGAGAAACTTTTGTATCGTAACCTATGCTCAATTACTCTCTCCCATAATTTTAATGCATGGCACATTAACTTAATTCTTCTATAATTTGCACACTCTTGTGGATCACCTTTATTCTTAAATATAAGAACCAACAAACTCTTTCTCCACTCATCTAGCATCCTTTTAGTCTTTAAAATGACATTAAAAAGATTTGTAAACCAAGAAATTCCTTGATCTTCTAAGCATTTCCACACTTTTATTGGAATATTATCCGGTCCTACTGCTTTTCCATATTTCATTTTCTTTAAAGCTTCACTAACTTCAGATTTACTAATACGATGATAAAAATAAAATCTCTATTTTTATTTAGGGTATTAAAGTTGCTAAAATCAATTGTACTTTTAGATCCTTCATTGAAAAGTTTATCAAAATACCTCATCCACCTATTTTTAATATCCTTTTCTAAAAAAAGTATTTTATTATTTTCATAATACACCTCACACTTTTTACTTCTCCTATTTCTTTTCTTTGGCTAACTTATACATACATCTTTCACCTTCTTTGGTATCTAATATATTGTTTAAATCACTAAAGCTTTTTGTATCATATATTACTTTCTTGACACTACTTTATATCTTTCACAATTCGTTTTATCTAAACCAAGTTTTTATTTTTATTTTTTTACCTACTATTCTTTAAAGCACATCTTCCAACTTGCTTAATTTCACTTGCTAGCTTGCTTTTAAGAAAATATTTTAAAATATTTTATTTGTGTTCTTTAAGTGTCCCCATCTAATTCGGATAATAATTTGGTTTATTTTTTCTCTTACAACCTTTCATCTTAAAATCTCAAACTAACAATCGATGTTGGGTACTTATATTTTCACTTGGAATGACCTTACAATCTTTACAATCTAAACGATCTATTTTTCTTATCAGAAAATAATCAATCTGTGTTTTACTAGATCCATTTTTATAAGTAATAATATGTTCATCTCTTTGATTAAATAAAGTGTTAGCAACTATAAAATCATATGATAAAGTAAAATCTAATATAGTCCTACCTTCTTCATTAGTCACTCCAAATCCATAACCACCATGAATACTTTTAAAATCTTCTACCACTCTACCAACATGTCCATTTAAATCTCATCCAATAAATACTTTTCTTCAAGAGGTATCTTTTATATTAATCCCTCTAATTCATTCCAAAATATTTCTTTAGTGCTTACCTCCAAACCTACTTGAGGAGCATAGACACTTATAACATTAATAATCTTAGTATCAACAATAATATTTAAAGCTATAACTTTATCTCCACATTTATTAATATTTATAACATTATCCTTCAAACTTTTATCTATAATCACACCTACACCATTTCTAGTTCGACTTTTACCAGAATACCAAAGTTTAAAACCTAAACTATCAATCTCCTTGGCTTTCTCCCCAACCCATTTACTTTCTTGAACACATAAAATTTTTATCTTTCTATGAACCATAATATTTATTAATTCCATTAATTTACCTATAAGAGTACCTATATTCCAAGATCCTAACCTAATTCTAGTTTCATGGACTAACTTCTTTCCCCGCATCCGTCCATAATGTGGGAACCCTTGCTTATTTAACATTGCACCGGGGCGCCGATGCAGCGGCTCTAGCACATTTTTAGTGTATTCAAGCCATATAGCGCGTCGCTTCTAGAGGACGCCCTAGCATTAACACATTGATTTAAAGGATTCATGTCATGATTATTTCGAAAAGTTTTACACTGGCTGCTGACTACCTAATGCAACCCTCCACTTTTCACATCCGGACTTGGGACCGGCAATGGTAGTGTTGAGAGCTCAGCTTCACATCATTAGTGTGAGAAGATGAAGGGTAGTTCTTGTGTTACAAATGAATCACCAAGGGTAAATAATTTCACTCAGATATGCTTTTATGGTATTTGATGAGGACATCTGATGGTGACACATGGACTAGCAATGGTGGGCGGCGAGTCGAGTGGTGTTATGGTGGTGGCACTAGCTGTACCTCCACCTTGGACTTTCTCCACTGGCCAAAAATGATAAGAACTATGCTATTAGAATGATCAGATCTATCAACTCGCTGACTGGGGTAGTGATCTATCAAAGCTGAGGCCACCAACCATCTGACAAACCTCCTTCTATCCCTCTTTCTTGTTTGGGCTACTACTTTGGCCTCTATTGCCCTCTCTTTGTAAATCTAATCCCTTAGGCTTTTAGGGATGATCTCTCTTAAGTCATAAACTAAGGTAGACTCCAAGCATCCATGGGCTCTCTATACTCTCCCGAGCATTAACCTTAGAATGGCATAGGGCTTCCTCTTCTACCTAGTCGATGTCTCATACTTTGTGGGTCATGGGGATGATGCAACTATCTTCTTTACATCCTCCTCTCCCTATGAAGTTGAAAGTTGGTGAAACCTACTACCACTAAGGAGGGGAGAGATCTCACAAGGAGAACCATCCTCAGCTATAAGGGATGCAGACTCAACCTCCCTACATATCTTTTCGTGGTATCTCTTCAACTTGCGATTGTTATTTCTACACTAATTTTTGGTTAGAGGGACTTGGAAAGAGCTAGAACTAGCATCGAAAGTAGATGGGACAGCCTCTGACACTAGTAATTCCTTTCCTTTGGGGGTTGGGGCTACCTAAGAGGTGTTACTTGTCCTAATGGTGGAAACAATAGGTACTCATTGTAGGGGAACCTCCATAGTCTTTTTCTTCAAAGAAGGGAACTCAGTTTCATACTACAGGTCAAGCGTAAGAAGTGGCTTCTTATCTACCACCTACTCCTTTATGATGGTAGTAAGTGCAAAGCCATCACAAGTGACTTTGAAGTGCTCAAAGCCCAACCCGAACTTAGTGATGGAGCATAAGTGAGTATGGTCTGATACATGGCCAAATCCACGCCTCGAGGTGAATGAAAAAAAATGAACTTTTGGATGACATGATTGTTGTTATTATTTGCTTATGTAGACTAGTGGCTTTGCTTTAGTTTGGAAAAAGGCAAAGGGTTAATTATTGTGGAGATTTGACTTCTTTTGATTGAATTTTGAGTTCAAACCTCTATCCAAAAAATTTGATTATGCTAGATAGGTTTTATGAATTAGAGAGATTTTGATTTTAGAGAGACTTTGAACTTGAACCTCACTATGGAGTGGGTTTAATGTATTTTGGCGGGATCAATGAACCTAATTTGTCAAATTTAGATATGATAATAAGTTTAGAGATAATACATGATAATTTCTTTGAAGAATTAGCATGTATAATTTTGGATTAACTCCACCCATTTGGGATCCAATGGGGGTTCTAAGTCTACTATTGATGCTTGGAGATAATAATTGACTATTAAAGATGGAGAGAGATACTTTCTAGTGGAGTCATTGAAAAGTCTATGGTGTTTAAAATGTGATGAGAGATACCACTCATATCTTAGGGAGCACTTTTTGAGATGAACGAGTACAATATTAAGGAATGATGTACTACCTCAAAAGATAGAAAAATATCACCCTATAATGGACTCAATTATCTAATAAGGACTCTTAAAGCATATGGCTTTATGTATACCATAGATTTTCCCCTACTTTACATGGATGAAGTAAAGAAACGTTGTTTATGCCATGTTCTTATGTTCTCTATGGAGGCAAGCCTACCATAGTTAATTACATCTTCTAAAATGGGGATATTTTATGAATGCACTCAATTAAACTAGTCATTTAGTCTCTCCAAGGATTTTAAAGCTTTGATGTCAAAGTATTGGTAAATATTGGAAAATCAAATGGGAGATTTAAATGGGAAGAATTCTTAATAGATTCTGAAGGAAGATAAGCATAAAGCACTCCTGATACTAGGAAGTCTAGTGTGCACTTCAACATATACTATAATTAAGCTTTACATTTTTGAGGAGAAAAATTATGTTTATTTGAGTTGATATTCTATTAGAAGGCTAGGACTTAGAAGCTAACCACACAAAATTGTGAAAATACCTGAGAGATGAGGACTTACACTTATAGCAAATCAGAAATAAGTTACCTCTGAACCAACATTTAAAGTACTCAAGCACTAGCTAAGAGCTCAACCTAATTATACTCTATAGTGATAGGATTTTTTAGTTCTCTATCATTAGGGATATTGAACCAATCCTAACTCTTTTGGACTTACAACTACCAAGGATTGCTGCCACCTAACAGCTCATATGATTCAAAACCATGTGGGCAAGTCATTTGTAAATGTAAGATGTTGAGGCTATTATTTATTAGGAATAAATCTAAAGGCTTAAACTCACTCTCTGAGAGACTACATCATGACATATATTAAAATTATGCCTTAGAAAAATTCAAAAAAAAATTACATATTTTATTTCATTTTTGACTTAACAATTTAGACTTAGGATTGAGAAGGTTTTATGCTTATATGCTTGATGAAATAGAGTTATAGGCTAAATCAAAGAGAACTGATGTTCTCCACTATAAGAGAATTGCTCTAAAAGGTCAATCCCTATCCCATATCGTACAAGAGTGGAGATTCCCTATTTGTAAGAAAGAAAAAAGATACATGCATGTATTATAACATACACCCATTAGACTAAGGGCTTGCTAAATTTTTTATTTCTTTGATTAAATTTTTAAGCTTTAGAATGAGGTTATGAGTTTAAAATTTAATTAAATTTGATTAGTTGGGGTAGAAAATAAATGCATCTAGGCTACACATCAGACAACCAAACTTTAAGAATCCTATAAAAATATGTCATTTTTATTACATAATTAGTGTAAATAAACTAAACAAACATTATTGACTAAAGAATAAATGGTTTGCTTGGTCAGGTACCACTATACACCTTAAAAAGGAGAAAAATATGGCTAGCTAACTCTACCCGTATGTAACCCATGTTATAATTTTTTTAATGAAAGTAATGTTGTGGGGTTTTCATTCTCCATCTTATACTTCACTACACTTGGTGGATTGGCCCTCTAGGAAATGTAGGGCCTCTTAGGTCTAAACCTTCTAGAAACTACTAATCCTAAATCACATATCTCTAATCCTAAGTCTATTATAAAAATTACATCTTTCAAAAGTATAAATAATACTAATGAAATAGAGGTTATAGCAACATACATGTGGGGAAATTTTGTGACACTACATAGAGTTTAGGAATTTTTTATTTGGATGATCAAAAATTTCATTAGGGAATAAAAATATTATTTTAAAAGATAAACATATTATCCTACAATGGATTCGATCATTTAATAAAAGACTCCTAAGACTAATAGGTCGTTCATGTACCAGAGAGTTTTTCGCTAAACTATATGAAAAGTAGAACATGGTTTATTTTAAACTGGGTTAATGGTTCCCTATAAGGGCTCTTATAGTTAAGTACATCTCAAGAAGAGTTTGTTCATAAGAATACTCTCAATTTAAAAAAAATTATTATTTTTTAAGAATTCTAAGCTAGTTTTTAAAAGAATGATATTTAGAATTTCAATTGGGATTGATCCAAAGTGGAAAGAGTTCATTTATGTGGCCAAATGGGATGAAGCAGGAAATGTCTGTTGATACTAGGATGCTCAGTAGGACTTTTAACTATCTTATCATTAGGCTTTAAATTTTAGAATTTAATTTATATTTTGAGTTGATATTTTCTTAGAAATTTAGGGGTTAGATCCTAGCAGCACAAGACTGCAGAAAATGCCAAGGGCTGAAGTTTTACTCAACATATGATGCTTAAAATCCTAAGTTTATATGTGCTTCTGACACAAGTTAGATACTCATCCTAGTTTCATTTTAAGAATTATCAGTCATTCCTCTCTCTTAAATGAATTAACCTATCCATGACTCTTCTGGATTTACAACCCACCTAGAAGGGCTACCAGCTAACACCACCTAAGCATATTTTAAATCGATGACATTAAGTATCATGTATATAAGATGGCTAGGTTGTTATCATTTTACAAAAGAATCTAAGAGCTTAGACTCACTCCCTAATCCCTAAGATCTTCTAGAGTATGAAATGTACAAGCTAATGCACATTTTGCAAGTTTTTATAGGTTTTGACTCATGGTTCATTAAAGGTATTATGCATGCATTTATATGCATAAATTCCATGCAAATTAGTTATGGGTCAAATCAATAAAAGAAGGCAGACTTTCCTAAGGAGGTGGTCATCCTCACAAGTCAGATGCCCCTTATGTGCAATGGGTGAAGCATTTCAAGAGTTAAAGCAATATTTTTGCATGATTTTTTATACTAATTATTTATAGTTGATTTTAAGTATTGCTTAAGGCTTTAATTTATGTGAGGTTTTGAATTTTATTATTTTTGTATTTAAGTTATTTAGATTTATAATGGGTAGAAAATTTAATATTCTTAAGAGCCTAATCATCTAGGCATCCATCACAGGAAAGCACAACATAGAAATAAATCTAGAAAAGCAGGTTGATTTTTTTGAACACCCAAAATAAATCAAGAAAATTTAAATTTAAATTTAAATAAAGGTCAATGCGGTCGTGTACTACTGTACACCATGGAAGAAAGTAAAATAGGTAGTCAAGCTCTACCCTTATATAACCTGAGTAGAAATATAGTTTAGACATATGGGTCTTCCTACCATGATAGTCTCCTTCTTCAAGGACTTCCATTAAATTTCAAAGGGGACCTCTACACCATCTCTTGACAGGTTTAACTCATGCGAATCTTGGACACCATTGATCATCACATAATTCTAAGCACAAATTTACATTTCAAATTAAAAATAAATCATATGCCTTGCAAAATATAGATCAAAAAATACAAACAACACACGACAGTTATAATTCACAAACACACAGGCATAGGATTTATTTTGTAGAGCATTAGTTATTTGTCAAGCCAACCTGCCATATTGGGCTATGCTTAAGGAGTTAAACATACCTACTAGAAAATAATATTTTTAATTTATTTATGATAACAATCCTTTCTAGCATATCTCCTAGCAGAATACAATATTAGTTTTAAAAATAACATTATATCATCTAGTCTAACAAAAAAAATAATTTTGGACTTACAGGCTAAAAGAACACACCACAAAGACATGAAAGGTACATCACATCATAGCACAGAGTATCATAGATTAACCTAACCTAAGTCTAAGGTCCATGATCTAATGATCTAATGTGTGAAGGGAATAGGCTTGTGTAGCAAAACTTTGCTAGGCCATTTTAGTTCAAGTTTCAATTTTGGTTTTGAGTTTGTTTGATTTACCTTTAGATGGTTTCAATTTAAATTATTTAATGATTTGTTTTTATTTTCAAGTTCACTTTTATTTTGTTAAAGTGAAGTTTATGAAGAGTATAATAGATTTCACTTTTGGCTAGAACCCATCCTATTCAACATCCTAACCCATAATGGAATGAAACCTTCATCTTAAGATGAATATTCATCCCAAAGGCTTAACTAAGATCCTAAAGTATATTAATTAATCTTTCTAGATTCATTTAGATGATTTGAGTTAAAATTTAGTTTGGATTAAAGTTTTGTAATTTTTTATTCTTTTGGAATTTGTTTCATCAATTCATTTCTCTAATTCGATTATGTATTTATTCTTGGTTTGACTTGTTCTCATTTGATTTGAATTATTTCATTTGTTTCATTTGATGTATAATTTGAATTATGTTTAAGTTTGTTGAATTTATATTCATTTGGTTTGATTTATGTTAACCTAAGATAGGTTAGCATTTTAATCCATTCTTAGATTACATTGATTATAAAATTTATGGTTTCATTAATTATTTGATTATGAGTTCATTTGCTTTAAGGTTTAATTAAACTTAACTTTTCATTATTAGTTTCATTAATTCTTTAGTATGGAAGTGAGCAACTTCTTTTATTTAGATTGTTTGAAGATTTATCGTTAAGTTTTATGATGTTAATTAAGATTATTTCAAGTAATTTTATTAAATTTGTGATTAATAAATATTTTAATTTATTATTTGATTTATATCGACCTATTAATTTGAAATTTTAATAATTCCCAATCCAAAGGTCAATTGAGTTTGAAATTTTTTATGGTAAGTGGGATTTTTTGCCAATTTCATATTTCCAAAGTTTTACTTTAATCAAATTCATAATTAAGGTGTAAGTAAGGTTTTAATTATTTCACTAAAATCTAAATTAAGCTTAATTTATTGAAGATTATTTGGAGATTTTATTTTTCTTGATTCATCTCCAAAAGATGCATTCATTGAGTCATAATTTTTTTGAATTTTGGTTGATTCATTATGATTTTGTTAAGTTCTAGTTAATTATTTGAATTAACTAATTCAATTAATTGCTTAATTAGAGCATTTTGTGATTTATTAAGTTTTAGTGGGTTTCATCAGTGTAATTAAGTTCATTAAGGTTTTTTATGTTGATTTAAATTTATTTGATTCATTTTTATGATTTATTTCATATAATATTAATTAATTTATTTAAAATTGAAGTGTAGAGTTTGAAATTTGATGTTTCTTAAATTACATTGCAATAATTCATGAAAATTTCTCTTGAGGTGTGTTTTAACTTCAATTTAGTTCCCCTAAGTTTCATTTCAATTGGATTAATGGTTTATGATTAATTGATTTCATTTAAAGGCAAATTTATCTAAAATTAATTTAGGATTTTAGGTTTAATGGATTTTACTCATTGAGGTGAATCCATAGAGCCGAAGTTTGTATTTTTTGGATATATATTTAATTTTCTATGATTTTTTTAAGTTTTTGATATTTTTTAATGATTTTTTAATTATCTAAAATTGCATTTACCACTTTAAAATGGTGGCCCAAAGTGGTGCCTTTGCCACATGGCATGGCATCATTGGGCCTCGCGGATCTTGCATGGTGACCAAGTTAAAAGCGGCGCATCATGGGATGAATCTCGAATATCCGATAGAAGATCACACAATCCTGATTTATTCTGTGGTTCCCTCAAGGGACTTAATCAGATCGTGCAGTTAGATCTCAGCCATTTGTTCCAACTAGAAGGAACATATGACAGAGATCATTGCTCGAGTGTCTTCAGTGAAAGACGGATGTCGTTCATCAAATTTGACTAACTTTCAGCGATCCAAGGTCAATTTCGAAGTGATTTCAATTGCAAAACTATCAAGAATTGATTTGCAATCAATCTATATGGTTTGATCCTCATGGGGATAAAATTTTCTTGATAAAGACCTAAATCAAATTCTCTATAGTTTGGTTGTGAGGCATACCTCAATTCCTACAATCTCCAGCCTTGGGATCAACTTGAACAACTTTTCTTCGATATGATGAAGCTGTGGACATGATTTGGTGGCTTGCCTCACCACCAAATGCCTTGAAGACCAACATGCGACAATTTTTCATTGGGTTTGGCCATTCTCTAGCTCACCGGTGGTGAGGGATAGTGGTGAAGATTCATTGGAGCTCTCTTCGACCTCTAGAATATGTGTTGAAAAGTTCAATTTTAGGTGAAACACTCACCCTAGTATTTTGCCATTAAAAGATAATCGGTGGCCACCAGGTTTGGTCAAATTTTGGCGTGTCGATGATAAGGGGTTAGGGGAATGCTTCACTTCTTCTTCTCTACCCTTTGTGAGTAGTTTGGGATGAAAGAGGGAGAGGAGAAGCTCCCCCTCCTCTCATTCCAATATGACTGAGACCCATGTATGTGAGCTTCTAAGTGATTGGATTCCAGCCACTGGCAGTGAGAGAGTTGGCCAAAGGGTGGATTTTGTCCCCCTTGGTCTTATGAGTATATTGGGATAAGAAATTGGATGGGAGGAAGGCATCTCCTCCCCTTTCGTCCCTTAGTCGAGAGCAAGCCTCTCTTGGCTTTATCCTTTGCCTCGTCTTCCTCTTCTTCATAGAGGAGACTAAGTCTCACTTTGCTTGAGGGCTGGTCAATTGATTTTCAGCTTTAGAACCATCCTCTAAGAGATGGCCAAAGGCCACTTGGATAAAATCCATGGAATTTATCATGATGGGAGGTGGAGGAATCTACCAAGTATTTTTACTTGGTTCAAATCTTAACTCATTTCCCTTATGTTTCATTTATAGCTTTTAGCATCACCATCATAACCCTTAGGTTAGTGTGTGGCTTCCCAAATAAAACCCAATGTGAGTTTGAGGTCAAATCCAAACACATTTTAATTGGGTTGGACATTTGAACCCAATTCAAGCTTTTGAATTCAAAGTATTCTTAATTTTGATTTAATTCATTTAATTTTGGATTCAATCATATTTTATTGATGATTGATTAGGTTTTGATTTAATTAATTCATTTAAGATTTGAATTAATTTTGAATTTCATTTCACCTTAACCCATTTAGGCTTTAGATGGATTAAGCTTGATTACAATTGGGTTCAAATGATCCATTTAACTCAATTGGATTTTTTTTGGACTCTAATCATACTTGATCACATATGTAAGATGATTTAGAGTGGTTAATTTTATTTGATTTCAATTTTATTTTAATTTGAACCCATTGGAGCAAAATGTGTTTAATGGGTTAAGCTTGGGTTTCATTTGGGTCAAATGACCAATTTGACCAAATTGGAATCGATGCTGGGTTGAATTTTGTTTGATTATCATTTCAAAATGATTTTGAGCAATCAAATTGAGTTGATTTCAATTTAATTTTGGTTTGAACCTAATATGACCCATTTTGGTTCATTTAGACTAAGTTGTCTAATTAAACTAAGTAAGGCCTAAATAAATTTAATTTTTTTTAGATTCATGATTAAACATATTTATTTGGTCATTTAGAATATTTGGAATGATTTCATTTGGTCAAATTTTGGTGGGTTGACCTTTGACTTTATGGGACTCACCTGGTCAAACCTATGTCAATTGGGTTGACTAAATTTGACTTTGATTAGTGTTTGGATTCATCCATTTAATTTAATTTGATTTCATTTTAAATCCAATTCAAGTTTGGAGTTTGGGTTGGGTCTACCTAAGTCCATTAGGTTAGATTAAACCTAAGGAGGGTGCGATAAGTCATTAGATATAGTATCCTAAATAATTAATTAGGAGATTCCTAATCTAAGATTAGGTGTCCTAATTATTGATTTTAGAATTGATGTTAACCTCATCCAAAAATGAGGTCAATAATACATACACATGAAATAATTATATTTCATACATTCGAGCATAGCTCTAAGCCTTGGGTCACCAGCCCACTTTTCCTAATGGATTATGCTAGGGACCTTAAGAAACACCTGCAAGAAAAAGCATTTAATTATTATTATTATAGTAGTTTTTAAGCATAATCTCCTATAGAAAAAATTAGTAGTCTAATATCACTCTAACATCTGAACTACACACATATACTTTAACGTCTAGTCCAAAAATATTACACCACAAAAAAAAAAACAACAACAACAATCCACAACAAAACACCATCCTAACCTTAGTCTAATATCAGTGACTTAACATTCTAAGTGTGTACTAAGGCTGTATGGCAAGTCTAAGGTTTGATGTTTGAATTATTCTGAAAATGAGTGTTTAGATTTTATCATTAAGGAATATCATACTTCAAGTAATTAACGATTTCTTTAAGTGAATTTTGGGTTTCAATCGATTTCTTTTGATTCTATTTGAATTTTAGAATTTTAAAGAGAGGGAAGAGAATGGAATCCACCTCGAACCCTACCTTAAGTTGAATTTAAAGATGATTTTTATGATTATTTTATATATCTTTAATGAAGTATTATATAATTCTCAATTAAAACATATGTTTGGATTCAACTTAAGTATTTTATGAAAATATAAAAGAACATCTTAAGATTAATAATGAATTCAAACCATATTTAATGGATTTGACTTAAAGTGATTTAACAATCTCTTATATATATACACATACACTAGTATGTTGAATTTATATAAGTATGTGATATTGTTAAACAAGAGAAGTGAGGTAATTAAAGATCCCCTTGGGACTACCTAAAATTTTGCGGTCCCAAGATATCTAGACTATATACTTATTAAATCACATACATAGCACATGTATGTAAGTATAAAGATGAATTATAATAATTCTAAAATACTTGAATGCATATTTGAGAGAGTAGTTTAACTTTACTTTGCATTTCACTATGAACTTTAGGATACATGTCACTATTAGATTTGGGAAGTGAGGTAATCAAAGACTCCCTTAAGACTACTTAAAGTCTTGTATTCCCAGGATGTCCAGACTATATACCTTTCAAGTATGTAGATCATAAATATAGGATTAAATTTATTTTTAGTAATTTAGATTAATTTAGATTCATCTTAGTAAATATTTTAGGTTTATTAAACAAAAATAATTTGAAATTTACTAGTGATAATGGCAACACTATTAATCCAAAGCACACATTTAAATGAAAATTTATTTGTTTTGAAATATAAATGCATCAAACATATGAAACATAAATTTATATAATAATTGAAGCAAATTAATTAAACATTACTAAAAAAATCCTATTTAAAGCCATGAACTCTTAAGGTCATTAATATAGAGACGATCACACTTAAGTCTAATCAAATTCATTAAGTGTTGATTTTGGAATTTGACTTATTTTAGCCTAATGAGGGGAAAAAAATATCTGAAATTATCCCTCAACCCATATCTATTCATTAAGTGACTCAAAAGCGATCTAAATGAATTTTATGAATTAATTAAGATTAAATTATTATTTTAATCAATTATGCCCAAAAGAGTCCAAATTTTTAATTATTCCCTAAACATAAGCCAAAATTATGGGAAAATTATTGAATATGCATAAACATAAAATAAACATGTCCTAAAAGATCTAATGAAATCGGGCTTATATTTAGGGGTTAATTGAAGAAATGGGGAAAACCCTAAATCATCAATTACACTCAAAATATTCTAAACTAATTGGGGATTTTGATTTCATTGGAAACCTCTTTATTAGCTAAGAAATATAAAAAGTTTGGTCATAATTTTTGAAGAGCTAGACTAATCATTATAAAATTTCTAAGCCCTAGAGAAATTAATAATTTAATTAATTATTTAATAAAAGCCCTTTAATCATGATTTTCAAAAAAAGGATTAGTTACCCTAATTAGCTTCTTTGGTCACCAATATTATTCTAAAAGTATTTCAACCTTCATAGATAATTTCATGATTTTTTAATTATATAAATTTATTAAATTCATAAAATGGCCATTTAGGGTTGAACAAAATTGGAATTTTAAAATTACACAACCAATTGATTTAAGTGGTAAAGGTCATTCCATTGGACAATAACCCAATGTTTCCAGCCAATTAGCCAAATAATAGGGTTTTAATTTCACTATTTAAATAAAAATTTAAACCCTAATTAGTCACTATACTCTTAATGAGATTTTGAGTTTTTATTTTTCCTATATTTTCTTCTATCTAAGTTTTCCATAAAGAGTTTATTTATTTTTTTAGATTTTTATATAATTTGTTATATATTTTTTTGAAGTTTTAGCTATTTAATTTAATTTTGGACCTAATTAATCGATTGACTCAGTCGATGTTGTGTTAGCACTTTCCATGTAGCACCATGCAGTTCATTACTTAAAATGTCTCGCATGGCATGATGATTCAATGGCGAAGGACAGAATTTCTTCTCAACCATTTGATTATGAATCGAATGATTGAGATTAATTTAGTGGATTAATAGAAATTAAATGAAAAAGTTCTAATGTGATTAAACACATCCATCATTTCCAATCACACGGAATGGACGGCAAATAATCTCATATCAACCTTCAGTGAGAGACAAACATTGTTCATCTATCGCTACTTGATCAGAGCCTGCTATAGCTCATTTAATGTTAGAATCAACTCCAAAATGACTACGGAATGAATCTATGGGGATCTTGTGACATGATTCACGTCCAATGCAAAATCACTTCATAAACAACCAAAAATCATATTATTTTCTACGGTTCATCAGAATATACTTTGCCAGAGCTAAAGACTGTTGTCCTATTGATTAAGGTAGCTTCATTTAGTTGAGATGAAGCACTATTGAAGAAGCTGTGAGTTGCCTCCTCGCTAGTCAGTCTATGTACCAAGTGCCTTTGTGAACCTCGCTAGGGTTGGTTCAAGGAAGTCCTCCAGTGCTTGAATCGAATGGTTCTTGATTCATTTTGACTCATTAGAGCTAAGAGAAAGGTGTGAGAAGGTTAATTTAGGTTTGGTTGCGTTTTAGTGGAGTTGGATGTAAGAGTCATTCGGGTTTGAGGTGGTGCTAGTCTTGTTGATGATGGGGTCCTTGAGAGGCTCTGTAAACATGGCGGACTGAGACTTTTGTTGTGAGAAAGGTGTGTGAAGAGTTTGGATGAGAGAAGAGGTTTATTCCCTCCTCCACAAGTGAATCACAAAAGAGGCTCTACGAACATCGTGGGAGCTTATCGAATAATTGGGGTGGCTAGAAATGGCATGGGATTGATGAGGTGGATGTCTCTTAGTGGCTAGAAGGGTTTGTTGACTAGTGGTGAGAGAGACAAGGCTTGGTAACATAACTAAGATTTGGCCAATGTGAGGGTGACCTCTCCTTGGTCAATGGGTGATCTCAATAGCTTTGGGTCATGTTTAGTAAATATAGGTAAGCTCAGGCAAAGGGAGGGGTTGAACATTCCTATTTTAGGTTTTAATGCCATTTAGGTTGCTTGGTTCACTTCACCTTGGGTTGGGTCCACTTGGGCTAGTCAACGGGACCTAAGGATGAGTAATGCCAATTTTGGTTAGGTTTGGACTTGGTTTGGTTGAGTTTGGCAGAAATGGACCTATATAAGTCAATTTGGGTTCAATTGAGTTAGGTTAACCAATTGAACAAATTGGGTCAAGAGTACTATTGGGTTAAGTTCAAATGGTGATTTGAAACTCATTGGTGTAATTGATTCTATTTAATTTAGGTTAGATTTGAGTTTAGTTCATATGGGATCATATGGGTCAAATGAGTTAAGTTGACCAATTTGATCAAATTAGCTAAATTAGGATCGATGGGAGGTTGAGTCATGTTTAATTGATCATTTGAGAATGATTGAAGGTTTTTTATTTGAATTAACTTCAATTAAATTGAGTTTTAGTTCAATTTGACCCTTTAGGTAAAATTCAAAAAATGTGTTAATTGGGTTGGGTTGATCAAATTAGTTTTAAGTTTGAAAAGTGTTTAATCATCAATTAATGAATAATTATAGGCATTGGTTCAATCCAACTTTGCTTGGATCAAGTTTTAGCTTAATTTAACCCTTTAGGTCAAATTTGGTCAACTTAGGTCAAAGGGAAAAATTTGCTCAATTGGCTTCAATTATTTACAATTGGGTGATTGGTCATGATCAATAATCATTTTGGGAGTGATTGTATGGATTGATTTGGTCCAATTTGAATTGAATTATCATTTGACTCTATTTAGAATTTTTGGCCAAATCAGGACAACTGAATCAATTAGATTGATTGGGTAAATTGGAATCAATTGAGGCTTGAAATATGATCAATAACTAATTTAGAAGTGATGGTTTTTATTGGATTTAATTTGGATTGAATTAAGATTTGGTCCAATTTGGGTTTGGCCAAATTGGGTCAAGTTGGATTAGGTGAATCAATTGATCAAATTGGATTGATTGGAATCAATTATAATGCATAATCAAGTGTTTGAGATGGTCATAAGGCTTAGATTAATTCAATTTGTCTTAAATCAAGTTAGATTATATTTTGACTCTATAGGGTTAAATTGGGTCAACTTGGGTCAAGGGCCAAATTAGTTCAATATTTTTCAATTAGATCATAATGAAGCTTCATTCAAGTTCAATCGAGTTTCAGGAGGGTTTAAGTGAGTTCAATTTCAAATGGATTTGATTAATTTTGGGCTTAGCCCTTCTATACGCAAATGGGTCTTATTGGGTCAACTTATCTAATTATCCAAATTAAACCTTAATGGGTTAAGTTAGGTTTGAAATAATTTGGTCTTGGTTGAAGTTAGATTTTTAGTCAGCTAGTTATGGTTTGGGGTTTGGAGTAGATAGGTCTTGTCTAACCTAAGTCGGGCTCTAATCCTAAGATTGAACCCTTCGAGTCATATAGGCTTAAGATTGGTGTTTATCTAGCAACTAGAAGTGTCTTAATTCTAGGGAGCCTTATTGCCTAGAGCAAATCCTAGGTCTATGGAGATGATTGTTAACCTCACTCAAATGTGAGGTCAACACTCACTTCAAAAAAAAAAGTCATACAAGGGACAAGGTATAGATGTTATTTTAAACTCATTAGATTCATCTTGTCAATTATAGGCTTGAAATTGATGTTGATTGAACTACCCATATCAATCTATATATTTATAATTTAGTAATTAGCAATCATTGTAGTGATGACTACCATGTCATTATATGGGGTTGTTGACTCTAGGTTAGTCTTTCTTTATAAAGCTATTAAAGATAATCTTCATATTTGGTGTTTAGGACATGCTTCCAAGTTCATCTTTCTTATTTTAAATTCTTCAAACTTGCTCACCATAATAATTCCTCATCTCCATGAAATATAGTGGGCACTACTCTCATGATATGAATTGTACGAGCTAGTGTAGGCTCATTATTATATTCCACCAATACTTCCTTTTAAAGTCTTCTCATAAACTATTTTCACTTCCTCGCTTCAATGAGCTCCTCAACCAAGCCTTCCAAATGGTAACACTTTTTAATGTCATAGTTGTGATCTCGATAATAAGTAAATTACCTCAATAGATGATGAAGTACTTCATCAGTCCTCATTGAAGTTGGCAACTTAAAGTATCCTTTATTTTGGAAGGCTTCAACTAACATGGTCATTAATATGCTTTAAGATATAAGTGTTGGTAAATGATATGATTAGTTTGCCTAAGGGGGAGTATATTGTAAGGTTGTGAGTAGGTGGAACTTGTCTATACTCATGTCTATGCATTGGTGCTCTCTAGAGTTCAATTGTGTTGCCTTCCCACTCTTCTCTCCAATCTTTATATCTGAACTATCCCCATTGATAGCTCATGTGGTGACTTCTTGGCTGAGTCACCCTTATGATTGGCCTTACAGGATGGTGTGAGATTATTGTACTCTTTAACATTCACATGATTAGTAGTGAGTTCTAATAGCTTTGCTAATTTTGTTGTCTATTGAAGACAAAGGGCATATTTAAATGGACATTCCCTAAGGCTTTAGGAAATTATAGCTTGTGGTACCACTAGCTCCAAGTGTTTGACTTCTAATTACTCTTTATGGAAGTATGTGATAAAATTTCTAATAATTTTTTAGGCTCTTGTCTCATCTATAAAAAAGCTTGTAAACTCTACCACAGCTTCTAGGTATTGGATTAGTAGTAAAAATCATTTTGAATTCACCAAAATATGTTATGACTCCCACAGGATGACGTAAGAACTACCTTATGGATGACACTTTGAAGGCAGTTAAAAAGATTCAATGAATCAAAGCATCAACCAAGTCTAACAACAAGGTGGTATACTCAAAATATGCTACATTGCTAGTAAGATTAGTCTGTGAAGGACTACAAATACGGCACCAAAAACTTCTACAGGGCGTCTCTTTAGTGATCTCTTTAGAGAACACATTAGCTAATGTCGCATTTTCCACTCACCTTTCTATGATATCCTCATCGACTAGGTTATAGGACTCATCATTGATGTTGTGTGTCATCGTCAATGCTTTTCTATGATGTCTTATGTGGCTAGTAGCTGAATCTAATGGCCTTTAATTTCCTTTGTCTTTAGTGCATCAACTTGCATCCTCTCCATGACACCTTAGACCAAGAGAGTGATGTGATTCTTTATATCCTTCAAATCTTGTTGGGTGACAAATTATTGTGTACTGAGATCTATGGTTACCAAGTAACCCATGTATGCTATACAACTTCGTTGAGTGCTTGACTTCTTGATATTCTCCATTCTTTCCACACCTAAAAGAATGTTGAATCCAAATCTTTTTAAAGAGATGGTGTTGAGCTTTACTGGAGACTCATTGAAAATAGGACAGAGCAACATGGTCGAATAAATCAACAAATATAAAAGGGAAGTATTAGACTAAAATAATTAGTTAAAAATAAATAGCTACTAGGAATAAAATATATCGATTAATAACCAAGTATAGAGAAGTGTCTTCCCTTTTTTTCTATAGGGCCTAAAGGGGCAATTAAAAATACAAAATAGTTGAATGATTACAATAATTGTGACACTTATATAGATATTTGTCATCGAATGTGATGTTGACACATATATAAGTAATTTTGGGATAATAACTATTGAATATGTGTTTGTAGACCACTCACCATAGCTTTAGTGGTTAGACAAGTATGCAGTTTTGAGTACTGAGTCCTTCGAAAGTAAAAACTTTTGGAAGGAAAGAGTCTCAATGGTACCATCCCATGTGAGGTGAGTTTCCTTATGATAGTCACTTGTATAAGGTGAGTCTTCTTGTAGTGGCCTCCTAAGCTTCTTAAGGTGAGCTATGACAACTTGGTGGCATCAAGATGGTGACTATCCCAAATTTTAGTTTGCTCTCCACTAAAATGGTCTTTGTAGCTTTGGTTGCATGTGCGTCCTATTTGTTGGCTTCTTGTCTTCTAGTAAATGTTCTCATGGGATTTTCAGATGTGCACTCATGACAACATTGCCATGGCCTTTGGAACTACTGATTATGAGCATAACATTCTCTACATCAACAATGGATTTCCATATACATATTAAGCTTTGAAAATTATAATTCACACAAAGTTAACCCCAATCAACCTAGAAGATTTACGTTCTCAACTATCATGAAAAAGTTAGCATTGCCACTATGATGGCCAAGAAAAACTTCTTAGTCAATCATTAACTTGATTTGGCCTCTACTTGCAATCAAAGCATATATTATTTCCTCATAGTCATGGCTAAATCTCCAATTTCAATTACAAAAAGGTAATCATTTAACTAAAATAGAAGAGGACAATCATATGTTCCTTCCCCCCCCCCTTAGTAAATTCTATGGAAAGATAGGCCACCTAGTCATAATTTCTTAGCACCTAACAAACCTTAACCACCATGGTCCTAACCCACCATCTTAATCTAACTTCTAGTTGCTTTTTTTTATCCAATTAAAATCTTCACTTCATACCATGGTAGAAAACAATCCCTAAGCCATTGGATCTAACTTAAATTATATCCAGTAGTCCAAGAAGTGTCAGACGATAAACCATATACAAAAGTTCAATTTAATGGTTCTCTTTAATTAATTTTTTTTTATTTGAATTGCTTATTATGTATCATGCTTTAAAAATATTAGGATAGTCACTAAATGAAACATTGATTCTTGGAAAACTCTCAAAGATTTATTTACTTAACTAAATAAAGTTTTAAAAATTAATTTATTCATTACTTTAAATTATTAAGATATCTAAAGATGTTGAAAATCTTTGAAACATAGAAAGATAGTGTAAAAGAGCTATTTGAAATGCCAAAAAAAGTTCAAATAAATTTGACTAAAAATAAAAAGATATGAATTTTTAAATCAATGATACACTATTCAAAATTTATAAAAATTAAAATAACTATTTAAAAATTATATAAAAAAATAGAACGTTAGAAACATAAATCCAAACCTTTTGAAAAGTTTTCATATTTTCAAAATTAAAATGAAAAAGTTATATAATTTGTAAAATGATTAAGCATTGTTCAAAATTACAAAATTAATAAGTATATGTAAAAAATTATGTCAAATTGAAATAACAATTGTAATAATAATTCTAACTCATCATAAAATTTTCATTTATTTCTAAACTTTTTTTTTTTGAATTTTGAAATTTAATTAATTATTATTTAAAAATAAAAAGTAAAATTATATATGAAAATTTATGAAAAAAATAACAAAACATTGAAAAAGTAACTTAAGACTACTATAAAATTTTCATGATTCTTTAAATTAACATAAGAATGTTATGAATTTTTAAAAGGAATTAAACACATATGAAGATTAAAAAACTAAAATAAATTTTAGAAATTTTAAAAAAGTTCACAAAGTGTTTAAATCTTTAACATAAGTTTCGTATAAAACTTTTATAATTTTCTATAGTAATCTATGGAATAAATTTAATTTTATATTAAAATTAATAATTTAATGAATTAAAATAAATATTAAAAATTTATTAAAATTAAAATAAAATTTAAAATAAGCACTAGTTCTCATTACAAAATTATCATGAAGTTTCAATATTAATATAATGTTCAGAAACATTAAGTTCGTGTTATACATCCCCAACACATCCTCTTAACCCAACATTATAAGCTTATTCTCTCAAAACATTGTCAAATTTCTCCCATTTCTCATGAACTTCTTTCTACATATAGTCTAACCACTAATAATAATCTTTCTATTACTTTTGATGCACATGGTTAATGCATTAAGAACTGAAAAATAAACAAAAATATGCCCCCAAATAGCAATTATTATGGTGTTTATTCCAATTTGTTTGACTTAAACTTCTTCAGATAACTTGGTTGTTCTAACCAATTGTCCCTTACCACCCTTTGGCAACATCATCTCAAACATGTTAACATCACTACCTTAACAACTATACCTGGATAATATACAAAAATCGATGAATTTCTCCCACATGACTTTCCTATTTTTCATGTACTTCAATAAAGAGTCATAAGTTTCTTTGTCGTTCTACCACACCTTTCTACAAGCCTTTTAAGTGAATACATTTTGATGCATAGGATTCACAACCAATTATTACCGCTAAAAGATAAAGATATTATATTTCATTTACTGATGATTTCTAAAAATTTTAGGTGTTTCCTACAATAAATAAATTTTAAAAAATGTTTATTAATTATCATGGTTTAATCTCTCTTTAATTCTTATGTCAAGAACACTTCAATTAGATGAGAATGTGAATATAACAATAATGCTCTATGTAGTTACATTATAATATCTCATATGTCCTTACACTTTTAAGCAAAATGGAGAGGTTCAACCTTATTAAGAGGACCAATACATTCTTAATTGCCACCATTATTCCCTAAGTTTTGGGGAACATCTTGCATACCACCACTTATTTAATAAACCAACGCCTCATTCAAAAACATAATAAAAAAATACCCATATAAACTTCTTTATAATAAGCACCCTACTTATAACCACTTCAGAGTTTTTGGTTTTTAATATTTATACATGCTCTAACCATAATCATCCTCAAAATTTTTCGCATGATCCACTCACTACATATTTTTTAATTGCTCGACCTTACATAATGGCTATTATTTCTATAATTCAACCACTAAAAAATCATATCTTATTGCATTATGTTTAATGAAAATACTTGTCTATAAATTTGTTTGTGATACAATAATTCAACTAATCTTAGTAGTTCACCATAACAAGTAAAATAAATCTAATTTCTTTTATCTACTCAATTGACCATCCTCCCTCATCTACACAAAACCCCATAACCCACCTTTAATATCTCTTAGTATTCCATCTTTGCTACCATTATCTCCTTTAATAATTCTACTCAAAATTAACCAATACTAAACATATGTAAATGGCTATAGCTAACTTCTTAAAATAAACATCCTAAGTTAACTAGACTTAAGATATGCTTATTGTAACCCCAATAAATTTTCACTCGTGACATTAAATTGCAATTAACCATAATACCCACTTATTACTACTAGGCCAAAAAAAATATAAGAATTGTTATGAGGCATTGTAAATAGAATTCCTACCTCTTCAACTATATGGGACTTGGCATCTCTTTCCACTTTTACCCAACAAAATGTTCTTTAATCTAATTGAAACTTTAAGACCAAGTGCAAACCTAGTAGCATAGTTGCTTAATCTAAAACGAAGCTAGAAAAGTTGGCCTTTAATTATGAGCATGGCATAAAACTCATAGATAAGCTTATTACATTCACTAAGTTGCCTAGTATCACATACTTCTTACTAACGAACTTTATTTTAATTGGAATATACCATGGAGTGCATGAACCCAGTAAACCTTCATGAATAATGAATGATCAATATAGAAGTATTCAAAAATGATAAAGAAAGATTCAAGTAAGTAATGAACACACATAAGCACTAGCCTTAAGCAAGCAAGCATGAGAAAAGCCATCTAGCTAGAAGACCAACATCAAGCATCTTGACTTATATACAAAGATTCACCCATACATTGGTGACTACATAGCTAGATATTTGAATCAAATGACTCAGCCCACCTATCTTGGCTCTCAAGAATCTGTCACTTAGCATACACCACTCATACATGCAAGCAAATCCTATCTCTATCCTCAGCATAGTTCTTTCTCTGTACTATCCATATGTAGTTATCTTTTTCCATAAAAGGGGGAATTTTTGAGATGAACAAGATCCTCTTTTCTCTAGCAGCTCTTGGACTACATAGAGAGATTCTTCTACTTTGACCCTCTAATTGTGCTTGTACTCTCAGATATAGTGGAATTTACATCCTTTTCCAGCACTTTTATATTTTGTTTACTTTATCCCACCTAAATTTGCCCTACTTCTTATATGCTTAAGTGAGGTTATTCATCATTTTACAGTCAAATTTAGATTTAACATCATTTTAGGTTCGATGAGTGTGGATGATGCTAAGGACTAGGAACCCAGTACCAAACTAAGTCTACCCATCAGCACAAAATAACTCAATAGCCTTAGGGGCAAATGCACAATAGTTTGTCATATAATATGACTTGAAGGATAAGGAGGATAGGATCATTTACATAGTTTAAAAAATTATGGAGTTGATGAAAAATTCAAATCTAAGGGTCAAGAAAGAATAATGATCCTTTGATTTGATGACTCATTGAACTCAGTATCAGAGAGAACTGTCTTTCACCAATGATAAGTCTTACCAAGTGAGTGAAAAATTAGTCACCAAGAAACAAGAAAATACAAATACCACCAATGCCTTTTCTAGGAGGATCATTGAAGCCCTCTCCACTAGAGTCCCTGATTCCACACTTTAAATCCTTTATTGGTCGCATCACTCCTACATACCATGTTGCATACTTTGAGTTTACTACATGACTACTACACTAAGATAATATGATGAAATGGCAACTATTTTTTTATTACTTTCTAAGAATTGGCTCTCTGATGGCTCTTATGTACACATTTGAACTTATTACTACTTTTGTCTAGTCTAAGAAAATGTTCCTAATAAAGTTCATGAGTGCCTAGAACCCTTAAAGATTTCTCAGGCTTTTTTATAGATGAGATAGAAGACAAGCTACTCCCTTAAAAAATTTATTACTCTCTTATGAAGGGAAATGTTGGAAAGAAGATTTGGTGCTAGTTGTCACACAAGAATCACTCTCTTAGGGCTTCAAAGTCATTCCATTCAGATATACTCTTAAGTTTAACAACCCAAAACATTCGTAGAATTTATGGAATTAGAAAAAAATAATTTGAATGATGAAAAATACATGAGGTCGCCCATTCAGCATTAGCGACTCATTGAAGGTACTCAGCAAAGATGTCACATCTAGCGCAACTCTCTGAGGATAATCTCTGGGTTTACAAGCATGATAGAGGAAAAAAAAATTCATATTCGATAAGAATAAGTGTTAATGCATAGACACAAGTTTAGGGATCTAGTAACTAGTCATTGTTGGCCTCATTTTTGGATGAGATTAATAACACTCTGAAAATTAATCATTAGGACTCCTAATCCTAAGTTAGATGTCCTTTAGTACTTACGACATCACACTTAATAATCTAGTGCACCCTCTTTGGATTGATCTAACTTAATGGGTTTAGTTAGATTCAATCAAAATCTCTCACCTAAACATACACTACTCCAAATTTGAAATTAATCAAGCTTAGATTAAGGTTTGATTAGGGAACTAAACTTAATTACCTTAATTAAGCTAAGAATCATATAAACTTGAAGAAATTCAAATTAAATCCAAACAAATCAAATAAAAATAAATGCATGTAACCATGATATAAAGTTATAAATCCAAATCCAAACCAAAGGTCAAAAATTGGTCAACCCTTTTGACATGAGTTTGACTTGTGTGGGTCCCACCAAGTCAAAGTTTGAACCACCAAAATTTGATCAAATAAAATCATTCCAAATGGTTAGGATGATTATATGAACTTACTTAAACATGAATTTAAGAGAATAGAAGTCCAATGTAGCCTTAATTAGGCTAATTAGGTTATTTGACCTAAATGGGCTTATATGGGTCTTACTGGTTCAAACTTAAATCAAACTCAAATCAAACTCAAATCAACCAAATCAATTGTCCAAAATCATTTAAAAATTATTATTGAACATAAACTAGCCCACATTGGGTTCGTTTGGCTAATTTGGACATTTAACTCAAATGAACCCAAACTTAACCCATTAAACCTAATTTGGGTCAAATGGATTCAAATTAAAATAAAATTGAAATTGTTTGATCCAATGCATCCCAAATTGCTTGGATTAACCTAATTGAAAAGTAAATAAATTATAATTGAGCCAAATAAACCATTTGACTCAATTAGGTTCAGCCCAAATCCATATGAATCAAAATGGACTAAACCCAAAGTAAGCAATCAATAAAATTCAATTCACTGAAACCTTTGATTAACAAGATCATTAAATGGACATAATCCAAGCATTGATCTAAAGCAAAACCATCAAATAAAGAAACCTAGATCAAGCTAATTGAAAAATCATTAAGTGGCATAATTCAAAGGGATTTTGAACCTAATCTTCAACTAACCTCCTTAAGATGCAACCAAATCTCTCCAGAATTGAATTAATGTTGATTTCCAGCCAACATTAAATCATTTAATCAACTCCAAATAAATCTAAGGCAATAGAATATGCCATGGCAATGGGATGATGCATGGAGACAAAAAGAACTTAAGTCATTACTCTTTTTCCCTTAAATCATCCCACCTCTTTAGCCTTAGACAAACAGTAAGTGGCTAGTGAGCCATGTAGCTAGCCTCCAAAGTCCTCAATCACACACAGCCAACTAAGAGGAGGAGAAACTAAGCTTAAGAGGCTAGCTTTAATAGCAACTTCACCAAGAGAGATTTTGAAGTGAAATTGACTATCCCACCATCTTCCCCACCTTGCACGAAAATGAAATTGATCTTCCCCTGATTCCCTCACCGTCGGGAGGCTGGAGAATGACCAAAGCTGATGGAATCCAAGTCGAGCTTGGTCTAGGAGCTGATCCATAAAGAGGCAACTCAATTCCTTTTATACACGAGCTTCCCACATCATTCCATAGCTATTGGAGTCAATTCCACCGCCGGAGATCGCCGAGATTGAGGTATGCCATTAATGACCTCCCTGAAGCTTTCAGTTTTGCTTTATTTTGAAGGAAGTTTGATCTCAAGTGAGATCAAACCATTTAGATCTTCATGATTTCATCCGCTGATCGATTTGGCATCAAAATCACGTGATTTTGATGGTAAGGTGGTCAAAAATCATGCAAAAATGATAGACAACTCTTGACCTCTGTCGTCATTATAGGTGATAAAATCTCCACCATGCATTCCTTTGATAAGGAACAGATTGCCAATATTTAACTAAATTTTTTACTAAAACTGATAAGAGGAACCACATATCGAATCACGATCATCCGATCTTCGATCGAACAACACATAATAAACCCATGTCATGCACCACCACTTTAACTTAGACCCACATGGATCTCGCATGGCCCAATGATATTATGCTGCATGGAAAGGAGAGCACCATGTCGGATCCATGTGAATCCGATGAACCTAAATTGATAATTCCAATTTTTTGAATTAAAATTTTTTTAAAAAATGTATAAAAATTCAAAATTTCATGAAAAATTAAATATAAATCAAAAATTGTAAATTTGGGCTTTATATCCTCCTCTTGATGAGAGGAATCCATTAAAATTAAAATCCCCAAATTATATGGGGGTATTTTGGCTTAAATTTGGGTTTGAATGAAAATTTTCAAATCCCTAATTAGTCCCAAACTATTGATCAAAATGAAACAGAACTATGGGGAGTTGAATTTATGTTATGATACACATTAGGTAATTTTTTCATAATTTATTGAACAATAAATCTTAATATCCAAACTTTCAAACCCTAAACCCTCTTTTTCATAAAATAAATTTATAATAAATGAAATAAATAATATAAAAGAGTCAAATCAACTCAAAACATCATTATATATCTACTGAACATAAAGAGATGATTGAAACCCATTTTAACTTAATAAATCAAAAAATGGGTTAATTAGGCCATTAGTTGAATTAATTAATTCAATTCATTAACCTGAACTTAAATAAATTATAATAAATCAACTAGATCTCTAGGAATTATGAATGAACCCTTTTTAGATGCATATTCCAAAGGGGGATCAAGGAAAATATTAAACCCCTAAATGATTCTCACTAAATTAAGCATAATTCAAGTTTTAATAAAATAATTAAGACTTTAATTACACATATGATTAAAGTAAAACTTTAAGAAAATCAAATTGGCAAAAAAAACACCACTTGCCATTAAAATTTCAAACCTAGTTGACTTTTGGATTGAAAATATTTGAATTTCCAAGTATCTAGGTCAATTTAAAGAAAATAATAAATAAAAAATCACAAAATTACAAAACTCGTAATACAAATTTAAAACATCATAATTGACACAAAAATAACTAAATAAAAATACCTAAGTAAATTAAAAGAAAAAGGACCCAAATAATCCTAAGTTAAGGGTTATGAATAAGTGAAAATATGAAATTTAATCATATTCTAATAATAAAAATCTCTTAAACTATAATGAATCCGTTAATAAACTTAAATTTAAGCAAATTAATCTCTAAAGTTTATAAGTCATCAACTTATGAATATACTAGAGCCATTTAAATTAGGGAATAAAGTGACACAAATGCAAATATAGAAGGTTAAGTGTAATTGAACATGAAAATAACCATTCTTTAAACATAGGGTAAGTTGAATAGAACTTCGAATAACATAAAAATCTAAGATTAACATATGGAAAATTTAATGCACATGAAAATAACCTTTTTTTAAAAACTCTATAAGTCATGATGAATAAGGAAAATTATATTACGCTAAGTGTTTTGACATAATCATCACTCCCTTTAAATTAATTAAAATGAATTAAATTATTCCATAATGCATGAAATATATAACTTGGAATCAATCATTTTAGTCTAAATTCAATAATAAACCTTAAACAATTTCATGAAATTAATAAAATGAAATAACTAGGAGATGTTGTAGTTGTCCCCTGTGAAGCCCATTGGAGATCCCTGAAGAAGGAGACGATCCTAGAAAGAAGACCCATAGATCTAGACTAATAGTTCTACACCAAGGTGTATAAGGACAGAGCTCGGCTTCCCATTTTCCTTTCTTCCATATAGAGATACCCAGCCGCATTAGCCTTTATTTTAATAAAATTGGTTTGATTTATTTGGGTAAAATCAACATGGTTTTATAGGTTTCGTTCCGTCTCGTGCTTTTTGTGATGAATACTTGGACATAAGCTCACAAAAAATTAAAATTTTTACACAATTAAATATAATTAATTAAAATATAAGAATAATGAAATTCAAAATCTCACATAAATTAAAGCACTAGGGAACAACATAAAATCAATTAGAAATAAATTAACTCTAAAAAAATCATACAATAATATTACTCTAATCCTTAAATTGGGCAATTTTATCCATTACACATAAAGGGCATTTGACCTATGAGGATGACCGCCTTCTTGGGGAAGTTTGCTTTTGATTTTTGATTTAGCGCATGAATTTCTTTTAATTACATACCATATAGGTATAAATTGCATACCCATGGCCTAAAATGATCATCAAGTAAAAATTTAAAAAAATTTACAAAATGTGCATTAGTTTGTACATTTCATATTGTACATGATCTAAGGGATTTGGGAGTGAGTATAGGATTCTAGATTCCTTTCTTAAAAATGGAATAGCCTAGACATCTTGCATGCATAAGACTTGGCATCATGAATTTAAAATGTGCTTAGGAGGGTTGTAAGTCCAGAAGAGTCAGGGATAGTTTAGTTCCCTCAAGTGAGAGGAATGATTGATAATTTACAAAATAAAATTAGGTTGAGCATCTAACATGTGCTAGAAGCACTTATAGACTTAGGTTATGAAGCATTCTTCTTGGAGTAAGTCTTCAATCCTAGGTATTTCTATAGTCTTGTGATTCTAGAATCTAAGCCCTCGACTTCTAAGAAAATGTCAATTCAAAATCAAAATTAATTTCCAAAATTTAAAGCTTAATTATAGGATAGTTGAAGTGCTTACTAGGCATCCCAATATCAATGGACATTTTCTACTTCATCCTATTTGGAATCCAAAATAACTCTTTCCACTTTGGATCATTCCCAATCAAAATTTCTAAAATATCATTCGATTGAAAACTAACTTAGAAATCCTCAGAAATAATGACTTACTTCTTTAATCGAGAGTATTCTTAGGAAGAGACTCTTCTTGAGATGTAATTAACTATAGGGGTTTGCCCTTATAGAGAACCATGGACCAAGTTTAAAATAAACCATGCTTTTCTTTCCATATAGTTCAGGGGAAAACTCTCTGGTACATGAAAGACCAATTAATCTTAGGAGCCTTTTCTTAAATGATAAAATCAATTCTATAAAAATAAGTTTATTCTTTAATGAATTATTTGAACATCTAAATAAGAAATTTCTAAACTCTTATGGTTTCACAACTTTTTTCCACATAGTATATTTTCTGGCAACTCCATTGGGGAATGGTTCCTCTCTCCATCTTTAGAAATAAGTTATTATTTTTATAATCGATAATGTACTTGTGTTTACATGAGTTAAGATTGCCTTTCTTCCTATTGAATATCTCTCCATTTCATACTTGGTAGAGAATATTCAACATCTATTAAACAAAAGAGAGAGAGTATAGAAATATCCCATTTGTGGAAATCAAGTAGAACAATTTTATAACCCCCTCTATTTTCAAAAAAAAATACTTTTGAAATAATTTTTAAAAAATTCTAGCCATAAAATTGGCTAAAATTTTCTAATTGTTCAGAAGCATTTCTTTAACTATATTTTTGTTATTATTCATTAATTCTCATTTAACTTTTGTTATTTTTGTAAATAGAAATGGTTGGACAATTATTCTTTGCTGTTATATCTAGGATAATTTTCTTTTTGGATAGTAGCAGACTAGTTGATGGCCCGTTCAACAAGTTTGGAGCTGGTTTTAAAAATTTAAATATCACTACAAATGGAGTGACACTTCCTCCTATTGTTGAGGCAACAGTTAAAAAAATAACCTATCTTGGAATTCTCTATTAGACCTCCTCCTGATTTTGCTGAAGGTAGGAAGGTAATTGCATAAGTTATTTAGAGGATTTAGCTGGGTTTTGCTCATAAGAAAGTTAAGCTGCCCACTTCGAATGCATTGCTTACTCTTTTTCTATCTAGCACCCTTGAGGTCGGCTCCACCTCTGAGCCCCTAGAGATGATAAAGAGTCAAAAGAAAAAATAGAGGTAGAAGGCTTAGAAGGGTAGCCCTCAAGGAGAGAAAATAAAAAGAAATACTGGATATAGAACTAGCTAGGGATAGAGATGGTTATACCCTCCCAAATACTTTCCCTCTCTTAAGTGGAAGAAGATATCACCTTTTGTCTACTGCCTAAGGAGAGGTGGAAATATCCAAGTTTGCGAGTTCTCCACCTCACCCCTTTGTTCATGCAAAAAAGAATAATCTCAAACTATTAAATAAAGAGTCACATGGTAGGCTATGTCATATCCTTCACAAGATCCCTGGACCCTCCTTGTATAGTAAGAAGGAGTTATTTAGCGCAATGAAAGATCATGCATCAAAAAGCTTAGAAAAAGAACTCTTAGGTAGACCTACCACTTCCCAATACAAAGGGCCCTGGAAGGCGATCGTTCCTTTTAGAAAAAAAGTCTCTTATTCTGTGCCTACAGCACCATAGCGATATCATCGCCCTAGTTAATTATTGGCATGGTACAAAGATCAATTTGTTAGTCTAGGGAGAGATAGAGTCTATCCTAAAAAATAAACCAAGAGTTTATGTCAAGAAGGTTCCACTAGCTCCTGAGCCTAGGGTACCTTTACCACCTTTGCCACCCTCATCTCTAGAGAAAGTACCTGTAGATAAGCCTTTATCATCTTCACCTGGTCCTCGAGCTGAAGGTCCCTCATCATTGTATGTTTCCATTAAGGAAATGGAGTCTCTTCATCCATCTCCTTATGCTAGAGAGACTACTGATAAGTTTACCTTGGCTTGGGACTCGACCTTGAGAAAGTCCCTGTTGCCCAAGGGGTCATGAAAGGAGAAGAGTCTGAAATAAGACCCATGGATATAGTTGATGAGTTTAATATCATTCTCAATAGCAATGGTACTCCATTTCATTTGTTTAAGGAAGAAATGGAATCCATTGTCAAAGAGGATGAAGAGAATGAAGAAAAGAAAAAAAATGCAAGAACATTATGATTTAGAACAGGATGATCTATTAGGTGATGATTTAGAAGTACATATAGCTCATATTTATATGGTAGACATTAGATCACCAAAGAAAGAACATAATGAATCATCGAAAAATTTTGCAATAAATCCCATTTAGTAATTGATCCTCCAAATACAAAAGTAGGATGATCATCAGCTTCGATGGAAAAGAGGATGGAGGAAATGATTGCTACTATGCAATCACATTAGAGCATGATCCCCTCTTCTTCCTGACCTCATCAGATTGAACAACCAAAATTAACATGTCCCACTGATGATTTGAGGTTTAATTTAGAGGAGTATCACAAGAAACCAAATCCTGTCAATGATGTACCGTCTGCAACTGAACTAAAATCATTTATGGAACAATAGGCAAAGAAAGCCCTGACACAATCATGAGGCACAACCTTAATTCCAAATGATAGACCCTAACTTAAGGAATATGATTTTTTCCCTACCCCGAAGGATTCATGTCTCCCTCCTTCAAAGTATTCAACAGGACTGGAAATTCCAAGCAGCATTTAGCTCACTTCTATGCAAGTTGTTGCAATGCTGAAGGGAGTGATGCTTTATTATTCAGATAATTCATTAGCAGCTTAAGAGGAGTTACTTTTGACTAGTATGTAGATCTGCCCAATTGTTCAACACGTACTTTCACTAAGCTAGAGGGCATGTTTTTAAAGAGATTCACAAGAACTCAGGACTACATCAGTGTAGGTGACCTAATGGTAAAAAAAACAAAAGCCTGGTGAGTTGTTAGTGGACTATATCTTGAGATGGAAAATCCTCAATCTCAAGTATGAACCCCAACTGTAGGAGTATAATGCTGTTGAGATTCTCCTCAAGAACATCCACGATCTCATCACCTTCTTGTTAAAAAACTTTACAATTAAAACCTTTGAAAAACTTCTAAATAAAGCCTCTAGACTATAGGAAAAAGTCCCTAGAATGACTTTGATAAAAGATTAGTCTTTTATAGAACAATTAAAATTTTGGAAGCTTCTAGAAACTAAAGCAGGAAATGTCTCTACGGCAGACAGGAGAAAGGCTCCCATATAGATACAGTCAGAGCGGCCTTTATCCTTTAGGCCACTGTAATATTAGATATCATTATCTCTTAAGAAGGTTCCAACCATCCCTTCTTCTGAAAGAATGAATAGAACATATTCTTTCAAAAAAGAGGCAGTGTGAAAAATATTCAAAAATTTGAAAAAGAAGCTAGATTTCAAACTACCCGACTCGAAAGGCTTGAGGAAGTAGGAAAAGTAAATGAACTTAACTACTATCAATACCACCAGATGTTAGGGCATACTATTGAAAATTTTTTACATTTAAAGACTTGAAAGAAACTACAAGAAGGGGTTGGTGATCATACCAAAGGAATACCTGATGGACCCTATACAAGGGTCCATTAAGGTTAGCATAGGTGGCTCAACTTCTTCCAGTACTCCTTCTACAAATGAATGAGATAGATCTATTTCTTTCTTCTAAAAAATATATGATGAAAAATTTTAAAAATGCTATGCATGATCTGACGAAGACCTAGAGAAGATCATACAGTTTGATCCATCAGAGTTTGGAGACCGAGTTCCACCTCTACCCGATTAAGCATCTTTAGCTACATAAAAGACTAGAGAGTGTGGTGAGGGAGGGACATCTATTGTATATGATAGAATTTTGTATGATAAAATTAGAAAGGAAAAAAACCTTATATGTCTTTATCCTTTTGTACTTATTTTGAAAAGATAAATAAAAAGTTTGCCTCCAAAGGCATTGCATATATTCTTGCTATTTATAATAAACATATTATTGAAAATGATGAAAAATAAAGTGATAGAAAAAGAAAATTCTCATGATGTATTTTATGTACCAGGATCAGATATTGATAGTCATATGGAAGACCTACGAGGCAATCCTCTTAGCATAGAGATAGAATTATCAGATTTTGATCAATCTCTAGAGAAGGATATTAGAGATGAGAATCAGGTTGACACAACCCTTGAAGATATTACTGAAGTTAATCTTAATAACATAATACTTTTATCACCTTGCCTACCTTCTCCTCCTAAAGACAAAGGAAAGGAAATTGTGGATCAAAATTCAAATCTAGAACCTTTGCCAAAATAAAAAGTAGTTGAGCCAAATGCTCCTAAGGTCAACTATAATATTTTAGCCCATCTCAGGAAACTTCTACTAGGCTGAGTATCTATGACTCTCTTATTATTTTAAAAGAAATGAGAGAGTTATTGGTACAAGCATTACTTGATCTAGAAATATGCCTGACTCAGCTGACAACAACTTCCTCTGATGAGCCTTGCTACTTCAAAAAGATCCCATGAGTTACTTTCTATAATGAGGATCTACTTTTGGGCACTACTGATCAAAATCATTCCATTTACATTTCTGTTAAAATAGAAAATATTTGGTTGTCAAGAGTTCTGGTAGACCATGGCGCATCAATCAACATTATGAACTTCAAAACATTGTCATTCTTGAAGATAGATACTAGAAGACTTAGTTCAAAGAAAATGCTACTGAGGGGTATTAATGAAATTGATGAAAAAGCTTTAGATTCAATCACTCTATTTTTGGAAATAGAAGGATTGAAAATAGAAGCTAAATTATATATCATAGACTCAAAGACATCCTTCAATGCCATCTTAGGTAGACCTTGAATTCATGAGTATAGAATGGTTCCCTCTTTACTCCACAGTGTCTTAAGTACATTACAGATGGAGTGGAATACAGTATAAAAGGAGGCATACAACCATTCTCCATTCAAGAAATTAAACTTTATGAACACATGGCTTATTTCACTCCTAAGAAGTCAAAACATGATTCTATGGAATCCAACAATATTGAGGCACCAAATAATGCAACAAATGAAAAAGAGAAAAAAAAAAAAAAAGAAACCTCGAGTGATATAGATTGATTTATAAACCAATTTTGATGAGGATTCTAATAAAAAATATTCCTCGATAAAGTTTGTGATTACATTAGAATCAGATTGTGCTGAAGCACAAATTAGGGCATTAAAGGATGAACTCGGGCTTTCCATATTTAAAAAATTAAAGAAATATGTGAACAATTTGACTTTAACACCCCCTGTTCAAAATAAAAAAATATCAATTGGAAGTCAAAGTGGCCCCTAACTTGACAGGAGAAATGGAGAAGTTATCAAAGTTTTACTTTGTACCCAGACCTTCAAGCTCAAAAGAAGATATAATGTTTGAAGATCTACTTTCAAATAAAATAATAGAGCTTCCTTTTGACTGGTACTCTGAATGTGTTAAAAACTCTATGAAATGTGGTTTTATTGCAAAAAACTCAATGCATGAAAAGCTTGTGGAATACTAAACAAAAAAACTCAAATTCCAAATCTAGCATTGGGTTTGATATAATTGAACCACTAGATGATATAGAACATTGTTTAATGATAAGCAACCAACTAGAATTAGATCAAATATTTGAAATTCCTTTTAAATCTTTAGAGGAATTATGCATAGAAATAACAAATGAATCTAATGATTGCTTGTTTCAAAATGTTCCTCCTGAGTTTGAGGAAGAAATCAAGTCTACTATTGATGAGTTAAAGGAGGTTAACCTAGGAACCACTAAAAAACAAAAGCTAACATTCAATAGTACTTTGCTTGGTCTAGAAGATTTTGAAGAGTCAATCACTTTACTCGAATACAAAGATTGCTTTGCTTGGAGCTATGATGAAATGTCAGGTTTATCTCTAGGAGAATGCACTTGGAGAATGCACCTGGAGATTAAATAATAGGTAATTGCTAAAGTGAAGAAATTGATTGAAGCTGGTTTTCTAAGAGAAGAACAATATCCTAATTGGCTAGCTAGCATAGTCCCCATAAAGAAAAAGAATGGTCAAATACACATTTCTGTTGACTTTAAAGACTTGAATAAGGCTTGTCCTAAAAATGAGTTCTTGTTTCCAATACTAGAACTTATGTTGGACATAGCCTCTTTGCATGAAATCTTTTCATTCATGGATGGATCACCTAAGTATAGCTAGATTAAGATGTCTCCAGAGGATGAAAAGCATATTCAGAACTCCTATAGGGATTTTTTGTTACATGATTATGTCATTCGATCTAAAAAAAAATTCTAGGGCTACATACCAAAGAGCCATGTCTAGAATATTCAATGACTTGATTTCCAATCAAGTCAAGTGTAATATCGATGATCTAGGAATAAAAAGCAAAGTAAAAGAAGATCATTTATATGATTTATGGATCAATATTGAATGGTTGTGCCACTATAACCTAAAATGAACCCATTGAAGTGTGCTTTTGGAGTAACTTCAAGAAAATTCTTAGGGTTTGTAGTGCGGCACCGTAAGATAGAAATCTATCTAGAAAAAATAAAAGGTATTATAGAAATGCCCCTACCTAGAAGTCTTACACAATTAAGGTCATTCTAGGGAAGACTTGCATATTTAAGGTGATTCCTATCAAACTTATCAAGAAGATGTGAACAATTTATGGCATTAATAAAGAAAGATTCTAAATCATTTGGGATGAAAAATTCCAAAATGTGTTTGAAAGCCTAAAATAATATTTGATGAATCCTCTTATTTTGGTTGCTCTAATTTTAGGAAAGCCACTGATTTTATACACTACAACTTTAGATGAATCTCTTGAGGCTTTATTAGCCCAAGTAAATGAAGAAGGAAAAGAAAATGTTTGTTACTATCATAGTCATAGACTCATTCTAGGTATCTAGCATATTGGTCAATGATTCTATTGTAATTTGTGATCACTTACATTTCTCTTTGTGCTGTAAAAGGACAAGTCATAGTTTACTTCTTAGTAGCACATCCCATACCCAAGAGTTCCCCTTTAAATGATCATCTTCCAGATGATCAGATCATGACATTAGAGTGTGAACCTAATGCCACTTGGGAGTTATATTTTGATGGTGCATCAACATCAATAAAAAATAAAGAATTAAATTTATCTATCCCAAGGAAGGCTGAGATTGGGTTAATTTTTATAATCCAAATAAAGGAATGATGAAATATTCCTATCATCTGGATGATCCTTGCATAAATAATGAAGCTAAATATGAGGCTCTTATCACTGGATTAGTGCTAGAAATCCTTATGGAAATAAAAAAATATAAAGATCTTTAAAGATTCTCATCTAGTTATAAACCAAGTGACTGGAATCTATAAGGTTTTGCATCCAAATTTCTTTAATTATTATCAATACATGATGGAAATACTTGAGAAAATTTCATATGTAACTCTGTATAGGATATCTCATACTAATAATTATATTGCAGATGCTTTGCCTAAGCTTGTCAAAGAAATCATATGCCCTAAAAAGAATCTATTTCTATAGAGGTTCAAAATCAATAAGTGTTATCTCCTATAGATTTAGATTACATGAATATGAAAGTAGAAATGCAATGGATAGCCACTCTTACCAAAGGTTAAGAAGAATGTGACTGGAAGCATCCATTCATTGACTACCTGCATAAGGGGAGGTTTCCTATAAACAAGTCCCTAAAAAATCAAATAAAGAAACATACCTTGTCTTTTGCATTAATTAATATATTTTTGTAGGTCATTCGATCAAATATGGCTATATTATTTAGAAAAGTAAGAAGCTCATAAGATTATGACTGAGATACATTCTGGATTATGTAGTGCTCACCAATTTGGAACTATAATGAAATTAATAATTAAAATACTTGGAAATTATTGGCCATTGATGTTAAATGACTATATGGAAATTGCATGTCATTGCCATAAATGCCAAATACATGGTGTAGTCTTACATCTGCCTCTTATTGCACTACACCCTACCATTGTCTATTGGCCCTTTAAGAGTTGAGGTACTGACATTATAGGGCCTATTGACCCTCCTTCATCAAAAAGGGTGTCATTTTATATTAGCTGCAATAGATTATTTTTCTAAATGGGCTGAAGTGGTACCACTGAAAGAAGGAAAGGCATATCATGTGTTAAAAGTCTTTTAGAAAAATATTGTATATCGATTTGGTGTTCCTCATTGAATCATATCTGACAATGGTCAGTCATAAGATTGATAGGAGATATTCGACCATCTATTACCCTAGGGCAAATGGATTGACTGAAGCATTCAATAAAACTTTAGTATGAATTTTAAAAAATATACTTGATCAAAATAAATACTAATTGAATGAAAAGTTAGTTGAAGCCTTATGGGCCTACCATACCACATATAGAACACCAACTTAGTCTACACTGTATGGTTTGGTTTATGGAATTGAAGCAATTCTTCCATTAGAAAGTGAAATTGCCTTCATTATGAATAATAGTCAACAACAACATTAAAATAGAATGAAATCATAAACTTTGATTGGAAGAACTTGAAAAACTTCAAGGAAGATGGTTGAAAGCTCAGCAAGACCTCAAACTATACCAATCACGTATTGTTAAACCACTTGATAAATTGATTCATCCTAAAACTTTCCAAGAAGGAGACTTGGTCTTGGTTCTTATACAACCAATTTTAGCTTGTCGTAGGATCGACAACAAGTTTGAGCCTACCTGAGAAGGACCATTCATAGTGGAAAAAGTCTATGAATGAGGTTCTTACCAACTTATTATGTTTAGTGATAAACACTCAGTGCCACCAATCAATGGACGTTACCTAAAGAAATACTACATGTAACTTGTACTTTATTTCAAAAGAATGATGATCGATAAAATAAAATTTTATTTCTCATTATTTCTTTTGTAACTTTGTTCAAATTTGAATATTATCTTTTTTAGATTCTGTGCAATGACTTGAAGTCATATTTATCTTATGTGGAAACATAGAATGCAATATCTTTTTATAGGAGTAAACCTCTTTAGGGCACCTTTCCCACACATATCTTGAGTTGGAAGAAGGCCTTTCATGGAATCCTCCTCATAGTTTATATAGGTTTGGAGCAAGCCTTTTATGGCATCATTCATTTTATTCATAGGTTAAGATAAAGTCATTAAAGATACCTTCCCTATCAAATTGGCTATTTATATTAGGAATAAGTCATGAAGACCCCTCTTCTATTAGCCAAAATATTGAGGATTAGAATATGTCATTAAGACCTTTTTCCTCTTTCATAACTAGCAAAGTTGGATTAAGCCACTGAAGGCCCATGTTAATAGCTATTCATATAGGTGTAAGCCCCATAATAGGCATTCTATTAAATGATGAAGTTAGGGTAAAGTCATTAAGACCCCTACTCTATTAGTAAAAAAAATTAAGGAATAGGATTAAGTCACTAAGACCCATTTCCCTCATTTAAGTTATTCAAGTTGGAATTAAGCAATTGAAATCCCCTCCCTGTTAGTTAAATTTCATTAGACTCTAATTTAAGCCATTATGACCTCTATTCTAATTTCAAATGAAAGAAATGTATGAATGGAATAAGTCATTGAAGACCCCATTCCTATAGGCTATCTAGGTTAGGGAAAAGTCATGAAGACCCCTTTCTTAAAAGCCAAAATCCTAAGGTTTAGAAATAAGTCAATAATACCCCCTCTTCCTTATTATAACTATTTAAGAAGACATAAAGCCATTGAAGGCTTCTTCTTAATAGCTAACTAGATGAGATTATGTCATATAATAAGCATCTTGTGTAAAGATGAACTTTTTTAGATATACTTATAGATGCTTCTTTAGTTTGGTTAGTCATTAAAACTATCCCCTTGGCTAGTTAATGTAAGTAGATATAAGCTCCTAGACTTTCTTTTTAGTATAGCTATTTAAAACCTATAGGATTCAAATCTCTGATAGTCAAGGAAAAGTCTCTCGAAGATACTTTCTTTGGATACCATAATTAAGTTAGGATAAGATCTTTCTTTAGATCTACTCTTAACGACATATTTATTCTTCTTAGAATTTAGCAAACTAAAATCTCTAAGAATGAATCAATTCAAATTAAAATAAACTTAGGAATATTTATGCCTACCCTTCACAATCAAATCTAAAACATAATTTGAAATCGAAATCAAATTCTAAAATTAAACACCTTCAAGCTCATGCTTGTAGCATTGACTAGTTCGGTCAACCCAATATATGCAATGTACTTTGGATAGTCCACTACACATATTGGGAGTCCATTTGTTGATCTCATTTTTGGATGAGATTAATAACACACTCAAAAATAATCATTAGGACTCCTAATCCTAAATTGGAAGTCTTTTAATTAAACACTAAGGACATCACACTTAGTGATCTAGTGCACCCTCTTTAGATTGATCTAACTTAATGGGTTTAGTTAGATTCAATCTGAATCTACAACATATAAACATACACCACTTAAAAATTGAAATTAATTAAGCATAGAGTAAGGTTTGATTAGGGAACTAAACCTAATTTCATTAATTAAGCTAGGAATCATAAAACTTAAGGAAATTCAAATTAAATCCAAACAAACTTAAATCAAATAAAATTAAAAGCATAAAACCATGACATGAAATTAAATAAATCCAAATCCAAACCAAAGGTAAAAAATTGGTCAACCTTTCTTGACTTTGTGTGGGTCCCACCAAGTCAAAGGTCAACCCACCATAATTTGACCAAATAAAATCATTCCAAATGGTTTGGATGATGATATGGACATACTTAAATATGGATTTAAAAAATATAAGTCTAATGTGACCTTAATTAGGCTAATTAGATCATTTGACCTAAATGGGCATAAATGGGTCATATTGGGTTCAAACCCAATTCAAACTCATATCAACTAAAATCAATTGTCCAGAATCATTTGAAAGTGATTATTGAGCATAAACCAACCAATCAATAGGTTTAATTTGGTCAATTTGGTCATTTGACTCAAATTAACCTAAACATAACCCATAAGCTGAATTTGGGTCAAATGGGTTCAAATTGAAATAAAATTGAACTTGTTTGATCCAATGCATCCCAAATTGCTTGGATTAACCCAATTAAAAATTAAATACATTATAATTAAGCCAAATAAATCATTTTACTCGATTAGGTTCAACCCAAATCCATTTGAATCAAAATGGGCTAAACCCAAACTAAGCTATCAATAAACTTCAAATCCTTAAAACCTTTGATTAACAAGTTCATTAATGATTAAATGGACATAACCCAAGAATTGATCTAAAGCTAGTCCATCAAATAAAGCAACATAGATCAAGCTAATTGAAAAAGCATTACGTGGCATAATTCAAAGGGATTTTGAACCTAATCTTCAACCAAATCTTTCCCAAACTGAATTAATGTTGACTCCCAACCAACATTAAGTCATTTAATCAACTCCAAAAAAATCTAAGGCAATAAAATATGCCATGGCAAAGGGATGATGCATGAAGACAAGAAAACTTGAAGCCAATACTCTTTTCCCCTTGAATCTTCCCACCTCTTTAGCCTTAGGCAAGTGTTAAGTGGCTAGTGAGCCATGTAGCTAGCCTCCGAAGACCTCAATCACCCACAGCTGACTAAGAGGAGGAGAAACCAAGCTTAACAGGCTCAGCTTTAGTGGCAACTTCACCAAGAGAGATTCTCTAGTAAGATTGACTATCCCATCACCTTCCCCACCTTGCATGATGACAAAACTGATCTTTCCCTGATTCCCTTGCCATTGGGAGGCCGGAGAATGACTAAAGCTCATAGAATCCAAGCTGAGCTTAGTCTTGGAGATAATCAATAATGAGACAACTCAATTTCTTTTGCACGTGAGCTCCTTATAACATTTTATAGCTATTGGAGTTAATTCTACCACTAGAGATCACTGGGATTGAGGTATGCCATTAACGACCTCCCCAAGCTTTCGATTTTAGTACTTTCAAAGGAAGTTTGATCGAAACTGAGATCAAACCATTTAGATCTTCATGGTTTCATTCACCAATATATTTGGCATCAAAATCACGTGATTTTGATGGTGGGATGACCGAAAATCATGTGAAAAGAACGGACGACTCTCAGCCTCCACCATCCATTCTTTTTATAAGGAATGAATGCCCGAGATTTAGCTGGATATGTGATTAAAACTAATAAGAGAAATCATGGATCTAATCACAACCGTCCGATTGAAGATCGAATAGCTCACAATAAAACCACGTGTGCCACCATTTGAACGTGAATCTGTGTGGATCCCACATGGCGTAATGACACGAAAGTGCGTGGAAAGTGATGCCACGTTGGATCCACCTAGATCTGATGGCCTAAATTTATAATTTGGGTTTTTGAAATAAAAATTAAGAAATAATGCATAAAAATTCAAAAATTTATATAAAAGTAAATTTAAATCCAAAAAAATACAAAATTGGGCCCTATGAATTCCTTTTGATGAGATGAATCCATTAAAATTAAAATCCCCAAATTATATCGGATATTTTGGCCTTAAGTTAGGTTTAAATGAAAATTTTCAAATTCTAATTAATCCTGAACAATTGATGAAAATGAAATAAAACTTTGGGGAGTTGAAATTTATGTTAAAGTACACATTGGGTAGAATTTTCATAATTATTGAGCAATAAATCTTAATATTTAAAATTTCAAACCCTAAACCCTCATTTTCATAAAATAAATTAATAACAAATGAAATAAATGATGAAAAATGATCAGATTAATTTAAATCATCATAATACATCTTAATGAACATAAAGAAGTCATAGAAACCCATTTGAGCTTAATAAATCATAAAATTGCTTAATTAGGCCATTAATTGAATTAATTAATTCAAATAATCAACCTGAACTTCAATAAATCTTAATAAATCAATGAGAACACTAAAAATTATGAATGAACCCATTTTGGATGCATATTCCAAAGGGGAATCAAGGAAAAATTAAATCCCTAAATTGTCTTCACTAAATTAGGCATAATTTAGATTTTAATGAAATAGTTAAAACATTAATTACACATCTCATTAAAGTCAAATTTTCAGAAAATCGAACTGGCAAGGAACCCCCACTTGCCATAAAAATTTCAAACCTAATTGACTTTTGGATTGGGAATATTTGAATTTTGTAGTCTCTAGGTCAATCTAAAGGAAATAATAAATAAAAAATTATAGAAATTACAAATCCAATAGTATAAACTTAAAACATTATAATTGACACAAAAACATTTAAATAAAAATACTTAACAAAACTGAAAGTAAAAGAACCCAAATAATCCTAAGTTAAGGGTTATAAATAAGTGAAAATATGAAATTTAATTATATTCTAATAATAATAATCCATTAAACCATAATGAACCCATTAATAAACTGAAATATAAAGTATATTAATCCCTAAACTTTATAAGTCATCAAGACATAAATATACTAGAGCCATTTAAATTAAGGAATGAAGTGGTACAAATGCGAATATAAAAGGTTAAGTGAAATTGAACATGAAAATAACATTTCTTTATACATATGGGAAGTTGAATAGAACTTGGAATAATGTAAAACTCTAGGAGTAACATAGGGCAAGTTTAATGCACATAAAAATAACCTTTCTTTAAAATCCTTAAGTCAAGATGAACAAGGAAAATTATGTTAGACTAAATTAATTAAAATGAATTGAACTATTCCATAATGCATGAAATATATAACTTGGAATCAATCATCTTAGCCTAAATTCATTAATAATTAGAATATTTCATGAAATGAATAAATTGAAATAAGAATGAATCATTAATGTAAGTGGGTTATAAAATTTAAACATAATAAATTGAATGTAAATTGCATAAAGTTAATAAACATTAATGAAAATGAATAAATGAAATTAACTTGAATTGAATGAAATACATACACTTAAATATAATAAGTAAATTAAATGCTTTCCAAAATTAAATAAATAAATGACATGAAAACAATTTAAATGAAACATAAAAATATAACTTAAAGAAACATAAAATTATTTTCTTATTTTATTTTTTATTTTTAGTTGGGAATGAAATCTTCATTTAATAAATTTGAGTATATTAAATGAACATGTTCATGTGTATTTTTGAAAAGTTTAATTTTATTTTACAAAAGAAATTTCCATTCAATAAGTGAGAATGTATTGAATAGAAAGATTCATGTGTGCTTTTTTTAAAAATTTTATGATTATGATTGTGATTTTTGGAAAAAATGATTGTTCATTTTATTTTGAAAATGAAATCTTCATCAAAGTGAATTGAAAGAAGATGTTCATTTGTGCTTTTTTAAAATTTTTTGTTAGTTTTATTTTTAAAAATCCCTACATATAACAATTATGGGAATTATTAAATAAGGGTGATAAAATTTTGTGGAAAATATTTTATTAAGTGCATTTTTGAAAAGGTACATTTTGAAAAGTAAAGTTCTTATGGAAGATTTATTTTATCTTTATTATTTTAGAATTAACCTTTCATGATAAGGAGGAAGTCTTTAAAATGTTTTCTTTTTAATTTAAATCTTTTCATTTTACCCATTGGAGAACCCAACGATGGTTTTAAGATCAACAAGAAATGCAGTCCTAAAACCTAAAGTGTTGGCTAACTCAACTCAAGAATGAAATGAGCTAAGTGCCAATAAAAAGAAGGATAATCTTGGATTCATACCAAAGTCACTATCGATACTCAAAGATAATGATCATTTACCAAATATGGAAAGAGAGGAACCATCCCCAGTGGAGTTGCGAGAAAAATTTGTGGAGAAAAATTCATATAAGTGGGGAGTCGCCTTTCAAATCCATCGGTGAGAACTAAAAGTGACAAGCATATAGAAATTCATCTTTTTATTATACCACGCAGACCCACAGATGTACTTATTCAAGTGATTGAGTATGTCATCAAGAAAATAGTGTACTATCTCGAAAGATAGAATCACTACAATAATCACCTCACCAATAAGGACTCTAATTCGCATAGTATTTAGTGATTCTTCCCCTACTTTACATGAAAAAGTAAATCAGGGTTTATTTTATATCAGGTTCATTAATTTCCCTATAGGGGCAAGCCCCCATAGTTAATTACATCTTAAGGGATGGGATCCCTTAGAAAAACTCTCAATTAAGGTAAATTATCGTTGTCTTTGAAGATTTCAATAGGAAAGACTATCAATCCATTAGTTTATGTTTGAAGATCAAATGGGATTAATCAAAAGAGGCAGTTATTATTGAAGCCAAAATGGAAGATAAGTATGAGATGCCCACGATGCTAGGAAACCTAGCGAGCATCTCAAACTATCCTATAGTTGGGCTTTACATTTTTGAAATTAATTTTGTTTGTTTAGGTTGAATTATTCATTAGAAATTTAGGACTTATGATTCCTTAACACAAGATTAAAGAAATGCATAAGAGGTGAGGAATTATGCATATGGCCCACAAAGGGGAGAAACAACCTCAAAACCTAAATCTAGGGATCTTTGGCGAGGGGCAAAACCGCAACCTAAATCTAAGGTGAAAATTGGGTAATTGGTTTGCCTCCACAAGAGAGGACAAACCACCTGACAGCTTTGACTTACAAACACTTGGGGGTGGCCGCCAACTAACTTCTACATGTAGGCAAGTCTTTATTCTTATGCAAGATAGCAAAGCTGCTATTTATTTAAAAAGAGACTAAGTCCTTAAACTCACTCCCTAAAGAGAGTAGATCATGTAAAGGGACATGCTTCAAATGACCTAAATCTAATGCAATTAAAATTTCATTTTATTTTCATTTTTTGGACAATTATTTTGACTCGGGCTAATAGGATTCATATGCCTAATGCATGAGAAATAAAGTTATTGGCCAAAATCAGCAAGAAGGGAGGAGGTAATTTTCCACCATGGTCTCCATTGGCAAAGGTGGAAGCCTCCAATCAAGAGGAAGAAATAAGATCTGCATGATATTATAAAAGAAATGCTCGTCCAGCTAAGGGGTTGCTAATTCTTTTATCTTGATTTTAAATCTAAGCTTTAGCTGAGGTTATGAATTATTTAATTTTTTATTTTGAGTTGTTAAGTTGGGTAAAAGATTTATTTTTTCCTAAAGAGCCTAATCCACATCTATGCCATACATAAAGCAAGGAAGAAACTAGGAAAAGCATGTCACTTAATGTACAAGCTAAACAAATTATTAATCAATTTATAAAGCTAATCGCAAAAAGAATAAAAGGCCATTGTGGTCGGGCACCACCGCACAAACCCCAAAATATCAAATTTGGGAAGTCGAGCTCTACCCTTATACCACTGAGATTAAAAATGAATTAAATTATAATTAAGCAAGGAATTCATTGTTATGAGGGACTTCAAGCTTTATTTCTTCTTTCTTCTTCTTTTCTTCTTTCCTCTTTGGTTCCTTCTTTTGGATGATTGGAAGGTAGATGTTCACATTCACAAGATAAGGATCTTATGACCAATGCTCATCCTAATCCCCATAACAATCATTCCAAAATCCAAATTGCATAAATTTACATGAAAAGAAAAAGAACAAAAAATCTAACTAACACCTACAAAACAAATGTTATAGCTAAAACAAACCACACAAATCCCAAACATGTATATTGGACTTTTCACCGACATAGTGACTAAGTCCACTGGATATATGCTTAGGGGTATAAAGCACCTGTAAGCAAAATCATTTATATTTTTATTTATGATAGCGCCCCTTAAGCACAATCCCTTATAGAAAAGAATAGTTAGACTAAGAAAGTCCTACCATTCATTCTACAAGCATACACCCTAACATCCAGTCTAAAATATATATCACAAAACTAAACAAATATCAAGCCATGCACCGACCTAACCTAAAGCTGGAATTGGTGACTTAGGCTAATGTGTGTGTTTTGATGGTTTGTGTGTTATGCTTAGCTATGGCTTTAGGTTTAGATTCCTTAAGTATGAAGAACAGATTCAACTTAGAGGAGGGTTTCATTTAAGTTGTTTAATTATTTTGGGTTGATTTCATTTCATGTTTTGATTTGGTTCAAGTAAATCCTACAATTAGTTATTAAGTTATGAAGAGGGGGAAAGAGGAGCTTCTCTTTCCTTCCCTAACTTAAATAATTTCTAAAGAAGATTCACATTTTAGTTTTGTTTAGGTGAATGTTTTGATTAAATCTTTTAATTAATCCTAAGTTTAGATAAACTCTAAACAAACCTATTCAAAAAGAAAGGCATTTTAATATTAAATAAAATGAATCAAAACTCACATAACACACATTATTTCATTTCTTCCCAACATATATAACATGCATATTGACGGACCCTAAGCATATCTATATATACAAATAAGAGTATTTAACACACTTTATGATGCATGCAAAGTAATGCATTTAAGAAAATTTAGAAGTTGAATATGCATGATTTTTTTTAAGTAGAAAGGGATTTCCTTATCCAAATTTTCACATACACACATGAAAGTAACAAAGGCATAATTGAGTACAGAGCAATTGTTAACCAGAGGTGTAAGATACAAGACCTACTTAGGGCTACTTAAAGCCTCGCAATCTCGGGATTGTCCAGACTAATAGACCACTTTCCTTAAATACAAACATATATATAAAAGAAATGAAATAGAAAATGAGAATGCAAAAGTTGTATTAATGGATTCATTTTATTTATGCAATCTATGTATGCAAGTATAAGTAACCCTTTTTAAGTGATAGCATAGAGATGAACATGATATGGAATTAAGTGAGAATTAGGTCCTTTTCAAATGAACCATATATCTCACCAAATTCCTATTTAAAACTATGCTAACAAAAAAAAGGAGAAAGGAAACTAATGCTAAGCATACCTTCATATTCTTTCATACGCAAACTCACAATAAAAATATAAGTAGCATACTTTTATATTTGGTATTTGATTTATATATTTTTAAAATAATTTGAATTTAGTAGTCATAATAGCCATTCATATTTCTACGTTAGCCAACACATGCAAATTTGACATAAAGTAAATAATTTCATTTTAAACTTGAAATTGAAAAATATGAATGCATGAAACCACATGACTTACAAATTTAACATGTTGGGGAAAGATCCAAAGCAATGAAAGCATGTAAACAAACTTGCTTCAATTAAATTCTAAAGACATACTTATGGATTAGGAAAGATTAAAATAAATCAAAGTGAATTCAATGTGATTTTTGTTTAATTTGAAGTTTGATTTAATTTTGAAAATGTGAGATGAGTTTGCTGTTCTTAACCCACTCCCACATGTGTTTGATATTTTTGTTTAATTTTTAAACAATTAGATCTATTTTTATATATTAATTAGGTTAAGGTATGAATTAAGTAATTTAATTAACCCTTACCTACACCACCTTAGAATAATTAACCAAAAAATTATGAGCCAATGAGATGATATAAAAACTCACAAGGATTAAATTTTTAATGCACCTAATAAGAAAAAGGTCTAATACAATTTGGCTCATAATTAAATGTTAATTAAGCTAATAGGTTTAGCTTATGTAATTTCGAAACACCCTTTCACACATATGAATTGGGTTTTGATTTTCTTAATTGAATTTAGGCTATTGAACACCTAAGCATCTACCCACAGTAGAGTAATTAAGTTCTAGAATTTTTATAACTTTTAAAAATTAATTAAGGGGATAATTAATGAATTAACCCTTAACTAAGAGAAGATTAAGGGGAGAAAAAGGGGGTTTTGGGAGTAGCATAGGGGAAATGCTCCAAAATTATTTCCTAAACCTCCTATCTACTGTATCTGACCTTAATCAATCTTAATCATAGATTGAAACTACTAATCACACCCTAATTATCCTTAATTACATAATGAGGGTAATTAAGAAATCCATATGCAATTCTTCTTATCAAACCTTCAATAAATCTTAAGAAAATTAGGGGATGCAAAAGCCATCCCCTAAATCATTCCCAAGAAGTTTAGAATTAATCAGTGGTTTAACTAAAAGGTAACTACCAAAATGAAGTTTCCAATAAAACCCAAAATCAGAGAAAATCATTATTTAAAACCCATTGAAAATAATTTTCTAGGTTGAATTATCTTTCCATATGATTTTATTTCATATTTTTTTGAATTTTGTAGAGAGAGTTATGAATTTTAGAATAGCTCACGGCACGACGCATGGCGGTGGCGGTCAGCATGCTTCACGCCGTGAGGGATTCACTTAAATGTCAAATCCCCAAAGGCGGCTAGCAGTGGATGTCGTTTAATCTCTACAGTCTGATCAAAGATCAGATGACAAAAGATCTCCCCGCGATTTTAAAACAGATAAAGGAAATCTAAACATGGAGAATTATCTCGACCGTCCATCCAAAACACGTGGATGCACAGCTAAGATCTCCCAAGTTCTTCCCCCCTTGATCAACAAAGACTAGCCATGATCTAGGGGATGATCTGAGCTCGATTGAGCTCAGATTCAAACAAGACTTAACCCATACCATCTAAAGCAAAAGAGCGGCACATCCAACGGTTGGATTCACTTGAATTGAAACTTTTCTTCATAAAGGACCAACACCTCCTATGCTAGGTAGTCAGAAAAGTTCATACCTCATCGGAGGTGATCACCGGTGCTTGATTCCCTTGGAGAACCTTCATCTGGTTGAGACGAACCTGTGTTGGAAGCATGAGCTCTTGAGGTTATGTGAATTACTTTTTGGACCAACTTCCCTTGCTCCCCTTTGCGGGCTTGATCCAATTCAACTCTTCCTTGTTGTGGGAATGCCAATGGAAGCTTGGGTGCACTCGACTTAGCTCCCTGATGAAGTGTGCAAAGGCAATTGGGTGGAAATTGTGTATGGAGAAAGTTAGCTCTTCGATTTTCCTCCCCTATTTTTCACTATTCAAAAACTGAGGAAAGGAAAATGGCTAGAGCTCTAAGAGGCTAGGGATCTCTCACTGATGGCTCCTTACTCTCTCTAATACTCAATTGAATGTGGAATTGATGGATTTGAATTCATTTAGGGAGAATATATCTTCCCCTTGAAGGATCGGACGGCCGCAAGCCATTGTACCATTTTGGTCCAATTAATCATATTGAGGAGTTCATTTTAGCTATTTTGAGTGTGCACATGGTCGGTTTGAGCCAAGAAGTGGATTACCAATCTCCCATGTGCTTGAATTTGAGTGGAAGAGGGAGTTTTAATTTGGATTTTTGACCTAAACCCATTGGGTTGGGTCCACCACTCTTCATTAGGTCCCCTTGAGCTTTTAGGAAAGCCTCAAGTGGATATGAAGAGGGTATGACCAAATTACCCATGGATTAAACCAAAATTTGTTCTATGGCTTAAGGGTATAATGGTAATTTTACTAATTTTTTACTTTAGATATGTTAGGTATGTAGAGAAATTAGATTTGGCCAAGTTTCATGAAATCTGGAATTCATTTGATAGGATTTGGCTCATGTTGACCCATTTAGGTCAACTTAGGTCAAGTTGACCAATTGGTCAAATTGGGTCAAACCAAGGGTTGGGTCAAGTTCATATGACCATTTAAAATTTTTTGGTGACTTTGGTTTGATTCAATTTGGTATAGTTTTGAATTTGGCTCATATGACTTTATTTTGGTTAAATGGGTCAAGTTGACCTATTTGACCCATTTAACATATTTGAAGGGTAGGTTTAGGTTAGGTTAGTCATATGGAGTGGATTGGTATCTTATTTCCAATCAATTTTGGTTAATTTTAAATTTGGCTCAACATGAACCCTTTAGGTCATGTTGGGTCTAAGGTCAATTGGGCTAGATTGGGTCTAGTTAGCCAATTGAGGCTTTTGTCAAGTTCAACAAGTCATTTAGAATGAACTTGATCCATTGGTTTGAATCAATTTGGCTTAGATCAAGTTTTTACACACAAAATGGGTCAACTTGGGTCAAGTGGCCAATTAGGCTTGGTTAGGCTCAAATGTTAGCTTGGTCAAGTTCAAACATAGGTCATGAGTGAACTTAGATCAATGGTTTCAATCAATTTGTCCTATGGTAGAATTCGGCCATGTTAGGTTTCATTTTGGGTAACTGTTTACTTGGTCAATCCTTAGGTTTGACTTGGTTTGACCCATTTTGGTTGATTGATCATCCCATGATGATTGTTGATCGATGAGAGGCATAGATGATTTGGTTCAATCCAATTTTGTTAGGATTTGAATTTGGCACATAAGGGTACTTTAGGTCACTTTAGATCAAGTGAGCCTAAGTAGGTCAAATGGCTTGGTCAAAGCTTGATTTGAGCTTGAGTGATCTTGTATATGGACTCATGATTGAAATATAAATCCATTTACAAGTGATTTGAAGTCAAATGGGTTTTAATCCTTTTGACAATTTCATATTCAAAGGAAGAATAAGAAAGCGTTTTGGCTTTGATTTTTAACTTAGGTTTTGATTGTTTGATTGAAGTTTGAATTTATATATGGCTTCATGATTGTAGGTTTGATTGAATCATGAGAGAAAATCAAGAGTTTGGCTTGATTTGAAATTGATTCGGCTAAGTTCAAGATCTTGACTTGAAAGGCTTAGATTGAATTTTGAGTGGATTTGAGTTTGATTTTTGGAAGTGGTTTTGATTGTTTGAATTTATATTTTATTTATATATGTGAATATAAATAAGAATATAAATTGATCATGAGAAAATTTCAAGGATTTTAGGGGGTTTAATCATTATTTAGGCTTAGTCCATTAAAAGGGAATTTTAAAGGACTTAGGAAAATTTGGAGTAGGGATTTGAATTTTTGAATTTGGTTTGATTGATTTATATTTCATTTATATATGTGAATATAAATGAGGATAAAATTGAATTATAAGAAAATCCCAAGACTTTGAGATGGTTTGATCATGATTTAGGCTAAGTCCATTAAAAGGGAATTAAGGACTTAAGAAGATTTTAAATTGGGAATTTTAATTTGAGGGTTTGATTTGATTGATTTATATTTATATTTCATTTATATATGTGAATATAAATAAGAATATAAATTAGTTTTGAGAAAATAACATGACTTTGAAATGGTTTGATCAAGATTTTGGCTAAGTCCATTAATGGAAAATTAAGGACTTGAGGAAAATTTCATGAATTGATTTGGAATTTTAAGTTTGATTTGATGGGTTTGAATTTATATTTCATATATATATGTGAATATAAATAAGAATATAACTGGATTATGAGAAAGTTTCAAAGATTTGAATTGGTTTTGATCATAGTTTTGGCTAAGTGCTTAAGAAAAGATTAAGGACTTAGGAAATTTGAACTTAGGAATTTTGATGGATTTTGATCATGGGTTTCAATTATAGGTTTCAATTATAGATTTCAATCATATGGAGTTTATTAGAGTTTGGAGAAAATCAAATAGGATTGATTGGAGTTTGACTTGAAGGAAGGAAAGTCAGGAATGGTTTAAGCTAAGGGTCGGCAATTTTCCTAACACCCCTAAGGCATGACCAATTTCTATGGATAACTCTCCTAAGTCTCTAGGGCTAGGTTGATTGTCCACCTAATCACTAGATGTGTCTTAAGACTAAGGACCTCTTTAAGCCTAAGAGAATTTCTATGTCTAAGATGGAGGGGTTGAGAGCTCATTCTAAAAATGAGGTCAATAGTAGCTTACCATGAGATTCTCTATTTAACAAATTGACAATTTTCTTTTCTTCATACATAAAAGGCCGGGGTGGAGAACTCACAATCTTGTACACGTCCTCCTCCCCCTAGGTAGTAGACAAGAGATGATATATGCTTCCACCTAAGAGAGGGGAGGTGTTTTAGAGGGTAAAACCATCCCTCACCCTAGCTAATTCCTTATCTAGCATTTCTTTTTGTTTTCGTTCCCTGAGGGCTACCCTCCTAAGCCTTTTACCCATGTTTTTCTTTTGACTCTTTGTCATCTCGGGTGGCTCAGAGATGGAACCTATCTCAAAAGTGCTACATGGGAAAGGAACAGGCAATGTCTCTAAAGTGGGTATCTTTACTTTTTTCTGAACAAAACCCTATTGGATCCTCCCAATAACCTGATCAATAACCTTCTTGCTTTCAGAAGGAGTAAGAAGAGGTGAGCTAGAAAATTCTAGAATAGGTTGCTTGTCTTTTACTCCTACATTAGCAATAGGAGCAAGAGTCACTCCATTTGCAGTGATATCCAAATTTTCAAAACCAGCTCCAAATTTAATGATGGAGCCATCAGCCAGTCGGCTACTATCCACGGAGAAGTTTATCTTGAATGTAGCAGCAAAGATTAGTTATCTAACCAGTTTTGTTTACAAAAATAATTTAAATGTGAATTATTGGATAATAATTTAAAATAACCAAAATGTAGTAAAAAAAATACTCTTGACACATTAGGGAATATTGACTAGTTTCATTGCTAGGATTTTTGTTTTTTCAAAAGATATTTTTCTTTTAAAAATATAGGACTTAAAAAACCGTCCAACTTGATTTCAACAAATAGGATAGTTCTATATTCCTTCTTTTGTCATGCTGAATATACTCCACTATAGATGGAGAGATATTCAATGAGGCGAAAGGTAATCTTGACACATGTAAGCACAAGTACATCATCAATTATAGAAATAATAACTTATTTCTAAAGAAGGAGAGAGGAACCAATCCCCAACATTTTTGCCAGAAAATATCTCTATGGAGAAAATTTCTGACACCACATAGAGTTTAAGAATTTTTTATTTAGATGATCAAATACATAAATAAGGAATAAATATATTATCTGAAAAGATAAACATGTTATCCTATAATGAATTCAATCATTTAATAAGAGACTCCAAAGGCTAATGAGTCTTTTTTATTCCAAAGATGTTTTCCACTTAACTACATAGAAAGTAGAATAGGGTTTGATTTTAAACTTGGTTCATGGTTCTTATAAAGGCATACCCCTATAGTTAATTACATCTTAAGAAGGTATCTTCCTAAGAATATTATCGATTAAAGAAATAAGTTATTATTCCTAAAGATTTCTAAGGTGTTTTTCAAAGATTTGATTTTTGGGATTTTCAATTGAGAGCGATTCAAACTAGAGAGAGATATTTTTAGAATCCAAATGGGATAAAGTAGGAAATCCCTATTGATACTGGGATGCTCATTAGGAATTTCAACTATCTTATAATTAGGCTTTAAATTTTGTAATTTAATTTAGATTTTGAGTTGACATTTTCCTAGAAGTTTATCACTTAGATTCTAATAGCACAAGACTGCACAAATGCCTAGTATTGAAGACTTATTCCTAAAAAGGATGCTTCATGATCTAGTCTACAGGTGCTTCTGACACATGTAAGATGCTCAACCAAATTTCAATTTTGATAATTATCAACAATTCCTCTCACTTGAGGTAACTAACATATCTCTCATACTTCTAGATTTACAACACGCCTAGAGAAGGCTGTCAGCTAACACCACCTAAGCATATATTTAAATTCATAACACCAAGTCTTATGAATCTAAGATGGCAGGTGTGGTGCTTATTTTTGGATGTATGGGGGACACCATGCAGATCATACGGGGTATTTATTAAAGTGATCAGGTATGACATTGAGGTATGATGTAATATCTCAAAAGATAGAGGCATCACCCTATAATGGACCTAGTCACCTAATAAGGACACCTAAGGCATGATGGGACTTCGAATATGCCAGAGATTTTTTTTCCTTGCTTTACATGGATGAATAAAGCAGGGTTTTTATTAAGCCGAGTTCTAAAGTTCCTTATGGAGGATTCCTCTATAGTTAATTACATCTTAGGGAATGAAATTCCCTAAGAATACTCTTAATTAAAGTAGATAATTATCATCTCCAAAGATTTCATGGTTAGACTATCAAAGGAATGCTTGTGTTTAGAAAATCAAGTGGAAAAGTTTAAGGAGAAGGCTTATTTATTAGAATCTAAAAGGAGGAAGTAGAAAATACTCAAGATATTAGGAAGCCTAGCGAGCATTCCAATCTATCCTATGATTGGGTTTTATATATTTAAAAGTGAGGAGATTTATTTATTTGAGTTAAATTTTATTAGATCACTAGGGCTTATAATCCATCAACATAAGGTCATGGAGATGCCTAAGAGGTGAGGCTTCATGCTTGTAGCATGAGGAAAATAGCTACCTAAGATCCTAAATCGAGGGAGCTTTAGTACAAGCTAAAGTGCGATCTAAATCTAAGGGACGGATGGACATGAGGGTTTACCTCCATAAGAGAGGATAAATCATCTGACTTCTAGACATACAATCGCTTGGAGTGGCCGCCAGCTAACTCATCCTATAATTTAAGACCACGTAGTCTAATCTTTATGAATTACAAGATTGCTAGGGTAGTTATTTAATTAGAAAGAGACTAAAGTCTTAAACTCGCTCCCTAAGAGACTAGAGCATGAGTGGTATGTGCAATGACTTAATCTACAAATGCAAAATCTTTTCAAGTTTTATTTCATTTTTAACAAAGGCTTTAGGATTTTTGTATGCCTAAAAGCATGATGAAATAAGTTGTTGCCAAATCAAGAGAGAAAGAGAGTGAAGCTCCATCAATAGGGGTTTCTCTCATGGGTCAAGCGATCCCTATGTGTGTAAGAACAAAGGCCCTCATTTTGTAAGAAAGATTCAAGATGATATGCATGATGTGAGACATACAACCATACAGCTAAGGGCTTGCTAAATCTTTTAACTATCTTGTTTATAACCTAGGCTTTATGGTGAGGTTATGAGCTATTTAAAATTTAGTTCTTAGTGATTAGTTGGGTAGAAAAGTTAGTTTTATCTTAAGACCCTAACACATCTAGGCCACACATTATAGCATCAAGCATGAAAAAATTATAAAGAGCATGCCATCCTAATGCATAGTTTAAACATAACATCAATCAATTTTATAAACTATCATAAAAGAATAACAGGTTGGTGCGATCGGGTACCATTGTACAACCCAAAAAGAGAAGAATGTGTAACCGAGCTCTACCCTTATACAACCTGAAATATGAAAAAATAATTACAATTTAAAATGAATACATGCTACGGGGGTCTTCATTCTTCATATCTTCATTTCTCTATTTCTAATTTAGTGGTGCTCCAAAGGCATGATAAGGCCTCCCAAGATAAAGCCTTCTATCCACTATTCATCTTAATCCCCCATAGAACTAATCCTACTTTCTATTACAAAATTACATTTGTAAATGAAAAATTAAATATAATTACACCTACAAAATAGATGTTAGCTAAACATACATACAATCTCAAGCAGTTATGTATATAATTTAGACTTAGCACCTTGCACATGGGTAATCAAGCCCCCATGTCCTAACTTGGATTATTCTTAGGGGGTTTAAGCAACCTGCAATGAGAGAATTTATATTTATTTTTAAGCATCCCCTTAAGCACAATCCCCTACAAAAAATATGATTAGGCTAAGACCGGACTAACATCCAGTCTATAAAGCATACACCATAACATTTAGTCTAAAATATTGCATCACAAAACAAAATATGCATCACATCATACACCATAAACATAGAGCTAGAAGTGGGACTTAATTCTAATGTGTGTGTTAAGACTTTGTGTGGCATGTCTTAACTAAGCATTAGAGTTGTATTTCTCTAAGTTTATAAATTATTCAAGTTAACATTGTGAGTTTCATTTGAAGTTTTTTAATGGATTTGAGAATTTTAACATGTATTTTATTTTGTTTCATGTGATCTCCACTTAATAACTAAGTGTTATAAAGAGAGGAGAGAAGATTACCCTCTTTCATCCCTACCTTAAGCCACTTTTTAAAGTATATTAGTTTGATTTAGTTCTTTTTAGTGAATGACTTATTATACATTTTAAATTAATCTTAAGTTTAGGTTCACTTTAAATAATCTTATTTAATATGAAAGGCTTCTTAAGATTAATCCAACTGAATTACTAACACATGACACATACTAAATCATTTTTCTCCTTCTCAAATATCATATATATGATTTAATCCTGGGTGTATCTATACATGCAACGTGCTTTAGCACACTTGAATGATTATTGTATATGCATTTCAAGTTTATCTTTTCATTTGATTGAATTATTTTAGCATATGTAAATTTAAAACTCTATCTAAATTCTTATACAAAAATACATAAGAGTGAAATTAAATAGGTATGTTCCATTGTTAATCAGGGAAGTGAGGTAATCAAATGACCTCCTTAAGACTAGTTAAAGCCTCGTATTCCCGATATGTACATATTATATACCCATCATCATTCGAACTTATGTAAATTTGCATCTATGAATATAAGAAAGAAGCTCCAAATCACATAATCAATTAATTTAATCATTTAAATAATTATGAATGCATGTATTTGCAATATAAAAGAGGATTATCATTCCTAATCAAATATGCACATGCATGTATAAAAGACATAAACAAGTACGTGCATTTGTTAACCAAGGAAGTGAGGTAATCATATGACCTCCTTGGGGTTGCTTAAAGCCTCGTATTCCCAGGATGTCTAGGCTATATACCTATTTTTCTTAAATACCTACACATGTATTCTTGATTAAGAGGATGAGAATCATGCAAAATTGTTTTTTTTAATTAAATCATTTATGTATATGATTTAAAGCTCTAACAAAATTCTAATATTAAAATACATACGAATGAAATCAAATGGATACATGCCTTTTGTTAATTAGGGAAGTGAGGTAATCAAATGACCTCCTTGGGACAACTTAAAGCCTTGTATTCTTGGGATATCCAGACTATGTATCCACTACTATTCAAGCTTATGTAAACTAACATATGAATAAAGGAGAGAGAGACTTTGCTTCATACACTTAAATTATAAACACATACATCTCTTATGTATTTATAACTATCATCACTACACATATTATTATTCATTTGTAAACTTTTAGAAAATATATTTGGATTTAATAGTGATAATAGCCATACATATATTAGGTTAAGTCAACACATGGAAGCTTAAATTAAGGAAATCTTATTTAATTCAACAAATTTTTGAAAATAAATGGATGCATGAAATCAAATCACATGCAATATTTAGCATGATTGGAGAGAAATAATCAAATACAAATATATGATTCATTCAATCCAATTAATTATGAAGGATAAGCATAATAAATAAAATCATTTAAAGCAAACCAAAGCTTCTTTATTAATTTAGTTTAGGAATTTTGATTTAATGTTAAAGAGGAGGAGAACACTCATTTGTTACCTAGAATCATTCCCATGTTGGTAATATGATTTGGATTAAGAAGAGGTAATTAGGTGAATTTTATGAACTAATTAAGTTAGACCCTTAATCAAATTAATTAATTACCCTTACCTATGTTACTTTAATATAATTAACCAAATAATTATGAACCAACAAAGTATGCATATGAATAGAAAATAAATTTGCAATGGTCCTATGAAATGACGTGGCCTAATGCAATTGGCTCACAATTGATGGTTAATTAGACTAAGGAACTTAATTAAATACTCTTATAGTTTTCTCACACATGTGAATTAAGCATAATTTCCTTCCTTATGTTATCAAACACATAAAGGTCTACCCATGATTTTATTAATTAGCATTTGATGTGATAATGATTTGAATTTCGTTAATTAAACTATTTAATTAATGAATTAAACCTAATACCATTGGTGCCTTATGCCCTGTTGATGCGGTGTGATTTCCATGTGGCACCACGATATTGGTTATTTAAAATCGTTCGACGCGGCACCTACATGGTGGTGACAGATGCATTTTTAATCCATACCATTTGATCTAAGATCGAGTGGCCAGGATTAAAATCATGGCTCTTAAGGGAGTCAATCAGATAATCTAACAAGATATAATAATGATCGTCTATTCTAATCATGCGAAATGGATAGTGTGTGATCTATCATGTCGTGAGCAATGGGAGATGGAGTCCATCCACCGATGCTCGCTCAATCCGATTTTACTCAAGCTCAAATCAACTCCAAAAGAATCCCACACCTACACGACATCGATTGCAGGGGATCCAATGGTCAAGATCACACGAGATGCAAATTTCCTTCATAAAGCTCTAACCAAAAGTCACCAAAAACTCAATTTTGAGGAATTACCTCACCGAAGCTCAAGATCAGTGGTGCAATCGATTGAGGAAGTTGTGTCTAGTAGAGATGAAGCCCTGTTAAGAAGCACACAAGCCAATTTCCCCTCTTTCGCTCGATGGACCAAGTTCCGTCAATTTGGAGGTCGGTGGTGATCGAAATCCTAGCTCCAATGATTGTAGAGCTTGGGGGATGATTTTTTCTTGCTTGACGAGGTGTGGGGGAGGTGTGTGCCAGAGGAATTAGGATTTGGTTGTGGTTTGAGAGGGTTTCGATCAAAGGATGATGTGTCCTATTTTGACTTTGAGGAATCTAAGCTTAGGTAAGCTTGGAGTGCTCTGTGGAGGATTGGGGAGTTTCGTTTGGAGCTCTAGGGTGATTCTAAGGGTGTGAGCGATGAATTCCAATTAAAATGAGGGGGTATATCCCCCCTAACTTGAATTGAATGGACGAATTGAGCTCCTTAATTTTGGCCAGTCAGTTGCCACCAAGGTGCCAGAGTGGTCAGTGTCCCTTCGATCCAAGGCCGACATAACCCACATGAGTTGGGCTAGGTGGCTAGGTCAGATCCCATTTGGGGTGTGTGAGGGCTAACACATGGAAAGGGAGAGTGGACTTTGCTTTTTGTCTAAAACCCACGTGGGGAGGAAAATCTAAGGGGGATTTGCCTTAAGTTGAGCTCAATTTAGGTTTGCTAATTTGATCAAATTGATCATTTGACCCAAATGAACCCAAGATTAACCCATTAAGCCCAATTTGGGTCAAATTAATTCAAATTAAAATAAAAATGAAATCAAATAAAATCAACCATTCCAAATCATATGACACATGTGATCAAGCATGATTGGAGTCCAACCAAAATTCAATTGAGTCAAATGGGTCATTTGAACCCAATTAAAATCAAGCTTAACCCATTTAAGCTTAAATGGGTTAAAGCGAAGTTAAATCCAAAATTAATTAAAATCCTAACTGAATTAATCAAATCAAAAATTAATAAATCATCAATTAAAGATTATTGAATCTAAATTTAAATTAATTAAATCAAAATCAAAACACTCTAAATCCAAATGCTTGAATTAGGTTGAAATGTCCAATCCAATTCAAATGGGTTTGGATTTAACCTCAACTCATATTGGATTTGATTTGGGCAGCCACAAACTAGCCTAAGGGTTGTGGTGGTGATGAAAAAAGTCATAAGTAGAGTAAAATTGGAGATGAGTTGAGGTTTCCACGAAGTCAAGATGCTTGATGAATTTGTACTCCTCCCCTCATAAAAAATCCGTTGGATTTTATCCATGTAACTTTTGACCACCTCTTGGAGGATGGTTCCAAGGTTTTGAATCAAATCGCCAGCCCTCAAGTGAAAGAAGACTTGGTCTGCTCCATGAGGGAAAGCAAGAGAGAGCAAGGCAGAAGGCCATGGAGGCCATGCTCTCAGCCAAGGCAGGAAAGGGACGGAAAAGCTTTCCTCCCCTCAAATTCCATATCCAAACATACTCATAAGGCTAAGAGATACAAAATCCAACCTCTCGCTGACTCTCCCACCTCCAATGGCTAAAATCCAGCCACCTAGAAGGTTACATACATAGCTCTCGGGCATGTATGGAAAGAGGGAAGAGAAACCCTCTTCTCCCCTTCTTTTCATTTCAAATCATTCACAAGATGAAGAGAAGAAAAATTGAAGCATTTTCGTGACCCCTCACCACTAACAAGCCATAATTTGGCCAAATCTGGTGGCCAACCATTTGGCCTCTAATGGAAAAATGAAAAGGGGGAGTGATTCATCTCAAATTGAACGTTGCAACACGTTCTAACAGGTCGAGGTGACCTCAATCAAATCTTCATCAAGGCTTTTCATAGCCAGTGAGCCAGAGAATGATCAAAATAGATGAAAAATGGCTACACATTGGTCTTCGAGGCATTTAGCAGGGAGGCAAGCCACCAAATCACATCCACGGCTTTGTTCAACCAAGGCGAAGGTGTTTGAGTCAATCCCACGGCAAGAGATCGCTAGAGTTGAGGTATGCCTCACAATCGACCTATTTAGCATACAATTTTGGTCATTTTTGAAATAAAATTGATCTCCATGAGGATCAAGCTATATAGATCGATTGAAAATTGATCCTTAATCATTTTGCAATCAAAATCACATCGAAATTGGCCTCAGATTGTTGAAAATCCATTAGATTTGATGAACGGCGTCCGTCTCTTGTCGGAGACACTTGAAAAATGATCTCTATTGTCCGTTCCTTCTATTTGGAATGAACAACTGAGATCTAGCAGCATGATTCAATTATATCCTTATAGAAAATCACATAATGAATTGGAACCGTCCGATCTTTGATCAGATGGTTGAGATTCATCCAGCATGGCACTGTTTTGACGTGGTTATCACATGGATTTACAATGGCCCAATGGCACTGCTCCACATGGCAACGACGCCATGTTGGCACCACCATTTAAAATGATAATTCATATTTTAAATAATTTAAAAAATTATTAATAAAGGATAGAAACTTCAAAAAAGCATAAAAAATATAAATTTTAAAAATACAAATGATGGCTATATGGATTCATCTCAATGTGTAGAATCCATTAAACCTAAAATTCTAAATTAATTTTGAGTAAATTTGACTTAATTTGACTTTAAATAAATTAATTAAACTCAAATTAATTCCAAACAATTAATATCATAGAAATGAAACTTTAGGGAACTTAAATTTAGGTTAAAATGCACCTTTCAAAAAACTTTCATGAATTATTGCTAAGTAATTCAAGAGACATTAAATTTCAAACTCTAAAGTTCAATTTTAATTAAATAAGATAAATCATAAATATGAATCAATTCACTTTAAGTTGATAAAAAATATTAATGAACTTAGAAGCATGAATGAAACCACTGAAACTTAATAAACCACTAAATGGCCTAATTTGGTAATTAATTAATTAATTAACCAAAAAATAGAAAAATCATAATAAATCAACCAAAACTCAAGAAATTTTAAATAAGCCCTCTATGGAAGCATCTTTCATAAAGAAATCAAAGAAAAATAAATCCCAAAATAATCCTCATTAAATTAGGTTTAATTTAAGTTTTAATGAAATAATTAAAACCTTAATTACATCTTAATTATGCATCAGATTAAAATAAAACTTTAGTAATATAAAATTGGCATGGTACCCCACTTGCCATAAAAAGTTCAAACTCAATTGTCCTTTGGAATGGCAATTATTGAATTTCCAAATCTCTATGTCAAAATAATCAAATAATAAATTAAAAACATTCATAAAATAACTTGAAATAATCGTCACCAACATCATAACATTTAAATATAATTCTCCAACATTCTAAATCAAATAATTTGAATACTTTCATACTTAAGGGTTAATGAAATTAATAATTAATGTTAAGAGTAATCAAACCTTAAGGCAAATGAACTCATAATCAAACAATTAATGAAATCTTAATCCACAATCAATGCAACCTAAGAATGGATTAAAACACTAACCTAAGTGTCTTATGTTAACATAAATAAAACCAAAAGAATATGAATTCAACAAAAGTAAACATAATTCGAATTAAAACATTAATGAAAATAAATATTAAACCAATTCAAATAATATAAAATAAATCAAATTAAAAATCAATTAAATCAAGAAGATTTAATCAAATCAAAAGAATGAAATGAAGATTTAACTTCCAAAAACAAAATTGAAACATTAATCCAAAATACAAACTAAATTTAAATCCAAATCATTTAAATGAATCTAAAAGGATTAATTATGATACTTAAGAATCTTTGTTATGCCTTTGGGATGAATCTTCATCTTAGGATGAATGTTTTATTCCACTAGGGGTTAGGATGTTGAATAGAATGAGTTCTACAAAAAAAAGTGGAATATATTCTACTCTTCATTCTTAAAAACCTAAAATTCACTTTAACATGAAATTGAACTTGAAAATCAAAACAAATTCATTAAATCATTTGAATTGAAATCATCCAAAAGTAAATCAAGCAAATTCAAAACTCCAAATTGGAACTTCCTAGCAATGTCTTGTCACGCAAGCCTATTCCTTACACAATCTAGATCATTTAGTCGTGGACCCTAGACTTAGGTTAGGTCATTCTATGATAATATTTTTTGATACTCTGTGTTGTGATGTGATGTACTTTTCATGTCTTTGTGGTGTACTATTTTAGATTGGATGTCTAAGATGATTTGCCCTTTAGACTGGATGATAGAATGTTCTTTTTAGAAATAGCATTATCTTTTATAGAGGGCAATGTTATAAAGGACTATTGTCATAAATATTTTTTAAAAATGTTATTTTTTTCTGCAAGTGTGTTTATGTCCTTAACCATAGCTCAATAGGATAGGTGGGCTTGGGAAGAAGCTAATGATAAGCCCGTATGTTTATAAAATATAACTTTTATGTGTTTTTTATATTTTTCTGATATTTGTTTTACAAGGATTAGAATTTATTTTTGAATTTAAAATGTAAATTTGAGCTTAGAATTATGTTAGAATCTATGGGGTCTAAGATTAGCAAGAGCTTACTCTACTGGAAGATGGGTGCATAGGTCCCATAAGAAGCCCAATGGAAGACCCTAAAGAAGGAGACGATCCTGGAAAGAAGATTCAATGATCTAAACTTGAAGTTCTAGGCTAGGCTGTATTAGGGTAAAGGTCGATTGGTGATTTGCACTTTCTTCTAAGGTGTACAGGGGTTCCCGGCCGCATTGGCCTTTTTTTAAATTAAATTGACTTCATTTATTTTGAGTTCATAATATAATTAACTTTCTTTTCTAAGTTTCTTTTTGGATTGTGCTTTTTATGATGAATGCTTGGATGATTAGACTCATAGAGAGAAAAAAATATTTTCTACCCAACATAAATCTAATCAACGGACATAAAAATAATGAAATTTAAAACCTCACATAAACTAAATCATTAGAGAAAATTTAAAATCAATTAGAAATAATTACCTTTCTGAAATCATGCAATCATATTACTTTTGACTCTTGAATTGGGCACTTCACCCTTTACACATAAGGGGTATCTGACTTGTGAGGATGACCACTTTCTTGAGAAAGTCTACCTATCTCTTATTGATTTGGCCCATAATCATTTCTAATTGTATGGCATTTAGGCATAAAAATGCATACCCAATACCTCAAAAGAATCTTGAGTCAAAATATCTAAAAATATGGAAAATGTGCATTAGTTAGATGCATTTCATACCCTACACAATCTTAAGGATTAGGGAGTGAGTCTAGATTCTTAGATTCCTTTTTTAAAAATAGAATAGCCTAGCCATCTTGCATACATGAGACTTAGCATCATGGATTAAAAATGTACTTAGGTGGTGTTAGTTGGCTACCCTCTGGGTGGGTTGTAAGTCCAAAAGTGTCAGAGATAGATTTCTTCCCTCAAGTGACAGGAATAGCCAGTAACTCCCAAAATGAAATTAGGTTGAGTATCGAACTTATGTCAGAAGCACTTATAGACTTAGGTTCTGAAGCATCCTCCTTAGAGTAAGTCTTCAACCCTAGGCATTTCTATAATCTTGAGCCGCTAGAATCTAAGCCCTAGACTTCTAAGAAAATGTCAATTCAAAATCTAAATTAAATTCCAAAATTTAAAGCCCAATGATAAATAGTTGAAATGCCTACTAGGCATCCTAGTATCAACATGTATTTCCTACTTTATCTGATTTGGCTTCCAAAAAGAACTCTTTCCACTTTGGATCAATCCCAATTAAAATTCCAAATATCATTTCTTTGAAAACCAACTTAGAACTCCATAAAAATAATAATTTATTTCTTTAATTAAGAGTATTCTTAGGAAGAGACCCTTCTTCCTGAGATTTATTTATCTATAGGGGCATGCCCTTATAGGAAACCATGAACCTAGTTTTAAATAAACCCTGCAAAACTTTCCATGTAGTTTAGGGAAAAACTCTCTGCTATATGAAAGACCCTTTAGTTTTAAGAGTCTTTTATTAAATGATCAAATCCATTATAGGATAACATATTTATCTTTTGAGATAAAATATTTACTCCCTTATGATGCATTCGATCATCCAAACAAGAAATTTTTAAACTATATGTTGTGTCATAAATTTTTTTCATATATTCCTCCATCGAATGCCCTCTATAGTTAAAAGAATATTGATCATTCTTTTAGTCTTCTTTGAGATAAGAGTTTCCCAGCCACCTTCTTCTTTTGCTTATACTTATGGAGTTTTTTCTTTGTCTTTATTTGTGCCCTAAACCTTGCTCAATTCAGTTTCTTCATTTGGCTGTGCCATAATAACACTTGTCTTTTCCTTTTAAGGATTTACTAAAACTTTGTTTGATAAGGTAAGTTCCCCATTGCAATAGCTTTTCTCAACCCAATCTTTGAAAATAAAGGAATCATCAATCAGGTGACTTATAAACTTATGAAAGGGATAATAGTTTGGATCATCGATCTTGTCTACCCCTATTTTTCTTTTGACTCTTTGTTATCTTGGACGGCTCAGAGGTGGAACCTATCTCAAAAATGCTAGATGGGAAAGGAGCAGACAATTTCTATGATGTGGGTAGCTTTTACTTTCTTCTGAGCAGGACCCTATTGGATCCTCTCAGTAACCTTCCTACTTTCAGTAAGAATAAGAGGATGTGTGCTAAAAAATTCTAGAATGGACTGCTTGTCTTTAAGTGCTGCCTCAACAACAAGAGTAAGAGTCACTCTGATTATAGTGATATTCAAATTTCTAAAACCAGCTCCAAATTTAATAATGGAGCCATCAGCTAGTCGGCTACTATCCATGGAGAAGTTTATCCTAGATGTAGTGGCAAAGATTACTAGTCTAACCATTTATGTTTATAAAAATAATTATAAATAAGAATTACTACATAATAATTTAAAATAACCAAAATGTAGTTAAAAGAGAGATTTTTGACCCATTATGGTATTTTGGCCAACTTCATGGCTAGGATTTTTTTAATTTTATTTCAAAAGATATTTTTATTAAAAATATAAAAATTATAAAACTTTCCCACTTAATTTCCATAAAAGGGATAATTAAATATTCTCTCTTTTATTATGTTGAATATGGTCTTCTAAGGGTGAAATGGAGAGATATTCAATAGAATGAAAGGCAATCTTAACCCATGTAAACACAAATACATCACCGATTATAGAAATAATAACTTATTTCTATAGATGGCGAATGGAACCAATCCCTAACATAGTCGCTAGAAAAATATGTGGGGAAAATTTGTGATGCCACGTAGAGTTTAGGAATTTCTTATTTAGAGGATCAAATATGGCATTAAGGAATAAACATATTATCTCGAAAGATAAACATGTTATCCTATAATAGATTTAATCATTTAATAAAAGTCTCCTAAGGCTAATGGGTCTTTCATGTACCAGAGATTTTCTCCTAAACTACATAAAAAGTAGATCAGGGACCAATTTAAACTAGGTTCAAAGTTCCCTATAGAGGCAACTCCTATAATTAATTATATCTTAAGAAGGGTCAGTTCCTAAGAATACTCTCGATTAAATAAATAAGTTATTATTCCTAAAGAATTCTAAGGTGGTTTCAAAAGATTGATTTTTGGAATTTTTAATTGGGAATGGTTCAAATTGGAGGGTGTTATTTCAGAGGCCAAATGGAATGAAGTAGGAAATGCTTATTCATACTAGGATGCCAGCAAGCATTTCATCTATTCTATAATTAGCCTTTATATTTAAGAATTTAATTTAGATTTTGAGTTGACATTTTCTTAGAAGTCTAGGACTTAGATTTTAGCAGCACAAGACTACAAAAATGCCTAAGATAGAAGACTCGTTCTTGAAAAGGATGCTTCAGAACCTAGTCCATAGGTGCTTTTGACACATATCAGATGCTCGACCTAATTTTACTTTGAGAATTATTAGCTATTCCCCTCACTTAAGGGAAACTAACATATTTTTGACTCTTCTAGACATACAACCCACCTAGAGAGGGCTACCAGCTAACACCTAAGCTTATTTTAAATTCATGATGCCAAGTCTTATGAATGTAACATGGCTAGGCTGATATATTTTTAAGAAAGGAATCTATGAACCTAGACTCACTCTCTAATCCCTAAGATAATATGGGGTATGAAATGCATCTAACCAATGCACATTTTTTAGATTTTTTATAGTTTTTGACTTGATAATCATTTTAAGCCATGGGTATCTAATTTATGCCTACATATTATGTAATTAGAAGAAAGTCATGGGTCAAATCAATAATAGAAGACAGGCATCCCCAAAAAGGCGGTCATCCTCATAGGTTAGATGCCCCTTATGTGCAATGTCAGAAGTTGCCCAATTTAAGGATTGAAGCAATATGATTCCATGATTTTCAAGAGCTAATTGGTTTCTAATTGATTTTATGTTATTTCCTAAGGCTTTATTTATATTCAATTTTGAATTATATTATTTTTATGTTTGAATTGATTACATTTAATTGGATATAAAATTTAGTTTTTTTTTTCTCTGAGCCTATGTTCAGGCATTCATCACTGAAAAGCATGACACAGAAAGAAACCTAGAAAAAAAAACTTGATTCTATGACACACCCAAAATAAATTAATCTAATTTTAATTTATAAAATAGGTTGATACGGTCAAGTACTGCTATGCACCCTAAAAGAAAGAAAAATAGGCAATTGAGCTCTGCCTTTATACAGCCCAGCCTAGAACTACATGTTTAGATCTATGGGTCTTATTTCCAAGATCATCTCCTTCCTAAGGGGCCTCCATTAAAAATCATAGCGGACCTCAGCACCATCTCCTTTTAATCCTACACCTCATAGATCTTAACCTAATTCTAAGCTCAAATTTACATTTGTAAATTCAAAAATAAATCCTAAGCCCTATAAAAAATGCTAGAAAATACAAACAACACATAACAGTTATATTTTTCAAATATATTGGCTTAGAATTAGATGCTTGCCAAGCCCACCTATCCTATGGACTATGCTAAGGGACATTTTAGTGCCTACAAGAAAACCACAACTCTATAGCTTTTAGTTATGATAGCAGTCCCTTTAACATAATCCCCTACAGAAGATAATGTTAGCTCTAGAAATAACGTCCTACCATCCAGACTACCTGCAATCAATTCTAGTCATATAGTCTAAAATAGTATACCATAAAATAGTAAAAATAATTCTCATCACATCATCACAGAAAATCACAATACATCTTAACCTAAGTCTAGGATCCGTGACCTATAATTCTAGTGTGTGAAGAAAAAGGTTTGTGTAGTAAGACATTACTAGGCTTTATGATTTTAATTTTTATTTCCCTAGTTTTGAATGTTAGTTATTTACCTTCGGATGATTTCAATTCAAATTATTTAATAATTTTTATCATTATTTTAGATACATTTTATTAAATTAAGTTTTTAAGAATGAAGAATACAATAGGTTCTATTCTAAATGGAGCTCATTCCATTCAACATCCAAAATCCTAATAGGATGATATCTTAATTCTAAGGTAAAGATTCATCCAAGGATCTAATTAAAATCCTATGTAATTTTATTAAACTTGAATTCATAGGGTTTGACTTAGTTTAGTTTATATCATTTTATTTTATATTTCTTTATTAGAAACTTTTTGATTTTAGTTTAAATTAAGTCATTCTATTTATTATGTTGATTTAATTTGATTTTTCTTTAAGTTAATCCATTTATCATTATGATTTAAGGTTATTCTATATTCTTTCATTAAAGATTGTCATATTAATATTTATCATTTATTCTTTTAGTTTGATTTACTTTACGTGTTTACTTAGTTGCTTATGATGACTTATATCTTGTATTGAGTTCACCTTTGATTTAACATTTGATTTAACATTTATATTTATTCATTGACTTACTATATTTTTTTAAGGCAAATCTTAAGTGTAGATATTTTCTCTATTCAAGTCAAGTTAATTTCCTTTTCATTAATGTGAAACTTAGTAGTTAATTTCATTTTTTTTATTTTCATTAATGGTCATTAACCTAAATAAAGTTATATTAAATTTATTATGTTTGAGATTATTCAATTTATTACATTCCACTTTTAAAATTTATTTATATTAATGATTCTTTAATTATGGAATAGTTCTAAATTGTTGTATTTAATGATTCCAAATTGCACATTATGAAAGGATTCCATTTATCATAGTTACTTTAGAACAAAAATAATGATCTTTATGTCTTTTGAAAAAAAAACATTTATCATAATGTAAATTTATTCTATGACTTAAGTAATTAAAAGAATGTTTATTCCATGGTTTATTAAATATGCTTTGTTACTTTGTCATTTTGAAATTTCAATTCATTCTAGCTTTTGGTTTTAATTACATTTAACTTTTTTTTTATATTCACATTTCATTTTCTTATGTTTACATACTTATCCTTTTATATTCACATTTATATAATTTTATTTCCTTATATAAATGATATTAATGTATTTATGTCCTGATACTTTATATATTTCATAAATCAATGTTCTTTTTATATTTCAATTTATAAAATGAAATTATTATGATTTAAAGACTTACAATAATTAAATATGATTTAAGTTTCATTTTATGCTTTAGTTATGATCTTCAACTTAGAGTTATTTAAATTCAATTATGTTTAGTTGAATTATATATTTTATTTAACTATTTTAACATTAACTATAATATTTTAAATTTCAATTATGAATTTTATAATTTCTGTAAATTGTTTGATTTAATATTTTTCTCTAAATTGACCAACTGACATGGAAATTAAAATACTCCCAATCTAGAGGTTACATGAATCTAAAATTTTTATCAAATGTGGGATTCCTTGCATATTAAATTCTCCTAAAGTTTGACTTTGATCAGATATGTGATTAAGGTGTAATTAAAGTTTTAATTATTTCATTAAAATGTAAATTAGGCTTAATTTAATGAAAATTATTTAATGGTTTTGTTTTTTCCTTGAAACCACTCTGAAATATACATCCAAAGAAAGTTTATTCATAGTTTTTAGTGCCCTAGTTGATTTATTATATTTTATTTAATGTCACATCGATTAATTGAATTAATTACTTCAATTAATGGCTTAATTAAGCCATTTTATGAATTATTATGTTCTCATGAGTTTTAATATTTTATGTATGATCATTAGAGTATATTAAGATGTTTTAAATCATTTTGATCAATTTCCAACATTTATTTAATTTATTAATAATTAATTCCATGAAAATTAAGGTTTATGGTTTAAAATTCTCAATATTAAGATTCATTGCTCAATAAATTATAAACAATTTACATGATGTGTGTCTTAACATAAATTTTAATCCCCCAAAGTTTCATTTGGACTGGATCATTAGTTTTAGAGTAATTTAGGTTTAAAATTTGTCATTCAAACCTAAATTAAGGTCAAAACACCCAAAATAACTTGGGGATTTTAATTTTAATGATGAATCCATAGAGCTCAAGTTTAAAATTTTTGAATTAATATTTTATTTTTTATGATTTATTATAGTTTCTTGTATTTTCCTTAATTTTTAATTAAATAAAACCTGGTTTTTTTTATTTTGGTGCATCGGATCCATGTGGATCTAATGTGGAACCACTTCACACGTAGCACCACATCATTGCGCCACATGAGATCTAACGTGGATCCATGTATAAGAGGAGGTGCACACAGTTTGATTATCGACCATCCGATTTGATTGGAATTAATCAGAGATCAAGCTAGATCTCGACCGTCTAGATGGTTGAGATTACTTCTCCTATGCTGATGATGGACGCCGAGAGCCGTCCATCATTTTCATGAGATTTACTACCATCCAATGGTTGAAATTGCATGATTTTGATTGCAAATCCATGAGTGACTGAAAATGAAGGGATCTAAATAGTTTGATCTCACTTGAGATCAAATTCTCTTCAAAAAGTATCAAAGTCGAAAGCTTAAAGGAGGTTGTTAATGGCATACCTTAGTCCCGGCAATCTCCGGCAATGCAGTTAACTCCAATAGTTGTAGAATGGTGTAGGAAGCTTGTATGCTAAGGGAATTGGATTTCCTCCCTCTAGATTGCTCTCTAGACCAACCACGATTTAAATTACTATAGTGTTGGACATTCTCTGACCTCCCAGTGGCAATGGAAGTGGGGGAAAGTTTGTTTCAACTTCGTGTGAGGTCAAGAAGGTGATGGAAAGGTCTCTTGCACTTGGGAAATGCTCTATGTGTGATCCCCTCTTGTCCATGCATTTTTAGTTTTTTTTTTTCATCCCTTAGTTGATTGAGCTAATTACAACCTTTGGGAGTTAGTTTCCATGCTTCTCAACCATCTTACATCTGTCTAAGATGAAGAGGTGGAAGGGGAATTGGGTTTGCAAATGGAATTTGGTTTTTCGTTCCTTTGACTTGTCATGGCTTTCCTTGATTTGGATTTATGTGAAGGATACTTAAGTGATTTAATTTGGCCTGAGAACCATCATTAATTAAGTCTAAGAATATTTTACTGACATCCTAAGTGAATTAGTAAAAATATGGGATTGATATCATTTTGGATTAATTCACTTAATTATTCCTTGCATTAGTTTAATTTACGCCACCCCACTTAATGGACTAGCCTTAGTTTAATGCTTAGTATATGTCTATTTAATCAGTAATGAACCTTTCAATAAAAAAAGCTAGATTTTTTTTTTTTTTTTAGGTTTACTATTTAAGGTAAATTAATTTATTTGGCCTAATCATAATGTGTTTAAGTTTCCATTTGGTTAATCCAAGTAATTTGAAAAGCATTTGATCAAACAATCCCAATTTTATTTCATTTGGAACCCATTTGACCCAAATTGGGCTTAATGGGTTAAGTTTGGGTTCAATTTGGTCAAATGATGAATTGGTCAATGTAGACCCAATAATGGGTTGGTTTATGGTCAACATTCATATTCAAAGGAATTTGGATATTTAATTTTAACTTATTTAAATTTATTTTGGGTTTAAGTCCAATAAGACCCATATAGGTCTTTTTTAGGTTAAATAACTTAATTAGTCTAATGAAGACCCCATTGGACTTATATTCTTTCAAATTCATATTTAAGCATGCTCATATTATCATTCTAATCATTTGGAATGATTTTATTTGGTCAATTTCTTATGTTCTGATCTTTGATTTGGTGGGTACCACATAAGCCAAACCAATGTTAAAGCGTTGACCAACCCTTGACCTTTAGATTGGATTTGGATTCATTTAATTTTATGTATCTGATTTCAATTGATTTGGATTTGTCTTTGGTATAATTTTAATTTCTTTAGGTTTATGTGGTAATAGGCTTAATTAAGATAATTAAGTTTAGTTGCCTAATTAAACCCTAACCTAGGCTTAATTAATTTTACATTTAGAGTGGTGTATGTTTAGGTTGAAGATTTGGATTGAATCTAACTAAACTCATTAAGTTAGATTAATCCAAGGAAAGTGCACTAGATCACTAAATGTGATGACCTAGGTACTTAGTTAGAAGGCTTCTAATTTAGGTTTAGTAGTACTAATGAATGCCTTAGGAAGAAATGTTAACCCCATCCAAAAATGAGGTCAACATCACTTTTTTGTCCACTATAAATGTGAATGTTGTATTCACATCACTCTTTTTGGACTCTTACAACTTGGGCTGCTTCCCTCTTCCTACTGAGTTATACTTATAGCCCAAATTAAGCCCTTTTTATTTGGGCAACCTTTCAAACATGGCTACACAAAGTAATAATTTTGGAAATGTATTGATTGTAGCAATGGCAAGGTATGAGGCCATTTAATCATCAATATTTCCCATAAGGAGTTCTACTGCAAATTTTCTTATGAGCTACTGATCACATCTCATGGTTAAGTTCCTCCATCTATTGATATATTTAATGACACTCTCATCCTTTCTCCTTTTCTCAAGGCAGGATCTATAATTGTTACTTTCTTTGTTGTGCCTGTAAATCTCTTAATGAAGATTGCTTCTAACTCAGCAAATATTTTTACTAAGTTATTAGGTAACTCAGCATACTATTTGAAGGTCGTATGGGTAAGACTGCTGATGAATTGATGTAGTAATAAAGCATCATTTTTTTAGTATTATTTCATGATGTTTTAAATTGAGCCAAGTGTTCTCATGACTTTTCAATGCCTGAGAAAGTATTGAACTTCAGTACAATGTATCCCTTAGGATAATGTACTTGATCGTACTCAACTGAATATGGTATCCATTTTCTATGAATTGTTCAACAATTTCTGAGGCTATCACTACTTTAACCTTTTGGCTAATGAGATCTTCCACTTAGGATTTTCACCTGCCTGATGAAAGTTTGGTATGGCTTCTTTAGGAAGTTCTTATCTTTGTGATGCCTTTGCTGGTAAATTAGGTGGATCATTCTGTACACTCTCATTCTCCACTGTTGTATTATTTATCTATAGTAGATTCTTTGGAGGTATCCACTATGTTGCTATTATTATAAGGTTAAGCTAACCTAATAAGTTCTTCATCAACCTGCTCATTTCATTAAGGTGATTGTTGAGCTAACTGGTTTCTTAGCCTCTCCTTTGGAGTTGGGAATCCATCTGTTATTATAGCCTTACTATAATATCTATGAATTCTTCAATCATATCCACTTCTACTTGAGCCTCACCTCTAGGCTCTCAGTGGCTTGGATTTTCTTATTGATCCTCCTCGCTTTGCTATTCGGACACTACGCCTTTAGTTCTTAGGAGAGTATCAACCATGTGAACGATCTTGACCTCCATGTGATCGGCCTCTTCTTTATCTCGGAGATCTAAACTTTGCAGTTCTTCATTGGTTGGGAGATCTTCATCTTTCTAAAAAAAAGTTGATCATCCATGTCATCGTCCATTGGCCGGCTCTTTTCAAACTGACGCTTCTAGTTTATGATAAAAGAGTTAGCTTCTTCATTATTTGGAGGAGCAAATTTATGGTGAGCTCTTTTCTCTTTGACCTCTTTCAATTCTTTGGCTCTTGATATGAGTCAAGACCTACTAGTGATGGATCTTTGAGAATGAGTCCCATATGTCACACCCTGGTGCTCACTGACTGGGTAAGAAAGGTATGAGTGATGTGGCTTTCTTTAATATTATTGTTAGAAACTTTTGACAATTGGCCATCTGTTTATTTTTGATTGGATGGCTTATTGTCGATGCTCACTGATCATCCATTTTTTGTCTTAATTTTTGCTCAATATGGGCAAGAAGATACTTCTTAATATTTCCACTCCTTTTGAAGTAAAAATTTATTGGTTTGGTGACCTTGTTCGCCAATTTCTTGATCCTTTACTCAAGACCTTTATCCTTAACAGTCTACACGGCCTTGTATATTTTGAAAGAAATAGTTTCCCTTCCCTTTGTCATGATTGATTCTAAGACAAAGAACTTGTAGGTTTGTCCTAGAAAGATTCTTTATGACTACATTGGGATTATTTCTTTTGACCCATTTCAATAGTTTGAAGCTATTATCTGTAGGTAGGTTAGCCTCTACCTATGGGTCGAATTGCTACTCCATACGGATAGGTAGTCTAACATCACTATGAGAGGCATTGTATTTCCTTTGAGCTCTAGACATTTTATTTCCCAAAGAAGATGTCTCATGATCATTTTTGCTACACAAAGCTATTATAGTAGTTTATGTTGGGCTCTATTCCTCAGACACGATGCTAAATGGATTGACTATGATAGATTTTAATTTGAGCTTGCCATTTATTTTATCCTTAGCATGTGGGGTTGTCTTTAATAACCCATCAAAGATAGATATTCTTTTTGAGGTTGTGTTAAGCATGGGTTCATGGTTAACCTATTTTCTTTGTTGTTGTACACCTTGGGTATGAATTCATTTAATGGTCTAGGTGGAAGAAATTAGACAACCTCAAAGACTGTTCTGAACTAAATAGTGGCTCCAATTGAACAAGAATTAATTATAGCTTGAGAGAATCTAATAATAGATCCCTCTCTTGATTGGATAGTAATCATACTGTTTGAATTCTCCATGGATGATTTTGAACCTGATGGTAAATCTAAAGGCAAGTTCTACTATAATTGAGGAATCTAAGGAATACAACACATGATATTCCTAAGATGCCATTTATTTTTCTAATTTTTTAACTAGTGATGGGGAGAGAAGTAATCCCCAGCAAAGTCACCAAAATTCTAATCGTTCTGAAAATTTGCCTTTAAGGATGTGCTCTGCCATCTTTGGTTAAGATGTGTTGGAGTATAATTTTTTATGAGGCAGATTGATATATATTCAACCAAATTTTTTTTAACATTTATGTTAGAGTTTATTTTGATCTAGGTTCAACTTCCTATGGATGCAAGACTCCATAGTTAATTACCTCTCTTATTGCAGTAAGAGAGCACTCTTGATTAAGGTTTGAAGTAAACTTATCTATCTGATAAGTAAATGGTGTCTAAGAGGTATGTGTGCAACAGATGACTATCTTGTAGAAAATAGGAGTGTAACCTTGATCAAGATCCCATGGTTTCATCATTCAGAGATTATGATATTCTAACCTACCAAAATTAGAGGAACATAGCCATAATGTCCAGAGAATCTGATTAGCAGTCATGGGTTACCTCATTCCCATGGTGCTCTCTTGGTGAATGGGTAAATGTTCATAAGATGAATGAATAGAAGGATGGACTTACATCCCCATGGAATGCCAAAATTAGGATTGTCCACATGGTGGACAAATATTAATTTGTTCACATGGTGAATGAATTATGAGGTGTTTATATGGCGAATGTAGTGTTTCAATTTGGAATCAGGTGGACACCACACAGATCTTAGGGGGTACTTATTAAAGTGATTGAGTATGACATTAAGGTGTGATGTACCATCTTGAAAAATGGAAACCTCACCCTACAATGGACTTAATCACCTAATAAGGACTCCTATGACAGATGGGTCTTCGTATATACCAGAGATCTTTCCCCTACTTTACATAGAAAAATAAAGTAGGGTTTATTTTATGTTGGGTTCTTTAATTTCTTATGGAAGCAAGCTTCCATAGCTAATTATATCCTAGGAAATGGAGATTTCCTAAAAATACTCTCAATTAAAGTAGCCAGTCAATTATCTCCAAAGATTTCAAGGCTAGACTATCAAGGATTGGATATTTTGGAAGATCAAGTGGGAATGTTCAATTTGGAAAGACTTATTTTTGGAATCCAAAAGAAGATAAGTAGGGAGCACTCATGATACTAAGAAGCCTAATGGACTCCAATCTATCATACGGTAGGCTTTATATGTTTCAAAGAGAGATTTATTTTCATTTGAATTAAAATTTTTTTAGAATGATAGGGCTTATAATCCATCAACACAAGATTATGGAAATGCTTAAGAGGTGAGGATTTCTGTTCATTGCCCAAATGAAACAAACAACCTCAGATCCTAAATCTATGATGCGTTAGCACAAGCTAAGAGCACGACCTAAATATAATTAGAAAATGGGGCATAATGGTTTACCTCCATAAGAGAGGGTAAGCCTATCCCGACTCTTTTGGACTTACAACCGCCTGGAGTGGCCACCGGCTAACACCTCCTATGCTTTAAATTCATGTAGGTCAGTCTCATATTAGTGCAAGATAGCTAAGCTGTTATTTAATTAAGAAGCAAAACTAGAGTCCTAAACTCACTCCCGAAGAGACTAGATCATGACTGATATGAATATATGACTTAGTCCAAATACAAAATTTTAGAAATTATTATATCATTTTGACACAATATTTTGGACAAAGGCTTGGGATAAATATGCCTAAATGTATGATGAAATTAGATTATTGGCTGAATCAGTGGGAGGAGGTGTTATCTACTATAATGGATGCCCTCACTTGTCAAGCATTCCCCTATCGTGCAAGAGTGGAGAGCCTCCTCCATATTCAAGAGTGAAGCAATATGTTATGCATGATGCTAGAATATTCAACATTTAGCTAAGGGATTGTTAAATCTTTTAATTATCTTGATTATGGCCTAAGTTTTAAAGTGAGGTTATGAATTATTTCAAAATTTAGTTATCAATTATTACTCGGGATAGAAAAATTAATTTTATCCTAAAAACCTACGGAATCTAGGCCACACATTCAAACATCAAGCTTAAGAAACCTATGAAATAGATGAAATTTCTATAACGCAATTTAAACACAATAATCAAATATTTAAGATTTTGAGAAATAAAAAAAGGTCGGTGTGGCCAGGTACCACCGTACACCCCAGAAAAGAGAAAAATTGGGTAGCCAAGCTCTACCCTTATATAACCTAGATTATAATAAAATTTTATAATTATAATTGAATAAATGATATGGGGGTCTTCATTCTTCATCTTCTTTCTTCTTTTTTATTTTGGTTTCCTCCAAGGCTTCACAAGGGCCTCCCAGGACTACACCTTCTATCCAATGCTCATCCTAAACCCCATAGCACAAATCTTAATTCATATTGCAAAATTATATAATTATGAAAAAGTAAAATATAACTACACCTGTAAAATAAATGTTACCTAAACATACATACATCTCTAGTAGCTATATTCAATAAATTTGGACTTAGCACCCTGCACATGGGTAATCAAGCCCACCTAACTTAATGTGGATTATGCAAAGGCACATAAGCAACTTGCAAGTAGAGCATTTATATTTATTATTATAACCGCACCTTTAGCACAATCCCTAAGAGATAACAATTATTAATTAGCATCCTAACATCCATCAACAATCTAAATCCCCATTACATCATATAATAAAACACAACATCATAGTATACACCATCCTAACTTAAAGCTAGAAGTGGTGTTTTAGCATTCTAATGCGTGTGTTTAGGCTTAGTGTGGCATGTCTTAGCTAAGCTTTTCAATTATGATTGCCTAAAATTTGGAATTGTTTAAGTTGGACATTAAGGGTCATTTCATTTTAAGTTATAAAAGGATTAGTGACTTTTAATTTGTGTTTTATTTGATTTCATTTGGTATTCAGTTAACATCTAATTGTTGTAAAGAAAAGAAAGGGGTTTAACTCCTTTTCATCCCTATCCTATGTCATTTTCTAAAGGCATGTTATTAAGACTTGGTTTCTTTTGGAGAATATTTTATTATCTATTTTATTAGTTTATTTTTGGGTTAATCTTAAAGAATCCTTTTTAAATATGAAAGGCATCTTTTCACATGGATAATGTTACATCATTCCTTTTCATCATCGACATCATGCACATGATTTTGAACTTAACATACCTATGCATGCAATGTATTTTTGGCACACTTAGATGATTGTGAATGCATATATTTTTGGTAGAAAAGTAGAATTTCATTTCTTAGCTAAATGCACACACTTGTATTATAGATTTAAGCAAGTGCGCGTTGTTGTTTGAACTAGAGAAGTGAGATAATCTTGGACCTCCTTGGGGCTACTTAAAACCTCGTATTCCCAGGATGTCTAGACTATATACTTGCTATCTTAAATATATATGAATGTATATACAACCATGAGAATGAAAATCATGCAAAAAGTTGTATTTTACCAAATTTATTTATTCATGTTAAGTAAAGCTTTATCCAAATCTAATGTATATAAACATATAAATGAAATTAAGCAAGTACGTGTCATTGTTTACCAAGGAAGTGAGGTAATCTAAGACCTCTTTGGGGCTACTTAAAGCCTCGTATTCTCGGGATGTCCAGACTATATACTTACTAACATTCAAATACATATAAACATACACATTGAATCATGAAAATAAAATAATACTTTAACATGTCTAGGCTATAAACAAATGTAAATCATGTAGAATATTTATAGACAACATCTTTTTAAATTTTTTTTATCAATTTATAACATTGAAAATAGTTTTGAAATTTATTAGTGATTATAGTCACACATATAATAATATTAATCCAATACATGCAACTTACACATAATGAAATTCAATTGATTATATTTTTATTTTTATTTTTTGAAAGCAAGAATTTATGATATCAAATGATATACAAAATTTATGATGATTAAAAAGGAATAATTAAACATTTCCAAAGGATACGTTTAATAAGATTAATTCTTAAGGACAATCAAGTTGAATAAAATTATTTAAGGTTAACCAATGTTATTATGGAATTTAATTTGGGATTTGAATTATTAAACTTAAAGAGGAGAAAGAACATTTGTTGTTTTGCCCCACCCCACATTAGTGACATAATGTGTTTAAGGAAAACATAATTTAGTGATTTTCATGGATTGATTAAGTTTGAATCATTAAGCAGCTAATTTAATTTCCTTTTCCTATTCTTGTTTAATTTGATTAATCACTAAATTATGACCTCCAAGGATATGCAAATGAAAAATTAAAATCGCAATGAACTTAGGAACCTAATGTAATGAAGCTTATAATTAAACATTAATTAAATTTAAGAAGGATCTAATTAAGTATTTATATGATTTTCTCACGCCCATGGGTTAACCATATGTTCTCTATAGATATTTATATTATTAAATACATAAAGAGGAACCCAAAAATTCAAATTAAATTATCTGATTCAATTATCATTTCAATTTAATTAAATTTTACCATTAACTCCTTAATTAATCTTTAATTAATCCATAAGTTAATTAACCCACTTAAATGAAGTAGATTTAGGGAAACAATTAGGAAAGAGGTGCTAATCATTCCCCCTTCATCATTCCACTATTAACAATGCTTAATCAAGTTTAATTAAATATTTTTTATTATTTGGCATTTTAATAATTATTAAAACACTTAATGAGGGTAACTAAGATTTGAATTTCAATTTCTCCTAATTACCTAATCCATAAATCTCAAGAAAATTATTGGAGGTAGAGGACATCCCAAGGAATCAACCTTCCAATTTGAGACTCATTAGCCAAGTAATTAAGGCTTAATTAAGATAATAAGGAAAATTTTCAAACCCTAATTAAGAAATGTTTACTATTCAAATAAAAGGGATTTTATTTTTATTAAATTCTCCTCTTTTTACTCTTTCCAAAATGGGTTTACTCATATTTTTAGGATTTGTTTATAATTAGTTATGAATTTTCAAATTTTTGAGTGACTAAACATATTTTTAAGCTTAATTAACGCCTAATCCCGTCGACACCACACAGGAGCTGATGTGATGACACTTTCCACGTGGTGCCATGGGATAGGCCACTTAAATCATCTGACATGCGTGCTGAGTCACCGACGGCGAATGCAGTTTTGTCCCCACCATTTGATCTTAGATCAGTAAGATCAGACTGTGGGGATTAATCTTGTGGATCTTAATGGATTAAATCAAATAAAACTAACAGATTAATCATGGTCATCCGTTCTAATCACACTGAATGGATGGTTGGTGATCCTTCATCCCAGAACAGAACGGACACGTCCACCCACCTTCGATCATTGGAGCTCATGGGATGTCGGGATCAACTCCAAAATATTCGAGGAAGAGATCTAAGGAGATCCTATGATGGAAATTATGTGCAATCAAAAAAATTTTCACAAAATAGCAACACCTAAGAGGATTTATATGGTTTGTCAGAATTTATCTCGTTGGAGCTCAAGACTGGTAGTCCAACGACTAAGGTTGCTTTGTCTTGAAGAGATGAAGCCCTATTAAAATGTTCACAAGTTACCTCCCTGTCGATAGCTTCGTGGATCAAATGCCACCGCAATAGTCATCGAAGTTGGTCTAGAAGTGGTCTCTGGTGCTTGAATCAATCAGGAATTAATTTGTTCTGACTCATCGAAGCTTGGAGAAGGTGTGGGAGAAGTTAATTGAAATTTGGTAAGGTTTGAGTGGATTTTAATGGATAGAGGGCCTAGTTTTGTTCAACATTGGTGTTGCTAGTGATGGGGAGGTCAAGGAGGATTGGGGATGCTCTGAGAATGCTCATCTTAACTCACTGAAGCTCTCTATGTCTGGTTTGAATTGGATGGGAAGGAGTATACACTTTTTCCTAATTGATCCGATGCTTGGATGGGTTCAGCTTTTGGCAGTCATTCAGCCAAGATTGGTGGACGAAGATGGCAGAGAGGGGCTGAGGTGGAAGCTCTTAGCAATGTGTGTACCCTCTCCTCCAAGTGTTCCAATGGGTTAGCTAAGGTGAGTTCAACCTCTCTTAACCCATGCCTGAACCTAATCAGCTTTGGCTCAAGTTAGCCAGTGGTCCACATGTCCAAAATGGATTAAAGGTGGATGTCAAGGGTTAGTGGGGAGGTATGACCATCCAAATGGGGATTTTGTCTCATTTGGATGGGTTTTTCCAATGGGTTTTAGCCTAATTTAGGCCAACCATGGATTGGGTTCATTTAGGCTAACCCATGGTGACCCAAGGATGGGTCATGCTAAGTTTGAATGAGTTTGGACTTGGTTAGAATGGTTTGGCTCAATTTGACATGTAGGTCAAATTTGGTTGAATTGGGTCAGGTTGACCAATTAGTCAAATTGGGTCAAATTGATGGTTTAGTTAAGTTTAAATAATGATTTGGGATGTTTTGGTTCAATTTGTTTGGATTAATTTGAAGTGAATTTGCTTATGACTCATATGGGTTCATATGTGTCAAATGGGCTAAGTTGACCAATTTGGTCAAACTGCCCAAATAGGCTTGGATGGAGGCTTGGTTTAGGTTCAAATGATGATTTAAGAATGATTGTAAATATTGGTTTGAATTGATTTAAATTTAGGAATGATTTGGTTCAATTAAATCATTTAGCTCAAATTGGGCTAAATGGATCAATTGGGTAAAGTGGGTTGGTTTGACATAATTGAATGAAATTTGATGTTGGACCATGTTCAATAATTAATTTGCGATTATTGTGATCATTGGTTTCAATCAATTGGCTTTATAATGAAGTTTTGTTCAATTTGGTTCATATAAGCTAATTGGGTCAACTTGGGTCAAGTGATCAAATTAGCTTAGTTTGACCCAATTGATTGTAATTGGACAATCAAGGGTGATCAACAATGATTGTAGAAGGGATTGGTAGGTTGATTCAATCCAATTTGGCTTGGGTTGAGCTTTGGATCAAATTGGTCATTTAGGTCACCTTGGGTCAAGTGAACCAAATGGGCTAATTTAGTTGAACTAGGTTGAATTAGGTTGGGTTGAGTTTGATGAATGATTTGGATTTGATTGATGGCTTTGATTACAATTAATTCAAGTTTAATTGGGTTTTGAATCAATTAGACCTATTAGGTCAAATGGGTCAATTTGGGTTTACTGAATCGATTTGGCTAAATTGGTTTGCTTATGAGTCTTGTAAAGGTTTGGAATAGAGATTTTAATATTTGGAATGCTTCGGTGAAGTTCAATTGGATTTGGTTTCAATTGAATAATTTTTTGGGTTGGACCAATAGCATGATGGGATTGGTTTATGTTAAGGGTTATATTAATTTGGCTTGGAGCTTGGATATGAAATAAGATTCAATTGGGTTTGATTGTATTGATTTGAGGTTGGATTTGCATGAGTGAATAGGCATAAGCTTTGGTTTAAGTCATAGGATTGGTAGGACCTATTTATCCTAGGGTATGACCTAAGCTCATGGTATGCCTTCTTAAGTCTCTAGGCTTGGGTTTAGTGTTCCCTTAATCACTAAAGGTGTCCTATGACTAAGTAGATCTAAGTGTCTAGAAGATTTCTAAGTCTAAGGAAGGATGAGTAAATCCTCACTCCAAAGTGAGGTCAACAAAAGGAGCCCCAATAGGTGTAGTGTAACTAATAAGGCACACCACACATATTTGTGTTGATTAAGATGATCAATAGCATCTAGGAAGCTCACAAGCACTAAAGATCTCCATCCATAACCAAAGGAAGAGATAGATGGACTCATGAATCCTAACATGATGCAAATCACTATCATGCTAATGACATAACAGAGATTGGTAGATTTAGTTTGATTTGTTAAGAATAGATTTCATACCAAGGGCATGAGGAAAGATCCACTAGGGATTCACACATGAGTTTTCCTAGATAAGGACTAGCTTATGCCAATGGCATAAAGGGGGATCCGCTTGAGGATTGAGATTTGATTGAAGTTTGTTTGATTCATAGGTTGATTTATGTTGAGGGCATAAAAGGAAATCTGCTAGAGATTAAGGTTTGATTGAGTTTGTTGATTTGTGTTAATTGGGATCCACTGGGGATATATGTTTGCATTTGTTTGAGTTAGTTTGATTGATTTTGATTCAGTTTGGATTTGGGTTTTATTTTGGTTTGGATCTCTACAGGTGATATAAGTTTGAACTTGACTTCATTTTGATTTTTATTTATTTTTTATTGATTTAATTTATACCCTGTCAGTTTGGGATGGATCGCACTAAGGAGGGGCAACATGAGCCTAGACCTATCTTTGATTTACCAGTACAAATGGGTAGTCTAATGGCTATAGAGTAGAGACTATCCAACCTAGGGGTTGCTCATCAGTTTGCAACGACTAGCTAATAAGAAAGCTCGAGGACTCACATCTTACAAAATTGAGTCGACCATTGGGGTGACTCATTGATGGTCCAACAAGTCAAACCCGACCTAGGGCCACTGTCAAGTGAGTTCCTTTGGGGGTCATATCTAAACTTAGAGTAGTCAAGGCGATTCCTAAAGGGAGTTTTGCTGACACTACCCAAAAGATAGGATGTCTACTTGGGTAGAGGTGCCTTTGGGGGTCTTATCTTAATCCACAAGAGATTTCATTTTGTTTGTTTTGTTTGCTTATTTATTTATTTATTTATTTAGCATAGACCCCGTTGTTTGCAAGGAGCCACACTAAGAAAGAGCCATAAGGGCTTTGGCCTATCTCAGATTTATTGGCCCATGGGATAGTCTGTATATCTATAGTGTAGAACTTTGAACCACAAGGGTGGTTACTAGGAAAAGGGAACTATCCAATTTAGTAATAACCTGGGTCATGACTAAATTGGTTCAAGAAGACATAATCCATATAGAATGCCCACAGGGAAGGTGCCTCTGGGGGTCTTATTCTAATCTCTGAAATATAAAACCTGTAAGTATATAGTAGTCGACTTAAGGAGAAAGCATAGGGACTCACATATACCTGAGTGGTGTCATCCACTAGGCGGGTTGCCGTTAGCAAGGTAAACACCAGCCAATCTAAAGTGCACATTGGTTTTCAATGATCAATCTAAGAAGAAAGCATAGGGGGCTCACATCTTCCTAAGCAAAATTGATCATCAAGATAGTCTATCATCAGCTAGACAGCTACTATCCTACCTAGGACGACTACAAAGTGGGGGGTCATAAAGAAGGACTAAACCAAAACTTGAAGTAGTAAAAAGGAAGAGGAGCCACTGGGGGTTTTACCCTAATCATCAAATATGAACTTGAATCCAGTCAGTGTACGGTGGGTAGTTTAAGAAAAAAGCTCAGGGACTCACATCTTCTTAATCGAAGCCAACATTAAGATAGCTTATTGGTCATGCAAGAAAGGATACCACACTAAAAAGGCACTCATTGGTTTTTAGTGGTCAAGTTACGAAAAAAGCATGGGGTCTCACATATTCTTAAACAAAAAAGACCACTAGGGAGATACACTAGCCAAGTAATGAATCAATCCTGACATAGAGCAACTTTTGAGTGAGGGCCCCTAGGGATCTTAGCTCAACTCACGGTAGCCTGAAATAATTGAATTTGTGTTTGCTTTGTTTATGTTTTTGCATAATTTTTGTGTTTATGATGTGTTGATGAAGGATAGGATGTCACTCGGGTTCTCTTATACCTACTTTAAACACACCACAAAAAATTGGTAATTTGGGAACATTTTAAATCAAAGAGAAGTTTGATTTAAAATGGAATTTTATTGATGAAAGATTATTTTGAACAGTGTTTATGGATAATATTTTTTAATGTAAAACCCTAGGAAGCATCGGACATTCACCTTTATGGTTGATGAGTTGGTAAGATCCACCTTGGTAGGCCTTTTCTATGGCAAAAGGGCCTTTTTCAAGTGGGTTCAAACTTGCCTCCCATCTTGCAATGGCCAATGATTGGTCTCCTTAGAACTAAAAAAAGCTCTCTTACTTGGAAAGCACTAGTTTGAACCAACTTATTATGAGCTTGAACCATCTTTGTCTTGTATAACTCAAGGTTCTGGCATGCTCGTACGGTTAGCATTCTATTCGGTTGAGATTTTTCTACCCACAAGTATCTTTAGTGTTGGGAGTTGAAATTTTAATGGTAGTATGGCTTCGAACCCATACACTAAGGAGAATGGGGTAGATTGTATTCAAGTTCTATATGTAGTATGGTAAGCCCACAAAGCTTCAACTAACTTTTCATGTCATTGTTGCTTATTATCATCGTGCATCTTCTTCAGTTTAGATAAGAGTTTTGTTGAAGGCTTCTGCTAAACCGATCACTCGTGGGTAAGAGATAGTAGATTACCCCCAATCTATGTTGTGTCTTCGAGCGAAGTTGTTCATTTTGGTGCTCTTGAAAGTGGTACCCTTATCGGATATCATTCATCGGGATACCCCAAATCGGATATGATTCGTCGGGATACCCCAAATATATAATGATATGATTTCTGAATAACTAGAGCACATGCTAAGCTTTGACCTCTCTAAGAGGAATTGCCTCCTCCCACTTTAAAAGTAGTCTGTAGATGTAAGAATGAACTGATGACCCTTGGAAAAAGTGGTTCGATTGGACCCACTATGTCAATGCCCTAACACTCAAATGCATGAGGCCAATATTGGATGTAGAATTTTGGGCGGTTGATGTAGGACTACTCTATGTACTTGGCACTGGCGACAACGTTTCATTACATCCATGTAATATATGATCATTGTCAGTTAGTGATACCCAGGTCTTTTAATTTTGACTTTCTTTTTGGGACAGGATTGGTAATTCCTAAATAATCATAAATGTACCTCGATCATGATCTTACAGGCTTTGTATTTGTATAAACAACATAACCACACATGATCAAAGTACCGTCGGTATAAGACACTATCCACCAGGGCGTAGGAGAGTGCCCTTTGCTGCACTTGATGTGCTTAAGACTTCCCTTAAGGTAGTTTACCTTAGTTTAGGTAATCAATGAAGGGTTTCCTCTAATCTAGTTCTTCATTCTTTTAGAAATGACAACCTCCCTTTCAAGAGAGTATTTGTTAATTAGTTCAACATCAATAAGAGGCAAGACTTTCTTATTGTGGACCTCTATTGATATGGACTCATCTTCCGGACATGCCAATTCTTTAGCAAGCTTGGTTTAAGCATTGGCTATGGCATTTTCTCCTCAAGGGATCTTGTAAATTTTGACCTCTAGGATTTGGACTAATAGCTCCATGGTGTATTTGTGGTAGTGATGGAGTTTAGGCTTCAGGACCTTGTAGGACCCAACAATCTGATTGACAACTAGCTGTAAATCTCCAAAAAAATTTGATATTCTAAATCCCTGGCAAAATGACTAACTCCATAATGAAAATCAGAGCCTCATATTCAGCTTCATTATTGGTGCAAGGTTCAAATAGATGATATGTGAATCTCATCATATCAAGGTATGGAATTAGGAGGACTATTCCTACCCCTGCCTTACCTAAGAGAATAGATTATAATTATTCTCCTCTTTGAGAGGAACCAACATAATTAAAGTTCATCTCTCGGTGAATGCTCATATCCCCTAAGTTCATGATTTGTTCATCGAGGAGATCATCACTGAGCTAAAAATCTGCATGAAGTGGGTGTGCTGCTAAGAAATTTGTGAATACTTCTCCTTTCATCGCATGGAGGGGTATGAAGTTGATATCAAATTATGATAAAATCATGGACCATCATGCCAATTGTCCAGATAGTATCGACCTTATCATGAGATATTACAGTGGATTAATTCTATAAATCAAGTTCACTTTATGAGAGAACATATAGTGTTATAGTTTTTGGGATGCAAAGATTAAAGCTAGGAGAAGCTTCTCAATGGTGGATAATTTTTCTCAATAGGTATCAGACGATGGCTGAGATAGTAGAGTGTGTTTTCTTTCTCTTCATCATTTGCTTGGGCCAACAAAATGCTAAGGGAGTCATCCAATGCACATTGTACAGGATCAGAGGTTTGCTCAGGATAGGGGTAGTTAGAACTAGTGATATCATGAGGTACTGCTTGATGCTCTCAAAGGCATGCTAGCACTTGTCATCTCACTTGAACTTAGCATCTTTCTTTACCTAGTGCTGAGAATGGTTGACATATGCCTGAAAGGCTAGATATAAAGCATCTTAGATATGCCAATCACCTCTAGAATTATCTGAGTTGAGTTAGACTTTAGGGGATGGCATTTCTAATACTGCTTTAATCCTCTACGGGTCAATTTAGATTCCATGGTGGCAGATAATGAACCCAAGAAACTTCCTTGAAGCTACTATAAATGCACACTTCAGAGGGTTCATTTTGAGATTGTATCACCTTAACCGCTTGAAAACTACTCTCAAGTCAAAGAAATGGTCTTCTTTTTCTTAATGATCAATGAGTTCATCGAAGATTCAGGTCATGGCACATTGGTATGTAGCACCAACATTTTTTAGGCTGAGAGGCATGATCTTATAGCAATAAATTATGATGAGGGTTCTAAAGGCAATGTTCTTTTCATCTTTAAGTGTCACCTTTATTTAATTATATCCAGATGAACCATCCATGAAATGGAAGACTGCATGAGATGAGGAAATGTCCACCATCAGTTCTGGTATTTTTAGTGAAAATTCATCTTTTGGACATGCCTTATTAAGATCCCTAAAATTGACGCACATGCGAATTTGGCCATTCTTCTTCTTAATTGGGATGATACTAACCAACCAGGTAGGGTATTTTTCCTCCAGGATGAAATCAGCATCGATTAGTTTCTTGACTTTAGAAATGACCTATTGTTCAATATCTAATCGCATGCATCTAAAAGCTTACTTGATGGGGTTAGCATCAGGCTATATTGCTAGCTTATGAACTACTACGTCAGGAGCTAATCTAGAAATTTCTTCTAAACTCTATGCAAACAAGTCCTTAAACTCACTGAATAGCCTAACTAAGTCATTAGTTTCAGTTTCATTCAATAAGAAACTAATGTACGTTAGGCGTGGATTATTTTCAATTCCCAAGTTGATTTTATAGAGCTCATCAATGATTGATTTAATTTCTTCTTCAAATTCTAGGGGTGGATCTTTAACTTGGAAACCATCTGAATCATCTAAAGTTTCTAAGCACACCTCCTCATACGAGTTGATGTGGTTTGAGAAGAACTCATCAGATTTCAGATGATTGGTGATGACCAACCAGTAGTCATCATCATCGACTTGGCATGTTGTACCAAAGCCTAATCTTAGTCTTGATTGAGAGATCTTACATTTTTTGTTCTATAGTCTTTCAAAATACTCTGACCTGTGCTTAGACCATGCATGAAAAATTAAACCTTTCTTTGCTAAGTTTAGAACACAAGGTGAGTACCAAACAAAAGGAAGTTCTATTAATTCTTAAAATGAATTATCCTCAAGTTCTACATTAACTTCTTGACTTAAGGATGATGGTCCTGGATAAAACCTCTAAATATTTGTGTTTGACATGCTTTGGAGGCTTACTTAACAACTGAACCCTCAATTTTTTGTGAGAAAAGTGGGGTTAGAACTAAGGTTCATAGCCGGTGTCTTACAGTTTCACATAATAGAGACTTGAATAGACTATTCTTTGCTTGGGAACCCGATATTTATCACTATTTATCTTGAGTGTCACCTCCAATGAAATCTGCTAATGTAAAGAGCTGGCTGGTGTGCTAACTACATAAGACTTATCCTCTGAACTAGATTCTATGTCTATGTAGATAGCAAGTGTACTCCTGGATGCTGGAATGAATCTCCTAGCAGGTGGTAGGTATGGAGGCCTTTCACCTATGGGACTCCCTTTGGACTTGCCTCTTCCTCTTCCTGGTGGACTTCGGGTCATCCTCTCCACTTGTTCAAATGGAGTAACGAACCGTGGGTGGAATCTAATCTCGGGCTCCATGTCATCCTTAAGGTCTTCTTCTCATTCCTTTTTTTCTTTTTCTTTTTCTTTTTTTTTTTCATTTTTTTCTTTCTTCTTTATCTTTTCTTTTTTTTTCTTTTTGGCTAAGGTCATAAGAGAAGACATTTTGCTTTTTAAGGAGTTAATAGATTGCATCCTCATAAATCATGACCTCAAGAAATGTAAATGGCATGAAATTTTCTTTGACACAGTACTCGATTCCACCTCATAATAACTTGATGCACTGATATAGAGAGCATAGAATCATATTGTTCTCATGTATCCAAGTTTGCCATAGCAAAGCATTAAAATATGTATCAGAATCTATTATGTGAAACTTGGCTTATATCTTCTAATCTTCTATCTCCAAAGGCAACACTATGGAGCCTAAGGCCCTCTCGCCATGTTTATTAAATCCTTTTAACACCATCCTCTCTATTTAGAGTTTAGAGATGTTAATTCTCTAGTAGGCAAGGGTTCTTAGGCTCATAATATTCACTGATGCACTCGAATCAACCAAAACTCTAGATAGCTTAAATCTGCCAACATCCACTATAATGTAGAGGGGATGGTCATGCTCTATCATTCCTAGAAGTAGGTCTTCATATGTGAATGTCACTCCAAGGATCTCCTTTGAAAAGCATGCCTTTTCTCTAGTTGCGGTCAACTAAGCTACGCATATTTCAGGGTCAAGCAAAGCTTTGATTAATGACTCCCTCATCTCTTTGTATAAGATAAGGGTGTCATATATGCTTAACTTAACTGGAAACTTTCTAAGAAGCACCATGACATTATAATCAACTTTGAGTTGTTCCTCCATAAGCATATCGAAGGGTGGAGCATCTTATGGAGGGGCTTATCTGTTTACTGGAACTAATGTCCTATTTACCCTTATCTTGAGGTGCTACCCTAGGAGGTAGAACTTTGCCACTATGGCAGTTGACTTCAGTGACATCTTGTGATGAGGAGCTTGTTGAAAGTTCTACCTACTCATCGAGTATATCTATAGCTTCTCTTAAAGGATCATCAGAGTTGGATGACTCCAAATCAATATCAAGAGGTGAACCCTGATGATTTAGAAAAGGGAAATCCATTTCTAAATTGGAATGGGATCAATTAGAATTATTTTAATTATTATTGTATGACTTAGAGAGCTTTCTATAGAAATAAAATCACTAAGATCATCAAAGGTAGAATCAATCTTCTTCATTGATTTCTTAAATTTTGGAGGTGGTACATGGTAGAAATCAAATAAATTAAGTGGTATGAGGGGTTTGGTGCCCTCATCCATAGATACAATAATACTCCTACTAGTGGTGGAGCTAGTAAAAGTGGTAGCTGCAATAGTGGAAGGAAGAGTGCTGAACTTGGACGGTGGTTGCACTACAATTCTATCTCAGGAAAGTAATAGCTGTTGTTGCTGCAGCTAGGCTTCCACCCTCCCCAAGTTGTCCCTTACAACTAGCAGACCTTCCTTGATGTTAGAGGTCTAAGCTGAGTCAGGTAGCTGCAGAGAAAGTTTCTTGATTTTAATAATTATTTTCTTAGAGGTAGGGATAAAGGGATATTCTAACCTTCTTTTATCTTAAGAAGATCAGATATATCCCCAAAGATTACTTTGATAGAACTAGAAGGTTATTCTACTAAGTATTCTTTAAGCATAACTATAGCTTCTAAATTGTAGCTACGCTCAAGTTAATCCTTCAAGGTGAAACAATCCTCTAAGATATAGCCTAGCATGTGGTGGTAGGAGAAGTAGTTAGGATCATCTCTCCTGCCCACTTCCTCTGGCTGTCTAGGCTCAAATAGCTGAAAACCAATCATCCGAAGAAGGATCTTAAAGATCTTCCTAACTACCTCCCTCTTGAATGAATATAGTTTGTTGAGTTTGTCGGCAAGAGCATGTGGAAAGTAGCTACCTATCAGTAGATTCTTATACCATTACTGTGTAGTCTGTTATGGTTGTGGCTATTATGGTGATCGAAGTAGTGGAAGAGGAGGCGATAGGAGGCTACTGAACTTGAAGCCACTCAAATTGTGCTCTCGTTGGCTGCTTTACCATGTCAACTACCCCTATAATCCCTGGCTTCTTCTCAAAAACCCTCTAAGGCTTAGGCTTAAATGACTGGTCTAAGAAGGGTAACTGTTTGGCTTCCTCTTATAGGTTAGTCACCTTGTTGATTAATTTCTCAAATGTCTAAATAATAAAACCTTTAAGCATGAAGGCGACCGAGCCATGAATATTCTTAAGAAGAATCATAATGGCATGCTGCTCTTGCAGTTATGATTTTCTTTTTATGCTTAGGTTGCACCATGTAAGAATGTAATCAACAAGGGACCCATTTGGCTTTTGCTTTTCTACAACGAGGTCCCCTATAGTTAGCCTTTATTGAGCTCCTAAAAATATCTTGATGATAAGATGCTCCAACTCTACAATGGACTTTAATGAACTATTGGGCAGTTCGATGTACCAATCAAATGTGACCCCTGAAAGGCTATTGACAAACTATAAAAAAATCAATGCTTCATTACCATCGGCATTGCAACAACTGGCTCGGAAGTGTGTTATATACTGCTTTGGGTTCGCACTGCCATCAAAACCCTTGAATGATGGTGGCACAAAACCCTTGGAGTATTGAACTACATCAAATTCCTTTAGGTAGGGTCTACCCTTTGGAACAAATGAGCTCCTTTGGGCTTGCACCAATGCTTCCTTCACTTGCTGCTCTAAAGGGGTAGTCTACTAAACACATAGTAGGACTAACCAACCAAGGGATGTCTTTCGGTGTGCAACAGTTGTACTAAGAAGAAAGCATAGTAGACTTACATCCTCTAAGTAGGGACCAGTTGTTGGGGTAATTTATTGACAAGGCAACAGATTGAACCCAACCTAGGGCTGATTATTGAGTGAATACTGCTGGGGGACTTAGATCAACTCAAAGATAGTCAAGATTAATTTCATTTTTAGATTTGTTTTGATGGGTCCCATCAGTTTACAATGGACTGCACTGAGTAGAGGCCATGGAGGCCTAGGCTTAACTTAGATTTATCAATCCAAAGGGAGTAGTATACCAACCACAAGGTAGGACTATTCAACCAAAGGGATGCTTTTTAGTGTAAAATGGTCAAGTTAGAAGATAGCACAGGGACTCACATCTTCCAAAATAAGGAACCACTGATGTGATCGGTTGCTTTGGGCAACAAATCAAATTCGACCTAGAGCTGACTATTGAGTGAATGCTGCTGGGTGACTTAAATCAGCTCAAAGATAGTCAGATTAATTTTCATTTTTTTTTAGTTTATTTTGATGGATTTCACTAGTTTGCGATGGATCACACTGAGAAGGAGCTTATATCAGCCTAGACCTATCTCAGATTTATTAAACTAAAGGGAGTAGCTTCCCAACTGATGGGAGAACTATCCAACCAAAGAGTGTCTTTCAGTTTACAATGATCAATTCAAGGGAAGAAAGCTCGGGGACTCACATCTTCCACTACAAAAGACCACTAGGGTCATCGATTGCTTTGGGCAACAAATCAAACCCAACCTAGGGATGCCTATCAATTTACGACTGTCATGCTAAAAAGAATGTGTCATAGTCTTACATCTTTCAAAGCAGAATGACTATCAGAGTAACCTACTTATGGCAAAATAGATTGAACCAGACCTAAGGGCGACTACGGGGTGAGTATCGACCCAAGTATTTATCTCAACTCAAGTAGTCTGGCAATTCTTATAAGGAGTTCTGCTGACACTACCCTAAAGATAGGATGCATGCTTGGGAAAAGAGGCTCTTTAGGGGCTTGAAATCTTAATCCACAAGCGAATTAATTTTTTTGTTTTGTTTAGTTTGTTTTAACGTGGACCATATTCTTTTACAAGGGATCAAACTGAGAAGGAGCTTATATTAGCCTAGACCTATCTCAAATTTACTAAACCAAGAGAGAATCTGTGCATCCGCTGAACAAATTCTCCAATCACAGGGGTGGTTACTTGAAAAGGGGGATTGTCCAATCCAAGAGTAACATGGGTAGTGTCTAAATGGGGTCGCAAAGGACGTGATCCAAATAGAATTCTCATAAGGAGAGGGGCCGCTAAGGGCTTAATCCAAAACTTTGGAGAAAATGACATGGCTAGTCATACATTAAATAGGTATTGAGTGGCCAACTCAAGGAGAAAGCGCGGGGACTTACATATGCCAAGAATGGTGTATCCACCGGGTGAGTCGCTGTCAACATAGCGAACATCAACCAACCTAATGGTCCCATCGATTTGCAACAATTAGCCTAGGAAGAATGCTCAGGGACACACATCCTCCTATAGTAGATATGATTGTTGGGATAGTCTGTCTTCAACTCGATAGGTGCCATCTGTCCTAGGGCGACTACAGAGTGAATGCCACTGGGGACTTATATCGACTCAAATGTAGTTAAGAGGAAAGGAGCCTTTGGGGGACTTATCCTAAACCTAAAATATACTCAACCTAATTAGTGCATGATGGCCAGTTCAAGAAGAAAGTATAAGGACTCACATCTTCTTAAGCAAATTCAAGATGAGGTAGCTTTTTAACTAGGCAGTGAAGCCTACCATACTAACAAGGCTCCCGTTGGCTTGCAATGATCAAGTTAAGAAGAAAGCACGGGAACTCACATCTTTCAAATAAGTAATCATTAGGGTGACATACTAGTGAGGTAGCATGTGGACCCGACCTAGAGCAGCTAATAAGTGATGCCACAAGGGCTTGCTCCCACGTCAAAATAGCCTGAGATAAAAGATGTGTTTATTTCTATGCTTGTGCTAATGGGAATAAGATGTCTCTGGGGGACTCTTACACCTACCTTAAACACGCTTAGGGAATTTGATGAAATGGTGTCACGGGTGGCAACCGAGAATTTTCACTAAGAAAGGATGTCGCTCGGGTTCTCTCACACCTAACTTAGTTGTGCTAATCAAAATAGGATGCCTCTTGGGTTCTCTCACACCTATTCTAATAGCAATGGGGAAATTGTGTTTGACTGTGTTATGTTGTGAAAGAGGGATAGGGTGCCATTGGGGGAGTCTTACACCTACCCTAAACACATCATGATGGATTCGCAAGACAAACAAACAATGCTTCGAAAGAAGAGAAGATTTTGATGAAATGAAATCAAATTTTTGTTTATTGATGGAATTATTTTCAAACATAATTTTTATGGGTAATATTTCTTCAAATAGAGCCCATTAATTGGAAGCATCGGGTGTTCCCCTTTAAAATCAATAACCTGATAAGATTCTCCTTGGTAGGCCTTCTCTGTGACATAAGGGCTTTCCCAAGTGGGTTCAGACTTGCCTCCCATCTTTTGATGGGAAACAATCAGTCTCCTTAGTACTAACACAAGTTCTCCTACTCAGAAAGACCTAGGGAGGACCAGCTTGTTGTGAGCTTGAATCATTTTAGCCATAACTTCGAGGTTCTGCAGTAGGCGACTCTCCTCAAACCTTGAGTTCTTCTAACCAACTTTGCATTCCCTATAGTGATCTTGCTACTCAATGCTATCCTTAGTGATAGGAGTTGAACTTCTAAAGGTAGAATGGCTTCAGACCTATACACTAAGAAAAATAGGGTAGATCGAGTTGCAGTTCGGTATGTGGTGCGGTAGGCCTAGAAGGCTTCAACCAACTGCTCATTTCACTATCGTTTGTTGTCATCAAGTGTCTTCTTTAGTATCTGGATGAGAGTTTTATTGAATTCTTCTACTAAGCCATTTGCTCTGGGGTAGTTGATGGTGGAGTATCTCTAATCTATACTATGTCTTCTAGTGAAGTTGTTGATCTTGGTGCTTATGCAATACCATTATCGAATATAATTTTTCGAGGCACCCCAAACCTATATACGATATGGTTCTTGAAAAACTGAAGCACATGCTGAGCTGTGACCTCTCTGAGTGGGATTGCCTCCGCCCACTTGAAAAAGTAGTCGGTGGCAGCTAAGATGAAGTGGTGACCCTTGGAAGAAAGAGGATCGATCGGACCCACAATGTCAGTACCCCAACACTCGAATGGCCATGAAGCCAATGAAGGGTGTAGAATGTTCGGTGGTTGGGGAGGAGCACACCGTGCACCTGACATTGATGGCATCTCCTAGTGACATTCATGCAGTTTATAATCATCGAAGGCCAGTAGTATCCTAGTCTTTTGATCTTCATCTTCATCTTCGGACTGGATTGATGCGCTCCCTATAGACTTGAATGTACCTCCGTTACAATTCCATGGGCTTCATGTTTACTTAAACAACGTAACCACATCTGGTCAAAGGACCATCGGAACAGGGTGCCATCAACGAAAGCATAGGAGAGAGCTCTCTGTTTCACCTGTTGGACTTGTATCTTTTCTTGAGGTAGTTTATCGGTGTTCAAATAGTCTATGAATGGTTGCCTCCAATCCAGCTCCTTGTCCTTATAGGCAATGACAACCTCCCCTTCAAGAGTAAGTCTCTCGATGAGTTCAACATCAATAAGAGATAAGACTTGTCTATTTTGGACGCTTATTAGAATGGACTCATCTTTCGGACATGCCAATTCTTTGGCATGTTTGGCCAAAGCATTTGCTACTACGTTCTCTGCTCAAGGAACCTTGTAGATGGTGGCTTTGAAAATTTGGGCCAACAGCTTCATGGTATACTCGTGGTAATGACGAAACTTGAGCTTGAGATGTAGGACCTAGCAATCTAGTTGATGACCAACTGAGAATCCCAAAAGATGTTGATGCTCTTGACACTGACTGTGATGGATAACTCTAGACCGGTAATCAAAGCCTCATACTCGGCTTTGTTATTGGTGCAAGGGTTAGAAATATAATATGAGAATCTCATCGCATCGCGGTCTAGAGTTAGGAGAACTATTCCTACCCCTGCTTTTCCTGGATGAGTAGATCGTGGTGCTTCCCCTTTGTGAAAAGAAGCTGCACCATCAAAATACATCTCCCATTGGTGATTTTCAATCTCCCCTAAGTTCATGATTTGTTCATCAGGAAAATCATCTCTAAGCGAAGAATCAGCAGGAAGTTGCTAAGAAATTCACTAGTGCTTGTCCTTTTACTACACAGAGGGGTACAAATGTGATATCAAACTATGAGATGATCATGGACCATCATGCCAATCATCTGGATAGCATTGGCCTTGTCATGAGATACTATAGTGTGTTGGTTCTGAAAATCAAGTTCACCTTATGAGAGAGCATATAATGCCATAACTTTTGGGATATGAAGATCAAAGCTAGGCAATGTTTCTTAATAGGTGGATAGTTCGCTTCAGTGGGAATCAGATGACGATTGAGGTAGTATAGAGCGCTCTCCTTTCCTTCATCATTGGCTTGGGCCAACAAAGCTTGAGGGAGTCATCCAATGTAGCAGTGTAGAGGATGAGTGGCCTGCCCGGGATAGGGGCTGCTAGAACTGGTGGCTTCACGAAATACTGTTTGATATCTTTAAAGGCATGCTTGTCACTTGTCATCCCACTTGAACATAGCATCCTTTTTGACAAGTGCTGAGAATGGCTTGCATCTCCAAGATAGGTTGGAAATAAATCATCTTAGATATGCAGTAGTCCTTGGAAAGATCTGAGTTGAGTTAAACTCATAGGAGGTGGCATTTCTAAGAGAGCTTTAATCTTTTCTGGATCTATTTCTATTCCCCGGTGTTGGACAACAAACCCAAGGAATTTTCTTGAAGCTACTCCGAATGCACACTTCAGGAGTTTCATAATTTCTTTAAATAACATTTCTAAGAGAGCTTTAATCTTTTTTAATTATAATTTTGTTGAAAATATAATTTCTTTAAATAACATTATAATTTCTTGTAGGACGATTACATGAGACTGAAGGAGGTTACAAGTTAGAGCTCTACTGATGAAAGTAGTTCTGATGGATAGTTTAAACAATCAGAGTAACATTTGGAAAAAAGGCTATTAGGGGTCAAAAGAAGAGAAGGATATAGGCCTAATTAGGGTTGGCTTATGATGGACTATTCATTTTCTTGAATAAGTAGAAATTCAATTGACGAGATAGTTAGATAGCGTGATGTGGTGATGGTTGAGGGAGGTGAGGAAGAATGCTCAGATGATTGCCATGGAGGCCAAAATTGAGAAGATGTGTAAAGATTGACATAAGGGTAAGGTGATAGTGGTGGAGGAGGAAGAGGAGGACAACGACGACGACGAGGAAACTGACAATGTCTAAATTTTTATTTGTACTTGATATTTTTTTTGTTTCTAGTTTGAGCATTTTATTTGTATGATATTATTGTTACTGTTTAATTCAAGTCAGTTAATGATTTGTTGAAATGTTAACATTTTAAAACTAGTTAATTTTAATGTTTTAGAACTGTTAATTAATTTCAATATTTTATAACTGTTGGAATGAAAGAAGTGATTGAATCTATCTTTTTTATTGGTATGAACTTCTTGTATAGCCATTTTGAGTATGTTAGAGTCAATTGTAAAGCATTTATAGAGTCATTGTGTAATTTTTCTACAGGTATAAAAATCAGAATATATGCAAACCTCTTCTATTTTTTTTCGATTCTGTATTAGTTTCTTACATATTTTTGACGAATTTTTCACACTAGGGGTAATACAAATCATCGCCTTCTGGTGGACATGAAATTTTTGACAGTGTGTTTTTCAGCAAGAATCCATCATGGGAAATTTTTGGGCTGCACGATATGATTGGAGTTATCAAAATTCATATCAAGTAGGAAGGATAGTTTGATACTCATTTATCTATCATTCTAGGGTATTATAATAATAAAATTTTGTATAAAACAAGAATACTTTAAAACACTTGTAATAAATAAGAATGCTCTAGATTGTGATTATTTAGAATGGATTACTAGTATAAAGTAGAATATTCTATGATATGAAATAAATAAAAAGACTCTAGAGTATACTTTTATGAAAAAAAATTATAATATTGTATAAGTCTCTAAATTTGATTTTCATGCCTACAAATAGACAAGGCCATTATGTTGAAAGTCAAGTTGAGAACCACAAAGCAAATACTAGTGATAAAATTCTTCTTCTCTTTCGCATTTTTTTCTCCCATACAAAATCTTTTGCCTATTGCTCACTCAACAATCCTTCTTCTCTCAAAAATTTCTAATAAGAATAATATGATTGGGAACTGCGTCTCAAGACTGGTGTGACAGGTTGTAAATCGATTTCCAATTCTCTACCTTCCAAGCAGCACTCACCATCTTTATGCTTACAATTGCTCTTCAATATCTCATAATTACTGTACTTGATATCTCCTTTGCGGTGAATCAATTTTGTCTACTCATGCAGCTTCCTCTTCGTTATCATTTTCAACTTCTCAAATGCTTACTTCATTATCTTAAACAAACGATTAATTTTACAAATTTAGAACTACCTATTTCATGTGAAGTTTTGTTCAACAAACTACCTATTTCTTCTCTGTTTGCTGTATGCCGGTTTTGTGCATTTCATGCAAAATCCCAGATAATTGAAGTTGCAACCAGATGACTGGACATAACTAGTTTATGATTAATGCGGTCACCTAACGTTTTTGAACTATGAAACTCTGGCCAAGACCCGATCAATGGACCCACCCTCCTGTATAAAATATAAACGTTGAATGGATCGCCTTGCCTGCTCATTCTTTGGCCACCCAACTTCATATAATTAAGAGGCCATTCTTGTGGAATTACCACAGGTTGTAAGGAGGAAGGAATATATGGTTCTACTGCCCTTCTTTCTTTTAGTTATGCTGCTTCTTGGAGCGACATGGAAGCTTCACTGCTCTGCTAGAGAATTGCATTCGAGATTTCATGATTGGGATGATTCTTTCTATGCAATCTTTAGGTCTAATCCATAACACCTCCTACACCACTTACCCACCCGCCTATGAATAGCTTTAATAACCGGTACCCGCCGCCATCGCTGCAGTGAGTAGTTCCGCCGCACCACGGCCTCTGCGATCGAATCAGCTTCACCTAATTTTTTTTTTATTATCCACATAAACGGTGATGATATATCTGCTTATATTAGCTTCTATGTTTTAGCTCAATCTGTTGTGCATATGAATTGGTATGATAGAGAGCCTTGTTTCATTAATCAAATCGTTGAAATGTTTTGTTTGCTTTAGACCTCTTTCCCCGTTTATTTATGTTATCTGTGAAGGTATCAAATTTATTTGTTTTTGTTTTGGGATTTTTACAAATAAATATATATATATATATATATATATTTATATTTATACTTATATTTATATTTATAAGTGATATGACACTTAAAATACTACTAGTCGAAGCATGAATCTTGATGTCAAAAGCAAGTTGATTCTAAGTTGAAAATAATCGAGATCAAGCACTTAAAATATCATTGGAAACTTTGGGATATCGGTTAAATCCCATATTAGCATTAGTGTTTATAGTTCGAAAAATCGACTTCAGATCTCATAATTCTAACTTCATTTGAGCATTCAAATACTTAAAATATATCAAATGATCATTTTGAGCCGTCAGATGGAGTGGAGTGGTTTAGATTTTGCATTATTCTGAAGCGTCACCTTTAATCTATAAATGCATCATTCTTCACATGGCCGAAAAAGAGAGAGAGAGCTCTAAAGATTGAAAATGCTCCGGCATCGTGTCAGCTCGATGGTGGCACCACTGGTTGTCAACCCGCCAATTATTCACCATCTACTACCACTAGCAACTATTACTACCTGAACGTGACTATTAGTTGTTGTTGTCTGATTATGAGATTTTCATTGTTAGCCCTTCTCATATACAATTTTGTAATCCCGTTACTGGGAAACTTTTGTACTCTGAAGCAAATACATCGTGGAAGATTTTAACTGGGCTAGGCCCTATGATTTTTTCTCTTTTTGAGATTTTTCTCGTAAAAATTTTGGAGTTTTCTTATTAATTCCTCAAATATCTGTATGTGTGCTGGATTCCGCAACAAAGCTAAGGCACAAATTTTTATTCTAACGCAACTGATTTTCTAGCACGTACAATAAGTTAATTATTTTTTCTATTTTTTTAATGATTAAATTCATATATTTATATGTGTCATAATTAAATGGTTAGAAATTAAAAAATATATATATGAGTTAGACTTTTGCTATGTCAATTTGAAAAATTAAAATTAAAGATAATAAATGTGTAAATATAAAAAAATAGGATGATTTTTTTTTCTGACTTGGCAATGTAAGTTTTATTTATTCAATATAAATTTTATATATCTTTATTTTAAGTGAATTATTTTAAAAATGCGCTCCACCTATGTGCTTAAATCCCTCTAAAGAATAAAAAACTAAATTATTTCAAGGCAAATAAAATGGGCTAAAAGAAAATTCTAGTCCTTTTTGGATCATTTTTTTATTTGTTAGTTAAATTTTATTTATATTTTGATTTCAAATAAAATATATATAATAGTACATTTTATTTTAAAAAAATTCAAGACTTCCATAAAATTATTTTGAATATTTTTAAAATAATGTGATTTATTTTTAATAGTAAAAAAACTTTTAAAAAATAAACTAAATAAATATATTTTTAAAGATAATATAAAAAATAAAAATATTAAATATTTAATAAAACTGACCCCATATAAGCCTTGAAACTAACACTAAATTTCGGATCATAATTTGAGGCTGTTTATGATATAATTACCATAGAAGGAGTTATGATGTCTTAATTAATCTCATGTACTCAGTGTTGTTGTATGAAATAGGCCATAGATCGTTAAATTACTATCTTAACTTCTGTTAGTGTAGAAACAACATGCCAAAATCTATTGCAATACTAATATAAATAGATTGCATAAAAAATAAAGTTATCAAAAGATTCATTAAAGAATAAGTTTATATTATAATTATTTTTAGTACCTAAAACAATAAAAAAAAATTAATTTTTTAGTTATTTATGCATGTCTAACTAACATAGCGTTATCTAAGTTATTAATTACTAATATAATAACCTTTTTTATCAGCTTTGTTTAAATCCATAGTTATTACTTATTATCTTATTAACAAAAATAATTGCTTTATTATTATTAAATTTATTACTGAATAGAAAAATATGTAATCCGCATTGTTGATTCTTAATCAATTATCTTATAATTATGAAAGCAAAATAATTAATTATTTTAATTAATTACAGTAATGCATGTTTAATGAATGAATAAAAAAGAGATATTTTGCTAAATTTAGAAATTTAATTAATTATCATAATTAATATTTAATTGAAAATAGTTCATTTTAATGTAATAATTTTATAACGGCTATGAAAATTCACTAATTCCTACTTTATCAACCATTAATTTATGCTAATTTTATGTCATACTCATTTATTAATAACATGTAATTCTAATTTTTTTTAAAGTTTGAATTTGCTAGTATTTGATAAATTATACTACCTTATTATCATAATGATTTCTGAATATAAAATTAACAATGATATTTTGATCTAACAATCAATGATAGAAATTAGAATGTCATATTAATATAATTATTAAAAATTATATAGTAAGAATATTTAATTTTTAACTGTCCTCGTAACTTTAATGATACATTTATGCTTAATTAATCTAATTTGTTATCCGTATTTTTAATTAATAAATAATTAACTTCTTTATATTAATTCGGTTGCTAATATTAAATTAATATTTAATTTTGTTTAATTTTAAACTAATTAGCACAAGTTAAATCTAATTTTAATTTTTTGTGGCCAGTTTCGTAACCTTTTTTTTAAATAAGTTGGACTTGGAGAGCATCCAAGTATTTTTTTTTAATCTTTTGTAAATAGACGGGCTGATATTAGTGGGGTGTTTGCTTGAATAAAAAAGAAAGAAACACAATGTAAAGAAATTTAATGTAAATGGAATATAATATATTTGAAATACTTTATGATTATTTGGATGAATGTAAATGAAATTAAAGAATTTATTTTTTTAGTGTTTGATTTGAGTAAAGTAAAATTAATGTAAAATTAACGGCAGGTGACGGTGGTGGGCAATAACGAGTGAATCGCAGTGGGTGGGTAATTGGTGGTACTTTTGTTGTAATAACCAATAAATAAATAAGAAAAAAATAAAATAAAATTCAACCGTTGTGATAGTTGGCCGCGAATAGAAGAATCGAATAGGGGCTCAGTTTCGGTTTGTCAAAATAGAACTCCCAAACTAATGAGAGAGAGAGAGAGAGAGAGAGGATCGGGAGGAGGAACTGCACTCTTCCTTGGGTGCCCTAGCTAAGCACCCGCACCAATGACACAGAGAGGAGGAGGAGAGCCTTCCGTGCGGCGTCGACTGAGAGAGAGAGGCGGATATATATATATATATATATATATATATATATATATATATATATATATATATATATATATATATTTTAATATTATTATCTCAATTTTGACTTAGGATTTATAGATTTCAGCAAGGAATTTAATTTGGGAATGTGTAGCATAAATCAAATTCAAGTAATTAACTATTAAATCTTTACATATGAAATATAATTGCAAAATAAATAAAACTGATATGACACTTAAAATACTATTAGTCGAAGCACGAATCTTGATGTTAAAAGCAAGTGATCCAAGTTGAAGCGGTGAGATCAAGCTCTTAAAATATCTTTGGAAACTTTGTGATATCGTTAAATTCTTAAATAGCTCTCAAATATGAAGTGTTTATAGTAATCATCGAGCGCTCGAGCGGTTCCAACAAGCCAAAGATTTTACAATTCCTACTTCATTTGAGCATTCAAATGCACAAAATACATCATATGATCAAGAGGATCATTTTGAGCCGTCCGATGAAGTGGAGTGGTATGGGTTTTGCATGTATTTACAGAGACGCCACTCCTCCAATCTATAAATAGTTCCTCATTCCTCATATGAGGGGAGGCCAAGTGAAGGAGAAAGAGGGCAAGCAAGAGAGAGGAGAGAGCTCTAAAGATCCTCCAAGCATAATCGTGTCGCCACTCGACCACCGTCAACCACCACCGTCGGCCGCCGCCATCAGCCGCCACCGCTGATCCTCGCCGTCGTCAACTTCGTCGTCAACTTCATCGTCAACTTCGTCGTCAACTTCGTCGTCGCTTCAACTTCGGCGTTAACTTCGTCGTCAACATCGTCGCAACTTCGTCGACTTTGCCGTTAACCGTGTCAACTCGTCAACTTCGTAGTCAACATCGTCGTCAACTTTGTCGTCAGCGTTGTATTACTTGCTTGTTGTCCACTTCTCACAATTCTATAATCCGGATCGGGAAGATCTTGTACTCAAAGCGGTACAGTGGAAACTTTTATTGGGCAGGTGGTTTTCCTCTTTTGAGATTTTCCACGTAAAAATTCTAGAGTTTTATTATTCGCTCTTTAAATACCTGTATGTGTGCTAGACTCCCCAAAGAAGCTAAGGTGTAAACTTTTATTCTACCGCAACTGGTTCTCTAGCACACAACAAAAATCTTAAACCTAAACTAAGTTATAATATCGTTAATTAATTAAGAATCATTTTTAGAGAAATGATAAACATTAAATGAAAATAAATTTTATCTATATTAAATCACTTTAACACTTAATATTTTTATATTAAGAAAAATAATAGAATTTTGAGAGTATTATATGACAAATTAGACATGTATAAATATCATTATATTAAATGAATTAAAGGTTATAAAAGATAAAATATTGATTTAAAAAATACATAATAAAATATTGATGAATTTGACGTTAAATAATAAAAGATATACGCAAGTATCGTAGACAAGAAATGAATAAAATAAAATAAATTACTTTCCAATATTGATTCAATTAATATTTTATTTTATAGGTACTCAACTAAAGGAAAGAAGTATTTAAGGGAAGGAGATTCAAAAGGAAGCTTCAAACTAAAGTTGGTAGTTATATTCTTACATTTATGATAAAAGTTTTTTTTTGTGATGAAATGCATTTGTACATAATTATGACTTTTTCATATAATGCAAATTGTGATTGATTTTTTCCTTTCTTAATATTGAATGAATAGCTTGAATACTAGATCATATTGTTACTTACGTCATTTCATATAATTAACTGATTTATTGTTATAAATTAATATGCATAGCTGTATAAATTATATACTATGAATATGTAAGTTTGAAAGTGGAGTTCACCCCCTATAGTATTGGCTGGAGATGCAATGTACTCGTGCACGAAAAAGAAAATGGAAATAGTATATGGTAATGGTTACTTATCCTTTGGATAAGTTATGAAAAAGGTTTTCTTATAGACAAGGTTTTAGACGGTGACTCCTGAGACGGGTGATAAATTAAAAGTAAAGTTCTGAAAAAATGTTCATTTGTACATACCTCATATATGTTTGATTGTTTGAGTAATTTTTTATGTACATATTATAGCAAAATCTGTCATATATACTATTTTTGTTTTCTTGTTTTACTATAGTATAAAAACATAATTCATCCACTGAATTTTATTCATTTGTAAGTTGTTTATTTTTTTCAGGAAACCTTTCTAACTAGTTGGAGAATAGAAGGGAGGGTTATATATATCATCATAGAGAGACTTCAAGAGATAGGTATTATGTTAGTTTATATTTTAAATTATATTTCATATGACTTCTATTAGTAGATATGTTAATATGCGTGAACAAATTTGTTAATTTTAGTTTGGATTGTAGTGGCTCTTATATGACTTGGAGGAATATATTGTGTAGTTTGGTTTCTATTGGAAATGTTATGTAAGGTTTTCTTTTATCCATCTGACCGTCTATTCCCGCCTCGGTATTCTAAGCTCCCAGGTCGGGTCATGATAAGAGTGGTATCAAAGCGAGATTTTACATTTAGGGATATAAGTATGGTCACAATCAAAAAGCCATTAGAAAAATGATAAATTTTATAAAGAAATTTACATATGATTATATTAATTGATGTGTGACGGTTATAATTAATTTGTGCTTCTCAAGCCTATGGAATCAATTCAGGAAGATACTATGAGTGAGAATAAGGAAGCACAAACTATTGAGCACCAGAATTTGGTGCAATCCCCTTCACTGACTATTGATGCATTTACTCAAATGATGGAAGCAATGACTCAAATGATAAGAAATCAACAGACTCAAGCTAGTGAAATTTACGGGGTTCCTATGGAAAAATACCTGAAATTATTTTAAGATATGAGGTCACCTCTTTTCTCAGGAAGAAGAGGACCTATTGAAGTAGAAAACTGGTTGATGCTGATAAAAAAATTTTTAGAAAGTATGTCATGTCCTCCAAAAAGAAGAGTTTCTTTAGCTTCTTTTGCTTTTAAGGGTGAAGCTGAGAGATGATGGCAAGGACAATTGCAAGAGAAGTTTGAAGGAAAGCTTTGCAATCTTGTTTCATAGGAGGATTTTGTGAAGGCCTTTAGAGATTAGTTTGTACCCCTCTCAACTTGGAGACAAATGCAAGACAAGTTCATCAGATTGGTACAAGGAGATCATTCTATCACGCAGTATGAAGCTGAGTTTACATTACTTTCAAAGTTATGCACCCCAGTTGATACCAAATGTAGAAGAAAAATATCATAGGTTTTGATTTGGACTAAAGGATGTAGTCAGACAGCCTTGATTCCTCTGGGTATTGATAACTATGTTGTACTAGTGGAGAGGGCTAGAAGGATAAAATTGGATTTGTATGCTACTCAGAGGAGGAGAGATATTCATAAAAGGAGGATTAAAGATAGGCCAAAATCTGGGCAGAATGTTCAAACTGAAAGAAGCCTAAGTCATATACTAATGCCAACATTAACAGTGTTAGTACATGCCCAAAAGGTTGAAGAGCACATAAAGAAGAGTGCCTCTCAGGCACAAACACTTATTATTGGTGCCATCTGCCAGGACATATGGCAAAATCTTGCCCTGACTTGAGTCAAAAACTTTCAATTGTTACTATGACAAGTGTTTAGACTCCTCAGAGGACTATTGGTAAACAAAGGGTGACTGAATCAGCTGCATCAGTTCCATCTCAGAATTAGAATTGACAGAATACACAGTCTCAAGTATATGCACTCACACAACAGGAAGCAAAAGACTCGCCTGACGTCATTATAGGTATGCATTTATTTAAATTAGCATTGTTAAAATTTTATATTATGCTAGATACATTTGTTTTATATATTTACTCATTTATTGGTATTATCTCTATTCCAAATAAATCAATTAGAGTTTTATTTGATACTGGAGCATCACATTCATTTATATCTAAGGAATGTGTGAGAATTTTGGGATTGAAAGTTATGAATATGCATGTAGTATTATCAGTTGCAATGGCAAATGGGTCCCATATGAATGCTAAGAATTTTTACAGTGTGAACCAGAATATCTGTGAAAGAAGCTTGAATGCAGATTTAATGGCACTGCCGCTATATAAATTTGATGTGATTTTAGGAATGGATTGGCTATCTAAACATTATGCTGCTATAGATTGTTACAAAAAGATAGTCAAATGCAATATTCCTGAAAAAGAAGAATTCAAATTTATGGGACATAATAGAGTATTATCTATGATGGTGTCTTGCTTAAAAGTTCAAAAGATGATAGCAAAAAGTTATGAAGCCTTTTTTTGCTCAAGTTACTAATGTTACAAAAGAGGTGAAGAAGTTATAAGATATACCGGTAGTAAAAGAGTATCCATAAGTATTCTTGGATGATTTATTAGGCTTATCTTTAGTCAGAGAGATAGATTTTTCTATTAATTTAATTCAATGCGTAGAACCTATAACAAAAGTACCATATAGAATGGCAATCAAGGAATTACAAGAGTTGAAGAATCAGTTGTAAGAACTATTGGAGAAGGGATTTATCAAGCCTAGTACATCCCCTTGGGGAGCTCCTATATTGTTTGTGAAGAAGAAAGATGGGAGCTTAAGGCTATGCATAGATTATAGAGAGCTTAACAAACTCACATTGAAGAATAAATATTCCTTACCAAGAATTGATGATCTTTTCAATCAATTAGAAGGAGATTCAGTAATTTCAAAAATTGATTTAAGATCAGGTTATCATCAGCTTAGGATCAAAGAAGAAGATATACAAAAGAATGCCTTCAGTATAAGATGTGGGCATTATGAGTTTGTGGTGATGCTTTTTGACTTAACCAATGCTCCAACTATATCTATGGATCTCATGAATAGAATCTTTAAACCATTTTTGGATTCATTTCTCATTATATTTATAGATGATAATCTCATTTATTTTAGAAATGAAGCAGCTCATACAAATCATCTTCACATTATTTTATAAACTTTGAAAGGAAATGAATTGTATGCAAAATTTTTAAAATGTGAATTTTTGTTAGATAACATCATATTCTTGGGGCACATAATTAGTAGTGAAGGTGTTTTAATGGAATAGAGTAAAGTCAGAGTAATAGCTAAATGACCCAGACCAACTATTATCACAGAAGTCAGGAGTTTTTTAGGATTGGTGGGATATTATAGAGGATTTGTTGAAGGGTTTTCATAAATTGTCATGCCATTATCCAGGTTAACTCAGAAAGCAGTCAAGTTTGAATGGTCAGATCAGTGTGAAGAGGCTTTCAAAAATTGAATAATTATTTAATAATTGCACAAGTATTAACTATTCCATCGGGGACAAAAGGATTTCAGATTTATAGTGATGCTTCATTAAGAGGTTTGGGATGTGTATTTATGCAGAATGGAAGAGTGGTTGCTTATGCTTCAAAGAAATTGAGAAAATATGAAAAGAATTATCCAACCCATGATTTAGAGCTAACAGTAGTGGTATTTGCATTGAAAATTTGGAGGCATTATTTACATGGAGTATGATGTGAAGTTTTCACTAATCATCAAAGCTTAAAATATATCTTTACACAGAAGGATCTAAATTTAAGGCAAAGGAGATGGTTGGAACTTATTAAGGATAATGATTTGAATATTCAATAATATCTGGGGAAGACAAATGTAGTTGCTAGTACTTAAATTAGAAAAACATCTAGTAGTGTTAATTAGTTGATCTCTCAACAGGAGGAGTTGATTAAAGATTTAGAAAAATTATAAATTTCAATTATTAAATCTACAGATGTTCATGCTTTATTGTTAAATCAAATAGTTATACAATCAAATTTGAAGGACAAGATACGAGATGCTTTAATTCAAGATGCCGAATTTCAAAAAATTTTAAATTTGGTGAAAGCATGTCATACATAAGGTTTTGAAATTGATGGAGAGGGATTACGAAAGTATCAAGGTAGAGTTTGCATTCCAGATATTGGAAATTTGAGGAAAGATATCTTATATTAAGCACATCATTCTAATTATACAATTCATCCAGGCAGTAGCAAATTGTATCAAGATTTTGAGAAAATATTTTGGTGGCCAGGGATGAAACGAAGCGTAACTGAATTTTTTTACAAGTGTCCAACATGCTAGATGGTTAAGGTTGAACATTAGAAGTCAAGTGGACTTTTATAGCCCTTGCCAATACTTGAGTGCAAATGGGATGATATTGCTATGAATTTTGTGGTTGGCTTACCTAGATCTAGAGGAAGTTACGATGCTATTTGGGTGATTATTGATATATTTACTAAATCTGCACACTTTATACCCATTAAATAATATAATACTATTGAAAAGCTAGCAAAGAAGTATGTTGATGAAATTGTGAAATTACATGGTGTGCGAAAGTCTGTAGTGTCTAATCGGGATGGCCGATTCACATCCGAATTGTGGAAAAAAATTCAAAAAGCTTTAGGTACTAAGCTTACTTTCAGTATCGCATTTCATCCTCAAACTAATGACCAGTCAGAAAGAACAATTTAGACACTTATAGATTTGCTTAGACTTTATACCCTTGATTTTGGGGAAAATTGAGAAGCTTTTGATTTAGTTTGCCTACAGTAATAGCTTTTTAGCAAGTATCGGTATGGCTCCCTACGAAGTATTGTATGGAAGAAAATGTAGAACACCATTTTGTTGGGTGGAAACAGGTGAAAGAAGAATCATTGGTGCAGATGTAGTAGATGAAGCTACTGAAATGATTCGATTAATTCGTGATAGAATGAAAGCTGTTCAAGATAGGTAGAGAAAATATTATGATGCTAAATATCGGCTAGTAGAGTTTGAAGTGAGAGAATTTGTATTTCTTAAAGTCAGCCTCATGAAAGGTATTAAACGATTTGGTAAGATTGTAAAGTTAAGCCCACGCTATATTGGTTCATAAAAAATCTTGAAAAGAATTAGAAATGTGGCTTATATACTGGTTTTACCTTCTCATATGTAAGGAGTACAAAATATGTTTCATATTTCTCTCCTGCGAAAAATATATTACGAATGAAGTCAACAAAATTATTATTGATCCTATTAATATCAACCTGATCTCACATTTGTAGAGGAGCCATAAAGAATTATAGATTATGATTTTAAGTATCTCAGGAATAGAGAAATTCTATTTGTCCGTGTACTGTAGAAACATGAATTAGAACGAGAAGCTACGTGGGAGAAGGAATCGAAAATACGAGAACTTCATCCTCATCTATTTAATTAAAGTTATGATTATTTATGTTGTTATCATTAAATTTCAAGGACGAAATTTTTATAAGAGGGGTAGATTGTAATAACCGAAAAAAAACAAAAATGAAAAAGGAAAAAGAAAAATAAAATAAAATCCAACCATCACAACGGTTGGCCGCGAATAGAAGAATCGAAGGGGGGCTCGATTTCGGTTTGTCGAAACAGAACTCCCAAAGCAACGAGAGAGAGAGAGAGAGAGAGAGAGAGAGAGAGAGAGAGAGAGAGAGAGAGAAAGGATCGGAAGGAGGAACCGCACTCTACCTTACGCATGTCTAACCCACCAGAAAGAAGGAGGAGAGCCTTCCATGCTCGACCAGAGAGAAGATCAAGCGTGACTCGCACGTGAACGATAGGCAGGTTGGGTCTTAGACCTAATGAGAAGGGAGATAGAGAGGTAATATATATATATATATATATATATATATATAATATATATATATATATATATATATTATATATATATATATATATATATATATATATATATATATTGAAAATCTGATTTTAATGTTATTATCTCAATTTTGACTTAGGATTTATAGATTTCAGCAAGAAATTTAATTTGGGAATGTGTAGCATAAACCAAATTCAAGTAATTAAGTAACAAATATTTACATATGAAATATAAATGCAAATTAAATAAAACCTTAAACCTATGTTAAGTTATGATATTGTTAATTAATTAAAAATCATTTTAAGAGAAATGATAAACATTAAATGAAAATAAATTTTATTTATATTAAGTCACTTTAACACTTAATATTTTTATATTAAGAAAAATAATGGGATTTAGAGAGTATTATATGGCAAATTAGACATGTATAAATATCATTATATTAAATAAATTAAAGGTTATAAAGAATATTATTATTATATAGAAATTTAACTTGATTTAGAAAATACACAATGAAATATTAATGAATGTGAGCATTAAATAATAAAAGATATACGCAAGTATTGTAGACAAAAAATGAATAAATAAAATAAATTACTTTCTAATATTGATCGAATCAATATTTTATTCTATAGGTACTCAATTTGAGAAAAGAAGTGTTTAAAGAAAGGAGATTCAAGAGGAAGCTTCAAACTAATGTGGGTAATTATATTCTTACATTTATGATAAAAGCTTATTTATTTTCTTGTGATGAAATGCATTTGTACATAATTATGACTTTTTCCTGTAATGCAAATTGCGATTGATTTTTCCCTTTCTTCATATTGAATGGCATCCTGAATACTGGATTTTATTATTACTTACGTCATTTCACAGAATTAACTGATTTATTGTTATGAATTAATATGCATAGCTGTAGAAATTGTATACTATGAATGTGTATATTTGAAAGTAGAGATCACTCCCTTATGGTACTGGCTGAGGATGCAATGTACCCATGCACGAAAAATAAAATGGAAATGGTATATGGTAATGGTTACTTATCCTTTGGATAAGTTATGGAAAAGGTTTTAGATGGTGACTCCTGGGTGATAAATTAAAAGTAAAGTTCTTAAAAAATATTCATTTGTACATACCTCCTATATGTTTGATTGTTTGAGCAAATTTTTTTATGTACATGTTATAGGAAAATTTATAATGCATACTATATTTACTTTCTTGTTTTACTATAGTGTAAAAGCATAATTCACCCACTGAATTTTATTCAATTGCAAGTTGTTTATTTTTTTCAGGTAACCTTCCTAACTAGGAGGAGGATAGAAGGGAGGGTTATGTTTATCATCGTATAGAGACTTCAACAGATATATATTATGTTGGTTTATATTGGCTTATGTTTTAAATTGTGTTTCATATGATTTCTATTAGTAGATATGTTAATATGCGTGAACAAATTTGTTAATTGTGATTTGGATTATAGTGTCTCTTATATGACTTGGAGAAATATATTATGTAATTTTGTTTCTATTGAAACTGTTATGTAAAGTTTTCTTCTATCCGTCTGACCTTCTTTTCTCGCTTTGATTCTGCCCGTCGGGTCACGAAAATGATGGTCAATGGTCGTGGTCGCTAGGACGCGAACCGGCGACGGTGACCTGCGGTGGGAGGCAACCGGTAGCTACCACTCCATTTTATACCGACCACTGTAAAGTAAATCGCCTAAATTTGATGAAATTCTTTTTTACTGGATTTAAACTAAATAATGAAAAAGGAATGCATTAAAAATTTATATTGTATTTATTTTTCAGCCATCCAAACATCAATATTTTATTTTTCACTCCACCAAACAACCCTAAAATAAAAGTACTGTCTTTTTCTCTAAATGCAACCTCAACAGTGGAGACTAAGCTCCTTCATAATTTCTCCTTGGATCATTTAAGGAATTTTTGGGGATCACTGTGGCGCTATTATTATCTTTTTTTCGAGACCGTTCACCTGAGCTTTATTGGAGATTCTTGGCAGCGCTTAGAGAATGGAGATGAAGCAGAGAAGAAGCAACGTAGAGCAAGAGCCTGCCGAATTGAGTTTTCCTTTCGTTTTCTTCATGCTTATGCCAATGATGATAATTTTGCTTTCTTTCAATCTTGCGTGAACTAAAATTCCTCCCTAGATAGTAGATGTAATCAGATTTATTTTTATTGGTTAATATTATATACAATCTATTGAGTTTATGTGCTTATTTGTTCATGTGCATTTTATTCAGTGCTTCATAATTTATGTTGAATGGCCACTAGTAAGATATTTAAGAGGCCTACATAAAATCAAGAGGTAGAGAAGAGAGTCATTGTAAATGAATTATCACAAATGATTATAGATTTTCGATAATTTATTTAATTCATATAATCTAGTAAATCACCATTACCTATTAATAAAATCTCTTTTTATAAAATTTATCATTATTGGATATGGTGGTCGTGCAAATAGATTAGAGATATTTAGCTTTGATGAAAAGGTAAAATCCTCTATAAATCTAATTACAATAAGTTTTTGCATCGCACCTTATTGTATTGCAACTTATCAAATATAAGTTATAATGATGAAATCTAATCACTATACCAAGTGCATTATATTTATAACCCAAAATTATATATTGTTTCATTAATATAAAATAAGCTTTTATTTTCATGTAAATTAACACTTCATTTTGGCTATTCCAATAAAAATAAAGTCAACGGTATTTCAACAAAATGATATAGTTTTTTATAGCATATTATTACTTTATTTCTAGTATGGCCGCATATTCTTACATTTATGCCTAAATTATAATAATTTTTTGGCACCTTTGCTAGGGACTACGAATACCAATTTTGATATAAAGTTAATTTTATAATGCTTTAAATATGTTTTTATATTGTTTCACTTATTTTATTTCTTCATTCATTTTATTTTAATTTTCTACAAGAACAACTAGTAGTACTTGCACTCTCCTAGTGATGAGCCACCTTTGTCATTAAACATAAAAAATTAAAGAACATTCTTGAGGAAGGTTGAAGATAGCATCATTCACTCACAAATTAGTTGCAAATGATTCTACATGTGAGTTTACGCATTAATGACAATTTTTCTCCTTCCGTTTAGATCTATAAAAATTCAAAATTCAAACAATAAGTGTTGCAAAATTCATTCATGCTTGTAGAAAGACATTGTAAAAACTTGTAAAAACTTATAGTCTAAGATAGATAAAATTAAATAAATTTTACACCTATCAATCGCTAAAGTCTATAGGCCCATGCTTATACAATTAGACATGGCATATAGGTATTTACACTTTTCCATGGTGAATTCATGATAATATGTTTTACTTTTAATTAGAAATTTACTATACTTATTTTTTAGATAAATAAGGCACCCTTGTGAGGCATAGGGGGTGCACAACTTTTGTAGATTTCGAGATGTTAACTCTATGCACATATGCATATTGAAATGAAGGATAGTGGTATACCTTGTAATATCTTAGAGTCTATTTTATGGGTGTTATCATTAGGGATTATGTACTAGTACCCATCTCTTTTCTAGATTAGTATAAGAAAAGAATAAAGTTGTTAAACAAAAGAATGTTAGCTAAAGTTGAGAAAAGTTAATAATAAATAATTTATCCTATTATATGTCTTTCATTTATGGTAAAAATATTAATTTTTTGGACACATGCCATTGGATACTTCAATTTTTTAGTGTCAAATGACACTATTATAAGACCAATTTGAAGTTAGAGTATTAGAACAATTAGCCAAATAAAGAAATTATGGAGGTTTTCTCTAAGGGAGTTGATGTCAGATGGTAGTGTTAAAGTGTGACCCAATGGACATAACTTGGAGAACATGTTAACACTATACTTGTATTTATTTCCTTTTACTTCAAAAAAACTAACAAAGTTTATTTGCAAGAGAGTGCTACCAAAATAATAAAAAAATGCCAAGAAATAAATGTGCTCTCACATGATGAGTCATGTCGGTTCTATTCAAAGACAAAAATAGATGATATAAAATAATTTTTAATTTTTTTAATAAATAAAAACTAATTATATTTACTTTTATCTTTTATGTAGGTTATTCAAGATAGTCTATAATTAAGGAGAATCATTAGAATCCATTTTGATGTGCCATAGTCATCTGAGAATGCTAAACAAACTTGAGTAATATTAGTATTATATATTAATAATGAATCAATTGAAATAGTTTAACATTAAATATTTACAATTTATATGCAAAATTACAAATATCTCAATGTTGAAGATTAATTCTAGTAGATTAAAATGTAGTAATGATTAGTAGCGGATAAGTAAAATTATTTATATGTTTAGTGCCTTATTTATGTTCATTTGGTATAAGAAATATACTCTTTGCTAGATTTTTGTGTTAAAATAGAAAAATTTTAGATGTCTTAAGAAAAAAAAAAATGAATATCAAGGTTAGCATCGTAGTGCTCTAAAAGGCCTTATTTTGGTAGAAGAACAGAAAGGATGCACCTAGGCACTGGCTCACCAACGTTGTGATGCTAAAAAAAAAAGGATCAACACAAAAAAGGTAGCGGAAAGGTACTAATTATCAGCATCATGGCACCCAAAAATCAAGCACATGAGATAGAGAGCTAAATGTCGTAGCGCTAAGGACTTAACTGGAAAGCACCATTGAGGAACCTCTCGTGCCAAGGCGCCATAATTCAAGCATTGCAGCGTTAGTGGATCCAATAATCAAGCTAAAAAATGGAGAAGTCAGCACCGAAGCACCATGCAGTAGCACCATAGTGCTGCACTCAACGCCTAAGAACAATGTTCGTAGTGCCGAGGCACGACGACCCAACAAGAACAATTTAAGCAATTTTGACAAGAAGTTTAGATGATTTTTGCACCATATCTGAGGGATCAACCACCCAAACTAAGTATAGGCTATAAATAGGGGTCCATTTTGTACAAGAAGGGACTTTTGGCAAGTGAGTGGGTCTAGAGAAAGTGAGTGAGAGTGATCTATGCTATGTATGTGTGTGTTGTACTATGTTTAACTAGTGTTGAGAGTGTGTTCTTGAGGAAAACCATAATAAGAAGATCCAGAACGGAGTTTGCATATGAAAGTCATTATGATTCTCTACAGAGAAGCAGAAAGAAAATAGTAAAAAATAGATTTAAAAGAATTTACTTGGTTCACTCTCTCCTTCTTCTCTGGTTATCCCTAGTTTAGTTTATAGATTTTTTTCTCTTGTACTATAAACAACTAAGCATTTTGTGCTCTGAATTTATGTATATTTTGAATGTTTCTTGTTTTAAACTATCTTTGTGGGATGATATAAGAAAATTATTCGTGCTTTTATGTAAAATGTGTTTTGATTTTTTTCTAAGTACAATTTATTTACAATTTAGTAAATTGTAATATTAAAACTAGTCGTAATCTAGAGACATCGGTGAAGACTTAGAGGGTAGGGAGAAACAAACGGATGTACTACATAAGTATCTGTGATATGCTTATTTTTAGGATTCACAATCATTTCAAATAAACTAAGGAAAATACAACCAGTCAAATTTTAATTGAGACTAGACAGAAAACTTGTTAAATGGATTGGTTTGATTATATTGATCTAGACATAGATGATATAATATTTATGTTCCTGACTAACACTACATGCTAAAAATTAATTCCACTGTTAGTTTAATTTGACCAACCATTAAAATTGCAAAAGTTCGGAGTACTGTTTTGATTATCAAGAACAACACTCTTATTTTATATGAAAATTATAAAATTTTACTTTCTAAAATTACAATATAATCCATTTTTAATACTTCACCTAATTGAATAAAAATCAAAACTTAGAAAGGGATAGTAATTAGCTTAATATAATTGAACACCACTCAATCCTTAAGTGAACGATACTCTATTCATTACTGTATTACTTGATACGTCATGAGCACTTGCATACACCATTTGATCCGATCAAGCGACAAGTGAATGGGTATTCATGGTCATGGATCTTGAACAACCCATGTTCGCATAGTAAGGACATTTTTGATTCTTGGATGTATTTGTTGAGTTGTAGCTGAATTTGCTTCTCGGAGGTTTGTAGTTGGTGCTTATGTTTTTGACCCATGGTGCTTTGGGGTTTTTCAATTTTTGTTGTTGGATAATTTTTCCCATTGTGATCTCATTTTTTCTACGTTGGTGAATTCTATTTGTTATTTAGGGCAAAAATGATACATTTTATATTTTTGATCCTTTATGCTTATGTTGCTTTGTTATTTTTGTGGGTTCTGATTTTTTACGTTTCTTGTTGAATTAGCAACGATGTTTCTTATTTTTGAATGTGTTACTATGCTAACAAAATGGCACTATTGCGGCCCAAAAGAATTCATTGAAAAGGTCCTATACCTGGCAATGATTACAATAAAGATTATACTTCTTTTTTTGTTTGATTTGACCAAACGATCACCGAATGCAGCGACAAGGTCAGATATTAAGCCAATAAATTAATAATATGACAGCCTTTTTTCATATTTTAAGCCAATAAAAGTTCGGGTCAAATAAATTTACGAAGAAAGATCACAAAGGGGAGAATACACCCACCGTCTCTTAGCTCGGTTGGTGGGTGCGGGAACCCCGGACCGAGTTCGATTCTCCGGAGCTATTCGTAATGGTGAAAGAAAGACACGATAGCATTTGAATGGCGTTACGGGATTAGTCACATCCCCACCCACAAGATGGGTGGGGTGTTGGGTGGATACCCTTCCAAAAAAAAAAGGGGGAGAATACATAACAAAAAAAAGAACATCAATTTTAGGAAGAGTTATGCTAACCAAATGGCATTATTGTGGCATAAAAAAAGTCATTTAAAAAGTCCTCGACGTATCCTTGTATTTTATCAAATCATGATATTTGATCAAATGATATATATATATATATATATATATATATATATGTATTGATATCGATGAAACATTGCTCTATATGTTGGATTTAGTTTTTTTGCATGCTGTCATATTTATTGTTTTTAATTGAATAATTATATCTTAATTTTGTACTTACTTTCTATTGAATATTATGCATCATAAATGGACACGTGCAAATCATTAATTAGTATCAAAGTCTTTGCTCTATATTAATGCTACATCAAAGAGAAAAACTTTTCTGACATACACATATATGTTGCACGTACATACTTTTAAATGGTTTATGAAGATCACTTTATCACAAGACGTCCTTTATTCGATCAAATGTCTATGTATTAAAAAAAAATTATATGATGATTTATCATCAATATTTTAATGTTAGGTTATATAATCTAAATTTTATATTATTATAAGTTATTAATTTCTATTATAAATGGTGCAATAACAATTAAGTCAGCACATAAATGGACATCCACCAAGTTGGATCAAAATCAAACAATAGGTAAGAGTGTCACAAATTTGTACTATTGAAAATGATGATTATATGAATGTTTATAATCTAAAGATATACAATGAGATTTAGTATAAACTTCTTGTCACTTATGTAGGTATAAGCAAGGTAAAAGAAGTGGTGGTAAATGTAAGCATGCTTGGAGTGGATCTTGGCCAGGGTGGAATAAAGATTATAAACTAAGCCTAGACATATAGAAAAAGGATTGGTGAAGAGTGAAGATACACCATTAAAAATTATAGAAAATTAATACAAACTACAGAAGAAATAGCAATACATTCTTCATTCATGATTAAAATATAACACAAATATTATTTTATGGGTAAATCATCAAAAGTTTCATAAGATTTAGCCACAAAGTCATACTAAAGAAATTGGCCAAGTAATATACAGCATATCATTTATGTCTATTATTTTATAATGCTACCACATGTTTATAATCAACACATAAGAGTTATAAGAATAAAATAATTCATTAAATTTCTTCGGGAGCTAACTTTATCATCTTTAAATTTAAAATTATCTCCAATAAAATAACTCAAGTACAAAATTATTATTAAAATTTAAAGTTAAAATTCTATCCAATAATTATTACAACTCTTTAATTTAAGCTATTCTTGAGAGGGAGAGAGAGAGAGAGAGTTATGTTTACTTTAATTTTTAATATTTTATATTTTATATAGCAATTAATATAACTATTTCTTACTATAAGTCTTGATTCGAGGGAGAGATTATTATTTGATTTAAATTTGAAGCTTAAAATTGCATCAATTATAGATATGCTTCATCAACTCACTCCATTTGAACTTTCAAACTATTTCTTGCTTTACAAGATAAACCAATTAAGAATTAGGAGAAAGTTAAAGTCCTCTAAGTTCAAATTATCATGCTTGGGAATGTTATTAAAAAGATGGGAGGAATCACCATTTATTGTGGTGAATAAAAATAATGAATTTTTTAGAATCTCTATTATAATGCTCAATGACGCTCCAATTTTTACCTTTTCTTTTTCATATATATGATGTTTTAAAATCTACATCCATATTTTATATCAACACTCTACTTTTCCAAGAATTCTTCTCTAGACGAGTTAAAATTTTAATAGTGGATGATGTGATATATTGATCATTAAATTCCTTGGTGACAATCAAATAAAATTTATGACTAACTTTAAAAAAAATAATCTATGTGAGCGATCTACTAGTAAGAGAATTTTGAATGACTTCGATAGCTCTTCTTGATCACAAGAAAAAATATTTTAACTTTTCAAAAATGGTTAGTCCAAATGACCATACTAAAATGATTTGTAACACGAAAAGTTGCTTAAGGTATTGACTTCTAGAGCAAAATAAAAAATTAAAAAAAATTAAATTTTAGATGAAAAACAAATCATTGAGTGGAAGTTTGGAAGGCACCTTTTTTATTATTCAAATAAAGTTTAAAAAATTAATCTTTCAAAAAGTATTATTCTACATCAACAAAATAAGTGGTAACACAAGAACCCATCAAGCCCATATCATCATAAAGTTTATAGATTGGAAAAAGTTCTAGTCAAAGAAAAAAAATGAAAGTCATAAAGGTGATAAAATTAAATAAGAAATTGCTATTAAATATGAGAAGGAAGCCATCATAATATTCTCATTTAAATAAGATACATGTACTTTAGCTTTTGCACCAACTTGGTAAGGGATAGAAGGTGGTGGCGAATGAAGCAATTGTAGAAGTAGATCTTTGCTATGGTAGAATAAAGAGTGAAATTCAAGTACAAATATGTAAGAAATGGTCTGGTGGAGAGTGATATACACAATCATGAACTATGAAAAAAATATTATAAACTATGAAAGTAAGATAAATGTGTTCTTCACTCATTGTTAAAATAAGATATAAATATTTATTTTATGGATATCTCACCAAAGTTCTTGTAAGGGATAGCCACCATGCATTAACTAAGAAAATGTCTAATGCATTACTCGTAATATCATATAGTTCCATTTTCTATTGCAATACTATTATATATTTATAGCAATTACAAGATGTTTCATCAGAAAAAAAAAAAAAATTAAAAAAAAATCCCTACTTCTGGAAAAATTTGGTGTTTTCCTTCTCGAAATTTTTTGAAAAAAATCAAGACTTATTGGAGATTTTATTCAAGGGTTAATTGCATCAGTTTGTGTAAATAATTTTATAATTATTTTGCTCTTCGTAGATCTTGAAAGAATTTTATAAGTTAATATCGTTATATTGAGATCTTGATGTTAATTTTGAAGAAATTGTTTTTTTAAATGATATTTTTAAATATTATAATCTATCATTTGTAAAAAGAACATTTCTTATTGGTCCATTAGATCATACCTATTGTGTGCATATTATTGAACCAAGTTACTTTTTTTTATATCCATTTAGTTTCTTGTTGAAATCTATTTAAAACCTTATCATAATCAATTATGAATACTCGTTGACTTCTATTTATATTCATGTTAATATCTATCTCAATTTGTTTTGCTAAAACTTATCTAAATTATTACTGAAATCCATTTAGGCATTTAGGAGTAATTTATTTAGATATACGTTGAATTTTTATACTATTACAGAAATTTATTTTAGTATTTGCTAAATATTTATTATGCAATTTACCGAACTTAAATCCAAAAGTTTGTTTTTATTTCATTTAGAAATCAAATTTGAATCTTTCTTTACAATCATTCATTCATTTTTCAAATTTAAAATCATTAGTGCTAAAATATAGAACTTATTTTGTTGAAATTAGTTTGAAAATTTTGTGTTTGACTGAAAATTTTCAAATTTAATAAAATTCTTTTCAATTTTTTAAGTTTACATTTGCTGAAAGTGAGTTATATTTGCTAAAATTTGTTTGAACCTTTGTTGAGATTCATCTGGATTAATTTTAAAATCCATTTGAATTATTAAAATTTATTTAAACCACTGTTGAAATCTATTTAGATTATTATCAAAATTCTTTTAGACATTTGTTACAATTTATTTAAATATTAGTTGAAATCTAGTTGATTTTTTGTTGAAATTAATTTTAACTTCTGTTAAATTTCATTGAAATAATTAAAGAAATTTATTTAGATATTTGTTAATAAAAGTAATATAAATTTACTATTAAAAATTATATAGATATTTGCTAAAATTTACTTCGATATTGGTCTAAATTAATATGATACTTGCCAAAACTTTTTTTTTTTATGTTTATTAAAATCTCCGTCTTGATATTTGTTAAAGTTAACTTAAATATTTGTTGATATTGAAATTATTGCTTGCTAAATAAATTCCTTATACTTGCTAAAATTTGATTTTTGTGCAATTTAATTGTTTTAAATACAATTCATTTAAATTATATGTCATATGTATTTCAAATGAAAAAGAATAAGTTTCTGAAATAAGAAAATTAAATTGAGCATCATTCACCTTTTATTTGCATTATGACAAAAATTAAACCTATAGTAAGTATTATTTTTATAAGGTAAATTTTATCTTAATAACACTTCAGACCTTACCTTAATCATTTTAATACAAATTTGATTATATTATTCGATAATCAATAAAAAATTTATAAAGTCATCATTTGGGTTGAGAGATTAGGTAAAGGTTTATGATTTTTTATTTTTCTACAACGTTATTTTTGTCTTTATTTAGATTGTGTTATAGCTTGAGTTTGTACTCAAAAGGAGGAAAAATTATTATGTGCGGAGTCCGGATGCGTCCGGACTCGCGGAGTCTGGATGCGTCCGGACTTCAATCAAAATTTTTCTTTTTATTTTTAATTAAAAAAAATGGAGGCTTCTGATTGGAGTCCGCACGGTGTGGACTCTGCACGTAATATTTGCTCCAAAAGGATAGTACATTGTCATATTGTTGAGATTTGGGATAGCGAAAACCTAGTTATAGATTAGCTAGGTGTGGACATAGGCCTTAGGATTGACTAAACCACATTAAAAAACTTTTATGCATATTATCGCTTTTTATTTATTTATTTTTTTCATGTACTAATTTACTTGCTATTATAATATCATAAATTATTAAGTCTTAATATTTATTTTATACTAATTTTAAAAATAACTTATTATTTTTTTGAAATCATCCTATATACCCCCTAGTGCCATAGTCACTCCACATATAAAAATTACAATGAAAAATAATTTAATAAATTGCTTCATATTGTTAGCCATATTATCTTTAAATTTAAATTATCTCTAATATTTAATCATTGGCATAACATCTCTCTAAAATTATCTCTAATATTTAAGAGATTCATCAAAATCACTAATAGTCTATATGCACTTATTAAGAAACATACAAACGCATAAGGTTCTTGATTTTTTTCCCCCAGAATTGGGAATTAAAGATATCTACTATTTCTAAAGCATATGTTTGAATACTTCATTGATTAACTGCATGGATCCTTTATTGCACAAATAAAATTTAAATCTAAGAGAGATGAATAAGATTATATCAAAAGAAAAGCAAATATTACACTTAAATGCTAAGATTTAGATGAATGTTAAAAATCTATTAAAAAAAGTAACGATGATGAACAGACGTGATGCTTTTGAAAGGTGCTATGGAATAACCATAATAAATTTGAGGGTAAGAAAGATAGTATCAAATAATTAAAGAGAAAATAAAATCTAGTCTTGTAAGTGAAAAAGAGAAGCAGGATGATAATGTTCATACTTGGTACATCTATAAAAGCTTGGCATTTTCAATGGGAATGATCATTGAACAAAAAAATAAATAAATAAAAGCATTTTATAAGAAGGGAATGAAATCCTTTGAAGTTTCATAGGTGAATTCAAATAATGAAGAAGTACCACTGAATAAGATCATGAAGTTACAATTTTTTTATCTCTTAGGCTTTCAATGATTTTAGAAAAAGAAAAGGCAATGAGGTAAATAAAATTTTATCCAATCAATTAAACACATGATGAATTAAATGACACTATATTTGAGCTTAATAAAGTATTTACTTATCCTAAGAAAATATTATCTTTTGAAGAAGAAGCATGTAAATCTAGAGTCACAAGTTTTTTTTATATATACAATGACCTTGATTTTCTTACCAATAAAAATTAAATTTTCTTACATAAGTCTTTTATATGCAATTCTTTTGATTTTTATTCACATAAATAATAAGATTAGTTCATAATTTTTGAAGAAATAAGATAATAATTATATTATTAATTGCCAATCCTAAACTAAAACAATAATATTAAATTAGATTATGAGATCTATAGGAATATTTTCGTGAAACTACAAATTATAATTTTCTCACATTAAGCTAAAATTATGACATAGAATTTTAAAAAATTATCTTTGATTGTTGCATAAAATTAAAAATAATCTTAAACAATCTTTAATTTTTATAAAAATCATCTTTGATTTTTGTGGAAATGATTCTCAGCTAGTAATATATTTGTTGCGTGCTAGAAAAATAGTTGTGATAGAATCAAAGTTTACGTCTTAACCTTATTGTGAAATCCAGCACACACACAGATATTTGAAGAATGAACAAGAAAATCTAGGATTTTACGTGGAAAAACTCCAGAAAGAGGGGAAAAAAATCATGGGGCCTAGCCCAGTAAACATTTTCCACTATATATCTGCTTCGGAGTACAAAGTTTAAGTTTTTCCGATAAGGGGATTACAGAATTGTATGTGAGAAAGTCTGACAATGAGAATCCCAAAATAAGGTAACAATACGCGAAAGATTTAGTAGAATGTTGTTGTGGCGATGCGATGGTGAAGAGCTGGCGGCCAACGCACGACCAGCGTGGTAATGACATGGCGGTAGCGATGGTTGGCGATTAAACGGCAAGAAGATGGCGGTAAATAATGACGATGACCAATGGTTGGTGGTGGCGTGATGGCGGCAGCGATGATGGCGGTGGTCGATAACGAATGATCGATGGTGGAGCGGTGGTGTGGTGGTCGCGGTGGTCGGCGGTGATGATCGGCGGAGGTGATCAGCCATGATGATCGGTGGCGGTGGTCAGCGACCGTCGACTGGTGGCACAACTATGCTTGGAGGATATTCAAGCCTTATTTATTCCTTTTTTTTCCCTATAGTAGATCTATAAAAACCCTCTTAGGGTCAAGTAAGGAAACACAATTCCCATATGGTCTAGTGTTCTTCTACGTTGGATGAGAAATTATCTAGCAGAAGTTTAGGGGCTAAGGGTAATAAAAAAAATTTCCTTTTGTCAGTGAAGCTCTGACATTCTTCTTAAAAGAATGTCATTTGCTTTGCTGATCAAGACCTATAGTTCATACGGCGAGGCTCCAGTTTTTCTTCGAGAGAGGCGTCAACTATTCTCATTGAACCGACCGGATTTGGAGGCTATCAAGATTCGTACTTCATACGACGAGGCTCTAGTTTTCCCTCTAGAGAGGCATCAACTGTCCTCGTCGGACCGACCGGGTTTGGAGGCGATCAAGGCTCGTAGTTCATACGACAAGGCTCCAGTTTTTCCTCGAGAGAGGTGTCAACTATCATTGTCGGATCGACCGGGTTTGGGGGCGATCAAGCCCCGTAATTCATGCGGCGAGGCTCCCGTTTTCCCTCGAGAGAGGTGTCAACTGTTCTTGTCGGACCAACCGGATTTGGAGGTGATCAAGGCACGTATTTTCTACTTTTTCTTATAGGAAATTGAATTTGTTGAAACTCCAATTGAATGTTCAGCACTTGACAAATGCCAAGGTGGCGGGGAAGCGTCAATTAGGAACCATCCCACAAAAAACTCAGAAAAATTGTTAGGTAATTTCGGAGTATCATTAGAGAGAAATAGCTCTTTTTTGTGATCTCATATATATGCATATATTTTTTGTCAAATCGTAAGCAAAAAATTTTATCCAAAATTGTCTGTGAGCAACAAAGTCAGGAAAGAATATGCCCAAATATTGGGGTGAGTGAGTTGCTTCACACAGTTCTCAGACTTTTATCTTTCTATCCTCTTTTTGTTTCATATTTATTATATAGTTTCATAGAATGATGGCCGGAAGAAAACCAATAGTGTGATAGCTATAGAAGATATATCATCCACTTCCCATAGACGGTGTCAAACTATTGCATGCTAGAAAATCAGTTGTGGTAGAATAAAAGTTTAGGTTTTAGCCTTGTTGTGAAATCTAGCACACACACATATATTTGAAGAATGAACAAGAAAATCCAAGATTTTTCTGTGGAAAAATCCCAAAAAGAGGGAGAAAAAATCACGGGGCCTAGCCCAGTAAAAATTTTCTACTATATATCTGCTTCGGAGTTCAAAGTTTAAGTTTTTTCGATAACGAGATTACATAATTGTATGTGAGAAAGCCTGACAACGGGAATCCCAAAATTAGGTAACAACAGCTATGCAAAAGTAGTTGTCATATTGGTGGCGATGGTGAACAGAGGGCGACAACGGCGACGCGGTGATGACCGGGAGGTGGTCTGAATGCCATTTGTGTAATAGTTATTGGTGGTAGTCGGCGATGAGCAGTATTGGTTGCAAGCGACTACCGGCGGTGATGATTGGCGGAGGTGGCGAAGTTGGATTGATGATGACAACAATTGTAACGAGCGAGCCGAGAACGAACTCTTATTCATGTTCGACTCGTTTGAAATTTGTTTTGTTCGTGTTCGGCTCGTGTTCGAAATGACTCGAAATTTCACTATTCGTGTTCGGCTCGTTTGAAAATTGCTTTATTCGTGTTTGAAATTGGCTCGAAATGCAATAATCCGACTGGTGGCACGACTATGCTTGGAGGACCTTCATGCCTTAGAGCTCTCTCTTCTTTAGCAGCTCCTCATGTGAAGAATGAGACTATTTATAGAGGATGACATTTACGTATATGCAAAATTCAAACCACTCCATCTGAGAGCTCAAAATGATTCTCTTGATCAGTTGATGTATTTTAAGTATTTGAATGCTCAAATGAAGTCAGAATCAAGAGATCTTGAGCTTATTAGATCCGACCCATCAAGACGCTCGATTTGATCATAAACACTTTATATTTAAGAACTATTTAGATATTAAATTGATATCCCAAAGTTTCCAATGATATTTTTAAGTAATTGATCTTGGCTAGTTTAATTTTGGGATCGATTTCAAATCAAGATGCTTTATAGTGAAATTTATAGTGCTATATCAATATTATTTATATTTATATGTATCACACGAATTCAATCCAATCAATTAAACACATGTCAAGCTCTAACTTTAATTAATTTAGGAATATATGAATCCTCCAATGGATCCCCTTCACCAACTAATTCCAATCTATCAAAATAAAATAAACTCCCAAATTAGCCCTTCTATAAAAAAAATATGTTCACACTTCACATCATCCTAGAAATCTAGTGAAGTCATTGCTCTAAAATATGAGGATGAGAAGGAGGAGAAAAAGAAGAAGCGATGATGGAGATCAAGGATGCTTATATGGTAGAACATATATGTGAGCCATTCAACATGCTCATATATCAATCTTGATGCAATAAGTTGCACCTACCGTTCATCTCGAGAATAACAAAGACAAGAAGGCGAAGAACAACTAAATCCTCTTTATGAAATAAAAAAAAATATTTATAATGAAGAAGCATAAATAGTGCCCACTAATGTTACCACTTTAGCTCTAACACAAAAGTAAATGTAGTGTTAAATGAGACCTAAAAATAAGATATCCAACATATTTAAATACACTATTGTATGATATTTGCTATTTCATTATAATAATGATTATTGATGGTAGTGCATTTTTTAAATGAAGTTTCCCTTGACTTATGCATTTTATAAGCACCAATAAATATTTATTTGCTTATTTAGTACATCATGATTAACTTTGTGTTGGTAACTTTTATGCATATGCTTTATCTCTAATAAATTAAACATATTTTTTAAAATGTTTTCAAATAAGTTGGCTTGTAATATGCTAGATAATCGTTTTGAAGTGATGAATTTATTTAAAATCTAGCAAACAATAGATGCTCTAATGAAAAAAAAAAGTGATTGATAATCATATTTTTGAGGAACAATAAATGCCACTTGCTAATGTGAAATGCAAAGAATGATGACTCAGAAAAGTATGAATATAAATAGTTAAACATAACAATGCTTGAAAATATTGGAATTCTTATTAAACCATTGTGAGGTATGTTTAAACTCACTAATTTTACAATTCCAAACTTGATAGTTTGTTAGATTAAGACATAATTATAACTCTTTATGCATTAATTTGAGTGTGATATCTATGTAGGTGTGATTTGATTATCAAGCAAAGAAAAATGATTAGAGAGGAAAGAGGAAGATTTTGCAAGAGAAATGAGAGATATTGAAGGGAGAGAAGTCTACAGAAGAAAAAGAAAAAAAAAATCTAAGATCTTTTTGAGAACAAATTGTAAATGGTTAATTTATCTTTTTCTTCTCTTAGTCTATCTACTTAGGCATGTTGAATATTGAATTTTATGGATAGTATACCCAAATCTTTTATTAACTAATTTTACCTTTATTTTACTGCATACTTATAACAAACTCATTGAACAAATTATTCCAATTTTATTTTATTTTTTATTTTCTATTTATCTTATTTTTCATTAGTTAATTGATACAAATTAAATTCAAAATTTAAAGCTTTACATAATTTCAAAAAAAATTCTTTAGCACTTGGAAAAGATATATTAACATATATCAATTTGAGATAAAAAAAAATAAAGTCAAATTATATTTTTCATCAATAAAAAAATAAATATTCATGCAATCCATTTGACTTTCTTTCTTCGCATAGGAATATAATGGACTAATAAAAATGATTAGATGATAATTAAAAAAGAAATATTATGTTAACTATATCATGGATTGACAATCCAGAAATAATATTTTTAAATTATATTCCAAATCTAGAAAAACAATTTCAATTAACTATAAATCAAGACTTTGTTTCTCACATTAAGTTAAATTATGATTTAAAATTAAAAAAATCTTTGATTACTACATAAAATTAATGATAATATAAAATAATATTTGCTTTCTTATAAAAATCTTCTTTGACCCTCATAAGAATAATTCTCTACTCATTATCTATTGCTTATTTACCCCGTGCACTTATATATATCTCAAACAAAATTAGTTCAAACAACACACACATGTCAGGCTATAACTTCAACAAAAATTATGAAAATACTAAGGGGTCATTGGGATCACTTTCTTCTTTTTCTTTTTTTTTTTTTACAACTTTTTAATATTTATTTTCTTTTTTATTTTAACATAAAAAACATGTTTAGTACTCTTATGATTTTTATTTTAAAAAATAGAAAATAGAAAATAAAAAATGTGTTTGTTTTTTGTTACTTTTCAAAAATTTTAATTAAAAAAATAAATTAATGAGATTGATTATATTATAGTTAAAATAAAATTGAGCTAAAAATTCACTATTACCATAAAATTTAAGCCAATCTACAATAAATTAAAAAGTTCAATATCACAAATAATTAGAATAATTCTTAATCAAATTAAAAAATAATGATACAGCATTCCATAAAATCAATATAAAAAATCTCATATTAGATAATTACAAATGTTTGAGAACTCTCAAAATCTTAATAAATAAAATAGAATAATTGATAACTAAATTCTATTATATACATGACATCAAAGTTCTCTTATAACATAATCACAAAAGAGAGCCATGTGCTACAATTGAGATGAGTAACTTTGATCTCTATAGCATTGTGTGATACACTGTTTGATGTAGATTTTTTTAATGTATCAACTATAAAATTCTCATTTTTAGACATCTCAAAAAATCTATCAAATCTAGATTATAATCTTATAAAATAATACAATTCACAACAAGAAAATACAATATATGTTGCATGCATAAATCATAATGAGGCATTTTTTAAAAATTAAAAATATAGTTTTTCAATAATATTTCTTAAATAAGAATGTCTACAATTAAAAAGTTCTTCTAATCTTTGAGGTTGAGTATCCTCACGATAATCACATAGATGATATCTTCATCCTCTATACGGTGACAATAAACCTGATATGTTAACATATCCATAATCATCTAGATAATATTTTCCTATTTCAAAAAAGATATATTAATTGTTAAAAATAAAATTATCATTCAATAATTTTAAAAAAATTGTTAATTAAAAATAAAATTTTGCATACTTTTTGGTTACATATGAAAGTTCAACTAAGGATTTGATATACTTCCTAAAAAAAATCTAACATTATTTGAAGTCCCTTATAAACTAGATAGTACATAAGTAAATGTCACATCAAAGTCATATGCACATTATATTTTAAGTTGGCTCTTTATATTTTCTTTGATATGAAATTTGATTATCTTTAGGCACAATCACATGTATTCCATCAATTACGTCAATATAATCCTTGTTATAAAAATATGAGTAATCATTTTATTTTGCTTTAAATAAATTAATTAAGAAATATTTTAGATTTCAACATGCCTTAAAAAAAAGGATAATACTTTAGATTATATTTAATCTTGGGTGGAATAAAGTCAAATGATGGAAAAACAATTATTTTAATTCGTGACTAATAAATTGCTTTAAAGTCCTTTAAAATGATGTGAGATTGCCTCAAATGAATGTTGAAAATGTTTAGCCACTACACATAAGCATTTATTCTATGATAAAGTTTACAAAAATATTATAAGTTGTTCTTCAACAATTAACTATTTTGAGTTTTTCATCAAACCTTTACTCTTCATAATAGTACATAAGTTCAAGAAAATTTAATATTCTATTCTATAATTTTCATAACACCGAGATGGATAGCTTCAAAGTATTTCAATAATATACTCATGATTTTAAAGAGTTGAAGTTATATGTGGTTCTTTGGTAATACTTTTTATAATCATCAAAATAAATAAATCTGATTGCTAAATGAAATTCTTTATCATAATTACTTTCAAAATATAAATTCAAACTCATTTTTTACCTATGTAAAATTGAAGTAAATAGCAAAAAAAAAAAACAATCAATTTCAATAGTAACTTTCATCAAAAAGGTGGAAGAAATTATTAGGGGGATTTACATACATACCACACAATTCTTATGTATTTACATGTCAAATACCCAAACGTCAATTTTTACATATATAACACCCTAATCTTCAATATCACATCAAAAATACCATCATCGCTTACTTTTTAAAAGTGAAATGCATATTTTTAAGTATAGGAAAGTATTAGACAAGTAAATATCTAACTTTAGGTGCTAGATATATAAATACATAAGAATTGTATGGTATGTATGTAAATCTTCTAAATTATTATTGTAAAGCAGACAATTATATATTTCATAGAAGCTATAAGAGCATTCGTATATTTCAAGTGAGCTAACACAATATTTATTAATCATATCTATTGCATTTACTAATCAAAAATCTAAAACATGAATATATGCATAAATCAATGGGAGCATTGTCACTAAATGGCCTTTCCACATGCAATTTTCAATAAAAAAATTCAATTAAGAACAACACTTTCTCATTGGTTTGATAAGAACATATAATCAATAAAAATATTTGCATCTAAAGTACTTTTCATGCTTACTTTGAAGATAAGTGGACAAAGAAAATTACTCTTCATCATTCATTTCATTTACAAATCTACAGCAAATACTATCAAATTTTCAATGTTTATTCTGTAGGAATTCATTTTACATGCATTCATAAATAGTCAATCAAATAGATCCTAAAGTGACAAATAAGATAAGAATAAAAAGTAATTTTCATATTTCTTTCTAGCCAATATATTTATCTGAAATAGAAAAATTAGAAATAACTATTCACCAACCTAAGTTCTACATTATCTTTTATTTGTTTAATGAGAAATGAATTCGTTGAACATCCTTACATCAAAATTATGTATCAATATAACATCATTGCCAAATTGTCAATAAAGGTTTTGTATTCATTAAATAGTCAGTTTTTCACCAAAGTAAAGCTAAGTATAAGCTTACAAACATAAATATATGAATTGTTTGTAGCAAATGTTTATATAGAGGAAAAATATAGAATCCAAGCCCTCCTACATTCAAGCATATGAAGAAACAAAATATTGTTCTTCAAAATGTTTAAATGATAAACCTTACATCATTAACAATCATTATCATAATAATTAAAAAACGGAAAGAGCCATAATATCATAGAAACTAAGCACACCATAGAGTTACATCATACTGTGGAGTTTAAAATTTGTGATGAGGGATATCACGCAGATCTTAGGGAATACTTATTAAAATGATTGAGTACAACATCAAGGAATGATAGACTACTGCTAAAGGTAGAGATATCACCCTACGACTGACTCAACCATCTAATAATGGCTGCGAAGGCTAATGGATTTATATGTACTAGAGATTTTTCTTCTACTTTGCATGGATGAAGTAAAGTAGAGTTTATTTTAAGCTAGGTTCTTAAGTTCCCTATAAAGGCAAGCTCTCATAGTAAATACATCTTAGAAAATAAGGTTTCCTAAGAGAACTCTTGATTAAAGTTATTGGCTAATGTCGCTATGGATTTCAAAGTTTTATATCAATGAATTTGTGATTATTGGAAATCAAGTAAGAGAGCTCAAATAGAAAGAGTTCTTAATGGAGTTTGAAGAAGGATGAGTAGGAAGTACTCATGATACTAGGAAGCCTAGTGAGCACTTCAATTTATCATATGGTGAAGCTTTATATTTTTGAAGTAGAGAAGTATGATTGTTTAAGTTGGCATTTTATTAAAAAGTTAAAATTTATAGTACAACAACACAAGATTATAAAAATACCTAAGAGGTGAGGATTTACACTCGTGGTAGGAGACAAACATGCTTCCTCAGAACCTATGTCTAAAGTGCTTTAGCACAAGCTAAGAGCTCAACTAAATTCCAATAAGAAAATAAAATATATTGGTGCACTTCTACTAGAGAGAGAACCTAACCTAACTCTTCTAGACTTACAACTGCCTAGAGTGACCACAAACTAATACCTCTTATGCTTTAAAATCTTATAACCACGTCTTATGAATTCAAGATAATTAGACTATTATTTATTAGGAAAGAGTCTAAGATTCTAAATTCACTCTCTAAGAGCCTAGATCATTATTGGTATGAAAGTATGTCCTAAACTAATGTAATAAATATTATGTATTTTATTCATTTTGATTCATCAATTTGACTCAAGCTTGGATGGACAAGTATGCCTATAGGCATGAAGAAAACAAGATATGTGCAAATCCGTGAGAAGGGTCTTCTTCACTCAAGGGGTTGCTATAAATGGTCATGCACTCCACTTATCATGAAATAAGTGAAGATCCACCATTTTCAAGAAAAAAAGATAGTATGAATGCACGGTGTTCTTCACATTCATCAGAGACCTATGACATCTAAGTAAATTTTATTGATTAATTCATATGACTTTATATTAACATTTTGTGTTGTCTTAATTTTAAGTTGGATTGTTTATTTTAATTGGATATAAAATTTAAAGTCTTAAAGAACCTAACAAAATACAAGCCATAAACAATAATCATCACATTTAAAGAAACCTAAGAATGAGTATGTTATTTCTATTATATAATCAAAGTAAACACACCAAACATTCAATCGCATTGAAAGAATAATAAAAGGCTAGTGTAGCTAGGTTCCATTATACACACACTCACAAAAAGTTGGGTTGCCGAGCTCAACCTTTATACATCTCAAATTAAAATTACATGAATAAAATTAAAATAAGCTATGAAAGTCTTCACCTTCACTCGAACTTCCAAATCTTGGATCTTTAGGTATTACAAGGTCTCTAGGTCTATGTCTTACAATCTCTGCTCATCCTATACCCTATGACACTAATCTTACTCTATTACAAAATTACATTTGAAATTTCAAAAAAAATCTAACTAAACTTACAAAATAGAGGTTAGCTATAACCAACATATACATCAAGCAATTATATATTATATAATTGCACTTAGCACTCATGAGTGTCAAGCTCACATGTTCTAGTGGACTACACTCAAAGGGCACACAACACCTACAAGCAAAAATATTTTATTTTATTTTATTTTATTATTATATTGGCCCTTTTAATTAAACACATCCCCTAAATAAAACATCACTAATCTAATATATAACGTCCTATCATCCAAACTAGTGCACAAATAATCATAACATCTAGTCTAAAATATTATATGACAAAATATGAAAACGAATACATTACATTAAAACACCATCCTAAACTAAGCCTAAAGTTGGGGACCTAATAATCTAATGTGTATGCAAAAGTTAGTGCGATATGAAAAAATTAAGTCTTAATATTTAAGTTGTCAATTAAATGATCGGGTTATGCAATTAACCTAAGAGGGGGGTTAATATTCAAATGATTAACAATTTAAGAAGTAAAATTTTATTTTACAACTTCAACTTTGTTTAAATTGGAATTAGGATTTTAAAGAGTATGAAAATTCATAAGTCTCACTTAGAATGGGACTTATTCTTTTTAAATACCCTACGTTAAGGTTAGACCTAAAGACATGTTTTATGATTTTTAGTCCTTAATAAAACATTAAGACTTTAATTAATCCTTAATAAAACATATTGGAGATTAATAGGCATAAGGGGTACCTCATTTAATGGTACTCTCCAACCATTCATCACTTTAATTATTCAATTTTATTTAAAATATTTATTTTATCATTTTAAATATTTTATTTTGAAATAATTATTTATTTATTTTATTACTTTAATATTTCATTTCAAAATAATTATGTATTTACTCTATCACTCTAATAATTCATCTTTAAATAATCATTTATTTATTTTATTATTTTAATAATTTATTATTAAATAACTATGTATTTATATTATTATCCTAATGATTCATAATCATGTATTTATTTTATCAAATTTTAATGATTGATTCTAAAATAGTTTGATGTTTATTTCATTATTCTAATAATTCATAAGTACATTTCCACTTTATCATTTTAATATTTTATTTTGAAATGATTATATATTTGGCCTAATAATTCATTTTTAAAGTAATTATATATCTATCCAATCATTTTTATAATTCATTTCTTTAAGATAACCTAAATTTCTTTTAACAAGGATATGAGTAAAGTAATTTTTGTATCTTCATGGTATAAAATTTAAAGGATAATTTATATTCTAACATGTGTTTTTCTACACCACTTTTAAGTGCATGCGGATGTTAAATCAAGAAGAGAATGTATTTAAGACCTCCTTCAGATCAGTAGATTTGTGCCCCGAGTGCTCAGATTATATACCTTCAAAGAGTATATATTACACATAAATTATAGATAAAGATTTCATTTATTTCATAAGAATATTGCTTCTTGATCTAATGGTGATAATAATCATATTGCTTATACATCATGTACTTAGAGGATTTAATTTTAAATATAAGTGTGAGTGATTTATTTTTAAATATTAGTGTGAGTTAGCCATATATTCATAAGTGAATAAAGGGTATCAAATAGATATCATAAAATGATTGATGTAGGCTATTCAACCATAAGATCCTTCATATGAAAATAATATCATTTAAGTCTAATTAATATTTTTAATTAATACATATTAAATGTACTTACTTAGGCTTATTAAGAAGAGATCAAATGATGACATTTTTCCTCACAAACCTTCTGGTTATTAATTAGATTTAAGAGGTAAATAAGGATTTTTATAAATTAATTAAATTTCATAGTTATTTAATCCAATTAATACTTAAGAGATCTTAAAAAATAATTAATCACAATCTATAACTTTAAAAAATTATAAGCAAAATCCTAAACTTGCGTAAAAATAGCAAAAGTAAATAGCAAAAATCCTGAGGCATTTGAGCTAATAAAAACTGATTAACTACACCAATTAAGATTTTGATAATTAGACAATTACACTCAAAATAATACAAAAGAATTCAGAATTTTGATTTCATTCACTAATTATCACCTAAATTAACCCATGAAAGGTTTATTTATAATTTTTGGAGTTATTGATAATTACTTATGAATTTTATTTATTCTATGTCAATAAATTAAATTATTTAATTAATTAAGTGCCCTAAAGAATGATTTCTCAAAATAATTATGATCAAAGGTTTAAAAATTTCTCAAATGGGCCTTTGATGTTAATTATTTATGATTGACATCATAAATCCATTTTATTATTTTTTGTGATTTTTAAAATTAAATAATTAGGAAATTTAATGACCTAAATATAGAAAAATCATAACCATTAATTGGCTAATCAAATTGACATGAAATAATTATGAGAGGTGAGGAACATCATCAAGAATGTCTCCCAAAAATTTCAAGTTAATGAGAAGAGTAATTAAGGGTTAATTACAAAAATATCATTTTCATTCAAACCCTCCTAAATTAATGGGCAAAATTTGGGGCTTCAATTTTTCTTAATTTCTCATATTTCTAAGTTTCTAAGAAGTACTTGTATTTTTAGATTTTTGTATAATTAATTTTGATTTTTTGAAGTTCTGACTAATTACTCTATTTTAACCCTAATTAATTGATTTTACACATTTGGCAATTAAGCCAGTTGTGCTTTACATGCAACACCACATATTTGGTTATCTAAACCATCCCCTATGGTTGTTGATTCAGCAACGATGGACGTGATTTCATCTTAAAGATTAAATGGGTCTTATTAATCCCATGATTTTAATGGGATAAAATCAAATAAATCTAAATGACTGAATCGCGATCGTCCATTCTAATCATACAAAATGGATGGTGTGTGATTCGTTCCCAACCTCTATCGAGAAGCAAAAGCTATTCGCCTTTATTCACTCGATCCAAGCTCACTAAAGCTCAAGTCACGATGAATTTGACTCCATTAGGATCAAAAATGAAAATGCAAGGTTCCCTGCAATTGGATCTATGTAAGACACAAAATCACATAACAAATGTCCAACCTCTGTAAGGCTTTCTACAATTTGAGGACTATACCTTACCGAAGCTCAAGATCGATGGTGAAACTGATCGAGATAGCTTCACCTTGAAGAGGTGAATCCCTACAATTGAAGTCGCAAATTGCCTCCCTGTAATTTTCTCCTGAGACCAAGCTTCGTCACTTTTCATTGCAATTTAATCGAAGTCGATGCTCTAGTGATCAAATTGAGCAAGTCTCGATTTGTTTTTGTCGTGAGGAAGTGGGGAAAATGTACGAAGAGTTAATTTGGCTTCGTTGAAGGTTTGGTGGTGTTGGGTATGGGAGGCGCTCTAGTTGAATGGGGAGTTGGTCTTGCCAGCGATTGGGTGTTCAAGAAGCTTTAGGAAGCTCAAGGACTCTCTTTGGCATGTGAATGAAGGTGTTTGTTCAATTTGGTTACTTGAAATGGTGTGTATACTTCTCCCCAAGTGAATCATCCAAAGGTGTTAGTTCAAGCCATGGAGGCTGGCAAAGTAGTACAGGGAGCTCGATTTGGCTTTAGATTGATGAGGTGGAGCCTTAAGAGAGGTTGGCCAAGTTTAGTGAACAGTGGTGAAGGAGACAAGCCATTGTGGCTAAACCTAGTCAATGGTTGGATTAAACAACCTTATGTCAACTTGGGTCAATTATGGAGAGCTCAAGGTATACTAAGCATGCTAAGGTGGCTTACCTTGACCAAAGAAAGAGGTTGGACCTTCCTATTTTAATATTTTATCATATTTAAAACCCTTAGTTATGTGGTTTAGGCTGAACCGGGCACACCTTGGGTTGAGTCCACTTGGATAAGTTAAAGGACATGTGAGGATAAGTCATGCCAAGTTTGGTTGGGTTTGGCTCATTTGGACTAATGTAGGTCAATATGAGTTCAATTGGGCCAAGTTGACCAATTGTTCAAATTGAACCTAAAGAGATACTGAGTTATGCTCAAATGATGATTTAGAATGCATTAGTGCAATTGATTTGATCTAATTTGAAATAGATTTAGATTTGACCAATGGGTTCATATGGGCCAAACGAGTCAAATTGAGAAATTTGATCAACAAATTTGGCAATTGAGAGTTGATTCATATTCAATGGTTCATTTGAAGTTGATTATAAGTTTTAATTTGATTTAATTTGGGAGGAAATATGTTATAGTTCAATTTGACACTTTAGGTCATTTTAGGCTAAGTTTTCCAATTGGGCTAGATTGATCAAATTTGCTTTAATTAGCTATTGAGGAGTGTACAATAAAAAATTTGGAACTAATTCCAAATTAATTCAATCCAATAATAGGATCAAGAGTTGGTCAATTTGTCCCTTTAGGTCAAATTTAGCCAATTTGGATCAATGGGTTGATTTGGGTTAATATGGCTCAATTGGATGTTGACTAATGATTAATAATCATATTGAGATTGATTGCAATAATTTGTTTGATTTAATTTTGGTTAAATTAAGATTTGATTGAATTTCACTCTTTAGATCAAATTGGGTCAAACAAGTTAAGTGGTCCAATTAACCCAATTGACCTACTAGTTTTAATTGGATGTCGGAATATGATCACCAATCACTTTAGAAGTGTAAAAATTTGTTTGGCTTAATTTAGGTTGAATTGAATTTTAGTTCAATTTGATCCTTAACGTTAAATGGGCTAGGTTGGGTCAAATTGATTAATTGATCAAATTAGTTAGCAATTGGTCATAGGGAATGTCTTAATATGTGATTAGAATAATTTTGGAGCTTTGGATTAATTTAATTTGGCTTGGGTCAAAATGAATTTGATTTAGCCCTATAGGGTTCAATTGGGTCAACTTTTGCTAGGTAAGCCAATTGGTCGAATTGTATCCTAATGAGGCCATAATCAAGCTCAAATGATGTGTTATGGAGCTTGGGTAAGTTCAATTCCAAATGATTTGAATTAATTTTGAGGTTCGCCCCTTTAGACTCAAATAGATCATGTTGGGTCAACTTGGTCACTTGACCAAATTGAACACCAATTTGGTATGGTTTGGAGAATCTGGAGATTTTGGGTAGCATAAGATCAATTGGGATTGATATATGAGTTTTGGCTTAAAGTTGGGGCTATTGGGTCCCACTTAGTCCGAGTTGAGGTCTACCTCAAAGGTTAAGCTTTGTAAGTATTCTAGGCTTTAGGTTGGTATCCTCTTAGCCACTATAAGTGTTTTAGCTCTAGATGAGAAAACTTTAGTGCCTAGATTGAGTATTAAGTTTAAGAAGTGATGAATATCAGCCTCACTAAAAGTGAGGTCAACACATACTAATTTCATAATATTATTATTTAAATGATAAACCATTACTACAAACATAAATGCTAATTAATTAATACTACATAATTTCAAAATACTCAATTATTTCAAAGTGAGAATCTAGCCCCTCCTATATTTCAGTATATGAACAAATATTTTCATCCATATTGAATCTTCTTGTAACATCATCATATTTCTCTTTATTCGAAGATCCATTTATAGATTTTGTTACACTTTTCTTAATCTCTTATTCTTCACTATCTTAAGAAACTTTGGTGGATAGGTGTTGAAGATTACCAATGGCAATATTGTCACCATAAATCTAAAAGAGATTTATGAAATGTTCTTGCACTTTCATTGAATTAAATATTATTAAGTAAACATAATTAATATATACAAGTAATGAATATGAGTTTTAAATTTGATATATTATTAAATAAGTATCTTATATAACTTGAACCAAACATCTTTAAATGTTATCACTTATCTTATGATATCATTAAAACCAATTCTAATTTGTTTTAATAAATTAGAGAAGTCCCTCCAACAAGTTCTAAGTGTTGAAGTTGTTTCTCAATTGTTCTTATTTCAATTTTCAATTTGTTGCCACTTCAAGACCTTGCATAATATGTGATAATACTACTTAACTAAAAGTAGTTGTTTACTTATTTCCCTTAATAATCTCAATTTCTATAAGTTGAATAAAAATTTTTTTTTTCCTGACCATATTGCTTCTCCACTAGATGTCATTATATTAGCAACATCTAAAGCAATTAACAATCATATATTAATTAGAATCTACAAGTTAAAAATGAAAATAATAATAAATACTTTCTAACATCATAAATTTCAACAATTTTAAATAAAATCTAATAATTGCAATCAATACAATATCTTTCTCTTATATTACATAAAATAAGCCTTAATTAATAAATTTATTAAGAGCCTTTAAGTTAAAACCAGATCTATTAATTAGATTTTATCAAAACTCAAATATATAAAAGAAAAAAATATTCAAGCTATAATACATAATTGTGAGCCTCTAATATTATATGTTTATTTATTCTGATTGTCTCTTTAATGGCATCAAATTTAGTCTAGTGGGGAGCATAGACAAAGTTTAAAGTGCGAGGATTATTAATCTCACTTTTAGTGAGATTGACAACCCTCCTCTTAGACCTATGATTTAATCTAGGCACTAATATTCTATTAACCTCAAGTGAGGTTAATAGGCATCATAATTTCAGTGAATTAAGATCTTCAACCTTAGATTAAGAGCTTCCTAATTATGCACTTGAGATACTATGATTAGTGGCTAAGTGCACAACATCAACTAAAGTAGAAATGAAAAGAATAAATTAAAATGAAATCTGAATTAAACTAAATCCGTATTAAGGTAATTGAGTTTGATTAACTCAATTAACCCATTTGGGCTCAAAATCATCTAAATTCAAGAAAATTCTGTAAAATCAAAATTAAATCAAATCAAATCTAATCAAAAGTACATAATCAATACATAAAGTATAAAGCTAGGGGAGTATATTTTATTTGTTTGGATGGTGAATTTAAAAACCAATTGATTTTAGATTCCAAAAAAATTGGACCAAATCGGCCAATTATAATACAAAATCAAACAACTAAATAATAATTTAGTTCGGTTATTTTGGTTTGAGTATGGATAAACTGAAGTTTACCATATTTACAAACTATTTCTAAAATTTATATTCATTATGCAATTTTTTTATAATGAAAAGTAATAAAAATATATATATATATATATATATATATATATATATATATATATATATATATATATATATATATATATATATATATATATATATATATATATATATATATATATAACAATTAGTTATTTTCATGCATTAAAAGTATTTACAATTTTTGTGATTGCTAAAAAAAATTTATCAAATAATGAATAAATTCGATATATTTAGTTCCATCCAAAATTTAATTTAATAAACCAATCCAAAAACTGAAAACCAAAATTTTCATTAATTAAAACTAAAATCCAAATTACTAAATTTAAAATTGAATGAAATTGCTCAAAAATTTTGATTCGGTTTGATTTTTTAGTTAAAACCAAATAATAAACACCCCTAGATAAAGCCTTCTATATGAGGATGTTGTCGGGAGGCTACGGAATTTTAAATTAAAATAACTACGTACTTGTTGCTTTAACATAGTTGCAAAGAATTGTTAAAAGTTAAGTACCCGTTCATGTTGCTTTAATAAGGGAATGAAATTATGATGTTTTTCATAAAAGTATTGAAGGCCTATGCGATGCTTCCTATAAGCCTGGTCAGTATGAAGACTCATTCGCTCGCGATATTGCAAGACCGATATTATACACACTTCACATAAGTATGGTAAAAGATTTTAGCACTCCCGAACTAGCCCTTATGTGAGGACGACATCGAGAGGCTATCGAAATTTTCAGTAAACTAAACTTACAAAGAACATAGAATTAATATTATTTGAAATAACTTTGATGTGTTGTAAAGTGAAAGTAAATTGAAATTCAAATCATAAAATAAACATTTGGAACTACAATTGATATAATGCCAAACAAATCAATTAGAGAGGCCCAAATTAATTATGAATTAAATCACAAAGAATTTGATAATTTGCTTATTGAAAAGAATGTAATTTAATAACTTGTTAGCAAGCGTGGATAGACTTTTTCAATGATTGCTTGGGATGTAATAGATATTTCATTAATTGAATTAATAGAGGTCCAAAAGGAATTTGGGCTAAGTTTGAATGACCTTAAATTTGCTAACAATTGTTAGCTAAATTTTTCAATGAATATCCATGATACTATGTCACACATTGAAAGGACGAAGGTGGTTGAGTTTAAATAAGTTGAAGATAATTCAGATTGAGAAATAAGAACTTGCATGCAATCAGATAGCTCCTTTATGAGCATAAATAAAATCAAAAAGTTCATCAAGCTAAAAATAACTCGTGGAGCTCTTCTGATCAAGCTAAAAATAACTCATGGAGGATAAATCGATCAATTGAACCCACCTTTTCCTGCTCGTTTACCTCGTTAGCACTGTGACATGTGAAAACACGGCCTAGTCAGCGCTGACTAGGTTAAATAAGAAAATCTAGGATTTTCTAGATTTTAAATAATATAAAATTATCCAAAACTTCAAAAAAATCATAAAAAAAAATAAAACACTCATCAAAAATTATAAATAATGGCTCATTATATTCATCTCTTTTAGAAGAATCTAATGAACCCAAAAGCCCTAATTTTTATTGAATCTTTTGAGCTTAATTTAGGTTTTAGTGAAAATCAAATTTTCTTATCTAATCCTAAAATAATGATCAAATTGATCGAAAATTTTTTATGAATTAAATTGAGGTCAAAACACATCTACCATAAAAATTTCAAGCCAAAATGATGAATAGATTAAAAGGTATCAAATTTCAAACCTCAAATGTCAAATTTCATGAAATAATTAATTTAAAAGTTTAGAAAATCATAGAAATCATTAAAATAGGTTAAATCACTTTAATTAACATCAAAGAATCCTAAGAAAATTAAGTAATCCTCTGAATCTTGATAAACCTAAAAATCACTTAAAATTTAAGTTTTAATTAATCAACATTAATTGAATGTATCGAAACTAAATTAGAAAAAAATAAAATATACAGCCAAATTCATAAATAAAATAACACTTAAACCCTTATTAACTGAATCTTAAATTAAATCAAACAAATATCACATAATCTTCCATTTAAAATAAATTAAACTTAAACTCAACATAAACTTGAACTTAATTAAATTAACTAATTAAGCTCAACTAAACATTAATTAAATTTCACATTTAATTTTGACTGAATGAACCTAAATCATCAAATAATTAATTACATCATTAATATTAATACATACAACTAAATTAAAAGCTTCAACAACTAATCAAACTCTAATTAAATTGATAAAAAACTATGATCAACTTATAATTAAATTTTGATTAAGCCTACCATAAATAAATTAATTAAACTCTTTAAACATCTTTAATCAAATCAATTAATTATTTAAACAAATTAATTAAATTTAATAATCAAATTAATAAAACTCTTTGAACAAATTAATTAAACACTTTAACCAAATCTAATTAAACTGTTTAAACAAATTAATTAAACTCATTAATCAAATTAATTAAACTCTTTAAATAAATAAATTAATCCCTTTAACCAAATCTAATTAAACTCTTTAATCAAATTAATTAAACTCTTTAAATAAACTAATTAAACTCTTCAACCAAATCTAATTAAACTCTTTAATCAAAATAGTTAAACTCTATGAACAAATTAATTAAACTCTTTAAACAAATCTAATTAAACTCTTTAATCAAATTAATTAAATTTGTTAATCAAATTAATTAAACTCTTTAAACAAATTAATTAAACTCTTTGTCCAAATTAATCAAACTCATTAATCAAATTAATTAAACTCTTTTAAAAAATTAATTAAACTCTGACCAAATTAATTATGTTAAACTTAAATTACCCTTAATTAAATAAGGACAGCCAAATACTTAACTAAGTTAAACTCAATTTGAATAAACAAATTTAAATAGAATGAACTAAGTTTAACAAAAATAATTGAACAAAACAATTATAAGCATCCTAATCATGTGGGTTATAATAAATTTGAATCATTAAGAACTAAATCCTAGTTAAATTAATCATGTAATCCAATTAAGTAAGCTTTAAACAATACTAAGAACTTAACTGATAACGTTTAATAATCTTTCACCTAATCTTAACTAAGATAATTATGTCACCAAGATGATTCAATTAAACACTAATCAATTAATTTGGCTATTCAAATTAATTAAATAACCAATTAAACATATCCTAACTAATCATTGAACCATATTTGAATTGGTCACATAAACTTAATTGAAAATTAATTAAGCTATTAAAATAGATACTTAATATGATCAATCAAAATGGCAAAGAGTCATGACTGAAATTTAATTACATCAATCACTTGAACTAAACCTTGGATAAATGGATAAAACAATCAAGTCAATCATAAACCATCTAATCATTGTTTTTTTTTACTATATCAATCTAATTAAGCATTGAATCTCTACAACATAAAAAAATAACTTAAATTCAATAAGCCAACCTAAATCAAACTTTGATCGACCATTAAACTTCAATTAAATAGATCATAAATTCAACTCATCTTAAATGATCATTGAATATCAACCAAATCAAATCAAATCAAATCAAATATAATTAAGATTGGATTTAGTCAATTCAATAAATAATCAAGTTAGATCTAATTTAACCTATTTGAATAAGATGAATTGATTAACCATTAAACATATAAATCTAATAATCAAATTAAAAGATGAACTCTTGATTAAAACATTAACCGAACTATAATAAACATAATAAATGAATGAGGCTAAATGAAACTCTAATAATAAATAATTAAACTTAATTGAAATCAGGGCAAACCTTTAATTCACTCAATCCAATTAAACCAATAAATAATAAACTAAACCAATCAACTTAAAATATTTAAATATAATAAATACTCAAATTAAATTTAGTAGAAAGAATAAATGAAACAATCATTCTAAAACACATGAAATCAAATAATCATAATAAATTTATTCTAACCTTAATCAAATCAAGTACAAAATTGAATATAAAAGCCATTAAATCACATCAATTCCAAACAATATTAGAATAAATCAATCAACTAAAATACAAGTAAATCAGATTAATTAAATTAAACCAAAAGGATCAAATTAAACTAAATAATCATCTAACTAAAATCAATATGCAAGTCAAATAACTAAATTCAATAAACTAAATGATTAAACTCCTAATTGGAATTCAAATAAAAGATCACATTAAACTCCGATCAAGTCACAAGTTAATTAAATTGAGGTATGTTCACTAACCTAAATCGAGTTTGAATAAAATGACAAAATTAATAAATCCAAATAACATTGAAATAATCTAATCAATAATAATCATATATAATTGAAACCCAAGAGAATGGAATTAGATATAATTAGATATTAATTCAAATGAATTATCAAAATTTAATTAAGATCTAATAAATCCAAAATCAATTAATCAAAAAATACATGAAATTAAACAAACACAAACTTTAAAATATAAACAAAATCAAGTAAATATTAATCAAATCAAATCAATTCAATTAAATCATTCAAATAAATTCAAACTGATTAATTAAGATACATAGATTCTTAGTTTGACCCTTAGAATGAATTTTCACCACAGGATGAAAAATTTCTTTCTACTATGATTAGGATGTTGAATAGAATAAGTTCCGCCTAAAACAGAATTTATTTTATTCTCCATTCTTTAAAATCAAAATTCAACTTTAACAATAAAATAAACCTTAAAATTGAAATTAAATCATAAACTAACTAAACCATTTAAAGTGAAATCACCTAATGGTAAATTAAACAAATCTTGAAATAAAATCAAAACCTAAAAAAGCATAATACAATCATGCCACATAGGCCCCTTCTCTCACACACTAGAATGTTAAGCCATCGATCCTAGACTTAGGTTATGTCAATGTGTTATTGTGGTGTGTTGATTTTCTTGTTTTGTGATGTAATAGTTTAGACTAGATGTTAGAATTGTTTGTACATTAGTCTGGATGATAGGGTATTTTTTATTAAACTAATGATATTTTCTGTAGAAGATTGTGTTTAAGGGATTGTTGTAATAATAAAATTATAAATGTATTTTCTTACAGGTGTTGCTTAAAGTCCTTAAGCATAATCCATCAAAATAGGTGGGCTTGGTGACCCAAGACAATATGCTAAGCCCAAATGTGTCAGACATAACTGCTTGGTTTGAATATGTGTTGTGCTAATTCCTATTTTGCAGGTGTGATCATATTTTCATTTTATAAAAAATATAATTTTTGCAATATGATTAAAATTAAAGCTATGGCATTTAGGATAAACAACAGCTAAAAGGCTTAAACCTAGGAGACTCTATGATGCCTGGAGTGCTCAATCTATTAAATGAAAATGAAGACTAAGATTGAAGACCCCCCATAGCTCTATTTTTATTATGAATTGTAATCTGGGTTGTATAAAGATAGAGCTTGACTACTCAAATTTTTTTTTTCAGGGTATACAAAGATACCTTGCCGCACTACCCTTTTATTCTTTTACTTGATTAATGTTTGATTGTTATGTTTACATTGATTGTGCAATAGAAATGACATGCTTTTTTATAAGTTTCTTAAAGTGTGATTATTTGCTCTATAGCCTGGATATGGTAAGCTCTTTAGGAAAAATTAAATTTTCTACCCTAATTTAATAACTCTAACTAAAAATTTATGCAACTCATAACTTCATTTGAAAGCTCAAGAAGTTAATCAAAAGAATAAAAGATTTAGTAATCTTTTAGTTGCATGGTTATATGTTATACCAGTATGAATGCATATTACTTCACTCTTGCAAATAGGGGATCTCCACTCTTGCATGATAGGAGACATGTTTAACTTGTGAGAGAAGTCCATTGTAGTGGAGAACACCCTTTCTCTTTGACTTATTCCATAATCACTTTTCATCATGCATGTAGGCATAAACTCTCCCAAGTTTGAGTCCAAAATGATAATTCAATATGTAAATTTTATTACATCAATTTAGTTCTTAATTTGCACATCTATCATGATCTAATCTCTTAGGGAGTGAATTTATAACTCTAAATTATTTTCTAATTAATAACAGTCTAACCATCTTGCATTTATATAAGACTAAACCATATGATTTTGAATCATAGGACGAGTTAACTGACATCCATTCTAGGAGGTTAAAAGTTCAGAAAAGTCTGGATTGGTTCATTCTTTCTAGTGAAAATGAACCAACTTCTCATTTTTTTTTAGCAGATTTAAGTTGAATTCTTAGCTTATACAAGAGCACTTTAGCCATAGATCCAAAATTAACTCGATTCTCTTTTGCTATGGAAACACTTCCATAAACTTGTGTTAATGGAATATGTCATAACTTTCTAATAGGATGTCAACTTAAACAATTATAATTCTCTACTTCAAAAAAAATGTAAAGCTCAAAAGTATGATAGTTAGAAAGCTTACTAGATTTTCCAATATCTAAAGATATTCTTTTCTTATTCGTGATTATATTTTGTTAAGAACTCTTCCTAATTAAGTCCTCCAATTTGATTCTTAAAATTACTAAATATTTGATACCAAGCTTTAAAATCTATAAAAATATTAGCCGATCACTTTAATCGAGAGTATTCTTAGGAAATTCATACCTCCCAAAATGTAATTAACTATAGAGGCTTGTCTCTATAAGAAACTTAAGAATCCGACTTAAAATAAACTCTGTTTTACTCCATGCATATAAAGTGGGGAAAAAATCACTAATATATCGAAGACCCATCAGCTTTAGGAGTCATTATTAAATAATCAAATTCATAATAAGGTAATATATTTATCTTTTGAGATAATATATTTATCTCTCAATGATGTATTTAATTGCTTAAATAAATACCTCCAAAATCTATATGATGGTTCAAATAAAATTCACACAAGGGTATAACATATCTAATAACTGATAGAAAATTCATAAGATTCTACAAAATTCACCTAAGCTTAAAGTAAAAATGCATTTAGTAGCATGAATTCAAAGAGCTAAAAATGAATAGCCTATTATTTACAAGTAATAGCAGTGTGTAGAGGTAGGAGAAAGCTTATTCTTGCTATATGGTTTTAACAAAGGGTAATAAGCACACCCAAATGTTCGCAAGTGGGAGTAATTAGGAGGATGACCATATAAAAGCTGATAGGAAGATTTATTATTGGTATTTAGAGATGGTAATCTGTTAATAAGGTAGACAACCGTCAATAACGTGTCAACCTAGAAGGACTAGGGATGTCCGGATTCAAATAAGAGAGTGTGAGTTATCTCAGTGATGTGTCTATGCTTTGTTTCTGTAGTCCTGTTTTGTTTAGGTCTATACGAGCAACTATTTCATAACTAATGCCACATTGAAGCAAAAAATTTTGAAGACTAAGGTTCATAAATTCACCTTCTCCATTAGATCGAAAGGTTTTAATAGATGAATTAAGCTATTTTTCCACCATATTCTGAAAATTGATGAAAACTACAAGTTAGATTTATTTTTCATAGGATAAACTGAAAAAAATCTGGAAAAGTCATCAGTAAACAAAACATAGTATTTATAATCTTGATTTGAAGTGATTGAGAAGGTTCCCATACATCAGGGTGAAGAAGTTCTGAAGGAGAAAGACTTCTAGTAGTAGAGAGTGAGAAGGGAAGTTTGTAACTTTTAGCAGAATTACAATGAGAACACACAAAAATTTACAGTAGTAATACATATATTAGGATATCTCACTCTGAGACTAACTTCCTGAAAAAGAGAGCAAGTTTAAGATAATTTAGAGAGTAAATTTGCCTATATAGGAAACTTAAGAACTCGACTTAAAATACATTCTACTTTACCTATAAAGTAAGAAAAAAATCTCTAATATATCGAAAAAATGAGAGAAAAAGGAGGTGAATAAATTTATATGATACTTGATAACTAATGTAGTTCATGGCATGTTATAAAGTGAAACCTAGTCTAAAGCACTAAATTTCTGATATGTGTGCATGTATTGTGCTATGTTTTTTATGCATAATTTAGATGAAATGCTTCTCATCATTTATTCAAAATACGTGTAATTATGATTCATAAATTTATAGAAAACATGAGATTGTGGAGACTATAGATGATATTGCAAAAGAACAAAAAGGTTCTTTCTTATATCACTATCTCGTTTCACTTAGTTTTAATTTTTTTTTTTTAAACAAATGTTTTCTTAATAAATATGTGACTGGTTGACCAGTTGATGCTGGCGTTGAAGCAGCAGGATGCTTCTCATCATGTAAGGTACCAATCTAAGACAATTGGACTTAACCTAAAATTAAATAACTGGAAGAAGGTCTCAGTGGATAAAGACCACTAGTTGTTGGACCCAGGATTGGTTACATATCCATTAGAAGTAAAGAGAATGGAACAATTGTTATCACTGACAAATTTATGTATGGAGATGAGATTATGAGAGAGCTGAGGTATATGAAGAACTTCTGAAAGAGTGAACTTACGGGAAGGGGTGGGAAGAATACCAGTGCCAATATGAGCAATGGGAAGTAGCTGTCCATTTCCAACAGTTACTTGTTGCTGACCCATATAAGGAGATGGGTTAGAGATATTATTAATATCATGAGTGAGATGAGATGACGCACCAGAATCCAGAAACCAATTATTGTTTAAGTAGCAAGTAAAGCTTGATTTGATTGGGATGGTGTGTAGTTCAAATCTGTTATATACCAAAACTTTATCGCAGCATGTCCCATTTTGTTGCATATCTGACATTGAATAGAAGATTGCTTTGACTTGTTAACACCATTTTGCTGAATTCTGTAACTAGGCCCATGTCTTCCCTTGGAAGCATTGAAGCGGACATGGCCTCTGCTACGAGAGACAGTAGGAGCCATTTGAGGATCGGGTTGTGTGATCAGAAGGTTTCTTGCTGCTTCAGTTGCTAAATTTACTTCCTCGGCCAAACAGTAAGGAGTATAAATCATCTAGTGAAATAGGCTGAAGATTTGTTCTAATAGAGGTTTTGAAAGCTTGATAGCTAGATGGCAATCTATTTAATGTATAAAGAAAGATATCTTCTGGATCAAGGGGAGTTCCTGCTGCAGCCACAGCATCTACTTCAACTTTTATTTCAGCAAGATATTGTGTCAATGTCTTGTCTTGCATTGATAAATTCCGTAACTCGTTTTTAAGTTGCAGGATGCGTGAACGATTGGAGTTGAAGTCTTCTTTCAATGGTTAGCCAAATTTCTGCTCAAGTATCTAGATTAAGGATAAGGTTACAAATATTATGAGATAATAGAGTATAAAGCTGCTGCTAGATTTTGACCCTCAAGTAACCATTTACTGTAATTTGGATTTGTGATAACTCAGCCATCTGTATTGAAAAGGTGCTTTGCTGTAGTGCCGTCCAGGTAACCTCCAAACCCATTTGCTTTGAAAATTTTGAGAATTTGCGCAGGCCATGTTAGATGATTTTTAGCAGTAAGTAGTGTTGGAACCATAATCTTGATATTTGAAATGAAAATTTTCAGTTGAGATGGAACGGTTATATTTCCATTTGGTGAACTGACCTTCACAGTTGAAAACGTTTCTCCTTGATCATTAGACTGAATAGAAGCCATGTGGAAGAACTTGCTTTGCCGTCTAGCAGGCTCTGATACCAAGTTGAAAATCTGTAGAAATTCAAACAGAAAGGAATTGCCAAACAAAAATAGCACTGAATACAGGTAAACAGAGTGAACTGTGGAGAATGCTATCTATTTTATTCTCACTGAATTAGTTCATGTCTATATTTATACAGATTAGACATAATAAAGAATAATGCAAATATAAGAGTTTGTTAGGAATTTTTGTTATGATTTCAGTATCCGTGTATTCTGCAGTTGCTGGTGGAGCTGACGTGGACACACTGATATTAGTAAGATCATTATTATAAAAAAAATTACAACAGAAATAAATTAAAAAAAGTAAACAAATTTAATCTCCCATTCAAGCAAATAGCATGAACTCAACTGCGAAGCCCTCATCATGGAGATTGTGGTCACCTTCTACATGATGTTTGTAGCTTCTGCAGTTCCTTTTGATAGTAGAGCTGTGAATTCCTTCATCAATATTATCTCTTTTTCCTTCCCAAATTCTTTCTTTTCCACTACTTAGAGTATATAACTTTGATTTATCAAATCTAAAAATAAATATAAAAAACAATCAACAATCCAAATCAATAATCTCACCTTCGTTCATTCAAAGAGATGATACAGGTTCCAGGTCGAGCGAACGGAATCGTGTCTAGCAGGGTTGGTGTCGATGTGCAGAGTTGTGTTGTTGTCCAGCGTCGACATTGCTAGAATGAAAGAGAAATAAGGAGGAGATGAGAGAAACGGCAGCAAAGAAGAGAGAAATAGTTTAGGGCAAAGTCAAGTCACGAGGAGGGGTCACGAGATATCGCGATGTTTTGGAAACGAGTAAAACAGATTTTATATGTTTTAAGTGTTTTTGGAAACAAAAAATTAATTTGTTTAAAAACAAAAACATTAAAATCGGAAAACAAAAACATTAAAATGGGAAAACAAATATTTTTTTCCAGTTTTTGAAAAACAAAAAAAAAATCATGAAACAAAAATTGATCTCAAACAGCCCTTAATCATTAGCCAATTGCTAAGCATCAAGCATAGCAAGAATGTATTGCATAAAATTTTCAATATAAATAATTACATTTTTAACGCACCCAAGAAAACTTCTCTGTATGGCTCACAGGCTCTAAATTTCCGACACAATGGTTTTTTTTTTTTAAATTAAAAGCAATTTGTAAAATATGTCAAGCGAGGTAGCCCAGTCAGGCAATAATTTACGGCATTTTCTGCTTGAAAACCTTTTTCCGATCCCAAAAGCTCCAACTAAGTGCACCTTGGAAATCAGGAGCATTCATATACAAGTGGTTGAGCTCTTGTGAAAACGAATACACCTCCACCCTCAATAGCTCGGCCAATTAGCATGTCACGATCCAGATATGATAGGTAGTATAAGCCTCCTGGAGATCTTCTGCACGACAGCTGAATTGTTAATGAAACTGTAATAGAGGGGAAATAGATGATCGAACGCAGAGGAGTTATACTTATCAGGCCCGCTCAAAGGCACCTGAACTCTGAAAGTTCTGAGAAATTGCAGGATCTGCAAATATAAATTGAGTATATTGAGGCATTAAAGATGTGAGAACTATCATATGAATGGATTAGAACAGTAGGGTGCCAAGACTTATCACAACATGTGATTATTTTTCACTGCTCAAAAGAAACAACAACAACAAGCCTTTATCCCACTGTTCAAATGAAACAGAAGAAAAAAAAAAATAGAAGATCGTGATAGTTGATTATTCGGTCATGCATAATTAGCTTACCAGCAAGAAAGAACTGCAGGGTTCAAAGTTCAGTATTTACAATGAGTAGGGATGAGAAATAAATGGCATTATCCCAGAAAACAACATATTTTCAGTATACCTGTAGACTTAAAAATGATCTAGGAAGTACAGCAGGAGCAATCAAGGCTTGCAGCTCTTCACTGATTTTGATGTTCTCAACAGCTACCTATATAAGTAATCATCCCCGAAATCATGGACTGAAATTCAAGCATACCACAGTAAACTGTAATTAAAAGAAAAGCAAAAGAAAGAAAATGGAAACTTCCTACTTCGAAAAAAAACGAGGTAAAAAGGCTGTGTGGACCTGAAAGTTTCATTTACTTGCAATCTAAAAACAGGGACAAGTTCGTTGTCAAAATACTGAAATTGACAGCCAAATCTAAGATTTATCATTTTGCATATTTCATTTCAGGCATCTTTGTTCAACTGAAAAATATCATAGCTCACTCATGATTGAAAAGGTAGAAACATAAGACAGTGCAATTTACCTATCATAGAGTGGGGCGAAAGGCTTATGAATTCATATTTTAAATATTTCATAAATACAAAAGATGATTACAACATAAATAGAAAGAAGAAAATTGAAATGCATTTCAAAACTCTAAAAAGTCCATAGAATGAACCCTATAAAACATACGTAGCTAAAAAGAAAAATTTATGATTTATTTCATAAAGCCTTCTTTCCAGAAAATCTTCGTCTGGGTGCCATTTCTGCTTTATTTATTCCTTAGGAAGATGGTTAGTGAAGAGTGCGCGATAGCAAATAAATAAATAAAACAAACTCAAATGTAGTTTTCCTATCTTAACTAGATGACTTGTTGGATCTAGTTTCTGGTTTAAATTTTTTCTTCAAAATTGATCTAAAAATAGATATCATCAAATTAGAATTAGAATTGGAGTTGAATGTAAACTGCTTTTAAAACTGTATATAATTGATGTGAGTGATTAGTTATACCCATCTTTCCAATTATCTGATGCCCTCATGCGTGTTTGATTCACCGATAAAAAGAGTTCATAAACTTAATCTTGAAAAAAATTTAATAGAAAGATGGGCAAAACACTTTAAATTAGTAATAAAAAAATTAATAGAAGATAATTCATATATAAAACTTAAGAAATATTTCCTGAAAAAGTGATAATATTTCTAGATTTTATCACTCCCACTGGAAACCAGATACTATCAAAATTAAAGTAATTGATGATTAACAAAGAAAAGATTTTCTGTTGTGAGGAGTTTTCATGGATTGATCACATTTTATGACAGAATCATTATAATATTTTTAGTACCGTTATGGCACCATTATTCATTTTTAAAGAAATATAAAATTGTCATAAACACCTAATGCTAACGAAGCATTTTGTTTAAATAAGATTTTTTTTTATGTATCCGGAATAGAAATAAGTGGAGTACTTGGTCAAGAAAATCATTTGATAGCATTTTTCAATGGGCAACCTAATAAATCAAAGAAATATTATTTTACCTATGATAGATAGTTTTTTAATTATTCAATGTTTAAAATATATAGACACATTATTTATAACATTAATGATATTTGCTATATCCAACATATGAGAACTTTATTTTAAAATTTTTATTAAGACTAAGGAAACTGAATACTAGGCAAAACCAAATGAGTTGAATTTTTATAAGATATATTTTTTTTAGTGGTTAAGCAAAACTTAGAATAAAAACAAACTAGCTAATACATTATGTAGACTTAATTTAGTGATATCTTCATCATTTTTTGGATTTAAAAGTATCTAGGTAGAATATTCACTGTTCTAATTTCATACTTTATACCTCAAACATAAAAATAAATCTTAGTCACCAATGTCAATGCTTATTGTGATTAATGGATATTTGTGTAGGGGCAAGTACCTATGCATTCTTAGATCTTCATTATGAGTATTTCTGATTTATGAATTACATTATGATGGAATTGTTGAAGATCTAGAGAATGATATAATTCCTTTGATTAAAAATAAGTTTTATTGGCCATCAATTAAACAAAATATTGAAAGCTTGATTTCATAATACTGTACTTATAGAGTAGCCAATATCACAAAAATGTGATCTGATGAAAAATACATGCTCTACCAATTACTTATAGACCTTGGAAAGACTTTTATATGTATTTCACTTAGGTTTGTCTTGGACTCCCTAAGGTCATGAAAATATTTTCATAGTATGTTAACTAGTTTTTTTAAAATGGCTCATTTTTTGCCTTGTCAAAAGCTATAATCATTATTCACACATCTCAATTACTTTTCAAAAAAATTGTTAAACTATTTGGTTTTGCTTCTCTAGTTCTCCTATAGTTTATAATAAAGATTAAGGTCTATTTCATATTTATAAAAAAAATTATAATAAAAATTATTTCAAACAAACTTAAAATTTTTCTCAGCCTATTCACCCACAACCTAACGCCCAAATCAAAGTTGTAAATTGAACCATAGCAATTTATGGAAAAAACTAGTAAAACCTGAGATCTTCATTTATTTCTAAATTTCCTTACACCAACAGTATTTCCAAAATAACTAAGAAATCACCTTTATGAACTCGCTTATGATTATGATCCCAAAAGGACCATTACTTTGGAAAATATACTCTCATGTATTTTAAGATTATCTTTATTCATATTTGCATATGATTTTTATGGCCAATGTCAAATATGATTAAGGCATAAATCAAAACTATTTTCTGATAAAATTTAATGAGGGTGAATAAGTTTTAATTTGCATTCATCCCAATCACTATGCTATCAATACATAGAAGAAACCCCCTATACCTAGGCTTATAGCACAATTTAAAATTGCTAGAAAACTGACTTAATGGATATTTTCTCAAATTACTTCCTGCCTGGCATGTTTATTAATTCATTTTTAAATGTTCAAGATGTTCCTCAAATCAAGGAATTATTAAATCTCGGGATTTGCCGAATAACTCTTTTGCAAGAGATAAGAATCATCAAATACAGGGGAGACTCCTACCAAATTTCATGGAAGTTAAAGATACCGTCATAAATGAAGCTCCAACATATACTAATTCACTACACAAATTCTTAATTAGATAGAACAGCCAGCCTCCTTCAAAGGATACTTGGATAATTAAGGCAGACTTAGAAATAATTTCATTGACCCTTATAGGCAACTACATTGACTTCAATACTTTAAAGCCAAGTTCTTTTCATTACTGTGGAATTGATGCAAAACAACCTTAACTTGTGCATAAACCAGACACACAATGACAAACAGTAACCTAGCATCAAATTTTTAAATAGCAGATGGCTAGTTCCAAGCTTGACCGACTCCTTCCAAATTCCACACAAAGCAACAGGTGGGCCCTTCGTTTCTAAGGCAATTAAAAGAATTATCTTCACAATCTAAGAGAGTGATTTCTCCTTATTTTCATGATCAGCCCTTCCCCTTACACAGCAACATGAAGAAGCAAGCAAAAAGTGGTTTTCAGTTTCCAATGAATCTCTACCTTCTAGATTAGGATATTTTATTTTTCTTTGTTACTGCCTCTGACTGTAATGCTATAAATATAATATATGTAATCCTAAGAGATTATTATTGCTTGAGTATAAAAATTGGAGGTTTTTCTCTTGTGGAGTATTTGGTAGCTCTTTCCTTTGGCGTAAATCCTTACTGTTGAATCTAAATTTCTCCGTGAAATGATGAAGTACCTTTCTTTAGGCACATGGGAAGCAGGTCTAATTCTGGTGGATAAAGTATATAGAAAATATAATAGAAAAGTGCAAGTAAATATATGAAATTCCACTATCTCTGTAAATATAAGTACCTCTCTCTCACTCCAAGAACTATGGAAAAACCAAGGAAAAAGAAAGATCCCCGACCCCTCAAAATTCCTCTTTTAATAAAACTTAAGTGAGGGAGGCATTACATAAAGAAAATACTAAACTCATCAATGATTTGAAGAATAGGCGAGTGATGTATATTTAGTGGTTCTTGTATACAATCACCGGTGCCAGTGGAGTGAGTTATCTACAATGAATGTTTGGTTGAATGATTGCCCATATGCTGGTGAGTCTTTGTATGTGAGGCGAGTAGCTTGATGCTAGTCGTTTAACAGGGGTAATCTCTCCCGTGTTCACTCACTTAAGATGAGTTCTCTTGAGCAAATGAATTAGTTGTTTAAATTCTGTACTTCATGTTTGGATACTCCTTTGTTGACCTTTCATCGCTCATGAGCATTCATTGAGTCCATGCATGTTCCATATATGCTTACATCAGAGATTCTACTTATCTTAGGTCTTTAAACCATACCTCTACTTATATATCTCTCTTTTCTCTTCTCTCTCCATCAGAAACCCAAAGTGATACGTCCCCCAATCTATCCCAAACCCATTTGCTCCTAAACCCTAAATAACCCCTCTTCACCCTACCAATTCCCAAACTTTAATTCCTCTTAATCTCAATAACCTCCTCTTAATCCCTAGCTAAAACCTTAACAAACTCACCAATCCACCTTCCTCTCTCCCCTATCAACACCCTTATCACATCTCCTCGACCTTGGCCAAACCCTAAACGCCATAGAATTTGAACCCTCGCCATCACAAGTCTATCCACATTGTCATGACAATAAACCTTAATACAAGGACCTCATGGCTGCTCTCTTTCGTCCACACAAAACCTTCAAACCCAACTTCCTCAGGCCACTAACTCATCCCCCACCAGTCCACAAGTTCACAACACCTTTAATGTTATCATCCACCACAACCCGTTAATCCTTTAGTATGATATCAAGATGGATGAGTAGATGAATGGCCATCAAATGCATTATCATGAATACAAGACAGCTAAAAGAAAATTGGAAAAATAAGACACTTTCCAATCAGGGAATCTGTCAAGCCAATAATTCTCATAACCATTTAGTTAACAATTTTGACAAACTACAAACTCATTTAAATCAAAGACAAATGAAGAGATGTACCTCATCAAACTGGAGATAAATGTTGCGCTTTGTAAGCACAGAAAATTTGGCAGTAACCAGCAGCGTGGCACCTTCTTGTTCCTATGTAAGACGTCAATCAAGGGCAGGCCAACATAAAGAACGATTAGAGGATCTTGCAATAGAGTAATTTGCTAGTGGTTAGTTCTCTGTTCTAGTCACTAGCATAGTACATTTGTAAGGTTTGGAGAGTTCAAATTACAAATATTCAGAAAATACTACAATATTATCATAGAAAAATGCCATATCATGCCAACGATAAATTTAACTTTCTATGAAACAAAGTGGACCAAGATAGTAATTATAGTGCCTTAACATTGGATTATCAATGTCGCGGCACTAGAGAGTCCAGAATCCAGCGCCTAGGTGCTGTATTTGCAACACTGTAGTACTATGAGCCCGACAGATCAAGGTCGAGTAGTTTCAAGAAGCGATTCAAGGGAGTAACTTGGTAAGACGTGGGGACAACTGCTAGGGGATATACTACATTTATAAAATGGAGCCTAATTGCAAAGAGAAAAAGTTTTGGTAGTGTGTTGAGTGCCATGTGTGTTAGAGTCAGTGTTTAGTGTATCACTCGGAGAGTGAGACTCCTTGATTGTTTGTGATGTTCGTGTGCTATTCGTGATGTTCGTGTGCTATTCATGTTGAAGATTGAAGGAAAATCCATACTGGGAGATAAAAGGACTTAGATTAAGAGGAACATAGAAGACCCAACTCAGTCTAATCTTTTTTTTTTTCTTTTGATATTTTCCAGATGATCTCATACGTTAATGACAAGACAAAAAAAAAATTTTCTAAATAAAGAGCAATTGAAGTAATAGAGCTCAGGATTTCTGATCATTTTGTATTAATTTGTGTACTATTTATGATGTGATTTAATATATAAAAAAATTATTTTGTTCTTCAATTACAAATATTTAAACTTGTATTCACAAGGTACATAAAAACAACCATGATTTAATAAATTCATAGTACATTTTTTAAAAACTAAGAAAACTAGTGTTTTATAAAAATAGCAATTAAAACTTTTCTGTGTATTTGATTTGGTTGGATAAAAATTATGTTAATAAAAGATTAGGATTAACTAAATTAGAAATTTTGTACTCATCATTGTATATTTTGAACAGCACGTGCACTTGCGTACGCCGTTTTGCTCGATCAATTATTGTTGTTTACCTTCCTAATGAATTTCTTTTCCCCCTCTCAACTTGATTTCTTGGAGCCTTTTAGTAAGGCTCAAACTTATTTGTTATTGCTCTCTAACAACTTCACTTTTTCAAGTCCTATTAGATCAATCATCTATTCGACAACCACGACATTTGAAGCTCTACAAGTGCTACTATCGATTGTAAACTACATTAGAACGAGTTGCTTACAAAGTAGCATTACTAGCACAACATTTGTGCTTTTAAGCAAAGCGAAGCGAGGAGGCCACGCTTTCCTACTCAGTTGCACTACGATTGTTCATGAAGCGCACTTTTGATTGTTGTCATAGCGTGACTCGAGGCGGGGTACGGGTTAATTTGCACATAAATATTGATTAGGATTCATTTGGAGTTGCTCTTCCCCTCGTCTCACCCATCTCTATTCATTTTCCCCTCATCTCTCTCATAACTCATGCACGACTCTGAGCAAGTCAATGTCAATGATCGCATTCCCTACATACTGGGAGCCAAAGCTTCACTCATTCATCCTGCTAGTGCTACTTCAAGTCGAAGCTTCACTAATTCGTGTTGGCAGTGTTTCTTTGTGTCAAAGCTACTACTGAATTGGGATTTCTCCCTCAACACCATGGTCTATAGGGTTTTTTGGAGTTAGAGTTGTCGGACTGGTACATTGGATAGCTAATTAAGTTGGTATGCTTGTTTTATTGTCGATGCATTTGAACTTTGAAGTGAGGCTTTTGTGGTCTTTTGGATAGCTAATTGATTTGGTATGCTCGTTTTGTTTATGTGTTTGAACTTTGAATCATCGGTCTAGGTTTTCTTTGAAAGCTGATTACTTTTCTAGATTTTCAAAATCTTTTGATGCTTAGAAACTCTTTATTTTTTGCTATATTTTTGGATAGCTTATTTTGGACTATAACAAGCTTTTATATTAGAAGAGCAACTTTTGTGCTCATTGTTATTAGCTTATTGCAGAAATATTTTTTTATCTTTCTTCATTGGATGGTTTGAGTTAACCTTGAGGATTATTGCTTAACCGATTAGTCTGTTATTTTGCCAGACTTTTATTTATGGTTCAGCTCGAACTTATCTCTTTAGCTTTGTCAATTTATTTCCTCTAACAGGAAGGTCTTTGACAACATGAGAGCAGGTTATTCTGAGGTTTGTTCAAGCTGTCTTTAGACATTGGACTTTCTGTCTTTAGACAATAGTGAGGTTTGTTCAAGCTCCATCAAGTACCATAGCGCTACGATTGTAGTACTTAACTTAATTTCTTGAGATCCAAAATTCTTCACTTCTAACGCCATAGTGCTGGCTGCTAACGCAAAGGCATTGAACTTGCTATCTCAGCACCTAAATCAACCCTCTGCTTTGTGTAGCATAAAAATTTCACTAAAATTTTATGCTTATCATTAACAACAATAACAAATAGTATAATTTTCATATATTTTCTATTCCGACAACCAGTATTTGTATAACAAGTTCCTGCAACTTATTTGATTAAACCAATTGTTATTTAACACAATGCCCCGCTAGACATAAGAACCTAGTAACCTACTTTTATCATATAAGATATTTAATTATTATTATTGTGGGCTCCGAAAATTTACATCCATACTGGGGAATGATGATGCGCCTAATCAAGATCTCATGGTTCCAATTATTATTATTTAACACAATTTATTTGTTAGTCAAATTTTCAAAAGGCATATGTGATAGTAGATAAGATACTACCAGAAATTTCACCCTCATTTTGTGAGCATTTTAGATCTAGTTCCAAGTTTTCTATAGGCACAAGAACTTATAGTTAATTACCTCTCATAATATTGAGAGAGAACTTTCGATTAAGGCTAATTGTTAAATTGTTAATTACTTAGCGTATAATAGCAGTGAGTGAAGTTTTAGAAGCTTATGAATTTATGAAATTCATCATCATTTAACTTAAAATGAATGATTGGGGAATGATGACGTGCCTAATCAAGATCTCATGGTTCCATCATCCCGAGCTATAATAGTACCTAATCTACTTAATTAGAAGGTAATCCAACCCGATCAAGATCCTCACGTCGGTCGTCTAAGAATCTCATGTAACTTAAGTTGATATTTGTCTAGGAGACAAGATTAAGTCTACCTTAGCTAACTGAAGGTTTTTTACTTTATCAAGTATACTCTATGATTCACATCTTAAGATGTAGAATTATTAGAGAATATATGGGCAATAATCATGACATTAATATAATGTTGAAGGCCACCCACAGTTAACGACTGAAACCGTATAATATAACCTTTGGACAAACATGTGAACAGAGAACACTAGCAACCTCCATACTGGTATGAGATTATTTGAGTGTGAATATAAAAATACGTTTAACTTGACATTAGCTCCTTAGTGATCTAAGGTTTTCTTAATTTGTTACCCCCAAAAAATATTTGTGAATGGGTGTATAGAGTGGATTTTTTGCTTTAAGTTATTTAATGTTGAATTTCAATTAAATATTTTATAGATCTTTGTAGCAACGTTGAACCTTGATATTATATTAATTTAGTTTAAAATTTTAAATATGATTGGATAGTGATATCCCCACTGATTGAAATCTCCATTCAACATAATCATCATCGAAGTATTTGAACCTACTTAATCATTTAGTTTACCATTCTAAATCCTACCAACTCTATTAATCTAATAATAGAGGATTATATCTAAATTTATATTTTGAAATTTTTAAATTTGAGATAATTAAATAATAATATTTTAAATACTTTGATAATGATGACCCCCTCATGTTGATATTCTAGATCAACACAATCATCATTAGGGTGTAAACCTTGTCAACTCTATTTATGTGCTCGCAAAAAATCGGGTCTATAGTGCTTGCTTGAGTATTATTTGAATCAATGTAAATTTTCAGTACATTATAAACCATATTGACTTTATCTTCAATAGTAGAGGATCAGGTTTATTTCTAAAATTCATGATCATATATGAAATGAAGAGTTCAATTTTGAATATGAAATTTCTCAGTTATGATCTCTGATGGTTGTATGTAAATGCAAATATCAAACTTTCAACACTTAATTTTTAATCAATCTTGCCAACTCTTATTTCTATTAAAAAAAAGAAGAATCAGACCGATTAAGTGGGACTTATGATTGTAAGCTCCCAAAATTTGCCACCGACCTCTCACATTGAATGAAGAGAGTATGATTTAATATGTCGGGTGTAATTTTCAGAAGGCAGATGAGATAGTAGATAAGACACTACCTAGAGATTTCACTCTCATTTGGTGAGGACTTTAGATCTGGTTCCGGGTTTCCTAAGCGAATCCATAGTTAATTACCAACGCCGAGAGAGAACTTTCGATTAAATGTTAGATCGCTAAGCGTATGTAGCGAGATAGAATTTAAATTTTAGGATTCAAAATTTATGAAATTCATCATTATTAGCTTAAAGGGGATGGTTGGGGAATGATGACGTGCCTGATCTAGATCCCATTGCCATTACGTATCGTGGTCCCTTACTGAGGAGAGAGGTCGACCAACGACCGAAAGATCCTTATCGAACAAATAGTTCGTTGTCCAAGAATCCTTGTACTAAGGTGTGTCAAGGAGACAAACTTAAATCTACCTACCGACAGAGGATTTTTGCCCTACCAAGTATCTATGATTCATAACTCAAAGAGAAATTATCGTGAGCACCGCTGGCCACATCCTAATATAATGTCGTTTGACGACCCATCAAAGGACTTTGGTCGTAATTACATCATATGTGGAGCCTACTGGCCAAACCACAGGACAAGCCACGCCTTATTAGCATGTGATTGATTGAGAGTGAACATAATAGAATATTTGATTTGATATTGACTCCTTTGTGAGCTAGAGTTTTCTTAATTTGTCACCTCCGATAATCAATTGCAGAATGCTGATTGAATTTTAGTTTTAAGTTCTTTTTAGATTAAATTTCATTTAAGCATTTAACACTTAGTAATTTATCTGATTTTTATATTTGTATTGGCACTTGATTTTGATTAATTCAATTTGAGCTTACAAGTACATTTTAATGGTAAGTGTCCTCTCTGATTTAAATCTTCATTCAACACAACCATCATCTGAGTAGATGTATTATTTTGCTATTCCAGATCCTATCGATTCTATTAATTTAATAATAGAGAATCAGACCTACTACCATGTGACAGAATTAGCTTATCAAATATTTTACTAAGTTAAAATTCTTATAATAATTGAATTTTATTATTAACCTGCACTCCCCAAGACCAAACCGGAAGTAACCCCAGAAGAATCTGACACTAAGCAAGATTCAATGAATGCCGAGTACGCGTAATTAGAATACTTGTACAAATTTTTGGAAAGCTCAAATTGAATTAAAGATTCCATTATATTTCGTACAAGAATTCATTTCTTTTAAATGATTATAAATTAAGAAATTGAGTGATGGTACGTTCCATAATTTATGCAAAATTAATATTTGAAGTCTATTCAAAATTTAAGTCAAAGCCTTTTATCTGCTTGTACGAAGAGTTACAGATCCGGTGGCGTTTAAGGCGTTTTAAATTGTCCTAGTAGCTTACTAGATCCCTTGGAATTTTAATTACTTTTTTTTTATTCAAAGTTGATTAATTTTTGAATGTTCAATAGACTCGTTTATATATATTGACAATTCTCAAACTCATCATAAACTCTATTCAATTTCTTCTTGATCCAATTCGAGTATTTAGTAAGATGAATAATATGTTTCAAATATTTTTCAAGAATTCATTGATTATGCTTATTAGCAATCCTTCAAATTCATTAGGAATCTCTTATGCATCCTTTGATTTTCTTTAATTTACTTGGAGTGAATTATATTTAAAGACTATCTTAATTTCAAAAGAATTTATTGTGCTTTGATTAGATATTCAATCAGATCATCTTTCACATCAATTGAAATGAGGTATTGAAGTGCTAAGCTTATGTTTTTCACCAAAATATCCAACTCATTTCAATTATTTCATGATCGAATATCTGAATATATTTCCAAAAATTGCATATTTCAATCTTAAAAATGATTGAAATTTTCTTTTGGTTATCTCATTGTGAAATCCAAGATAATTCAAACATTGAGTGAGAGATGTTTGTTCATTTAAGAACAATTGACTAATCATTGATTTCAGTTGGAGTCAAATTTTAATAATTTTGTTTACTTCAAAATTTAGCAAACTCAAATTAAATTTTAAAATTAGCTTAGAATTTTCAATTTAAAATAATTTATTTGAGTTTTTGTCAATATAAAATCTGACAAAATTTTGACAGTATTCCGACATCATCCAGAGGCTTCTAATCTGGGCATATCCGCCAAGTGAGCGCGGACTTTGTTTTGAAACACCTCACGATTTCAATTTTAAGCTAATGAGCATAACGCGCCTTCAATCACCGTAAAGTAAATATATATGTATATGCAAATATTCTCCTCCCATTTTTTTTTCGAAGTCCCAGATTTAGTCAAAATTTCGGCAAGTATTTCAACATGGAGATCTAATAGTGCTTACTCAGACGCTTAAGCGTGACGGTGTCTTCATGACACCACAGTTCGCCCCACTACTCTATCGAGCATTAACGGGGTCTTCAAACCTTCGCGATATCTCCTTTCTTCTTTACAGGCAACAGCGAAGCAGAAGAAAGAATCGAATGGGAGAGGGAAGAAACAAATGCGAGCTTGTGGTTCTTCGGTTGTTTTTTTTTTTTTTAAGGAGACGAGAACTTGCGGTTAAGGAGAAAGAGAGGGAACAGGTTCTCGGCTTTAAGGGAAATCGAACGGAGAAGCCGGGCTTGGAGGGAACGGTTGAGCGAGAGTTGCGGGTTTTCTTTGGCCGAACGGCCAAGAGGGTCAACAATGACATTGCCTTGTAAGCAATGCGGCTCATTCAATAGTATGCGTGTGCTTCGATTTTAAAATTTAGATTCTTGGAGGAGCATATGTTTTCAAGATAATTGCTAATCTGAGTCAATTACATGCTTTTTAAAGTCAGACTACTCTAATCAATTATCACTTTTACCCCGCGTAATGTTCTCAAACACTAAGTTAGGAGTTTAGCGTGTGTTAGGGCACATGCAGACATTTGATTGATTTTAAATAATTGTGCATGCTTGCCCATTCATGTCATGAAACACTTGCAAGTGTTGTTTTATAATAAATGTAAATGTCATAGGAAACTTAGCACAGATGTTGCTGTATAATGAGTGTACTATCTCATCATTCAAGTGATTCACACACATCCCAAAATAATGAGATTGGACGAAGAGATCATCTCATAATTTATGTAAATGTTCCATTCATTTGTTCAGACACTTGCATAAGTTTTAAAGCACTTGAATGGGATACGAAACAGCTTTGAAATACGTGTGAGATAATCATTTTATTTAAGTGTTTGCACATACTTTGAAGTTTTAGGTTCAAACATGTAACTATCTCGTGACATGTATGACAATCTAGCTCTTTCAAACATTAACTTAAGTCATGGAGCATTAATTCTTAAGCATAAAATTGCCCCTTAATATGTGCAACATTGCATTCATTTGAATGTTCAGAAAGGTTTCAAGGCATCTCTCTTGTTCACATTCATTGATGAACTTTTTGATTTTATTTATGCTCATAAAGGAGCTATCTGATTGCATGTAGGTTCTTATTTCTCAATCTGAATTATCTTCAACATTTTTAAACTCAACCACCTTCATCCTTTCAATGTGTGATATAGTATCATTGGATATTCATTAAAAAATTTAGCTTATAATTGTTAGCAAATTTAAGGTCATTCAAAACTTAGCCCAAATTCCTTTTGGACCTCTATTAATTCAATTAATGAAATATCTATTACATCCCAAGCAATCATTGAAAAAGTCCATCCACGCTTGCTAACAAGCTATTAAATTACATTCTTTTCAATGAGCAAATTGTCAAATTTTTTGTGATTTAATTCATAATTAATTTGGGCCTCTCTAATTGATTTGTTTGGCATTATATCAATTGTAGTTCCAAATGTTTATTTTATGATTTGAATTTCAATTCAATTTCACTTTACAACACATCAAAGCCATTTCAAATAGTATTAATTCTATGCTCTTTGTAAGTTTAGTTTATTGAAAATTTCGACAGCCTCCCGATGTCGTCCTCATATAGAGGCTAGTTTGGGAGTGCTAAAGCCTTCCCACCATGCTTATGTGAAGCGTATATGGTATGTGTCTTACAATACCGCGATCGAAGGAGTCTTCATACCGACCACGCTTATAGGAAGCATCACATAGGCCTTCGATACTTTTATAAAAAGCACTATAATTTCATTCCCTTATTAAAGCAACATGAACGGGTACTTAACATCTAACAAATCTTTGCAATTATGTTAAAGCAACAAGTACAAGTACTAAGGGTGTTTATTATTTGGTTTTAACTAAAAAATCAAACCGAATCAAAATTGTTGAGAAATTTCATTCGATTTTGAATTTAGTAATTTGAATTTTAGTTTTATTTAATGAAAACTTTGATTTTCAATTTTTGAATTGGTTTATTAAATAAAATTTTGGATGGAACTAAATAAATCGAATTTATTCATTACTTGATAAATTTTTTTCAGCAATCATAAAAATTATAAATACTTTTATTGCATGAAAATAACTAATTGCTTTTTTAATTATATATATATATATATATAGTAAACTTCAATTTATCCAAAATCAAACCAAAATAACCTAACCAAATTGTTATTTGGTGTTTGATTTTGTATTCTATTTGATCAGTTTGGTCCAATTTTTTTGGAATCTAAAATTAATTCATTTTTAAATTCACCATCCAAACAAACCAAATGTACTTACTTATCGGAAGTGTCGCATAAGCCTTCAACACCTATATAAAAAGAAAAACATCCTAATTTCCTCTCCGTGTTGAAGCAACACAAACGAATACTTAAATCAACTAAATTTCCCCTTAGTCAAGGCAATATGCGTGGGTTGTCGCCCTGAATAAAAGTCAGACTTGCTGTAATCAGCGTAAGCCTCTCTCAATTCCTTTCCATAAGTAAAATCTACCATCTCGTAGACGATCACTTTTAACACCAAAGTTTCCTGATTTCTTTAACATATAATCGACAATTTATCAACTGAATCTCGTTTCATGTAGTAAGAAATGACTGGTCAATCTATCCACAACAACCCATATACTATCACGACCTTGCCTTAGATCTAGGAAATCCCATAACAAAATCCATCGCAAATTCTTCCCACACTCCCAGATAATGATGTAACAATCCACGGTCGATGCCGCCTTTAACAATCTGACAAGCTTGACACTTAAAGACATCAGTCAACATGAGCCAATACATAAATTTTTTTTGACATTTTAAATATTTCTACCCATGAATACAAATGAGAGAAAAAAAAGACTAAATTTCATGGCCTCTTGCAAGTTTCCCAGATCCCTTATCCTTTTGCCAAGAAGTTTCTAATAAATATCTATACATGATTTGAAGCCTCCTTGGTGTCATCAAAGGATTCCGAGAGCAATAAGTTAATAAACTTTATGTTGATCAGGATCATAATGATTTTCACATCACAAATCATTTTCCTTTTAAGGTTGAGTGCGGGCTCAAGATACTTTCTCAAATACATGTGAAGCTTATCCTTAAAAAAAAAAAAATTAATTATCATAGCAACAAATTTCCCCTATTTTTACGATGAAACTGTAATAGTCGAATGTGGTTGTATGGATATACAAAGAAATTCCCATGCATTGTTGTTCTATAATCTTAAAGCCTAAGGTAGAACAAAACGCATGCAAGTAGACATAGTATTAACCTCATTTGCACTTCACACCGGGAGTGAGAGTGGGATCTTTATGCAATCGCAATAGAGAATCAAGCTTACTGGTTGTGCAACAACAACAACAACAACAACAACAACAAGCCTTAATCCCACTGGTTGTGCGACTTAAGAAAATAAAAAGAGGGAGAGGTCGGAGAGCATTATAGAGAGATGTCACTTTAAGTGGCGATGGAGGCCAGTTGTTGACTCGTGATGAAGAAATTGTGGATGCATGGGAGTAGACGTGAGAGAGGAACCGAGAGATGGGGATGAAAAGAATTGTGTTTCGATGGTTTGCTCAGGCAAGTAGGGTGGGAAGCTGCAGTTCGACAGCTGCAAGTGTGAACGGGGATGGCACAATTGCTGCTTGTGCGGCTCGGTGCTCGATAAGGGAAGAGGGATGCTGGGCCAGAAAAGAAGAGAAGGAGAGGGAGTGTTGTTAGTACTTCATGCAGTGCAGGGTTGATGACGTAGAGCTAGGTTCAAGTTTGAGTGGGAGAACAAGATGTGAGACAACTCGATGTTGCTAAGCAAGGATCAAGAAAATGGGAGTGTGTTAGCAGAGATGGAGCGAAGGTTGTGGCTAGTTTCCGGTCGAGAGAGGAATGAGAAGTTTCTCGAAGGGGCGGGGCACTTGAATAGGAGCTAGGGCTGTGTGGTCATTAGTCTAGGGTTATGGTATTAATGGGTATGTATAGATCTTCTTTTTTTCTATTTGAGTAATTAAATAAAGTTCGATTCTAACTTTGGCGCAATTATGTCACCACATAAATAATATGGATGTTGATTTTGTAAGTTATTTCAATGTTCCGGACACAACGATGCAGCCCATTTCGCGATCGGAGGTCATTTGGTCTAATTTGGTGTCAAATTAAGTCAATTTTAGCTACGATATCGCATTCGACTGCTCGATACTCGCGCAAACTCATCTGAATCAAGTGAGGACAACTCATTAGATAGGTTTCGACATTTCGACAGTAATAACCTGATCAATTTCACGAACGGAGGTCATTCGGATGTCATCACCTTCTTACTAATATGCACGTTGATGGCTAGACTTCTCAATTAATCGACCAACGAATTGTGCAAGATCTATATTTCGATCAATTTCAATGCCCTAGACGCATCGACGAAGTCCGTTTATCGATCAAAAGTTGTTTCGATTAGTTTCAATGTCGATCAGAGTATTTTGGCTTTGATTTACATAACACTCCCTCCGTAACCCATCGAATTCATTTTCTAAACTTAATTCTACTTGAGAAATATGCGTGGAGGTCAACAATTACTACAAATACTTCTTATCCTTTATCAATGTGGAAGTCTACTTGCAAAACTGGCACTCTTTGCTGCCTTGCTAGCCATGAATTCATGTTTTCTCCCTAGGTTACTAGATGAATGCTAGTCATATCTATTTCACCTGCCTATGTCCTAATATTTTCCATTGAGATAGACTTTGTCCTCAAGGTATATGTTGTATGAATTTGAGAAAAATCCTATGCAGGCATCCACGAAGCCTCCTTTGGTAGTAAACCTTCTTACTGTATTTAGTGAGTACTTAACCCTTGTGTATATCTCGCATTGCTAGAATGGCATGGGGTTAAACTAGTGGTTCATTTGCCCAAGGGTTGGTTATAAGTTCATTGGAATGCTAAGTGGGATTCTCGATAAAATAGTAGAGAAGCGAAACAAGGATAACTAAGTAGATGCAGGAGTGTAATGGCAGTTCAAAGAAATGGAGTCAATTTATTATGTGACTTTGTAAGGCCCATAATATCACAAATAAAGATTAGAATAGGATTGTTGTCAAGTTCAGGCTTGATGTTAAGGCTATAATTTGGAAAGAACTTCATCCCCTCAAATTGAATGTCATCACAATGTTTATCGATTTGATGCTTCATATGTAATGGGCTCATAGGATGTGTTTGCGGAGTTTGTAGAGAGCACTATCATGATCTATTAGCAAATTACCCACAATTGCCACTGATGACACACATAAAGAAGGATAAGAGGTAGAACGCAACCATACAAAGCTTTGAATAGTGTCTAGTTAATTTGTGTGAGCAGATCTGCTGTATGAGTATTCCTCCCATGGTGATAGCTGGGTCCATCTAGAGATACTATCCATGATGAAACTACATAGATACTGATTGATTTCCTTGCTGGTTACTTTGGACCAACCGTCAGTCTCTGAATGATGAGCTTTGTTGTAACGTAGTGATAGGGGTCTTGTGAATCTTGATAAAACTGGATTGCCTTATGTTAAAAATTTTTAAGCCTTTTAAGCTTTTTCTTCCTGTGGAGCTTTGGCTCTTCCCTGATTTTTTGGATCTGATTATGTCAGTTTTTATCTTTTGCTTTACTTATTCCTAACTCATGAACCATAGCTTATTTTATTGTCTGGTTGTTTCCCAGTTTGTGGATGGGATGAGGCTGGTCTTCCGTCCAATGGTTTTTTGCTATTTTTGTCTTTTTTTTTACTTTCTGTTTTGCACTCTTTACTATTCTGGTAGAGGTGTTTGTTGCAGATGGAGGCTGTTGGGTCCTGCTTGTCCAATATTTGGTGTGGTTTTCTTTTTCGGCTGAATCTTTTTACAATCTTTTTTTGATGCTCTCCATGTTCAAGTTGGTTGTTGGTTGTTGCTGAATGGTTGTGGGTTTTTTCCCTTTCTGGGTGAGTCTGCTGGTTTTTTGAACTTCCTGTTGTGTTTAGATGCTCTGTTCCCTTCCTGTTTACTGACTGGATTGGTTTTTCAGGTTGTTCATGGTATTCCCTTCCATTTTGGGTCTTTTCTTTCCCTTTTTTGTTTGTTTTTTTGGTCTTACCTGCTGTGGTGTGGGGTGTGGCCCTCTTGGTTGGGTTTTGCTCATTGAGAGGTGTTTGCTGACAGCTGTGGTGTTATGTAGTGCACTCCTGATTTTTGAGGAATTATGTGATCTTCAGGGGTCTTTATTCTTTGTTTACTGCTTGGATTGCTGTTGTACTGTGGGTATCCTTCTTATTGTTAAGGCTGTTCTGGATGACTTTTAGATTGACTACTTCTGTTTTGTTATATCTTTCGACCCTTGGGTGTGCCTCTTCTAATAATGGGGTCATGGTCCAACTTGTTATTCTGTACTGGGAGGCGGCTACCTACTGGTTGGAGGTTTGTCTGACGTGGCTGTTGTTAACCCTATTGGTCTTATTTTTTTGCGAATGACTCTGGCTGTTGGAACAATTCTGACCATACAGAAGTTTTACCTCATTTGTTTTCGGTTGGGTTGTTCAGCGGCTTTAACATGACCCTCATGTCTTTGGATTGGGATTGTTGGTTGTTGTCTATGGTTTTCCCTTGGATCCTTGTCAACAATTCTGATATTGCTGATTGGATGAATTCCTCTGCCTTTCATCCTGGTGGTTCTTGGCTGTTTTGGTGGCTTGCAAGGTGGAATGTCTCGCTGGCTGCTTGGATTGGGTTCTATAACTGGCTGGTTGGGTTTATAGAGTATTTTCTTTATTTTAACATTTTTGTCCCTCTCCAGCCTAAGTATATTTATGATTGTTTAAGTTCCCTTTCTTCACTTTTGGTTGCTTTGATCCCTATCATTTTTGAGATTATGTCTTCAGTTATTTTGGATATTACTATCGTTTATGTTCTGTTGATGAATGACCTGACCTTCCATGTGTTTCTTTTTGTATTCGATGGTTCTCTGCTTAATCCTATTTCATGTATTCTAAAGTTGGCTCCTAGCATCTATGTTAGTAAGCCTTGGTGGTGGCTCTGGTGGTGTACTTTATGTTCTAAGGCTTTCCTAATAGGTTTGTTAGCCTGCTTTACTCAGTTTGATCTACCTAACTGCTGGGTGTCTATTGGTTACATTTGTTGTTTGAAGTTCTTTGCAGGTTCGTGCGACAATCATCACTTGACATGGTGTTACAAGAGGTTTGCTGGCAATGATGGTCGTCATGCTTCCCTTTCTCTCCTTTGGCTGGTAGTGCTATATACTATTGTAACCCTTCATTCGAAGTTTAGATGCTTACATATAGTGCTGCTCCTTAAGACAATTATAACTGAGCCTGAGCCTTTCTTTCATTTTCCAACTTCTTCTTTCTTTTATACCGTATGCTTAATTACCTACTGCATAATCTATACTAATCCCTTTCCAAGCTAGTTGCAGATCCCTTATACAGGTTGGGAGAATTTTGATGCTGGATTGTACTGGCTTCTTTAGGAACATAGGATGATCTCTGGTGCAAATTGAGAGACCTTTACTGCTAGTTTGTGCTGGTTTTATAAGGAGCAGAGGGAGGTTGCTGCTAATCTCAAAGAATTTTTGTTATGGATCTCTATTTCCTTTGTGTTTAGCTTCATTTCTTTTTCTAATGTATTAGCTAGGGAGCTTATCTCCTTAGGTCTTTTTGTAACTCTTTGAGCATTAGCTTAGAGATCTGCCCCCTCTAAAGACTTTGTATTATTTTTTTGTGGCAATAAAATTTCCCTAATTTCTCCAAAAAAAAGACTATATATCTATAGCCTTAAAAAGTCCTGGCCAAAATGTATTGAGAAATACCCAGATGCTATCTAAAACTATCATCTATGGTGGACAATGAATATCTTGGATGAATAATATTGTTACAGTAAAGCTATTTAGTAGTAGTGTGGTGAAATAAGCATATTTCATCAATAAATCAATCATTTACTATCATGATTATTGTCTGCTCATGAATTTCAATAAATGTATTATAAATTCCATTGTGACGTCATTCCAAGCCTACTCTGGAATTGGCAGGGGATGAAGTAGCCTTGTTTGTGCCATTGGCTCATATTATAACCTGACATATAGGACAAATTTGGATTAAGTCGATTACATCAATACGCATTGTGGTCAGAATATAATGGGCGGACAGATGATTTTGAGTGGTATGTGGCCACCGATGACGTTAGAGTGGTAGCCACGCAAGATTGAGTGGTGCAACTTCAATGTTCCGACTAGGACCATACAGCTGTTCTTTCTAATGAGGCCGTGAGTAGTCAGGATACTTTGATGAAGTTTGATTGTCTTGAAAGAGTTTTAATGCTTCTTGGCTGCTGCTTATATCCACCGTTATTTATGCCAAAAGGCTAACAATAGAACTATAGGAGAAGAAATAATGGGTAACAATGTGTTTATGGGCTGTATCGGACTAGTGGTTGCAAATTGGCAAGATAGAGCATCTGTGGCGATGTGGTTATGACTGGGATAATATTTGATGCAATAATCGTCATAGAAGACTTTAAGCATAAAGCATTATTGAGTAAGACTTCGAATGACTTGTGTCAGTAATCACGGATGTTTTGGTAGACTGTTTGAACTGTGAATTTAGAGACCAATAAATAGGGAAGCCAACAAGTAATGGCTTCCATAATCGTGAATGTCTCACTGTAATATGTTAAGCTTGGTGCAATTTTTGTTCAGCATTTTACAATAAAAAGCTATTGGGTGTTTCTCATGCGAGAGTACTACAATTCTTTTGTTGAATGCATTCATGTCTAGGAGATGGTTTGATAATGTTTGGCAAGGCCAGTACATGTACAGGCGCCAATGCCTCTTCGAGATGTGAAAAAGTGGATGCCGATATGTGTGCCCATTGAAAAGCATTGTATTGCAAAAGATTCATTAGTAAAGCGGCAATGTGTGCAAATTGTTTAACAAACCTTTGATAATAGCCGACTAGACTTAAAAAAAAATGCAATGCTAACATTGATTTTGTGGAGCAGGTCAATTTTAGACTATGTCAATTGTTTTTGGGATGAGGACTTATTTTGGAAACTTTAACTACATGGTCAAAATATTCAATACTAGGTTCGCCGAACATAGACATGGTATGTTTGAGGTAAATTTTGTTTTGAATGAGGCCATGGTGTAATAAGTGGAGTTGGTCTATTTGAGCATCCAAAGAGGTGCTATATACCAAGTATTCCCCCAAAATGTGCACATGAGCCTAACAAACGGACCGGCACAAAGAGCATTTAGTGGCGAGTAGCAAAGCTCAAGACAAAAACTCACTTGCAGACCATCCAAGAGAACTCACTCCCACACTGGCGAGTGTGTGGAGGAACTCACCTCAACAAAGCAGGTGACGTCAGACTTCCTAACTCGCACGGGCGACCACATCGGAGAACTCATCACTCAACATGCAGAACTCATCACTTAACATGTAGCACTCGCCCAACTGCCAAAGCACGAGCGAGTCTCTTAATGGTTAGACATGGATAGCTATTATATTGTAACCGACATATATTTTCTAGAAACTGACAAGCAGTTTGCTGCAGTAACTAACCATTACATCCTATAAAAGAAAAAATTTCAAGGAAAAAAACTTTTTTTTGGCTTTTTTTTATACTATTCTTGAGAAGGAGAGAGCTGATTCTTATATTCTGATCTCCTGCATGTACTCATATTTTGAAATAATGAAATTTCTTACATTTTTACACTTTTTTACCTAGTCTAATCTTACCCCTACTCTTCACATGTATAAGTAAGATCATGCATCCCTCCACAGACAAATTTGGATTCAACATCCTCTCAGGTGCATTGAGCTTCGAAGATACGAAGAACAATGAATCAGGAGCTCAACAAGTAGGTCCATCAACACGATACAACTCAGCAGCTATGAAGCCAAACACATAACAATTCATCACAACAAGAATTGAAAAACATAAAAGACAAGATCACTCATATAGTTTAAGTGGCTATGGAGAAAAAGAAGGATAAGGTTCCACGTGCCAGGGAAAACAAAGAATCCTCAGGCTCAGTATCTCTTCCGACTTGCTATAACATGCGAGCGTTGTCAAAAATACCTAGTATTGCCCATGAGTCCTATCACAAAAGTGATGTGGAGGTTACTAGAGAGAGAGAGAGAGCAGCGAACACCACTCCCGCATGCTCTCTCCAAAGAAATCGTGGAGACATGTCTTCCACTAAAGTTTAAAATTCCACACCTGGAGTCTTACAAAGGTTGGACCTACCCAATCGACCATGTGGCATACTTCGAGTCTGCCACCTTGCTATTGGATTTAGACAAGGTGATGAAATGTCAACTATTCTTTATCATCTTTAAGGAGTTTATCCTCAGATGATTCTCATGCCTTCTTGTTCCTGTGGAAGTTATTATCTCTCTTGTAGAGATTAAGAAAAAGCTTACCACTCAGTTTGCAAGTGCCTAAAAACCTCTAAAGAGTTTACGGGCTCTTTTGTAAATGACACAAGGATCAAGTAAGTCTCTAAGGAAGTTCAACATTTGTTTCCAAAAAGCGATGCTAGAAGGAAAAGATTTGGAACACACAATCACACAAAGTGCACTTAGAGCCTCAGAGAGTGACCAAGTACACTCTTGGTCTCCAACAGCTCAAGAAGTTGGCAAAATTATTAGAATTGCCTAATAGCCACGTGAATGTGAAGAAATATAACGAGGTCGGCCAGTCATCAAAGACGACTTGAAAAAGAGGTCATCCCTAGAGTATTTTTAAGAGGGAGGTTCTAAATTTAGAGGCAAAATAAAGGAGGAAGACAGTGCACTCAACCTCAAAGAGCGCCAATCCACAAACACGAGTGTAGGCCAAACCCTCCAAGCTAACATGTATAAGGTGAGTACCAACCTCAACACCCGCCAAGATCACGCCTCTACAAGTGTCAATCGTCAAGTTAGTTAAGGCCATATAGAACAAAGAATACTTCAAACAATCTTATCATGAAGACAGATGGAATGTGAGATCGATCATGGTACTATGCCTAACATCACAATTACAGCACTTGAGGAGTCTGGTAGAAGAGCTCATAAAAGTGAAAAAATTGAAGAAATTTGTAAGAAGACTAGGGAATGAAGCCACAGAGCTAAGTAATAAACTTACTTAAGCTCGTGCAATCCACATCACTAGAGTAATTTCTGCCATCTTTGGAGAAAACGAGGAGTTGCCACGACAAGCAAGCCTTAAGCGACTCTGGACTGGTGATGTAAACTCAATGTCCATGGCCCGAGTGCCAAGTATAGAGATCGTCCCGGTCATCTTTGCAGAGAAAGACTGACCAGGATTCATCATTATCTACACCAACGAGGTAGTCATCACGGCGTTTATCGCCAATTATCAATCCGATAGTATTTTGATCAACATGGGGAGCTCGATCAATATTATTCTTAAGTTTGTATTAGGTAAAATGAATCTTGCAAGTTCAAAACTTGTACCTACAGTAAGTCCTCTCTATAGATTTTCTGAAGAAATGAAGGAGACGGAATGAATAATCACTCTCACAGTGACTCGGGTATAAGGAGAAAAACTATTGATAGCGATGTCCGATTTATTATAATGAAAGAACCCACCACATACAATGTCATTTTTGATAGATCATTGCTAAATACATTTAGAGCAATGGTGTCAACATACCATATCACAGTCAAGAATAGGAGAAGCGATAGCTGTAAAGGTAGCCTTGAGTAAATTTCTAATGTGGTTACAAAACAAAAAATCTAACGACAAGTGGAGAATTTATGTAGACTTGATTAACCTAAACTCAACCTGTTTTAAGGACGAATATCCACTCTCATGCATAGACGCACTCATCGACTCGACAATATCATACCCAATCATGAGATTTTTGGATGGTTTCTCAGGCTACCACTAAATCTAAATGTACCCAAACAACTCAGAGAAGACAACTTTCATCACTAAAGAAGGGTTTTACTATTATAAAATAAGGCCCTTTAATTTAAAGAATGTATGTGCTACCTACCAAAGGATGATATGCCAAGTGTTAAAAGAACAACCAAGAAGAAATGTGGAGATATAGGTGCATGCCTTGTTGGTCAAAAGCAAGCTGCTCGAGATATTATTAATTTGAAGGAAACCATTGCCATGCTAAAGAAGTAACATGCACCTCAATCCTTTGAAGTGCACATTCGGAGCTAGGTCAAGCAAGTTCTTGGGATTTCTACAAACCTTAGAAGACATCAAATGAATCCCGATAAGGTTAAGGCTATACTCGACATGTCATCGCCAAGAACAACCAAGAAGTTGCAGCGACTCATTGGGTGAGTCGTCGGATTGAACATGTTCATCTCTAAGACGGGTGAGTGCTGCTCGCCATTCTTCAAGATATTAAAAACTACAAAAAAAAACTCTAGAGTACGAGAAAGTATTTAATGATCTAAATGCATTACTCACCTCACGAACTTTACTACAAAGCCCAAATGAAGGTGGAATCTTACTACTGTACATGACAATTAGAGAAAATGCAATGCATTCAATCTTAATCAGAGAAAAAAGGGCAAAGCAAGGGCCAAATTATTATGTTAGTAAGTCGCTGAGGGGTATTGAGTTACATTATCCGATCATAGAAAAGCTCATACTCATCCTCATCATATCAACTCAACTATTTCAACCATACTTCTAAGCCCACTCAATTTAAGTTGTCACTAATTATCTGCTCAAATCAATACCTACAAAACTAGACTATTCTAGGTTATTTTACTAAAATGATAAGTCGAATTGAGCGAGTTTAATATCTCATACTCACCTCGAATAGTGATCAAGCGTAACTTTCTCGTAGATTTCAATAATTCATTACATCTCCTGGCAAGCCCAAAACCTTTATGGTATTTGTATGTAGATGGATCTTCATTGAACAAAGAAATAAAGCTTATGTTATATTAAGAAATCCAGCAGGAATCACTATCACCCAGTCAATAAAATTTAAGTTTTGAGAGACAAACAATCAATCCTAGTATGAAACACTAGTCAGTAGACTCAAATTTGCACATGAAATTGATACTGAGCACATCATAGCACATTCAAACTCATAGCTTATGGTGAATCAAAATTAAAAAACACTCAACAATAATACAATGAAGAAATAACCAGCTTTGGAGCTCACCGACTCTTTTTTATATAGCCACAAAGAGCAGAAAACACCAAAAAGGGTTATATCAAAGGTGAAGTGACATAAATATATCAAAAAAATTTTGGTTAAACTTTCTAATATTGATATTAATGATTGATTTTTGTTTTCATCTTTCGATCATATTTACAAGTCATCTTTACAAGGAACAGAAGAATCGATAAGCTAAATGAACCCCCAATGTGAGCATGTAATCTTAGCAGGCAAACCTGCACAATGAACACTTGGTTACCAGTAGTAGAGCTCAAGGCAAAAACTCATTCACTAACCATCAAGGAGGGCTTGCTCCCACACGGGCGAGTGTGTGGAGGAACCTGCCTCAGCCAAAGCAGTCAACGCCAAACTTCCTGACTCACACAGGTGAACACATCAAAGGCCTCACCACTCGATATATAGCACTCACCCAGCTACAAAAATATGGGTGACTCTCTTACCGATTAGACATGAACAGCTATTATATTATAACCGATATATAGTCTCTAAAAACCGACAAGCAGTTTCTTACAGTAAATAACCCTTAAATACTATAAAAGAAGAAATTTCAAAGAAAAGGACCTTTTTTAGCTTTTATTTTTCTATTCTTGAGGAGTGAGCTGATTGTTGTATTTTGATCTCCTACTTATACTCATATTTTGATATAGTAAATTTTCTTATATTTTTACTTTCTAGCAAGACCTATCTAATCTTACCCTACTCTTCATATGCCTAAGTAAGGTCCTATGTCCCTCCACAAAAAAAAAATTGGATTCAATACTAAGAAGTTATTAAAATAAACCAGGACAATTTTTGGAGATATGGTTTAAAAATATTATTCATAATGTTCTGAAAAATAGTGGATGCATTTGTGAGGTTGAAAGGCATAACAATAAATTCATAGCGGTTTTCCTGAGTATGAAAATTGACTTTAAGAAAAGATGATTTTTCAATGTAAATTTGATGGTATCTAGAGCATAAGTCAGGCTTAGAACAAAAGGTAGCTCCATAAAGGTCATCAAGTAAGTTATCCATGATGGGAATATGTAAATGACTTGAAATTGTGACTTGGTTTAGAGCACAATAATCAATACAAAACCAACAAGTTTTGTCTTCCTTTTATACAATAGGATTTGAGAGGAAAACGAGCTTGTGCTAGAGTAGATTAGATCTCGGGAGTGCATGTCATGAACCATCGACTCAATGATGGTTTTCTAGAAGTAGGGCTAGTGGTACAGTTTAATGTTTATAGGCCAAGTTCCTTGTTAAAGGTAAATTTGGTGGTCTTTGGAATATTGGGGTGGTAATTAAAATGGTGATTGAAAGGCTATTGATAATTGGTTTCGCTTACATTTAATGAAAGAAACCAAATGCGGAATTTAACTTTTGATAAGGCAAAGTAAAATTGTAATGCATTTAGTGTATTTAAATGCAGAAGATTTTATATTTGGAATTACCGATTTGGCGACCAAATATTAACGCCGTAAAGTGTTGATCGATCACCGCCTCGCTATCGCATCGGCCACCGTTGCCGCCATTATTCGCCCTGTCGCCGCTCACCGATCACGGAGCCGCCGGTCGTTGCCGTCGGCGGAGCCGGGCCACCGCCGCTGATCGCCGGAGACATTCGTCGTTGCGCCCGATCATTGAGTCAGCCCGCTGACGCTTTAATCGCCGGCTGCCGCTCGAAGCCGCCGCTCGGTTATTCTCCTCACCGCCGCCACAACTTCAAAAATAGTTTACATTACATTTATTTTACCAAATATAAAAAATGAACTCATGTATTTGTAGAATTTTCAACCAAATAATCCTAAAGTAATCCAAATACATCAGATTTCTTTTACATCGATTCTTTTACATCAGATTCTTTTTTAGAACCAAAGCCCCTAAATCAAATATTGGCTAAAGAGTGGGCAACAGTTGTAGAGAAGAACTATCCTCTTCATAAGGTAGCGTAATTAACTGAAATAATGAAGCTATGGCTTTAGAAGTTTGTAGTTTTTTGAATTGATGAAATTGTACCAAAGAACCATCCATATCACGTAGTTTGATGAGTTCGATGAGTTTCGATCGGAGAACTATGCATATAGTGTAGTTTGGTGAGTTTGATGAGTTTCTTTTACCAAATGATTTTCATAATAAAGAATGTAATGTAATGTGATGTGATGCAATGCATAATGATTAAAGATTTCTTCACTTTTTTAATCCTTGCTAGCTTATTTTGATTTATTGTTCACATAACTCTTACATATGGAGAGAAAAATAAATTTTCTAAACTAAAGAGCTAACACTATATGAAACATATATGTTCAAATTACTTTCTTTATAAATATACATAATAGTTGGCAAACCATTAGATTAATTCCTTAGCATAATTATTATCAACGAAATTTTATATATAATACAAGCTCATGGTGACAATAATGTATTAATTGTTGAATGAGAGTTCAAAGAGAACACAACCCAAGGCAGGTACAAAACCCACTATGATGGGATGTCCATGGCATAGAAGTACAAGTATTTTGCTAGAGACCCCAATTTATCACTTTCGTCTGGTCGTTAGTTTCCAAGTGATCTGTAGTTACTATAATTGAGTTTTATACGGACGACTTTGAACAAAGTTGTCAAAAATTTACTAATGAAAACCATATACCAATCTGATATGATATCATTTGAAAAATTATGATGTTTACAAATATTAATAATTAAAATTGCATATATTTAGTTTAGTGTGAACTGCGGTGGTAAGAAAGAGAAATAGATACATTTAGTTAAGTGACCAACTACCATCATTATTTTTGTCTTATTGCTTGATATCAGTAATTTGATGCTAAGGATCATTGTCAAGTCTTCCCAAGTAACATCTAGTATGGGCAAAGGTTGCAGGAGGCTAGCAAGTGTGAGGGGTTGATACTTTATTGTTTGGTATACGAGGTAAGGTTGCATGAATCATAAGATGTCCTATTTCATCTTAGGCCAATAAAGTGGGCGGCGATATGATTGTATGTTTTACTAATAGCACTATGATAGTTGATGGTTCCATTATGATATTCCTTGATATCCTTTGTTTTTACTTGGGAATTAGCAAGAGAATGATTCTACCATTTTTTTTTAAATAAGGTCATCTCAAAACAAGAATTCAAGATAGTATATAGTGGTTATGAATGTTTACAAGGAATAAATGAAACTCCGTCAAAGCTATTGTTGTTTCTTCACTTCTCTATAGAGGTGAGGATTAAGTGTAACTATTAGAATAGTTAATGTAGCATCTTCATTTGTGGTATCAGAATCACCATGTAAGCATGAGAGGGTGTTTATAGCTTTTCTAGATTGTATTAAACAGTGAAGTTGTAGCCCAAGAGTTTGACATGGAAGCACCATTGCTATCAATGAGTTTGCAAATGCTAAGTGGACTCTCTGAATAGTGAATTTTACACCCAATAGGTATTGTAGCCAGTTAGCAATGACCTTCACAATGGTGAACATTTCCCATATGTAGTAAAGGATTGTTGAATAGTTTGTTTAGTTTCTAGATATAATTGTCACACATTAATGTTTTGGCATAGTACTCACTTATATTGTGTTCAAAATTGAAGTTTGGTAGAGTTAACTAGCACATCCTTCAGCCCCATGAATACTTTGTCTATTATTTCATTCTAGATAAAGGATTTCTTTTGAAGGAGCATTTTATGCAAGGTCGTAATATAAACGAAACTATTGACAAACATGTAGTAGTTACTTATGATGCCTCAAAGCCACATGGCTGCTTGATTGTTCGTAGAAGGGGTCCATTAATGAATGGTAGCAACCTTGCCCAAGTGATTTTCTAAAATGGAAGGAACTCCCCATATACAAGTCAGTATAAGTTACAAATATTTTGAATGTTTAATAAGTGGTTTATTGTAAAGCATGCCATCACAAAAGGTAATTACAAATTTGCATAAACAAAGTTTTATTGTGCGCATGATAAAAGATTGACAACGCTTTTGTTGCACCAAATGACATCACCATGAACTCATAATGACTTCATGAGTACAAAAGCTATTTTGTTATTGTTTGTTATGGCCATGTGTGCTTAATGATTTCAAACTTGTAAGTCAAGTTTGAAGAAAATGGATGTGACAAAGTTCATCGAGCATTTCATCTACAATTGAAATTGGTGGTGATTTGGAATTATTAAGTGGTTCAGTGCATGGTAATTGACACAAAATCCTCAAGTGTCATCTTTCTACGAGGGCTAGGGGGAAAATGGGTTGGCACTGGAGAGAATGATGCTAGTGTTGAGCATTTTTAAGGATAAATTTTTCAATAGTTTCCCTTTGGAAAATGTGGGTAATGATAAGAACATACATTCAGGGGTTGTATCCATAATTTAAGATGGATTTGCATTAGTGGTAGATGGTGCAAGGTGAAGTAATAGGCATTCAAAATCATGGAGAACTTGTGGTATAAAGTCTACTGGTTTATCACTTGGTTTGTGGTCTCTAGAAGGTGTTTTAGAAAATGCTACTAGTCAGCATACGGAGACAATGGAATGTTGGGTTGTAAATTTTTGTATTGTATGAATGGTGCTTGTAATGTCAAGATCTTGGTATCCTTGTAATTCTACCACATGAATTTCATAGGTAAGGAATTGTAGTTTAAAATGACATCAATTATTAATTGGAGTCATAAGATGTTAAGGGCAATATCTGCTCCTTGTATTGGTAGAATGTGTAAGTCTAAATGGAATTAATGTTTCTGAAGAAGAATATAAAATGATGCGCAATTGCTACTGTAATGTGTCACCATTTCCAACCAGAAAATTGACTTGTGGTGTTAGTTAAATTGATAGATCAGGAAACTGAAAGAGGCGACGCTGGATAAAATTATGGGTAGACAAACCATCCATTAAAATCTGAATTGAGTTTGTCAGACAAGCATAGAGTAGTAGGTGATTGTTGGTTGACCAAGCCATTAAAGCTAGCCATAATGTGAGGAGGTTCAACAGATCACCAAAATGATCAGAATAGTTATAAATTGTATTGCTGTAAGATTAAATAAAGAGAGATATACTTGAAAAGTAAGAGATACGAGGCAACTAAAGGGTGCCCTCAACTCCATGGGGAAGAAGAAGAAAAACAGACAAGAGGAAGAAGGTATTTGGTTTCTCTTTTTGCATAAATAACCATACTCCCGACTATTACTCTACATCATGATACCAAAATAACTAATCACCCAAGATAAGGTTAGCATGTGGACTACCCTTTAGCAGATTAAAAAAAATGTCATATTCACTATTTCTATAACCACTCCACAATCCCCATTAAACTTACCAATTTTGGTGGCTTGTGTTGGCGGATGAGAACTAGTTTCACCAGTTCACTGATTAATGTATTTGTCACTTGAGAGTTGAGCCTTTCAACTCAAGGAACAGATCAAACTGGAGTATGTTGACCTCAAGACTCAAATTACATGTACAATACACGTCCATTCCAAGGAAACTAAAAATATACATGACTTTGGTTTCATGCATCACAATCTCACGTAAATGTGGCATAGTAAATTCTGTGCACTTAAAGATCCTTTTAAATTCATAGATTAATGTAAAAAAGAAATCTTCTCTGGCAATGCAAGGCAGGCAGCTGTAACCTGTTAAATCTGGAAGCAGGAACAGCAAGCAGCCACGACATATGAAAGGCCCACGTGACTGGCACTTGTATAAGCCATAACTTATGACATTCAATTAAGTATGATATTTTCACGTGAATTAAGGACACAGTCAGAAGCATGCAAACGTTCTGCAATTTCAATGGAAATCTGAAAACACTATGAGAAGCAACTCATCATACATGTTCTAAAAAGTTCTAGATCACAATGTACGTTACCTGTTGACTAATAGGTAGTACAATTAACAGAACTCAGTTGAAGTTCACATAATGATTCGCTTACACCAAACAAATACATCAAAAACAATGCCTACTTAAATATATATATTTCTTCTACAAGATTTATATATCTGCACTTTGTTATTCCAATTCTACTAGAATTCACATAAAATTGTACGATAATCTCCTACCTCCAACAGATTTGTAACGCTCCACCGCACTACATTACGGACAATCCCTCCATTAGTTCGATCCCGGCATTCAAATTTCTGAAAAATTTGCCCTACCTACATAACCACTGAATGATTAAGCAAAGGTGCTAGAAGTACAAGGAACTTCATAACTGTCAGGCTTGCAATGGAACAAGTAGACCTGGAAGAAGGGAAGGCGAGCAGCGGCCTCGAAGAGAACGAGGACGTCGATAGCAGAGGTGTAATTAAGTCTCCAGGTGCCATCAAGGACAGCAAGATCCAACTGGGAACCTGCGCCTAACTCCTCTACGTTCACCTATGGCCAATCAGCTACCGATATTTCCATCACTGAATCATAAATAATCCTGTTAGAAGATGGGAAGTTGTGTTAATTTACCAGGGCCTCTTCAATAGAGGAGCGCTGGTCTGCGGAGGCAAAGAAACCGCGCTGTGTCTCCTGAACGGCTCTGAGGAGGTCGTGCTTCTTACCCTCCAGCTCCCTAACCTAGAAAGAAAACTGGGAGTAAGGTGCTTGAAGTGGCACCAAAAAGTAGAGATCGAGACTGAAAGGACGATTACATTAGCTGTTGCGGCAGCGGCCATGGTGAGGGAGGCAGCGGCCATGATGTGGGAGGCAGCGGCCGCTGGGGTTGCAGATATGCCCGGAAAGAGTAGACATGGTTTGTTGTATGGCCGCTTGGGGAAAGAAATGGAACTGGTTTTGTGAATCGGGTGAAGGTAAATGTGTGTCCCGGAGATAGAAAGCGCGAGCAAGGCTATGGACATGATAGCACTCTAATTGTTACACTCAGTAGCTCGTTCATATATATCCCCACCTTAAGAGACCACAACATGCCAACTCACTCGAAGGACTCAAGCTCCTTCGGTAGAATCCCATTAAGAATGCTACACACCACGTGGGATATACTCCCATTAAATTCTTGCCATTGCCAATTTAAGATGAAGCCAAGCTCTCGCAGAGTACTCATTCTGAACACTTGAAATAAAGATTTGTCTCTCTTCATAGATTCACCTAGAGCACTCATCTCAAATGAAGCACGCAAGAGACTTGCTTCAACGGACTCACCTAGGGCACAAACCTCAAAAGACTCACCGAGGGCACTCGCCTTAGAAGACTTGCAAACAGAGCTCGCCCCTGTGACTCACTAAGGATACTCGCCAAGTGCTAGCCTCTAGCACTTGTGTCGGGTATTCATTCATAGCATCAACCTAGAGATTTCACCATTTACAGTCATAATCACCTCAGGGATAGTGCATGTGTCTATATTATAAGTGGTCTACATAGCTATATTTATTGGCCATTTACTAATTTATTCATGGTGTAGCCTTTACTATATCATTCATCACCTTATAAAAAAAGGGTTGAAAAATCCATTTAAAGATTCAGTCCATTTGTATTGTTCATGAACTATAATGGACTTTCTTGGTTTTGTTTTCTAATTGGTCTTTAGCATAATCATTTCTTACACCCAAGTAGTCTCACAAAATCATGTTAGATGTTGAAGATAAGCGTATTTAGATCTAACACCCTGAAAGGTCTCATGACTGTGGATTGGTGCCATGACTAAAAGTTGAGTGACATGGGAAGCAGAGTAATCTATTCAAGAGACCTTGATCAATATGGACAATCAAAACTTTGTAACTCACCTAGAGCTGAAGAAATGAAAAAGCAGATCACCAAGTGCATTAGAGTGGGTCCCCAGAATAACTTATAAGTAAGCAAGTCAAAAGAATCATTTGAATCAATGGCCACATGAAGGGCGTCACATAATGGCCACATTAACCTCAACACATGCCATAGACCAAACTCAATTCCACACTAGTGACTAGGAGTCCACCCTAGTGAGGTGAGTAAGAGGAGAGTTCCCCTTAACCAATGCTTTTTCTAAAGAGAGAAATTTTATCACCTGTGAAGTTCAAGATGCCATGCTAGAGTCATATTGGGTAAGATCTAACATCACAAATCATGTCACTTAATTGGAATAGATAACATCCTTATTAGCAATTAATGATGTGCTCAAGTATTGTTTGTTCAACACCATCTTAAGGAGTTGGCTCTGAGGCGATTCTCATGCCACTCTATTAACATGATTATCTCCTTGATAGAATTTATCAGAATGTTCATGAATCAATTTGCAAGCACTTAGCAACTATCAAAGAACCTCATAGGCTCTACTATAGATGAGATTGAAGCTAAGAGAGTCATTGAAGAATTCAATGTTATATTTTAGGGGGAGATGCAAGAAGTAAAAAATTTGGAGCTGATGGTAAATTAAGTAACACTCACCTAATGTCTAAGAGAAAATCCATTTAGATACGCCATGAGCCTATAGTTACCATAAACTATGGTTGAGTTATTAGAACTCACCAACAACCACATCAATGCTGATAGTACAATAACATGGTCAAACCTTTTAAAGTCATTCACTTGGGACTTACCTTTAAGGCTTAACTGCCTTCAACACATTAGGTAAGTTAGTAATCACCTGAGGCTAAACACTTCATGTTGTGCCATCCTTATAACTATCCATAGAGGGCATCCAGTCTAACTAGGTCATTCATCTACCAATGGGTTAAGAAGTCATTTCATGTGACTCAATCGTACAAGGGCCATGTGTGATAAATAGTGCTTCAATGCTAAAGATCACTCTCTACATATGATCGATTATCGAGCTAACGAAGGCCATCCAAAATAAGGACTTCTTTTAAGTGTTTTTATGCATATAAAGGCAAGCAACCATAGTAAGGACCAAATAGAGTAATATGCTTTCTATATATACCACATGTGTGGAACTAAGGAATGTCATTATTTGAGAAACCTCATGAAAGAGTTAATCATTGCAAGCAAGTTAAAAAAAGTTCATCTTGGTCATCTTAAAGAAGTAAGGAAGAAGGGAAACCATAGAGAAATTGGGCACATAACAAGATTCATGCTTGCCATTATTAAAGGAGATAGTACAAAATCACCATGTCATGTGAATCTCAAACAAACAAAATTGTGAGGGTGAAACTTGATGACCATACACAAGACCCCAACTATAGAAGTCGCCCTCATCTCCTTTGTGCAATAGAAGAAAAAAAACTCATAGTCAACAGTCCCCATAATGACACTATGATAATCATGATATTATTTGCTAATTACTAGATTGGCATCATCTTGATTAACATTAGAAACTAAGTCAATATCATCTTCAAGTTAGTTTATGAAAAGATGAACTTATTTGTCTCACCCCTCATGCCAACTACTCGACCACTCTTCAATTTTTTATAGAGAAAGAAGGGAGGCTGAGGGTGTTATTACACTCCCCATTATATATAGAAAGATTTAGAAGGAATACATGCTAATGCTAAGTTTCATCCTGCAACTTATAACATAATCTTTAGACAACCTATTATGAATACCTTCAAAGCCATGGTGTCAACCTACCACACGACAATGAAATTTCTGGCTAAAATGTAAGAGATCATAATGAGGGAAGAGCTCAAGCAATTAATCACCTGCTATTTTAAAGTATTAAGTTGCTTGGGACAAGTGCAAGCAGAAATGTATAACTTGTGGTGAATTGGCTTTTCAAAATATTTTCAGATTAAAAATTAATTTTAATGCTTTTAAAAAATTTAATTTCAAATGATTATATTTTATAGAGCGCAATAATAACGAACTACAATAAAGAAAAGTAAAGGTGTAGAAAAAGTAGAAATAGAGAACACAAAGATTTTTATGTGGTTCAGCCAAACCCAAAAATTGGCCTATGTTCATGCATAGCAACCCAAGCTAGAAATTCATTGAGTCAAAGTTGAGATTATAATAAATCTCCACTTTTTCTACATGGGCAAGTACAACCTAACACCATACTTTCCTACACAGATAAGTACAACCCAAACAAAGTATAAGAAAAAAGAAAAGAAAAGATACCAAAGATTTAATTCTCAATTTAAAAATATTTTACACCCCAACTAAACTAATATTAAGACAAATAATAAAAGAGAGCTTACTTCTGATTTATTTAAGATTAAAGTTAATGCAAGAGCTTGTTGGAATGCTGGATGCAAATAAGTCTTAAAGTAGCTTGATTTATTAATTAATTAATTAAAATTTAAAATCAAAGCAACTTGAAATGATATAAGAAAGAACCACACAATAATGATTTGAATATTTGAATGATGCGGTGTTTATTTTTATGCTGTGTGTTTGTGTGAGGGGACATCACGCAGATTCACATATGTACTCATTAGGGTGATTAGGTATGACATTAAGGAATAGTATACTATCTCGAGAGATAGAAGTCACTACCTTATAATGGACCTAATCACCTGATAAGGACTCCTAAGGCATGATGGGTCTTCAAATATACTAAAGATTTTTTCTCTACTTTACATGAAAAAGTAAAGTAGGGTTTATTTAAATCATGTTTATTAAGTTCCCTATACAGGTAAGCCTCCATAGTTAATTACATCCTAAGGGAAATGAATCTCTTAAGAATGCTCTCGATTAAAGTAGGCGATTGTTGTCTCCAAAGAATTCAAAGATAGGACTATCAACGGATTAGTTGTATTTTTTTTTTTAAAACTCAAGTGGGGGAGATCAAAGAGGGAAGAGTTTTTATCGAAATCAAGGAAGATAAGTAGGGAGTGCTTCAAGATACTAGGAAGCCTAGTGAATGCTCCAGTCTATCTTATGATTGGGCTTTATACATTTGAATTTGAGAAAGTTTATTTGTTCGAGTTTGAATTTTTATTAGAAATCTAGGACTTATAATTCCACCATACAAGATTGTGAAAATGCCTAAGAGATGAGGATTTATGTTTATAGCTTACAAAGAGAAACAACGACCTCAGCTCCTAAATCTAAGGGGCTTTGGCGAAGACCGAAGCCCGACCTAAATCTAAGGTGAAACTGGGTATATGGTTTACCTCCATAAGAGAGAATAAATCACCCGATTACTGGGCTTACTACCGCCTGGAGTGGCAGCCAACTAACTCCTCTTATACTTTAAATTCATGTAGGTAAGTCATATGCTTTGCAACATGGTTAGATTGTTGTTTGCTTAGAGAAGAAACTAAGTCTTTAAACACACTCTCTAAGAAACTAGATCATGAATGGCATGAGTCATGACTTAAATCTAAGGTAAATTTTGTCAAGTTTTATTTGATTTTTGGACTTTTATTTTGACACAGGCTGTAGGATTTTGTTTGCCTAAATGCATGAGAAATTGGTTGTGGGCTAAAACAGGAGAGAAAGAGGTATTTTTTCATCAAAGGCTTTTACAAGTTAAGCTTTTATTCTCTGACACAGATGGAAGCCCTCTCTTAGCAAGAGTGGAAGAATATGATATGCATGATATTATATATTCAATCATCCAGCTAAGGGGTTGCTAAAAATTTTATTATCTTGATTTAGTTTATAAGCTTTTATATGAGGTTATGAATTATTTTAAAATTTTAGTTATGAGTTGTTAATGTGATAGAAAATTTTTTTTTATCCTAGGAGCCTAATCGCATCCAAGCCACAAAACAATCATCAATCATAAAGAAACTATAAAAATGCATGCTATTTTTAATGCACAAGCTAAACAAAATATCAAATAATTTTGTAAAGCTATCACAAAAGAATAAAAGGTCAGTGCAGTCGAGTATCGTCGTACAACCCGAAAGAAATGTGGGTAGCCGAGCTCTACCCTTATACATCTCGATATAATGAAAGAATAATTACAATTATGAAATGATAAGTGTTATGAGGGTCTTCATTCTTCATCCTCCATTCTTCACTCTTTACCTTTCACTTCTTCATTTTTAATTTTCTCCATTTCTTTCTTTCTTTTGGCTTGAGTAGGATGTAGTTTGCTCCAAAGGCATCACATGATATATAAGACATGATCTTATAACCAATGTGCATCCTTAATCCCCATAACACTTATCCTAATCCTAATACAAAAATTATATTAAAAGAAAGGAAAGTAAATCTAACTACACCTGTAAAATAAATATTAGCTAGACACACCATACAACCCAAGCAGTTGTAGGAATAATTTGGACTTAGCATCCCACTCATGGGTAGCCAAGTCCACCTACCCTAACTTGGGCTATGCTTAGGGGCTAAGCATTTTGCACAATAAAAAGTATTTCTATTTTTATTACAATAGCTCCTTTAGCACATCCCCCTGCCTAAAATATGATTAAGCTAATATTGGCCTAACATTCAAGCTACACACATGCACCCTAACATCAAGTCTAAAATAATACATCACAAAAACTAAACATTCATCAAACCATGCACCGCCCTAACATAAAGCTAGAAATGTTGACTTAGCCTAATGTGCATGCATTAGAGCTTGTGTAGTATGTCCTAACTAGGCTTTAGAGTTATGATTTGCTAAGTGTGAGGGATTTAATTTATGAAAGATTGATTTCTCTTTAAGTGGTTTAGTTGGTTTGAGGATTTGTACTTAATATTTTCTTTTATTTCATATAGCCTACACTTAGCAACTAAGTGTTATAAAGAGAAGAAAGAGAGGGAGAGTCTCTTTTTTATCCCTACCTTAAGTAATTTCTAAGATAAATTGATTAATGAATTTTTTTAATGAATGGTTTATTATGTGTTTTAATTAACCCTAAGTTTGGATTCATTCTAAATAGCCCTATTTAATAAGAAAGACATATTAAGATTAATTAGGAAGGATTACTATCACATAACATACACTCATATATTTTTTTCCCTCATGTATATCATGCATATGAATAATCTTAAGCATGCATATACATGCAATGTAAATCTTAGCATACTTTAATGATGAATGCAAAGAAATGTATTTTTTAATTTGGATATTTCATTTGTTGATTATATTATGAATGCATGTTTTTATTATATAGAAAATAGGGATTTTTCATCCATTAGCTAAACGCACATTCACATGTATAAATATTATAAGTGAGTACAGTGCCATTATTTTCTACACTAGGGGCATAAGGTACAAGACCTACTTAGGGTTACTTAAAGCCTCGCAGCCCCGAGATGTCCAAACTAATATACCACTTTGCTTAGATACATGTAAATGTATGAATAACTATAAGGATAGAAAAATCCATGCAAAAGGTTGTACTTGATTTATTTGATTTATGATTCTTAATTCTTTGGACATATCACACATGCATGTGTATAAGAGTTTTAAGTGAGTACAATGCCATTATTTTATACACTAGGGGCGTAAGGTACAAGACCTATTTAGGGCTACTTAAAGCCTCACAGCCCCAGAATGTCCAGACTAATATACCACTTTTCATAAATACACATGAATGTATAACAAGAACTAAATGGATAAGGAATCATGCAAGAAATTATGTTTTATTTGGTTGTATGATTTACATGTATGATATGAAATTCTTCCTAAGTCTTAACATGGAGATGCATATGAATGGATTTAGGTAAGTGATATGTTCTTTTTAAATGAGCTATACACTTTTAAATCCTATGTGAATCCATGTTAAGATAGGAAAAGAGAACCTCATATTACACATCTTATACTATTACCACATGCAAGCTTATAGATATTTGCAATTAACATTACTTCATTTATAATAATTGATTTGTAAGTTTTGAAAATAGCTTTTGATTTAGTAGTGATAATAGCCACTCATATTTAATTTAAGCCAACACATGCAATTTGACATAAAAGGAAACATTTCATTTAATTAATTTTAAAAGAAATGAATGTATGATTTCATATGGCAAGCAATATTTAGCATGATAGGAAGAAAATAAAAAAAATATAAGCACATGATTTCATTCACCCTAATTAATTCTTAAGGACAATCATATTAGATAAGGCTATTTAAAATAAACCAAAATTTTTTAAAGACATTTTTAACTTTGAGTTTGATTTGATTTAGGAAATATGAGAGAGATTTGCTAATCCTAGCCCAATTCCCCATGTGTGAATTGATTTGATTTAATGAAGAATTTTTAAGTTAATTTTATTATTTCATTATGTTAAGGTATGAATTAAATGAATTAATTAACCCTTACCTATATCACCTTAAGTTAATTAACTAATTAATAATACAATATGATATGCAACCATATGAAAAGTAAATTTGTAATGCTCCTAATAAATGAAAGGGGCCTAATGCAATTGGCTTATGATTAATAGGTTAATTAGGCTTAAGGGATCTCACTTAATTACTCTTATGATTTTCTCAGATAAATATATATATTTCCAACCTTAATTGAGAATGCTCCTATAGTGCGGTAAGAGGGGCAATTAACTATGGATGCTTGCGTCCATAGGATGTAAAACCAAATCTAAATAAACTCTAAGATGACGTTAAGGGAAATCTGGTTGAATATATATCAATCTAGCTCACATAAAAATATATTCCTACCCATCTCACCAAAGATGGTGGAGCATATCCTCGAAGGTATTTTTTTTCAAAGTGAACTGGATGTTAGGTGGCATTAAACTAATGATATTATTGTAGGAGATTATACTTAGGGGATCACTGTAATAAAAACAATATTATGAATGTATTTTCTTGTATGTGCTACTTAAGTCCCTAAGCATAATCTATTAGGATATGTGGGCTTGCTGACCCAAGGAGGTGCTAATCTCCAATGTGTGAAATATAACTGCTTCGTGTGTATGTATGTTCATTTGACATCTATTTTGCAAGTGTAGTTAAATTTTAATTTTTAAAAGAACGCAATTTTTGTAATAGACTTAAGATTAAAGCTATGAGGTTTAGGATGAGCAATGGCTAGAAGGTTCAGACTTGGGAGGATTTATGATGCCTTGTGTGTCCTAATCCATGAAGTGAAGATGAAGATGAAGATTAAAGACCCCCATAGTTTTATTTTTCATTCTAAAATTATTTGTAATCTAGGCTGTATAAGGTTAGGACTCCGCTACCCATCTTTTTCTCTTTTCAAGGTGTACGATAGTACCCGGTTGTACCAGCCTCTTAATCTTTTAATCGATGTTATTTTCTTATCTTGTCTACATTGATTACATAATAGAACTATATGTTTTTTTGTTGGTTTCTTAAAGATTGATTGTTTTCTATGTGGCCTAGATATGGTGGGCTCTTTAAGGACTTAATTTTTTTAGCCCAACTAATCAACTTTAATTAAAATTTTAATAACTCATAACCTCACTTCAATGCCTAGGTACTTAATCAAAAAATAAATAAATAAAAGATTTACAAACCCCTTAGTTGTATGTTGTATGGTATAATACCATGCATACATCTTACTTCATTTCTTGCAAATAGAAAGTTTCTATTCTTGCATGATAAAGGATAAGGCTTAACCTACATGATTTTTACACTAGTAATTATCCAGTCTCTTATGGAGTGAGGTTAAGATTCTAGATTCATTCCTAATAAATGATAACCTAGCCATCTTAAGTTTCAATAAATGCTAGCCTACATGATTTTAAATAGTAGAAAATGTTAGCTTGAGGCCACTCCAAGCGATTATAAGTCCAAAAGAACTGGGATAAGTTTACTCTCTCTCATGGAAGTGAATAAATTTATCTCACTTTTCTTGAGTAGAATTAAGTCCAACTTTTAGCTCGTGCTGAAGCATTTTTGGATATAAGTTTGGAGGCTTTTTATTCTTCTTGTTGAAAATAACTTTTAGCCCTCACCTTTTAGTCATTTTTGCAATCATGTGTTGTTGAAATTTAAAAATTAGACTTCTAATAAAATATGAATTCAAATAAACATTATTCTGTTCCTCAAAAATATAAAGTCTCACTACAAGATAGACTAAAGTGCTCATTGGCTTCCTAGTATCATGAGCACTTCTTACTTATCCTCCTTTAGACTCTATTATGAACTCTTCTTTATTTGAACTTTCCCATTAGATTTTTTTTTCAATAATCACCAATATATTGACATCAAATAGTTGAAAATCTTTAGAGACATTAATTGATTACATTAATCATGAGTATTCTTTGGAGATCCCCATTTTCTAAAATGTGATTAACTATAGGGGCTTACCTCCATAGGGAACTCAAGCATAAAATAAAGTCTACTTTACTTCATATATGCAAAGTAGCAAAAAGATCTCTCGTATATGTAGAACCATCTACCTTAGCAGTCTTTATTAAATGATTGAGTTTATTGTAGAGTGATGTTTTCACCATACCAAGTAGTACGTCACTCAATCATTTCAATAAGTAGCCCCTAAGATCTGCATGGTGTCCATACAACTTCAAATATAAACACCACAGTCCTTTACGAAATATTCATGTTATTCACATGCTTTGAATACATATAAATTTTATAAGAATGTTAATATATCTCTAAAAATTAAAACTAGAATGTTAAATTCACTTATGCATGCTTTGCAAAATGTTCTTTATAATTATTATTATAATTTAGGTCATATTTCATATGTTTGTTCATATAAGAGATCCATACAATATAATACTTCATCTACACACATTTAGATTTCAAAGCGAACTATTTTATACTATCCAACACTTACACATTTAAATAAATTTAATGACTTCATGTTAATTGATTTAAGCTTGCTTGGATACCAAAATTTATGTTGCAGCTTTGTCTTTATGAAGGATCGGTGATGAAAATTCAATGGCTCAAGTATATAGAAGCAATATTAAATTAGTCAAAGGTATAGAAGAATGAATGCTATGAGATAACTTATTTATGCTATAAATTAAGCTCTTCCTTAAAATGTATTTAGGTCTTTAGTATGAGAATGACACAACCACCAAAGTGTGAGAGAGAGAAAATAAAGATGGGCTTAATAATTTATAGTGGTTAGCCCAATGAACTTACGTCCACTATTCATATCTCCTCCAAACATCCACTAGATACAACATGTTGCTTAGCTATAGCACCCAAGAGAGGGTGAATCAGGTTTTAAAAATAAAATTTAGAAAATTTAATTTTATCTTTTGTAGAAGATTTAAATATTTAATAATAATACTTTAGTGAAATGAAGTAACAAAAAAAGCAATAACAAAAAAGCAAAGTTCTGAAAAGTAAAGAAAGTGAACATAGAGATTTTTTATGTGGTTCGACCAAACCCCAAAAACTGGCATACGTCCGTGCCTACCCACCCAGGCTAGGAATTCACTAAACCAAAGCTGATATTACAATAAATCGCCCATACTCTCCTTCATGGGAAAGTACAACCTTTATGTTTACTTTCCTTTAATGGAAAGCACAACCCAACACATAAATAACAATCAATCAACAAAGAGAAAGATACAAGTCTAACTCTTAATTTTAAAATATTTTTGCACTCACAACCCAATCTATACTAATATTAAGGCAATTTAATAATGAATTTTAATTTTAAAATGAAATTACAACAAGCAAAATGAAACTTAATGTTGCTTAAATGATCTTTAAAAGTTTGAAATAATTTTCTTGAATGGATTTGAAATACAAACTAAATGCAATCACCGAAAACTTTACTTTGAATTCTTTTTCGTACAAGCTAACTTTTATTCAAATGATAAATATATGTGCAATTTGAATAAGCAAACAATCACTTGAATAAAGGATTTGAATTATATCACATGAAAGCTATCACATAACATATGCATAAACCAATTGAATTGTTGACCTCACTTTTGGATTAAGTTCTCAACTTTCTCATCATAAATCTAGGACTCTTACAGACACTAGGAGTTCCTTAGTCTTAAGACACTTCTAGTGATTAGGTGAACACTTAACCTAAGCCTAGAGCTTAGAAGGGTTAGTCGTAGGAATAGGTTATGCCTTAGGGACTTAGGAAAAATTTCCTACCCTATAGCCTAAACTCAATCCATGTTTTCCTTCTCAAACCAAACCTCATATTCATACCAAACCAAATTTTTAATACTTATAATAAATCCCATGATCAAATTCAAGTTCAAGATTTCTCCACAAAACCCCATGATTAAATTCCAATACCCTTCCTAAGCCCTTTGATTTCATCTTATGAACTTATCCGTAACCAAATTCAAATCAATCTCGATTGAATTAATTTTCTCAAGAGATCGATTCAATCCTTCAATCATTTATCAAATCCAAATCCAAATTCTGAACCAAATAAATCAAATCAAAACCAAGATCAAATTTCCCTCTTAAGCCTTATGACTCACTCTTATAAGCTTAATCAAATATCAAACCAAATTATCCCAAACTTGCTTGATTTATTTAGAGATCAATTATTCCTTCATTTATATTCACAAATATAAATGAAATCCAAACTCAAATAGCCAAAACCAAATTAAACTAAATCAAACCAAATCAAGACCTTTCTTAAGCCATATGGACCTACCTCCATAAGCTTAATCAAATCTCAATTCAAATCAACTCAAACTCAATTGATTTCTTTATAAATTAATTATTCATTTATTTATATTCACAACTATAAATGAAATCCAAACACAAATAGCCAAAACCAATCCCAAATCAAATCAAATTTCCAATTTTAGCCTTTTAAGCCATTTCCTTGAACTTGGCCAAATGTTACCCAGATCAATTCAACCATGGATTTCTTCATGAATAAATTATTCTTTCAATCACTCATCCAAATATAAACATAAACTATAATTTTCAAACCAAAATCAAGTCAATCCAAGTCAGACTCAAGTTAGCCTTTTTTGACTTGAAAACTTCAAATGAGCCAAAATACATTAGACTCCAAATTGATTGCAATTGGATTTATTTTTAATCCTAGGCTCATATATGAGTTCAACTAAACTTGAATCAAGCTAAAACAAAACGAATTGACCCATTTAGGTCCACTTCACCCAAAGTGACCTAAAAGACCTTTTTAACCCAAATTTTAATCCAACCCAAATTGGATTGTACCAAGCCCATCCAAATCTCATATCATGATCAACAATCATCCTAGGGTGATCAACTACCTTGAAGTGGGTCAAACCAAGTCATCTTGGTCTGTTGACTAAGTCAACCTTTAGCCCAAATGAAACTTAAACTAGCCAAAACCCATCATATACCAAATTGATTAAAACCATTGATTCAAACCAATTCATAATCAATGATTGAGCTTGATCAAACCCTCAATTGAGTCAAACCAAGTCCAATTGACCATTTGACCTATGTTGACCCAAATTGACCTAAAAAGTCAAAATGGGTCAAACCATGATTTAACCTAAATTGATTGCAACCAATGGCTCAAGTTCATTAAAAATCACTTATTGAACTTGACTAAAGCCATAATTGTGCCCAATTTGACCAATTGGTCAACTTGACCCAACCTAGCCTAAATTGACCTAAAAGGTCAAATTGGCCACAATCCAAATTAAACCCAAATTAAATCAAACCAAAGCCTACAATCATTTTCAATTACCCAATTGAACATGAACCAAGACCTAACCCAACTTAATTTGATAAAATTGGTCATATTGGTCAACTTAGCCATTTGACCTATTTGAATCCAAATGAGCCAAAATCAAACCTAAGCCAAATTGATTGAAGCCACTTGAACTAAAACTCTCTAAATCATCATTTGAACCTAGCCCAATCATTGGTTTGACCTAATTTGACCAATTGGTCAACCCAACCCAACATGAACCCATATAAACCCATTTGACCATATGAAGCTAAAGCACCCAAAACCAACCCATGGAACCTTTGTGGCTGACCAAACCCAACCCAAATTGACCATAGGTGTGCCAAAATCTATCCAAAAGAAAAGTGGACCCCCAAGGGGATTAGCCATTGGACAAACTTCCTTACATAGGATTTTTTCCCCATTTGGCAAAGTCTACTCTCTCATCATTTGGCCAGCCATACAAGTGACAAATGGGGTGTTCCTAGCCTTCCTAGCCCAATCTAAGCAAGCCTAGGATTAGCCATGGACCAAAGGAAACCCAACTCTTCCTCCTCACTCAAAGCCGAACCCCATGGTCAAAGGGAAGAGGAAATCAACGACCACATGCCCATATCTTGCCTTGGACCTCCTGCTACAGCTTCCTTCACTCCAATCGTGCCATGTGGAGTCGATTGAGACCCCTCCGACAGGTTGATGGTGGTGAACTGACTGAAAATTAGGGACGGATCCCGTATGTCCATCAAGCTCAATTGAGGGGTATACTTTCTAAATTTTCATAGGGATTATCACCAATCGAACATAATGAGCTTCCCACATATTTTTGAAATCCCAGAGAGCCTCTCCAAGCCTTCCTAAGTTTCCCTTCATAGAAATTTCTCATTTCCATGCACAGCTGAAATAGGGCATCCATTCCTCACACAATTCTCCTTTTCCACATAACCAAGCCTCGATTCCTCTTACACACACCATCCTCATGTGTCATCGAAGCCATTCAAACCTTTTCCCAAGCTTCTAAGCTGCTGGAGATAGGAGTTTGACCAAGATTGAATGCTCAAAGGGAGGATCTTGGACTCTAGAGTAATTCACATCAAATCAAAGTTTGTGTCGCTCAACAGGGCTTTGTTTCTACCAAATAAAGCTTCCTCAATCGTTGAAACTGCCAGTCCTAAGCTCTGGTGAGGTATGCCATTGAAATCGACCTCTAACTTAAAATAGTTTGGAGCTTTTTAAGGAAAAGTTGCAGGTAGTGAGATTTCCACCATTAGATCTCTTCATTTTTCCTCCCCAAAGGTGTGGGATTGATTTGATCTTTATCTGAGCTTTAGTGAGCTCGATCTAAAAAAAAAGATGACACATCTCACCGCCGTGAGAGGAGAAATATCATGTTGTTTGCAAGGTGATCAAATAGATGGCTCTGATTAGATCACTCTCAGATCCCCTCTATTTGCTCCTTAATCGCAGGATTTAATCATGGCCATCCGATCTTAGATCGGACAATCCATGAGAAAGTGCGTTCATCACCAGCTGACGTAGTTGCACAATGTGACAACTTAAATAACCTATCCCATTGTGCCACGAGGGAAGCACGTCGCGTTAGCAGCCACGTAGTTTTGACGGGATTAGGCTTAATTGGGGGCTATTTAATTAATTTTTAATACTGAAACTTCTAAAATTCATAACTAATTGTAGAAAAATCTACAAAATGTAAATGAGGGTTCATTTTGAAGGTATTTCAGAGGAGAATCTAATAAAATTAATATTAATTAACTTTAAGTAATAACTTCTACATAATTAAGGTTTAATTAAAAATGTAATTAACCTAATTACTCTTTAATTAATCACCTGATTAATTTCAAACTTCTCAGAGATTTTTAAGGGGATGACCTCTGCCTCCCCCATTTTTCTTAGAATTTATTAGCAAATTAATTGGGGTAATTAATTAGTTAAGCCTTAATTACTCTCTTAGCTTAATTAATGATAATTAATACAATGAATAGCGAATTGATCAATTAATTAAGTTCATTAGCCTCTGTTAACAGTGGAGAAACTTAGGGAAATGGATTGGGACCCCTCTTCCATTCTTTTCTTTAAGTCTTCTTCATTCCCTCTTTAAGAATTAATTAATTAAAACTCATTAATTAATTAATTAGTTAAATCAATCCAAACCAAAAGCATATCTAAACTTTAATTAACTAATTGAAAAGATTTAGGGATTGGGACTTAGGCTTCCATCTTTGTCTCTTTCCCTAAGTCCATTTCATATTGTTGAATAAAGATAATTCTGAGTTAATTAGATAATTGGTGAACTTAATTAACTTAATTAAACCTATTTTCCCTAATTAACTCTTGGATAGCTCTTTGGGTGTTCAATAACCTAAAGAGAGAGCTAATGAAATTATAGTTAGCTCACATGTGTGAGAAAATCATAAAAATAATTAAGTGACTTTCTTAAGCTTAATTATTAAATGATCATGAGCTAATTGCATTAGGCCCCCTTTCATTTCATAGAGCATTGATATTTACTTTTCAATTTATTTTCACATCATATTAGCTCATAATTATTTAATTAATTACCTTAAGGTGACATAGGTAAAGGTTAATTAATTGATTTAATCCATGCTTAACTTAACCAATTCATAAAATCAACCTAATTGCTTTTCATTAAATCAAATTAACTCACACATATGGGGAATGGGATTAGGATTAGCAAACTTCTTTCACATCCCTCAAATCAAATCAAACATGAAATCAAAAATGGATTTAAGAAATTTTAGTCTATTTTAAATAAGCTTATTTAATGTGATTGTCCTTAGGAATTAGTTAGACTGAATGAAATTACATGCTTGTGTTTCTTTATTTCTTTCCAATCATGTTAAAATGTTGTATGCCACTTATAGTCATGCATTCATTTCTTATAAAAATTAATTAAATAAAATAATTTCCTTTATGTCAAACTTGTATGTGTTATCTTAATTAAAAATATGTGTCGATATTATCACTATTAAATTGCAAATATATATTCAAAAGCTTATTAATGAATAATAATATATATTCTTTAGTTATACATACATAGGAGGTGCATGTGAATATAAGCTTAGAGTATGAAGTAAAGTTCCTTTCTTTCATTCATATGTTGATTTGCATAAGTATGAATGTTAATGGGTATATTAGTCTGAACATTCCGAGGACACACAGCTTTAAGTAGCCCCAAGGAGGTTCCTACCTCACTCCCCTGGTGCAGAATAATGGCGGCGTACCCGCTTAATTTCTTTCTTATGCATTTTAGCATTAGAATTTAGATAGAGCTTTAATCCATTCACACAAATAAATTAATTAAATCAAACTCTACTTTTGCATGTTTTTCTATTCTTATAGTTGCTTATACATCCATATATATTTCAGAATAGTGGGTATATTAGTTTGGACATTCTGAGGATGCACGACTTTAAGTAGCCCCAAGGAGGTTCCTACCTCACTCCCCTAGTGCAAAATAATGTCGACGTACTTGCTTAAAACTTTCATACATTTGAATGCATATTTAGCTAAGGAATGAAAACCCCTTCTTTCTATTAAAAAGACATGGATTTATATTTTATTCAAGTGGTTAGATCGATTAGTCATATGATTTAGTGTTCTTTTCTTATGCTTTTGTATAAGAATTTAGATAGAACTTTAAGTTAAGATGACAAAATAATTCAACCAAATGAAACATCAATTCCGAATACATTTGCTTACATTCATCATTTAAGTGTGCTAAGATATAAATTGCATGTATAATTATGTTTACGACTTAATCATATGCATGTTATATATGATGGAAAGAAATGAACAAACATGTGTTATGTGATAGTAATTAATTCCAATTAATCTTGAGATGCCTTTCTTATTGAATGAGATATTTAAAGTGAACATAAACCTAAGATTATTTAAAATATGTAATAAGCCATTCATTAAAGGGAATTCATTTAATTAATTTGTTTTATATGTGAGTTAAAGTAAGGATAAAAGAGAGTGATCCTCTCTTTTCTTCTCCTTATAACACTTAGTTGTTAAGTGTAAATCAACTGAAATAAAACAAAACACTAAGTAAAACTTACTAACCAATTAAACAACTTAAAGTGATATCACCCTTTATAATTAAATGCCCTTCACATTTAAAGAATGATAATTCTAAAGCCTAGTTAGAATATATCACACAATACTTAATACACACACCTTAGATTAAGTCATCACTTTTAGCCTTACATTAGGGCAGTGCATGGTCTGATGTATGTTTATTTCGTAACGTATTATTGTAGACTGGATGTTAGGTTGTGATTAGCCTAATTATATTTTCTGCACGAGATTGTGCTTAAGGGGTGCTTAAAATAAATATGAATATTCTCTTTTGCAGGTTGCTTAACCCCTAAATATAATCTAAATTAGGATAGGTGGACTTTATTACCCATGTGCAGGGTGTTAAGTCCAAATTATACATATAATTGCTTGGGTTATATGATGTCTTTAGCTAACACTTGTCTTGCAGGTGTAGTTAGATTTATTTTTTTTCCATTTTTGATGTAATTGTGCATTAGAAATTAGGATTAGTGTTATGAGGGATTAAGATGAGCGGAGACTAGAAGGATTTGTCCTGTGAGGCCCCCATGATGCCTTTGAAGCAAGCAAATCCAAAGGAGCAATGGAGGAGATATGAAGAAAGAAGATATGAAGACCCCCCATAACATTTGCTCACTTGTAAAATTGTAATTATTCTTTCATATAATTGGGTTGGTTACCCCATTTCTCTTTCGGGTATGACAATACCCTTAACTTATTATTCTTTTACATTGGGTTTATAAATTGTTTGGTTCTTTATTTACAATTGTGTAATAGAAATGGCATGTTATTTTTTAGTTTCTTCATGTATGGTGATTTAATGTGTGGCTTGGATCCGATTAGGTTCTTAGAGAAAAATAAACTTTCTACTCCAACTACAACTCATAACAAATTTTCTAAATAACTCATAGCCTCATTTAAAGCTTAGGTATTAAATTAAGATAATTAAAAGATTTAGGAACCCCTTAGCTGGATGTTGTATGCTTAATATCATGCATGTCATATTATTCCACTTTTGTCAAGAGAGGGTTTCCATCCTTGCACGATAGGGGAAGACTTGACCTTTGAGTGTCTCCTCTATGGTGGAAAATACCTATTTCTTTCTGATTTAGCCCATAACTCATTTTATCATGCATCTAAACATATAAAAATCATATAGCCTTTATGAAAATAAAGAGTCCAAAGTCAAATAAAAATTGATAAAATTTGCATTACACTAAGTTATTATTCATATCATTCATACTCTAGTCTCTTAGGGAGTGGGTTTAAGGATCTTAGTTTTCTTTCTAATAATAATAACCTAACCATATTGCAAAACATATGACTTGACTATATAGTTTTAAAATGTTAGAAGAGTTAACTAGCTACCACTCCAGGTGGTTATAAGTCCAACAGTCGGGTGATTTATCCTCTCGTGTGGAGGTAAAAAATATACCCATTTTTTTCTTTAGATTTAGGATGTGCTTTGGCCCTTGCTAAAGCTCCCTATATTTAGGATCTGAGGCTGTTATTTCCCCTTGGGCTGCAAGCATAGATCCTCACCTCTTAGGCCTTTCAACAATCTTGTATTATGCGATTATAAGTCCTAGCTTCCTAAACATATAATTCTCTTCAATTTCTAAACATATAAAGCCCAATCATAGGATAGTTTGGAATACTTACTAGGTTTCCTAGTATCATGAGCATTCCCTACTCATCTCCCTTTAGTTTCAATAATAAGTCTCTCCTTTTTGATCTATCTTGATTGATTTTCCAAACATAGCCATTTTATTAATAGTCCTATCTTTGAAATTTTTGGAGATAACAATTGCCTACTTTAATCAAGAGTATTCATAAGAAACTCACCTTCCTTAGGATGTAATTAACTATAGGGGTTTGCTCACCTAGGGAACTTTAGAACCTACTTTAAAAAAACCCTACTTTATTCTTCCATGTAAAGTAGGGGAAATTTTTTTGGTATATTCGAAGACCCATCATGCTTCAGGAGTCCTTATTAGGTGATTAAGTCCATTATAGGGTAGTGATTTTTATCTTTCAAGATAGTGCACTATTCCTTAATCGCACCATCTCCTCGGATCCCCCCTACAAATTAAAAATAAACACCACATGAATATAAGTAATCGATAAGCACAAACTAATTTATCCAAGATCTCTTGTGGTCAGCCAAATGGAAAAAGAGATGTAATAAAATTTTAAGACCAATCAAACTTAACCAACCTATATGAAACTTTAAGCTAAAGAGATAAATAATGGATATTGAAATGATTAAGCACATAGAAAATTAATAACTTTTAAAAATACTTCAGCCAAGTAAGAAATAAAAGGAATATTCAATGATTAAGCACAAAATAAATTGATTTCTTTATGTTAGCTTAAGGCCAAACAAGAAATCAAAAGATTATCAAGTAAGTTAAGCCCACACAAATTGATCTTATTATCTTTGTTCTTGGCCAAAAAAAATCTAAAGATTACATAATGAAATGAGCATAATAAAATTTACATAACCTTGTAAACTACAAAGGCAAGAAGAAATGAAAGAAGTTTAAGGACTTAGCACCGTAGAAAATAAAATCAAGGAGTTGATGTTTTCAGCCAAGGGTAGAAATACACTAAACCTTTATTTTTACCAACCAATATTCAAGACAAATAAATGTCCATGGTAAAGGGAAGAATGATGAGGAATGCTTGCACTTGAATTAGAAAAAATCTCCATGAAATTGTTTAGCAAGAATCAACGAAGGGTGAGCAAGAGAGCAAGAGATAAATAAAGAGTTTTTAACTTTTTGGAACCTCTTTCAAGTTGAAACAAGGCTCTTAAATAGATGAGGGAGGATTCTAGGGTCGGCAAAAGACTGATCTAATGGGAGGAAAATTGATTTGGCATCAATTTGAATTCTAAATCTAAGAGAGAGTTAATAGACCAAAGAGATCTTCCATAGGCTATTTTACAAAATTTTTTAAACCTAATATGGAATGTATGCTATGTGAATTCATAGCCAAAGATGGAGTAAATCCCATATAAATGTTGGCAAAGAAGTTTAGATATGAAGGAGGGAGTTTTGAATAAAATAAATCCATTACAATCCACTTCAAAGAATTTGGCCAAAGAGGTTTCCTAAAATAGGGAATTCTTGAAATAATGCATGTATTAATTTTAAATCAAATATGATTGTATTTTATACTTATTTAAAGCTTAAATAACATATAAATTTAATAAATTTAAATCATAGTGGCCAGCCTCCCTTAAACTTTTCTAAAATAAGTCAAATTGGAAAAAGGAAAGGAATTATTTTGAAAAAGAGGGCTAATTTGAACTTAAATTTAAAATAACTTGAAATAAATTAATTAGGCTCTAAATGATCATAATTAATCATGCTTGGGACGTTCAACATGCTCCATAAAAAATTTGATTTGATTTAGTAAGTACATGTTATGCATAAAGGAGTTTGAATTAAAGAATAACTCAAAAATAATTCAAATTCAAAAATTCGAATAAATGAATTTTAAAATATAAAAAATAAAGAAAAATAATATGAAAATATTTTTGATAAATTTCACACAATTTATTACACAAAATTCATTAAAAAATTCGTCCAAATCAATGCTAAGATGAAAATGATAATTAGAGAGAGAAGAAAAAATAATAGGAGATAGAATAGGAGGAAAAAGGATAATTTTGGGATAATTCAATTTTCATGCACTAAAAACTATGAATAAAAATTATGAAAGACATAGAAATGATTTAATAAAGTTTAAATATAGTTTATCTTGCTTGAACACACATTTAATGGAACTTATATCATGCATTTAGTTCATATTATCCAAAATGGATAACTTAATGAATAATTATAATATTAAGATATAAAAATATAAATAATTTTAGAATAATAAATTTAAAAGTGAATGATTAATTTTATTGGTATTTAATGAGATTTTCATTTGCCTTAATAGATTAATTCCTAGTAAAATTTCCACCTAGTCCATGTCCAGTAGCTTTAGCAATTTGATATAATTAAAGAACCAATAGTTGAAGAATTTTTTCTGCACACTTGTTGATTAGTATCATTTGAACATGTGTTTATTATCATAAAAATCAATATCATATAAGATGGGGCTCATGAAGCCAACATAATAAGCCAAGGTGGAGAAGCTCTTACTTTAACCAGTAATGGAGAAACCCTACAGTACCCCCCTTCTATTTTAAAGCAAGGAGGATGCTAGTCGCTTCCTAAGGTACAAAGAAACTTCTCTCAACAAACCAAACTTTCATACAAGCTCTCTACAAGAACAATCTCTTAAGTTAAAGCTCAACTCTTAATGATAAGGTGTTTGAGAAAGAACAAACAAAATAAAGTGCAACCTCACTAACAAAAATCCTTTAAGGGAAAAGAGAACAAAAGAAATCTCCTCAATTTTTTTCTCTTAAGAAAATACTCTTCTTTATGCTTTCCTTAAACTCTCTTACATTCAAGTTCCTATGTTATGTTCTTGAAAGGGGATATTTATAAGGAGAAAAATAAATAAAAAGTAAAAAAATATCATTTGTTAATAAAACATTCAATTCATACTTTACGATCAATTCAATTTTCTAAGGTTTATAGACTTAAGATGATATGGTCATCTCAACAGCCATCATTATTCGCAGTGTAAGACCAAGGGTCATAATCTATGAATAGTAAAAAGTAAAAATTGGTGATTTGTTTGTTTGACTTGTATGATCACATCATATACAATACAAACTTAATAAGAAAAAATATTTAATTGAATCTCTCAATTTTTGGATTAAAATCAAGTAATTATCAAATAAGCTCGTACTATATGATATATATTGCAATTTATGATTAATAAAATTAATTAAAATTGTAATTACTTGGCAATCATGGTAGCTAAAATAATTAACAAAAATAAATAATCCTATAGTTTAATCAACTATTGTACATTATGATTAATTTAGTTTTGGTAATTTTAGAATTAATAGACTAATTTGTGACAGTTGAATATATTTAACAATATGGATAATCATCCGATATGATTTTCAAAAAAATTACTCTTAAATTTTATTTTATATTCTCTCTAGTGTGCGTGCACTTGATTATTTTCATCATTTAGATGCCAATTACATGAGGACAAAATAAAATATAAATACCAGAATTATAATTTTGGACTCAACTTGGATCTTCTGATATCAATCATTCATTTATAGTATTCATGAACTCTTTCTTGATCTATCTCTTAAGTTTGTGCTCTCTAAGTCAATCTTCTTTAAGCTACTTAACTATAGTACCTCATGGGGTTAACATATTTTCTTTTTAAAGATGCTAAATATTTTGGTTGAGTTTATGAATTTAAAAAATTTAAAAAAATAAGATAATTCCTAATTTATGCCTCTCAAAAATATGAAATGAATGAAATGATGTTTATAAAAAAGATACAAAAATAAGCAAAGAAAGTGACAATATGCAAAGCATGTAAAGGTATGCAATATGCAAAAGAAATATCAAACAAACCAAAAGCATTAATCTTCTCCCCCTTTTGACATATAAAAAAGTGTTAAAGGAAAAAAAAAAAGCACAAGAGTATGTAGACATAAATCTTGTAAACACTAGTGATGAAAAGCATATTTTATTAATTTTAGTCAAACAGGTTTTTACTGAAACATTCTTAACTTACATTCTTTTTAAAATAACTATATTTAGAATGCTTAAGCAATGATCATATGATATGTTTCATTAAATATTTTCTACTAACCCTGGAATCATTTACTCATATGCAATACTTCTATAATCATACTTCATAACTTATGTAAATGATATCAATGAATTTAGTACATTTTCTAAAAAACTTCATAACAAAGAAAAAGTATTGCATAAATTTTGTTTGGATGACTAGATATGTTGTTGCATGATTCAAGCTAATGAATAACTATTATGAAGGGCCACTTAATGATAGACTAGGGAGGCATGAATTTTTTTATCTTCCCCGCATTGAGATCTTTTTATTGATATTTCTCCATTTTGCGAGTTTTTTAATTAATACTTCCCTGTTTTAGAGAGTTTCTATATTATTCAGCTTTTATCCTAGTCCATGCATCCCAATCACACTATTATTAATATATGATTCATTCATACAATTTATTAATATCACATACATCTATACTAATATTTATGCACAAAATTATTTGTTACAAATAAAAATAGAGTAAACAATATGTGATTTACATAAGAAAATTCATACTAAATAGTTATGTGCATTATAATAAACAAATTTTAGAGCATTTAGTTAAGTAAGTGATTCATTCTTATATTACATAGATTTTAAATTTTAAACAATACTTAATTATAAGAATGTAATATAAGAAAGATTAAAGGAAATATCACATCAACTTTTAATTTACAACATATGACATGAAAGAGTAAAACACTAACTAGAAAGTCATGAAGAATAAATAAGTTGAATGTGACAAATGCAACTAATACAACACGGAGTATAAGACATAATATATTAGAAAATAAATACTATATCATGTGTAAAAAAGTTTAAATGGAACAAACAACAATAAATTCAAAAACATTTTAAAATGAACTAAAGCTATAACGGTCTCTCACTTGGTGGCAATAGTCGAAAGATTTTAAAGAGTGAGTTAAATTATGCTTGAAATTAAGCTTTATTTTCTATGCACTGCCTTTAGTACTCTTGCCAGCGAGTATTCTGCTCATCGATGTGCTTATCAACTTTGAGCTTAAGCAATGCAAAAGGCTCGGTCCATGCATCTTGGGGGTTGTAATGAGATGATGGCTTCCCTTCTCTAGTAGCCTCCTCTTCTTTTGCCCTAACTGCAACCTAAGCTGGCCACCTCTTCTCATTATAAAAGACATGGAAAGAATGACCTGAGAAATTAGGAGTGTGGTCTAGTGCCTTAGGATAAGTAAGTTTGTATTTAGCATCAAGTAAGTATGAGATCATGTGTCCTAAGGATAGATTATACTTTCTTTTAGATTTAAGATTTTTGTTGATTGTGAGGTTTTGAATGTAGTGAATTAGAAGATCTATGACATTAAATTATGCAGTGTCATGTAGAAGTATGTGACAATGGAAAGAGGTGTGATGTTAATACAATTACTAGCTTTAGGAATGACATTGTGCCTAAACACATGCTGAATGACATGGGCATTCAACACAAGTCTACTAACTTAGGGTTAGTGCTAGTAAAGAAGAGATCATCTAATGGCCATGTTATGGGATGCTAAAGTTTGGCTTGCCGAACCTTATAAATATCTTGGGAGACTTGACAAGTTGAGTCAAAGGAACCCATTTACCTCCACCTTATACTCAAACATATAGATATGTTTCTTATTTTATTAATCCTTTTAATCCTAATAATTAATTTTAACTTTAAAACATTTCTCTTATTTTATTAAAATATATTATTATAAATTTAGGATGATCATAGTTCATTAAGTAAACCTAAAGTCAAACTTCAACCTAGCAAGGGTCAATTTAAATACTTCTATAAAATCATCCTGAAAGCTCATTCATATTTAGAATAGTACTTCATGGGTCTAATGGGACGTTTAGTTTCATCTAGTTTCTTATGTTAATTTGACAAATTCTTATTAAATTAATAACTTAAAAATATACTTAAATGCAAAGTCAATTGACATATAATAGACCCAAGAATTTATGGTTTTGGCCCAACCTTCATAATAAAACAAATTCATGGACACCATGGTATCCAAAGTTGTTCTAAATATTTTTTTAGTTAAACCAAGGAGATTTAACCACCTAGATGAGTCAAATAAATCATATGAGTCATAGTATTCAAATAAAACTCAAATGGGCATAAGCTCACTTTCAAGCTAAAATTAACCAATCAGATGGTTAAATATTCTTATGAAATTTTGCATGGGGTACAAGGAGAATGACTTTAATAAAATTTTAGTTTATCTTGACTATGTTTGACTAACTTATGTTGGTCAAACCATTAACTCAAAAGAGTGAATCTTAATGGGCCAATACTAGCCCATTAAGCAAAATCCCTTGGAAAACTTTGCTCGAAGTCACCAATTGAACAATTTCTTTAGCTACCCATTAGACCAAATGAGTTCAAATCCATTTTGTATTAAATTTGTGGGGATTGGTGGGTCACCTAAGCTACTCATAGGGTGGTTAATAGAGGTGATAGACTCATTTCATGGTAAGTACCCTTTGAGCCACTTGAGCTAATCTTTATCCATTATAATGAACCAACCAACAACTGGTTAATAGTAAATTGAACTCAACCATGGGTTGAGCTCTAGTTTACCAAGGCATATAAATATACCCTCAATTCAACTAATTTAATAGGTTAGACACCATCAATGAACTCAAGAAGTAAAATTGAACCACTCTAGTACCTCCTCAGGTATTCAATTAATCACTAGACCAAGTTATGGACATAGCCTGGTGTACTTTGGTCCACATTATAAATCATAGGAAGGCAAGTTAAGAAATCCCATGGACAAATTCATCTCAATCCAATGAAGCTTCCCAAATCAATTCCATGATCAATCCAATTCCCCTAGCTGAGAATTTGATTACCTCCCATTACCTTATATTTGCTCTTAGTTGACCAAACTTTTTAGGTTCTACCATGGCTGATAAGATATGGAATCAAAAACTCTTCTCCTTCTAAAGCTCCAAATGAATGAATTAGCCTGGGAGGCTTTGATGTAAGGGAATTTCAGATCAGGTCATGTTGAATAGAATTAGCGCATTTTCTCTACTTCTTAACTAGTCCCCATAATGGAGATGATTGGATTTAAGCTATTTAACTATAATGGCTCTGATTCATCATGACTCAATTATTTATTTTTTATCCTTTTATTTTTCCATTACACAATTTACTAAATATCAAGATTTAAATTTTTAGTGTAGATAATTTATTAAATACAAAACTCGGGAAAAATCATAAACTTTAACTAATAGGTTTAAATATAAATATAAAAACTAAATTATCCACCATTTAAATTGATTTAAGCACTTAGACCTTTTTAAAAATCATGAAATTTAAATTTGAGGTGTAAAATAGTGATATAAACATCCCATAAGAATGCCAAAGTAATATGAATTAAAATTAAAAATAAATAAATTTTTAAAGCCATTATTTCACTATTTAAAAATCATAAGAAAATAAATATGTAATAAAAAACATTATTAGAACAATGTTTAAAACAATACTTTAAAATATATAATTTCTAATATATAAAATCACTATCAAAATTTCTAAGATTGAGAAAATTATGAAAAATATATTGAGTATCAAAAATAACTTTCTAAGTTTATTTAAAATTTTAAATATCTTTATAACTTAAAATGAATTAACTATAAGTTTTCAAAAGAATTGACATTTTTAAATAAAATAAAGAAAGTCACTAAAAATAAATATGTTGAGAAAAGTCTTAAAAAATTAATAGAATTTCACAATAATAGCCTAAACTTATACAAATGTTTTTGTATTTTGTAATTTAAGATAAATTAGATTTGAATTGTCAAAGTAGTTTAACTATTTTTTTTTTAAAAAATAAAAAAATAGGATAAGTTTCAAAATAATTAAAGAAAACTATAAAACATCAATATGAGACTTTTCTAAAATTTTAACATTCTTATAAAATCAAAATGGGAGTTTTATGAATTTCCAAGGTTATTTAAGCTTATTACCAACAATTTAAAAAATTAAAATAAAATAAATTCTAAAAGCTTATGAATAATTCATTGAATGTCTAAAGTGATGATCTAAATATTAAAGAAAAATTTCATAAATTTTCATGATGGTTCAAATAGTGAAACCTTCTTTAACTTGAAATTATTAATTCCATGGATTAAATAGACAATAATTATCAAAATTATAGAAAAATCATAAAGAATTGAAATAATAACTAATATCTACCATAAGATAAAAAATATGATCTTTTCAAGCTATTTGACAATTAGAAATTCACTTCTATATGATAAGTTACCAAAGAATTATTGGTACTTGTCAGCATTATTAGAACTTAGATCAATTAGAACAAACTCATCAAATGTCAAAACATCCTAATAAAGCTTATGATAAACTCAATGTATCAAGCTATCTAATAACATGGCATATCTAATATCAATCAATCAAAAAGGATTCATAAGGTAAAATAATTTATGTTAATGGGTACTTAATTAGTGTGGTCTATATGTTATACATTACCCTTAAGAACAAAACTAAACTTAAAATTTTATGTTTAAATTCATAACTTACATCATTTTAAGCCATGAAAATCCTAGATTAACCAAAGCAAAAATTATTGAATACTGTGTGTGTCATAGTTCCTTATGCATGTATTTACATTAGATTGGGCATTTATCGTATGCATATACACTAGCACAATAGATTTTTGAGTATAACTGGTTTGATTTCAATCTCACTTTCTTCATGGATTTAATTATATCAATCAATTCCATGTACATCACTTCATGTACATGTAGAATAATGACCTCTTTGAGGTAGATCAACCTGATGGGGAAACACATAAACTATAATAACTATACACAATATTTTTGGGTTTGATTAATCTTTGAGCCAACCTGGTAAACAACTACATTATAGCAAACTTTATCTTCTATAACAACTTAGAAACCTTCATGTGCAGTGTTTTTGACACTCATCCAACCCTTGGGATAAGTGTTGTCATCTTATGTAAAACTTGTACTTGCACTCTTGATATCCCTCTTATTCACATTTTGATTTTTAAGAAATATTCATGAGTTGGTCATACACATTATGATGCAACTCATTCTTAGCTCGATTTGCTTTTTAGCAACCTTGTTGAATTTATCCCATGAAATTGATAAACCAATTGGATCAAGTTTCACCATGACTAGCCAATCCCTATTGGCCAATCTTACTCAATTAAATCATACACATATAAATAATTCTTTTTTTATATTCAATCATCCATTAACATTGAACAACTTCATGACTTAAGTAAACAAATATTCTTAGCTTACTCCCTTCCTTCTTAAATGGATGGCTTCCATTCACTATACCTTTTGCACCATAAACACCCTAATCTTTGTATCATTTTGTTTGGAATCTTTTGGTGTTCAAGGTGTACTTGAATATCAAGTCTTCATTCAATAAATTATTATATCAACTATCATTTATCATATTGATGCATATGCATGGTTATGAGCACTACATGTTAAATTATGGCCTATTAGAACCTAGATTTTGCTTAAGTTATGATTAAGTAATAGTTCTTATTAGATGGATAATAAGCTAATAATAAGGTTATTTAATCATGATTGATTTCTTATATGACCATTAAAAATGTTTGAATAGCCTAAAGTCTTTCACTTTGGTTTTGATAGAATAAATATAAAGTGATAAACATTAGAATGATCAAGTTACCATCTGGCTTATCTTGGTGAGTCAAGTCCATATTAAAAATGCACTGATTTCCCACACGTTATTACTATGATAGTTCGCAACACATAAGTCACTAATATAAGGAGAGTGTAGAAAGGTTTCCTTGTTTGTGCCATCCTTTAAGCTATCCAACATGAGGTTCCAAGAGTATGGCTAAAATTCTTTTACATGAATTGAGTGTGCAAATTTTATTATGTCATGTAGCTCTATCATTGTATTATTATTAGGATAGAGATTTATTTTTTATAGGTATCATATATACAACCTACTTTTCACTCTACTTTACAGGGGTCATTCATTAAATATAACAATTCTATGATGTTTACTTTATGATATAAATGTTTCATGCTGCTTCTGATGTGCTGTGATTGCTCCACTTAGATTGGGGTTTTTTATTATAATACTTTTTAAAAATTTTAAATGTAAAAATATAATATAAATTAAGTTCATGATCTAATACCTAGAGACATCTTACCTTAAAGGATGAACATGTATTCTAAAGTAGAAGAAGGACTAAACAAAAGAAAACTTTATTTATATTTTATTTCTAAGATTTTTTGAGTTCATATAAATGGGTAAGCATCAACAACACTTTGGACTTTTGTTTTACCTTGATATGTATAAGGGGGCTACCCAACTGTGCTAGTATTTTAGCCTTTATTCTTTTATAATCCTCACATCGTACTGGTTGTTTGATTACATTATTCATTTTTCTTTGTTCTTTTTCTTTGTTTATTATAATATGCTTGTTTAGAATCTATATGCTATGATATACTCCAAAGATGAAAAAAATTATATTTTCTACCAACTTTAAAAATTTTTTAAACAAGCATAAAAAAGACTATCAAAAACTTTTAAATATTTAAATTAAGGCCCTCATTGGCCAATCTTTATTATATTAAAATAACATGGCCTCTTGTATATCTCTTGGAAGAGAAGTATAATTAAGCTTATCTAGCATTATTCGCTAGTTCATGTCATAATATTTCTCTAATCTAATACTTTAAAAACTACTAAAGGACAAATAACTGTGTATTATGCATAACCACCTTAAGATAGAGCTTTAGGTAGACATGATTTTCATGGTGACTAGGAAAGTATTAGTATTCTAGGTAGCGTTTGTCTAACCTAAATAGATTCATAAGTTTGGTCTTGATAAACTTGACATATGATTAGATTATCATTTATCCCTTCTTTTTGTAAGTATGTCTTAACCTATGTAAAGATTGTAAGTCTTATGTCTTCTTAACCTCTTCAGTTAAAAGCTCCCATTTAGAATTCCCTATTTTCTTTCTTTGGTCCAAGCAATGAGGTTAACTCTAGATGATATAACTCATGGTTATTGATAGAGCAACTCTTAATTGGGTTAGGTTTACCATCTTCCAAAGCTTAATAGCTATGGGCTTAATATTTTAGAATGATGGATCCATACCATTATTTTAATCTCTCCCTTTACCCATAAACCCTTTTTAACCGATCATACTACTTACGGAGTCTTTGGTAGTTTAGTAGTAATTATGTTGCAAACACTTTTTATATCAAACCATCATCTTGCTTTGTTTTAATGATTCACCTTCTACCTTGTAGACTAACATTCGAAAGATGGATCACATTATTATGACAATTTTTGCTAAATTGCAACCCTATTTGAAAATCCTAAAATAAAAATAAAGAAAAATAATTAATGTTTATGACTTCTTTAATTATGTGTTTCTTATTAAGGTGTTAGTGAGTGTAATTAACTAGGTTAGATATATCTCCTAAGGAGAATGGGCTATCCACAACACTTTTTTCCTTTATTAACTTAGTGAAATTATTATAAATAAATATCTTAAACAAGTTTAAATAAAAACTAAAATCTAGTATAGATAACACCTTTTATCTCTTTCTTATAAGATATTTATTTATAAAATGTATCATTTAGTTAATATATTTCCTTCTCTAACATAAATCACCCCTAGAGTTCTTTCTCTTATTAGTTAGTTAGCCATTTTGGTTTACTTTGTAGAAGTTTATAGTTTTTTCCTCGACACATCATATTAATCATAAAATAATAAAAAATCAACCTAATTTTAGTACTTGATGTGTAATCCTCATGTGAATGATAGTCTACACTCACTTTTTAGATATGGTCTTGTACTCTTGTATGTTTGGTTTATAGCACGCCACATTAATAACATTATACTTAGTATGTTATAATCATAAAAAAATTTAAGCCATTGCACGTTGATTGGTAGCACATATATTTTTCAATCTGAAAGACATAACTTTATAACAATAAATGTTTATCATGGTTCTGAAAGCAATATGATGGTCATCCTTAGCATATAATTTGATCTGGTTATATCTTTTTAGGTCATCCATGAAGAAAAAAAAACATTAAGTTAGTTCTAGCTATGACAATTATTATTTCAAAGATTGGTTGAGAAAATACTTCTTTAGTGCAAGCTTTATTTAAATCTTTATTATTGATAGAAACTCAATATTTTTCCATTCTTTTTATGGATGCGGACAATACTAGGTATCCAAGTGGGTTATTGTTTCTCTTAAATAAATCCAACTTCAATTAACTTCTTTGATTCTTAAAGAATAATTTTTTTAATATCAGGTCTCATTCATCTTGGCTCTTATTTCATTTAAGAAACATTAGGATTGATAGATTACTTGTATAACACTAATTTATGAGATTACATTAGCATTTCAGAATAACTCCAAGAAAAAAATCTTGATATTTTCTTAAAACTTGAATGATCTATGATGCTAAACAACATGATGTTGACTTACTAATAAATGTAGGGTGAGGGTTGTCGTCCATACCCAAATTGATTTTGAACAACTCATCAATAGTTAAAGAAGTACAATCTCCCAATTCAAGTTGTGTCCTTTAATTATTTATTATTTGCACATCATCATTTTTTAGTATAAAAGTGCAAGAAATCAAGTCACAATTGTTGCAAGATAAATTTTTAATATGAAATTTTAAGTGTTGTATTTCTTTGTTAGGAAGCATCCTCCATAATTTTAAACATATTTTAGCATTGTGTTTATACTAATTTTAGGAAAGGATTTTCTTCTTTGATAAATTCATAGCCAAAGGTCACAAATAATAAGAAATAGAAATATCTTTTATTTTATTAGAGAAATTTGATTTACTTACAAATGACATTTCAATAGCATGGGTATCTCTAACTTAATCATGGGTCAAATCTCCCATGTTGACTTTGTAGATGGTGAACTAATCCTTAGAGTCATATGATCACTTATATAAATAATTGAATTAAATAGAGGAGTTGATTGTTTAAAATCAACACTTATATCCACTAGAGAATGGTCGGACTTATGTAGTGAAAGATGTCTACCGTAGAGCTAGCTTGAGGCAAACTTATGATTTTGCAAAGATTTGTGAGTTATATTGTTACATGGATTCTTCTAAAGGGTTTACTAAAGCCAACCCAGTGGTTTATGTTAGGTCGAGGTGTTTCATGCTTAATGAGGATATGATGTTAGGTCCTATTGACATTTTTAATGTCAAGAAATGTAATAAATCATGGCTGGGATTTATTCAAACCCTACATGATAAAATAAGATTTATATATAATATATGATAGACATCTAGATGGTGCATGGTTTCAGAGAGAAATTCCCCTTTGATTTTTCATTATCATTATATAAGGCATATACATAAGAATTTTAAAAAGGCATTAAGAGGTATCGGTGTCTCTGATGTAGAGTTAGTGTGCCAAATAAATATATTTAATATGAAGTAGTAAAGAAATGCACATTTTTAGCCAATGTATGATGGATTAGAAATATAAATTCAAAGTTCTTAGATGATTGATGAAGAGGGATGTTGTAAGTGTACCTTAATGCATAATGGTGGGTACTAATACAAAATGATAATAGTTAATGCCTCTAAACGCATTACAGTGTATTGAAATGCGTTAAAGGTTTACTAATTCATGCTTAATTTGTTCTATTTATTATAACTTAGTCGCACTTTATTTAAGAGATTAGGAAATGCAACAAAACAAGAGAGTTTAGGAGCAATTATATTGTTGTACTATAGATTGCAAATATATCACATAAGTTATGTGAATGTGATTGCCACCATGAGTATATGATGGTTAAACCAACTTGCTTACGTATTTAGGTATTACATAGCACAACATTGTAAGAAGACTTATATTGTATAGTTTCATATAATTCTAAATAAATATTCTTGGGTTAATTTTGATGCATCATAAGGAATCATATAACTCCCTCCGAACTTCAAATGTTGATTAGATTGAGTTTGCACTAGATAGTATAAAACCATATTATATGGCTCCACAATGCATAATAGTAAGATTTATGGTATTTATTTAATAGCAAGTCCTAATAGATCAACCTATCCATATAACCCATAAAACTTTAGGTAAGGTCTTCATGCTTATATGTTAGTGTAATTAAAATAGACTTAAAAAACATAATGATAAATATCTTTAAAATATTTTGATACACGTAATTGTAGGTATCACGGTAGAAGGGGATTGTCGTCACAGTAATAGTGCCAACAATATTGTCCTACTAGAGACACATCCTAGCAATGCAAGGTTACTTAAGGCTCATGTGTAACACACCCAAATTAAGTAAGTTTAAAGTTCATTTAGTTTTTTATATGTATGTATATATAAATTATAATATTATTATTAATTCTTCGCACTTTTTAGGGCATAATTTTACTTATAGTCATGAAGTGGCCAATCATATGTGCATGAATGATTCAAGGCCTAAGGATACCTAAAATGTATTACATAAAACAACTTCAATACATCAAGTTGTACCATAATCTCTTGATGGCACTTGAAGATCGGTTGTCATTGGAGACCATCATCTTCCACCTTCCAACTGAAGAGATGACTATGACATAAGAAAAAACTGAGCTGATCTTATGCTTTTACATTAATAGTCTAACTTTGATTGGGTGAAAAGTTACTAGTGAGGCCCACATAATGTGTACATGGACAACGTGTCATGGTAAGCTACTTGGGAGCCATCTAGAATCAAGAATATTGTACCATCATAAGATCATTTAGGTGTTACTTCTACTTTTTAGATGGGTCAAGCCTAGACATTGACATATCAACCACTTTGGTGACTTTGCTAGACACTCTATCATGATACATGTAGGGATATGGATAATTAGTTTTTGCATCACATTTATCCATATATTATTTTTAGACATAGTACAATTAACTTGTGTGATATGTTGGGATCTATTGTTCATGGATGATGTATCTGATTTTTGAGGTACTCTTTGGTTGGAGTAGTGTGATCAATCTATATAGGGAGCTAATAGAGGCTATAAGGCCAAGCTTTATCTATGTGGCTAAATGTCTACATTTTCTACAGCATGGATCTGGGTGAACTTACCTATCAATAGGCTAATTATTCTCTTCTCTTAACCAAATGAGATTGAAGGTAAGAGTTTAGCGTGCATGTATGATAAATAGCTTTAACATTTTTTTTATTATCATTACTTATTTATGCTAATTAATCATTTCTATAATTACATATATTGTACGAACAAAATAAAGGATATATAACCTTTTGTGGTGTAGGATTATAGGATTGAGCATGATGGCTTGCCACGAAGCTTGGTTAGTGTTAGTCTCTCTTCCAAACACCATTATAGTTAATTTTATTTATTACAATTATAACTTATGTTCATATGCATAACAAATATAGGATCCATATGGAATAGAGATCATGCTCCAAGTAGCTAAATTATGTACTATTAAATTTATAATCTAGTAAGCATGTGTTCAACTTATATGTTAGCTTTGTGTAAAGTGACATCTATTATATCATATTATGAGACAATTTGGAGTAATTTAGCTTATTGATATGCAATTGATGGAGCTAGGGTTTAATTGGGTAGATGGTAGGGGAAGGGCATATGTTATTTGGGCCGATCATCATCATGTCAACCTTAAATCATAAGATTTTAAGCATGCTCTTATTTTTCAGGCTAATGCGAATCATGGTGATGATGATAGATGGCCTAGACAACAATTACACGAATATAGTTGTGAGCTTTCTTATATTTATTGTAGACACTGATAGAACTGTTATTATACTACAGTACCAAAAAAGTGGATGCCAATATGAGAAAAATTGTCCTATATCTAATAATAAGAAGTCACACATCTCTATAATCATATTTTATGCATTATTTCTCATTGTTATAGCACCACTATTTTTTTAAAAAATATGAAGATGTATAATAGCCATTTTTGGTAGAGATGGAGATACCTCAATTTAGTATACAATTAATAAGATTGAAGGGTTATGTAGTGGTGTACATGAATATAGTAGATGAAAGGTATAGAGATGATGACAAACAACTTGATTCTATTGTATTGAGACACCCATCTAATTTTTGAGACCTAGAAAGATCCACTTATGTAGATCCAAACATAGTCACTTATCCATGTATATTAGCACCTCAAGACACACCTAGCCCAAGTGATACACCTTTTTTCACATAGTGGACACCATTGACTATTTTTAGATCAAAAGAGTGACAAGATATTCTGCACTAGCAAATATGCCACTATTTTTTACCATGATAGAAGCGTTTGTGATGCCACTGACTAGTCTTGCCTTATGCATGTCAGTACCAAATATCATAAGAGTCATAGATTGTGCCACAATCAGCCCAAGCAACTACATTAGATGTGGCTGAGAAGCATAGTGATGCAGTCAAAATGGAGAATCTTCTACATGATTGTACTTTTCAAGCTCCAGATCATTAATGCTACACATTGATTGCATACCAAGAAGGCATAGATAGAAGCATTAATTTTTTCTATTTTTTAAAAATTTTATAATTCATATATCATATTTGGATGTTCATTATATAGTATCATGTTTTATTGACAGTGTTTTATGATGTATGTCTTAGATTGATTGTATTTTTTTTTCTAATAATTCATTAATAACTTACTTTCATATATGATGTGAATCTAATGATATGGTAGAAGCAAAAAATTATTATGAAAAAAAAGAAATACACCTTTTTAAGCATAAGAAAGTGTTAGATATCTAACTTTTGGTGTTAGATATGTAAATACATAAGAATTGTGTGATATGTATGTAAATCTTCCTAAAAATAAATATTGGAGATGTTTTTGTTTTAATTTAAGAATTAGAGTTAATCTAACAATAATGCTATGCAACAAACTGCAAACTTAGTTCATAAAAAATTTAAATTGCAATAACTAATACTCTCATATTTTGAAAGACAGAAAATTGTTTTATGCACAGACCATCTTCTCTCTCTTTCTCTTTATCAGATCATCCGTTTGTCATCCAAATGCTAGGGTTCATCGTTTTGCCTCAATAGCCACAAATAAAAGTGCAAAAAATACGTGTTTAAGGATTAGTTTAAAAAAGGCAAAAAATATCACGTCTTTTATCAGTTATGATTATTCAAATTAAATCCACTAATCTAAAAATTGAATTCAAATATGAATATAATGTAATTTGATTTAACAGACTTTTGTTCATTAAAAGAAATTAGAAAATATGCCCAAGAAAAATTTTGAAAAAAAATAGCATCTAAAATTCTAAAATTTGTATAGTTAATATGTTATCAAAGAAAATGAAATAATAAACACATATAATTATAAAATGTACAAATGAATTGTAGGATAATTTAAATATATAGTCAATAGAAAGAAATTTTTTATATTAAACCATGAAACATATGATAATGAGATTAAATTGATTACAAATGTTTTTAACTAAATTTAAATTAAATTATTGACTAGGATCAAAATTAAACAGTTAATTTTGATGCATCTTATTAAGGTCAAAGTTGAATTAATACTAAGTCAATGAATTTTTAAATCAAATTAATTGAAAATAAAAATTAAACAAAATAATTCAAAAATCCCAAATGACTGCAAGAAGATGGAATCAGAAATCTCGCCATGCAGACACGATTTAGTATCTATGTATATAATTTTTTTTTACTTTTTTATTTAATTTTAATTTTTGTCTAATGTAGCCCAAAAATTTCGTCAGAGCTCATAGGCCCTTTTCAATTGGCGAGGATCACTTCTTGTGCACCTTTGGCATGACTCGACATTCAAGCATCAACTATATAAAAAAATTATTATTTGATTAAATTTATAAAAATTTTGTAGAGTAATATTAAATTAAATTAGATGAACATTAAGATTCACAAATTTATTTTAAAATAATTTATGATATAAAATTAATTTAAAATTATATTATATTGTACTCAAAATAATAATAGTAGATTTTGAACTATTATGACTGAAAATTGCTTTATTAAATAGGTTTTTAACCATTCTGACAATTTTTGCTCAATATATTACCCAAATTTATTTCGTTTAAGATTTATTGGTATTATTTATTTCATAAAATATTCGAAATTTTTAATCCAACAATATTATTATTTGGATCCAAAGCATTGCCTTCCTCTATATTTCAACATATATATATATATATATATATAGAGTACTGCATCCCTACATGACATCGAAAGCCAGAAAAAGACTCCAAAAAGTTTGACAATCATCGCTGTCGGCCATGTTACATTAACTACAGCTCTGTCGGTAACAGGTCTATTATATCAATTTATCTTAAATATAAATTTGTTGCATTAAGCATGCAAATCGATGCTTTAAGACTGGAGGCCACATAATGTGCCACAACTTGGCAAGCCCTAATTACGTCAGTTGTACAATTGAGTGTGAAATCCTGCACTCAATAAATAATAGCATGTAATCCTCCCCCAGAAAAAACAATTCCCAGTACCTTATTACACAGCTAAAACTGATAGTTCACAAAATTTCGAATAGAATATGAGATTATTGCTTTCAATTTCATAACTTTCATGAAGAAATAATTAATTTTTGGTAGTTCATAATAAATAATTTATTAAGTACCTCTCTTATTTAGTTATTAAAAAATATATTAATAAAATTATTATATATTGAAATATCACTATTATATAAAAATACAAGTAATAAATTCTAACTCTCTAGACAGCACAACTTTTGAATAATGGAATCTTTAAATATCCTCTTTTTTTTTTTTGAAAAAGTTGAGGGCCGAGCCCAATTTATTTTAAAAGAAATAACAAATGATACATACAATAATCCTCACATGGATTGAGGAGGAAAGCTAAAACTAGCAGGAGAACTCCCAGAACAAAAACATATGGATAGAAATAAACAGAAATTAAAGAAGAACTAGAGATGGCTAGACTCAGTCTCAAACATTCATCATGGAGGTGATGAAACAGACATGCTGAGGATCAAAAGGATATCAATATCGATTTGCAAGGGGGCTGCCTACTGAGGAATCCGCAACTATTATCCAAGGGAATCCAAGATAGTCAGCCTATGAAGGAACGTGATGTGGGGATTGCTCGAGAATGAGGACTCCTTGGTTGCAGGAGGGAAACTCTGAGGGCTAGCCAAGGCAAAGGTATCCCAGAGTGAGCTTGCTGCACAAAACCATCATCCTTCGACAAAACATCAATGGTTGGTTAGTGAACAAAATAAAGAGGAAGATTAAGTTAGGCTCCTCCAATGCTCCAATGTTGCAAGGACTTGAGGAGGCCAAGAAGACTTGAGTTTCCAACGTTTCAGTTTGGAGGCCACGTGACATTTGATGCTCATAACCAGCCCAAAAAGAAGTTTAGCCTCATTTCTGTGGAGCCTACGATTCCTTTCAATCCAGATTTTATAAGCCACCATTGCAGTAATGAGATAGCACAATCTTCTAATACCATTATGACCAACCCCTATGACTAAGCCCAGAACTTGAGATAAATTAGCTTGCATTAAAAAATAACTCCCATTCGACAAGAGTTCCTTTATAAGTCTCATTGAGATTGGGCATTCAAAAAAATAGATGAGAATGAGATTCAAAAGAAGCCCTGCATAGTAAATAATCAAGAATATGTCCAATGCCCCTCCTATGAAGAAGGTTTGAGGTCTCAAAGCATTCAAGGTAAGCCATCTAGTAGAAAATTGCATAATTAATAGCATACCCTTTGAACTACATCTCTCCAAACTAATCAACAGTAGGGATAAGCTCGACCTGAGCCATTTAAAGAAATTTAAAAGAGAGTCTATCAATCGCCTTCCAAGAAGCCACATCAGGCCCATGATTCACCTTCGCATCCGTGAAGAAGGCATAGCATTGTGGATATCTCTCATTAAGATTATTAGGGATCTCCCAGATTCCACTAATCAAGTTGGAATTCAGTTTGGCATCAAATGGCTTATTAAAAATAACAAAATAATCCTGACCCATTTGTTCAAACAGGGAATACCCGTTGCACCATGGATCAAAAAAGAGAGAGAGGGCATATCCATCCCCAATGTTGAAAGAGAGTTTATCCCTAATATGTTGAGCACAGTTCTTTAGTTCTCTCTATAGAGGGGATTGACGAGTTGAAGAGTTGAACCAAAAGGAACCATATTTATTATCACACCAATTGGCTAATAAAGTGGATTTGTTCAAAACTTTTCACATAAATTTTAATTTGCAAATAAGAATTAATGTCTTAACTCATGAGCACTGAACCCCCCCCTTTTCTCTTGGTAGAGTAGTCTTAGCCTAAGAGATAAGGAAAAATTTCTTTGGCTCCCCACTATGATAGGAGAAATTAACCATCATATATGATATCTTTTTAAGGGCACATTTAAGGATGGATATAGATCTTAGACAATAAGAGAGATAATTATTAAAGGAGGACATAAGGAGTTGGAGTCTACCTCCATAGGATAGGAATTTGCTCTTTCACCCAGCCAACCAGCCGAATAACTTGTTAAAGAAAGAGTTGAAGTGGATTGACTTAAGGGGGCCAGTATTCAAGAAAATGCCTGGATACTTAAAAGGGAAACTACCTAGCTTAATATTTAGCATTCTGCATAAAACATCAGCCAATCATGCATTATGGGACATGCAAATGATTGATTTCTCCCCATTGATTTCCATGCCTGAGAAAGCAGTAAGGGTATATAGGGCAAACTTCAGAGAATTTGCTATGGAAGCATCAACTTTTCCCATGACAAGTAGTCATCTACAAAGAGGAGATGTGAGACATGACAATTCCCAGAAATGAAGGGGTTATATTTGAATAAACACGCCTCCCTCTCTATAATACAAGAAAAGGAATCCATGGCAATTTTGAAGAGGAAGGGTGACAATGGGCATCCCCGCCTCATCCCTTTTGAGGAGTTAAAGTAGCCTCTAATTTCACCATTCAACATAATGGAGAAAGGAATCTCACAGATACAGGTAGCAATCCAGCAAACAAATATGAGAGGAAAGCCTTTTAGCTGTAGTCTATGGATGAGAAAATCTCTATTTATTATGTCCAAAGACTTCTTTAGGTCAAATTTTATTATAAACCTCTCCATGCTGGGGTGGGACTTGAAGTCGAAGCAGATTTCATGAGTAAGAGATATATTATCTGAGATGTCTCTTCCTTTTATAAAAGCTGATTGTGCTAAGTGAATAATAGAAGGTAAGACGCCCTTAAGACGATTGGCCAGCACCTTAGCTAGAACCTTGTAGAAGGTGCGACAAAGGGAGATGAGAAAGTAGTCCGAAAGGTTGTTTGAATACTTAACTTTGGGGATCAGAGTAAGAAGGTTGTGTTTAAACTTATTGGGAAGTTTTTAAGTTCTGAGGAAGTGGTACACCACCAAAAGAAATTGATTACCAATAGTGTCCCAACTAGAGGTAAAGAATTTGGAATTGAATCCATCAGGCCTTGGAGATTTATTTTTGTTGATGTTGTGTAGAGCCTGAGTGATTTCCAGATCAGTGATCTCAACTGACAGAGCAGAGGCCTAAAGTAGTGATATGGAATTTCCCAGGGGAATATAATGTTGAACATGAATGGATCCTCTCTTACAAATGAAAAAAAGAGGAATAATAGCTATATATTTCAGCTATAATAGAGTCAAGATCTGAGATAATGACATTTGACGTCTAAAGGCTATGAATGCGATTTGAGTTTTGTCTCTCCTTTATTGAGCTATAAAGGAATTTAAGATCATCATCTGAATGAATTATCCAGTGTATTTTTGTCCTCTATTTAGCCCATAAAATCTCCCTTTTACATGTAGCATAATATCTTTCATTAATTGCTTTGGCTTCATTGATGAGATTGGGAATGTTAGGATCCTTCTCAAGAGCACTAAAGACATTTTCCCATTTGAGCTTGAGGTAATCTAATTTAAAATTCGAAGAAGTGGAGTCCCATACCTATCTTCTAAGGATAGATCTGGTGTGGTGGAGCTTCTTTGAGAGCAAAAAGAAAGGATCTCTTGGGAAGAAATAATTATAGGCCTATTTAACCACATCTGAATAGTTTCCAAAGGTTGTCCAACGATTTTTGGGCATAAATCTTGAAGGGACCGAATTATTCTGATGAGGGAATGTGATTATGGCAGAATAATCAGAAGATAGCAGGGGCTCCAGTTTATAAAAAGAAGAGAGAAACTAATCCATCTAGTGTGTGTTGTTAAGTACCCTGTCTATTTTTGTTTGGATCAAATTCTCAACTTGTTGATTAAACCAAGTATAATAGAGGCCAGTGCTTGAAAGATTGAGTAGTTCACAATTTTGAACATAGTCTCAAAAATCCACTAATTTGCTTGGTGGAATGGGATTGCCTCCAAGTTTCTCGGTACTGAAGAGAATGCTGTTAAAATCCCCCATGATAACCCAGGGTGAAGTCATAGAGGAAGCAATGCTATGCAAGGACAGCCATAGAGAGCCTCTATCTTGTGCATTATTATAACCATAGACACAAGTCAGAAAAAAGAAGCAAGAGTTATTATTTACAACTTTACCATGGATAACCTGGTCAGTGATCAAGATAGCATTAAAGGTGATAAGAGAGGAATTCCATTTAATCTATATCCTACCTCCATAATGGAGGTCAAAATTGTTGACGCTTCCTTCCGATTGAAAGAGCTTAAGCCTATTGACCAATGTAGGATCATTGAGAGAGGACAAGGATAGCTTTATTTCTAAGAGACAGAGCATCTCAATATTAAAATACTAAATTAATCTTGAGTAATCTTTAATTCTACCCTCAATAAGAAGGCAATGGAAGTTCCAACTATCCAAGACCAGGAAATTCATGTAGTATACAAGTAGAAGTGAAGATGGATGAAGGATAGGTACAAAGAGGGCCTACATGCCCTTCTTTTTATTCATGGTCTTTTGCCCATTGGCATGGGTAGTGGAGGAGTTGGTAGAGTCCAACTCTTATGATCCCTTGCTAGGAGTATTAGAGAGATTATCATAGGACTTGTTTGGCTATGAACAGGTTAGGGTTTGCATCGCTGAGCGTGTAATCACTCCTTGAGAATGAGGAGTAAATATGATCAATTTGAGGGGCTGCATCTTCTGAAGAAGCTTCAATGAGGTTTTGAGGTTCCTCTTGGGGAAGGGAATGTGCCGAAAGTTGGTTTAGGTCATTAATAGTATGGTGGGAGATTGTAGCCTCTTGTTCTAATGAATCAGAGGGGTGCGTAGAAGGAATTTCTCTAGTAGGAGAAGCAGTAGCAGGGGTAGCTATTTATGCATGAATTCAGGTCTGGGGAATGTGAGGGGATCGACTGCGGGTTTGACCTCTAAGAGATGGCTTCTTCATAGGGTTGGAAGGGAAAGAGGAATCATTGTGGGAGAAAGAGGAGCATCTATGACATGCTTTGTGCCTCCAATCATATAAGATTGCTTACTGGAAAGAATATTGAGGTTGATAGACATAGAGTCAGGTAAGGTGAAGAAGGATTTACCTGAACGCAGACTAGAGCAAAGGTGATCTCAGAATTAGTGGTTGTGAGGTTGTCAATTGTTAGTGAAATTCCAACTTTGCTTGCGACTTTAGAAAAGCCAGCTTCATTCTAGCAGCCAAGGGGAAAATTTGGAAGTTTGATCTAGAGAGGAATTTCAGAGAAATTCTTTTTTGAAGGTCTGAAGTCTCAGGACCATTTTTTAAAAATGAAGAGCCTCTCATTAAGGAAACATGGGCTGTAATCCCAAACTAATTCATAGTCCTCCTGGTAAGAAAACTTGAAAAGGAAGAAATCCCCCTCCAAGGTCAAAAGATCAAGGCTTCCTTTGAATTTCCACTTTTTTTAATAGCAGCAGGAAGGGATCCATAGAAGGGCCACTTCCCTATGGCATGGCCAACCAAGGAGAGACACCATTCCTTTCTGGCCATCCTTTAGCTTATCCCTAGAGAAGTTAACCTCATTCGAATCAGTAGGAATAAATGAAAGAGATACGGATTGGGGCTGGTGGGAATTAGAAGAAAAAGCTGAATTTGAGTTCATGATAGAGGGTTAGGTTAGAACCAAGAGAAGAAGGTCGAGGCAGAGTCGCCTTGTGCTATAGACAAGGGATAAGAGGAGAAGGAAGAAAATACCAAAGGGAAACCAGAAGCCCGAACCAAACATAGCGGAGGAGATGCCTCCAAGGGAACCAAGGAGGACCACCAGAGAAGCATGCTCTAGCTTACCACAGTCCTAATATTTTGTCACTATTTTAGAAATCTTCATTCCTTTTTTCTCATTGCTTTATAGTTTTGATGATCTTAGAACTCTTGTGATTAACTTGTAGTAAACATTATAGCCAAAATCATTACATTTTGAGGTTAGTGATATCATATTTTTTTAATCATTTATTTTTAAATATATTTTGTATAGGTTATGATAGCAAAGCTACTAAAAGCAACCCTATAATTTAAAAAGCCAAATAGATATGATCTTAACATTACACTAATCATGTTCAAATAATATTAAATTCATATTTAAATTTTCTTTAAATTCTTTCAATAATTTTTTTTCAAATCACATTCAAATAAATTCGAATTTAATTTGAATAATTTTCAAATATGATTAATGTATGTGTCAAGCATGATTTTAAGATGATTCTCTTATTTTTTGTGCTAATTATCCTGTATAAAAAGTTTATTCATTATAGTAAGTTTGTTATGTATATAGATGTTTTCTTTGATCATGATTATAAAGGGGCATTAGTTGATCGGTTCAAATATAGAGCTAAAGATGTGAAAAATAAAATTGTTATGTAGTTTGATACTTTAAATCATTTCATAAATATTGAGAAAGTTTGGTTATAATGGAAAAGTGTGTATAAATATAGATGATGTAAACATCTAATGGATCAAGTAAATAAAGCTAAAAATTCAATTATAAGAGCCTATGTAAGAGAATAATAATGTGCCCAAATAAGTGAAAAATTAAGGCCCACTATAAAAGCCAAATTAAAATAATTAAATTTTATTATTTAAATTTAATATTAAGAATCTAGAAGATAAATTTTTTTAATTTGAGAATATGTATAAGCTAACTATTGCTAAACTAATTGAAGATAAAATGAATAGATGAGGCAATTAACACCTTCTATAGTGGCCACCCACCCATTTTTCCTTGAAGATTTGTATATTATTTTTTTCATAATGATAATTATAATTTGAATAAATAGGGCTAGTATGTATTAGAATTTTAAGCTTTGAAATATTTTATTTAAGAATTTTTTTCTCTTCTTATTTTTTTCTTGTGCCCTAACTTAACCTTGGTGCGATAGATTGTTTATCTTATAATTGCACCCTAAGTAATGAGTTAAAATATTTGGTGTAATTAGCATATATTGTGTATGTCAAAATAATATTATTTTATAATTTAGTTTCATAATTTTAATATTTTTTTTACAAAAAAATCCCTACTAGAGAAATAAATGAAATGCAAAAAATTAAAAGTAGTGTTGTGACATTAGCTCTTATAATGTTATGACTCTAATTTTAAAAAAATTGAAGTTAAAGAATAGAGAAAATAGTCTTATAGTGTCAGACCTAACTCTATGGCCCAATAAACTGACATAGTGGTGCAAGAACTAGTGATTTGAAGTTATAAATCACAGAGTGTTGAGCCTGTGTGCTACATACTAGGCCCAAGGTGCTACAACTCAATAGATTTAATTTAACAAGCACTTTTGAAGAAATTTTGAAGGGATGAGTCATTTGATAGAGACGAATAGTGTGGTAGTATGTAAATATGTTTATGTTGCATTTCTAGTGCATTTTTCATGTTATATTTTATATGAACGTGTTTTGAGTGAGAGTGCATGAGTGTGGAGTGTGCGAAGGTGGGTGTAGACTATGTGAAGGAGATTACGTTCAACATATCAAGTAGAATGAGATAACAACTCTAGTGGAGAAATTTCTTAGTGCACTCTTTTCTTTACCTTTATATTTTTCTAGTAATTCCTACACATATTAATGTATTTTATTTGTGTTTTATTTCCAAAAATGCTAAACTGGGCTTCTGAATTGAAAATTTATGGTGAATATATGTCTTCCTTTCGAATCTTTGTGTTAATATTAGAATAATTTTTATGATTTTATTAATTTATTATTTTAGTTTTCTGATACTTACTTTAGTTATGAACTTATCACTCATAATCTTAAAATCTAGTGTGATTTGTAGGTATCAGAAGAGACATAGAAGAACAACTAAAGAAAAGTAAATAAGTCACTCAAATATACATACATATGATATTTATGTTGATTCCATGAGCCCCAAGATTTAATTATTTAATTTTGATGATAACAAACATGTGAATGGATGACGTTAATTGCTCATTTCAATTATTTCAAGAAATTTACCAAACTCAGGTTATTCAATTAGCTTGGAAAAAATAAATCAATTTGGACTTAGCAGCTCAAGAAGTTCCATAGGAATAGCATAATATGACAAAAAGCTCACAGAAATGAGAGAAAATTGCTAAAATAGTTTTATCTCATTTATTTTTATATTTAAAATATTTTTAATAAATTTAACATACATTATTTTTCAATTTTTATGAAATAATCATTTCGGGTAATTTGATCACATGAATTAAATGTATGCCTTGTCCATTGAGCTAAAATTGAGTTTAATTTATTTATTACTTCATTAATTAATTTCTATGCTTGAATTAATTTTTATCCACTTATTTTAGCATGTGAGATGGTTTATTTTTTTAATTATCTAAATTTTCCATTTTCTCTTTATTGTTATTCTATTTCTCTTTTATATTAATAATTTCATTTGATTTTCATAATTCTTCAAAATTTAGAAAATTTTTAATTATTTTAGCAAGAGAGATTTTCATTTTTTTTATTCAAAATATTACTGTTATATTTTTCTTATTTAGTATTTTAAAATTTAAATTCATTTTAATATTGTTTTAAAGAAAATTTCAAATGCATATTTAAAACTCATAATAAATTTTAAATTGTCTTAAGCTCATTTTAGTAAATATTAATATTCATTTTAGAAATTGTTTGGCCAACCCCCTATTCATTTTAATTAATCAAATTTAAGTTTATATTAATTAATTTGAACTTTTTCTAATTTAAATTCAAATGGCCATGGATTTAATGCACTTTCCTCATTTTATATCTTTATTTCTGTCAATATTTCACGTGCCCCTTTAATGCTTTTTTATTTAAATTTTTATCTTGTTGAAATTTTAAATTTATTTTTTATTAAACTCTCTTGACTCTTGATTAATGAACTTACATTAATTGAAAATTGATTTTTATTAGGAAAGCCATGGTTGTCACTTCTTTAAGGCTTATTTATGTTATTTTATTTGTTTTAATTTCAAATGCTTTCCTTAATCTCTTCTTAATTGATTAATTAATTAAATCCATCTAATATCATACATTTACTCTTGATTGACTTTCATTTTAGCAAGTCATGGTTGCCTCATACTCTTTGGAATTATTTATTTAATTTTCCAAATTAACTCAAGTCTTTTCTTTATTTGAACTCTTTGTTAATTAAGAGATGTTTATTTAACATTTATTCCTCTTCCCTCCATATGTTTGGTAGGCCACTTATTGTTTGAATTTGATTTAATTTAAAGATAATTTTTTTGTGTTTTTTATTTTCCTATGATTTTGTTGACCCAATCATAACTTATTTTCTATTTCATGTGTGACTTTCGAGACTTGAATTCCTCTTGGAAAAAATAGCTCTTGGCCGACCCTTTGCAAAATATTCTTAGTGTGCTATCTTTGATTTAAGTGATCAAGCCCTCTTCTTCCTTCATCTCATCTTCAAGCATACTGAAGGAGTGACTTCTTCTTTCTTCTTCATAAAAGTTTGAAGGTTAAGAAAACACTCATTTGTTTCTTGTGCTTACGCTTTCACTCATACAAGAGACTTGAGTTAGATTACCTGAATTTATTTTAATTCATTGTGTTTCTTGATTTTGATGGTTTATTTTGATTGAAATGGATTTGTTATAATATTACTAAAGCATTTTCTAAAGTTCATTTTAATTCATCTTTCAAGTGATTTGAATATTGTATATCATAATAGATTTGTGTTTTGATTTGTGAGATCACATCTTTAAAGATTTTATACTTGTTACTTTTCATAGATTTTCATGATTATAAATCAATAATTTGTTAAGAGGTTATGACACCTAAGAGGGGGAGGGATGAATTTGTATTTAAAAAAATTTCAAGTTAAAACTTTATTTTAAGCCTTTTGAAAAAGTTAGTTGTAAATTATGATAATAAAATTAGAGAACAATAAAGAGAAAAGGCACAAAGATTTTTTATTCCGTTCAATAGATCCCAAAAATGGCCTATGTCCATGCCTAGCTACCCACAGTAGGAATTCACTAAATCAATAATTTCATAAAGAATCTTCTGTGCTCTCCTACATTATACGAGTATAACTCCTAATACCACACTTTCCTACCCAAAAAAATACAACCCCCAACAAAATATATTTATACATCGGGCAAGTACAACCCCAACAATGTACTTTTCTATACTGGGCAAGTATAACCCCGAATCATAAACTACGTGAAAAAGAGAATATAAGGAATAATATATAACTCTTAAATTTTAAAATAATTTATCTCACAATCTCAATTAAGTAATAATAAGATAAACGAAAGATAACTTACAATATATTTCTATTCTTTTTAATTTTAAATATGTAATGATATGAATTTAAAATAACTTGATGCAAGGTACTGAAAACAAATTTAACCTTTAAAAAATACTGGCATAAACTAAAACATCAAATCTTTGAAAATGTGATCTTACAAATGTAATTGTAGCTATCCAAAGTTTCTTTAAAAGGGATGATATGCATAAATTCTTCATAACATCTACTATATCACATTTTCCCAAAGGGAATTGTAAGAACAACTAGGAAAGCTTTAGGCCAATCAACCTCACTTCCATGATTGATAGAGTTATTAGTAAAGTGATAGCTAATCATTTGCAACCACATCTTACCCACTTAATTTTAAATATCAATCTGTATTTATCAAATGAAGGTATATAACTGACTTTAAGCTAAGGGATTTTAACCAAAATTTTGTTATATGATTGAAATATTGTAGCAAAATAATTTTCATTCTATTGTTATGAATGGTGAGTATTAGGGGTGTAAGTGAGCCGAACCAACTCGTGAGCAGACTCAAACTCGACTCATTATCGAACTCAAGAGTTGGGCTTATCAAGTTTTGAGCTCGTGCTCGAGCAGCGATTCAAACTCATATATTATTTGAGCGTGAGTTTGAGTTTTCCCTGGCTCGACTTGAAAGCTTAACAGTCTACTCATTTAGGATTTATACGCACTTTCATTTTTGCCCATACCAATTCCTGTCTCCAGTCTCCTTGACTTCTCCCTGTCTCCTCGACTTCTCGACTCCCTGTTCGGTTCGGTGTTAAGCCCTAAAATGGGAAGTGGATGTGCAACGGGCTGCAGCTTTTCCTCTCCATTGTTCTTGGCATTCTTGCACTGCAGCCATCCTCCAAAAACTGGAAAAAGTGATTCCCGATAGCTGAACTCCTCCTTTCTTCTTCGTGCTCTACTTGGATTGTCCGACTCTCCACTGATGCACCGCCGATAGAGGAAATCTTGCCACCTACGCGCCACTGATAGAGTCTGGAATCTTGATAACCAAACTTTGGTTGTTCAGTTTGGTATCTTTGGCTTATTCTTTATTTCTTCCTTGCATAAATGATTGGTAATATTATGTTTTCTCTTTATGATAAATCAGATTGGTATGAATCGTATGATTGCATGGATTTGGTTTGGACTTTAGAGTTTTCAATTGTTAATTATTGCATGTTGGCTATTGGTATGATGTTCACTTTTAGCAGCAACGGTATTTGGTTCTGTTTAGGGTTAAACTCTAAACTGAATCGGTTTGGTAACTTTGTCTCTGATTGAAATTCTCTTTTATGTGTTAAGTTGATTTTGCCGATAAAGGGATTTTTACCTATGAAACTGTGAAATTGAGGGCAAGTGGTTTTATGCATTTCATATTATATATGCATTGGTTGATTAAATTTTGAAATCATTCCTGATTGCATCTATTCAATTCTAAGTTTCTGGAGGACGGCTGAAGTAATATTATATATGCATTGGTTGATTAAATTTTGAAATCTTTCCTGATTGCATCAAAGCCAAAGAGATAAGGAAAACTTGATTTTATTGTTGAAGTAATGTGCTTATATTTTAATTGTGGTGATCTGGGGGATGATGGAGGGTTGGAAGCTTATATGGGTTAATTTCATATTGTTTACCCTTTTTTTTCAGTTGTAATAGCTATGGCCTATGGGCAATGCCTTTTAGACCGGGTATTGAGCTGTTGCTTTTATTACACCCCTAATGGGCATTGATACTTAACATTGCCAAATTTAGTTGCTTAACCTATCTTATTGAATAGGTTTTTTTTACTATTATTGGCTCATTGCTGATTGTTGTGTGATGTATGATGATGTTAAGGGATTGTGTGATGTATGAAGATGTGAAAGGATTACATTATGTTTAGGGTTGTTATGTTTGCATTGACCCCTTTGATAGAGCTTAGCCCTTAAGCTGATTTCAATGCAACACTAGCATATTAAGCTTATTTAATTTGTCCTTCAGGATTTCAAGTTATTCAAAGCAAGACCACAAGTTTTTAGATTTTTTTTTTAACTCTCTTTTTGAAAGTAGACTTGAAACTTTTTTAATTCTCCTATTTAGGATATGGCAATATGGCATACCGCCTATTCAATCGACTATTGAAAATGTGTTATTGTTGAAGGAAAAGTGCCAAATTAAAACTTTGAGTGATGCTTCCTTTATTTATGATTAATATTTCATGAACTATTTTCCATGCACAAAATTTTTTGAAGTTAAGCCTGTCTTAAGCAAATTATTCTTACTTTTCCCATGGAATCTGATGTAATGTTTATGGTGATTGGTGACCATATGCATCGTGCATTTCGAATGTTTTGAATGTCCTTGAAAAAAGTGGAATAATTAATATTAATATGTAAAGACTGTTGCTCTTTTGATGTGAAAACTTGGGTTTGGGATTTACAAATATGTTTTACACTCCTACTATGTTTCCAATTTTTCTTGCATGAATTTCCTGTGGTTTGTTGGTGAAGGTATGAGTATTCAAATATGATTATACTTGATATTTTTTATGGTTATATTTCATTCATATTGGCTTTCATTGATTCAAGAGAGCATAATTTTCAATCATTTATTGAAGGGTATGTGATTTGTTGAAGGTTTTTTATGTTATTACTACAATTTTTTGTGTGATTATATTTTCCCTATCTTGGTTTTCTAAATATTTTCTTTAGGGGAGATGCTAATTTTATTTTACTTTTATGAAATATTTTGGTTTCAATGGAAAGAGTTACTTAAGTTAATGTTAATGACTCTACTAATGTTGGGAATGAAAATTTTGAGGAGCATACTCAATTTCATTTGGATGACGGATAAAATCTTATTAGTATTACTGACTTTGAGATTATAGATGAGCACTGTGATGATGATAATGATAATAAGAATGATGGTGATGGGGAGAATGTTAATAATGCTAATGAAGAGATTGATGTTGAAAATGAAAATGAAAATGTATTAGGAATAAAGAAAAGAAAGAAGACATTAAAGATTTGGGAAGAGTTCAAAGAAGTAATTCTTTCAGATGGTTAGAGGAAGGGGGAATGTATGCATTGCAAGAAAAAGCTTGCTCTAGGAAATACAGGTGCTGCCACCCAATTTAACAGACATCTAGAGCATTGTGTTGCTAGACTGATAATGAAAGTGGTAGGCTCCAACCAGTTGAAGATGGTGGTGCTTTAACTACATTAAGATATGATAATGAGAAAGTTGGAGAGATGCTTGCACTTTATATTTTGATCAATGAGAAGCATTTTTCAATTATTGAGGAATTTGGGTTTAATCTTGTTTTAAAGTCGATGTCTCCTTATTTCATGAGGTATTTTAGAGCTACAGCACGAAATAATGTTATGTTGGTGTATGAAAAAGAAAAAAAAGCTTAAAAATTCATTGAAAAATATAAATAGAATTAGCTTTACCACAAACATATGGAAGTTAAAAAATCAGAGGATATCTTACATGGTTGTGACAGCACATTGTGTTAATTCTTATTAGAGTTTACAAAAATGTGTTTTAAGTTTTTTGCATTTAGCTCCACACACTACAACTAAAATTGTGGATATATTCTATAAGGCACTTTCTGATTGGGGTCTTTAAAATAAAGTTTTTTATCATATCAATTGATAATGTAGCTAATAATGACAGGACCATTAAGTTACTGAAGGATAGTTTTAGAATAAAAAAGAAATTATTTTTTGGTGGGCAATTGTTTCATGTACGTTGTTGTGCTCTTATTCTAAATTTAATGGTGAAAGATGGGATAAAAAACATTGAATATGTTGTTGATAAAATCAGAGATTCAGTTTATTTTATTAATGCATCAGAAGGAAGATTACTAAAATTTACTGATATTGTGCAACAAATACAATTATCTTCTAGAAAACTTGTGATGGATTGTCCGACTCATTGGAACTCTACTTACTCTATGTTGATAGTTGCATTGAAATTAAAAGAAGCTTTCTTTTCTTATGGTGAAAGAGAAGTTGCATATATTAATTGTCCTACAAATGAAGAATGGGAGAAAATTGAAAAAGTTTTTGATGTATTGGGCTTTTTTAATGAAGCTACTAATATTATCTCTAACAGTGAGTACCCTACAGCCAATTTATTCCTCTCTTAAATCTATACTATTAAAAAAAGTTTTAGATGAGGGTTCACTTTTGACTGATTTTTTCATTATGGAAATGACTAAAAAAATAAAAGAAAAGTTTGACAAAAATTGGGGTGAATGTAACCTACTTATGGCCTTTGGTGTTATTATGGATCCAAGAATGAAATTAATGGTGATTGAGTTTGCATATTCTAAGATTTATGTAGGAGATGAATACATGAGAAATGTGGCATTTATACGCAATTCATTGTATAAATTATTTGAAGAATATGCAGTTTATTTTGAACCTGAAGGTGATAGTGGCAACTTGGGGGTTGGGACGTCCAGAAGGATTAGTGGAGATTATGTTAATTTGGCTTCTCAAGCAACTGATAGAAAAAATTTAGTGGATGGCATGATTTTACTATTTATGTTACAGCAAAAGCAAGTAAAAGACCAACAAAATCTGATTTGGATAAATACTTAGATGATGGTTTAGAGATTTGTGCTGAAGGTAAAAGTTTTGATGTCATTGGATGGTGGAAAAGCAATCAGACAAAATATCGTATACTATCTAGAATGGCTGTTGACATATTATCTATACCGATAACCACTGTAGCTTTAGAGTCAACATTTAGTGCTGGTGAAAGAATTGTGGATACCTACTGATCAAATCTTGGTGTGGAAACTGTTCAAGCACTTATATGTGGTTCAAATTAAGTTTGTTGTCATTATGGCTTAAAGGGTAGAGTAAAGGTAATATGTTTTATATACATATTTATTTATTTTTACTCCTGCCATTTAACTAAATTCTATCATGTAATATTATTATTTTTATTTGTAGGAAGAAGAAGAGGATGAAGAGATGGAGATTCCTCTTCCCATCACTTGAAGGACTATTGAAAGGAGAATATGAATTATTTATTGATTTAATTTATTCAAAGAAACTTTACGTTGAAACCATCTCTTTTGGTGTTTTCATATATTTTTTTCTTTGGAAGTTTGGGCTAGCTTTGTTGGCATCCCTTTTGGTTTTATATTTTGTTGTTGTTGTGTGGCTTTATTTTGGTGTTATCCTCTTATGTTGTTTTCCTCTTTTCTTTAACTGCTATCTTCTTTGCCTTTTTTGTGGTTGCTGTTCCGGCCTGGTTCTACTTACATTCTTGATTATTGTTGGAAGAGGGATTATGTCTTTATGATATTTATGCCTTTGGTTGGCTATGTGGTTTTGTTGCCAACTGTTAATATAACACTTCTTGTAGTGTGGTTCTATTTTGGTGTTTTCCTCTTTCGCTGTTTTCTTCTTTTCTTTGACTACTGCCTTCTTTGCCCTTATTTCTGTGGTCGCTATTTTGGCCTGGTTCTACTTACATCCTTGATTGTTGCTGGAAGAGGATTTATGATATTTGGGCTTTTAGTTGGCTATGTGATTTGTTGCCAATTGTTATTATAATTTCTGGTGGCTAGAATTGGAGCTCTAAAAGCAATTATTATTTTACTTAATAACTTATTTGAGGACCCAAGGTAAGTTGGTTATGATGGCTTTGATGTTTTCTACTCTCATCTCTTAGGCTGGTAGCACTATGTGTGATTGCAACCCTTCAATTGAACTTAGTTATGTGAATTGTGAAGTATTTTTTTGTTGCAATTTTGGTGTGGTGCATTGAAATTTTCTACTTTATGGAGGTAACTTGGTTGCTGCTCCTATTGGAATTGAAGCTTTCCTGATTGCTTTTGGAGGAGAGACTGTCTATTATTATTGTTGGTTGGTTGGGTGGTTTTGTTGGCCAGTTGTACATGATGTTTTCTTGGCAATTTGATTGGCTAGGTGGCTGTGTTTATTTTCCAAATTATGGATGGAGGAGAGTCTATACTCTGTCGATCCTGTAACTGTTTGATGTCCTAATTGTTGTTGGAGGGGGATTTATCTGTTTTGGCCTTCAGTTGGCTAGGTGAACTCTTCTATTGAAGTTTGGATGCTCACATATTTTGTTGCTCCATGAGATGAATTTGGGTTGACTGAGCCTGAGCCTTTTCTGAAACTTTTATTTGTTTGGCCTTCGGTTGGCTATATATATATATATATATATATATATATATATATATATATATATATATATATATATTGATTCATTGGCTATGTGGCTTTATACTATACCTATCTAAAATGGTTGGTCAGTGGCTTGGTGCAGTGACTACAGTCTACTTGTTCTCTTGTATTTACATTTTGCAAACTAAAATAGTTTGTTGTTCTTGGGTTGGCTGGTTAGTTGTCGATGTTGTACTATTCCATCTTGTTCTGCTGATTGTAGTCCATATTTTTTCTTAGGCCTTTTTGGCCTTTTATGTTTCTCTGGTTCTCCTCCATTTATGTTTGGCTATTGTCTTTTATGCTTTTTTTTACTTTGGTTCTTGACTATTGCTGGTTCAGTTACTTTCCCTGTTGTTGCTTGAGGAGGGATAGTATTTGGCCTCCTCTGGTTATTATGTCATACTTGGCTACTTGACTTTGTTGGCAACTATTTATATTAAATTTTGGTGGCAGGAATAGGAGCTTTGTAGACAAGTGTTCCTTGGATGAATGCCATATTCGAGGACCTGAGGTAAGTTGGTTGTGATGGCTTTGATGTTTTCTCCATCCTCTCTTTGGCTGGTAGCACTATATGTGATTGTAACCCTCCTATTGAAGTTTGGATGCTCACATATTTTGTTGGTCCTTTAGATGATTTTGGGTTGGTTGAGCCTGAGCCTGAGAATTCTCTACAACTTCCCCTAATTTGCTCTTTACTTGTAACTTTTTCGGTATGAATTTACTGCTCTTAACAACTCATGTTATTGTATTATGATGATGTGATTGTTTAGGCCTTAAGCTCAGCCTTGGGTGGTGGTATTAGATGAGGTCCTGAGGATGCTTCAAGAAGGAAATGGCTTTCGATATTGTAGTTTTTATCAGATCTATCATCTATTACTCTTTCCTGTTGAAAATACATTTTTTTTGTTTGCTTATTTTCTATATAAAACATAGTGTTGCTAGAATTTTAGTTTATTATGATGTAATGATTTACTATTCAATAACAAATTACAACTTTTCTTATTTTCTGTGTAATATTAGAAGGCAGTTGCATTGAAATTAGAAAGTTGTATGATATTATCAAAGTAAATTTATATGAGCCTTATGAAGTGTTTATTGTGCTATGATTTCTATAATACTATATTGATCAAGTAAAAATTGATATTTTTATTATTTTTTGTGTAATATTAATCTATATTTAATTGTTTACATGCAATGATCAAGGAAATGATATGTTATCTACATATAAAAGTAATTGCAAACATGCAATGACATATAACTTGTTTAACATTATATTTAAATTTATGTTATTTACATGCTATCTGCAAATGTAATAATAGAATTAGTTTTTTAATTATAGAAATGTGAGTGCAATGCAGTCCAATGTCCATTGACCCCTACGCCACAATTTTAGTTTGCATATTCTAAAATTTATGCAATCCATTGACTCATATGCCCACAACCCCTCGCAATGACATAAAATTAGTTTTAAAATATCATAATTAACAATATAAGAAAAAAATTAAAAAAATATGACTTTTATACTCGAGCTTTAAAATCGAGCTCGAGCTTTTTACAGTCGAGCTCGAGCAAAAAAAAATGAACTCGAGCCTAAAAAATGAGTTCGAGCTTCATTTTTTTTCTAACGAGCCGAGCTCAAGCTAAGTAAACGAGCCCGAATCGAGCTCGAGCTCTAGTTAAATTAAATAAACTTAGCTCGATTAAGTAAAAGCTCAACTCGACTTGACTCGATTACACCCCTAGTGAGTATGGTGGTATTTTCAAATCTTTTAAGGATACTAATTAAGAAAGGTGATCCACTCTCCCCTGTATTATTTATTTTTCTAGTGGACTATTTCTACATATTAATAAACAAGATGCAAGTTAGGCACAAACTTACTTATCTCAACTAGAAGTAAACAAACTCTTAATCTCCTATTTGGCCTTCAACAATGACTTAATTATATTTTGTAATTTTAGAAAATAATCATTTAATCAAGTAATGAAGATAATCAAGCATTTTGAATTTATGTCTAGCAATAGTCTTAACACATCCAAGTGCTAGTTTCTCAGTGGGAAGGCCTGCAATCAAAATATATATATATAAGCAGCAAACAAATAACTAGATTTTCCAAACAAATATTTGGGAGTGAAATAACCAAGGGAAGATTAACTCAAGATTATTTGATGATAATTTATTTAAGGTGCAACAACATATAAATTCTTGCAAAAAAATGCATCTTATTTTTTGGTGGGAGAGTAGCCTTAGTTCACAGTATGTTGAATTTCATCCTTCTTTACATATTACAAGTCTCAAAGAATATTTGAAGGCATGTTTATCAAATTTAATTGGAATACAAATGGAAACTCTATTCATTGAGCGAGTTGGAAAATGCTTTGTAAACTAAAATAGAAGGTGGCTTGGGATTTAGATCACAACATGTGGAAAAAATGTATGACACTATGTAGATTTCAGGAATTTCTTATTTTGGTAATCAAATATGTCAAAAAAGAATAGCATATCATCTTAAGAGATAAAAATATCACCTTGCAATGGATTTGATTCCTTAATAAAAGACCCATAAAATAGATGGGTCTACGATATTCTAGAGATTCTTCCCTTGAACTATATCATGAAATAGAATAGGGTTTGTTTTATTGCATGGTTCTTAGTTTCCTATAAGGGCAACCTCCTCCTATAGTTAATTACATCTTAAGAAAGAGAGACATTTTTTTAAAAACAATTCTTTATTAAAAGAATTGATTTTTACCTTTATATAGATTTCAATGCTTATCTTAAAAGGATGGTTAATCTGAAAATTCAAAAAGGGATCACTTCAAGGAGGAACTGTTATTTTCAAAACCCAATAAGGAAGAAAATGCTTTTGGATATTGAGAAGCCCAGTGAGCATTTCACCTATCCTACTGTTGAACTTTATATTATTAAAATTAAAACTATTGAGATTTTGAGTTGATATTTTATTAAAAATTTAGGACTTAGATTCTGATGACACAAAACTGTAGAAATGCTTAAGTATTGAAGATTTATTCTCGTATCAAATGAGATGCTTCAAAATTTACTTCTAAAAGTTCATTTAACATAAGTTAGAAGCTCGATTTAGTCTAATCTTTAGGAATTATGGGTCTTCATCTCACTTGAGAATGAAAACATATCACTAACTCTTCTGGACTTACTTCCCAGCTAAGATGGGTTACCAAATAACACCACCTGAGAAATTTTAAACCCATGATTATAGTTTTATGTTATGCAAGATGGCTAAGTTGTTGTAAAGTAAAGAAGTTAAGAGCCTGAGCTTACTCCTTAACTCTATGATAATAACTAGTAAATTATGCACCTAACTAATGCAGATTTTAAAATTTGTTTATGTGTTTTAAATCATAATTTCATTTAAGGCTTTAGGTATGCAAGTCATGATTAAAATGAGATGCAGTTAGAAAAGGTCATCAGCTAAATCAATAAAAATGGCGTACTTCTCTAAGAAGGGTGGTCATCCTCATAGGTTAGACACTCCATTATGTGTAATTCAAGAAGTACAATAAAATATACTCGCATGGTTTAGAAAATCTAGTTATTTCTAGTTGCTTTTAGTTATTTATGCCTAAGGCTTTAATTGAATGAGGTTAGGATTTACTTACTTTTATGTTTAAGTTATTTTATTTTAATGGGATAGAAAAATTTAAATTTTTAAGAGCATAACATATACAACAATCACAAAAAGAAACATATGAAAAGCATGCAATTCTGTTGTGCACTCCAAAATAAATCAAACTAAATTTAATTAAATAAATAGGCTAGTGTGGCCAGGTATCACTGTTTACCTAGGAAGAAAAGAAAAAATGGGCAACTGAGCTCTACCACTATATAACTTAGCCTAGTACTTAAGTCTTGATCTATTAGTTTTCATTTAGGATTTCCACCTTTTTTAGAGACCTCGTCAAGCTTCATAGGGTACCACCAATAGGTACAGTCAGCTTTTACTATTCCCAAACTTTATAGATCCTAATCAAATTTTTAACTCAAATTACATTTAAAAAATTCAAAATAAAACCCTAAACCTTACAAAATAGATGCTAAGAAAAACACAAAACACACTAATAGTTATAATGCAAACATATAGGCTTAGCACCATTGGCTACCAAGCCCACTTGTCCTATTGGCTATGCATAAGGACTTAAAGTAGCACCTGAAAGCAAATAATATTTACTATATTTTATGACAGTGGTCTCTTTAAGCATAGCCTCCTGCAGAAAATAGTATTATCCTAAAAAGAGTGCCCGAACATCAAGACTAGCGAGCAAATAATTTCTATCCATTCAATTTAAAATATTACAACACAAAATTAAAAAAAATATCACATCACATCACAAATAATCATAGATCATCAACCTAACCTAAGTCTGGGGTTGATGACCTAATAATCTAGTGTGTGAAAGGAGAGGCTTATGTGATATAATTACACTAATCCTTTTAAAGCTTTAATTTTTAATTTGAATTTGGAGTTCATTTAATTTAACCATTAGATAATTTCAATTTAAATGATTTAATTAATTTGAAATTTTATTTTAGCTTCAAATTTATTTTTGTGTTTAAGTTGAATTTAGGTTTGAAAGAATTAAATAAATTTTAAAGGGCCATTTTTGTAATTAATTAATTTCAACTCAACATTAATTTCATATTTAATGTTTTTTTAGGTTTGATTTGAGATTCATTACATTCATGAAGTTAAATAATTTATGCCAATATTATTTGAATTTGATGACTTTATGTTTTTTTAAATTCAATTAATATGCTTAAGTTAGTTTAAAAGAGCTTTTTTGTAATTTGGTATTTAATTAAGTTCTTTATGGTTAAGATTTTTTTCTACATCTTATATGAACACTAATCCTAACATGAGTTTATAAAGACTAAACTTCTAGGATGCCAATGCCTAAGCTAAGATATTATAAATTCTTATGAATAATTTAATCAAATTATTCATCTTTAATTATACTTCAATTATTCATTCATTATTAAGTGAGCTTTAAATGATTTTAGTTTTGATACAGTCTTATTGAGTGTTGAATTCAAAAGTTAATTAAATAAAAATTTTAATTAATCATTGATTTATGGCATATTTTCCAATTTTAGGCATAGGATTTAATTAATTTTATTTCATTAGACCCTAAGTAAATGATTTTTATAATTTCATAACTTCGGAGAGTTGGAAAAGTTTTTTTGTGTCCTATGATGTTACTAGAAATGTTCTGTGTTGGTTTTATTAATTTTTATATCTTATTATTTATTATTTAGTTTAAATTGACCTAGAACTTTAAATTTTAATAACATCTGATCGCTAAGTCATTTTACTTTGAAATTTTTATGGGAAGTTGGCTTCCTTACCAATTTTATTTTACTAAAATTAAATCATGATCAGAAATATATTTTAAGACTAATTAAGGTTTTAATATTTTTAATAAAATTTAAATTAGGCCTAAAATATTAAGAACTAATTAAAGCTTTAATTTTCTTTGATTCCTCACTAAAAGATGAATCCATAGAGAGTTTATTTAGAATTTTTAGTTTTTTATTTGATTTATTATGATTTTTCAAAGATTAGATTAATTAATTAAATTATTTAATTCAATTAATCCATTAATTAGGTCATTTTGGGGTGAGTTTCAATAAAGTTGAATATTTTTACTAAGTTTATGGATATTCTATAAGGTGTTTTAAGTCACTTTTATAATTTCCCCTAATTTTTGTGTTAATATAATTTTATTTTGTTGAATTGGGGTTTGGAGATTGAAAAAATCATATCTTTTAATTTAATCATCAATAATTCTTCAAATTTTATTGAAGGTGTGTTTAACCTTAATTTCATATCCCTGAAATTTCAGGTTGATTGGATTATTTCTTTAAGTTTAATTATTTTTAATTAAAATTAAATGAAACCAAAAATACTGAATAAAAATTAAGGATTTTAAGTTTAATAGATTCCTCTCATTAAGATGAATCCATAGGGCCCTTATTTGTATTTGTTAGTTAAATATTTTATTTTTTTATAAATTTTGGAAATTATGGGTATTTTCTTATAATTTTTAAAATTAGAAAAATAGAATTATCTATTTTTCTTAATCGACATACGTACGTAGCACACATGTGTAACCTTATTGGGCCATGTGGGATCCACATGGATCCCATGTAGAATAACGGTGGGGATGCAAGATTTATTGCGACCATCAGTTCAAAGATCAGATGGTTATGATTCAATCTCAATTTCCTTGACCTTCTAATAGAAACCTGAGAGGCTTTAACTCTTCAAGGTTGATTTTTAGTTATCTAGCTAGCAATTCCTTAGTATTTCAATTTCAATTTTATCAAGGATCCATTTAAAATCAATCTATATGGTTTAATGTCACTTGAGATTAGATTTGTTTCACAAAAGACCTAAGCATGAACAAAAATGGCGGAGTTCAAAGAATACCTCACTAGAGCCAACATCCAACGGCTTTGACGATTCAAAATGCTTTCTTGTATCTAAGGGAACCTTCCATGAAGAAGAGTTGAGTTGCCTCTCTCTAGATTGATGAAGAGACCAAACTGCACCACCTAACTATCGGCCTTGGTGGTTCTTTGGCTCACTGGTGATGAGAGACCTCAGGAAAGATTTGGTTGAGCTCGATTTCTTCTCTAGAACATGTTGGAATGATTAATTGTGGGGGAGGATCACTCTTTCCCCATCTTCTTTCTTGGTCATTCCTCTTGTCACTAGCTTTGGTCAATTCTGGCTTGCCTATGGTGAGAGACTCAAGAAAGGGCTCATCTCTCCTTCGCTTCACCTCTCAAATGGGTGGGAGTGCTTCCAATTAAGAAAGGAATTCTTCTCCCATATTATAAAACTTGGCCGAGAACTATGACCATGGGAAGTTTAAAATGGCTAGCCATGGGTGATTCCTAAGCTTGAACAATTACTAGAAATGATGGATAACTGATTAAATTAAATCCAAATCAAGTGAATAAAGGGAAGAGGAAATATCAAGGATAGAAAGATGGGTTTGACTTCATGTGCATATGATTTTTCTTTGGTTTCATCTAATCCTCCACCTCACCTCTTTCATGGCCACCTCAACAACTTATGGCTTTCAGATTATTTTATCTCCCCCTTGGGTTTGCTAGTTGACTAATCAAGTTAAATCATAGTGAGCCATGACTCAAACTTAAGCTCAATTATGTTAGGTTTGATTTATTTGATTCTCTTTCACTTTTTGCTTAGAATAATGATTGATTGGATTTAGTATTATGTTTTAATCATTGTTAGTTGTTCATTGAATGTTTCATGGATTAATCTATCCATTTTATGTTTAGGTTTGAAGTGGGTTTAGGCTATTTGATTCATTTGATCCAAATGAATCCAGTTGGATCTCCTAGCTTCTTTAGGAATTTTATAATTTATTTTTATGCTTAATTGTATTTAGTTGGCCATTTATGATGATTTTGATTAATCAATTTTACTTAATTTGAATTAAATTTTAGTTTGAGTCCAAATTTACCCATTTTAATCTAAATGGGTTAAATTTGATTTAATTGAGTCAAATGGCCAATTTGAATCAATCAAAGTATGTTTTAGTTTTACGCATATTTAATTAAGTATTTTAGATGATTGGGATCCATTAATTTCAATTGATTTGAAGTTGATTTTGATTTAACCTCATTTTGACCCATATTGCCCTTAATGGGTCAAAATGGGTTCACCTGGGTCAAATGATCAAATTGGTCAAAGTAAAGCTAATGATTATTTGAATTATGTTTAATTATGATATTAGAGTATGTTGGAATGTTTAGCTTGAATTTATTTCTAATTTAATTTGGATTTTAGCTTAATAAAATCAATTTTGATTTATTTGGATTAAGTGACCAAACTAAACCATTTGAAACCTTATTGGATTTATATTTGTTTAGATTTATGTTTAAACATATTCATTTGATAATTTGAAGACTTTAGGATAACCTAGTGTATAAAAATTTGATTGATTAACCTTTGACTTGATGGGGCCACATGGATCAATTCTAAGTCAAATGACATGGTTGACCACTTTGAATTTCATCTAGATTTATTCTTAAAATGCATTTATATTTGTGCATTGATTCTATATTTTTTTAATTTGATTTTAATTTATTCTATTTTTTTTCTTGGACTTAGGTGATTTTGAGTTTAAATGAGTTCATTTGGTTAACCATCCCAACTATCTCAATCTAGGCTAAATTGAATTAGATTTCAATTAAAATGTGTTAGATTTAGATTTAAGTTAAATTTTTATTAGATCTGGGTTTGATTTAGATTCACACAATCCAATTGGGTTAGGTCAAATCTTAGAAGGATTCACTCGGATGACTAGGCTTTCACTTTATGGTATTGTATTTGATTTGATTTCAAATTTTATTTTGAATTTAAATTTGATTTGATTATTTATTTTGTTTTGGTTTTTTTCATATAGACACTAAGTGTAGTATCCTAAGTGCCTGATTTAAAAACTCCTATTTTAATATTAGGAGTCATAATTATTAGGATTTGAATGATGCCTCATCCAAAAAAGAGGTCAACATTACAAAACTCCATCAAAATTAATAACATCAAATTATGGATCAAAATTAGAGCCATCATCTCCTTGTGGGAAAAGTTTATACATAGAAAATATTGTTCCAAAGTACATCCAAGAATGGCCAACTACCACGTTGGTGATTCATCCACTTGTGATTCAACATTGAGATCAATAGGAGTTATTTTTTGGAATCTTCGAGAGGGTAGCAATAATTTTTGGCTGGACTGCTAGCTTATTTATGGCACTTCACAAGAATTTTTGGTTAACCATGTAAATTAAAATCTTGCAATTTTTGATTTATAGAATGATAGCCAGTGGAATGCAATAATGCTGTAGCAACTTATTCCCCATTCAATATTCAAGATATAACTAAAGTTCTAGGGGCCAATTAGTTTTGAAATGCAACTCAGACTATTCCTAATCCAAATTGATTTATGGTATGATAAGAATTGGTAATTATATAATTTGGGGACAATTCATTTCGAATAGATTACTTAAACATTAGATATCTATCTTTGGATGGAGAATATTTCATAAACTAGTCCCCTCAGATGATATACTTAAAGGTCTCTACTTAACTTCCAAATGTAGTTTATGTGGTGAAAGTGAGGAGGATTTCAACCACTTTTTCTTCAGCTGCAAATTTAGTTTGAAAATTTGAAAACACATGGGAAACATCTACAATATACAAATTCCTACTAATGGATATCAATTAGTTTTGGAATCAATTTTAGATTAGAAACCTCATCATATGCATCAATTATCTCATCAATCAAATCCATTAAGTAGAACATGCCTTAAGCATGGGTTGAATCTTGAATATGTATGCATCTTATTAGGTTTAATGAACATATGAGATAAACATATTTGATGTGACCTCCCCTTGCATAAAAGATTTAATTTAGTGTATATCATCTCATGTATGTAGTTATAAGCCATAATCAAGTTAGAACTATAATTTTAATCTTTAATTTTGAAACCACATAGAAAAATAATATAATAGGTATCATCTTTCATGTCATGTATTCATGTAGATTATCACTCATGCTATATTCATATAGAATCATGTGCTTGGTGCAAATCTAAGGTATAGAGGTTGGACACCTAGGGGTACATGACTATTAAGTTAGCACAAAGGAGGTTTATAACCTCATCTGCTTAGTTTAACAAAACCACATGCCTATAATTAGTACATAATTCATTTGAGATGTTTTTTTGGATGGGTAGAGGTATATAACCTCATCACCTTGGTCTTACAAAGCCACGTACCTATGTATTGAAAATCACAAAATGTTTAGAACTTTATGTATGCATACCATTTATTAATCACTAAATGTATCTTTAAATCATAACATGAATATGTTCACTATCACTCAAGGCATACATGTATGTCCATCATTTTCAATAATTAAAGAATGAAGTATAAGAAAAATTCATATACCAAAAGTCATTCCTTATATCTAATTAACCCATTAAGAGGTGTACATCAAGTCAAAGAAATATTCATCTTAGGGGTTTAGTTCCTCTATCATAGGGCATGAGCATAATGATCCTCTTGACAATGCGAGCCACTAAGTTATTCGTTCTTTATAATATATAATTAAAACTCAAACACTAAAGAAATAATTTTTTTTTGAAATTTACACTAAATTATTAATTACTTAGATTAAAACCACGAAATGATAATAAACCATGCTTTCAACTAATAAATCAAACATTAAAGCTTAGCTTTGGCTTACTACAATAGCCTTTGCACATACATTAGATTGATAAGTTATCGATCCTAAAATATATTAATTTGAAATCTACATTCAATTATTAATTACTTATATTAAAAACACCAAATGATAATAAACTAAACCATGCTTTTAACTCATAACTCAAACATTAAAGGCCAGTTCGACTTACTACACTAACCTTTGCACACATATTAGATTGATAAGTCACCGATCCTAGACTTTGGTTAGGCTAATGCTTTATTGTGATGTATTGATTTATATTATTTTATGGTATAATATTTTAAACTAGATATTAGAATTATTTGTCTTTGTCGGATGATAAGGCATTATTTATTTGACTAATGACATTTTAAGGATTGTTCTTTATTAAAGGGTCCTTTGTATTAATATAAATGAATAAAATACTTTTACTTGCAGATAATATTTTCCCCTTTAGTGCCTATTAGGACTAGTGGGCTTTCCAACCATGAGTGCTAAGTCCAATTGTGTGATATATAACTGCTTGGTGCGTATATCTGTTATAGTTAATCTCAATTTTACAAGTTGAGTTAAAATTTCTTTTATAATTTTTTAATATAATATTTGTGTTAGTATTAAGACTAGAGCCATGGGGTTTAGGATGAGCATAGGCTAGATGGTTTAGACTTGGGAGGCACTGCGATACTTGGAGGATCCAAGACTTAGGAGATAAGTGAAGATGAAGACTCTTACGGCTTGTTTCAATTTCATTTATATAATTATAATTTGAGTTATATATGTGTTGAGCTCGACAACCCATCTTTTTCTTCTTTTTTTTTCAGAAGTATAGCGAGACCTGGACACACCAACCTTTCATATTTATTTTAATTTGATTGAATTTTTAGTTTGTTTACTTTGATTGCGCACTAAAAACCACATGTTTTTGCCTAAGTTTCTTAAAGGGTGAAGATTGTTATGTGACATGGATTTTGTTAGGCTCTGTAGGACATGAGATTTTTTATTTAATTAAAATAAATAACTTTAGTTTAAAATTAATACAAATCATAACCTTACCATAAATTCATAGAAATTCATCAATAAACTTGTTCTACACATCATAAGTTTGTAATGAATTTGGATAACATCATGCATGCAACTTATCTTCTTCCCTTGAATATAGGGGATCTGCACTTATTGCATGATAAAGGGAGTGTTGGATTGTCAACAACAACCCTTTGAGTGAAGAATATCCTTCTCATGGATTGGCACATAATTGAATTTCATCATGCATGTAGGCATACATATCTACCCAAGCCTGAGTCAGATTGTTGAGTCAAAAATAAATAAAATATATAATTTCTATTGTATTAGTCTGGGACATGCTTTCATACTAATCCTTATCTAGGCTCTTAGAGAGTGAGTTCATGATCTTAAATTCTTTTATAATAAATAACATTCTAGCCATCTTACATTCATGAAATTGGGACACATAATTTTAACTTGTAGGAGGTGTTAGCTGACAACCACTTAAGTGGTTATAAGTCCAACAGAGTTGGTATATGCTTACTCTCTTTAGTGGAAACGAACCAACTGATCCTAATTTTTCTCAAATAGAATTAAATCAAGCTTCTAGCTTGTGCTAAAGCACTTTAGACATAGGTTAAGAGGTAGCTTATTTATTCTTTTTTATGGGTGTAAATCCTCAACTTTTAGGCATTTTCATAATCTTGTATTATTGGAATATAAGTCAAAGATTTCTAATAAAATGGTCAACTCAAATGATTATAATTCTCTAATTTAAAAATATATAGCCTCACCATGTGATAGATTGAAGTGCTTATTAGGCTTCCCAATATCATGAGCACTTCTTAATTATCTCTCTTTGGATTCTACTAAAGACTCTTCTTAATTGAGTCTTCCCACTTGATTTTTAAATTACCAAACCTTTGATATCAAGCTCTAAAATCCATAGTGTTAGATAATCACTTTAATTGTGAGTTTTCTTATGAGATTCACATCCTTTAAGATGTGATTAACTATAGGGGCATGCCCCTGTAGAGAACTTTAGATCTTGGCTTAAAATAAATATTGCCTTACTTTATCTATGTAAAACAAGGGGAAAACCTTTGGTATAAGTAGATCATTAGCCTTAATAATCTTTATTAGGTGATTGAGACCAGCATAGGGTGATATATTTACCTTTTGAACTATATCATTTTTTATGTCATACTCAATCATTTCAATAAGTACCCTTTAAGATCTACATGGTGTCTCTCATCTCATATTTTAAAACACCATAGATTTTTTCTAGCGAATTCATTGAGAAAAGTTTCTCTCTTAATCTTCAGTGGTTGGCTAACATCTTTATATATTAGCAGTAAACTTATGCCAATCATAAGCTTGGACTGCCATTCATTCATTTGATGTCTTATCCATTTCATTCTTGGACAAGTGTTTCCATCATGTTCTTCCTTAGTTCTAGAACATCTTGTTTACCACTAGCTAATGAGTAGGTTTTAGAGCCCCCCATTAGATTATCCAATGGATCAATTCGATTCAATTAAATTCAGAATAATCACTAAGGTTAGCAAAATATTTAACCATCTCTTTAAACTGATTGTCATGTTCAAACCTGACTTGTTAGGTTTACGGAATCATGATTCTTGAATTCATAAATTCTTCAAACCCATTTCATAGCATGGTTTAAAGTGCCTTTTGAATAACTCAATCTGATGAGTGGTGGTTCAAAAATATCAAATTTATAAACTTTATGTAGATAATTAATATTATTCTCTAAATAGGAATAAGCGCTCTTACAACTATCTTCAGCTTACACCAAGACACCACATCATCTAGTAAGCTTATCTTTTTCTTTGTTATTGATATGGAGATAGATGTGGATCAGGCCATTCTCACTAACTCTCTTATCATTAAGTTTGAACTAGGCTTTGATCACTTCAAAGCCACTTAAGATGGCCCAGCCCTTACCATAGTCAACCATGAGGTACTTGTAGATAAAATGCCATTATTATAGTTCAATCTAAGGCCAGAGAATGAATTGACCTTTTTAAAGAGGAGAGCCATAGAGGATCCCACATCACTACATTCTATTGTTTACACTACTAGAACTGTCAAAGTTAGCATTATAGTTAGGACAACCTCAGCCCCTAGAAGAAAGGAAATAATTGATCTAGAGGTTTTCCACTCTACATTTGAGGTTGGTTCCTTAACTCACCATGTTCCCCTCACTAAGACCTAGAGGAGAAATAAGAACAAGAAGATGAAGAAGCCCAATGAAAATATTTCTAGGGAGATTGGGTCTACATCCCATGTAGTCGAGGATGGATCTCTTCGTGAGACCTCTCCCTTCCTTAGTGTTAGTAGATTTCACCCACTCTCATACATAGAGGGAGAGGATGATGTTGGTCACATTGTAACATCTCTCCATGATAATTTGAGTATGAGACACCCATCAAGTCTAAAATGAAGCCCTATGCTAGATTAAGATCTACACTCAGGAGAGTAGAGGGTGCACATGGACACACTCAGTCATCACTAGTTAGGAATTTGAGGGAGATTATCCTAGGAGTGTTTGAGACCATATCTATAAGAAGAGAGTCATAGAGGGCAAATTGGCTACTTAAGCTAATAGGAAGGTCAAGAAAAGGTTTTCTAGAAGGCCATTAACCTCTACCCTTATGAACTGAGGGCCATTCTTCACATTTTCACACTAATGGTGCGAGGCTAAATTCTTTTATTCGACCTCCCACTTCATCAATAGAGAAGGAGTGGACTAAGAGCATAATTGTCACTCTGTTATCAACACCTAGTATAAAGGAGAAGGAGAAAAATGGGGAGGCTCATACATGTGAAGTCCTTGGGCCAGCCATAGCACATTCAAAATAGAGAGTCTGAAAAAGTATAGACATAGAAGATCAAGTCATGACCACTAGTCACACCATATATATATATATATATATATATATATATATATATATATATATATATATATATATAGTAGATCCCCAAAAGTAGGTGATTGTTCTTTAGAGGACATCATAGCTGACTATCGGGTTGCAATCAAAGAGATAGTCAAGGATGATCGGGATAGTTAGATGGTAGATTTTGATGCTAATAAGGATGGCCTCTTGGAGGAAACTACGAATGATTACATGGTAGACACCAGGAGATCCTCACATAAAGAACACCATTATAGTACTGATGCATAGGGTATTGAAATTGAGGAAGGTGAGGAATTAGACTCGACATAGTGACTATTACAATAGCTAAAGCAGAAAGATGATTAGATCACTTATATGGAGAGAAGGGTAGAAGAGCTCATGTTAGTTATCTTAGTCCTTGAACATCAACCAGTAGTGCCCGAGCCATAGCCTTAGAGACCGATGGGTCGGAGGTGGCACATATTTATGATAGACATAAGTGCACCACTCTGATAAATGAAGAAACATGTAGTCTACATAGAGTGTGTACGAAAAGCTAAAGATTACATGAAAGGGACATTAATCAGTTAGTGGAACAACATAAGAAGGAGGCACTATGCAAGCCCAAGGAGGTCTCATCAGCTCTGAAGGGTTGACCCTACGTGAAAGAGTTTGATGTAGTGAAATACCCTAAAAGGTTTATATCATCATCCTTCAAGGTATTTACTGGTAGTGGAAGCCCACAACAACATATCATTAATTTTAGAGCTAGTTGTTGTAATGTAAGAGGCAATGATGCTTTATTATTTAGGCTATTTGTTAGCATCTTGATAGAAGCTACATTTGATTGGTACACAAAACTACTAAATTGTTTATTAAAAACTTTTGTAGAATTAGAGCAACTCTTTGTCAAGAGATTTGTATGTGCACAATAGAGGGTCATGGTGGGGGACTTAGTAATAGAGAAGTGAAAGCCCCAAGATTCTCTAATCGATTACATTCTAAAGTAGAGAAACCTTAGCATGAAACATGAATCACAACTATAAAAGTAGCATGCTATTCAAATCCTTCTTAAGAACATTTTGGTCTTGTAGCATGCTCAAGGGTTTGACCATTAAATTTTTTGAGAAATTGATCAACAAGGTTGCTAACCTCCAAAAGAAAGCCAAACAAGTATCCTTCTCTGACCTGCCATGTAAGCTTAAGCCTTAGAAACTCTTTGAGAAGAAGCTCAGGGTAGTCTCAATAATAGATAAGGGGAAGCAACCCATGAGAGTCCAACTCAAGAGGTCTAAGCCTCAACAACCTCCTCTTCTACTACCAAGATATCCAAGTAGCAAGCTTAATACTATCACTAGTATCTACCACCAAGTATTTGTCACCCACCTACTCTTATTTATAAGCTAAATATGCCATATTCATTTAAGAAAGGGGTGATTAGAAAAATCTTTAAGAACCTTCTCAAAAAGCCTGATCTCTAGTTACACAACCATAAGATGTTGGAGGAAGTGGGTAAGAGTAATGATCTTAACTTTTTCCTCTATTATCAACTGTTGGGTTACATCATAGAAGATTACTTTACCTTCGAAGATTAGCTCAAGAGAAGCAATAGATCGAGCCATAGTGATACCCAAAGAATAAGTAATAGAACATGCTACAAATTCTATTAAAGTAACTCTGAAGAATCATTCAATCCACTTAAAACTAATTAAGGTTGTGATATTTCCCTATCTCAAACCTCTAAAAAGATCATCTCTAAAGTTAGAAAATTTTCTCTATAGATGTTTGAGCTAACTTAGTGTTTTACTACACTAATAGGTTCGAATGTTTCAAAGGTCAACTTAGAGAGGGTGGATGCCAAGCAGGAGCTTCCAGCATGAGCTAAGATATTACAAAACCACCATCTACTATTATTTTTTGCTTAATTTATTACTACACTTAGGAGTGTTGTATATACAAATGGGGGCATCAAGCCACTCATGCCGCTTACTTGGTATAATTTCTATTTCAGGCCACTTGAGGTGGAGAAACCAATGAAGAAAGATTCACTTACATCTTTTCTCTGTGTGTTGATTCTATCGATCTCTCTTCTATTGATAACTCCTCAAGTCTTAATAATTAAAATGATTCCAATAATCTTGCTTCTTTTGATGACTTTGATTTTGATGGAGACATCCTTATCTTAAAACTTTAGGGTGCCCCCATCAAGATAGATTTAGAGTCATTTAATTCTAGAGGACCATTAAGAGAGCTTCATGTGCTCCAAACAAGCAAGTAGATACCACTACAACTCCTCCAATTGAAGAGATTGTCAAAGTCAATCCTCATAGTGCAAGAGTTTTATCTCCTAGAATGGAGCCTTAAGATATTGGTAAACATGTCATTGGTTCCAATGAGAAAACAACACATCAAGAAGATGCTCTAGTCTTGAATATGCTTATGAGGGATTAACCCAAAGTTAGTTATAATGTCATAGCCCATTTTAGAAAGCTGTTAGCTAAGTTAAACATATATGAAGCCCTTGTCTTATCCAAAGAGATGAGGGAGTCCCAAGTCCAAGCCATGCTAGACCCCGATATATGCATAGCTTAGCTGACTGCTATGAGTACAAATGAAGGTGAAGCATTCTCTTACAAGGAAACCTTAGGAGTCACATTTTCAGATGATGACTTGCTCTTAGGTACTACCGATCACAATTGCCCATTATACATCATAGTGGATGTGGGCAACTTTAAAATAACTAGAGTGCTTATTGACTTGGGTACATTAGTCAACATCATGAGTCTAAGAACCCTTGTATACTTAAGAATTGAGATCATAGAGCTTCATGTTGATAGGATGAAGTTAAAAGGATTCAATGAACAAGGAGAAAGGGCTTCAAGTTTTTTTACTTTATTATTTCAAATAGATAGGTTGAAGATTGAGACAAAATTTCATATTATAGATTAAGATACATCTTTAAATGGTTTGTTAGGGAGACCTTGAATACATAAGAATAATATGGTACTACTCTCATTCTATGAATGCATTAAATTTTTATGAGGTGACATAGAGTATTGTATCAATGATGATCTTAAATCATTCTTTGTACATGAGGTCAAGATGTATGAAGATCCAACCTACTAGCTCTCCAAGAAATAAAATTAATACTCTCATGTCATCAATCAAAAAGAAAAAGAAAGAGAAAGAGAAAAAGGAGAAGGAAAAGAAAAGGAAAAAAGAAATAAAATAAGAGATTGAAAAGAAATGAGATAAAAGAAAAAACATGAGGAAGAAAGTAGAGTTTGATATCACTTTCCATTCACTCTCATTTTAATGAGTAGGTGAGATGTTCTTGCCTCTTATAGGGTGAGGATGAGGTAGACTCTGAGGAGGCATGAGGTGAGGTAGGCCAGTGTACGTGCCACTTATCTGAATCTATCCACCACCAATTTGATCCCCTTATACTATCTACATATATTTAGAATCTAGTTCAAAAGACAAATCTCATGTAGTCAAAGCATAGGATACATCCTCTCATTAATAGACTCAGTTAGAGGTCACACCAAAGCCTGACAGTGGTGAAGCTAGTGTACCTGAACATAACATTAATGTAAATTATTTATCATTGTACGAAAGGATCAATCAATATGTGAGCACTATAAATATAACCCCACTCTCATCAGAGGTTGTTAATGGTTTGGTAGTTAAAAATGCTCCATAACTAGATGATGACTCCAAGCCTCAAAAGTTTTATCTAGGAGTCTCATCCTCGAGCTTCAGAGTTGATGTAGAAATTGAAGATGATTCATTTAAATAAATAATAAAAGTTTCACTTGATTGGTATTCACTTTGTATTCAAAATTTAGTTATGCAATGATTAATACTGCATACATGGTCAAAACACAAATTAGAATACTTCAGAAAAATGCAAAAAACATATTTGCAAGAAGGCACAGTCAAGGCGAGTAATATGATTTGGCATAGTGAGTATAGTAAATGATAATGAGTATTGTTGGTCATCACCAATCATCTAGAGTCTAATAGATTCTTTTAAAAAAATACTAATTAATGTGAAGAGATTTATTTAAAAACTTCAGATGATTTGGATAACCTCTAAGTTAGGGATGCAACCTCAAAAGTAGAGGAAGATATAATGTTAATAATATATGAGTTGAGAGAAGTCAATTTGGGCACTGAAGAAAATCCTTATTTGACATTTCTTAGTTCCCTACTGAACGAATCTGAATCCATTAACATAATCTGGCTACTTTCAAAGTTTAAGGACTATTTCACATGGAGTTATAGAAAGATGTTTAGATTAGCTCTTGAGGTGGCAATCCATAAACTCGAAATCATGCTTGTTGAAACACCCATTAAGTAATCTCTTAGGCGCATATGATTAGATATTGAGTAATAGGTCATCTCTATAGTTAAGAAACTAATTGATAATGGCTTTAGCTAAGAAGAGAAATACCTTACATGGCTAACTAGTGTCATCCCTATTAAAAAGAAGAATGACTAGAATCACATATGTGTTGACTTTAGAGATCTTAATAAAGCATGTCCTAAAGACAAATTCTTGTTACCTATTTAAGAGTTGATGTAGACATAGCCTCTTCACATGCAATTTTCTCATTCATGGATGGATCATGTAGTTGTAATCAAATTAAGATAGCACCCAAGGATGAGAAGAATATTGCATTCAGAATCTCAATCATAACTTTTTTCTATATGGTCATGCTTTTTGACCTTAAAATTATTAGTGCCACATACCAGCAAGCCATGACTTGGATTTTTAATGAGCTCATTCATCATCAAGTTGAGTGTTATATCGATGATCACATAGTTAAATGCAAAGAAAAGGAAAACTACTTATATATTTTGATAGTAGTTTTCAAGTGGTTGGGACATTGTAACTTAAAGATGAATCCCCTGAAGTGTGTTTTGGGGACCTTAGGTAAGTTTCTAGGGTTCATCGTATGACACTATAAAATTGAGATTGATCCAGAGAATGTCAAGGTGATATTATAAATGCCACTTTCTAAGAGTCTGACTTAACTCAAAACCTTTCATGGATGGTTGGCTTATCTAAGGTGCTTCATATCGAATATATCTAGTAGAAGCCAACCCTTTGTAGTACTCACTAAGAAAGACATCAACTTTAAATGGGATGAAAAATGTCAGCATGCCTTTGAGATGATTAAGTAGCACTTGATGACACCCCTGATGCTAGCTAGCCTTATTTTTAGCAAGCCACTCATTCTATACATGGCAGCATTGGATGACCCCCTTAGAAATTTGTTTGCCCAAGCCAATGATGAAGGAAAAAAAATGCACTCTTCTATCTCAACCATCACTTGATTCCTACAAAGGCTAGATATCCATCAATTGAGAAGCATTGCCAAGAATTCATATTCGCTACCCAAAAATTTAAACACTATATGCTATCTCATAAAATCAACCTGATTTCCAGAATCAACCCACTGCAATACTTTATGACACATCCGATGCTATCTAGGCTGTTAGTATGATGCACCATGATATTATTATAGTTTGATATCACTTTCATTCCCATTCGAGTGGTGAATGGGCAAGCACCAGTGGAGTTTCTAGTGGGACATCCTCTCCTTGCTGACTCCCCTTTGAATGATGATCTCCCAAATGAACAAATCATGAGTTGAGAGAGTATGAGTAACCACCATTGGGAATTATATTTTGATGGAGAGCCTCCTTCAAAGGAGAACCGAACCATAAACCACTCTCCCAAGTAAAGCAAGGACTTTTGTAACTCTATACCACAATATGTTGTGGTTCTCATATCACCTTTTAGAGCTCTACAAAATAATGAAGTTGAGTACGAGGCTCTAATTATCAGTCTAAAGTTAACCATCTCATTAGGCATCAAATACATGGACATCTTTAAGGAATTCCAATTAGTAGCTAATCAAATTATTGGATCCTATAAGGTTCTCAACCCTAAGCTCCATAAATACCATAAATACAACCATGAGTTGGAAATGTTGTAGTGAACGCACTAGAAAAACTTTCCAAAGTGATTGCTTGTCTGAGAGGTAGAACTATATTAATAAAGGTGTGCAACAGCCAAGTACTATCTCCTATCGATATTGAACTCATTGAGAGATGAACTTTAGAAGGGGAGGTTGCCATCATCGAAAATGATGAAAGGCTCAACTAGAGACAACCCTTTGTAAATTATCTATCCAAAGGAAAACTACCTAAAGAGAAGTCTTAATCCCATTAAATTAAACAAAGAGCATTATTTTATACACTTATTGAGGATACATTATACCAATGATCTTATGATCAAAAGTGCTTATGATGTTTAAACAAGCATGAAGCCTAAAATTATGATCGAGGCACATCTGGGTTGTGTTGAGTACATCAATCAGGGCCGAAGATGAAAGAAACAGATCAAGTGACTCGAGTATTACTAGGCCTCAATGATCATTGATAGAATGGACATGGCTTGAAGCTATCATCAGTGCCAAGTTTATGGAGTTATTCCATATCAACTGCCTAACATCCTTCACCCCATAGTGACTTCATGACCTTTCAAATATTGAGGTATAAATATAGTGAGTACTATTATTCCTCCTTCCTCTAAGAGTCATCATTTCATCCAAGAAATAATAAATTATTTTTCAAATGAGAAGAGCAATCCTATTGAGGGAAGTCAAAGTCCATCATGCTTTCTAGTTCTTCAAGAATCATATCATATATAGATTTGGCACACCCTGATGGGTCATATCCAATAATGGTACCACTTTCAAGAGCATGAATATCAATAATTTTGTCAAGCAACGTGACATAGAATGGAGATACTCAATTATGTACTACCTGCGAGTGAACGGGCGAGCTGAGGCCTTTGATAAAATTATGGTCTTAATCTTAAAGAAAATACTGGATGATAACAAAAGATAGTTGCATGACTAGTTAGTTGAAGTTTTGTTAGCTTATCACACCACATATAAACTCTGACGCATTCTACTCCTTTCTTTTTAGTGTATGGGTCCAAAGCTACTCTCCTTCTAGAAGTTCAACTGCGATCACTAAGCATCACTGTGAGTAGAAAAATTGCAACTGAGCAAAATGCTTTGTGGCGATTCAAGGTGCTTGAAGGTCTTAAGGAGCAATGTTTCCAAACATGTCAAAACCTCGAGCTCCAAGAGTTCATTCTCTAGTGCTATTAGGATAGATATAAGAGAACCCAAGTGGTATTTTATTTCGTGTAATACAATTAGAATATGTGTAAGAAAAATAAAGAGGCATTCTCTTCTAGTAGGGATTAAGGCATCATAGGTTGGGAGAGTGCAAGGAAAATTCATATACCAAAAGTCATTCCTTATGTCTAACTAACCCTTCAAGGGGTGTATATCAATTCAAGGTAATATTCATCTTAAGAGTTTAGTTCCTCTAGGATAGAGCATGAGCATAGTGATTCTCATTACCATGAAGACCTCTAAGTTCTTCACTTTTTATAACATATAATTACAAATCAACATTAAAAAAATATTAATATGAAATTCACATTAAATTATTAATTACTTAGACTAAAACCATCAAATGATAATAAATTAACCCATGTTTTCGACTTATAACTAAAACATTAAAGCCTAGCTTTGACTTACTACACTACCCTTTGTGCATACATTTGATTGATAGTCATCGATCTTTGACATTGGTTAGGTGTTTTCTTGTGATGTATTGATTTTATTATTTTATGGTGTAATATTTTTGACTAGATGCTAGGATTGTTTGTGTGCTAGTCTTGATGGTAAGGCATTATTTATTAGACTAATGACATTTTTTATAGGGGGCCGTGCTTTTAAAGGGACCACTGTAATAATAAAATGAATCAAATGCTTTTGCTTGTAGGTGCTACTTGCCCCTTTAAAATAGACCATTAAGTCCAATTTTATGATATAAAACTTCTTGGTGTATTTGTGTGTTATAACTAACCTCTATTTTTTGGTTTAGTTAGGATTTCTTTCAAAAATTTTAAATATAATTTTTGTATTAGTATTAGGATTAAAACCATGGGATTTAAGATGAGCAAAAACTAGAAGGTATAAATCTGGGAGACCCTATTATGCTTGTAGGATCCAATATATCGAAGACAAGTGAAAATGAAGATCCCTATGGCTTGTTTCAATTTCATTTATATAATTGTAATTTGGATTAAATAAGGGTTAAGCTTGATAACCCATCTTTTTTTCTAGAGTGTATAGTGAGATTGGGCCACACGAACCTTTCATTATTCTTTTAATTTGATTTAATGTTTGGTGTGTTACTTTGATTGGGCACCATTTGCTTGGTTTCTTAAAGTATGATGATTGTTGTGTGACTTGAATTTCGTTAGGCTCTATAGAATTTTAAATTTTTTATCCAATTAAAATACATGACATTAACATAAAATTAATACAACTCATAACCTAACCATAAAGTTAGAGGAATTAATCAATAAAATTGATTTAGATGTGTGATGAATGTGGATAAAATCAAGGATGCAACATGTCTTCTTCCCTTGAATATAAAGGATCTTCACTCATTACACGATAAGTGGAGTGCAGGACCGTTGATAATAACCCCTTCAGTAAAGAAGATCTATCTTCTAATGGATTGGCCCATAACTGAGGTTCATTATACATGTAGGCATACCTACCCACCCAATCCTGGGTCAAATTGATGAGTCAAAAATAAAAAAAAAATGTAATTTTTATTGCATTAGTCTAGGACATACTTTCATACTAGTCAGGATCTAGGCTCTTAAGGAGTGGGTTCAAGATATTATATTCTTTCTTAATAAATAAAAATTTATCCATCTTGCATTTATAAGACTTGGCCACATAGTTTTAACTCGTAAGAGGTATTCGTTGGCTAGTTATAAGTCCATAAGAGTCACGATAAGTTCACTGTACCAACACATCTTTAATTTTCTCATGTATAACTAAGCCAAGCTCTTAACTTGTGATAGAGCACTTTAGATATAAGTTCAGAGGTTTTATGAAGAGTTAAGAATTACACATAAATTATAGGCACAAGAAAAACATAAAATAAGAACATTCTTACAAAATTAGTTAAGGCTGCCCAAACTATGCTTAATTAATACAAATTACTAAAATCCTTTAAAATAAATGCAATGTATATAATATGCTATGTGCTAAATAGTACAAACATCCATCCTAAATTAAAGAAGATGCTATATAAACTATTCAAGGGAATATCACTAAGGATGCATTTAGGACAGCAATGCAGTAAAAAAATGCATTGTAGGTCCTATTAGGAAAATTGCATTCTGGCCATCTTTTGGAAATTATATGGTGGAAAGTAGCATTTTCCAACAAGACCTAGTAGAGCTCATTTCATCTAAGAAAAAATAATACGAGGAATAATAAACAATACACTATATATCAAGACATAATGCATAAATATCTTAATTATCCAAATCTATGAGATGATATTCTAGTTACTAGCACTATTATTGTTCCCTTAAATTATGAGTATTAAAATTGAAATATGTTTGATTGGAAAAAAAACTTTTTTAAGGTTTTCAAAGTAAAGAAAGAAAAAGTTGCACATCCTTAAATTGAATTAAATACATAAAATGTTAATAAAAACATTTAATATTGGATGATATAATTGTGTAAGTAACCAATAAGTCAAAATGCATAACTAGATGAAGATATATAATGGGAAAATCGATTAATATGAAATTATACTAAGGTATGATTGGATTATTACCATATCTCACTATTAGTCATTCAAATAATGTGTTTAGAGCATGTCCATTTGCATGATTGTAGGCTAACTAAAGTAAATCACACACAAAAATAGCAAGCATACTTTTGGATACATTTTAAGGATGCTTACCCTTGGTATTTATTATCTTAAAGATATCAAATTACTTAATCCCATTGGATACTATAACTCTAATTTTGCTAGATACAAAATTTATAAAAAGATTACATTTAATACATGTAGTTCATTAGGCATGGTTTAATGTCTTAGTTATGTAAAACATAAGAGTCAATCATGGATAAAGTTAAATACATTATAGCTAAGGTGCACGTTAGTAGCTACATAATTTTGGAATTTTAGCTAATAAATATCAATTATGTGTGATAATACTGATATGATACATATAATAAAATAATTAAAATAGCTATCTATAATAAAATAAATAGATATTTGATATCAACTTTGAGTGACCACATTTTAAAAAGAAATGCTGAGAAATAATTTATTGACATGGAAAGTAATTTTTTTGAAATATACACAAAGTCATTTGGGCATGAAACAATTTATCCCTATGAACCAAAATAAGAATAATTAATTAAAAGATATTTCATTTTATCATTTTTATGTTTAATTTGAAAATATTATAGAAAAAGAGAAGTGCAAAATTAATTAACATATTTATATTGAGAATATAATAATTGAGTTTGACTCGTGTAAACCTTGATAGTTTGATTTATTGGTGGTCATACTTTACCATCAAGGATCAAACCAAAACATGAGACCTTAAATGAGTGGAAGATATAGTTGTCAGAATAAGTTGATGTTATCCTCATCCAAACATAGCTTTTCTACTTCGTAAGTATTTTTAAAGGGATCAATGTTAGTTTTTCTTTTAGAAATCACAACTCTATAGTTCATCTTCAACTCAATGATGAGATTTTTGATTCAAGATAAAGAAGCCTACCATGGATATCAATTGACATCAATAGTTATTTGCTAGCTCTCTAATATTACCTTCCACATTTCATATATGATTTTCTAATTAGAATGACCATCAATTTCATTTTCTTTCACTTATCTCTTTCACATTGAGTTTTTATCCATTTTCTTTCACTTATATCATTTTTCTTTTTATAAATGTAACACTTAGGTTTAGATAATCAATCAAGATATGCATTATTTCTTAAATATCTCCACAGTGGTAATTTGTACAGATGTTGTTCTAGCTGATCCTTTCTTTAATTGGATGAATATAATCCATCTTTCGAGAAACTCATCCTTACCTTATTAGTTAACATTAGTCAATTACCTTATGATGAGCATCCACATTTTTTAACATGCACTTTGACAAAACATCATTCTCAAAAATTGAGGGTAATGTAAATATTACCTCTCATCTTTATCTATCATTTATCTTTACGTAAGTCTTAGAAAATTAAGTATTATGATTTTAATTATCTATTATATTGAAATTATAATATCAATTTTAATCTCTAATCAAATGAAGATATAATATAGCCATAGGATATGTTTTTCCATATATTATAGAACTTGAATACAAAATTCACTATCATGATCAATCAAATGATATTATAGCTCTTTTTTTACATTACACTCAATGTTATCACTAGTGAGAAAATGAAATTGGTAAATAAAAATAATATTGAGAAAAAATAATAAAATTGTAAATTTTAATAATATAATAAAAAAGAAGAAGAAGCTATCACATCACATCCTCCTAAATCCCACTACACTTAATCAAATAGATAAGATGATTTGGTAGAGGACTACTATCAAGTTATGCTGAAATTAATTGAATAAATGGTTAAAAAATATGAGGTGATAATATTACTAGTAGTAACAACATTAGAGAGACAGATCTTGGCATGATGGCATTATGATGTAAAATGATTGGTATCACCCTTCCTAGTCTAGAACATGAACCCCCATATGCTTAATCTTTTATTAACGTTTTGATGATTATAAATATTATTTAGTATATGCTAAGATAAATTTAATAAGACTCATATAGGTATGAGTGGTAATAATTCCAAAAAAGTTGGGAAGTAAACCATGAGAAAAGTACAATAAGAAGCATACACATGACTCAAAGGAAGTCTTAAGTCAATGTAACTAAAACTAGGTTGAGTGTTTTTAAGACTATACTTTAACATGCAAATTGTATCATTTTTCATATCTTGGGTTCTCTATTATTATATTTTATTTGTTAAGGCTGCCAAGAAAAGTGAGGGAAAAAAAATTCTAGCATATAAATATTTAAAAATTATCATACTTTATCACAAAATGTGATCATGGATTGTAATGTATAATCAACCAAAACTTAAAGTTTATAGTTTTTATTAAGTTATATAAATATGGATCTTAATGCACGATCATGTTTGATTTTAAAATCATAGATGAACTATTTTTACTAATGTTGGAAGATATGTTAATTAATATAAGTTGAACTTAATATCATACTATGCAATCAATCTTACTTTAATTTAATTTAAATAATATCAATTTATATTAAGTATTATAAACCAAAATTTGAAATAATTGTACGATACAATGGACATCATACTACATAATGAGCATTATTACCATAATTAAATTTGTTGAATAAATTAGCCATAATTTAATTATTTAAAATGTAAAATAATTAGTATGTGATACAAATTATTTTGAATAAATAATTACATAATATAAATCAAATTAATAACATCACAATATAAATGGCAATCATAATCCAAACTAGAATGATTTTATTATAATATTGATCATATTATATGATCAATTAGTAAGCCTTTTTTTTTTTATATAGCCAAATAGATTACATTTCATGTACTTAACGTAAATGTCTACACTAAATCATATATAAATGGTGTTACAAGAAATTTGATAGCTATTACTTGTGATCCTTAAGAGAGAGGTTTAGTAAGAAATGTTAGAATACACCAAAGGTTATCTTCTTCCTCACAAGACCTTCAATCCTCACATTTGTAAACACGGTTGATAGAGAGCCTTTACTTATTACTTATGGAAGATATTAAATATAAAACATAACAATAATAAATTTATTTACCTGACATTAGAATTAAGATTACATAGTTTTTATCTTAGGTTAAAAGTGATTATTATAAGGTTTATCAAAAACTTATGAAGAAGAGACTTTTTTTTTTCCTTATGGTATCAATAGATAGAGTAGTAAGAAAAAGAAATCTAATGGGAGGATTTGTGGAGTGAAAATAGGCCATTGACATTTGATTTACCATATATCAAATTTTTTATTATTTACCTTTTGCATTGTTATTTTTTGTGCTATTGCTTTAATATTTTGTGATAAAAATTGAAAATATGGTGAACTTTATTTATTTATGCTAGGAGATTTGACAAAATTTTAATTGATCTAAAAATATTTTTTTATAAAAAAATACATTATTTGTCTTTTTAAAATTTTATTACTTTAAAAGGAAAATGCTAGTTTTTAAAATTATTTCTAAAATCATACTAATTCACCTTCTCTTTGGAGTGCCATACCATTTATAAGTTTGTTAAATTTATCTTTCTATATTTAATGATGTTTCCTTCTCTATATATCAAAAGAGGGATTAACATATTTCTTTATCTTTGTGTGCTAAAAAGGAGAAAGTAGTGCTTATAATATTTGCAACTTATGTTTCTAACATTGTATTAGAGAAAACCCGACACTTGAATTATTTTCTATCAATTAATACCAAAAATGTTATTTTTTAATGTAGCACACATGTTCTCACTTTACATAATTATTGCTCACATATTGTTTTTATCATATACTAATAAATTTTAAGAATTAAAGATAATATTAAATGCATAAATTTAAAAGGAATTTTTCTTAACCCTAGAACCTTGTTGATAGAACGAAAATATTTTTATCGTCATCATAAAAAAAGAATGATTATTAACCAGATAACCTTAAGAATATAATTTCTATTTAATTATCATAAACAAAATTTTGTGTGTGTTATTTTAATGATTAAGCTTAGTATGAGTGTGAAGCAATGTACTTTAGGTCAACCTTAAATCGTAATGTTAAGATTAAGAATATCATAGAAAATATTATTAACTTATAATAAATTGGTAGATCGATTAGCTCGAGTTAACTAAACAACCATTAAGATCAAGCTTTAAAGTACAAAATTACTTTATATATTTTTAAGTAATATATCATTATTTTTTAAGTGTAAGGATGCAAGGATAACTTACATGAAATTAAAATAGAATTAAAATAATTTAAATAAAGTATTAATTAAAACTAGAAAGAACTTAGTTATAGAATTCAATTATGGATTATATTATATGATTAAGTTTGGTTTTAAGAAGAATAGTTAAAAATATTATTATGTTAGAGATTATAAAAGTTAAAAAAAATTAATCATAGGTTTATACTATATGATCCATATCAAACTTTATAATATGTCTTAATATTGAACAAAATTAATAATATCAATTTATATTAATAATAAATTTTTAAAATTTAAAGTAATCATATTGTATAAAATTTAGCATATTATAAATCTAACCCCAAATATGCACATAAGAACACACCAGATAAAGATCACTTAGTGCAGTAGTAGTCCATGATAAGAACTCACTCCCTTATCATCCATGAGGACATGACTCCATATAAGCAAGTGAATAAAGGAACTCACCTAAGCCAAGCATCTAACTCTAGCCATCCTGGCTTGCTTGCATAGACAACCACATTAGTGGATTCATCATTTAACATGAAGTACTTACCCAGCTGCCAGAGCATGGGTGAGTCTCATAGCGGATATATGGGTGAGTCTCTTAGTGAAGAATGAAGTTCTAATGGCTAAGGAGGATGGAGGATCCTCAAGCTTGGAAACTCATCAATTTCACTACCATATGTGAGCATTATAAATAATGTTCAATATTGATGATGAGTCTTATCACATGCGTGATGAAAAAGCTACTAGAGAAAGAAAAAGAGCAGTGAATTCCATTCTCACAAATGATTTCTCTACAAAGATCGTGGAGGCATGTTCCTCACTAATGTTTAAAATGGCACACCTACAAACATATAAGGGTCAAACTAACCCAGCAGACCATGTGGCATGATTCGAGTCCAACCACTATTAAGGAGTCAACCTATATATGGTCCTCATGCCTTCATGTGGGGGCCATCGCCTCTTTTGTAATGTTTAAGTGAATTTTCATCACTTAGTATAGTGTAAATGAGACTAGAACTAGACGAGTCACTTAGAAAGTTCATTAAGTGCTTACAAAGGGAGATATTACAGATAAAGGATCTAGAGATTATTGGCATAAGTTGCACTCACTCAAAACTTTAGAGAAAGGCCATTCAAAATCTCCCTTAGTCTTCAACATTTAAGATGTTGGAAAATTTGTTATGAGTGGCTAATAGCCATATGAATGCTATGAAATACAACAAGGTCATCTAATCATTGAATGTGATTCTTTGAGGTGACTCAAGAAAGAGATTGCCCATGGAGAAATTTTCAAAAAAGAGGTTTTGAATTCAAAGGTAAGAAAAAGGAGGAAGACAATACACTCGATCATAGAGAGTGCTAATTCATTGATCGGAGTATAGATCAAATTTTCCAACTCATCATGTACAGTGTGAGTATTAACCTCAAAACCCATCTACGATCACACCTCTATGAATCAATTGCTAAGGTTGTGAGGCTACACAAAATAAAGATTACTTCAAGTGAACATCTCCCATGAAGAGTGATAAAGTGTGCGATTGATTGAGTTACTGTGCCTATCACCATGATCACAATCACAACACTAAAGAGTGTTGACAATTGAGGAGCCTGATAAAAAACTCACAAAACCAAGAAAATTGATAGAATTTATGAAGAGACTATGGAAGGAAGCTACAAATCCAAGTAATGGTGAGTCAGCCTTAAGTAATATCTAAAAAGTGAAGCAAACTCAACAATTATGGCATGTGCACTGAATATACAGATTATCTTAGTCACCTTTATAGAGAGTCTAACTAGAATAAATCAATCCTTATAATGACATAATAGTCATTATGTTGTTAATCACTATTTACCTAATTGACAACATTTTAATTGACAAATGGAGCTCAGCCAAAATTATCTTTAAGTTTATATTTGATAAAATGAATCTAGTGAGTTCCATACATATACCTACAAGAGGTTCCATCTATGAATCTTTTATAGAAAAGAGGGAGGTTGAATGAATAATTACTCTCTCCATGACTTGGAGAGAAGAAAAATAGTTCACAGTAAAGGCTGACCAATTTTATTATAATGGAAGCACCTGCCATATGTAATAACAATTTTCACTAACCATTCCTAAACATATTCAAAGAAGTGGCAATAACATACCATATGGCAAAAAAATTTTTAGGAGGGGGAGAAGAAAAAAACTATAAGTGGAGACTTAAGATTATCTTGGGACTGTTCAATACGAGCACTCATCAACTCACACAAAAGTGAAGAAGAATTGTAGTTTGAAGTTATGTGAACAAGACTAGTAACTACTCAAAAAGTGATAATAACTAAAGGCTCAGGGTGAGTACTTATAAGTAGTACATCTTATTGTAATGAGTACAAAGAAGCCTCGTATAGGCTATTTGAGATGATATAAATGTAATGGCTTGGCCTATTATTGAGATGTTAGCCATATATATTAATGTTACTTCTCATAGGCTTAATATCAAAAAAGATTCTTGATAGATTAAATAAAATATGAGAAAGATGGAAGCCTTACACATTGAAAAATCAAAAACAAGTCACCAAACTATTATAAGATGGCATCATTAAGGAATTCAAGTACTTAGAGTAGATCTCTAATGAGGTTATGGTATAAAAGTCTAATGACAAGTTGAGAATATGTTTGGACTGTAAACTCATGAATAGTGCATGTCTTAAGGATGGGTATCCACTTCCACACATAGATTTACTCATCGACTTGATAGTGGTATACTTGATTACGAGCATTCTAGATGCCTTCTCAAGCTACTACCCAATCATAATACACTTGGTCAACTTAGAGTAAATTGCTTTTATCACTAGAGAAGTGCTTTAGTCCTACAAAGTAATGCCCTTTGGCTTGGAGAATGTTAGTGCACCCTATCAAATGATGTTGGACTAAGTGTTAAAAGAGTGAAAAGAAATAAATGTGGAAGTTTATATATATAACTTTTTGGTCAAAAGTAAGTTAGTTGAGTAGCATATTATCAACATGAAATAGACCTTTTTCACATTGAAGAAGTATAAAATGTGCCTAATTTTTTTGAAGAGCTCATTTGGCACTAGTTCAGGCAAGTTCTCAAGATTCTTACTCACACTAGAAGGCATCATAATGAATATTGACATGGTCAAGGCCATACTTAACATGCCATCTTTAAAAAAAATTAAGAAGGTGTAATGACTCATTATGCAAGTTACCAAATTGAATAGATAGATCTTTAACGATGGTGTGTTGCTTGCCATTTTTCAAGATATTAAGAAGTGCTATAAAGTTTGAATGAACCATAGAGTGCAAGAATATTTTAATGATCTAAAAGCTTTACTCACTTTATCGACCCTACTATAAATCCCCAAAGATGGTGATGCTGTCCTACTATACCTAAGAGTCGGAGAAGATATTATGAGTTCTGTCCTAATCAAAGAAAGGGAAAAAATAATGGCTAATATACTATGTTAGTAAGTCATTGAGGGTGAGTTGCATTATTCAACCATAAAGATGCTTGCACTCACCCTCATTGTGTCAGCTTGATGACTTCAACCATATATTTAAGCTCACTTCATCCAAGGTGTTATAGATCACCCACACAAATCAATGCTTTTAAAACTAGACCATTCAAGGAGATTATTAAAATGGTTAGTAGAGTTGAGTGAGTTTAACATTTCATTCTCACCTCGAATGATGATCACGATGCAAGCACTTGTCAACTTTTTTTTGGACTTATAAGACTCGTGACTATTGACCTCATTTTCATATGAGGTTGACATCTATCCAAATCTTAGTAATTAGGGTCCCTAGATTAAGAGCTTTATAGTTAGGCACTTAAGGTGCTACACTTAGTGGCTAGCTGTATAACATAAATTAAGAGAAAAAATTTAAATAATAAATAAAAATCAAAATCAAGCTTAATAAGTTAAATATCTTAGGGTGAAAACCTAGGTTAACCTACTAGACCCGACTAAGACCTAGCATAAGTCAATTGGACTGAGTGAACATAATAAAATTTAAATTTAATAAAATTAAACAAAATCAAATTAAACATATAAGAATTAAAATTTAAATACAATTAAGTGTAGACTAAGCTAATTGGGGTGATTGACTTAATTGACCCATTTAAGCTCAAAATACCATAAGTCTAAGAAAAAGTCAAATAAAATCACTTCAAATTAAAATCAAATAAAACAAAAAGCACAAAATCAAAATGAGAACATAAATAAACTTGAAATTGAATTCATATGGGGTATAGAGTGGTTGCGGAGGTCATTTGACCTCCATTGACCTATGTGGGCCTCACTAAGTTAGAAAGTCAACCAATCAAACTTTGATCAAATTGACCATTCCAAAGGCTCAAAATTATCAAATAAAAATAATCAAATATAACTCTAAATAAATCTAAATCCAATGAGGGCTCAAATGGTTTAATTGGATTACTTGACCCAAGTAGACCTAAGACCCTGTTGGACCTAAACTCAAATTAAATTGAAATTAAACCAAAAAAATTATTATAAATTATTTAAAATTCATATTTGAACAAAATTTGACCTTTTTTGGGTTTAATTTGATTAATTTAGTCAGTTTACTTAAGTCAATTCGATTGACCCATTAAGGTTAATTTGGGTCAACATTGGTCAAATCTCAAATTAAAAAACTCAAATTAATTAAAATTAATCAGTCTAAATCATTGCAAATACTTCTTCAAGGAAAATTAAGGCCTAAATAAATTTTAAGATGATTAATTGAGCCATTTAACTTAAATCTGATTCACTTTGGTCAAAGTGAGTCAAATGGAATTTAAATCAAATTAAAGGCAAACTAAATCAATTTAATTGATCCTAAGGGCTTTGAGTGATCAAATTAAATATAATTGAAACATAACTTAAACTCAAACAAGCCAATAAAAATTGATGAAATCAATGCAAACTAACTTGTGCTAAATTAGGTTAACTTAAGGTTTAACCCAAAGTAAACCCAAGTGAAGTCATGCCAACCCAAAGACCCTCTAAATCTTGTTTGGAGTTGATAGAATTTCAATCTAAATGAGTATAGGGAGAACTCAAAGTGAACAAAAGAGGACAATAGAAAGAAAAACAATTAATGAAAATTCCAAAGCCATGAGCTTACTCATCACCTCCAAACACCTACTTGTTTGACTGAAGAATACTCTCAATCAAAGGTTCACTTAATGTAGCAAGTGGAGAGCTCCCATTTCCTCATGGCCAACAACTCCACATGGGCATGATTTTGTTTTCCAGCCAAGGATAAGAAAGAAAGAAAAGAGGCCTCAAAAGCTCCTTTTTCTAGCATAAAACATCATCCTTATGACAACCAATCCCTCCCTATACACTTTTCTCACATAAAATCATTAAATATGGCCAAATTATGGTGAACTCCAGTGGTGGTTGGAAGTTAGGATGATCTAAGGGGAGGCAAAGGAGAAACATCTTCTGAAAGCTGTCTTAGAGCAAGGATCCATTACTGAATATAGCTTCATTGAGGTAATTTCTCAATTCCTTAGTCCTAACTTAGGTATTGATGATTGATGAAGAAAATTCATCTAATGGTAAGAGCAATTATGAAAATCTATTGCTCTTGCATTAGCTAGACCTCATAACATGAAATGACCCTAATTTTAGTGAGTTTGTCAGAAAATCTAGCCATGAAAGATGGATAGATGTGGTTATCCATTCTCCTGCAGCACTATTTATCGATTGGAGGTAGAAGACATCCTATTGGCCATCCATTCCCTATAATGGGAATGAACTACCTAGATTAGGCCTTAGGTTCTTGCTTTAAATTCCCCTATAAAGGTTGCAATTAATCTGAACAATCTGATCTTCATATCAAATGGTCTTGATTGATTAAATTCTCACCCAAATGGCATATTAGCGCTTGTGTGGGCTCATAGTGGCTTGACACGCCTAAATGTGTGCCCAATTAGTGCTAAATGGGTTAAATAAAAATTTCTAGATTTTTTAATTTTAAAAATGTATTAAAACACTAAAAACTTTAAAAAAAGCATATAAAATAAAATACCCAACAAAAATTGCAAATAAAACCTTGTTAGGTTTTCCTTTTCAAGAGGAATCCAATAAACCCAATTCACAATTTTTGTTGGGTATTTGAGATTAATTTTGGTTTCATTAAAAATCTAATTTTTTTAAAATTTTTTAAAAGATTAATCAAATTGTCCTAATCATTTTAGGGGTTGAAATTGATCATAAATCCTACCTTTCATAACAATTTCAAGTCAAAATGATGAATAGATTAAAAGATATCAATTTTTTAAGTTCAAATGGCTAATTTAGACAAAGTAAATAAGTATGGTATACTATTTTATTCTAGATGGACAATATTATTTGCTTGTTAGTCTTGATGTTAGGACGACATTTTAGACTAACACTATTTTCAATTTGGGGAGGGAATGCTATAATAGATAAATTATAAATATTATTTCCAACAAGTGCTTTGCTTAAGTCCTTAAGTATAGTCCAATAGGATAGGTGGGCTTGGCAACCACTAGTGCTAAGTTTGTATGTTTGCAATATAAATTGTTGGTGTGCTGATTACCTTTTCCCAACATCTATTTTGTAGGGCTTAAGATTTTCTTTATAAAATTTTAAATGTAATTCAATCTTAGAATTAGGTTTAGATATAAAGGGTTTAGGATTAGTATGAGTTCTCTATTCGTGTATGGTGATTCCTTGTGAAGCCTAATGAGGTTGTTGAAGAAAATGATAATCTTGACATTAATGAAGATCCTATATATCAAACTTATAGTTGTAGGCTAGGCTATATAAGGGCAAAGCTTGACTGTCAATTTTTCTTTCCTAGGGGTTATAATGGTACCTGACCACACTGGCTTATTAATTTAATTATTTTTTAGGACTGCATACCTTTTATAGGTTTCTTTACATGTTTGTGATGAAAGCCTGAATGTGTTAGGCTCTTGAGGCAAATTATAATTTCTCATTAAATTAAATCTACTTAAAAATAAAAATAAGCAACTCATAATCTCATCAATTAAAGCACTAAGAATGAATACTAAAAGTAGATAGAAATCTTTTAAATTGTGAATCATGATTGCATATTTTTCTTCAAATTCTTGAATTAGGCTCTTCTTCCATTGCAAATAATGGAGCATCTGACCTCTAAGGATGACCACCTTTTTGAGGGAGGCCTACCTTGTCTTTTAGCTTAGCCCATGATTCATTTATAACTATATCTCATTCTAAGCATGATTTGCATACCTAAAACCTTCAAATAAAATTATGAGTCAATATATATAAAAATTAAAAATCACTGCATTAGCTGGAAGCATAAAATATAATCATAATCTTAGGGTTAGTGAATATGTTTAGGATCTTAGCTTCATTTTTTAAATAAAATAGCCAAACTATCTTTCATTTATAAGACCAAACTCATGGATTTAAAATTATTAGAAGGTATTAGTTGGCAACCCCTTTTAAGTTATAAGTCCAAAATATTTGGTATAGACTTATATTATCAAGTGAGAAGTAGCTTATAAATCTCAAATTTCCATGATTAGATTAAGTTAACATTTTGGCCCATGTCAACAGCATTATTTTGATTTAGTATTTGAAGCATCTTATTTCTTCTTTGCTATAAAAATAAGTCTTCACCTTCTAAGCATTTTCACAGTCTTGTATTATTAGAATTTAAGTCCTAACTTTCTAATAAAATGTCAAACTCAAAATCTAAATAACTTTATTTTCAAAGCTATAAAGCACAATACTATAGATTGAAATGCTTAATGTGTCTCCCAGTATCTAAAACATTTTTTTTTACTTATTCTTGATTTGCCTTCAAAGAAACTCCTTTTTTTTTATCAATCCCACTTGATTTTTCTAATTGCCATCCAATAAATAAACTTTAAAGTCCATAGAAATGAAGTTAGTTTCTTTAATTGAAAGTATTCTTAGAAGAAATTATCTCTTTTCTAAGATTTAATTAACTATATTGGCTTATTCTTATAGAAAGCTTTGAACCCTCGACTAAAATAAACCTTATTCAACTTCTCCATATAGATCATAGAAAAAATCTCTGACACATTACAAACCTATCAACCTTAAGTGTTCTTATTAAGTGATCGAAGTTATTATAAGGTAATATTTTTATATCTCAAGATAATATATTTATTTTCTAATGACAATTACCTAATTAATTACCCCTGAGATCTACATTTTATTCTAAATAAAAACTCCACAGTGACATGTCCAAGCTAACCTAGAGCCTTCATGACATTTGTGTATGGATGGGTCTTTTAAAAAATAAAGATTCAAAGCTAGTATTGTACTAAGAAGCTTGGTAGGAATCATAGTCATCCAATAACTAAAACTCATATTTTGAGTGTCTAATTACCAATCAAAGTGTGAAACATTGCTCATTGGACTAGGATTTGCAAAATGACTTTGCGCCAAGAATATTATAGCACCCTCACACCCCAACTCAGAAATCAAATAAACAGAGATTACGAAGTGAGGGACAAGTTTTTGTAGAAATATTTACCTAAAGTGAGCATGGAAATGAGAAACCTTGAATAACTCAATATAGAATAAGTCTTGATGGATGAAAGCCAACTTGTTAATATATTATCAAAGTGAGTGGACTCAAAGAGAAACTTATCCTCGAACTTGCGTAACCAAGCAAAGAGGAATGTGAGTTTATGTTGATTGTGGGTTAAAGGTCACCAAGCTAAGTATTTTCAAAATAGGGAGTTGGAAGAAGACATCAAAGACCCAAGGATTTTCAAAATCAAAGGTGTGTTATAATTAATGGCATATTACTTATGAGGTCGGTCACCTTAATAAGCTTAAGGTGTCTATAAGGTGAACAATATAAGGTACTTAGCAAGATATATTTAGTAGACTATGGAAGTCATTATTGAGGAAGGACACTTGCGAAGAAAGGATACTCACCCAACTAATGTTACAATAACAATATTTTTGGCCAATTTTGAGAAAATATGCTAAAGACTATGCTAGAAGATGCAAGCAATACCAAATTTTTTTTTCTTATGTAACTACAATTGTTGTAACACCTATAATCCATCATAAGCCCATATCTATTTTATATTATAGGGAATAAACTTGATAAGCCCCCTACAAGTTGTCAACCAAAAAAGAAAATTCATAATGTTCATAATTGACTGCTTTAATAAGTGAACTGAAGCAAAATCACTGATCAAGATAACTACCTAGGCAATTTATAACTTTATTTGGACTGATCTTATATGCAAGTTTATACTACCTATGTCATCATCATAAATATTGGCTTGAGACCACCGACAAGTGACTAAATGAGTTCTATGAATCCACCTCAAATTCACTTCAAAGTAATTCATAGACCAACATCCAAGTGAAACAGGCAAATAAGAAGACTTTTAACTTATTGAAGAAATCGATTGAAGGTGCCAAAGTAAATTAGGTTAATGCCTTACCTACCATGAATTGGGCTTTAGAATGACTACATCATCAACAACTAAATACACTTCATTATCCTATCACATGGCATTGAAGTTGTACTACTGGTCGAGTACTAGTTACATTGCCCAAGAGTCATGGAGATTGTTGAGCTTGACCAAGACAGTCCTAAGTGGGAGAAGTTGAATGCAAATGTAATAGAGACCATACTTGACCTATTAGAAGAATTACTTATCAATATGAGAAGAAGTGACCAAGAGGTTAATTATCGAATACTATGATGGTGACATCAAGAAGAATCATTTCTTAATTGGCAACTTAGTGCTGAAGAAGCTAGATGTGACTACTCGATAAAATGTACTCAACAAAGCCATTCTGTGGTTATTAAAGTTGTGAGGAAACCACACAGATCTTATGAGTACTTATTTCGTTGATTGATTATGACATCAAGAAATAATATGCTATCTCAAAAAGTAGAGATATCATCTTATGATGGATTCAATCACTTAATAAAGACTACTATGGTTGATGGGTCTACATGTATTAGAGTTTTTCCCTGCATAACATGGTTGAATTAAGATAAGGTTTATTTTACCTAGGTTGAAATTCTACAAGTGGCAAGCTCATAATTACATCTTATGGGATAGGATGTATTATCCTTATAGATTTATAGGTTTAAATCAAGGATTACTAAATTTTGGAATTTGGATTGGATAGTCCAAATATGAATAGTTCTTTTTAGAATCAAAAGAAAGATAAGTAGAAAGTGCTTTGATAACATAAAAAGTAGTTTAATTTATCCTATGATTGGGTTTTATATATGTGTAAATATGATTTATGTTTAATTTTTAGTTGGCATTTTATTAGAATGATAGAAGCATATCTTAACGGTACATAACTATGGAAATGTCTAGGAGCTGAGAACTTATATAGCTAGTAAAGGTAAAATAGCCAGCCTCAGACTCTAAAATTGAAAGCACTTCAGCACAACCAAGGAGCTCAACCTAATCTAATAAAATGAAGTTGGGAAGTATTGGCTCACTTTCATTAGGGAGTATGAACCAATCCTAAATCTTAAGGACTTAGAAGCCATTAAGATGGGTTCTTAGTTAACACCTTGTGGTGTTCTTATTTGGATGTTCATAAGGACACCACATAGATCTTAGAGGGTACTTATTAAAATGATCGAGTATGACATCTAAGGAATGATGTACCATCTCGAAATATAGAAATATCACCCAATAATGAACTCAATTATCTAATAAGGACTCCTAAGATAGATGAGTCTACATATACCAGATATCTTTTCCCTACATTACATAAATGAACTATAATAGGGTTTATTTAAAGCTAGGGTTTTTAGTTCCTTATGTAAGAAAGCCCCTCTAGTTAATTATATCTTAAGAACACTATCAATTAAAGTAGTCAATCAATGTCTCCAAAGATTTCAAAGTTTGATGATCCAAGGATTGGCAATTATTGAAGATTAATTGGAAAGGTTCAAAATAGGAAAACTTTTTTACAGATTCCAAATTAACTCAAACCTTAACTTAACTATAGGTAGCTATTTTTCACATACTCTTACAAATAAACTCAACAAACTATACTAAGTAAAGAGAGAGGTAGTTAAGAGGATCTTTAAGAACCTTCTTAAGAAACCTAACTTTTAGCTATCTGAGCATAAGAAACTAGAGGTAGTGGGCAAGAGTGATGATCCTAACTTTTTCCCCCACCATTATATGCTAGGCAATGTCTTAGAAAATTATTTTATCTTCAAGAATTGGCTTGAATATAGTTACAAGTCAGGAATAATCATGATACCCAAAGAGTACCTGGTGAGCAACATTTTAGCTCCATTAAAGTAATCTATGAGGAATCATTAGATCCTCTTAAGACTGAAGAAGGTTAAGACATATCTTTACCCCATACCTCTTAAAAGATTATTTCTAAAATCAAGAATCTTTTTCTATAGATGCTTGAATTATTTCACCTCCACCTTAGAAGGTCTGCCGTTGTGAGTGAGACAACTTAAGAGAGTGAAGCATGCACATACTTGGGATAGTCCATTAGCACCACCATCATTTAAGTCCAACATTTCTACCTCCACCACTACAACTACCACTTCTTCCAGCTTCTTCACTACCTTAAGGACCATTTTATCTATGGATGATGGTACCAAGCCACTCATACCAATTACTTTTCTTGACTTGTATTTCATACCACCAAAATTAAGCAAATTAATGAAGAAAGATTCCACTTATATCTTGTGTCTTTTTTATGACCTCTGTTATTTCATTTCAACTGAAAGCTCTTTAAATCACAATAATAATAATAATTTAAATAATCATTTTCTTTGATTTAGATGGATTTTTTTATTTTCATGGTTCACCACATGATTGGAGTTATCTAACTCCAAAGATCCTTTATAAGAAGTTGTAAGTATACCTGATGTGTAGGTCTCCATCTGAAGAAGTAATTAAAGTCAACCTCCATAGTGGAAAAGTTCTACCTTTTAGGATAGCATCTGAAGATAAGGGTAAATAAGTCATTGGTTCTAGTGTGTAAATAGCCCCTCCACAGGATGCTCCACTTTGGATATGCTTGTGAAGGACCAGCCTAAGATTGACTACAATGTCTTGACACATCTTAAAAAGTTTTCAGCTAAGCTAAGCATAAATGATGCTCTTATTTTATTTAAGGAAATAAGGGAACCATTAATCATGACATTGCTTGATCTTGAAAAATGCTCAGCTCAGTTGACCGCTATAAGTCTAGCTGAAGAAGTGGAGTGTTTTTGAAAGGAAGTTTACGAGCCACCTTTTTAGTTGAAGACCTACTACTAGGAGATAGAGTACAATTGCCAACGATACATTACTGTATATGTTGTCAAATTTAGACTATCTAGTGTACTTGTTGACTTGGGTGCATCAATCAAATCATGAGCCTAAGAATCCTCTCCTTCTTGAGGATTGACATCACTAGACCCCAATCTAAAAGGATAATATTGAAAGGAATCAATGAACAAGGTGAGAGAGTCTTAGGTTCCATCACACTACTAGTGGAGATAGATTATTAGAAGATTAAGGCCAAGTTTCACATAATAGATTCAAATACATCTTATAATACTTTGCTAAGATTTCTTTTGATTCAAGAAAAATACCCTACCATCTTCATTCCACTAGTGCATCAAGTTCATAAGGAATGGCATAGACTATTATTTCAATGGAAATTTGAGGCCATTCTCATTACATGAGGTAAGGATCTATAAAGACACAGCTTTCTATCTCCCCAAAAAATAAAGTATCTATTCTCTCAAATTAAATCAAAATGAAAAGGAAAAAGAAGAAAAATAAAGAAAATAAACAAACAAAAATAATAAAAAGAAAATAATGAAAATAAAAGATAGCGAGAAGAAGACCTTGGGGAGGAAGTAGAGCCTTTGATTGCATTCCATACATATTTCACCCCCTTGTTTTGAATGAGTGGGTGAGATTTCCTGACCTCCTCTAGGATGAAAAAGAGGAATGCTCAGAGGAAGTGCTAGAGGAGGGAGAGCTCCATACTTATCACTTACTCAGATATTTGTCCCAACATCTTGGAGTACCCTTGCGATCTACATAAATTTAGAATCTAGTTTAGAGGATGAGTCTTATGTAGTTAGCACACCAGCAACCTCCCCATCCCAAAAGACTCAGTTGGAGGTGACACTCGAGCTAGATAGTGATGAGAATAGGGTCCTTGAAGAAAGCATAAGTGTATCTAAATCTTCATTATGTGAAATTGTAAGACATCATGTGATCACCTTAGCTTTGAAGCCACTTTCCTCATAAAATGTTGAGAGTTTGGTAGTTAATGATGCTCCTGAATTACATATAGATGCTGAGCCTCAGAGGCTTAATTTAGGAGTAGTATCCTTAAACTTAGAAGCTAATGTAGGGTTAAAGGATAATTTATTTAAATAATTAATAGAACTTCCATTTGCTTGGTAATCGCTTTATGCTTGAGTTTAGCGAATAAAGGTTTATTTTTGCATACATGTTCTAAGCATAAGTTAGAGTACTTTAAAAAGGTGTGGGACAACAAAAGCAATAGTTCACAATCAAGACCAGGACTAAGCTTTGGTATAATGGGTCTAGTAAATGATGATGAATATTGCCTAGTCATAACCAACTATCTAGAGTCTGATAGGTTCTTTCTTAACAACATTAATTTATATGGGGTGGTATATTTAAGAACTCTAGACACTCTAAAAACCTTCAAGTTAGGGATGCACCTTGAGAGCTAGAAGAAGAGATCAAGTCAACCATCAATGAACTGAAAGAGATCAACATAAGCAGTAAAGATTATCCACGCCCAACATATGTCAATTCCTTCTTGAATAAATTTGAAACTAATGACTTAATTAGACTATTTTTAGAGTTAAAAGATTACTTTACATGGAGCTATGAAGAAATTCTCAGATTAGCTCCTGAAGTCGTAGTTTATAAGCTATCAATCTAGCCCAATGTAATCCCGTTAAATAAGCTCCTAGACTCATGCTATTAGACATTGAATAACCTATCATTTCAGAAGTTAAGAAGATAATTGATGTTGGTTTCATTTAAAAAGAAAAATACCTCACTTGGTTGGCCAACATCATCCTACTCAAGAAGATGAATGACCAAATTCTCATATGTGTCGATTTTAGGGATGCTAATGAAGCATGTCCCAAAGACAAGTTTTCATTGCACATATCAGAGCTGATGGTGTACATTGCCTCATCTCATGCAGTCTTCTTATTCATGGATGGATCATCTAATTATAATAAAATTAAGATGGCACCTAAATATAAGAAAAAAATATTGCATTTAGAACGCCGATAAAAAATTATTACTATAGGGTCATGCCTTTCAGCCTCAAGAATGCTAGTGCTACATACCAGCTGACCATATGTAAATATTCAATGAATTTATTCATCAACAAATCAAATGCTATGTTAATGATCTCATGGTCAAAAGTAAAGAAAAGGAAAACCACCTATTTAACTTGAGAGTAGTTTTCGGGTGGTTGAGGCAATATAACTTTAAGATGAACATCTAAAGTATACATTTGGGGTAACGTCATGGAAGTTTCTAGGTTCATTGTATGACACTGTAAAATTGAAATTGACCTCGAGAATGTCAAAATGATATTAGAGATGTCACCTCCAAAAAGCCTAACCCAACTTAGATCATTCCAATGAAGGTTGACGTATCTAAAATGATTCATATCCAACCTATTTGGCAGATGCCAACCATTCATAGTATCGACCAAGAAGGATGACAAGTTTAATTAGGATGATAAATGCTAGCATGCATTTGACAGCATTAAGTAATATCTCTTGACTCCACCAGTTCTAGCTGCCCCTATATCGGGCAAACCTCTTATACTCTATACTACTGCATTTGATGATTCCATTTGTATTTTTTGGCTCAATCCAATGATTAAGGAAAAGAAAATATACTATACTATTCTAAGCAGTCATCTAGTTCCCACGAAAGGAAATTATCTACCCATTAAGAAGCATTGCCTAACTCTCATCTTCACCGCTCAAAAGCTACAACACTACATGCTTTCTCATATGGTCAACTTGATTTTAATAGTTAATCCACTATAATATCTTATGATACTGCTGACGCTATCCGAACAGTTAGCATGATGGTTCATGATCTTATCGCAGTTTGATAACACTTTTTTACCCTTTTGTACTGTGAAACAACAAGAACTTGTAGATTTTCTAGCAGCACATCCTTTCCCTATTGATTCCCCCTTGAACGATGACCTCCCAGACAAATAAATCATGATCTTAGGGGATACAAACAACCACTTATGAAAAATATATTTTGATTGTGTAGCTTCCTCTCAAAGAGGAGAAGAACTATAATCCATTCTTCCAAGCAAAGCAGAGGTAGGAGTAGTCTTTTTGACCCCAAACTATAGTACGTTACAGTTTTCATATCACCTATCAAAGCATTACACTAATAATGTGGCTAAATAATGGGCTCTGATCACTATTCTGGAGTTATCTTCTCTTTAGGCATTGAAGACATCAACATCTTTGAGGATTCATAATTAGTAGTTAATTAAATAACTAAGTTTTATGAAGTTCTCAAACCTAAGCTCAATCACTACAACAAGAACATAATGAGATAGTTGACCCAAATTCTAAAGGTCACCATTTATATGATGCCTCAATAAGAGAATGCTATGGTCTATGATCTAACTAAGCTCACTAAAGAGTTAGCAAGTCTAGATGATGAGTTTATATCTCTTGTTGATGCTAAACTCATCGATAAATAAACTCTTGAAGGGGAGGCTATCATTATTGATAAGGATGATGAATTAGACTAGAGGTAAACTTTTATTGATTACTTGAACAAAGGTAAACTACCTCAAGAGAAATCACAAGCTAATCAAATCAAGAAAACAACCTTATCCTATACTCTTTTTTATGGCACCTTGTTTCGATGGTCCTTCGACCATATGTGGTTTCATTTTTTAGGAAAACACGAAGCCCAAAAAGTTATGATTGAGGTACATTCTAGACTATGTGGAGCTCACCAATCTAGTCCAAAGATGAAAGCCTAAATCAAAAGACTTAGATACTACTAGCCAATAATGATCATATATTGCATGGATGTAGCAAGTCGTTGCTATCAATGTTAGGCATATGGAGTAATTCTACATCAACTACACAACATTCTGCATCAAACTATAGCTTTATAGTAGTTTGAGTGTTCGGGTATTGACATCATAGGTTTGATTGATTCTCATTGATCTAAGGGTCATTGATTCATTTTAGTAGCTATAAATTACTTCTCCGAGTGGGGGGAGGCGGTCCCACTAAGGGAAGTCAAAGCTCAACTTGTCCCCTAATTCTTCAGGAACCATGTCGTATATAGATTTGGAATACCTCACCGGATCATATTTGATAATGGTATCACATTCAAGAGTACAAAAATCAATAACTTCGCTAAGTGACATAACATAGATTGGAGGTATTCTATAATATACTATCTTTGGGCAAATGGGTTAGCTAAAGCCTTCAATAAAACACTCATCCAAATTTTGAAGAAGACACTTGATGATAATAAATGAAAATGGCACAAGCAATTAGTTGAAGCCTTGTAGGCTTATTGTACCACCCACAGGACTTTGACATAATCCCCTCCTTTCTTCTTAGTGTATGAATCTAAAGTTGTTGTTCTCCTAGAAGCCCAACTCTTATCACTGAAGATAATTATGAGTAGTAAGATCACAACTGAATAGAATGCTAAACTATAGCTAGAAGAACTCGGTGGTCTTGAAGAGAGATTCCTCTGGGCATGTTAAAACCTCGAGTTATATAAAGTAATAATAGTTTAAGTTTAAAACAACTTGGTCCACCAAAGAGATTTTCAGGATAGAGTGCTCATTTTAGTTCTTAAGAGAACAGTTATTGCCCATCACAAGATAGGAGGTAAGTTCGAACCAACATGGAAAGGCCCTTTCATTCAATAAAAGGCTTACTAAGTTGGATCATACCAATTGATCAATCACGAAGGTGAACACTCGATGCTATTGATCAATGGAATTTACTTAAAGAAATATTATGCATGATTATATCTTAGTCTAATTTCTATCAATAAAACATACCTTTGAATCAAATGAATTATTTCTTCTACTTAAAATTAGTCTCTTTAATTTTGAACTTTGGAGTTACTTCCAAATTCTTTTCTTAGTGCTATTAAGATAGGTGTAAGAGAACTCAAGCAACATCCTAGTCCTAGTTAGCACAACACAAACACGAAACCATACAAATACACAAACATAAGCAAAATGAACAACACAAATACAAATTGCTTTGAGCTACTTCAAGTTGAGATAAGACCTCCAACAGCTCTCACTTAGTAGTTTTTCTAGGTCAGGTTTGATTCACTACATGGCTAGTGGGTCACCTCAATGGCTACCTTTACTTAGAAGGATGTGAATCCTTATCCTTTCTTTCTATATTGACCAATTCAAACTGATGGGCACCTTGTTAGTTTAATAAATCTTATTTCATGACCATTAGACTACCCTGATGGTCAATCATGTTCAAGAAGATGTGAGTCCCCAAGCTTTCTTGTCAAGCTAACTATTGTGTATTGACTAGGTCTAAGTAAATATTCAAGGATTAAGGTTAGTCCCTTAATGGCTCCTATTCCTCTTGATTACTTCAAGCTTTAGGTCTAGTCCTCCTTTGTGACTCCCCACTTAGTACCTAGGTCAGATAGTAACTGTCTAACCGATGATAGACTATCTCGATGATCAATTTCACTTAGGAAGATTTGAGTATCTAATGCTTTCTTATTAGATTAAGCATCACAAATCAACTTGCACCTTAAGTTGGATTGTGTTTGCTTTGCTGACAGTAACCCACTTGATGGATGACACCATTTAGGTAGATATGAGTCCTCATGCTTGTTTCCTAAATTAGTGTCCATATAAATTTAGGATTAGGATAAAACCACTAGAGGCACCTTTCCTTATCGACATTCTATTTGGATAACATCTTCATAACTCAATCTAGACATAACCCATGTTACTATCAGATTGGATAGTTCTCCTTTTCTACTAGCCACCCCTTTGGTTGGGTAGCACCATTTTATGGATTCATGAACTATCCCTTTGGGCTAGTAAATCTAAAGTAGGTCAAAGCCCCTATGGTGCCTCCTTAATTTGGCCCATCACAAACCAACAAGGTCCACACTAAATGAAAAAAGTAACAAAATAAAATCTCTCAAGGATTAGGATAAGAACCCTAGTGACACCTTCCCAAAAAGGCATCATATTTTCTTGGATAGTGTCAACAAAGCTCCTTCCAATATTGACCTTGACTACTTGAAGTTGAGATAAAACCCAAGCAGCTCTCACTTAGTAGTCACTCTAGGTCTAGCTCAACTTGCTGTGTGATCAATTGGTCATCCAAGCAGTTGATTCTACTTAGGAAGAAGTGAGTCCCTTTGCTTTCTTCCTAGTTCAACCATCATAAATCGATGGGCAACTCTTAAGTTAGATGGTCTTTATTGTATGACCAGTAGACTATTCCTTTAAGTCAATAAATATAAGCAAGTTTAGGTTCTTGTAACTCTTCCTTAGTTTGATTCATCGTAAACTGATTAAGTCTATTTTCATATGTTGAGGGTCACGATCATGCCCTCCTGGCTCCTTTCCCAAGCGACTAGTCTAGGTTTGGATCAAGCCATTATGATCCCTCACCTAATAGTTACCCATTTAGGTTAGGTAGTGTCATTTTGTGGAATAAATGGACTACCTTTTTGGTCTAGTAAATCCAAGACAGGCAAAAGCTCGCATGGCTCCTCCTTAGTGTTTCCCATTGTAAATAGATAGGGTCCACGCCTAATTAACACACTGAATCAAAATCAAAACCAACATTAATTTCTAAAATTAAATAAATTTAATCATGTAAACTAAATTAAATAAAACCAAATCAAACTCAAATTTAATCAAATCTCATCAACCTCTAACAAGTTCTCATTCATTCTCTTGACATAAATCAACTCATAATCCAACCAAAACTCATGTACAATCCCCAACGGATTCCACCTCATGTCTTTGGCACAAAGCCAACTCTAAACAAACCCAAGTAAAGTATATCAATCTTCTCTCCATGCCTTTAGCATAGTGCAATAATAGTTTATTCAATTCAAATGCTATGCCTTTCATAAGGGCTATTGCATTCATCTGGGCTTTGGTGACTTTGGGCCATGAGCCTACCTAGACCCATGATCCACTTAGAGTATTTTGCAAGCTTGCTCCAAAACTCCTAATGTTCAGAAAGTTCTAAATTTTTAAATAAATTTTTCAGAGGACTCCACTAAATCCTTTTCCCCCCTCCAATTAGGTGGAAGCATTCTTTGTTTACTACTTTTTAGATGTGTTTGACTAGCAAGGCCATTGCCAATACATGCGGTGTGCCTTATTAGTTAGACCACACCTACTGGGGATCCTTTCGTTGACCTCACTTTTAGAGTGAACTTGATCATTGATCACTAAAAAAACACCATGGAAGATGCTCTTCTCCATCTTTATTGAGATGGGAAGGAGTATGTTCTTTCATGAGGTAGATTAATATATATTCAACTAGATTTTTCATAACATTATGTTAAGGTGCGTTTAGATTTGAGTTATACTTCCTGTGGACACAAGCCTCCATAGTTGAGTACACCTCTTATTGCAATAAGAGAAAACTCTTAATTAAGATTGAAAATAGACATATCTTTGTGATATGTCGTGGTGTCTTAGAGGAGTGTGTGGCATAAATGACTATCATGTATGATTCACATAATGAATAAAGAGATTAAGCTTACATCCCTTTGGAATGCCAAATGTAATTTAAAATATTTTCATAATAAAAAATAAAAGAATTTAATGCATTTTAAATGCATAGTATATAGCGAATAATGAGTGAAGACATTATCTAACTAAAAGCATATGTTAGGGGAAATGATGATACACCCAATCAAGATCCCATGGTTCCATCATCTCGGGCTATCGTGGACTTTGGTCTACTTAGCCAAAGAAATTATTTCTAGTAGAAGAATCTTTATTAGCAACCATGGGTTGCATCATCCAAAGTACTCTTGTTGACATGGGGTGGTATTTATCTAAGGAGATAAGCTTAAGTCAACCTTAGCTAATAGAAGGCATTTTACTTATTAAATGTATTCCATGATTCATAGCTTGAGGAGCAATACCATTAAGGAACATATGAGCTCCATGACTAAAATATAGTGGAGCTATATATATGCCAAGCCACCCGATCATAGGATTCTAGTAATGTCTGCATTTCCTGTTGCATCATTTAAAGATAAAAACCATGCAAGCAAAGGACACAGGCCATGTCTTTATTAGCATAAGATTATTTGAGTAGGAACATAGTAATAGATTTATTTTCACAATTGTTGCTATTGTGAGCAAAGATTTTCTTAGCTTATCATCCTTGAAAAATGATGATGGATGGATGGATGATTATTTTCTTTAAGCTATATTGAATGTTGAGCTTCATTTAATCTAAATATGTTTCCCCTCTAGATAATTTTTTTTTGCAATCTACACGAACATAATTGAGAAAATATTAGGTTTTTATAATTTGGATCTAGTCATAGGACCTAACCAGTGAATTATCCTGCATAGTATCATCAAACACCAGAGTTAGATTTTTATGCATATGTTGGGGAAACAACAACAACAACAACAACAACAACAATAACAACAACAACAAGCCTTAATCCCACTAGGTGGGGTCGGCTACATGAATCCTTCATCTCCATTGTGTCCTATTATGTGTCAAATTCTCTTTTAAATCAAGTATACTAAGATAATTTTTTATACATCTTAACCAAGTCTTTTTAGGTATACCTCTACCTTTCTTAACATAAGGCAAATCTAATGCATCTACTCTCTTAATGGGGTCATCGGACGATTGACACTTTATGTGGCCAAACCATCTAAGGTGACTCTCTCTAATCTTATCTACCACTGGAGCTACTCCAACTTTTTCCCGAATATACTCATTTTGCATTCTATCTCTAAGAGTAAAGCCATTCATCCACCTAAGCATCCTCATCTCTGTAACACTTAACTTAGTCTTATGCTTCTCTTTTATTGGCCAACATTCTGCACCATAAGTCATTGTAGGTCTTACCATCATCTTATAAAATTTTCCCTTAAGTTTAAGTGGAACTTTTATATCACATAATAGGTCAGATGCATTCCTCCACTTCAACCATCCAACTTGAATTCTACTAATAACATCTCCATCTATTTCACCATCACTTTGAACAATAGAGCCTAAATATCTGAAACGCTCACTCTTATTAATGACTTGTTTACCTAATGTCACAACACTACCACTAGAACTTCTACAACTAAAATTACACTCCATATATTCAATTTTAGATCTACTTAGATGAAAACCTTTAGACTCTAGAGTTGACCTCCATAATTCAAGTTTCTGTTGGACTCCCTCTCTAGTCTTATCAATAAGAAGAATGTCATCTGCAAAAAGCATGCACCAAGGTACATCTTCTTATAAATGCCTAGTAAGAACATCCATAAATAAAGTGAAAAAAGATAAGGGCTTAAAGCTAATCCTTGATGTAATCCAACTAAAATAGGAAAGTATTTTGTCAATCCTCCTTGCATTTGGACACAAGTAACAGCTTTAATATACATATCCTTAATGACTTGAATATAACCAATATTAACTTCTTTCTGTTCTAGAGCTCTCCAAAGAACATCTCTTGAAACTTTATCATAAGCTTTCTCTAAATCAATAAATATCATATGCATATCCTCCTTACTTTCTCTATGCTTCTCAATCAAACCCCTTAATAAATGTATACCATCCATAGTAGATCTACCTGGCATGAAACCTAGCTGATTGTGAGAAACTTCTGTATCACATCGTAACCTATGCTTAATTACTCTTTCCCATAATTTTAATGTATGGCACATTACCTTAATTCCTCTGTAATTTGCACACTCTTGAGCATCACCTTTATTCTTAAATATAGGAACCAACAAACTCTTTCTCCACTCATCTAGCATCTTTTTAGTCATTAAAATGACATTAAAAAGATTTGTAAGCCAAGAAATTCCTTGATCTTCTAAACATTTCCACACTTCTATTGGAATATTATCTGGTCTACTGCTTTTCTACATTTCATTTTCTTTAAAGCTTCACTAACTTCAGAGTTACTAATACGATGATAAAAATAAAATTCTCTATTTTTGTTTAGGGTATTAAGGTTGCTAAAATATGTCGGGGCTCATGGGGAAAATTCAAGCTTATTTTGTGTTAACCCACGAAGTATCCTCAGGCAGTAGATTTAGGCAACTATTATTGTGATGGGCATGGGTATTAGGCATAGTGCCTTGGTGCTCCAAATATGATGCTTTGGCATTGTAGTGCCAGCATCGTTGAACTGCATGGTTAGCACTATGACACTAATTTCATTGACCATGTTGACCACTTTATTGGCACCTCAACGCTGATAATGTAATGCTGCAACATCAATCAAAAGTTGGTTTAGGATAACTAGCAGACATTCAGGCTCTTTAATGATGTAGAATAAATAAATTGATTGGCCCTATAATTGGACAACCATGGTGCTACATCAATATGGCACATATGTAACCGACTTGACCATTTGTATAGCACTACGACACTGTATGTGAGCATCGTAATATTGGGCCACTATTTTGGAACCTGAGAGGTTAGTGCCTTCGTGCTGCCTTTGCAAAGGCAATGCTGAGATGTTGGGCCATGCTTAGAAATAGACCTCTTAGGGCAACCAAAATTTTTACTATGCATTCTCATTAGAGCTTTTCCTTAGAGTTTTCTCTCCCTCTCTTTCTCTTAGTTTATATTTTTTCCTCTACCATGCTAGTAAAATATTTCAGTAAGGGCAAGAAGAGGGTGGCCATTAATGACATTAGCTAATTTGTTAGTTTGGAGGCTGAGAAAAGGTACCACCATGCCCTCATACACATGCATCTAATCCAAGAGAGGAGCTTCTACAATCCGAGTGGGTGTGTGGAGATCATCATTACTGAGTGAGGCTTGGAGAAATTGGTCTACAATAATAAATCAAGTGTCATTCCCATGGTGCAGGAGTTCTTTGCCAATGCGTAAGAGCGCCAAAATAATCAAGCTTTCTTTTGGGGAAAACTAGTAAGTTTTAACAGTACTATTATTAACACATATTATGATTTAATAAATGTAGATTATGATCAGTATCTTTTTTATTATAATGATCATCCTAACAATGATCAGTATCTTTTTTATTAGCTAATTTGCTAATTTGTTAGAAATTCTAATAACCAATATAAATGATGGTAGGAGAATATTATCAATTTTCCTACCGCCAGCCTCACTGCTAAGGCTAAAGCTTGGCATTATTTTATTTTTACTAAGTTGATGCCCACTTGGAATATCAAGAGGGCTATTTTGAATTTTGTAATTCAAAAGGCATTTATTATGGATGTAAGAAATATTATTTATAATTTCATCTATAATATGCTTGAGTGTAGTACTACAATAGGCTTTGGTCATCCTTATCTTATTTATGCTTTGTATGTTGAAGTAGGTGTGATAGGGGATCTTGATAAGGAAGTACTTATACAAAAGGCTCCCCTGACCAAAAAAAGTCATTGAGGGGTTTGGTTCGAGGATTGATGTGGGGAAAAGCTCACGCATCTCTCCATCTCAGGAAAAATCCTTGAAAACCATAAATTAGCAAGTCCAACAAATTAGAGGACAAGACTCAGACTTAAGGAAAAAGGTCAATGAGATTAGTCGATGCTAGTAGGAACTGGAGAGAAAATTTGACACATGGGTTAGCAACAACAATAATTTTCATACATGGTCGAGTTTGATACCTCACTTGTGTACATGTTCAAAAATTATGGTTTCTATGCAGGTTGGTGAGGCTCCTTTTCCTGTGACGCATCATTATCAATCTTATGTAAGCATCCCGCTAGAATTGGAGGAAGAAGATGAGGAGGAGGAGGAGGAGGACCATGAACACTAGTTCTTCTCTCCAACCACTTCCCCTTTTTATCTCTTTTGTATTTATTAGATTTCTTTTTTTTATATAAATTATGTAACCCATCCTTTTTTATCAATAAATACATCATTTTTTTCTTTTATGTATATACATTTCTATGTCTGTACATTTTCTTATTATTTGGAAAGCTCTAGGATTAAAATAATAAAATTTTTTCACTTAAAAATATGACATCAGAGAGGTAGCATCGCAACACTATTATTACAACACATTGGTGCCCTCATGTAGTAGGAATTAGGCTTAGAAACCAAGAGTGCAACACCTCAATGCCCACTATTCAATTTCATGGTGCTCTATAGAGGTTCACTTCATTGATCTACTCAAGCAAGTGACGCTTCAATGCCCATTATGCAGCGCCACAGCACTCTATAAAAGTTCACTTTATTCATCTACCTGAGCAAGCAACCAAATTAATCTAATTCAATTGAAATTAAGCTCACCCAAACTCACTTGAGCCTCAATTAAACTTGATTGAACCTTAAATGCAATTCAATTAAGCCCAATTAAACAAAATTGACCATTGACCTAAGTTGACCCATTTGAACCCTATAAAGCCAAAATTCAATTCAACTATATTTAAGCCAAATTGAACCAATCGAAGCCTCATGACCATTTTAAACACTCAATTGAACATTCTAATTCATTGCAATCAATCAAACTCCACCAATTGATTCAATTAATCCTACTTGACCCATTTGGCCTAAAGGGTTCAAATAAGCCAAAATCTTATCTAACTTAAATTTATTACAAACAAAGTCATCAATCAATTGTAAATTCAAGATTGAATCACTTTCAACACTCAATTAATCCCAATTTGACTCATTCAAGCCAATTCACTTACTTTACCCAATTTGGCCCAAAAGTCTTGATTGAGTCAAACCTTAATTCAATCCAAATTGGACCAACTCTACTCATTTAATCACTCCTAAAATAATTGTTGATCATGTCCAATCACTTGATTACAATCAATTGAATCCAATTGAGTCAAATTGGCCACTTGACCCAAGTTGACCCAATTTGACCTAATGGGTTAAATTGGGCTAAAACCCATTCTAGATCAAATTGAATTGAGCTAATGCCTCTAATCAATCACAAATTGATTAGTGAACACTCTCCAATCACAAAATTTAAGCCAATTTGATCTAACTAATCTAATTGACTGATTTAACCCAATTTGGCCTAAAAAACCAAATTGAACCAAAATATATTCTAAATTAAATCAATTCAAACCAAAGCTTCCAATCACTCTTAAATGACCAATCAAACATAACTCAACCCTTCACCTAACCCAATTTAGGCAATTTGAGTGGAAAATATCTACCTTGATGTAAAAGTTGATTTTCTTATCATCACTCATTTCTCTTTCCATATCCTTGATGGTTGATTTATATTCAGCTAGAATTTCTTCAAAAGAATGACCATCTACATTTTTAGTATCTACAAGGATATGTTCAGGGTGGCAATCCACTACTATAAGACCCTCTATGGAAGGAAAGTACTAAACATCTAGGGTTGATGAGGTACTAACCATGACTAGCTCGACTAACATGGGGACTTTTTCTTCATCCTTCCCCTTCTCTTCTTTTTTTCCCTTACCTGGGCCAACAAAGTAATGGTATTGCTCTTAGGCCACCACTCACTCTTCTCCACTAACAATGTGGAAGGTCAATAGGGGAGTTTGGCCTCACACAATTAATGTGAGTAGATGAAGTGTGACCCTTGGGTTGAAATTGTATCACAAATGGGGAGGATTTCTTTCTAGATGCAAATGTTTAGTACTTGGTGGGGACATGGGATGATATGACTTGGTTGGTGATGGTGGATGGTAAGGACTATAATGTATGAATGACTAGCTCTATTAGTTTGATGGTCAGGATGGTGATCAAGTAATGCTAAGGCTATCGACAGCCTAGAAAATCTTATGCTATCCTTCTTTCCTGCTTGGGCTACTATCTTGGCCTCTATAGCCCTATATGAATATGATCCTAACTACTATCTCCAAAAATTTTGAAGATTGATTGTCTAAGGATTGGCAATTATTGAAGATCAATTGAGATGGCTCAAAATGGAAAGACCTTTTTATGGATTCCAAAGGAGAATAAGTATGAAGCACTCATGATATAAGAATCTTAGTGAGTGCTTCATTCTATCTTATAGTGAGGTTATATATTTTTAGAGAAGCAAAATTATACTTGTTTGAGTTGATATTTCATTATAATGTTAGGACTTAGATTCCAACAACACAAGACTGCAAAAATACTTAAGAGGTAAAGACTTATACTCGTATTAATAGAGAAACAAACAACGTCTAAACTTATATCTAAAATGCTCTAGCATAAGCTAAGATCCTAACCTAAATCCACTTGAGGAAAGTGGGATATGATGGTTCATTTTAACTAAAGAGAGTGAACGAATCCCAACTCTTTTATACTTTTAACCACTTCAAGTGGCTGCTAACTAACACCTCGGCCCAGTCATATATAAATGTAAGATAATTGGGATGTTGTTAATTAGGAAAGAATCTAGAGTCCTAAAACTCACTCCCTAAGAGACTAGATCAAGATCGGTATGTAAATTGTAACTTAGACTAATGTAATAAAATTTATACATATTTCTTTCATTTTTTATTTATTATTTTGGACTTAGGCTTGGGAGAGCTTATGCTTAAATGCATGATGAAATTAGATCATGGGCTAAATTAGGGGGAATGGGTGCTCTCCACTATAAGGGACTACTCTCATAGGTGAAGCCTTATCTCTTATTATGCAATAGTGGAGACCCCTTATTTGCGAGAAAGAAATAATATGCATGCATGATGTTGAAGTATATAATTATATAGTTAAAGAGTTGCTAAATATTTTATTTCTTTGATTAAAATTTTAGGCTTTATAATGAGGTTGTGAATTATTAAAATGTAATTAAAGTTATTTAGTTGGAGTGGAAAATTTAATTCTCAAAAGAGCCTACCACATCCAGGCCATACAACAAACAAGCAAACTTTAAAAAAATCTATAAAAAGTAAGTTATTTCTATTGCACAATCAACATAAATAGTCAAACAAAAAACATTTGGTTGAAAGAATAAAAAATTTTGGTGCCATCGAGAATCACTATACACCTCAAAAAAGAAAAGAAATTGGGTAGTCGAGCTCTACCCTTATACAGGCCAAATTATAATTCAATTATAATAAAAATAAGTGTGTGGGGGTCTTCAATTCTTCATCCACATCTTCACTTCATGAATTTATGCTTCAAGTGTCACAAGGCCTCTAAGGTCTATGTCCTCTAATCACTGCTCATCCTAAACCCCATAGCTCTAATTCTAATCCATTTACAAAAATTATATTTTTTGGAAAGAAAAATTTAACTACACCTACAAAATATAGGTTAGCTTAAATGATTAATTAATTCATTATTCATTCACTAATTATTACTAATTAAATTAAGAGAGTGATTAAGGCTTAATCAATTGATTTCCCTAAATAAGTAACCAACAAAATCCCAAAAAAATAAGGGAGGCAGAGGTCATCCCCCTAAACATCCATAAAAAACTTGAGATTAATTGGGTGATTAATTAAGCAGAAATTAAGCTAATTAAGGTTTTAATTACACCATAATTAAGATAAAACCATTACTCAAATGTAATTAATAATAATTTTCTTAGATTCTACTCTGAAAAATCTTCAAAATGAGCCCAAGTTTGTATTTTTTGGAATTTTCTAGGATTAGTTATAATTTTTAGAAATTTCAACCTTAAAAATAGATTATTTAAACCTAATTAAATCCTCAATTCCATCAGGCCACGTTGCGGCTGATGCAGTGCACTTTCCACATGGCGTGACAGGATTGGCTATTTAGGTTGTCACATTCGCCACTAACTCGGATTGCAGCGCATGCGCTAATTCCATGGAACGTTCGATCTAAGATCGAACGGCCATGATTTGACCCATGATTTAGGTAAGGAATCATGGGATCTAACGTGGGATTTGATCATGATCTCCCATTATAATCACGCGAAATGGACAATTGTTGATCTGTCTCATTTGTGAGTGATGAAATATGGATGTCGTCTATCTTTCCCCATTCGGTCCAAGCTCACCCGAGCTCAGATTGCCTCCAAATTGATCCCACACCTTCGGAGAGGGGAGGCACATACATCCAATGGCTAAAAGCACATAACATTCAAATTTGCTTCACAAAAAACCAAACTATTTTCCATACAAAGCTTGATTTTGTTAAATTACCTCACCGAAACTAATGTCCGGCAGTGGGATCGATGGAGGTAGCTTCTCCTCATTGAGGTGAGGCCCTGTTAAGAAGCTTGGGGTTTGATTTAGTGTATAATGCTCAGTCAACCTATCCACGTGCGCAAAGGCTTCAACTCAGATCGACCTTTAATTTTTGGTGGTTGTGAAGGCTCGGGGATGGTTCGGTTGGCTTCGATGAAGTATGAGGATGGTGTGGGTGCAAGAAATTGAAGTTTGATTGAGTGGAGGGGGAGTATTGATCGGGAAGGTAGTGTCATGTTTTGGCTTTGCTCGGAGAGGATGAATGCCAATCGAGGGAGGCTTGGGATGCTCTTGGGAAGTCTTTAGGATTTCAAAATGGCTTAGAAAACTTAGAGAGTGTGAATCATCAAGAATCCTGCTCGAATTGAGGGGGTATACCCTCAATTACACTTGATGGATGGATAGGATTAATCCCCAAAAATTTGTTTATTGGCCATTGTCGAGTCATCAGAGGGGTCGCCATCAGCTCCACGTGGCAAGTCTTGGTTGAAGGAAGTGCTGGCAGGAGTCTCAAGGCTTGATATGGGAGATTGTGTGGGATTGATCATTGCCTTTGCCCATGGGGTTTGGCCATGAGAGGGAGTGGATTGGTTGCTTCCCATGGTCCATGGAAAGTGCTAGGATGGCTTAGGGTGGGCTAAGGTGGTCTAGAAGTTCCTCATTAGGAAGTTTGATGGTTTCCATGGGGAGGCAAAATGGACTTTGCCATTTCAGGTAAGAATCGAAGGTAAAGAGAAGGCGTCCATTAGTTGATCCCCTTGGGTTGGGTCCCACATGGACTTGGGCTAGTTTGGAGCTGACCTAAGGTCCATTTGGGTCAGGTTAGGTTAGCCACCAAGGTTCCAAAAGGTGATTTTGGGTGATTTGACTTAAATTTGTAAAAATTGGTTTATTTGGGTTAGATTGGATTGGGTTGACCAATTGGTCAAATTGGGTCAAACCAAACTTGGGTTAGATTCATATGATGATTTGGGATGTTGTGGTTCAATTGGTTTTGATTAATTTTGGCTTAGCTTTGATTTTAGCTCATTTGGATTCAAATAGGTCAAGTGGGTTAAGTTGGCCAATTTGACCAAATTAGGTTGGGTTAGGTGTTGAGTTAAGTTCAATTGGATAATTGAAAAAAAATTGTAGGATTTGGTTTGGTTTAATTTTGATTTAATTTGGATTTTGGCCAATTTGACCCTTTAGGTCATTTTGTGCTAGGTTGGGTCAAATCGACCAATTGGTCAAATCATGGCTTTGGTCAAGTTCAATAAGTGATTTCAGATGAACTTGAGCCATTGGTTGCAATCAATTTGGATCAAATCATGATTTGACCCATTTTGGCTTTTTAGGCCAATTTGAGTCAACTTAGGTCAAATGGTCAATTGGACGTAGTTTGACTCAATTGAGAGTTTGGTCATGTTCAATCATTGATTATGAGTGGGTTTGAGTCAATGGTTTTAATCAATTTGGTATATGGTGGGTTTTGTCTAGTTTGGATTTCATTTGGGCAAAGGTTGACTTGGTCAGAGGACCAAGTTGACTTGGTTTGACCCAATTCAAGATAATTGATTAACCTAGGATGATTGTTGATCATGATATGGGGTTTGGATGGGCTTAGTTTAATCCAATTTGGGTTGGATTAGAACTTGGCTCAAAAAGGCCTTTTAGGTCACTTTGGGTCAAGTGGATCTAAATGGGTCAATTGGCTTGAGCATCACTTGATTCAAGTTTAATCGAACTCACATATGGACTTAGGATGGAAATATAAATCTAATTGCAAGTGGTTTGGAGTCAAATGAATTTTGGTTCGTATGACAATTTCAAGTCAAAAGCGCTCAACATGGGCTTGACTTAGGTTGACTTGGGTTTCGATTGGTAGTTATAGTTTGTGTTTATATTTGGATCAATGATTGAAGGAGTGATTGAATCATGAAGAAATCCATGGGTTTTGAACTGATTTGGATATCATTTTGCCAGGTTCAAGAAATTGGCTTAAAAAGCTAAAATTGAGAATTTGATTTGATTTGGGTTTGGTTTTGGCCATTTGTATTTATATTTCATTTATATTTATGAATATAAATGAAGATATAAAGGGTTCATAAGAAAATCACTTGAGTTTGGAGTGATTTGGATGCAAATTTGAAAAAATTGAGGGATGTAGGTCAAAAGTGCATAAAGTAGGGAAATGATTTGGTCTTGTTTAGTTTGATTTGATTTGAATGGTTTAAATTTAGATTTCATTTATATTTGTGAATATAAATGAAGGAATGATTGATTTATAAAGAAATCAACCAAACTTGATTTGATTTGAAGGAGGTTTTGGCTAAGCATATGAAGATGGTTCATATGGCTTAGAAAGGGGTTTTGGAGTTTCAATGAATAATCATGGGTTTCAATCATTTGGAGTTGGATTTGATTTATGATTTGGGTTAGGATTTGATTTGAGATTGTATTTATGATCTTGAGAAAGTCAATTGAATTGAGGTTTATTTGAATTTGGTTAAGGCTAAGTCTATAAGATAAAATCAAAGGGCTTAGGAAAGGATTTGGAATTTGAATTTAATCATGGGTTTCAATCATTTTACTTTGGATTGGATTTATGATCTTGGATTTTAATTTGAGGTTCTATTTGGAATAAGGAAGCAAGGATTGGGTTTAAGGCTATAGGGTAGGCAAGTATTCCAAAATCCCTAAGGCATAACCTCTTCCTATGGCTAATCCTTCTAATTTTCTAGGCTTAGGTTAAGTGTTCACCTAATCACTAGAAGTGTCTTAAGCTAAGAAACTCTTAGTGTCTACAAGAGTCCTAGATCTATGATGAGGAAGTTGAGAGCTCACTCTCAAAAGTGAGGTCAACAATGATATTCAGCTACATGGTTGTACTGTTCAATCATAAAGTGTTGGGATAATTTACTAAAAGGTCATTATCAGGATTTTTGGTAACCCCACTCTTAATCAGGTGAAGTGTCATATTAAAAATCTTGCCAAAAAAAGGAAGAGAAAGAAAATAAAATTTATCACTACTTGAAAATGTTTACTATCAGCGAATCCTTAAATTATACATTTAAGATAATTTCAAGAAACTTCTAGCAGAATTTAGAAGGATCAAAAGTATATAAAAAAAAATAAATAATTAAAGCTATCTATGAAATATCATTCGAAGAAATATTTAAAGAATAATAATATAACTATAGAAAAATTATCACAAAATTATCATGAGAATCCAGATATCTCAAACAAGTCAAATTCAACCCTCTCAATTTCTTTATTGATCAGAGGTAATAAGAACAAAAAAAAAGGAAATTATCAAAATACCTTTGAAAAATTCTAAGAGCTTACTTATCTTGATTCTCATTCATTCCTAAGAACCATAATAATTATAGCTTTGAAGGAATCTATTAATCGTTAATGAATCCAAATCAATAAAACAATGAAGAGAAGGCCTTATAAGCTATAGATTCATAAATCAATAAAAGAAAACTGATGGGATATGTATCAGTTGTAGCTTGATTGACTTAAGTCAAAAAAGAAAGCCAATAAAATGCCATATAAGCTACCTATTCAATGAAATATCCATCATATGAGAAGCATTGTTTGACTTTGGTTTTTGCTGCCCAAGAACTAAAAAGTCACATGCAAGCTAAAAAAGTAAATATGTCAGGTTAATGCCATATGATGTCTTTCCTAAAGTGGTTAAGACATATAACATGGCCATACATTACTTTGAGATGATAAATAAAAATAGATGAATGATGAAATTTTATGCCTATGGCATTAGCATTTTACATACTTAAACTCTTTGAAATCATCTTCACCAAACATCTTCATGTGTAAGAAGCATTAGTGAGACCAAGAAAAAAAATAAATCATTCCAATACCTCTTACAAGTTTGACTAATTAGGTTAAGATTATGTCCTTGTGACTATTACTTATTAGTCAAAAGATTTGAGGATTAAGGATTAAGTCAATAAAGATCCCTTTTCCTCACTCATGCCATCTATAGGTTTGTAGTAAGCCCCTTGTGGCACCTTTCCAATACATATCTTAGGTTTGGAGCAAGCTCCTTGTGGTACCTTTCTCTTGTCTCTCTTGGGTTTGGAATAAGCCTTTGTGTACCATTCTTATAAGTTTGGAACAAGCCTTTCATGGCACCATTCCTATTATTGATAAGATAGGATTAATTCACTAAGACTCCCTTTTTGTGAATTAGACTATTTATGTTAGGATTAAGTCATCAAGACCCATTTTCTATTAGTCAAATTTGAAGTTAGGAATAAGTCATCAAGACCCCTTTCCTCCCTTTGAGCTCACTGAGTTGGATTAAGCCATTAAATCCCCCATCTTACTAGTTAACCAAAGAGGAGCAATTCCCTTAATAGGCATCCTCTAAATGATAAGCATTATATTAAGTCATCAAGACCCCTTTCCTACTAATCAAAATTTGAGGTTTAGGATTAAGTCATGAAGACCCCTTTCCTACTAGCCAAAATTTGAGGTTTAGGATTAAGTCATGGAGACCCCTTTCCTCAATATAAGCTATCTAGGTTGGATTAAACCATTAAAGGCCCTATCTAGATAGCTAATTAGAAATATTTAAGCTGCTCAACTGGGTTCTTTCTAAAAGACAAGGATAAGATTAAGTCACCAAACCCCTACTTGTCAAATAGACTACATGGTTAGGATTAAGTCATCAAGACCCTTTCCTACTAGTTAAAAATTTGAGGTTTTGGATTAAGTAATTAAGGCCCCATTCCCTCAGTATAGTTATTCAAAAAAGGTTTAAGCCATGAAAGCCCCTTCTTAATAAATAATCATATAGTAGTAAGTCCCTTAGCAGACATCCTTATAAGGATAGGATTAAGTCATTATGACACTTTACCTTTTCAAGCTATCTAGGGTGGAACTAAGTCATTGAAGGACCCTTCCTGTTAGCTACATTAGGATTTAAGTCATTGTGACCCCTTTTCTATCTCAAAATAAAAGAAATTAAAAAGTGGAAATAAGTCATTAAAGACACCATTCCCATGGACCACTTAGGTTATAAATTAAGTCCATGTGACCCCAGCATATTAGTCAAAATTTTGAAGATTAGAAATTAAATTGTTTAAAGCCTCACTTCTTCATCTCAGCTATTTAGGTTGGATCCAAGTTCTTAAAGATGCCTTCCAAATAGCTAACCAGATAAGAGTAAATCCCTTAGTGGTATCTTTCTCTAGTTAAAATTGATATAGTTTGGTTAGGAGTAAGTATCCATATTAGCATCCCTTCCAACTACTAGATAAGAATAAGTATCCATAGTGGCATCACTTCTATAAAAATTTAAAAAAAAAACTTTAGGATCTTCCTATATATCATATCTTTTAAATTAGTCTGTCATTTAGACTACCTATTGGATAATTCACTTAGAATGATATGAGTCCTAGTGCTCTGTTTCTAAATTAGCTATTATAAATTTATTTTAGTTAGAATGAAATTAAAGTCCCTTGAAGGCATCCTCTCTGACTACCATGAATGTGTTAGGATTAGATTCCTCATTGAGTCTTTTCCTAATGATATCTCTTTCATTCTTGAAACTTAGTGGATCTACGTTTCTAAGAATGTATCAATCTAAATTGGAAACAAATTTAGGCATATTTTTGTCTATCTTTCACAATCAAATTTAAAATAAAATGTGAAATCAAAACCAAAATTAAATCTAACCTCTAAATTTTATAACTAAACTCAAATTCCTTCAAGCTTATGCTTATGATTTTGTTGACTAGTATGCATAGTATACTCTAGCTAGCCCACTACACATATTGGGGGTCCGTTTGTTGACCTCATTTTTGATGAGGTTAACATCATTTCTAAATTAGTAATTAGGACACCTAATCCTATATTAGGAGCCTCCTGATTTTAGAAACTATGCTTAGTGACTTAGTGAATTCTCTTAGTGTTTGATCTAACCTATTGGGATTAGGTGGATCTAAACCCAACCCAAAACTAAATAAAGAATTGAACCAAATGCATTCTAATTGGATTCTAAATCCATTTTAGTTTAAAATAAGATAATTAGAGTGGCTAAATCAATTATCCTACTTAAGCTCAAAGTCACCTATACTTAAAGAAATTTAAATGAAATCAAAATTGATATAAAATAAAATAAAATGCATTAGAGTCAATGTAAGAATCAAAACGAACCTAAAACTAAATCCAAATGAAAGTCAAATAAAAATCAACCATTCAACATGGAGTTGACTTATGTGGGTCCCACCAAGTCAAAGGTCAAACCACCATAATTTGACCAAATTGAATCATTCTAAAGCTCTCTAATCATTAAAAAAACATGTTTAAACATGAATTAAATAAATTTAAATCTAATAAGGTCTTAAATTAGCTAATTAGATCGTTTGATCTAAATAGGCCTAAATGGACTTTATTGGATTCAAACTTAAATTAAATTGGAATCAATTCAAGTTAATTATCCAAAATCATTTGGAATTCATCTTGAAACACAACACAACCAAACATCGGGCCTAATTTGACCAATTTGGTCATTTGACCTAAATGAGTTCAACCCTTTGGGTTAAATGGGACAAAATTGAAATCAACTTCAAACCAAATAAAATTAATCACTCTAAATCATTCCACACATGTGATTAAATATGATTGGAGTATAAACACACTTGAATTGAGTCAAATTATCCATTGACCCAATTGAACTTAATTTAACCCATTAAAATGGGTCAAATTAAATTTAAACCAATATGGCATGATTTAATTGACCTCCAAATCATCCATTAGAAAATAAACATTAATTGGAACTTAAATCTAAAACCAATAATTAAAAGAAATACAGCTAAACCACTTTAAAATAATTTAAATCCAAATGGCATCAAACTAAGATCAATTCTTAAATTCAACTTAAATGGACTTGGGTTTGACCCATCACTCATCTTGGTTTGACTTGGCCAACCAACCACCAATCCAAATGAATGTTGTGGTAGTTCCAAAAGCCATGAGAAGCCATGTGAGATGAAATCACAAGGGATAAGGTGTAGCCATGGCAAGAGAGAGAGAGAGAGAGAGAGAGAGACCTATGTGAAGAAGTCAAGTTCCATTTTCTCTCGTCCACACCTCATCCACCACTTCACCATAATTAATTTGGACCCTCACCAATCAATTGACCACCCCTTAGAGCTAGCCTCCAAAGGTGGAAGTCACCATAGAAAAAGAAAAATTGGAGGAGGTAACTTATGTCCAAAAAGAAAAGAGAGGAAGGAGACTTCCCCTCTTGATGTTATGCATCCCAATACACTCATGAAGGGAAGAAAGACCAAATCATCGCCTCAACTAGAGATATCAATGCTGCTGGCTGGATTCTGACCACCATAAATCATATATATGTGGGCCTCAGCCATATATAGAAAGAGAGGAAGATTACTTTTTTCTCATAAGTCCAACCATCCCAATATGCTCCTGAAGGAGAGAGATGGAGAATCGAGATCTTCCCTGAGCCTCTCTCCATTAGTATGCTTGAAATCGGCCAAAGTCGGTGACCAAGCTCTCGACTAAAGATCAAAATGGAGGAAGATTATTCTTCCCCTAAAATTGGATGTCCCTATACATTCTATGGATAGAGATGAACTCAAACAAGCTCTTCCTTGAGTGTCCCACCACCAATAAGCTAGAGTTTGACCAATGGCAATGGCAAGGTGGTGAGCTTTAGTCTCCAATGCGGTCCACAGGGAGGCAAGATGTGAAACTTCTCCCAAAGACTCACCACATCCCCACGAATGTGTACGAATCATCCTTACCATCGAGGATCAATTTTGGTTAAGGTATGCTTCAAAATTGACCCCTAAGTCATTTTAGTTTGGCACTTTGTGAAGTAAATTTGATTCATATTGAAATCAAGCAATTTAGATGGATTGGAAATTGATCCTTAATCGATTTGTAATTGAAATGGCATGGTTTCATTACTCTGATCGCTAGAGATCATCACCAAAAGGCAAACGATCCTTGGTTCCCTAATGAAGGATAGGGAGATAATCTCCACCATCCATTCCTTTTATTTGGAGAAAATAGCTCGGATTTAGAAGCACCACCAAATTTAATCCCTTAATAAAATTGGGATCGAATCTAGCTCATCTGATCTACAATTGGACAACTCTGATCGATCTCGTGTCTGCATCGCCTTTTGACATGGGATCTACATGGTCCAATGGCAAAACGCCACTTGTAAAGTTGTGTCGCATACGCGCTACATGGCGTCGATGTGGATAAATAGAAAATTGATTTTTTTCGGATAAAAAATGGTAAAAAATTATCAGAACTTTTAAAAATTACATAAAATAAAATTCTCAACCAGAAAGTGCAAATAAGGGCTCAATGGATTCATCTCAGTGAGGAGAATCCATTAAGTCCAAAATTCACAATTTTTATTAGATAAATTTTGGTTAATTTAAGTTTTAATGAAAATAATCAAAATCAAATCATCAATCAAATTAAATTAAAACTTTGGGAAAAATAATCAAATAAATTTTTAATATTTATTGGAAACTGTATCCATTTATATGAAATTTTCAAGCTATACCATAATTTAATGAAATTAATAAATATTAATGTCATAAAATTATGGAAAAAATATAAAATTAACTCAAATCATCATAATAATCTTTAATGGGTTTAAAAGTATTACAAAAACTCATTGAAACCTAATAAATCCAAAAATGACTCAATTAAGTAATTAATTGACTTAATTAATTCAATTAAATAATCTCCAACTTTCAAAAGTTACAATAAATCGATGAAAACTTACAAAATTCTAAATAAACCTCATGGATGCACCTTCGTGAGGTGAATTTAAGAAAATTAAGATCGCTAATTAATTACTTTTAATTTATGCTTAATTTAGATTTTATTAAAATAATTAAAACCCTAATTAACCTTAAATTACACATATTATTAGGATGAAACTTCAGGGGACTTAAACTAGCAAGGAACCCCATTTGCCATAAAAATTTCAAGGTCAATGAACTCTCGATTAGAAGTTATTGAATTTCCAATCCTTAGGTCAATTTAAGTGAAATAACAATAAAAAACATTAAAATTATAAAAATTTATAAAATCAATTTAAAACATTTCAATTAACACTTAAGGAAAATTTTCCAACCCTCTGAAGTCATGGAAGTTAAGTAATTACATACTTAGGGTTTAATGAAATGAAAGAAAATAAAAAACAAACCTTAAATTATTACTTTGATAAATTATAAATAAATAAATAAATTAATTAAAATTAAAACCTTATAAATTAAGCTTGAGTAATAATATTAACTTAAATGAATTAAATGGATTTATTTAAGCTAATGAACATAAACATTAATGAAATAAATAAATAAAATTAATTAAAATTCAAATAACTTGAGTAATTAAAATTCATAGTAATCAAGGTAACCTAACCAAGTTAATTCATCCAAATTCATAAAAGTTAATGAAATGAATAAGGAAGATCAAATCAAATGAACATTTAACTAAATCAAAGAGAACATAAGATCAAATATTAACCTAAGTAATATAAATGAATTAAATTCAAACATAAAATGAAAACTAAATCATAATGACATGAACATTAAAATTCTAATTAAGATTTAAAGAAACATATTAAATCTTAATCAAAGATTATAAATAAAAATTGTAAACCAAATTAAGAAATGTTTAATCAAATTAAGAAAAATGAAAAGAAGAATGAATCTTAATCAAATTTGTAAATAAAATCAAAACATTAATCAAATCAAATCAAACTCAAATGAATTTAAAGATACCTAATGTTTTAGCTTGACCCTTATAATGAATCTTTACCTTAGGGTGAAGACTTCATTCTATTAGGATTTAGGATGTTAAATTGAATGGGATCCGCTCAAAGTAAAATTTATTTTATTCTTCAATCATTAAAACTTAAAGTTCATTCTAATATTTAATGAACTTAAAAATAGAAACAAAAAATCACAAACTTATTAAATCATTTGTATTGAAATCATCCAATGGTAAAATAAATAAAATTTGAAATCCAAATCAAAACTTGAACTTAAAAGGGTTAGAAAAGTCATACCATACAAGCTCATTTTTCTTCACACACTAGATTATTAGGTTACCGACACTAGACTTAGATTAGGTCGATGTTCTGTGAGTTTTTATGATATGATGTGAATTTTTTTTTTTTGTTTTATAGTGTACTATTTTAGATTGAATGGATAGGGTTGTCTGCCCACTAGTCCAAATGGTAGGACATTTGTTTTAGCCTAATATTATTTTCTAGAGGGGGCTACCATACAATATATATATATAAATATAATTTACTTGCAGGTATGCTTAAGTCCCTAAGCATAGCCCAATAGGATAGGTGGGCTTGGAAAGCAACTAATGCTAAAATAGTATGTTTGTAAATATAATTGTTGGAGTGTTATTTCTATTTTCTAAAGTTTATTTTGAATGGTTAAAGAATTTTGTTTTTGGAATTTTAAATGAAATTTGAGCTTAAAATTAGGTGAGGATCTATGGGGTCTAGGAATAGCATGAGCTGACCTTACTAGCTAGTGGTCCCTTGTGAAGCACGTGGAGATCCGTGAAGAAGTTGTCGATCATGGAGAAAGACTCATAGATCAAGACATTTAGTTCTAGGTCGGGCTGTATACGGGCAGAGCTCGACTACCCATTTTTCTCTTTCTTTCAGGGTGTACAATAATACCTGGCTGCACTGGCCTAGTATTATAAATTAAATTGGTGTGATTTTTTTTAGGTGCATAATATAAATTATCTATTTTTCTAGATTTATTTCTATGTTGTGTTTCTGTGATGAATGTCTGGATGTTAGGCTATTAGAAAAAAAAAATTTCTACCAAACTTAAATCTAAATAACTTAAACAAAAATAAAGAAATTTGAAACTTCACACATAAATTAAAGCCTTTTGTGAAACTTAAAAGTCACTAGAAATAATTAGCTTTATGAATCATGCTAGATTGTTCAAAATCCTTGAAATGGGTGCTTCACCCATTGAACATAAGGGAATTTAACCTTTGGCCACATTCTTGGGGGAGTGTGCCTTCTTATTTTGATTTGGCCCATGACCACTTATAACTACATGTCATTATAAACATAAAATTGCATATCTATGGCCTTAAATAAATTATAAGTCAAAATATAAAAAAAGAAATTTATTGCAATAGTTAAGTGCATATCATACCTGACATGATCTTAGGGATTAAGGAGTGAGTGTAGGCTTTCAGCCTCTTTCTTAAAAATAATATCCAAACCACCTTGTATAGGATAAAGACTAGAATGATGGATTTAAAATTCACTTAGGAGGTGTTAGCTGACAGCCCTTCCATGGGGGTGATAAGTCCAAAAGATTCAATGATAGTTTTGTTTCCTCAAGTGATAGAAAGAGCCAATGATTCTTAAAAGTTGAACTAGGTCAAGCCTTTGACTTATGTGGGAAGCACTTGTAGACTTTGGTTATGAAGCATCCTTTTAAGAATAAGTCTTCAACCCTAAGCATTTTTGTAGTCTAGTACTACTAGAATCTAAGTCCTAGATTTCTAATAATATCAATTCAAATCTTAATAAATTCAATTTAAAAAATATAAAACCCAATGTTAGGATAGTTGAAATGCCTACTAGGCATCCCAATACCTATAAAAAATTTTTATTTTATGCCAATTGGCCTCGAAAAGAACTCTTCCCCCTTTGAAATGTTCCCTTTCAAAATTTTAATTTAACCATCCTTTAAAATTAACTTTGAAATCCATAATAATAAGAGCCTATTTCTTTAATCGAGAGTATTCTTAGGAAGAAATACTCCTATGATGTAATTAATTATATGGGCTTTCCCTTATAGTGAACTACGATCCCAATATAAAATAAACCTTATTCTACTTTTCCATGTTGTTCAAGAGAAGAATCTTTGGAATATTAAAAGATCCATTAACCTTAAGAGTTCTTATTTAAGTAATAAAATCTATTATAAGATAACATGTTTATCTTGCAAGGAAATATGTTAATTCCTTAATGATGAATTTGATAACCTAAATAAGAAATTCCTAAAATCTATGTGGTATCATAATTTTTTCCCATAACCTTGACCTGCTTCTTGAGAAGACTCCCAATGGTCGACTACATTTTGCCATCATGATAGCTTGAGTGATATCATGTTATTCGACTTGGGAGATGTGTAAGAAGTTCTTTGTCAATAGGAAAGCATTGTCCATGGTAAGGGATGAATTGGTGCTATAAAGGACAAGCTCTAATCTTTCAAGGACAAACTCTCGTAGCTTCAGCTAGAGGCGACTCAGCAGAAGCAAAAGAAAATTAAGGCGGTCTTGGAGCCGACTCACCTTATTGAGGTGAAGAAGGAGTTGGAAGAGGAGGTCTCTCTTTATATGGAGGAATTTTAAAAGAAAGAAACAAAGTTCTTAGGTTTTCTTGAATTTGGAAAGTATTAGGATTCATTGCAATGGAAATTCAAGGCAGGCTCTGACTTCATCTTTGCCAAGTTAGTGAAGTATGGTCAGTTGGACAAAAAGTTCATGAATTTCTCCAACATACTTACCTTTTTAGGTTTTGATGAAGATAACAACAAGGGCAACATAAGTTTACTACCTCACATTGATTCTGCTTATTTGTGTGGGCGAGTCGAAAGAGAATATGGACTTCACACTCAGACATTCAAAAAACTCTTACCTGTGAATGTATGAATTATTTGACTAGGACCTACGAAGAGTATGGATGTTGACTTCAAGTTGTGCTTGATTGTTGATTATAGGAAACCACCCTTTCGTAGTCACCAATTTTAGCTAGTTTGATGATTTCTTATCGCCAACCATGAGGGTTGACTCATGCTTCGCCAATTATGATGATTCAATCTCTTTCGTCTTCTTCTTCTTTGTTCATTGCCAACTATGTAGGGTTTGTCCTTTTGATCTCCAACTATGGATAGTTTGTCTTTTTGATTGCCAATTATGGAGAGCTAGACTTTTTTATTGCTAATTATGGTGAGTTGGTCATTACGTTAATAGTCACCATTGACCTCACTTTTGGAGTGAGGATTAACCTTTCTCATCTTAGACTTAGGAACCTTCTAGACACTTGGAATTTCCTTAATGCTAAGATACTTATAGTGATTAAAGAAACACTAAACCTATGCTTAGAGAAGAAGAGAACATAATCCTAAGCCTAGGATATGCCTCAAGACAAATAGATTATGCTTATCCTATGGCTTAAACCAAAACTTATACTTATTCACTCATCCAAATTTAAGCTCATGTATATGAAACACAACCAACCTCAAACCTATTCAATTGATCTTACTTGAATTTGGTTTTCTAATCCAAGCTCCAAGCCAAATTAACTTGGGTCTTAACCTAAGTTAACCCCCATCACAATCTCATAACTCAATTTAAGTTTGTTCAAGTAAACTAAATCCAACTTAATTTTCTTATCCTCTCCACTTATTCATTAGATCATCTCAAGCCATGACAATACTTGCAATCAAGTCAATTGAACAAAAGAAAAGTGAACACAAGTTAGCCCATTTGACCTAAAGGGTTCAAATGAACGAAAAGCTAACTAAGCCTAAATTAATTGCAACCAAAACTACCAATTAACTTCAAATTCTTCATTGAACACACCCTAACCATCCATAATCCCAATTGGCCCAAGTTGGCTAGACCAAGTCACTTAACCTAGGGTGACCTAAGAGAGGTGATTAAGACAGACTCTAATTAAACTCCCATTGAATCAAATCAACCCTTCCAATCCCTTCATTGATGATTATAGATCATTACTGAACACTCCACTACAATCAATTGAGAGCCTAACCATGCTAATTAGACCTTCTGACTCGAGTTGACCCAATTTGGCCTAAAAGGTCAAATTGAACAAAATCAAATCCTAAACCAAATTAATTGAAGCCAATGCTTCTAATTAATTACTAATCCAATATTAAACATAATCTAATCCTCAATTGAACCCAATTTGGTCAACCTAACCCCATAGCCCAATTTGACCTAAAGTGTTAGATTGAACCAAATCACTCCATAATCCAAATTAATTCAAATCAACTTTCAAATCAATTACTAATGATCAATTAAACTTAAATGACACCCATGCTCAAGCCAATTTGGTCAATTTGTTCAAATTTGTCTACATGACCTATTTGACCCAAATTGAACTATATGAGCCAAATTCAAATCTAACCCAAATGAAATCAAATCTATTACACACACTCACTCCAAATGATCGATTGAGCTCACCCAAACCATTAGTTTGACCCTATTTGGTAAAATTGGTCAACTTAATGCACTTAAACTCATTTGATTCATATGGGTCAAATTGAGCCAAACCCAACTAAACCAAGCCCAAACCCAACCAAAATTGGCATGACTCATCTGTGGGTCACCATGGGCCTACCCAAGTGGACCCAACCCATGGTGAACCCGGTTTGGGTCAAACGCATTAAACTAAGCTAACCAAATGGGAAAAAATCTCTATAAGGGTGGGTTCTCCACCCCCTTACCCCATGGCAGCCACCTTCGATCCTTCTTGGACAAGAGGACTACTGACCCAACATAACCCAAGATTGTTGGGCCCAGTCTTTAGCCATGAGAGGGTGAGTTCACCCATAGGAACCTATTGGTCTAGCTAAGGGAAACTGTACACTCCACGCCATACCACTACACTACCTCAACCTCTCACCCTCAGCCACCTCAGTAATCTCTTGCCACCTTCGGCCACCTAACCCCACCGGACGACTGCCAAAGGTTGAACTAATCTTAACCCTTGGCTTAGCTGGGGAGGAGAGTATACTCCTCCTCATGGCTTCAAACTAAACACACACTTTCTCTAGAGCATTCCACACAACCACATACCCTCTCTTGAGCTCTTAGTGTGCTCCACTGTCGGCGAGACCAACCCCTGATCGAATCCAAGAGCTTCGTCTATCCAAGTTTTTAAAATCTCCACCAAACCTAAATTAACTCTTCTCACACCTTCACCTCACTCCGACAAATCAAAAAGAATCATTTCCCAAGTGATTTGATCACTGAAAGATGTCTCAAGAGCAACTCTGATGGCTTTGCAGTAGTATTTGGTCCACAGAGCAATCGACGAGGAGACAGCTTGTAATGTTCTTAATAAGGCTTTGTCTCTTCAAGAAGAACCTGCCTCTATCTATGGACTGCCGATCTATATCTTCAGAGAGATAAAAATTTGGCAACTATAGTTTTCTCCCCCAGGTGTTTCTCTTTTTTGAAATGAACTATGTTTTCATGGCATTTCCATCGTATGATCCCTTTAGATTCATTCCCTGATCATTTTGGAGTCAATTTCAGCATTGAACAAGCTCCGACTAGCTTGATTCGAGTGATGGAAGGATGAGAGTGTCCCTCTTCCGATGCTCGTGGGAAGAAGAATCACCGATTGTTCATTATGTGATTAATCGTGCTAGAAATTTTGATTTAATCCCTTTGAAATCTAGGGATTAATCTTGGTCATTCGATTTGAGATTAGACAGCCAAGATGAAACTACATTCATCACTGTTGAGTCAGCTGCCGCGTCGAATAATTTAAGTAACCAATACCATGGCACCATATTGAAAGTGTTGTCATGTTAGTGTCCATGTGGCACCGATGGTTTAAAGGGTTAATTATTTTTAAAATGTAATTAAATGGTCATAACTTCAAAAAATTATAACTAATTGTTGAAAAATTCAAAAAATATAAATAAATTTATTTTTGGAAAGGTTAAACTGAGGAGAATTTAAGAAAAATAAAATATCTAATTTATGTCTAATGAATAGTGCTTAATTAAGGTTGAAGCTTAAGTTAATTACCTTAAGTAAGGCTTAATTACCTGGCCAATTAATTCAAATTTTGGTGGGATGATTTCATGGGGTGTCCACTTCCTCCCATAATTTTCTTAGAATTATTTCCTATGTAATTTTAAAAAATATTTAAAATTTCAACCCTAATTACCTTCATTAATTAATTTAATAATTATTAAAATTGATAAAGAGTAATAATTAAATAATTAATGATAATTAATCATTACGAACAGTGGGAATAGTGAGGAGAAATAATTAGGACCTCTTTCCTAATTAGCTTTATAAAAGTATTCTCTTAGGAGGGTTAATTAATATTTGTAATAATTAGAGATTAATTAGGAAGATTAGTGATAAAGTAGAAATCAAACAAAATCAATGATTGATTTAGATAATTCAAATATAATCCATTAATTCCCGTTTATGAGTTTAAAAACATAAAGTTGTTAAGGAAGTTATGGTTAACCCATTGGTGTGGAAATATTATAAGAGTACCTAACTTAGATTCTTTCCTTCTTTAATATAGTTAACTCTTAAACATGAGCCTAATTACAATAGATGCCTTTAGGTGCATTGCAAATTTTATTTTCCTAAGAATATGTCATTGAAGGCTAATGGTCAAGTAGTTAACTAGATTAAAGATGTTTAGGGAAGGTTAATTAAATTGATATGCTTAATAACTTGAACCCAATTAATCCAAAAAAAAATCCATTTAATCACCCTCTTTAAAAATGGTAAATCACCAATATGGGGTGGGGTAAGTGCTATGTATCATCTCTCCTCCTTAGGTCTCAATAATTCAAATATCAAAATCAAACCTCATAAGAACTTTGGTTAGTCCTAAAAAATATTGATTTGGCTTGATTATCCTTAGGACTTAATATAATTGAATATGTTATGTGGAAATGTTTAATTACTTCTTTTCAATCATCATAAATGTGCATGCCATTTGTGTCATATGTTCATGTTTTCAAAAAAAAACTAAATTATTTTCAAAACTATAAACTAATGATGAAAAATCTAAGTTAATGTTAGTTATAAGTATTCAATAAAGTTTACATTTGAGTTATAATTTCAAAATAGTAAGGGATTTGTTTTATCTTTATGTTTTATGCACATATTTACATACATTTGAATTGGAAAGTATATAGTCTGGGCATCCCAGGAACACAAGGCTTTAAGTAACCCCAAGGAAAGCTTAGGTAACTTCACTTCCCTGGTTTAACAATGGCACATACTTGCTTATATGTATTCATGTGCTAGAATCTGAGATAAAACGTTGCTCTTTGTGTCACTAAGTTTTACATGAATTAAAAGATTTACTATTATATAATCTTTGCATGATTTTCATCCCTAAGCTTGTGTATATGTTTACAGGTATTTAATATGGCAAGTATATAGTATGAACATCCCAGGAACAAGATGCTTAAGTAGCCCCAAGGAGGTCTTAGATAACATCACTTCTCTGGTTTAATAATGACATGTACTTGCCTAAATCTCTAATACATGTCTACTTATGCTTAACTAAGGAATGGAATCTTTCTTTTCTACCAAAATACATGCATTAATGATCATTCACGTGTGCAAAAAAAATGCAAATATGTGTTATGTTTATAAGTATGCATATTAAATCAAATATCATGAATAATAAAATGAAGAAATGTGTATGATATTGATAATGGAAAGAAGCCGTGGAATGTTATCCATATAATAGTGATGCAATTTTATTAATCTTGAGACACCTTTCATATTCAAATAAGATTCCTTAAGACTAACCCAAACTTAGATTTACTTCTAAAGCCTAATTAAGACATGCCACACTAAACTTTAGCACACAAATTAGAATACTAAGTCACCAATTCTAGCCTTTAGGTCAGGCCGGCATATGTTGTGGTGTTATGTTTTGTTTAATGATGAAATATTTTAGACTGGATGCTAGGATTGCTTATGCATAAACTGGATGTTAGGTCATCAATAACCTAATGATATTTTTTGTAGGCGATTATGCTAAAGGGGTCGTTGTAATAATAAGTAAATATAAATGTTCTTGCTTGTAGGTGTCGCTTATCTCCTAAGAATAATATAATTAGGATAGGTGGGCTTGGCAATCCAAGTGCAGCATGCTAAGTCCAAATATGTGAAATATAATTGCTTGGCTTGTATGTTTGTTTAACTAATGTCTGTCTTGCAGGTGTAGTTAGATTTCATTTTTCATAAATATGTAATTTTTATAATAGGATTAGAATTAGTGCTTGGGGTTTATGATGAGTAGTGACTATAAGGTAAAAACCTGGGAGGCCTTGTGGAGCCTGGAGCAAACCAATCTAAAAGAAGAAAAGAAGGATAAGAAATTGAGGAAAACCATAGCATTCATTATAATTATAGTATTCTATTATAGTCTAAGTTGTATAAAGGTAGAGCTTAGCTACTCAATTTCTTTTCTTTACTAGGGTGTACCTGACTACTCTGGCTCCTTATTCTTTTATGAAGTTCATATGTTTGATTATTGTGTTTAGACTATGCAATAGAAATGACATATTTTTCATAGGTTTATGCAAGTGTGATGATTTACTGTGTGGTCTAGATGCAGTAGGCTCTTTAGGATAAAATTAAATTTTTTATCCTCATTAAAAATTCATAATTAAATACAACTCATAACCTCATCTTAAAGCTTAGGTCTATAATCAAGATAAATAAAACATTTAGAAACCGCTTAGCTGAATGGTGTATGTTATCACACCATGCATATCATATAGTGCCACTCTTGAATATGGAGGGTCTCCACTCTTGCACGATAGTGGATATGCTTAACCTTTGAGGGCAATCTCTTGTAGTGGAGAACACCTCTTCTAATTGATTTAGCCCATGATTTACTTTCAACATGCATATAAAAATAATTATTCTAAGCCCTTAGTTCAAAATGAATGTGTCAAAAATGATTTATAAAGTAATAAATTTTGACGTTAATCTAAGTCATGTTTGCATACAAATCATAATCTAGTTTCTTAAGGAGTGAGTTTAGGATTCTAACTTCCTTCCTAATTAAATAATAGCCTAGCTATCTTGCATCTACATAAGATTGGCCTACATGGTTTTAAAATTCATGAGGTATTAGTTGGCGGCCACTTTAGATGGTTGTAAGCTTAGAAGAGTCGAGGTGTGTTCATTCTCCTTTGTGGAGGTGAACTATCATATCCCATCTTTATTTATTAGACTTAGGTCATTCTTTTAGCTTGTACTAAATAATTTTAGATTTAAGTTATGAGGTGACTTATTTTATTTGGGCTATGAGCATAAGTCCTCACCTCTCAGGTATTTTTATGATTTTGTATTGTTGAACTATAAGTCCTAGCATTCTAATAAAATTCTAACTTAAACAAAAGTAAATTCTCTCTCTCAAATATATAAAGTCTCACTATAGGATAGACTAAAGCACTCACTAGGCTTCTTAGTATCATAGGTGCTTCCTACTTATCCTCACTTGAAATCCATAAATAAGTCTTCCTATTTGAACTCTCTCATTTAAATTTTATAAATACCTAATCCTTTGATAGTCTAGCTTTGAAATCTTTAGAGATACTTTTTAACTACTTTAATGGAGAATATTCTTAAGAGATTCCCATTTTATAAGATGTAATTAACTATGGAAGCTTGCTTCCATAGGGAACAAAAGAACCCATCATAAAAAAAAATCTTGCTTTACTTCTTCATGTAAAGTAGGGGAAATATCTCTCGTATATACGTAAACTCGTCTGCCTTAAGAGTCATTATTAGGTGATTAGATCCATTGTAGGGTGCTGTTTTTATCTCTTGAGATGATAAATCATACCTTAGTGCAGCACTTGATTACTTCAATAAGTACTCCCTAAGATCTGCATAGTGTCCCAACAGCTCCAAATTAAAACATCAAAATCACCGACCTCTCGAGTACAAGTCTTACATTTGAGTTATTAACCACATGGAGTGTTGGTCTTTTAGATTGCCAACCATAAGGAGTTGGTCTTTTTATTAATAATTGTTGACCTCTCAAGGTTTTTGTCTTATAGTTGTGTCACCAATTACATGGAGAGTTGGCCTTTTTTATTTCCATCCATGAGAAGTTGGCCTTTTAATTACTAGTCATCAACCTCTGGGTTGTTGGTATTACGCTTAAGTTTCCAACCACATAGTGTTGGTCTATTTTTTTTTTTTTTTTGAGAATTTCAGGGAGTGTTAATGATTTCAACTTGTAGGTTGCTTGCTTGATTAGAATATTCTTAGGCCAAGAATGTCAAACCATGTTCTTAGATTTATCCCTTTGGGTCTTAGTAGCTTGGTGGCTTTTCTTGGGCCAAAAGTGGAATGCGAAGTACCTTGAGTCCTTACACAGCTCCCTAGGTATCATTTCAAGTACCTTCCTTTTATCATTTGGTAAGATAGTTATTTAGGAAAGAAGGAATACAAATTTTATATAGCATAACTTTATATCCGTAATGATGATAATAAGAAAATATAAAATATAAAAGATACTCCATGCTTTAAGGATAAAATTTCTTAAGATTCCTAACATTCCAGGTATGGGGAATGTTTTGTCCTTCATCTATGAACAATTGATATGCCCCAATTCTAATTTGTTCTTAATAAAGTAAGGTTCACCTCATGTGTGAGCACGTTTACTTAAGGCATTCTATCGAGTTGTTGTATTAAATTGTTTCAACACCAAGTCACCCCCCTTCAAATGCTTCTCTTTCATATGGAGGTTAGAGTACCTTGCCATTCACCTCTTTATTTTTTTCTTACCTCAGTAATGCTTTGAGCCTCAATTCTTCAAGCATATCGAGTGTGTCCTCCATTTCTTTGAAATTTAACTTCTCTCACTCACTAGTGTTATCCCTCAGTCCTTCCGTTGCTAGTACATAGCTAGTAAAATTGCTTCTACTCCATGTGACAAGGAAAAAAGGCTAGTGTCCCATTGTATTTGTAGAATTTATCTTGAGGGCCTACAGCACAGTAGGCAATGCACCAATTTATTTGATTTTGGTGCCTTCCATCTTCTTTAGAAAGTTAAGGATCTTCTTATTATTTTCTTCTACCTAGTTGTTGCTTTATGGGTGATAGACTATAGTGAACATTAGTTGTGCTTCTTTTGAAGCACAAAAGTCTCTTAATCCTCTCTTGATGAATTGTAGCCCATTATTTGTGATAATTGACATGGGCTGCTCGTACTTGCAAATAATGTTAGTCTAAATAAAATTTTGAGCTACCTAAGCAATTATCTTGGTGAGTAATTCTACCTCGATTCACTTTAGTCAATTATAATGAAAATGAACTTCCTCTAAACATTGTCTATCACCAAGGGGTTGATAGATTCCATCCCAAAAGTAGAGAAGGGTCAAAGGCTTGGAATAGGTTGTAGAGGCGATGGCGGTTGTTGTTGAAGTGGGGTGAATTTTTGGCACTACATACACTTCTTGATGAATTCCTCTACATCCTTCTTGAGTGTCTGAAAGAAATATCCCTATCTTAAAATTCTATTAGTGAGTGCTCTTCATCCTGAACGACTTCTACATTCATCCAAGTACCTAAATTTTCTCGTGTGTACTTCCTCAAAGACCCTTCTTCGTTCGGCCTCTTGTACGTATATAAGCTTCAGAAAAGTTATTGATCATAAAATAACTTGCCCCTAATCAATAAGTATTGGGTGATCCTTATCCTAATGCTCCTCTAGTTTTTAGTAGCTTCTTCAATCCTCCTATTTTTATCCTTTAATTGGATCAATTGAACTTGGTGAATATTCATACTCCACTTACATCAAGTGCCCTTCTTCTATGCTCAGTTGGGCGAGTTGTATGATGGAGTGCTCCTAGAGCCTACTTGCTTTGGGTAGAAGATCAATGTGTTGACTCTCTTTTGTAATTATCTCCTCAATCTTGATGTATTTCAACTATCTAATTTCCATTTTTACTTTGAGTAAGTACCTTTGCATTGAATCGTCCATGACCTCATAATCACCATTAACTTGCCTTATCACTAGTTATGAGCTTGAGTATGCCATAATATGTAAAGCTCTGAGTCCTTGAATGAAGCTCAATTTGGTGAGTAAGGCTTCATATTCATATTAACTATTCATCAATTTTAAATCGAACATGACTGATTGCATAATGTTGATCCATGCTAAACTTTTTATTGTTATGTCAACACCCATGCCTTGCTTCTTTGCTTGAGGACCCATCTATATATAATCACCATAAAAGTTTTGGGTTAATCGAGATGCTTTGAGAATCACAAAAATTGATGAGTAAATTGATAAGTGTTTAGGCCTTGATTGCCATCTTGGGCAAGTAAGAGATATCTAACTTACATAAGTTGACAAACCATTTCATTAATCTCTCAAAATGATCATGTTTAGTGAGTACAAACTTGAGCAAATTATTTCTGATGACTTGTATTGAATGTGCTTGGAAGTGTGGTCAAAGTCACTGAGCTGAGACAATGAATGTGAGCCTGAATTTTTTTATGATGGGTAATTTAGCTCAACATCTCACAGACATTTACTAATATAGTAAATAGGTCACCACCTTCTATTTTCTTCCATGATAAGAATAGAACTGGCCGAGTCTTCTCTAACCACTAAGTATATTTCTAAGGTTTCTCTTCCCTTTGAGCTCTATAGTCGGGGTTATGAATCAAGTGGATTTTTTAGTTTACAAAAGGCTTTCTTGCATTTTATGGTCCACTCAAATCTCTTAGCTTCTTTAAGAACTTTGAAGAATAGTGAGTAGTGTTTTCCCTCCTTAGAAATGAACTTATTTAATTTGGTGACTCATTGTGTGAGCCATTAAACCACTTCCATTATTTATGGTGAAGGCACATCAATTATTTCATTTACTTTATCTGGGTTCACCTTTATGCCTTCGGGGGTGGTTAAAATCCTAAGAATTTGGTAGACCTGACACCAAAATTACACTTAATTAGGTTAAGGTGCTAGTTGAACTTCTTCAAAGTGATGAATGTTTTCTTTAGGTCTTGAATGTGTTGAGTGGATGACTTACTTTTAACCAGAAAGTTAGTGATATAAACCTCCACACTTCTCCCTTTTCACTCCTTGAATACTCGATCTACCAACCTATCATAGATCACCTTTATGTTCTTGACTCAAAAGGCACTACTCTATAATAATAGAGCCCTTCCCTAGTGATAAATAGCATCTTTGATTGATTTGACAATATGCATCTATATTTGATATACCATAAAATGCATTTAAGAAGCTCATTGCCAAATAGACAGTTGACGAGTCAACAAGGGCGTCTATTCAGGGTGTAGAGGGTATCCATCCTTTAGACATACTGAGTTTAAATTAGTGATAGTGAAGTTGGCACACATTCTATACTTTCCACTTGACTTTTACATTATTACCACATTGGACACCCATTCGGGGTACTAAACATCTCTAATAAAGTTGCTTTCAAGTAACTTGGTGATTTCATCTTTAATAAGCTCAGCAATCAATGTTGTAGTCTTCCTTATTTTTTAATTTATTGGCTAGGCACTTTTGTTGACATTGAGGCGATGAAAAATGGCATTAATATTCATACCCAACATTTTCACTGTGGTCTAGCTGAATACATCTAGGTCATCTAGGAGAGTTCAAATAAGTGCTTCTTTATGCATAGGGGAAAAAGTTGAGCTAACTCTGAGACTCGCGCTAAGTATTGCATGATTGAAATCTCTTTTATTTCTTTAAGAACTTTGATTGTGGTTCATGTGACATCTAATTGCAAAACTTCATCTTCTCTACCCAACCCATCTATGGCTTTCAAGTAGTAGACCCTATAATGATTCAAAATTTCCCAGATAGTGATCTCTTTGCCACAAATGAGGAATTTGATGACTACATGGTATATCGTGACCACTGCATTGAATGTGTTGAGCAGTGGTAGACCGAAGATTGCTTTATAGGTGGTAGGAGCTTCCACTATAATGATGTTTTCCATTACCATGAATTGCTTCTTATCTTCCCCTAGGTCATGGGAAGAGTAATTTCCCCTTTTGTCTCTCTCATTTTGCTTGAGAAGCTATATAGCGGTCCTCCAGTAGGAGTGAGCTTAGAACTCTCCAACCCCAATTTATTAAAGAAGGATTTGAAGATAATATTGAGTGAACTCCTCATGCCAATTTATATACCTCTGAATTGATAATTGGTGATTAATGTCATGATGATGATTGCATCATTAAAAATATTGTTAGTGGTGGGTTTATCTTTATCAGAAAAACTTATAGAAACTATGGAGGTAGGTGGCACACTTGCATGGCCACTGAATGAACATCCTTAGATCACAGCTGTTTGAGATCTTCTTTCCTTAAGAATTCTCCTCCACCTTTGAAAATACTAGGCATGTCTCCTATAATATGGATCCCGTGCACTGGGGCGAGTTCATTACTAGTTTTAGAAACTTCTTTATTTTTCTACCTAGAATTATTTGAGCTTCTAAGATTTTATTAAGTCATTAATTAAGTGCCTCAAGTGATGACATTCAACAGTGTCATTTTGCAATATCTAGATCGATTGTAGGCTCTGTTTTCCTTTATAAGTTGTGGTTGTTTAAAATAGTCCTTATTTTGGATGGCATCTACTAACTTGGCCATCGACACTCTTAAAGGAGCTGTCAGGGGGTTGTGAGTAATCGACTCTTTGATAGAAAATTGTTGAATTTCTAAAATCTCACCCAAGTGTAAGTCAATCGAGCCCAAATAGGTAAATTGAGCCAAATTGATCCACTTAACCTCATTTGACCCAATTTGACCTAAAAAGGTCAAATTAAACCATATCTTGACCTAGCCTAAATTAGATCAAACTAATTATTGTAATTAATCCTATGATGACTATTGATCATCACTAATACCCATTTGACCCCAATTGAGCTAATTTAACCCATTGACCCAATTTGGCCTAAAAGGCCAAATTGAACCAAACTTTGATCTAATTCAAATTGGATTAAATAAATACTTACAATTACTCCTAAATTGACAATTGAACACTATTCAATGATCAATTGAACCCAATTTGACCAAATTAGTTGAATTTGTTCACTTAGTCCAATTTGACCTTAAATCAAAAGTCAACCTAACACAAAATCAATCAAATCCATACTTACAACATTCCCAAATTTATTATCAAGCATACCTCAACCCTCAATCGAACCAAATTTGACCAAATTGGCCAAGTTTGTTTACTCAGCTCAACTTGATCTAAAAGCTCAAATTGAATCAAATCTGAACCTACTTCAAATTGAACCAAGCTAGCTCATACAATTATCCCTATATTGATGATCAAGCACATCCCAACCATCAATTGCACCTAACCAAACTAATTTGGCCAAATTGCCTAAAATAATCCATTTGACCCATGTGAACCCATATGAGCCAAATTTAAATCCACTCTAAATTAAATCAAACTAATTGCACTAATGTGTTCCTAATCATCATTTTAACTTTACCTAGTGCCCCTTTGGGTCTAATTTAGTCAATTATTCAACCTAACCCAATTGAACCTAAATTGACTTATATGAGTCCAATTGAGTCAAACCCAACCAAACAATTTCAAACTTAACTAAACTTGGCATGACATATCATTGGACCCCCTTGACTTGTCCAAGTGGACCCAACCCATGTAAACCCAGTTCATCCCAAACTAGGTGAACTAAGGGTTCCAAATAGAATAAAATCACAAAATAAGAAGGTCCAATCCTTTTGTTTAATCAAGGCAACCCCCTTAACATGTTGTAAGCTCACCCCAATTAAGCCAAGCTTACCCAAGTTTGGCTTGCTTAGCCATTGGCAAAAGTGATGTCCCCTTCACTTTGAATAACGTTTGGTTCACCCACCATGTGTTGCCTGCTTCACTACTGGCTATCAAACTCCTCCAATCACTAAAGGAGGGTCACCTCATCAGTCTCTTATGATTTTCAACCACCCTCGCTACCCAGCTTGTTGACAAAGACTAAACCAACCTAAGGGTGGCTTACATGGGGAGGAGAGTATACTCTTCCCTAGCCCTCCAAATTTCACACACACACCTTCATTCCAACTTAGAGAGAGTCCCTGAGCTTCTTAGAGCCTCTCGTGTACCCCATCGCCAATGACATCAAGCTCCTTCTCAAGCTAAATGTCCTAAACACTATTCCTCACCACATCAATTAATTCTCCTCACACCTTCTTCTCATCTCCATGAGTAAGAATAAATTGAGAACCACTTGATTCAAACACTTGAACAACAAGTATGAACGAATTCTAACAAGTAATGTATAGTTTGGTCTTGGAGCAATTGATAGGGAGGCAAGTGGCCACTTCAATAGCAAGTATTTGCATCTTCAATGCAAAGCTATGACTTATATCTAGCTTCAATAAGGTAAATCTCTCTCAAACCATTGAAAGCCCGCTAGATATTGGCCCTCTGTGAAAAAAAAAATATGATTGTCACATGAATCAAACTATGGGATCCCTTGTATTCCCCGCCCTCCCAAATTGATTTGAAGTCGATCTCGCCATAAATTGAGCCTCAGTTGGCTTGGATCAAGTGAAGAGAAGTAAATGGTGCTCACTTCATTAGTGCTTGAAGATGAATCATTAGTCATTAGTTCTGCTTGATTAGAACAAATGACCTTGATTAATCTATGTTAGAAATTTAATTTAATCTCTTTTAAACTGTGAATTAGAGCCATTTGATATTTGATCAAATGGCTTGGGACAAAACCACATTTATCTCTATTCCATCTAAGTCAACTACCACACAAGATTGGTTTAGTAACTAATCCCATAGCATCACAAGCAAAGTCTAGTCGCATTAGCACTAACTGTGTAAATGGATTAGCTGAGGCTTTAGATTGATTTAAATGTCCTAAAATTTTAAAAATTATAACTAACTATAGAAAATTCAAAAATGAAAATAAATATTTTTTGAAAAGCTTAGATAAAAGAGAATATATTAAAAATAAAAGCCCTAATATTTATCAAGTAGACAAAGACTAAATAGGGTTTGAATATTTTCATTAATGTTGTGATTAAGTCCTAATTACTTTACCACATGACTTAATATTTTAAGTGAATATTTCATTTGATGAGCTCTACCTCCTAAAATTATTTCAAGTTAATTGGGTTAGTATATCAAGAGATTCATATTTTCAAACCTTAATTAGTCATTTTGGCTATTTAAAAATTTTATTTAATTAGAAATATTATGAAAATTATTGTGGATGATTAAATCTGAAGTAAAAGCTTAATAGTGACCAAAATAATTTATTAAGACCTCTAGTCTTTATTATTTCTCAAAATCACCATTAATGGGGCTTTTATTAATTAAATAATGTATTAATTAACCTCGATTTAAAAAATTCATGAGTAATTATAAAAATCTCTAAAAATTGCAAGTAAACCCTCTTTGTGTTCAACTAATAGAGAGTTAATTAATGAAATTAAAATCCCCAAAATATTTTGTGTATTTTAAGAGCCATTCTCTAAGTAAGGTTTTTCTTACTTAATTATTAATCACAAAATGTTAGCCTAAATGTCTTAAAATTTTACTATTCCTTTCTTATGTTATTTTACATGTTAACAAAATTTATTATAATTTTTGGGGTTATAAATTATGATTTCTTGATTTTAAAAATATTTTGAGCATTAGTTGGATTAAATGATTTTATGATTAATTAATTAATTCATAAAATTACAATTCTACCTATAAATTTTATTAATAATCATATGGTCTATATGTGATAATTTAATTATGTATTCTCTCTTGAATAGGTCCAATCAATTACAATTAGAATGTATTAATTAAAGAATATTGATTAAGCTCAACTGATATTACTCTCATATGAATAGTCTTATGATTTAATAACTTAAGTGGATTGCTTTATAATTTATATTTGACATTCATCATTCACTCATAAATGTGTAATTAGTTCATAGCTTATTTATATTCATGCTTAAAATAAAATTCCTTAAATGAAACATTTGTGAATAGTGTGGCTAATATTACCAATAAATAAATAGAAAACATTTTTCCTTACATAAGACAAAAGTATATGTGTATGCACTTAAGAACCTAAAGTAATAAAGGTGAATAATATAAACTCTTTGAAGGTATATATTCTGGACCCGAGGGCATAGGGTTATTGGTCTAAGTGAGGTCTTAGACACCTCATCTACTTGATTTAACAATGTCACATACATGAAAGGTGGTGCAGAAAATATATGTAAAGTTTTCATTATTTTGAACATAAAATCATAGAAATTTTTGAGAATTCATCCCACATATGTTCATGTTTATATTAATGCATGAAAATTTTAAATGATATATGTATGTATATGAATAAAAATCCAATATTTTCTCAATGAGAAATAATACATAATTATTTTAAAATGAAATATTAAAGTGATGAATTATATACATAATAAAATAAGTACATGATTATTTTAAAATGAAATATTAAAGTGATATAATAAATACATAGTTATTTTAAAATGAAGTATTAAAGTAAAAAAGAAACACTACCTTTGTCGGTCCCAAGTCTGGATGTGAAAAGTGGAGGGTTGCGATAAGCAATCAATAGCCAGCATAAAACTTGTCAAAATAACCATGACATGAATCCTTTAAAATATTATCTCAATGCTAGGGCATCTTTTGGAAGAGACGCATTGTATGGCCTGAATATAGTGAAAAGTGTGCAAGGACTACTGCATCGTCGCCCGGGTGCAGTGTTAAATAAGCAAGGGTTCCCATATTATGGACGGATGCAGGCAAAGAAGTTAGTCCATTAAATGAGAATTAGGTTAGGAACTTGGAATATAGGTACTCTTTCAGGTAAATTAATGGAATTAATAGATATTATGGTTCATAGGAAGATTACTATTTTAAGTGTTCAAGAAACTCAATGGGTTGGGGAGAAGGCCAAGGAGATTGATAGTTTAGGTTTTAAACTTTGGTATTTATCTAGAAACTAAATTTGAAATGGCATAAGTGTGATTATAAATAAAAGTTTGAAGGATAATATTATAAATAGTAATAGATGTGGAGATAAAATTATAGTTTTAAAGATTATTGTTGATACTAAGATTACCAATGTTATAAGTGTTTATGCTCCTCAATTATGTTTGGATGTAGGCTTAAAAAAAACTTTTTGGAATGATTTAGAGGGATTAATACAAAAGATACCTCATGAAGAAAAAGTATTTATTGGAGGTGATTTAAATGGACATATTGGTAGAGTGGTATAAGATTTTAAAAGTATTCATGGTGGTTATGAATTTGGAGTGACTGATGAACAAGGTAGGACTATATTAGATTTTTTTAGCCTATGATTTTGTAGTTGCTAATACTTTATTTAAGAAAAGAGATGAGCATATTATTACTTATAAAAATAGATATAGTAAAGTACAGATTGATTATTTTTAATGAGAAAAATAGATCATTTAGATTGTAAAGATTGTAAGGTCATTCCAAGTGAAAGTAAACATCAATTGTTAGTTTAAGATTTTAAGATGAAAGATTGGAAGATGAAAAATAAATCAAATTATTATCCTAGGATTAGATGGTGGTACTTAAAGAATACTAATAAAAATATTTTTAAGAGGAAACTACAAGAGCTTAGAATTTGGGATGTTCATAAGGAAGCTAATGTTATATGAAAAAAAAGTAGCAAGCGAAAATAAGCAAGTTGCAAAATATGTGCTTGGAGAATCAAATGGAAAAGCTTCTTTTAATAAAAATAGTTGGTAGTGGAGTCAGAATGTACAAGAAAAGATAAGAAATAAGAAGCATTATTATAAAACCTAGTTTAGATGGGAAAGATATAAAGTGACCACTAGAGATTCTAAGAAAGTAATATATGATGCAAAAAATTTAGGTTTTAGTGATCTATACAATCGATTAAATACCACAAAAGTTGAAATATGTATGTATAAGTTAGTCAACTAAAGAGATAGGAGAAGTAAAGATCTAGTTCAAGTATTAAGGATGAAAATCATAAAGTACTTTTCTTAAAAAAAGATATTGAAAATAGGTGGATGAGGTATTTTAATAAAATTTTTAATGAAGGATATGAAAATATGATTAGTTTTAGCAAACTTAATACCATAAACAAAAAAAGGGAATTTTGTTTTTATCACCGTATTAGTAAATATGAAGTTAAAGAAGCTTAAAGAAACTGAAATGTGAAAAAATAGTAGGACCTGATGATATTCCAATAAAAGTCTGGAAATGTTTAGGAGATGAAGGAATTTCTTGGCTTATAAATCTTTTTAATGTTATTTTAAAGATTAAAAAGATGTCAGATGAGTGGGGAAAGAGTTTATTGGTTCCTATATTTAAGAATAAAGGTGATGCAGAAGAGTGTGCAAATTATAGAGGAATTAAGTTAATGTGTCATACATTAAAATTATGGGAGAGTGTAATTGAGCATAGGTTATGATGTGATACAAAATTTTCTTACAAAGTTTGGTTTCATTCTAGGTAGATCTACTATGGATGTTATACATTTGTTAAGAGATTTGATGGAGAAGTATAGAGAAAGTAAGGAAGATCTACATATGCTATTTATTAATTTAAAGAAAGCTTACGACAGAGTTTCAAGAGATGTTCTTTGGAGAGTTCTAAAAAATAAAGGAGTTACCATTGCTTATATTCAAGTCATAAAGGATATGTCTACTAGAGCTGTTACTTGTGTCCAAACATAAGGAGGATTGACAAAATATTTTCCTATTTTAGTTGGATTACACAAAGGATCAGCTTTTAGCCCTTATCATTTTGTTTTAGTTATGGATGTTCTTACTAGACATTTACAAGAAGATGTACCATGGTGTATGCTTTTTGCTAATGACATTCTTCTTGTTGATAAGACTAGAGAGGGAGTCCAAGAGAAACTTGAATTATGGAGGTCAACCATAGAGTCTAAAGGTTTTCATTTAAGTAGATCTAGAACTGAATATATGGAGTGTAAATTTAGTTGTAGAAGTTCTATTAGAAGTGTTGTGACATTAAGTGAACAAGTCATTAAAAAGAGTGAGCGATTTAGAAATTTAGGCTCTATTATTCAAAATGATGGTGAAATGGATGGAGATGTTATTAGTAGAATTCAAGTTGGATGGTTGAAGTGGAGGAATGCATCTGGCCTGTTGTGTGATAGAAATACTGCTTAAACTTTAGGAAAAAATTTATAAAATGGTGGTAAGACCTGCAATGATTTATGGTGCAGAATGTTGGCCAATAAAAGAGAAGAATAAGACTAAGTTAAGTGTAGTAGAATAAGGATGCTCAAGTGGATGAGTGGCTTTACTCTTAGAGATAAAATGCGAAATGAGTATGTTCTCAAAAAAGTTGGAGTACCTCCAATGGTAGATAAGATTAGAGACAGTCGCCTTAGATGGTTTGGCCACATAAAGCGTCAACTATCCAATGACTCGGTTTGGAGAGTAGATGCATTAGATTTTCCTTATGTTAAGAAGGATAGTAGTAGACCTAAAAAGACTTTGTTAAGTTGTATAAAAAATGACCTTAGTATACTTGAATTAAATGAGAGTTTGACACTTAATAGGACACAATGGAAATGAAGGATTCATGTAGCCGATCCCACTTAGTGGGATAAAGGCTTATTATTGTATTAAAGTAATGAAGAGTTGAAGGATATCATTAAGTAAATCACTTATTGCTATTAATCTTGTAGTATCTTTCATGTGATTTTAATCCCATTTTAGCTTAATCCAAACTTAAGAATTGATACAAATCATAATGCTTGATTAAGAAGGTTTAAAAATTATGAAATACATCTTAAGATCAAACCTTAAGATAGGGTTTGAAAATAAATAAGTTTCACACAAAGTGAAACCCATACATTTTCACACTCTTTAAAATACAAAGTATAATTTAAAAAAATTGAATTCATAAATTAAAATTCACTTTTTAAATCATTAATCACTTGAATCAAAACTACCTTTTAGTTAACTATCTGAACTTATCGTTCAATTCACAACTTAAACATTAAAGTCTAACTTTGTCATACCATACTAACCTTTGTATACACAATAGGTTTATAGGTTACCAATTATAAAATTAGGTTAATTTGGTGCTTTGTTGTCATATTTTTTTGTGGTGTATTATTTTAGATTGGATGTTAGGATTGCTTGTATGATAGTCTAGATGGTAGAGTATTATTTATTAGACTAATGTTGTTTTCTATATGGGCTATGACTAATTAAATGTGTCGATATAGTAATAAAAATAAATTAAGTTTTTGTAGGTGTTGCTTGTCCCTTTGAGCATAGCCGATTAGGATAGGTAGGCTTGGCTCTCATTGGTGCTAAGCCCAATTGTGTAGATCATAATTGCATAGAGTATATGTGTGTTATGCCTAACCTATATTTTTTAGGTTTAATTAGGGATTTATGTTGGAAATTTTAAATACAATTTTTGTAATATAATAAGACTAGAACCATGGGGTTTAGGATGAGTAGAGGCTAAAATGCATAGACCTAAGAGGCCTTGTAATGTTTAGAGGATCTAATGTTTAGGAGATCAACAAACGATTCAGACCCCCATAGCTTGCTTTTAGTTATACTCATGTAATTACAATCCGGGCTGTATAAGGATTGATCTCATTATTTTCTTTTTCTGGGATGTATAGTGGAATCAAACTGCTCCATCTTAGTTCATATTCTTTTAATTTGATTAATTGATTTATGTATTTACATTATTTGTATAATAAAATTTTATGCTTTTTAAGGGTTTTTAAAGTAAGAAGATTGTTGTATAGCATGGATTTTGTCAAGCTCTCTAAGGAGTTCAATTTTCCATCTCATTTAATCGACTCAAAACTAAAAATAAAATAAAATTTATAATACCAACCTAAAGCCTAGGAATTAATCAACTAAAATATTTTGAAACTATTAGGTTTGTGATGGATATATAACACCATGCATGCATATTGCCTTCCCTTCTTGAATATAAGAGATTTTTCCTTATTGCACGATAAGAGGGAGTGAAGAATTGTTGACAACAACTCTTTTGATTGAAGAACACCCTTCTTGTAATTAAATTATAACTTAATTTCATCATGCATATAGGTATATTTTCCCACCTAAGCTTGAGTCAAAATATAAGAGTATAAAATTTATAAAAGATAAAATTTTATCATATTAATTTAAGACATTATTTCATACCAGCCATGATTTAGGCTCTTAAAGAGTGAGTTTTGACAATTAGGTTTTTTCCTTTCTAACAAATAATAAGCTACCTTATATTCATGAGACTTGGCCACATGATTTTTTTAAGCAAAAGAGGTGATAGCTAGCAGCCACTCTAAGAGGCTATAAGTTCAGAAGAGTTGGGATGAGTTTTTGTCCTTGGGTAAGGATGTGTCATTATATCTCATTTATTTTAGTTTGAATTAAGCCAAGTTTCCATCTTATGCTAACGTGCTATAATACATAGGTTCAGTGACAACTGGTTTCTCACCTACTATGAGTGCAAGTCTTCACCACTTAGGTATTTCCATAATCTTGTGTTATGAGATCATAAGTTTTAGCTTTCTAGTAAAATGTCATCTCAAATGATAATAATACTCTATTTCAAATATATAAAACCTTATCATATGATAGATTAAAGTGCTCACTAGTCTTCCTAATATTATAAGTGCATTCTACTTATCCTTCTCTAGGTTCTGTTAAGAATTCTCTAGTTGAGTTCTCCCACTTGATTTTCAACAATCATCAATCCTTTGATATCAAGCTTTAAAATTAATAGAAATATTAGCTGATCACTTTATTGAGAGTTTTATTAGGAGACTCATATCCCCTAAGATGTAATTAACTATGAGGGCTTGCCCTTATAGAAAACTTAAGAACTCAGCTTAAAATAAACCTTATCTTACTTCATCCATGTAAAGAAGTGGAAAGATCTCGATTACATATAGACCTATCAACCATAGGAGTACTTATTAGGTGATTAAGTCTATTGTAGGGTGATATCTCTATCTTTTAAAGTAGTATATTAATCTTTTATTTCATGCTCAATTATTTCAATAAGTACCCCTTAAGATCTATGTGGTGTCTCATCATATTTTTAAACACAACCTATCTACTCTTTTGACTCGATACCAACCATTAGGTAGTTGCTCAAAAGAGATCTATTTGCTGAATCCTTTACTCGAGTCAATGGAATTGACTAGATGACCTCATTGTATTCTTTCAAATTTACATGATTATTCATTAGTTCTAGTAATTCTACAAGAGTCTTTGGTTCTTGGAGCCTAACGCATATCTAGAGGGCACCTCCTTTAGGCCTTGAGCGAGTGCAGCCTGGGCGACCGTGAGTTCCAGATCTTTAATTTCTAGCATTTCTCATTAGAAATGAATAATGAGTGATGAACTTCTCTAGATCTAGCAGTAATGTTATTGATTCAAAGTAAGCGATGTGGTTGGTTGGATCTATTCGACCTTTGTATGACTCCAGATGTGTGATCTTGAGCCATTATGAGGGGTGAGCTTCAATGATCTTCATGAAGAAAGATTAGTTGGATGCGACTGATTCTTTTGAACATCTTCTTCTTCACTCTTGTCATAAGACTCGCCATCCAGGTTAGGAGTCTTGCATAATTCTTTTTATGCTCAATAGATCCACTGAGTGGTCAATTCCATTGATCCCTTATTTTATCTAACCCTTGGCTCTCTTTACAATACACCCTTCCTATGGCGGTCTATATGATGCAAGTAATCCTATCTTCCATGTCTCATAGTTCTTATTGTGTCATGAATTGTTGGGAGTTGTGCTCCATGATTGTTGAGCAATCTGGTAAGAACATATATGGTAAGTCGAGTATAGATGGGAATTGAGTATGAAATGGACTTGCTCGGCCTAGTACAAGTATGTGCGAGTAATGAATTTGGGGCTAGACTACCAAGTTTAGATGATTGAGGTTGTTAAACCTCCATAGTTGTTTACCCACTGAGATAAGAGTTGTTCATGCTTGGCTCTTCCAGTTCTCTCTAAGTCTTTTACACTACTACTTACTAGCAGGTGTATTTTTCTATGGGTTCAGTTGTTCTGATAATCTTGCTAGGAGGATCATTTATGCTTACTTGCTCGTTTAGCTATATAATTTACATACACTTACCACTACTCATCATTTTTTTAAGTTTTTGATAACCAGAGAGTGCTCCTTTATCACAGAAGTAATCAACTAAGAATTTGGCTCCCATGATGAAGAGAGAGGACCTATTTGACTCAATGCAGTAATGAAGAGAAGTTAACTTTGCATCTATAGAGCATATGTAGTAAGTTGGGTATAGATGGGAACCCAATACGAAGATGGACTCACTTGGCCTAGTGTGAGTATGTGCAAGTAATGGATCTGGGGGTAGACTATCGAGTTAAGAAGAGTGAGGTTGTCCAACCTCTATAGATGTTTACCCACCGAGAGAGGAGTTATCTATGGTCGGCTCCTCCAATTCTCTCTAAGTCTGTAACTCGCCTACTTACTGTGGGGTACATTATTCTATGGGTTCGGCTATTCTAATAGTCTTACTAGGAGGATCATTCATGCTTATTTTCTCTTTTAGATATACATTTTACATACACTTGATGCTACTCATCATTTTTTAAACTTTTTGATAGTGGGGTCTGAGCATCATTCACTCATGAGTGCTTCTTTATCACACAAGTAATTAAATAAGAATTTGGCTCCCACAATGATAAGAGTGAACCTATTTGGCTCAATGTAGTAATGAAGAGAAGTTAACTCAAGATCTTTAGTCACCGATTTTTGTAGAGACTATACCTTAGCCATTAACCACCATTATGATTCAACATTGAGCATTATTCGCAATCAGCAACCTCTTATCTCATTAAGTTTACACATTCTTCAAAGAGAATGACTCATCTCGACAAGGTAATGAGCTTAATAGAGTAAGATAATGGCTGAGGATCCCCATCAACATCTTCTCCCCCTTGGTTGGAGTGCTTCTTCTTCTTAAACTCGTCACTATCATAATGAGTTGTTGGAGGGAATATTTTCATCATTTCTTATATATCCATCAAAATAAAATTGCTCACTACACTACCTAATAGAGATGGGGTTGCAACATCCATCTTTGAAGGAGGAAGAACCACCCACTAAGGATGACTTAGAGTTGCCAAGTCAATAATGGACAAAACTATAGTCATCCCTACACATTAAGAAATAATGTCATCAAACACTAATAAAGGGATTCAAATGACGTAGCAAATCAAAGGCATTGTTAATATAGAAAGAAGCCACAATCAAATCAAAAAAAAATTCTTCTCATTTGGATGTTGACCAAACAGCTTGTCTATTGTGAGATGAATAGTCAACTTACTTATCTAAGTAGTTTAATGACAAGTAGTTTTAATCAAGATCATTGGATAAGTCATCTGTAACTTTATCTAGTTTGACATCATCAATAGATAATGGTTCGTAATAATTATCATAATAAATTATCAAATATAATTCACTTGCAAACATTTTAAAAAATTCTATTAGTCTTTAGGCAGGCATTCACTTTAAATTGCGCCTAATGCAACACTCTTTAATAAGTGACCAAGTCAAAGTAATGAACAAGCAAACCCTCAACTTCTTAAAAAAGAAGATTGAAGGAGCCAAAGAAAAATATGTTGAAACATTGCTCTCAATCATGTGGGTGCTTAGGATAACTTCTTACTCAATAATTGGTTAAACACTATTTTCCTTATAGGGTGAGGGATCTACTAGCAATCAACTATGAAGAAAATACAAATGAGTGGGAAGAAATGAGTATAAAAGGCATGGAGATAGCACTAGACTTTTTGGAAGAACTCAAAACACAATTTTAGTGAGGCAAGGAAAAAGTAGAAGAAGAATGGCAAGACTATAATACCAATGAAAATGAGAATGTATTTTATCTAGGTTATTAAGTATTAAAGAATGTGGATACAATACCTCCCTAGATAACACTTACTAAACTCGACTCAAATTTGGATAATCCTTACAGTATCAAGAAGTAAGTCAGCCTAATCATTTATCCATTATAGAAACTCGAAAAGGAGGTGCTGAAAACATGAAACCCTTACAATCTCAAGAAGTTTTATCCATAAGGGAAGATTTCATTCCATTATACATTATTATTTTATTTATATAAATTCTTCCATTAGTTAAGAAGATAATAAAAAAAGACACCTAAAAAAATGCTAAAGGTGTGATAGTCAATAAGCTAAAAATAACACATCATGGTCTTAAAGAGCCTATCCCATGCACTCAACAAATAATAAGATACTCACTCTTAACTAGATTAATTGCTCATACCCCTTGATACTTAGGGAACTCTTAAACCTAGGTAAGTAATAATAAGAAACATGACTACTACTCAGTAATGTATAAAGTCAATTAACAGAAAATGTTGGGTACCAAAAATTATATTTTTTTAACAAAATTGACTTAATTAAAGCATTTGACTATAACTATGAAGTAGACTAACTTGAGTGATGATCAAAAGTTAAACGCCAGTGTGCATAAAGGTGATGAGATAACTCATTCAGTAGAGTTGAGGCCTCTAAACAAAGACATATAGATGAGCCAAAGACCCGAGGAAAAAAGGTAAGTCCAATTCTAGAATGGCTACTTTCACCTATGGGCTCATTTGTTCTAAGGTTCCAAGTATATTCAAATATGTGACCCCTAAATATCTGAGTAACTAGTCTAATACTTTTATCAAATTACACACTTATGATCAATTAATTTATAAGAGCCTACAAAAAATTCTTCAACTAGGCAAATCCTAATGAGACCAACCTTTTGTGATATGATCAATAATGACTAGTGTACAAATCTCTCCTAGCCAACAAGTCTATATGGTCACCTCATGAAAACCAAGGCTATAGTATAAAGTGAGGTACACTTAAGGATAATACTAAATAACATACAACTTTATAAGTACTTCTAACTATATTGTAAGACTAAGTACCTTCTATTATATATTAAATGATTTATAGTATAAACATCACAATCTTAACAATTGAAAAGTACATTCAAATTGAACTTAAATAAGTGCCAACAATAATAGTTCATGAATAAGTCACATAGAAAGTCAGTATTGTAATAACAATACTCAATAAATACCATATCTGCCAACATCATAGTCATGCAAGAGGACTTGTAGAACTTAGAGTATAAGAATGCATGTGCACGCTTCCTGAAGACAACCATATCATATTTAAACAAGAAAATATTGAAAAAGAAATATAAGAGAATAATAACAACAATGACTTGCCCAACCATCAAAGTAAATATTTATAGAGTAAAATATTTTATTAATTGTCATGATATTAAATCAAAAATTAAATGCAAGGATCTAAAATTTTTGCATCAATATTATAAAATCTTACTAACATTAGCCCCATAAATTTGACAAGACCACTCAAGCTCATCACATTAAGAACAAGGGATAATGACTTAACATTTCATTCAAAGCATTCATATAAAGAAACTGAAGCTGCAATAGCAAAAGTGAGTGGAAACAAATAGAAAGATGGACTTTACAAATAAATTTTATTGTAATCAAACTCATCCTTATATGTCATCAAAAAATATTTTTTGCATTTACTTTTTAAAGAAGTGTCTGAACAAAGAGTTTAATATGACATCCAGAGAAAATACCTTCTCTTTATTAGTTGTTATAGATCAAAATCACTACCCAGTATAACCAACAAAAAATTTATTAACTCGTCATGGCATTAAGACATCATGGCCTCTTAGCATAACTTCTGTAGGTCTCTCAGTAATAACTCAACCTTCCCATCCCATGTAGTTACTCAATGTTCCCACTTAAGGTTAGACTAGTGCCTTGCTCTAATGAGGTCACTATCAACTATAAGCTAGACACCTCAACATGCAAGAAATATTCCCATGCTCCCAATAGTATCTTTAGTTAGAGATAAAGAGTACACTTTTTTGTAAGTAATAATAACTTCCACTGTGTACTAAATCACCACTTCTCTTCTCATTATGGTTGTGGTGTCCCTTGGGAGTGCTGCTTTCCTAGAAACTAATGAGTCGAATAAGATTAGGCGTAGCTTTCGATAAGGAACTTACCATCTCAAAAGAAGATTTTACCATAACTCGTTAAGTAAACTCACCTAATTTATCAACTAGAGGCACAAGATCTGCTACTTACCAAAGGTACAACTTGGCCAATACTCACCCTCATCATTTACTTTAGACTTAGCAAGCTATCTTATATGGATGTGCAGATCAAAAAATGTCTACCTTAACTATCATATCAAACAAGTATACATGTGCCTAAATCAAAGTATTCCACTATGTTTGTACCCTCTTTTTTTTACTATTTATCATTTTTTGAGTAGCATTTACATAGGTATATAAATAAGGGGTTAGAACCATATTGGAACCTTTTTTGGACATTTATTGTGAGTTCTCCTAAAAGAGATTGACTTCTACTGTACTCTTTGAGATCAAATTCTTTACTTTTCTTCAGATAATAATACTATACTTTGCATATCCTCTCTCTCTCTCTCTCTCTCTATTCTATTAGCCCATGTGCTCTACTGCCCATTTCTCTCCTTTCTCTCAACCTCATCAACCTAGTCTCTCATAAAATGTCTGATGTTGTCCCTGAATAATCCATGATCTAATAGCTGAATTTACTTTATAAATTAAAAGGATTATGATATAAATTTAAGTAATCAAATACAACTATGTAAATAAATTAAATTAAAAATTACTTTGTGAAATTAATTAATTTTTAAATATATCACTTCCAGATACTTTTATAATTATCACTTCATTAAAAGTTAAAAAATGAATTAATTAAATATTTTAGTAATTTGAATAATAATTTAAGGATTAATAATTACAATTAAATTATTTTGCATGAATCTCTTGATAATATTATTTTGGTTATTTAATAATTCATGATAGTGTAACAATAGATTTATCATGCAGATTATGCCCAGTTCGTAGTCCTAATAACTTACGAACGGTGGCCCGTTTTATAAATTTTTCCTTTTGCCGCCGATTTTATTTTTTACGAGCATAAATCTATTCGTTGTAGTATATCGAAACTTTTTTTTTTTTTCCAATTTTAAGTGATTTATCTATAAAAAACTTCCCAGAAATTCTATATTGTATTGCATCGATTCACTTGAATCTCTAATGCATTGTCTCCATATATTTACTTGTGCATTTGCGCAGAAATCATGGCCAGCTTTTGTACTTATTGATGACTGTGATCGTAATGTCCTGGTTGAGATTTTTCTCTCACTTGGCTGTCATAAAAAGAGTTATTTGGCACCTTATTCCTACTCCCTTCCCTTCTTCCCATCTCACTATTGCATGTAATTATTTAGATTTTAGACTTTAGAGGCAATTTAAGCGTATTGATAAAGAGCATGTTAATAAAAATTCACTTATTAGATTTCTAAATAAAACTAATATTGAAAAACTAGAAAAAAAATTTATTGCTAAGTAAAAGAATAATAAGGATAAAAATTGAGAAAAAATAAATTTAATATCTTATCATGCATTCAGCAATGAACATAAAAATTAGCAAAAGAGATCTAATGATACAAAGCTCTGAGGAAAAAGAAAATCATACCTAAATATTGGAAGTCATTAAATTTGTTTTGTGATTAGTGTAATACAACATCAATCTACAAACAAGTCAATAATTTTAAGCCTCTCTTATTATAATTTATATCAAAATATATTGACGCAATTTCTTTTACGAAGGCTCAATTTCATACCTACCCATAGTCACAACAATTCTAACTCAAAAATATCAAATGCAGATATTAAGCATACACTTCAACATCATTGTTCACCGAGGCAAGCAAGACAGAGGAGCTGCACATTGAACTTATCCTGGTGGCGGCGGTGGTGAGTACGGCGGCCGTTTACGGGGAGATTGAGACGGGTTGCCTCGAGGTGAAGGAGTTGTTAACGGATTAGACCTAAGGATCGCAGGAAAAGAACCATCCGAGACTGGAAACCTCGAATGCAATTCTCTTGCAGAGCAACGGAGCTTCCCAGCTGCTGCAAGAAGCAACAGAAGTGTGAGAAAGAAGGATCGTAGACCCATAAATGCCTTCTTCCTCCAAAGCTGCTGTAATTCCACAACAATGGCCTCGCAATTTATATAATGTTGGAAAGGCCAATTCATCAATTTTATTTTCTACTATAGGATCCGTGTTCAGGTCTTGATCAGAGTTTCAAGATTCCACACTGTTTGGTATGGACGCGTTCTACTGTTCCAATTAGCCCCATAACGTCAACGATGACTTCCCCTCGATGTTAGCCTTAAATTATATAAATTTTTAAGAGATTTTTTTTGTATATCATATAATATTAAATATTTATATATTTAATATCCAAATTTTTATATTTCTACATGTAAAACTTAAATTATTAATATCATATAAAAATATCAATATAATTAATATTTAAGATGTTAGATATATATTTTTCATGTATATGAATGTGTTGTTCAGCAATCAAAATAGCATGCGTGTGACATTCAAATAATACAATGATGAGTAGAGTATTATATTCATGAAGATCTATTTGAAAATCTTATTCAGTTGAATACTAATCTATTAACAGCCTTGATTTTTATCTAAATAAGTGAAATTTAAATAAAATAAATAAATTAACTAAAATATATATAATTTATTTTTTATGATTTTAAAAATTGTATTCTAAATTTATGATTCATCGATTGTTTCTAAAAGTTTTGTATTTGAAATATTGTTTTAAGTAATTGTCAATCAGAAACAAAATTATCTTTTCATCTATACCTCTGTCAAAAAGTCCTAATCATTTCAATCTAATTTGATATATCACAATACTAATTAAACTAAATTATTGCATTATTATCATTTCTCTATGTGATTGTAAATTTCTCAAATATCATATATCTATGTATTCTTGTAAAAAATTATTTATTTTTATCTAATTATTCCTCCATAATTCTTTCAATATTTCTAGATCATATTTAATTGAAAGTTTATAATTAGCTAGGTTATAACAAAATTAAGCATTGGAAAAAGCAAAACTATATAAAAGTGTAGAGCATAAAATATGAAACTTCACAATACATTAACTATAATAATAATGCAAGGTTCCACAAATTTAGAGTATTACAAATTTAAACACTCATTAAGAAGGAGAGAATGATGAACATATAGTATTGCTAATACAAGAAAAATTAATACTAAGAAAAAAAGTGCTGGGATGTATTCCTCTAATTCTAATTTCTATCCCTTGCCTTTTTGCAAGCATCCTCTTCTAAGGAATCTTCACTTACATTGAAAATATACACACTAACACTCACACACAAAAAAAATACTTACACACTTTCACACTACATGATACTCATAATTCTCAAAAGAGACCTAAAATAACATAATAACACGATTTTGAACTATCCCCATGTCCCTTCAAAATAATTCCCCAATTTGCACTTAAAACTCTCTAAATTGTTTTTGAAACTAATTCAAAATTGAATTTGTAGGGCCATAGCACCTTGATGCTAGGTCTGAAGAATCATGACGTTGTGTTCTTTAACTTTCTAGTTTCAAATCTCCTATATTAGCACCTCAACACTGTAAATATAACACCACAACATTGTGTCTCGTGCCGCAGCACTGCAATTTGGCATAACAATGCTACTTTCATTGTTTTTTAAAAGCTTTTTCTTTTGATACTAGCACATATACATTATAAATATAGCACTATGATGCTATATTGAATTTTTTAAATTTTATTTCTTTATCTAAGAAGAAATTTGATGTCATATATGCTTAAATTTACAAAAAAAAATCATAAAATAATATTATTTTGACTTTAAAATACATGCTAATTTTGCTAAATTGTTTCACTTATCAAACATCCTAAAACTCAAATCATTACTTATTTCCAAGTAATCATATATATATATATATATATATATATATATATATATATATATATATATATATATATATTATATATATATATTAATGATTTCTTAAGCTTATTTAGTAGCAAAATTTATAAAATTTAAAATCATTAAATAATAATTTTAATTGAATCATAGTTTTGCATATTAGATTAAATATTAATAGCAACTAAACTATAATATCCTAATTTTTTTTACTTAAATGAATATTTTCTTTAATTTTTTTCAGTGCTCAAATATAATATAGTTGATTTTTATAAATTTTAGCCAATTGATACCTTTAAATAGTCATTAATTATTATTTGAATAACTACAATATGATTTTCTCTCTTGAATTCAACATAGTTATTTTAATAAATTTATTAATTAATTTAAATTATAGGAGAATTTTAGGAACTATTATTATATAATACCTAGCCACATATAATTTCTAATTTTCTTTCATCTTTCATTAACATTTTGATTCTGCCCTCTCTCTTTTTTATAAGATCACATTATTAGCTAAGTATCTTTTTTTGATGTTATTGTTTTTCATTCTTTCCCATTCTCCCTATATGTCTAATATCAATTAAAAGGAACTATTAGTGTTTATTAAATATATTAAGCTTCAATTAATTCTAATCATCATTATATTATTAAAATAATAATAACAATACTAATAATAATAGTACTCATAATAATAATAATAATAATAATAATAATAATAATATTATTATTATTATTATTATTATTATTATTATTATTATTATTATTATTATTATTATTATTATCAATTTACAGCATATTAACAACTAAATTCATAAAGAATTTTTTATGTGTGGTGTGTGTTTCATAACTCATCATAAATTACTAGTTCTTATAAAGTATTTTAAGGGCTATTTGGGATAATTTTTTTGTGTTTTTAATTTTTATTTTTATGCTATTTTTAAAAACATGTTTGTTAGATGCATTTTTCTATGCATTTTTTTTTTGAAAATAAATAACATTATTTTTAAAAATACTCAAAACATCTAAAAGATGTTTTAAGTGTTTTGAAAAACAACAATAACAACCAAGCATATTTTACTTTGAAACAAAACCTAAATAAAATAAAATAAAATAATAAAAATGAGCCCAAACAGCCTCATAGTTATTAATGATTTAAATTATAATTCATTGTTTAATAACTTCCATGTAAGGCCAACTTTCCAAATTAGAATATTATTTAATTAATTTTAATTTCATTATTTTACTTTCAAATAAAACTTCTAGTTTCAAAAAATGACATAAAATTATTAAGGATAAATATGTTTTTAAAACTAAAATAATAAATATGATAACTTAAATACTAAATCACATCAACACTACACAATGTAGCATTTTAGCTCTGTATACTCATAGAATTTAATAACAAGAAAAATATATCTCTCACTCCCCCAAACTCAAATACAACTATAATAAAAGAAAGAAACAAAAACAAAACAAACATTAGAAACTCTCCATTCTTTTATCTTCTTGCCCTAACTTTTCCTCTTCTTTTTCAACTTCTTTCTTAATTTTATAGGGACAAAAGTACATTTAGATACACAACATAATATTTCAATAATTTTAGATTTTTCACATAAGTTGCAATAATAACTCACAACTACAAATCATATAGATACACACTAAATCAAACAAACTTTGGGCTATCACCCAAGTAGTAGCATTTTGTTTATAATCTACAGCCTCACTATTCCAAGTTTTCCTAATTTTAGAAAACCAAACAAATATGTATTCTATCACCATTCATCCATTCAAAAGATTTTTTTTTAATGATCATTAAGATTTTCATCCACTTTTCATCTTGAACATCATTCGAATTCATAAAAATTATGATGGGTAAAGTTGATGATTCATTTAAAAAAGCTTACTTATGATGATTAAACAATTCTTCAACTAATATTCTCAATAATTATGTTAAAGATGGCTTTTCAAATATTCAATATTGCATAATACCATCCACAAAATCAACTCTTAAATATTCTCCATTATAATCATCAAGGGATTGCATTGATATAATTACATTAAAAGTGATTTTTTTATTCTAAACATTCATAGTCAATTCTTCTTCTATAAACATTGCCAACCCTTTATTATATTTTTCTTATAAGTTCTCTCTATTTCAAGGTTAAATAACACAAGTTTTACTTTATATCTTTTATATATATAATAGATAAATAATATATAAATGAAACATGGGATTTCAAATAAATTTTTAAAAATTAACTAACTATAAATTTAATAATAAATTTAACATAGTTAATTACAAAATTATAGATTATAAGTCTAAAACTTATTAAACTAAACAAAATTAATACATATAACAAGTTGAATTAAAAATAAGCTAACAAGCATAATATTAACATAACTAAAATTACACCATATCCTTGATAATGGCACCAAAAACTTAACTAGGAAAAATGATGTACACAAGTGCACAGATCATTCAAGTAATATAATGATGAGTAGAGTGTCATTCTCATGAGGATCTATTTGAAAATCTTATTAAAAATTAATTTATAATTAGTTTTGATTTTTACCCAACTAAGTGAAAATTCATAAAGTTAAATTAACTAAAAATTATAAAATTTAGTTTTTTTTAGTAAGATTTTTTACTTAATTATAGAAGATATACTCTAAATTTATGGTTCATCATTTATTTCTATGGATTTTGTATTTGATATGTTTATTTTAGTAGTTGTCAACAAGAGTAAAATTATCATTTTGTTTATGCCTAGATCAAGAAGACCTAAACATTTTAATTTAATGTGGTATATCACAATGCTAATTAAACTAAATGATTATATTATTATCATCTCTCTATATGATTGCAAACCTCCCAAATATCACATGTCTATGTATACATACAAATATTTGTTTATCTCTCTCTAATTATTTCTCTTTGATTGTTTTGATATCTCTTGATCACAGTTGATTTTAAGTTCGTAATTGGTCAGATTACAACTAAATTAAGTACTGAGAAAAACAAAATAATGTAAAAATTAAAATCACAAAATTATTAATTTAACCTTCATAATACATTAACCATAATAAATAATATAAAGCTCCTTAAATTTAGTATATTACACTCTTAAATTGTCATTGAGAAGGAGAGAATGATAAATCCATAGTATTGCTAATACAAGGTAAATCAAGAGTAAAGAAAGAAAGAACTAGAATATGCTTATGTAATTTTGACTTTATTTTATCCCTTGCTTTTCTACAAGGATCCTCTTTTAATGGATCTCCACTTTCTCCAAAAACATACATACATACACAATAACACTCCCGCATAGAGAAATACTTACGCACTCACACAATCATTCACTCACACACTATATGGTACTCATACTTGCCAAAAGAGACCTAAAATCATATAATAACACCGTTTTAAACTATCTCCATGTTTCTTTAAAATAACTGCCCAAACTATACTTAAAACTCTCCAAATTATCATTAAAGATGCTACAAAACTAAATCTATTTGGTCGTAGTTCCTTGGTGTTAGGATAGTAGCACCATGATGTTGTGTTATCTAACATTCTAGCTTCAAATCTCTAATTATGGGGGTAAGATGTTGCAAATGTAGTGTTGTAGTGCTGTGTATGGGGCTACAGCACTACAAATCTAGCATCATAATGCTTTTTTTCTTTGATTTTGCATAACCCTTTCTTTTAATACTAGTGCTTAGGCACTGCAGATATAGCACTACAATGTTGCATGATTTTTTTACATTTTCTCTTGTCTTTTCTAATAAAAATTTTTCCATCATACATACTTAAAATTATAAAATAGTCATAAAATAACATTATTTTGATATAAAAAACACAAGCTAATTTTACTAAAATGTTTCACTCATCAATTATATATGAAATATTTAAGATATAATTTTATCAACCTAAATTTGAAATGTAATATAAAAAGAATACAGTGCAAAGTAATGTATTTTCAATAGTTAGTTTATTGAAAGCCATATAAATGCATGAGTTTACCATTTTTGTATGGTTAAGCATGGCTAGTAGCTGAAGGCAATGGTGGCGGGTGCATGGTAGTGGTGAGCAACAAGTGGCGAATGATAGTGATGAAGGTTAGCAGTTGTTGATGATTGCAACAATAATATGTGGTGGCAACTAGTAATGCCCAGTCTAACTTTTGTGAAGATTATGAGAGTGGAGAAGAGGGAACCAAAAAAAAAATGAAAGGCATATTAAAATTTCATTGTAAATTACTATGCAATTTTATACATTTAAGGGCTATTTAGTTTGGTGAAAAATGAGTTATTGTATTTGAAATGTGGAGGTTTTAAAAATTCTAGTGTTTGGTTAGATGAATTTAGATTTCAATATAAAATTTTAGTACATTTCAAATTGACCATTTAGTTGAAATTTAATGTATTTGAATTCACTCAATTTAGGTGAATTCCAATTACATTGCTCTAGTATTTTTATTTAGAGTCATAGGGTCCCACACAAATCTTAGGAGGTACTTATTTTGATCAAGTATGAAATCTAAGAAATGATATACTATCCCGAAAGGTAAAAAATATCACCCTACAATGGACTTAGTCATCTAATAAGGACTCCTAAGATAGATATGACTACGTATACTAGAGATCGTTCCTCTACTTTATATGGATGAAGTAAAGCAGAGTTTATTCCTATGGTGGCAAGTCTCCCATAGTTAATCACATCTTAGGAAATGGAGATCTCCAAAGAACATTCTCAATTAAAACAATCAACTAATGTCTCTGAAGATTTTAAAGATTGAGGATCAAATGATTGCTAGCTATTGAAAATCAAGTGAGAAAACTCAAGATGGGAAGACTTCTAAACAAATTCTAATAGAGGATAAGTAGAAAGCATCCATACTATCAAGAGGCCAAGTGGGTGCTTCAATTTATTTTATAGTGAGGTTTTATAATTTTGAAGGTGAAAAGTTATATTTACTTGAGTTAAAATTTTATTAGAATGCAAGAACTTAAATTATGGTAACACAAGATTGTAAAAATGTCTAAGAGGTGAGTATTTATACTTGTAGCAAAAAAGAAGAAGAAGAAATAAATAGCCTCTAAACTTATATCTACAATGCTCTGACATAAGCTTAGAGTTTGACCTAAATCTACTTGAGGAAAGTGAGATATATTGGTTCACTTCCACTAGAGAAAGTGAATTGATTCAGACTCTTCTAGACTTACAACTGCCTAGAGTGACTGCCAGCTAGTATCTCCGATAATTTAAAATCCCGTGGTCTGATTATATGTAAATGCAAGATAGTTAAGTTATTATTTATTAAGAAAGAGTCTATAATCTTAAACAGACTCCTTAAGAAAATAAATCATGATTGATGTGTAATTTATGACTTAGACTAATGCAATAAATTTATGAATTTTATTTAATTTTGATATACTATTTTAAACTCAAGCTTGGGAGAATTTATGCCTAAATGCATGATAAAATTAAGTTGTGAGCTAAATCAATAGGAAGAGGTGTTATTGACTACAAGTGATTATTTTCACAAGTCAAACTTTGTCCCTTATCATGCAAGAGTGAAGACCTCTTATTTTCAAGAATGAGACAATATGCATGCATGATACAACTAAGGGGTTGCTAAATCATTTATTTCTTAGATTAAATTTCTAGGATTTAATTTAAGGTTATAAGTTGTTAGAATTTAATTGAAGTTGATTAATTGTAGTAGAAATTATAATTTCCTAATGAGTCTATCGCATCCAGACCAAACAATAAACAATCAAACTTTAAGAAACCTATGAAAAATATGTCATTTTTATTATGCAATAATTGTAAACACAACAATCAAACATCAATTGATTAAAATAATAAAGGCATGGTGCGGCCGGGTACTGCCATACACCCTAAAAATAAAAAGAAATTGGTAGCCGAACTCTACCATTATACAGCCTGAATTACAATTAAAGTACAATGAAAATAAAGTTATGGGGGTCTTCCACTCCTCATCTTTATCTTCACTTCATGGATTGCGCTTTAAGTATTTTAAGACTTCCTAGTTCTATGCCTTCTAGCCACTACTTATCCTAAACCCTGTAGCTCTAATACCAATTATATTACAATTTTTTATTATTAATACTAAAATTTATCATTACTAATAAACCCAATGCCTATCATTATCAGTAACCGTAACAATTATAAAGGTTATTTCTCACGATTGACTCCAATGCTAACTTGATGCATATAATCTGAACCATATCACTAGAAGTTGATTTTCTTTATCATAAAAAATCAATCTATAGAGCTAGATAAGAAAGTTAATTAGCATTGTATGGTTAATCCCTTACATTGCCATTTTTTATCACAAAAATCAACCTATTTCGAAGTTTATAGCGTAATATTTTGGTCATTATTGTAAACTTGCCAAACATTATTTTGAACAAACCATGTTGATTTATTTGATTGTAAAATGGGTTGATTTATTTGGTTATAGATAGATGTATGATGATTTTAGAAGTGAGTGATTTTGGGCCAATTAAGTCCCACTTATCAAGGCTATCAAATTGGTTATAAACATGCAAGATTAAAAATAATTTGGTTCTTTAAATGATGTTATATAATTTTCAAATATATTACAAGACTCATTAGGACTATGAGATCATTGGGTACATCTTATTGAAAATTTTTTGTTGATAGCTGGTCTCTTGATATTGAAGTTCAAATAGTCTTAAATTTAATTTTGAAAGTTTTTTATTTATGTATTGTGTCAAAATATATGCTTACGTGAATGAATTTATTATTGACATAACATTTTCCTTTCTATGTTTGCATTTTGTCTCTGTTCTTAGTTTGCTTTATGCTTTGATAGAAGAGAGTTTAAAAGTATAAGAAATTTTTTTTATTGAATTGGCCTTTGGAAATATTTAATTAGTAGCTATTTAGTTCATTCTAAATGAAACACATTGTTAAATAATTTTTGAAAAAAAATGCCGATTTGATTAAATCGGAATAAATTTGTCAAGAAAAAATAGTTTTATGTAAAAATTTCTCTGAAATCTTATGTTCAGCCAAATATAAAACATTTTATTTAGCCAAGAATAAAACTCAACAAAAAGTAATAATAATAATAATAGAAGAAGCCACTTCAAAAAGCAATTTGAGGATGCGATTAAAGACAGAAGGCTCTGAATCAAACCAAATTACACTCATAACAAATCCAACTTAATGATAAAAGCTAACAAACAGATCATCATCGTTCATTTGGATTATGAAAAATCAGAACATGCTGACTCAATCAAAGAGGCTTGTCAGGCGGAGGAACTGCGCATCGCAGCGGCGGAGGTGGCGGTGGCGGTGGTGGAGGAGGCGGCGGCGATGGCGGCGGCGATTTGAAGTGGAACGGCGGGTTGGAAAGAGGTGTAGGAGGTGTTATTGGATTACGCCTGTGGATCACAGAGAAAGAATCATCCCAACCTGGAAGCCTCGAATGCAATACTCTAGCAGAGCAGCATACCTTCATAGTTGCCGCAAGAAGCAGCAGAAGTGTGAGGAAGAAGGGCCGTAGATCCATAAATGCTTTCTTCCTCCCAGCTGTTGCTGTTGTAATTCACCAAAAATGGCCTCTTGCTATATTAAAGGGAGATTTACATACATACCACACAATTCTTATATATTTATATATCTAATACTTAAAATTAAATATTTACTTATCTAATATTTTTCTATGCTTAAAAAGGTGTATTTAATTTTTAAAAAGTGAATAAAGTGATATTTTTGATGTGATATTGAAAATTAGTGTGTTATATATATGTAAAAATTGAAATTTAGGTATTAGATGTGTAAATATATAAAAATTATGTGATATGTATGTAAATCTACCTTATTAAATTGAATGGCCTAAGCGTGGGTGAGGCTAATTAATTTAACATTCATATTTTAATGATGGGGCACTAAGTTTTCAAACAGGATAGGTGAGAGCATTAACTTTGATTGAATGGCCTAAGCGTGGGTGAGGCTAATTCATTTAACATTTCATATTTTAATGATGGGGCACTAAGTTTTCAAACAGGATGGCTGAGAGCATTAACTTTGAGCTCCAATATCAACGCATTCTATTTAAAATGGTCAACGGTAAGTTAGATAAATAAATTACTCGTTTTTATTATCTTTTTCTTTGAACAAGTATTTATAATCTTGAAAAAATTCTAAAAGGGATCTTAAAAAATACCTTTTTTTGTTTTTTTTTTGTTTTTTTTGTTTAACCAATTGATATTGAATTCTTTCTTCTCAAAATTTGTTATGGAAGTCCCCGTGAGGGTAAGATTATTTATTGTTAATTTTGAAACAATCAATTTTTAAAGTTTGAAAACATGTTTGAATTGGTAACAGGGATTAGATCATCTGGAAAATTCAAAATTTATTGCATGCCATGTGGAGTGTTCGAATTCTCGAATTTGTATCAATTTAGTTTCTGAGAGTACTAAACCAGCTTGTGCTGTCTTAGATGGATAAAAAGTTTATAGGATATCTTATATTTTTAAATACAAATGCAAATATTTTTATTATTAGTCCATGCGTCACATATTATCTTTACAGGTAATTAAATTATTAGCTAAATAACTTATTAGACACATTGAAGTAAATCATTAAGCAAATACAATTGAATTATTTGACATTATGATGAAAATTTTAAAATCCACGTTATAAAAATTATTTAAAACAACACAATTAAAAAAAAAAAAATTAATTTTCGACATTATTGATGGCGGAAATGTCAATAATAATTCAACGTGGCATATTATCGATGATCAATATATTTATTTTAAATTTGCACCCCAGTAGGTGATGATCAAGCCCAATAGATAGCTAGTAGTTGGACTAGCCATTGAATTACTTTGAGGGGATTGGTTTGAGTACTAAGCCCTCCAAATACATAGAAATGAGCACCATTCTTTCGAAGCTCATTTCTCCCAAATTATTTTCACATTCGTCCAAGCTCAAAGCTTATTTCTCTCAAAATCCTTTCAAATTCCTTCAAGCTAACAAATTTCTTTCAACTATATTACTATTTGGTAACAATTCATTAGGATCTTGTAAAATATTCGGGATTATCAGGTTAAAGAAACCATTTATCTTATATTTTTGTATAGAGTGTTGTGGAGTTTTTATTTATTTATTTTTATTTTTGAAATAAATGAAGCCCTTTTTTCTTGTTTATATTTTAGCTTAATAAATTATTTTAGTTTTCTAGTGTTTAGATTATGCTACGTAGAAAATCTTGTTGTTTGATTAATTTGTGTTTTTAATGGGTAGGAGTGTACTATTGTTATAATAATAATAATAATAATAATAATAATAATAATAATAATAATAATAATAATAATAATAATAATAATAATAATAATAATAATAATAATAATAATAATAATATAATAATAATAATAATAATAATAATAATAATAATAAACAATATTATTATTATTATTACCATTAATGTTATTAAGTTTTTTTATTGTTATGATTGATATTATTATTATTATTATTATTATTATTATTATTATTATTATTATTATTATCATCATTATTCTTATTCTTATTATTATTTGTTATTTCTATTATTGTTATTATTATTAGAATTTATTTTTGTTATTATTTTATTATTATTTTATTATTATTGTTATTATTATTACTATTATTACTATTTGCATTTTTATCTTTAGTGGTTATTATTGCATTATAGTATCAACCATTCAATTAACTTAACTGTAACTAATTAAGTAATATGACTAATCTTTAATTCAACTAATAATTTCTTTCAAATAATATAATTACAATGAGTCAATAAATATGGACCCTAATGTTATTCTTTGATGGGGAACTAGATATGGTTGATGATTTTGCCCTAAACTATGTCGGAGGTTGTCACCGACCACTATCGATTGCTCCGCAATCCAATTTTGACCAACTACAATGTAGAGTCATCCATGTATGGAATATCGATCCTAGGATGACACTATCTATCTGATATATAAGTTTCCATTTGGTGAAGGTTTAATTGCAATGGCGACTGATAATGATGAAGTTCCAAAATGTGTTCTACTAAAGGCTCTAAAGAAAATCTTGGTGGTCTATGCCAAAATTGAGAATACTGGAGAGATTGGACAAATTTATGTCCACACAATGCCCGAGTCATCAGCTGGACCTTCATCTTGGTATGCTGCTTGTGATTTCATTGAGTTTTTCCATTATATCTCATGAACATTGAAGCCTATAGGTATGCTATAAGTATTTTTTAAAAAAATTAAGGTTTTTACTAAAATTGTTACAAAATTATATTTAGAACTAAATTATCTTTGTATACAACCTAGCATGACATTTATTTGTTGAACTAGTTCACTATAGTAGCTTAATTGAGGCTAGTTGTGCAAGGGATGATGAGTAGGTTATGCTTCACAAGGATGTGTACAAAATGATGAATCCTGGAACAAGTGATAGTTCTAGTGATGGTGATCATGAAGATAAAGTAAACTCCCTAGTAGATATAGACACAAGTGATATAATGAGTTATGCCATGCATATGAGGCATTCAACAACTAACACAGATATCTTAGATGCAATGATAGCTAACAATGAATATATATATTCTTATTGTTGTACAATTGAGGAGTGGGATGAGGATGTCAATGTTGATTGTGTAACAATTGATTTGAACATATCATCTGAAGGTCAAATCTATAATGAATTAACATAAAATATATTTTTTTAATCCAAAATTGAATTATAATGCATAATTAATGATTAGTGCATAATAAATAATGTAGAATACTGTATAACTAATTCAAATAATACTTGATTTTTTATTATGTGTGTACACAATGAACACATGTCAAGACCATAACACTGGAACTTACATGCCGCTAGAAGCAAGAGGTTAGCATGAGCATGAAAAATTTCAATTATAATTGCTCAACAAACATGTGCACATAGAATTTTGGTGGGTGGCCACTGATAGTGCACATCAAAGTTTATTTGTTATTTCATTCACCCAATCATACATCACCAGATAGACTTAAAGCATATAAAGATAATAGGTTAGATGGAAGTCAAATTTAACGTTGATATTTCATACATGAAAGCTTGAGATGTGATATGAAAGGCCATCAAAACAATTTTTAATAGTTGGGAGAAATCAAATTATTCATTATACAAGTTGATGAATACTATTTATGTTATTATGAGGGAAATATATCTATAGAATATAATCTGACACCACAAATCATTTTCAACTTCTTTTTTGAGCTTTAAATCATCAATAAAAGGTTGGAACTACTATTGGCTAGTACTTAGTCTCAATGATATATCCATTTAGAAAAATATTAAGGAACATTACTTAGTGCAGTTTAAGTCGATGCAAATAATGGTCTTTTTCATTAGCATTCACAATAGTAGAATATGAGTGCAATGAGTCATGGTGTTGGCTCATAAGAAATTTATAATAGTTGTTACTAAAGCATCATGCTTAGACCTATCTATAATATCATATCGACATTTCAGGATTGCTTGTAGTTGTAGAAACATATTTTCTTGAGAACCACATAGATTATGCTTAAGGCATTTTAAGGAGAACTTCAAAAAATAGTATGGTAGATGGGGATTAGTGATGTCAAGATGATATGCTAGAAGATGTATTGGGAAAGAAACATTGATGACATTCACATTTTCAATCAACATTTAAATAACATCAAGAATATAAAATAAGAGGCTTATGTCTGGTTAATCATTAGAGATGTTAAGAGGTGGACTTTATTGCATGATGGTTGTTACAAATATGACATAACTACTACAGTTGTATCTGAATGCCTCAATGGAGTTTTCCATCATGCTAGAGGACTCCCTATTTTGACTTTGATATGTTCCATATATTATAGCATTGTATTAATTTTTTTTAGATGGTTCACCTCTATTTAAAAACATGACATGAATAATGAACCACCTATTACTGCATAAATAAAGAGTACATTATGAAGATATAGGAGTGAGGCAAAAAGGTTTCTCATGCACCTGCATTAACATTTATGAAAACAAAGTATTTCAATTCAGTTGTAGATCATTCTATTTGGATCTACAATTAGATGGGAGTCATGCATTTCTTTGCAGTAAACCTCATGCATACCATCTACTATGTCTACATGTCATACTATCCTCATCCTCAAGTGTATCGACCATTTACAATATGTTGTAGAATATTACATAGTTGAATGCTTTAAGAGCATATATGTAGTAGAATTTCATGCAATCTCTAAATGATCAACATAACCAGACTTCAATCTAAGTTCTAAAATTATTGATCTTGCACCATCAAATTTCAAACATATTACTGGTAAGCCATAAACGAAATGATACATGAACACAATAAATAAGTTAACAACACATGGACATCAGATTTCAACTTGTGTCATAATGCAAGAAAAAAAATAGGTTAATGTGTTTATTAAATTTTAAAAAAATATTAGATAAATTATAATTTTATGAAAATAATAAATATTTTTTGTATTTTTAACAAATTTTGGTTCTACTGTTCCTTTTTTTTCTCTACCATGGGCATGATGGTAGATGAGTGAAGTTGGCACCCACATCACCAGGCAAGACGAGACATTGAGGAGGTTGATGTTGGACCAGCACCACCTGATGTTCACCCTATCATAGCTGCTTTATGTGGATCCCATAGAGCCACACATCTAAATGAGGTATGTAATCATTTTTCATATCTTTTTAAAATTGTCTTATTTATGCAAGTGTACATTAATAATCAATGTTTTTTTTAATAGAGCACTATTCTGGAGGCGAGCTCACACTAGCTTATGACTTGGGACTAGCTATGTACATGTACATGCTTTATAGATGCTCTCAGAGTTGTAGGTTTGGATTGCATTAAAAACTTATAATATATCAACTTAAATAATTTCTTCTTGACAACACTATCAGAGCATTGGTCATCGTAGACCAACATAATCCATTTACTTGTAGGTGAGATGACTGTCATATTATAGGATGTAATTATGATTTTAGGTATCAAAGTTGATGGCTTTGCACTTTCAGGACTCATAGTTGTTGGTGTGGGGAAGAGGTGGGAGTCATAACTTAATTGCTATGATGATTTATTAGGAACCCTCCCCATATTAGACATGACATACCATCACTTAGATGACTCTATAGTCACTCCACATTTTGTATGAGATAAGCAAAAGCATAGACCTGTGTATCACTTAGATTCTTGGAAAAAAGTTAGCTAAGATTCATATATAGACTTGATGGAGGTCACTTTTTTGAGACATGTGTGCGAAAACATACAATTTAAACTTAGCTCCATTCTCATTCCAAAAATATATAGTTCATAGATTCACTTAAAGTACTTACTTATTATGGAGGGTGCTAAACCTTAATGGGTGAATATGGTTGGATGTCTAAATCAACTACATGTTTGGTGCTGGGAGGTTGGCAAGTTCCTACATTAAGTCACATACCCAATTATCGTCAATAAGAAGAGTGTTGGTTTTACATATGTATTTCAGTTTATATTTTAAACATTACTTGACATATATTTTATTCATAATGTGCTAATTATTATTTTAATTTCAGGTGGAATGAGCGTCATGTTTATGAACAACCAATTAGTCACAAGGGTGAGTTTGATGGACTATGATAAAGCTAGGTTTGTTTTTTATTTACTCACAATTTTTCAATGTACTTTTTGTGATTTTTCCTCTTATTTGGTCTCTTTAAATTATTTAGAAACTATGCGAGCATCAAATATGGATAGTTATTACATACTTGTGTACTTCAAGAGGTGGTGTTTTGGAGGCTATGGTGTTGTTGTCCTCACTTTTAGTGAGGTTGACATCTATCATCTTTAGACCTAGGTTTCCATCATGGCATTAGGACTTCCTCAAATAGTGTTAGGATACTTGTAGTGATTAAGAGGATAACCAAACCCAAAGACTTAATCAATTTAAGGGTTATATGTTGATTGAATTAGTGAACCTCACTTAGCCCAAACAAAACCAAACCCTTAAGCACTAAACCAACTTGATTTCAAACTAATCTTAACCTCAAACACAAATCTGAACACAAACCAAATGCACTTGAATTCAAATGTGCTAATTGATCCACTTAACCCAAATTAGCCTATTTGACTCATTTAAGTCACCTTGACCCAAACCTTAACTAAATCCAAATTGATTTCAACCAATTGAACACATTACACCCGAAGTACTAATCATACCCAGTTCACACCCAATGAGATCAATTGGCTTAAAAGTTGATCCATTTGGGCCATAAGGGACTAAACTCAAAATAACTCAAAAAATTTGAAATTTAATCTACACAAATCATTTGAAATCTTAATTGAAATTAGTTAAAGCTTAATAATTATCCAATTTAATTTATCAGCTCACTTAGCCCAATTGTATTGTATAAGGTCCAAATCAAATACTATCTAAATTAAACCAATCCAAGTATTCCAAAATACTTCAAATTGACTCTTGAATATAATACAATAATTAATTGAATTCAATTTGATCAATTTGGTTAATTTGGCCAAATGATTCAACCTAGTCCAATTTGACATACATGAACCATGTGAGCCAAAATCCAATCCAAGCTAAATTGAATCAAACTAATCACTCTTATATGTTTCAAATTAACATTTTATCATGATCCAGTAGCTCCTTAGGACCAATTTGGTCAATCAATCAACTTAGCCCAAATTGACCCAAAATGACCTATATGGGCCACATTGAGCCAAAATTAATAAATTTAAATTAAATCAATTAATCACTCTGAACAACTTAATGATGGAGGTGGGCATTCTTTCTTTTGGTAAGATTGAGAGAACTTTGGTATTGGAGGTGAGGAAAAAAAAGATATGTCAGATCTAATTTAGCCAATTTGGCTAATGGATCTAAGTGAACCCAAATTGACTATATCAAGCCAATTTGAGCTAAATCCAAAATAAAGCCAAATCAATTATAATCAATCAAACTCAAACACCATAAACAACTCATCAAACATAATTAAAGTAAAATTTAATCCCAAATTGATCAAACCAAATATTTGGCCCAACTCAAACCAAATTGGGTTAATCTAAGTTATCCCAAACATAAATATATCACATGAAACCATAGTCAGCTCATGTACAGTCAATCTCACTCAATCTCCACATGTATGAGTTGATACTTCATCCACGAAGAGAGGGAAGAGAAGTTAAAGGTGGGGGAGGAGAAAGATAGGAAAAAGTACAAAGCTCCAAAACACATCATTTGCTCACATCCCCTCACCATCTCCTCACATTACTCTATTTATTTGTCTTAAAGTATTTTTAATCACTCCTCATAATGAATGCTAGCTACCCAACATCAATGGCCACACCTCCATATCACCTTCACATGTGATTTTCTTCCAACCATAAACACGGCGAAGAAACGAGGCTTACAACCTCTTTTTTTTTTTTTGGCTAGAAACACCTTCCAAAAAGTAAAACCAATCAATCCCCTCCATTTAGACACAAAACACCAAAATCAGATAGACTTTAATGAAGTGGTAGGGACACTTGATGGTTAGAGAAATCCGATGGGAGGTAAGTGAGTAAATTATTTCCAAACCTTTATTACAGCCCAAGGATCATCTCTAAATTGAAAAATTCACTTAACATTAGCTTGAGTGTGGAGCATTTCAAATTTCAAAGGCATGCCATAAGTTTGATGTTTGTGAAAAAAATGATGTGATTCTAGGATTACCCCTTAGATTCTCATTTCACTTTTCATTTTGAACCTCCCCAATGTAAAATGAAGTTATTTTTGGCAAACATTACTAGAAAATCATGAAAACAAAGGCTTTGGGGGTGTTTTCCATCCACCCCTCCCTCTTTGGTCCACCTTTCATAAAGAAGACAAGCTTAGGGCTATCCCTTTTACATGATTAGAATGTACATCCATGAATAAATTCTCATTCTTTATTTATTATAAACCCCCTTTGATTTGCATCATCTTATTTAAAAATTGATTGGTCTAGATCTAATAATTTTTCCTAATCCATCTGTGAGGCCCAATCAGGTGTCAACACACATGAGAAATACCACATCAACACTAACTAGTTTAAGTTTAAAAATAAGTGGATTTTTAGTTCTAAAAAATTATAATAAAATTAAAACTCTAAAAAGTCATAAAAATCAAAATAGTCAACACAAAATTATAAATAAACCCTTTATGGATTCATCTTTTCATGGGAAATCCAATAAGTCCAAAATCATAAAACTTTATTACTTATTTTGAGATTAATTTAAAAATTATCAAAAATAAAAATTTCTTAATTAATCTCAAAATACTAATCCAATTAAGCTAAAATTATTAGGGATTGAACTTGATGTTAATACCCACATACAATAAAAATTACATGTCAAATGGCTTTTGGTTTAGGAGTTATTAAATTTTTGAAGTTGATTGGTTATTTTTTAAATATATGAATAATTAAAACATATAAAAATTATGGAAATTTATTAAATAGTTTAAACATAACTACGAACCTAGAAAAAAATATTTAAGCCCTATGAAGTATTTAAAATCTCAAAAGACATCTAAATAGCACTTAATAAAAATTTAAAATTTTAATTAATTGATTTATTTGAAATCGAATTTCAATAATTCATAATAAATCAACTAATGAACCATAAATACAAGTGACCTCTCAATGAATGTATATTTTAGAGAGAGATCTGACCAAATTAAAATTCATAAGTTTAATTTTATATTTTGGGGCTAGTTTAAAAATTATCAAAAGGATAATTCCTTAATAACTTCCAAAATATAACTCATACTAAATTAAACTTTTGGGGTAACAATTTATTGAAAATATTTGTTAACCATAAAATTTTCAATCAATGAGACCCCTTAAAATATATAAATGTTTTAGACTCTTTTAGAATAATTTAGATAGAGTAATTAATTTAGAATAATATTAAGAACTCTATCAAAATTAATTAGACTCTTTAGATTTGTTAAAGTCACAAAAATTACTTAATTAGAGTTTAATAAGGATTTTAAAATTAATTTAAATAAATTAATTGAGCATGAACTTCAAAAATTCATAAAACAATTAAAAATTCAGCCAAAAAAATACAAATGAGCCCTCTGGATGTATAATTTAGAGAGGAATTCAACACAATTAAAAACACTAAATTTTGCTAAATATTTTTGGGATAATTTTGAAATTATCAAAAATGATGATTTCCAAGTTAATCCTAAAATACATGGTTAATTAACTTAAAATTTTTATGGTAGATTAATCATGTCAATGTATACTTCTCACAAAAGTTTCATGGAATTTAAATGATTGGATCAAAATTATGAATTTTAGAGTGCTTAATGACCAAATTTACTTAATAATTAATTAAAAATCCTAAAAATTACTAAATTTATATTTAAATGCATAAATGCAATCACCTAACATAAAAACCATTAGGAAATTTTATCAAGATCTCTTATTGTCATTAAAACTCAAAACCATCATTATTAAGATTAATTAGTAATTAATAACAAATTAAATTGCTTATCACTTAGAAAATCCTTAACTAATTGTGTAGATCTCCAAAAATTGTGATCAACACTTCTTTATGCTTAGCTAAAAGAGAGGTTTTCAATTAAATCAAAATTTCCAATTGGTTTGGGGTATTTTAGTGTAATTGAAGATTTTGTATTTTTTCATTTATTTAATTAGTTCTAAATTATAAGCCCAAATGCATTAGAACTTTATGGATGTGTTTTATTTATGTTTATGCATGTTCTTCATTCTTTTTTTTTATAATTTTTGAGCTTTTATTCATGTCTAATTAAAATTTTGAGATTCTTTGAGCTTAATTACTTTAAATGATTATTAAATCCTAATTAAATCATAAAAACTATTTATCCAACTTTTAAATCACTTAATGAATAGAAAGTATTGTGGAATAATCGTAGAATGTCCGATCCTCTCAAATGTGTCTAAGTAACTTTAATTCAAATACCTTAAGTAAAAGGTTAATTGAATTTAAGCGGTGTTATGTTCATGTGATTAGTTTAGGGATTGATGGTTTAAGTAGATTACTTCGTGACACATAGTCATTCATTTCTATCAACTTACATATATATTTTTGATTACATGTTCATGCATTCATGTCTAAAAAGTACAAGTTTATGTAATTAATGCTATTATCACTAGTAAACCTCAAAACTACTTTCATTCTATATGAATCGTGTATGTAATAATAATAATAATAATAATAATATTAATAATAATAATATAATAATAATAATAATATTATTATTATTATTATTATTATTATTATTATTATTATTATTATTAACAACAATATATATCAGCAATGCAACCTCTAAAGTATATAGTTTGGACACTCCGAGGCGTAAGGCTGTCTCAAAGAGGTATGTAATATCTCAACTCCATGATTAACAATGACACATACTTAAAAAAAATGTAAACAAAGATGCACACATAGATTAAATTATTTTTTTAACTAATTGATTACTAAATTTGTTGAAAATAACACATTTATTTACATACATGTTTATACATGCATATATATAGCTAGCAAGTACATAGTCTAAACACCCAAGGGCATAGGGCTATTGGTCCAAAAGAGGTCTTTATACCTTGACCTTATAGTTTAACAATATCACGTACTTGCAGATGCTTAGTTTATGCGTATGTATACTTATATATGTAGGTGTAAAATTTCTTTTATAAAGTACATGCAATTAAACCTTCGATGTCCTTTTTATGATGGAGGCTTTGGCACAAATTGATCCCCACTGATGATATTCTGAAACATAAAGATTAAAAGTCCCATCTATATGTTCTTTACATCATAATGAAGAAGAGAGCCTAACTCATGAGTTCATCACTTGTCACATTACTAAACAAGTTTGGGCTACATTGTTTTCTATGTTTTAGGTTGCCAAACCATCAGAGGAATCCATCTCTAGCTATTTGAAAACTTGACATCTTATCACCTTTCAAAAAAAAAAGAAGATAATTTTGTTTACATTATCCCTTTTATTGTCTTTTGGTTTATATGGATGGCGAGAAACTCCCTCAAGCATGATAAATAGTAGGTGGAAACTCTGAATATACTCCTATAAATCAAAAATTATATTGGCAAATTAAGATTTTCTGGATATACTCTTCAACAACATCCAGCTCTACCAAGCAGCCCTCTTCACCCTTCATTCAATAGATCAAACCAAAAGATGATTGCATCAAATCAACATTGATGGTAACTTCAAAAGTGATTCCATAAATTTAGGCCTAAGCGGGGTATTCAGAAATAATAAAGGCCATTGCATCTTCCTATTTTTCATTCCATGTTATGCAACAAATGTACTTCATACTAAAGTAAAGGCTTTTCTTATAACACTAAAAATTGTAGCTTCTGTTTCTTTCAAGAAAATATGGATTCTAATTCACTTTCTTTGCAACTTAATATCAAATAGCAACAACTACCCTTGGTTCATCACTTATACCCTTAAGAGAATAAAATTGCTACTACAACAATTCCATTATAATGTTAGCCACATCTATAGAGAAGGAAACCAACCAGTTAACCAATTGGCAAAACATGGGTCTCGATCTGAGAGGCCACTTTTTTTTCCACCAGTCGATTCCTTTCATAGTTCGAGATCTCAAGGGGGATTTGCTCAACTTACCTCACATTTGAATGAAGTAACAACCTGACCATTACAAATTGTTTTTCTTTACTACCTTACTGCTTATTTGTTTTTCTTCATTTTTGATCACATGCCACTAATTGTAATTTCCTTTTTTATCATCAATTAAAATAGTTTTTGCTTGAATATATATATGTTTATATATATATATATATATAAACATATATTACTTATCTAAATTTCTAATTAATATAAAAGATAAGATACACATACATGCATGTATGCATGAGTGACATCCCTAAATGATATTTAAGGAAAATAAATTATTTTAATAATTATGAAAATAAAAGTGATATATGAAAAAATACATATCAAAGTGATGAGAATAGTTGGATAGGTTCCATAAAGAGAATCATAACTTATGCCCATTAATCCTAAGATATCTCTTACATGACTATAACATCATTTAGACGTAGTCATGGCTTAACACTTTATTAAGATGATTAAAAGTCATAAAATTCATCTCTTTAGATCAAACATAGGATTAAGGTGTTAAAAAGAAATAGGTTTTTCCCAAATGAGATCTAGAATTTTTCATGCTCTTCAAAACATTAAGACCAACTTGAATTAATAACTAAATCTATAATGTAAAATTTATATCTAAAATATTAGTCATGTAAATCATGATCATCCTTGCTAATAAATTAAATTGTTGAGCACATAGTATAATTTAAATATAGAAGCCTAACTTTGTCATACCATACTAGCCTCAACACATAATTTAGATTGATAGACAATAGGTACTCGTATTAAGTTAGGATTCTGCTTTATTGCTGATTGATTTTATGTTTTATGATGTAATGTTCTAGATTGAATGTTAAAGTATATGCTCATAGACTAAATGTTAGGGCGATATTAGATTAACATTATTTTTATAGGGGCTGCACTCAATAAAATGGGATGCCATAATAAATTTAAAATTAACAAATTTTGGTTGCATGTACTTTATATCCCTAGCATAACCCATTAGGATAAGTGGGTTGGATATTGGCTAGTGCCAAGCCTCACTATATAGAATATAATTTCTCTGGTGTGTATGTGTGTTCCAACTGAAATCTATTTTGCAAGTGTGGCTAAGATTTTATTTTGATTTTCAACTGTAATTTGTAATAAGATTAGGATTAGAGTCATGGATTATAGGATGAGTAGTAGCTAGAAAGCTTTGACCTGAGAGACCCAATGAAGCTTGGAGTGCCAAATATTTGAAGTTGAAAGTTGAAGATATAATGACTGCCATCCCCACACACACACACACACATGCTTTATTTTATGTAATATTTACCTTAGGCCATCCTGTATAAGGGTAAAGATCGGTTGCCCATTTTTTTTTAGGGTGTATAGCTAATCCTAGTCACACAGGCCATTCTCATTAATTAATTTGATGTATTTTGGTATGTTTATTTAGAATATCATGATTTTCAAAAGTTTCTTTCTGTGATTCTCTATTGATGTTATGAAAGCCTAATTTGTGTCGTAGGCTCCTAAAGTAAAATTACTTTTTTGACTTAATATTAATTTATTAATTTAAATTAAATTTATACAACATATTACTCCATTATCCTAAAGCCTTAGGTATAAATAATAAAAGCAACTAGATATCTCCTAGAATTTGTAAATCATGATTGCATATTTCTTCTTTCTTTTTGTTTTGAATTGGACCTTTCTACCATTATACATAAAGGGACATCTGACTTGTGAGCATGACCACCCTTCTGGGGGATGCCTGTTTTTGAACATACTTTTAATGAGGTTGACATCCACTCTCTTAGTTCAAGGATCTTGATCTAGGCACTAAGGTCTTCTGCACTTAGGGTTAAGACACTTCTAATGGTTCAGAGGATACCAAGACCAAACCTAGAGGACTCATAAAGCCAACTCTAAGATCAAACCCTGACTAGACTTAATGGACTCCACTTTGCCCAAACTCACACAAATCTTAACACATCAAGCCCATTTTATCACAAAGTCATAAGTGACTTCAAACTCTTCTAACCAAACACAAGCTAACAACAATTGGTCAAATGATCATATTGGTGCACTTGACCTAATTAGGCTCATCCGGCCTATTCAGAGCATTTTAACCTAAAGCTTGATTAAATCCAATTTGATCATAGCTAATAAACCCAATGTCATGCCAAGCACAAATCCTGTCCAAATCACACCCAATTGAAGTCTAATTGGACCAATTAGTCTAATTGACCCAAGTTGACCCATTTGGACCTAAAGGGCTAAACTTGAGTTGATCCGAACCACCTGGAACTAGCCTCGCCTAAATCATTGCCAACCTAAAGCAAACATAATTAAAGCCTAACGTAAACTCAATTTGGTCAATTAACTCACTTGACCCAATATGACCTAAAGGGATCAAATTGAACCAAACTTTGATTCAATCCAAATTTGGTTGAACAAATCATTGTAATCACTCCTAAAATGATTATCAAATATGACTTGACACTCAAGTGAGCCCAATTGAGCCAATTGACCCCTTTAAACTAACCTAACCCAATTTGACCTGAAGGATGAAATTGAGCCAAAATTCAAACTACTTCAAATTGAATCAAACCATAACTTTCAATTGATCCAAAATTGATCCTTGAACACCTCCCAATAATTAATTAGACACAATTGGTCAATTTGACCACCCAACTTAGCTGAATTTGATCTAAAAGGTCAAATTGAGCTAAAATCTAACTAATTCTAAATTAGACCAAACCACCACCTACAATCAACCTTAAAATAATAATTGAACATAGCTCAACTCCCAATTGCAACTAATTTATGCAATTTAGATAAATTGACTAATCTAACCCATTTGACCCATATCCCATATGAGCCAAATTGAAATTTACTTTGAATTGGATCAAACTAAGGCATTGGTTCCAATTTTGGTCAATTGGTCAACCTAGCCCAAACAAACTAAAATTGACCAAAATAGGTCACGTTGAGTCAAACCCAACCAAACTTGGCATGACTCTTCCTCAGGTGCCCTTAGACCTGTCCAAGTGAACCTAACTCAAGGTAAACTTGATTCAGCCTAACTAAGTGAACCAAGTCACCCACATAGGATAAAACCCCAAAATAGGAAGGTTCAACCCCTCTCTTTGGCCAAGGTAGCATCTGTAGCACTCAATGAGCTCAAATTGACTCAAGCTAAAATAAGGCTAATTTGCTCAGCCCTTGACCATGATAAGCCATGCCACAAGGTGATAAACCTAAGTTTAGCCACCATGGCTTGCCCACTTCACCATTATCCACTAAACTCCTCTAGCCACTAGAGGAGGGCCAAGTCATCAGTCACATGCCATTTTCAGCCACCCCCACTACCCAACCATCTACCATGCCCTAAACCAACCCAAATGGGTGGTTCACATGGGGAGGGGTTATACACCTCCCTAGCCCTCCAAACACAACACACAAATTCACAAGCCTCCCATAGATAGTCTCCAAGTGATCCGAGAGCTCCTCATACTCCACATTATTGGTGAGAGCAAGCTCCCTCAAACTCGAATGCCTCCACATAACCAACTCCACCGAACCTCACCTCCACTTTAATTAACTCTTCCCAAACTTCCATACACTTTGACAGACTAAAATGAATTGAGAAACATTATATTCAATTGTTAGAGCATTGAGTTAGAATGAACATCGGTGAACTTATGGCAGTTCATGGTGTTCAGATCTATCAACGATGAGGCAAGTAGGGACTTTAACACTGAGGCTTTGCCTCTTCAAGGCAAAGCTACCTCACACATCAGACCACGGGTCTTGAGCTTCAGCGAGGTATTATATCTCACACAATAGAAAACCTTAAGATTCATGGTCTTTTATGTGAATTCGAGTTTTAGCTTTATCAAGCCATAAAAATAGATATGTTTTCATCCCCTAATCATTTTGAATCCATTTCTCCCTTCAATTTAAGCTCAGGTGACTTGGATCAAGCGGTGAAAGGTGAGCAATCTCTATTTCTCCCTAGAGGAAGTGGACGAATCATACGTTGTCCATTCTGCATGATTAGAATGGATAGTCATGATTAAACACATTATATTTATTTCATTTAATCCTTTAATGCTGTGGGGCTAATCTCCACAACTTTGGGGTTTGAATGAAATGAATACTAATGAAATTAACTCTTAATTACATCTCTAATTAACTTGAAACTTTTGGCAAACTTTTCTAATGATGTTCCCCACCTCTCATAATTATTTTAATTCAATTTGATTGACTAATTAAATGATATAATTTTCTTAAGCCTAAGTCATTAATTAGCTTAATGAGTTAGTTTCTAAAAATTATAAAAATAATAAAGTGGTTCGCTGATGTTCAATCATCAAGGATTGATATTATAGTGTCATAAAAAAATTTCAACCCTTTAATATTAATTAATATTAAATATTATACTTTAGGTCATTTGATTAATTCACCTAATACTATGGAAATCATAATTAATTATCTATGATCCAAAAATCATGAATAAACTATCCATCAGTTCATTTAAGTGATATTTAGAGAATGAAATCAAAATCCCCAATTAGTTTGAGGTATTTTAAGTATAATTAATAAATTATGAAAATCTTAATTAGTGTAATTAATTACTTTATATAAGCCTAAATGACTTAGAAATTTTGTTATTTATTTTTTCTATCCTCATGCATACTTAGAATTTTTTCCATTTTTTGGCTTATCTTTAATAGATATTTATTGTAGGGATTAATTGGCCTAATTATTAGATTTAATAATTATTAAATTAAAATAATTCATAAAAATAAACATTATTTTAAAATTTAATAAACAATAGAAAAAAATTAGAAAAATCAAAATCAGGCTTAAACTAATTTAGTTTAATTAATTCATCATAAATCTCCCTTAATTAATCATTAATCAAATCCATTAAGTGGAACATGCCTTAAGCATGGGTTGAATCTTGAATATGTATGCATCATATTAGGTTTAATGAACATATGAGATAAACTTATTTGATGTGACTTCCCCTTGCATAAAAGATTTAATCTAGTGTATATCATCTCATGTATGTAGTTATAAGCCATAATCAAGTTAGAACTATAATTTTAATCTTTAATTTTGAAATCACATAGAAAATTAATATAATAGTTATCATCTTTCATGTCATGTATTCATGTAGATTATCACTCATGCTATATTCATATAGAATCATGTGCTTGGTGCAAATCTAAGGTATAGAGGTTGGACACCTAGGGGTACATGACTATTAAGTTCGCACAAAGGAGGTTTATAACCTCATCTTCTTAGTTTAACAAAACCACATACCTATAATTAGTACATAATTCATTTGAGATGTTTTTCTGGATGGGTAGAGGTCATATAACCTCATCACCTTGGTCTTTCAAAGCCACATACCTATGTATTGAAAATCACAAAATGTTTAGAACTTTATGTATGCATACCATTTATTAATTACTAAATGTATCTTTAAATCATAACATGAATATGTTCACTATCACTCAAGGAATACATGTATGCCCATCATTTTCAATAATTAAAGAATGAAGTATAAGAAAAATTCATATACCAAAAGTCATTCCTTGTATCTCATTAACCCATTAAGAGGTGTACATCAAGTCAAAGAAATATTCATCTTAGGGGTTTAGTTCCTCTATCATAGGGCATGAGCATAATGATCCTCATTATAATGTGGGCCACTAAGTTCTTCATTCTTTATAATATATAATTAAAACTCAAACACTAAAGGAATATTTTTTTTGAAATCTACATTAAATTATTAATTGCTTAGTTTAAAACCACCAAACGATAATAAACCATGCTTTCAACTCATAACTCAAACATTAAAGCTTAGCTTTGACTTACTACAGTAGCCTTTGCACATACATTAGATTGATAAGTTATCAATCCTAAAATATATTAATTTGAAATCTACATTAAATTATTAATTACTTAGATTAAAACCACCAAATGATAATAAACTAAACCATGCTTTTAACTCATAGCTCAAATATTACATTAAAGGCCACTTTTACACTAACCTTTGCACACATATTAGATTGATAAGTCACCGATCCTAGACTTTGGTTAGGCTAATGCTTTATTGTGATGTATTGATTTATATTATTTTATGGTATAATATTTTAAACTAGATATTAGAATTATTTGTCTTTGTCTAGATGATAAGGCATTATTTATTTGACTAATGACATTTTCTGTAAGGATTGTTCTTTATTAAAGGGTCACTATAATAATATAAATGAATAAAATACTTTTACTTGCAGATAATATTTTCCCCTTTAGTAGCCTATTAGGACTGGTGGACTTTCCAACCATGAGTGCTAAGTCCAATTGTGTGATATATAATTGCTTGGTGTGTATATGTGTTATAGCTAATCTCAATTTTACAAGTTGAGTTAAAATTTCTATAATAATTTTTTAATATAATATTTGTATTAGTATTAAGACTAGAGCCATGGGGTTTAGGATGAGCATAGGCTAGATGGTATAGACTTGGGAGGCACTGCGATACTTAGAGGATCTAAGACCTAGGAGATAAGTGAAGATGAAGACTCTTATGGCTTATTTCAATTTCATTTATATAATTATAATCTGAGTTATATATGTGTTGAGCTCGACACCCATCTTTTTCTTTTTTCAGAAGTATAGTGAGACCTGGCCACACCAACCTTTCATAATTCTTTTAATTTGATTGAATTTTTAGTTTGTTTACTTTGATTGCGCACTAAAAACCACATGTTTTTGCCTAATTTTCTTAAAGGGTGAAGATTGTGATGTGACAAGGATTTTGTTAGGCTCTGTAGGACATGAAATTTTTTATTTAATTAATTTTAGTTTAAAATTAATACAAATCATAACCTTACCATAAAGTCATAGAAATTCATCAATAAACTTGTTTTACACATCATAAGTCTGTAATGAATTTGGATAACATCATGCATGCAACTTATCTTCTTCCCTTGAATATAAGGGATCTTCACTTATTGCATGATAAGGGGAGTGCTGGATTGTCAAAAACAACCCTTTGAGTGAAGAAGATCATTCTCATGGCACATAATTGAATTTCATCATGCATGTAGGCATACCTATCTACCCAAGCCTGAGTCAGATTGTTGAGTCAAAAATAAATAAAATATATAATTTCTATTGTATTAGTCCGGGACATACTTTCATACTAATCCTTATCTAGGCTCTTAGAGAGTGAGTTCATGATCTTAAATTCTTTTATAATAAATAACATTCTATCCATCTTACATTCATAAAATTTGGACACATAATTTTAACTTGTAGGAGGTGTTAGCTGACATCCACTTAAGTGGTTATAAGTCCGAAAGAGTTGGAATATGCTTACTCTCTTTAGTGGAAACGAACCAACCGATCCTAATTTTTCTTGAATAGAATTAAGTCAAGCTTCTAGCTTGTGCTAAAGCACTTTAGACATAGGTTAAGAGGTAGCTTATTTATTCTTTTTAATGGGTGTAAATCCTCAACTTTTAGGCATTTTCATAATCTTGTATTATTGGAATATAAGTCTAAGATTTCTAATAAAATGGTCAACTCAAATGATTATAATTCTCTAATTTAAAAATATATAGCCTCACCATGTGATAGATTGAAGTGCTTACTAGGCTTCTCAATATCATGAACACTTCTTACGTATCTCTCTTTGGATTCTACTAAAGACTCTTCTTAATTGAGTCTTCCCACTTGATTTTTAAAATTACCAAACCTTTGATATCAAGCTCTAAAATCCATATTGTAAGATAATCACTTTAATTGTGAGTTTTCTTATGAGATTCACATCCTTTAAGATGTGATTAACTATAGGGGCATGCCCCTATAGGGAACTTTAGATCTTGGCTTAAAATAAATATTGCCTTACTTCATCTATGTAAAATAAGGGAAAAATCTTCGGTATAAGTAGACCCATTAGCCTTAATAATCTTTATTAGGTGATTGAGTCCATCATAGGGTGATATATTTACCTTTTGAGGTAGTTTATCATTTTTTTATGTCATACTCAATCATTTCAATAAGTACCCTCTAAGATCTACATGGTGTCTCTCATCTCATATTTTAAAACACCATAGATTTTTTCTAGCGACAACATTGAGAAAAATTTCTCTCTTAATCTTCAGTGGTTGGCTAACATCTTTATATATTTGTAGTAAACTTATGCCAATCATAAGCTTGGACTACCATTCATTCATTTGATGTCTTATCCATTTCATTCTTAAACAAGTGTTTCCATCATGTTCTTCCTTCGATCTAGAACATCTTGTTTACCACTAGCTAATGAGTAGGTTTTAGAGCGCCCCATTGGATTATCCAATGGATCAATTCGATTCAATTAAATTTAGAATAATCACTAAAGTTAGCAAAATATTTAACCATCTCTTTAAACTAATTGTCATATTCAAACTTGACATGTTAGGTTTACGGAATCATGATTCTTGAATTCATAAATTCTTCAAACCCATTTCATAGTGTGGTTTAAAGTACCTTTTGAATAACTCAATCTGATGAGTGGTGGAACAAAAATATCAAATTTATAAACTTTATGTAGATAATTAATATTATTATCTTAAAAGGAATAGGCACTCTTACAACTATCTTCAGCTTACACCAAGACACCACATCATCTAGTAAGCTTATCTTTTTTCTTTGTTATCGATGTGGAGATAGCTGTGGATCAGGCCATTCTCACTAACTCTCTTATCATTAAGTTTGAACTAGGCTTTGATCACTTCAAAGTCACTTAAGATGGCCCAGCCCATACCATAGTCAACCATGAGGTACTTCTAGATAAAATTCCACTATTATAGTTCAATCTAAGGTCAGAGACTGAATTGACCTTTTAAAAGAGGAGAGCCATAGAGGATCCCACACCACTACATTCTATTGTTTACACTACTAGTACTGTCAAAGTTAGCATTGTAGTTAGGACAACCTCAACCCCTAAAAGGAAGGAAATAGTTGATCAGAGGTTTTCCCCTCTACATTTGAGGTTGGTTCCTTAACTAACCATGTTCTTCTCACTAAGACCCAGAGGAGAAATAAGAATAAGAAGATGAAGAAGCCCAATGAAAAGATTTCTAGGGAGATTGGGTCTACATCCCATGTAGTCAAGGATGGATCTCTTCGTGAGACCTCTCCCCTCCTTAGTGTTCGTAGATTTAACCCACTCTCATACATAGAGGGAGAGGATGATGTTGGTCACATTGTAACATCTCTCCATGATAATTTGAGTATGAGACACCCATCAAGTATAAAAAGAAGCCCTATGCTAGATTAAGATTTACACTCAGGAGAGTAGGGGGTGCACATGGACACACTCAGTCATCACTAGTTAGGGATTTGAGGGAGATTATGCTAGGAGTGTTTGAGACCATATCTATTAGAAGAGAGTCATAGAGGGCAAAGTGGCTACTTAAGCAAATAGGAAGGTCAAGAAAAGGTTTTCTAGACAGCCATTAGCCTCTACCCTTATGAATAAATACCCTAGTAATAGTTTGACCATGTAGGTGGATTTGATTGTATTATCTTAGCTAGGCTAGATCAAGAGAAGAGATCCCTAGAACTGTAGATAGTGCAGTCCCCACCACACTACTTAGTTTTCCACCACCACTACCAGTCCAAGTAGCACCATCTGAGGTTCATACCAAATATTAAAAATAATCAATGGATTGGAAGTCCCCAACTCTGGTAATTAGATTATGAACTGAGGGCCATTCTTCACATTTTCACACTAATGGTATGAGGCTAAATTCTTTTATTCGACCTCCCACCATCATAGAAGGAGTGGGACATAATTGTCACATTATCAACACCTAGTATAGAGAAGGAGAATAATGGGGAGGCTCATACATGTGAAGTCCTTGGGCGCACATTCAAAATAGAGAGTCTTGAAAAGTATAGACATAGAAAGATAGTCACGACCATCACCATATATATATATATATATATATATATATATATATATATATATATATATATATATATATATATATATATATATATATATATGTGTGCGAGTAGATCCCCAAAATGTAGGTGATTATTCTTTAGAGGACATCATAGCTGATTATCGGGTTGCAATCAAAGAGATATTCAAGGATGATCGGGATAGTAAGATGGTAGATTTTGATGCTAATAAGGATGGCCTCTTGGAGGAAACTACAAAAGATTACATGGTAGACACCAGGAGATCCTCACATAAAGAAGACCATTATATTTCTGACGCATAGGATATTATAATCGAGGAAGGTGAGGAATTAGATTCGACATAGTGATTATTACAATAGCTAAAGTAGAAAGATGATTAGATCACTTATATGGAGAGAAGGGTAGAAGAGCTCATGTTAGTTATCTTAGTCCTTGAAGATCAACCAGCAGTGCCCAAGCCACAGCCTTAGAGATCGATGGGTCAAAGGTGGCACATATTTATGATAGACATAAGTGCACCACTCCAATAAATGAGGATACATATAGTCTACATAGAATGTGTATGTAAAGCAAAACATTACATGAAAGAGACATTAATCAGTTGGTGGAACAACATATGAAGGAGGCACTATGCAAGCCCAAGGGGTCTCATCAACTTAGAAGGGTAGACCCTACGTGATAGAGTTTGATGTAGTGAAATACCCTAAAAGGTTTATATCATCATCCTTAAAGGTATTTAATGGTAATGGAAACCCACAATAACATATCATTAATTTTAGAGCTAGTTGTTGTAATGTAAGAGGTAATGATGCTTTATTATTTAGACTATTTGTTAGCAGCTTGATAGAAGCTGCATTTGATTGGTACACAGAACTACTAAATAGTTTATTAAAAACTTTTGTAGAATTAGAGCAACTCTTTATCAAGAGATTTGTATGTGCACAATAGAGGGTCATGGTGGGAGACTTAGTAGTAGAGAAGTGAAAGCCCCAAGATTCTCTAATCGATTACATTCTAAAGTAGAGAAACCTTAGCGTGAAATGTGAATCACAACTATAAAAGTAGCATGCTATTCAAATCCTTCTTAAGAACATTTATGGTCTTGTAGCATGCTCAAGGGTTTGACCATTAAAACTTTTGAGAAATTGATCAACAAGGTTGCTAACCTCCAAGAAAGCCAAACAACTATCCTTCTCTGACCTGCCATGTAAGCTTAAGCCTTAGAAACTCTTTGAGAAGAAGCTCAGGGTAGTCTCAATAATAGATAAGGGGAAGCAACCCATGAGAGTCCAACTCAAGAGGTCTAAGCCTCAACAACCTCGTCTTCTACTACCAAGATAGCCAAGTAGCAAGCTTAATACTATCACTAGTATCTACCACCAAGTATTTGTCACCCACTTACTCTTATTTATAAGCTAAATATGCCATATTCATTTAAGAAAGAGGTGATTAGACAAATCTTTAAGAACTTCCTCAAAAAGCCCGATCTCTAGCTACCCGACCATAAGATGTTGGAGGAAGTGGGTAAGAGTAATGATCTTAACTTTTTCCCCTATTATCACCTTTTGGGTTACATCATAGAAGATTGCTTTACCTTCGAAGATTAGCTCAAGAGAAGCAGTAGATGAATGGTATATAATAGAACATGCTAATTCTATTAAAGTAACTCTGAAGAATCATTCGATCCTCTTAAAACTAATTAAGGTTGTGATATTTCCCTATCTCAAACCTCTAAAAAGATCATCTCTAAAGTTAGAAAATTTTCTCTGTAGATGTTTGAGCTAACTTAGAGTTTTACTACACTAATAGGTTTGCATGTTTCAAAGGTCAACTTAGAGAGGGTGGATGCCAAGCAGGAGCTTCCAGCATGAGCTAAGATATTACAAAATCACCATCTACCATTATTTTTTGCTTAATTTATTACTACACCTAGGAGTGTTGTATCTACAGATGGGGGCGTCAAACCACTCATGCTGCTTACTTGGTATGATTTCTATTTCAAGCCACTTGAGGTGGACAAACCAATGAAGAAAGATTTCACTTACATCTTTTCTTTGTGTGTTGATTCTAACTATCTCTCTTCTATTGATAACTCCTTAAGTCTTAATAATTAAAATGATTCCAATAATCTTGCTTCTTTTGATGACTTTGATTTTGATGGAGACATCCTTATCTTAAAACTTTAGGGTGCCCCCATCAAGATAGATTTAGAGCCATTTGATTCTAGAGGACCATTAAGAGAGCTTCATGTGCTCCAAATAAGCAAGTAGATACCACTACAACTCCTCCAATTGAAGATATTGTCAAAGTCAATCCTCATAGTGCAAGAGTTTTACCTCCTAGAATGGAGCCTTAAGATGTTGGTAAATAGGTCATTAGTTCCAATGAGAAAATAACACATCAATAAGATGCTCTAGTCTTGAATACGCTTATGAAGGATTAACCCAAAGTTAGTTATAATGTCATAGCCGCCCATTTTAGAAAGTTGTTAGCTAAGTTAAGCATATATGAAGCCCTTGTCTTATCCAAAGAGATGAAGGAGTCCCAGGTCCAAGCCATGCTAGACTCCCGATATATGCATAGCTTAGCTGGCTGCTATGAGTACAACTGAAGGTGAAGCATTCTCTTCCAAAGAAACCTTAGGAGTCACATTTTCAGATGATGACTTGCTCTTAGGTACTCGATCACATTATACATCATAGTGGATGTGGGCAACTTTAAAACTAGAGTGCTTATTGACTTGGGTACATTAGTCAACATCATGAGTCTAAGAACCCTTGTATACTTAAGAATTGAGATCATAGAGCTTCATGTTGATAGATGAAGTTAAAAGGATTCAATGAACAAGGAGAAAGGGCTTCAAGTTTTTTTACTTTATTATTTCAAATAGATATGTTGAAGATTGAGAAAAAAATTTCATATTATAGATTTAGATACATCTTTAAATGGTTTGTTAGGGAGACCTTGAATACATAAGAAAAATATGGTACTACTCTCATTCTATGAATGCATTAAATTTTTATGAGGTGACTTACAGTATTGCATCAAAGGTGATCTTAAACCATTCTTTGTACATGAGGTCGGGATGTATGAAGATCCAGCCTACTAGCTCTCCAAGAAATAAAATGAATACTCTCATGTCATCAATCAAAAAGAAAATGAAAGAGAAAGAGAAAAAGGAGAAAGAAAAGAAAAGAAAAAAAGAAATAAAATAAGAGATTGAAAAGAAATGAGATAGAAGAAAAAACATGAGGAAGAAAGTAGTGTTTGATATCACTTTCCCCTCTCATTTTTAATGAGTAGGTGAGATGTTCTTGCCTCTTATAGGGTGAGGATGAGGTAGACTCTGAGGAGGCATGAGGGGAGGTAGGTCAGTGTACATGCCACTTATCTGAATCTTTCCACCACCAATTTGATCCCCTTCTACTATCTACATATATTTAGAATCTAGTTCAAAAGATAAATCTCATGTAGTCAAAGCATAGAATACATCCTCTCATTCATAGACTCAGTTAGAGGTCACACCAAATCCTAACAGTGGTGAAGCTAGTATACCTAAACATAACATTAATGTATATGATTTATCATTGTACGAAAGGATCAATCAATATGTGAGCACTATAACTCTAACCCCACTCTCATCAGAGGTTGTTAATGGTTCGGTAGTTAAAAATGCACCATAACTAGATGATGACTCCAAGCCTCAAAAGTTTTATCTAGGAGTCTCATCCTTGAGCTTCAGAGTTGATGTAGAAATTGAAGATAATTCATTTAAATAAATAATAAAAGTGTCACTTGATTGGTATTCACTTTGTATTCAAAATTTAGTTATGCAATGATTAATAATGCATACATGGTCAAAACACAAATTAGAATACTTCAAAAAAATGTAAAAAAAATATTTGCAAGAAGGCACAGTCAAGGTGAGTAATATGATTTGGCATAGTGAGTATAGTAAATGATAATGAGTATTGTTGGTCATCACCAATCATCTAGAGTCTAATAGATTCTTTTTAAAAAATACTAATTAATGTGAAAAGATTTATTTAGAAACTTGAGATGTTTTGGATAATCTCTAAGTTAGGGATGCAACCTTAAAATTAGAGGAAGATATAATGTAAATAATAGATGAGTTGAGAGAAATCAATGTGGGCACTAAAGAAAATCCTTATCTGACATTTCTTAGTTCCCGACTGAACGAATCTGAATCCATTAACATAATCTTGCTACTTTCAAAGTTTAAGGACTATTTCACATGGAGTTATAGAAAGATGCCTAGATTAGCTCTTGAGGTGGCAATCCATAAACTCAAAATCATGCCTGTTGAAATACCCATTAAGTAATCTCTTAGGTGCATATGATTATATATTAAGTAATAGGTCATCTCTAAGTTAAGAAACTAATTGACAATGGCTTTAGCTGAGAAGAGAAATACCCTACATGGCTAGCCAGTGTCATCCCTGTTAAAAAGAAGAATGACTAGATTCACATGTGTTGACTTTAGAGATCTTAATAAAGCATGTCCTAAAGACAAATTCTTGTTACCTATTTAAGAGTTGATGTAGACATAGCCTCTTCACATGCAATTTTCTCATTCATGGTTGGGTCATCTAGTTATAACCAAATTAAGATAGCACCCAAGGATGAGAAGAATACTGCATTCAGAATCTCAATCAAAACTTTTTGCTATATGGTCATGCTTTTTGACCTTAATATTATCAGTGCCACATACCAGCAAGTCATGACTTGGATTTTTAATGAGCTCATTCATCATCAAGTTGAGTGTTATATCGATGATCATATAGTTAAATGCAAAGAAAAGAAAGACTAATTATATATTTTGATAGTAGTTTTCAAGTGGTTGGGACATTGTAACTTAAAGATGAATCCCACGAGTGTGTTGTGACCTTAAGTTTCTAGGGTTCATCGTATGACACTATAAAATTGTGATTGATCTAGAGAAGGTCAAGGTGATATTATAAATCCACTTTCTAAGAGTCTGACTTAACTCAAAACCTTTCATGGATGGTTGGCTTATCTAAGGTGCTTCATATCAAATATATCTAGTAGATGCCAACCCTTTGTAGTACTCACTAAGAAAGACATCAACTTTAAATGGGATGAAAAATGTCAGCATGCTTTTGAGATCATTAAGTAGTACTTGATGACACCTCTGATGCTAGCTAGCCTTATCTATACATGGTAGCGTTGGATGACCCCCTTAGAAATTTGTTTTCCAAGCCAATGATGAAGATATCTTAACCATCACTTGATTCCTACAAAGGCTAGATATCCATCAATTGAGAAGCATTGCCAAGAATTCATATTCGCTACCCAAAAATTTAAAGACTATATGCTATCTCATAAAATCAACCGATTTCATCAACCCTTTGTACTTTATGACACAACCGATGCTATCTAGGCTGTTAGTATGAAGCTCCATGATATTATTATAGTTTGATATCACTTTCATGCCCCTTTGAGCGGTGAATGGGCAAGCACTAGTGGACTTTCTAGTGGGACATCCTATCCTTGCTGACTCCCCTTTGAATGATGATCTCTCAAATGAACAAATCATGAGTTGAGAGAGTATGAGTAACCACCATTGGGAATTATATTTTGATGGAGAGCCTCCTTCAAAGGAAAACCGAACCATAAACCACTCTCCCAAGTAAAGCAAGGATTTTTGTAACTCCATACCACAATATGTTGTGGTTCTCATATCACCTTTCAGAGTTATACTAGAATAATGAGGCCGAGTACGAGGCTCTAATTATTAGTCTAGAGTTAACCATCTCATTAGGCATCAAATACATGAACATCTTTAAGGATTTCCAATTAGTAGCTAATCAAATTGTTGCATCCTATAAGGTTCTCAAGCCTAAGCTCCATCAATACCATAAATATAACCCTGAGTTGGAAATGTTGTAGTGAACGCACTAGCAAAACTTTCCAAAGAGATGGCCTATTTGAGAGGTAGAACTATATTAATAAAGGTGCGCAATAGCCAAGTACTATCTCCTATCGATATTGAACTCATTGAGAGACAAACTTTAGAAGGGGAGGTTGCCATCATCGAAAATGGTGAAAGGCTCAACTAGAGACAACCCTTGCGAATTATCTATCCAAAGGAAAATTACCTAAAGAGAAGTCTTAATCCCATTAAATTAAACAAAGAGCATTATTTTATACACTTATTAAGGATACATTATACCAATGATCTTATGATCAAAAGTGATTACGATGTTTAAACAAACATGAAGCCCGAAAATTATGATCGAACCACATCTGGGTTGTGTTGAGTACATCAATCAGGGCCAAAGATGAAAGAAAAAGATCAAGTGACTCAAGTATTACTAGGCCTCAATGATCATTGATAGTATGGACATGGCTCGATGCTGTCATCAGTGCCAAGTTTATGGAGTTGTTCCATATCAACTGCCTAACATCCTTCACCCCATAGTGACTTCATGACCTTTCGAAAATTGAGGTATAAATATAGTGAGTACTATTGATCCTCCTTCCTCTAAGAGTCATCATTTCATCCTAGAAATAATAAATTATTTTTCAAATGAGAAGAAGCAATCCTATTGAGGGAAGTCAAATTCCATCATGCTTTCTAGTTCTTCAAGAATCATATTATATATAGATTTGGCACACCCTGATGGGTCATATCCAATAATGGTACCACTTTCAAGAGCATGAATATTAATAATTTTGTCAAGCAATGACATAGAATGGAGATACTCAATTATGTACTACCTGCAAGTGAACAGGATAGCTGAGGCCTTCGATAAAACTATGGTCTAAATCTTAAAGAAAACACCAGATGATAACAAAAGATAGTTGCATGACTAGTTAGTTGAAGTTTTGTGAGCTTATCACACCACATATAAACTCTGACGCATTCTACTCTTTTCTTATTTTTGTATGGGTCCAAAGCTACTCTCCTTCTAGAAGTTCAACTTCCATCACTAAGGATCACTGTGAATAGAAAAATTGCAACTGAGTAAAATGCTTAGTGGTGATTCGAGGAGCTTGAAGGTCTTAAGGAGCAATGTTTCCATACATGTCAAAAACTTAAGCTCCAAGAGTTCATTCTCTAATGCTATTAGGATAGATATAAGAGAACCCAAGTGGTATTTTATTTTGTGTAATACAATTAGAATATGTGCAAGAAAACCAAAGAGGCATCCTTTTCTAGTAGGGATTAAGGCATCATATTTTGGGAGAGTGCCCCTCGTGGCACCATTTTCATCCATCCTCTAGTGCTACTAGAATTGGTGTAAGAAAGCCATATACCTCTACATTGCAAATCACTAAATGGCTAAAAATTTATTTTGCATACCATTAATTAATCACTAAATAAACTTTAAATCATAACTGAATATGTTCACTTTAATTGAAGGAATAAACATGGATACCCATCATGTTCATTAATTAAAGAATGAAGTACAAGGAAAATTCATATACCAAAAGTCATTCCTTATGTCTAACTAACCCTTCAAGGGGTGTATATCAAGTCAATTCATCTTAAGAGTTTAGTTCCTCTAATCATGAGCATAGTGATTCTCATTACCATATTAAGTTCTTCACTTATAACATATAATTACAACCCAACATTAAAAACATATTAATATGAAATTCACATTAAATTATTAATTACTTAGACTAAAACCATCAAATGATAATAAATTAACCCATGTTTTAAACTTATAACTAAAACATTAAAGCTTAGCTTTGACTTACTACACTACCCTTTGTGCATACATTTGATTGATAGTTCATCGATCTTTGACATTGGTTAGGCAGGTGTTTTCTTGTGATGAATTGATTTTTATTATTTTATGGTGTAATATTTTTGACTAGATGCTAGGATTGTTTGTGTAGTAGTCTTGATGGTAAGGCATTATTTATTAGACTAATGACATTTTTTATAGGGGGCCGTGCTTAATTAAAGGGACCGTTGTAATAATAAAATGAATCAAATGCTTTTGCTTGTAGGTGTTGCTTTCCCCTTTAACATAGACCATTAAGATAAGTGGGCTTGGCACCCATGAATGTTAAGTCCAATTTTATGATATAAAACTTCTTGGTGTATTTGTGTGTTATAACTAACCTATATTTTTTTGGTTTAGTTAGGATTTCTTTCAAAAATTTTAAATATAATTTTTGTATTAGTATTAGGATTAAAACCATGGGATTTAAGATGAGCAAAAACTAGAAGGTATAAATCTAGGAAACCCTATTATGCTTGTAGGATCCTATATATCAAAGACAAGTGAAAATGAAGATCCCTATGGCTTGTTTCAATTTCATTTATATAATTGTAATCTGGATTAAATAAGGGTTAAGCTTGACAACCCATCTTTTTTTCCAGAGTGTATAGTGAGATTGGGCCACACCAACCTTTCATTATTCTTTTAATTTGATTTAATGTTTGGTGTGTTACTTTGATTGGGCACCAAAAATCAAAACCTTTTGCTTGGTTTCTTAAAGCATGATGATTATTGTGTGACTTGAATTTCGTTAGGCTCTATAGAATTTTAAATTTTATATCCAATTAAAATACATAACATTAACATAAAATTAACACAACTCATAACCTAACCATAAAGTCAGAGGAATTAATCAATAAAATTGATTTAGATGTGTGATGAATGTGGATAAAATCAAGCATGTGACATGTCTTCTTCCCTTGAATATAAAGGATCTTCACTCATTACACGATAAGTGGAGTGTCTGACCATTGATAGTAACCTCTTGAGTAAAGAAGATCTATCTTCTAATGGATTGGCCCATAACTGAGGTTCATTATATATGTAGGCATACCTACCCATCTAATCCTGAGTCAAATTGATGAGTCAAAAATTAAAAAAAAAATGTAATTTTTATTGCATTAGTCTAGGACATACTTTCATACTAGTCAAGATCTAGGCTCTTAAGGAGTGGGTTCAAGATATTAGATTCTTTCTTAATAAATAACAATTTAACCATCTTGCATTTATAAGACTTGGCCACATAGTTTTAACTTGTAAGAGGTATTCATTGGCTAGTTATAAGTTTAGAAGAGTCGGGATAAGTTCACTTTCTCTAGTGTAAGTGAACCAACACATCTTTAATTTTCTCATGTATAACTAAGCCAAGCTCTTAACTTGTGCTAGAGCACTTTAGATATAAGTTCAGAGGTTTTATGAAGAGTTAAGAATTACACATAAATTATAGGCACAAGAAAAACATAAAATAAGAACATTCTTACAAAATTAGTTGAGGCTGCCCAAACTATGCTTAATTAATACAAATTACTTAAATCTTTTAAAATAGATGTGATGTATACAATATGCTATGTGCTAAATAGTACAAACGTCCATCCTAAATTAAATAAGATGCTATATAAACTATTCAAGGGCATATCACTAAGGATGCATTTAGGATAGCAATGCAGTAAAAAATGCATTGTAGGTCCTATTAGAAAAATTACGTTTTGGCCATCTTTTGGAAATTATATGGTGGAAAGCTGCATTTTCCAACAAGACCTAGTAGAGCCCATTTCATCTAAGAAAAAATAATATAAAGAATAATAAACAATACACTATATATCAAGATGTAATGCTTAAATATCTTAATTATCCAAATCTATGAGATGATATTCTAGCTATTAGCACTATTATGTGTCAATTGTTCCCTTAAATTATGAGTATTAAAATTGAAATATGTTTGATTGGAAAATCAACTTTTTTAAGGTTTTCAAAGTAAAGAAAGAAAAAGTTGCACATCCTTAAATTAAATTAAATACATAAAATGTTAATAAAAACATTTAATATTGGATGATATAATTGAGTAAGTAACCAATAAGTCAAAATGCATAACTAGATGAAGATATATAATGGGAAAATCAATTGATATGAAATTATTCTAAGGTATGATTGGATTATTAACATACCTCAATATTGGTAATTCAAATAATGTGTTTAGAGCATGTCCATTTGCATGGTTGTAGGCTAACTAAAGTAAATCACACACAAAAATATCCAAGCATACTTTTGGATACTTTTTGAGGATGCTTACCCTTAGTATTTATTATCATAGAGATATCAAATTACTTAATCCCATTGGCTACTATAACTCTAATTTTGCTAGATACAAAATTAATAAACAGATTACATTTAATACATGTAGTTTATTAGGCATGGTTTAATGTCTTAGTTATGTAAAACATATGAGTCAATCATGGATAAAGTTAAATACATTATAGCTAAGGTGCAGTAGCTACATAATTTTGGAATTTTAGCTAATAAATATCAATTATGTGTGATAATACTGATATGATACATATAATAAAATAATTAAAATAGCTATCTATAATAAAATAAATAGATATTTGATATCAACTTTGAGTGACCACAATTTTAAAAGAAATGCTGAGAAATAATTTATTAACATGGAAAATAATTTTTTTGAAATATACACAAAGTCATTTGGGCATGAAACAATTTATCCCTATAAACCAAATAAAGAATAATTAATTAAAAGATATTTCATTTTATCATTTTTATGTTTAATTTGAAAACATTATAGAAAAAGAGAAGTGCAAAATTAATTAACCTATTTATATTGAGAATATAATAATTGAGTTTGACTCATGTAAACCTTGATAGATTGATTTATTGGTGGTCATACTTTACCATCAAGGATCAAACCAAAACATGAGACCTTAAATGAGTGGAAGATATAGTTGTTAGAATCAGTTGATGTTATCCTCATCCCAACATAGCTTTTCTACTTCACAAGTATTTTTAAAGGGATCAATGGTAGTTTTTATTACAGAAATCACAACTCTATAGTTCATCTTCAACTCAATGATGAGATTTTTGATTCAAGATAAAGAAGCCTACCATGGATATCAATGGACATCAATAGTTATTTGCTAGCTCTATAATATTAACTTCCACATTTCATATATGATTTTCTAATTAGAATGACCATCAATTTCATTTTCTTTCACTTATCTCTTTCACATTGAGTTTTTATCCATTTTATTAGCAAATTGCTAAGTAAACTTTGATCATATATCATTTTACGTTTTAGAAATGTAACACTTAGGTTTAGATAATCAATCAAGATATGCATTATTTCTTAAATATCTCCACAGTGGTAATTTGTACAGATGTTGTTCTAGCTAATCCTTTATTTAATTGGATGAATATAATCCATCTTTTCAAAAACTCATCCTTACCTTATCAGTTAACATTAGTCAATTACCTTATGATGAGCATCCATATTTTTTAACATGCACTTTGACACAACATCATTCTCAAAAATTGAGGGTAATGTAAATATTACCTCTCATCTTTATCTATCATTTATATTTACGTAAGTCTCTCGAAAATTAAGTATTATGATTTAATTATCTATTATATTGAAATTATAATATCAATTTTTAATATCTAATCAAATGAAGATATAATATAGCCATAGGATATGTTTTTCCATATATTATAGAACTCGAATACAAAATTCACTATCATGATCAATCAAATGATATTATAGCTCTTTTTTTTACATTACACTCATTATCACTAGTGAGAAAATGAAATTGGTAAATAAAAATAATATTGAGGAAAAAATAATAAAATTATAAATTTTAATAATATAATAAAAAAGAAGAAGAAGCTATCACATCACATCCTCCTAAATCCCACCACACTTAGTCAAATACATAAGATGATTTGGTAGAGCACTACTATCAAGTTATGCTGAAATTAATTGAATAAATGGTTAAAAAAATATGAGGTGATAATATTAACGTTTCTAATAAGCTTGGCATGATGACATTTTGATGTAAAATGATTGGTGCCACCCTTCTTAGTCTAGAACATGAACCCCCATATACTTAAGCTTTTATTAACGTTTTGATAATTATAAATATAATTTAGTATATGCTAAGATAAATTTAATAAGACTCATATAGGTATGAGTGGTAATAATTCCAAAAAAGTTGGGAAGTAAACCATGAGAAAAGTACAATAAGAAGCATACGCATGACTCAAAGGAAGTCTTAAGTCAATGTAACTAAAGCTAGGTTAAGTGTTTTTAAGACTATACTTTAATATGCAAATTGTATCATTTTTCATATCTTGGGTTTCTATTCTTATATTTTATGTGTTAAGGCTGCCAAGATAAGTGAGGGAAAAAAAATCTAGCATATAAATATTTAAAAATTATCATACTTTATCACATAATGTGATCATGGATTGTAATGTATTAATCAACCAAAACTTAAAGTTTATAGTTTTTATTAAGTTATATAAATATGGATCTTAATATGCGATCATGTTTGATTTTAAAATCATAGATGAACTATTTTTACTAATGTTGGAAGATATGTTAATTAATATAAGTTGAACTTAATATCATACTATGCAATCAATCTTACTTTAATTTAATTTAAATAATATCAATTTATATTAAGTATTATAAACGAAAATTTGAAATCATTGTACTATACAATGGAGATCATACTACATAATGAGCATTATTACCATAATTAAATTTGTAGAATAAATTAGCCATAATTATAATTATTTAAAATGTAAAATAATTAGTGTGTGATACACATTATTTTGAATAAATAATTACATAATATAAATCAAATTAATAATATAACAATATAAATGGCAATCAGAATCAAAACTAGAATGATTATATTATAATATTGATCATATTATATGATCAATTAATAAACCTTTTTTGTTTTTTCATATATAGCCAAATAGATTATATTTCATGTACTTAACATAAATGTCTACACTAAATCATATATAAATGTTTTTACAAGAAATTTGATAGCTATTACTTGTGATCCTTAAGAGAGAGGTTTAGTAAGAAATGTTAGAATACACAAAAGGTTATCTTCTTCCTCACAAGACCTTCAATCCTCACATTTCTAAACACAGTTGATAGGGAGCCTTTATTTATTGCTTATGGAAGATATTAAATATCAAACATAACAATAATAAATTTATTTACCTGACATTAGACTTAAGATTACATAGTTTTTATCTTAGGTTAAAAGTGATTATTATAAGGTTTCTAAAAAACTTATGAAGAAGAGACCTTTTTTTCCTTATGGTATCAATAGATAGAGTAGTAAGAAAAAGAAAACTAATGGGAGGATTTGTGGAGTGAGAATAGGCCATTGACAGTTGATTTACCATATATAAAATTTTTTATTATTTACCTTGTGCATTGTTATTTTTTGTGCTATTACTTTAATATTTTGTGATAAAAATTAAAAATATGGTGCACTTTATTTATTTATGCTAGGAGATTTGACAAAATTTTAATTGATCTAAAAATATTTTTTTATAAAAAATACATTATTTGTCTTTTAAAATTTTATTACTTTAAAAGGAAAATGCTAGTTTTAAAATTATTTCTAAAATCATACTAATTCACCTTCTCTTGGGAGTGCCATTTATAAGTCTGTTAAATTTATCTTTCTATATTTAATGATGTTTCCTCCTCTATATATCAAAAGAGGGATTAACATATTTCTTTATCTTTGTGTGCTATGAAGGAGAAACTAGTGCTTATAATATTTGCAACTTATGTTTCTAACATTGTATTAGAGAAAACTCGACACTTGAATTATTTTCTATCAATTTAATACCAAAAATGTTATTTTTTAATGTAGCACACATGTTCTCACTTTAAATAATTATTGCTCACATATTGTTTTTATCATATACTAATAAATTTTAAGAATTAAAGATAGTATTAAATGCATAAATTTAAAAGGAATTTTTCTTAACCCTAGAACATTGTTGATAGAACAAAAATATATTTATCATCATCATAAAAAAAGAATGATTATTAACCAGATAACCTTAAGAATATAATTGCTATTTAATTATCATAAACATAATTTGGTGTGTGTTATTTTAATGATTAAGCTTAGTATGAGTGTGAAGCAATGTACTTTATGTCAACCTTAAATCATAATGTTAAGATTAAGAATATCATAGAAAATATTATTAACTTATAATAAATTGGTAGATCGATTAGCTTGAGTTAACTAGACAACCATTAAGATCAAGCTTTAAAGTACAAAATTACTTTATATATTTTTAAGTAATATATCATTATTTTTTAAGTGTAAGGATGCAAGGATAACTTACGTGAAATTAAAATAGAATTAAAATAATTTAAATAAAGTAATAATTAAAACTAGAAAGAACTTAGTTATAGAATTCAATTATGGATTATATTATATGATTAAGTTTGGTTTTAAGAAGAATAGTTAAAAATATTATTATGTTAAGAGATTATAAAAATTAATAAAAATTAATCATAGGTTCATACTATATGATCCATATCAAACTCTATAATATGTCTTAATATTGAAGAAAATTAATAATATCAATTTATATTAATAATAAATTTTTAAAATTTAAACTTATCATATTGTATAAATTTAGCATATTATAAATCTAACCCCAAATATGCACATAAGAACACACCAGATAAAGATCACTTAGTGGCGTGTAGTAGAGTCCATGATAAGAACTCACTCGCTTATCATCCATGAGGACATGACTCCATATAAGCAAGTGCATAAAGGAACTCACCTAAGCCAAGCATCTGACTCTAGCCATCCTAGCTTGCTTGCATAGACAACCACATTAGTGGATTCATTACTTGGCATGAAGTATTACCCAGCTGCGAGAGCACGAGTGAGTCTCATAGTAGATATATGGGTGAGTCTCTTAGTGAAGAATGAAGTTATAATGGCTAAGGAGGATGGAGGATCCTCAAGCTTGGAAACTCATCGAATTCGCTACCATATGTGAGCATTATAAATAATGTTCAATATTGATGATGAGTCTTATCACATGGGTGATGAAAAAGCTACTAGAGAAAGAAAAAGGGCAGTGAATTCCATTCTCACAAATGCTTTCTCTACAAAGATCGTAGAGGCATGTTCCTCACTAATGTTTAAAATGGCATACCTATAGACATATAAGGGCCAAACTAACCCAGCTGACCATGTGGCATGATTTGAGTCCAACCACTATTAAAGAGTCAACCTATATATGGTTCTCATGCCTTCATGTGGGGGCCATCACCTCTTTTGTATGTTTAAAAGAATGTTCATCGCTTAGTATAGTGTAGATGAGACTAGAACTAGATGAGTCAGTTAGAAAGTTCATTAAGTGCTTACAAAGGGAGATATTAGAGATAAAAGATCTAGAGCTTATTTGCATAAGTTGCACTCACTCAAAACTTTAGAGAAAGGCCATTCAAAATTTCCCTTAGTCTTCAGCATTTAAGATGTTGGAAAATTTGTTATGAGTGGCTAATAGCCATATGAATGCTATGAAATACAACAAGGTCATCTAGTCATTGAATGAGATTCTTTGAGGTGACTCAAGAAAGAGATTGCCATTGGAAAAATTTTCAAAAAAGAGGTTTTGAATTCAAAGCCAAGATAAAGGAGGAAGACAATGCACTCAACCGTAGAGAGTGCTAATTCATTGATAGGAGTACATATCAAATTTTCCAACTCATCATGTACAGTGTGAGTATTAACCTTAATACCCATCTGCGGTCACACCTCTATGAGTCAATTGCTAAGGTTGTGAGGCTACACAAAATAAAGATTACTTTAAGTGAACATCTCCCATGAAGAGTGATAAAGTGTGATATTGATTGAGTTACTATGCCTATCACCATGATCACAATCACAACACTAAAGAGTGTTGACACTTGAGGAGCCTCATAAAAACTCCCAAAACCAAGAAAATTGATAAAATTTATGAAGAGACTATGGAAGGAAGCTACAAATCCAAGTAATGGTGAGTCAGCCTTAAGTAATATCTAAAAAGAGAAGCAAACTCAACAATTATGGCATGTGCACTGAATATAAAGATTATCTTAGTCACCTTTATAGAGAGTCTAACTAGAAGAAATCGATCCTTATAATGACATAATAGTCATTATGTTAATCACTATTTACCTAATTGACAACATTTTAATTGACACATGGAGCTCAGCCAATATTATCTTCAAGTTTATATTTGATAAAATGAATTTAGTGAGTTCCATACATATACCTACAAGAGGTTCCATCTATGAATCATTTACAAAAAAGAGGGAGGCTGAATGAATAATTACTCTCTCCATGACTTGGAGAGAAGACAAATAGTACACAGTAAAGGCTGACCAATGTTATTATAATGGAAGCACATGCCATATATAATAACAATTTTTACTAACCATTCCTAAACATATTCAAAGAAGTGGCAATAACATACCATATGGCAATAAAGTTTTTAGGAGGGGGAGAAGAAAAAATTATAAGTGGAGACTTAAGCTTATCTTGGGACTGCTCAATACGAGCACTCATCAACTCGCACAAAAGTGATGAAGAATTGTAGTTTGAAGTTACATGAACAAGACTAGTAACTACTCAGAAAGTGATAATAACTAAAGGCTCAGGGTGAGTACTTATAAGTAGTACATCTTATTGTAATGAGTACAAAGAAGCCCTTGTATAGGCTATTTGAGATGATATAAATGTAATGGCTTGGACTATTATTGAGATGTTAGCCACATATATTAATGTTACTTCTCATAGGCTTAATATCAACAAAGATTCTTGATAGATTAAATAAAAGATGAGAAAGATGGAAGCTTTACACATTGAAAAATAAAAAAGAAGTCACCAAACTATTATAAGATGGCGTCATTAAGGAATTCAAGTTCTTAGAGTAGATCTCTAATGAGGTTATGGTATAAAAGTCTAATGACAAGTTTAGAATATGTTTGGACTTCACTAACGTGAATAGTGCATGCCTTAAGGATGGGTATCCACTTCCACACATAGATTTACTCATCAACTTGATAGTGGTATACTTGATTACGAGCATTCTAGATGCCTTCTCAAGCTACTACCCAATCAAAATACACTTGGTCAACTTAGAGTAAATTGCTTTTATCACTAGAGAAATGCTTTAGTCCTACAAAGTAATGCCCTTTTGCTTGGAGAATGTTAGTGCACCCTATCAAAGGATGGTGGACTAAGTGTTAAAAGAGTGAAAAGAAATAAATGTGGAAGTTTATATAGATAACTTTTTGGTCAAAAGTAAGTTAGTTGCGTAGCATATTATCAACATGAAATAGACCTTTTTCACATTGAAGAAGTATAGAATGTGCCTAAGTTTTTTGAAGAGAACATTTGGGACTAGTTCAGGCAAGTTCTCAAGATTCTTACTCACACTAGAAGGCATCAAAATGAATATTGACATGGTCAAGGCCATACTTAACATGCCATCTTTAAGAAAAATCAAGAAGGTGTAGTGACTCATTATGCAAGTGACCAAATTGAATAGATAGATCTTTAAGGATGGTGAGTGTTGCTTGCCATTTTTCAAGATATTAAGAAGTGCTATGAAGTTTGAATGAACTATAGAGTGCAAGAATATTTTAATGATCTAAAAGCTTTACTCGCTTTATCGACCCTACTATAAATCCCCAAAGATGGTGATGCTGTCCTACTATACCTAAGAGTTGGAGAAGATATTACGAGTTCTGTCCTAATCAAAGAAAGGGAAAAAAATAATGGCTAATATACTATGTTAGTAAGTCATTGAGGGTGAGTTGCATTATTCAACCATAAAGATGCTTGCACTCACCCTCATTGTGTCAGCTTGATGACTTCAACCATATATTTAAGCTCACTTCATCCAAGGTGTTACAGGTCACCCACACAAATCAATGCTTTTAAAACTAGGCCATTCAAGGAGATTATTAAAATGGTTAGTAGAGTTGAGTGAGTTTAACGTTTCATTCTCACCTCGAATGATGATCACGGTGCAAGCACTTGTCAACTTTTTTGTAGACTTATAAGACTCATGACTATTGACCTCATTTTCAGATGAGGTTGACATCTATCCCAATCTTAGTAATTAGGGTCCCTAGATTAAGAGCTTTATAGTTAGGCACTTAAGATGCTACACTTAGTGGCTAGCTATATAACATAACTTAAGAGAAAAAATTTAAACAATAAACCAAAATCAAAATCAGGCTTAATAAGTTAAATATCTTAGGGTGAAGGCCTAGGTTAACTTACTAGACCCTACTAAGACCTAGCTTAAGTCAATTGGATTGAGTGAACATAATAAAATTAAACAAAAACAAATTAAACATATATGAATTAAAATTTAAATACAATTAAGTCTACACTAAGCTAATTGGGGTGATTGACTTAATTGACCCATTTAATCTCAAAATACCATAAGTCTAAGAAAAAGTCAAATAAAATCACTTCAAATTAAAATCAATAAAATCAAAAGCACAAAATCAAAATGAGAACATAAATAAACTTGAAATTGAATTCATATGGGGTATAGAGTGGCTGCGGAGGTCAGTTGACCTCCGTTGACCTATGTGGGCCTCACTAAGTTAAAAAGTCAGCCAATCAAAATTTGATCAAATTGACCATTCCAATGGCTCAAAATTATCAAATAAAAATATTCAAATATAACTCTAAATAAATCTAAATCCCATGAGGGTTCAAATGGTTTAATTGGATTACTTGACCCAAGTAGACCTAAATAGACCCTGTTGGACCTAAACTCAAATTAAATTGAAATTAAGCCAAACAAATTATTATAAATTATTTAAAATATTTGAACAAAATTTCACCTTTTTTGGTTTTAATTTGATTAATTTAGTCAGTTTACTCAAGTCAATTTGATATGACCCATTAAGGCTAATTTGGGTCAACATTGGTCAAATCTAAAATTAAAAAAATAAAATTAATTAAAATTAATTAGTCTAAATCATTGAAAATACTTCTTCAAAGAAAATTAAGGCCTAAATAAAATTTAAGATGATTAATTGAGCCATTTAACTTAAATCTGATTCCCTTTGGTCAAAGTGAGTCAAATGGAGTTTAAATCAAATTAAAGGCAAACTAAATCGCTTTAATTGATCCTAAGGACTTTGAGTGATCAAATTAAACCTAATTGAAACATAACTTAAACTCAAACATGCCAATAAAAATTGATGAAATCAATGCAAACTAACTTGTGCTAAATTAGGTTAACCTAAGGTTTACCAAAGTAAACCCTAGTGAAGTCATGCCAACCCAAAAACCCTCTAAATCTTGTTTGGAGTTGATAGAATTTCAATGTAAATGAGTATAGGGAGAACTCAAAGTGAACAAAAGAGGACAATAGAAAGAAAAACAATTAATGAAAATTCCAATGCCATGAGCTTACTCATCACCTCCAAACACCTACTTGTTTGACTTAAGAATACTCTCAATGAAAGGTTCACTTAATGTAGCAAGTGGAGAGCTCCCATTTCTTCATGGCCAACAACTCCAAATGGGCATGATTTTGTTTTCCAGCAAAGGATAACAAAGAAAGAAAAGGGGCCTCAAAAGCTCCTTTTTCTAGCATAAAATAGCATCCTTATCACAACCAATCCCTCCCTATACACTTTTCTCACATAAAATCATCAAATCTGGCCAAATTTTGGTGAACTCCAGTGGTGGTTGAAAGTTAGGATGATCTAAGGGGAGGCAAAGGAGAAACATCATCTGAAATCTTTGTCTTAGAGCAAGGATCCATTTTGAAAAAAAAATTTTACTGAACATAGCTTCATTGAGGTAATTCCTCAATTCCTTAGTCATGATTTAGGTCTTGATGATTGATGAAGAAAATTCATCTAATGGTAAGAGCAATTATAAAAATTTATTGCTCTTGCATTAGCTAAACCTCATAACATGAAATGACCCTAATTTCGGTGAGTTTATAGAAAATCTTGCCAGGACAGATGGTTAGATGTGGTTATCCATTCTCCAGTGGTACTATTTACTGAATGGAGGTAGAAGACATCCTATTGGCCATCCATCCCCCATAATGGGAATGAAATACCAAGATTAGGCCTTAGGTTCTTGCTTTAAATTCCCCTATAAAGGTTGCAATTAATTTGAACAATCTGATCTTCATATCAAAGGGTCTTGATTGATTAAATTCTCACCCAAATGGCATATTAGCGCATGTGTGGGCTAATAGTGGCTCCACATGCCTAAATGTGTGCCCAATTAGTGCTAAATGGGTTAAATAAAAATTCCAAGATTTTTAAATTTTAAAAATGTATTAAAACACTAAAAACTTAAAAAAAAATCATATAAAATAAAATACCCAACAAAAAATTACAAATAAAACCTTGTTAGGTTTGCCTTTTCAAGAGGAATCCAATAAACCCAATTCACAATTTTTGTTGGGTATTTGAGATTAATTTAGGTTTCATTAAAAATCTAATTTTTTTTTTTTTTTTAAAAGATTAATCAAATTGGCCTATACATTTTAGCGGTTGAAATTGATCATAAATCCTACCTATCATAACAATTTCAAGTTAAAATGATGAATAGATTAAAATATATCAATTTTTTAAGTTCAAATGGCTAATTTAGAAAACAAGTAAATAAGTATGGTATACTATTTTAGTCTAGATGGCCAATATTATTTGCTTATTAGTCATGATGTTAGGATGACATTTTATACTAACACTATTTTCAATTTGGGGGGTTGTGCTTAAAGGGAATACTATAATAAATAAATTATAAATACTATTTCCTAACAAGTGCTTTGCTTAAGTCCTTAAGTATAGTCCAATAGGATAGGTGGGCTTAGCAACCACTAGTGTTAAGTTAATGTTTGCAATATAAATTATTGGTGTGTTGATTACCTTTTCCCAACATCTATTTTGTAAGGCTTAATATTTTCTTTATAAAATTTTAAATGTAATTTCATCTTAGAATTAGGTTTAGATATACGGGGTTTAGGATTAGTATGAGTTCTCTATTCATGTATGGTGATTCTTTGTGAAGCCTAAGGAGGTTGTTGAAGATAATGATAATCTTGACATTAATGAAGATCCTATAGATCAAACTTATAGTTGTAGGCTAGGCTATCTAATGTTAGAGCTTGACTGTCAATTTTTCTTTCATGGGGGGTATAATGGTACCTAACCACATAGGCTTATTAATTTAATTATTTCTTAGAACTGCATACCTTTTATAGGTTTCTTTACATGTTTGTGATGGAAGCCTGAATGTGTTAGCCTCTTAAGGCAAATTATAATTTCTCATTAAATTAAATCTACTTAAAAATAAAAATAAGCAACTCATAATCTCATCAATTAAAGCACTAAGAATGAATACTAAAAGTAGTTAGAAATCTTTTAAATTGTGAATCATGATTGCATATTTTTCTTCAAAATTTTGAATTAGGCTCTTCTTCCATTGCAAATAATGGAGCATCTGACCTCTAAGGATGACCACCTTTCTGAGGGAGGCCTACCTTGTCTTTTGATTTATCCCATGATTCATTTATAACTATATCTCATTCTAAGCATGATTTGCATACCTAAAACCTTCAAATAAAATTATGAGTCAATATATATAAAAATTAAAAATCACTGCATTAGTTGGAAGCATAAAATATAATCATAAACTTTGGGCTAGCGAATATGTTTAGGCTCTTAGCTTCATTTTCTAAATAAAATAGCCAAACTATCTTTCATTTATAAGACCAAACTCATGGATTTAAAATTATTAGAAGGTATTAGTTGGCAACCCTTTCAAGCAAGTTATAAGTCCAAAAGAGTTGGGATATACTATATTATCAAGTGAGAAGTAGCTTATAAATCTCAAATTTCCATGATTAGATTAAGTTAACATTTTGGCCCATGTTAACAATATTATTTTGATTTAGTATTTGAAGCATATTATTTCTTCTTTGCTATAAAAATAAGTCTTCACCTTCTAGGCATTTTCACAGTCTTATATTATTAGAATTTAAGTCTTAACTTTCTAATAAAATGCCAAACTCAAAATCTAAATAACTTTATTTTCAAAGCTATAAAGCACAATACTAGAATAGGTTGAAATGCTTAATGTGTCTCCCAGTATCTAAAACATTTTTTTTACTTATTCCTGATTTGCCTTCAAAGAAACTCCTTTTTTTGGATCAATCCCACTTGATTTTTCAAATTTCCATCCAAGAAATAAACTTTAAAGTCCATAGAAATGAAGTTAGTTTCTTTAATTGAAAGTATTCTTAGAAGAAATTATCTCTTTTCTAAGATGTAATTAACTATAAGGGCTTATTCTTATAGAAAGCTATGAACCCTCGGCTAAAATAAACCCTATTCAACTTCTCCATATAGATCATAGAAAAAATCTCTGACACATTACAAACCTATCAACCTTAAGTGTCCTTATTAAGTGATCGAAGCTATTATAAGGTAATATTTTTATATCTCAAGATAATATATTTATTTCCTAATGATGATTACCTAATTAACCTTAAGTGTCCACAATGACATGTCCAAGCAAACCTAGAGCCTTCAAGACATTTGTGTATGGATGGGTCTTTTGAAAAACAAAGATTGAAATCTAGTATTGTGCTAAGAAGCTTAGTAGGAATCATAGTCATCCAATAACTAAAACTCATATTTTGAGTGTCTAATTACCAATCAAAGTGTGAAACATTGCTCATTGGACTAAGAATTGCAAAATGACTTGGCGCCAAGAATATTATAGCACCCTCACACCCCCAACTTAGAAATCAAATAAACAGAGATTACGAAGTGAGGGACAAGTTTTTGTAGAATATTTACCCAAAGTGAACTTAGAAATAAGAAACCTTGAACAATTCAATATAGAATAAGTCTTGATGGATGAAAGCCAACTTGTTAATATATTATCAAAGTGAGTGGACTCAAAGAGCAACTTATCCTCGAACTTGCGTAGCCAAGCAAAGAGGAAGGTGAGTTTGTGTTGATTGTGGGTTAAAGGTCACCAAGCTAAGTATTTTCAAAATAGGGAGATAGAAGAAGACATCAAAGACCGAAGAATTTTCAAAATGAAAGGTGTGTTATAATCAATGGCATATTACTTATGAGGTCGGTCATCTCAATAAGCTTAAGGTGTCTATAAGGTGAACAATATAAGGTACTTTGCAAGATATATTTAGTAGACTATGGAAGTCATTATCAAGGAAGGACACTTGCGAAGAAAGGATACTCACACAACTAATGTTATAATAATAATATTTTTGGCCAATTTTGAGAAAATATGCTAAAGACTATGCTAGAAGATGCAAGCAATACCAAATTTTTTTTTTTCTTATGTAACTACAACTATTGTAACACCTCTAATCTATCATAAGCCCATAGCTATTTTATATTATAGGGAATAAACTTGATAAGCCCCCTACAAGTTGTCAAAAAAAAGAAAATTCATATTGTTTATAATTGACTGCTTTAATAAGTGAATCGAAGCAAAATCACTGATCAAGATAACTACCTAGGCAATTTATAACTTTATTTGGACTCATCTTATATGCAAGTTTATACTACGTATATCATCATCATAAATATTGGCTTGAGACCACCAACAAGCGACTAAATGAGTTCTATGAATCCACCTCAAATTTACTTCAAAGTAATTCATAGACCAACATCCAAGTGAAAGAGGAAAATAAGAAGACTCTTAACTTATTGAAGAAATCGGTTGAAGGTGCCAAAGTAAATTAGGTTAATGCCTTACCTACCATGAATTGGGCTCTTAGAATGACTACATCATCAACAACTAAATACACTTCATTATCCTATCACATGGCATTGAAGTTGTACCTTGGTTGAGTTACATTTCCCAAGAGTCATGGAGATTGTTGAGCTTGACAAAGACAGTCCTAAGAGGGAGAAGTTGAATGCAGATGTAATAGAGACCATACTTGACCTATTAGAAGAATTGCTTATTAAAGCATCAATATGAGAAGAAGAGACCAAGAGGTTAATTATTGAATACTATGAAGGTGACATCAAGAAGAATCATTTCTTAATTAGCAACTTAGTGCTGAAGAAGCTAGATGTGACTACTCGATAAAATATACTCAACAAAGACATTCTGTGGTTATTAAAGTTGTGAGGAAACCACACAGATCTTGTGAGTACTTATTTAGTTGATTGATTATGACATCAAGAAATAATATGCTTTCTCAAAAAGTGGAGATATCATCTTATGATGGATTCAATCACTTAATAAAGACTACTATGGTTGATGGGTCTGCATGTATTAGAGTTTTTCCCTGCGTAACAAGGTTGAAGTAAGATAAGGTTTATTTTACCTAGGTTGAAATTCCCTATAGTGGCAAGCCTCTATAGTTAATTACATCTTAAGGGATAGGATGTATTATCCTTATAGATTTATAGGTTTAAATCAAGGATTACTAAATTTTGGAATTTGGATTGGATAGTTCAAATATGAATAGTTCTTTTTATAATCAATAGAAAGATAAGAGAAAGTGCTTTGATATTAGAAAGCATAGAAAGTAGTTTAATTTATTCTATGATTGGGTTTTATATATGTGTAAATATGATTTATATTTAATTTTTAGTTGACATTTTATTAGAATGATAGAAGCATATCTTAACGATACATAACTATAGAAATGTCTAAGAGCTGAGAACTTATATAGATAGTAAAGGTAAAATAGCTAGCCTCGGACTCTAAAATTGAAGGCACTTCAGCACAACCAAGAATCTCAACCTAATCTAATAAAATGAAGTTGGGAAATATTAGCTCACTTTCATTAGGGAGTATGAACCTATCCTAAATCTTAAGGACTTAGAACCCATTAAGATGGGTTCTTAGTTAACACCTTGTGGTGTTCTTATTTGGATGTTCATAAGGACACCACATAGTTCTTAGAAGGTACTTATTAAAATAATCGAGTATGACATCTAGGGAATGATGTACCATCTAGAAAGATAGAAACATCACCCTATAATGAACTCAATTATCTAATAAGGACTCCTAAGATAGATGAGTCTACATATACCAGAGATCTTTCCCCTACATTATATAGATGAACTATAATAGGGTTATTTTAAGCTAGGTTTTTTAGTTCCCTATGTAGGCAAGCCCCTCTAGTTAATTACATCTTAAGAACACTGTCAATTAAAGTAGTCAATCAATGTCTCCAAAGATTTCAAAGATTGATGATCCAAGGATTGACAATTATTGAAGATTAATTAGAAAGGTTCAAAATAGGAAAACTTTTTTACAGATTCCAAATTAACTCAAACCATAACTTAACTCTAGGTAGCTATTTTCCACCTACTCTTACAAACAAACTCAACAAACTATACTAAGTAAGGAGCAAGGTAGTTAAGAGGATCTTTAAGAACCTTCTTAAGAAACCTAACTTTCAGCTACCTGAGCTTAGGAAACTTGAGGTAGTGGGCAAGAGTGATGATCCTAACTTTTTCCACCACCATCATATGCTAGGTCATGTCTTAGAAAATTATTTTATCTTCAAGAATTGGCTTGAATGTTGTCACAAGTCAAGAATAATCATGATACCCAAAGAGTACCTGGTGAGCAACATTTTAGCTCCATTAAAGTAATCCATAAGGAATCATTAGATCCTCTTAATTCTGAAGAAAGTTAAGACATATCTTTGCCCCATACCTCTTAAAAGATTATTTCTAAAATCAAGAATCTTTTCTATAGATGCTTGAATTATTTCAGACCTCCAATACCTTAGAAGGTCTGCCAGTTGTGAGGGACAACTTAGAGAGAGTGGGAGCCAAACAATAACAGCAGTCACTACATACTTGGGATAGTCCATTAGCACCACCATCATTTAAGTCCAACATTTCTACCTCCACCACTACAATTACCACTTCTTCCAGCTCCTTCACTACCTCAAGGACCATTTTATCTATGGATGATGGTACCAAGCCACTCATACCAATTACTTTTCTTGACTTGTATTTCATACCACCAAAATTAAGCAAATTAATGAAGAAGAAAGATTCCGCTTATATCTTGTCTCTTTTTTATGACCTCAGTGATTTCATTTCAACTGAAAGCTCTCTAAATCACAATAATAATAATAATAATAATAATAATAATAATAATAATAATAATTTAAATAATTCTAATCATTTCCTCTTTGATTCAGAGATGGATTTTTTTTAAATCTTCATGGTTCACCATTTGAGATTGATTTAGAGTTATCTAACTCCAAAGATCCTTTATAAGAAGTTGTAAGTATACCTGATGTGCAGGTCTCCATTTGAAGAAGTAATTAAAGTCAACCTCCATAATGGATAAGTTCTACCTTCTAGGGTAGCATCTGAAGATAAAGGTAAATAAGTCATTGGTTCTAGTGTGTAAATAGCCCCTCCACAGGATGCTCCACTTTGGATATGCTTGTGAAGGACCAGCCTAAGGTTGACTACAATGTCTTGACACATCTTAAAAAGTTCTCAGCTAAGCTAAGCATAAATGATGCTCTTATTTTATTTAAATAAATAAGGGAACCATTAATCATTACATTGCTTGATCTTGAAAAATGCTCAGCTCAGTTGACCGCTATAAGTTTAGTTAAAGAAGTGGAGTGTTTCTGAAAGGAAGTTTAAGAGCCACCTTTTTAGTTGAAGACCTACTACTGGGAGATAGAGTACAACCACTAACGATACATTACTATATATGTTGTCAAATTTAGACTATCTAGTGTACTTATTGACTTGGGTGCATCAATCAACATCATGAGCCTAAGAATCCTCACCTTCTTGAGGATTGACATCACTAGACCCCAATCTAAAAGGATGGTGTTGAAAGGATTCAATGAACAAGGTGAGAGAGTCTTAGGTTCCATCACACTACCTGTGGACATAGATTATTAGAAGATTAAGGCCAAGTTTCACATAATAGATTCAAATACATCTTATAATACTTTGCTAGGATTTCTTTTGATTCATGAGAATAACATGGTACCATCTTCATTCCACTAGTGCATCAAGTTCATAAAGAATGGCATAGAGTATTGTTTCAAAGGAAATTTGAAGCCATTCTCATTACATGAGGTAAGGATCTATAAAGACACAACTTACTATCTCCCCAAAAAATAAAGTATCTATTCTCTCAAATTAAATCAAAATGAAAAAGAAAAAGAAGAAAAATAAAGAAAATAAACAAAAGAAAAAAATAAAAAGAAAATAATGAAAATAAAAGATAGCGAGAAGAAGACCTTGGGGAGGAAGTAGAGCCTTTGATTGCATTCCATCCATATTTCACCCCCTTCTTTTGAATGAGTGGGTGAGATGTCCCGACCTCCTCTAGGATGAAAAAGAGGAAGGCTCAAAGGAAGTGCTAGAGGAGGGAGATCTCCATACTTATTACTTACACAGATATTTGTCCCAACATCTTGGAGTACCCTTGCAATCTACAAAAACTTAGAATCTAGTTCAGAGGATGAGGCTTATGTAGTGAGCACACCAACAACCTCCCCTATCCCAAAAGACTCAGTTGGAGGTGACACTTGAGCTAGATAGTGATGAGAATAGGGTCCTTGAAGAAAGCATAAGTGTATCTAAATCTTCATTATGTGAAATTGTAAGACATCATGTGATCACCTTAGCTTTGAAGCCACTTTCCTCATAAAATATTGAGAGTTTGGTAGTTAATGATGCTCCTGAATTACATATAGATGCTGAGCCTCAGAGGTTTAATTTAGAAGTAGCATCCTTAAACTTAGAAGCTAATGTAGAGTTAAAGGATAATTTATTTAAAGAATTAATAGAACTTCCATTTGTTAGGTACTTACTTTGTGCTTTAGTTTAGCGAATAAAGGTTTATTTTTTCATACATGTTCTAAGCATAAGTTAGAGCTTTAAACAGGTGTGGGACAACAAAAGCAATAGTTCATAATCAAGACCAGGACTAAGCTTTGGTATAATGGGTCTAGTAGATGATGATGAATATTGCTTAGTCATAACCAACCATCTAGAGTCTGATAGGTTCTTTCTTAATTAATTTATATGGGGTGGTATATATAAGAACTCTAGATATTCTAAAAAACCATCAAGTTAGGGATGCACCTTGAGAGCTAGAAGAAGAGATCAAGTCAACCATCAATGAGCTAAAAGAGATCAACATAAGCAATAAAGATGATCCATGCCCAACATATGTCAATTCCTTCTTGAATAAATTTGAAACCAATGACTTAATTAGACTATTTTTAGAGTTAAAAGATTACTTTGCATGGAGCTATGAAGAAATGCTCAGATTAGCTCCTGAAGTCATAGTTTATAAGCTATCAATCTAGCCCAATGTAATCCTGTTAAGTAAGCTCCTAGACTCATGCTATTAGACATTGAATAACCTATCATTTTAGAAGTTAAGAAGATAATTGATGTTAGTTTCATTTAAAAAGAAAAATACCTCACCTGGTTGGCCAACATCATCCTACTCAAGAAGATGAATGACCAAATTCACATATGTGTCCATTTTTGGGATGTTAATAAAGCATGTCCCAAAGACAAGTTTTCATTGCACATATCGGAGCTGATGGTGGACATTGACTCATCTCATGCAGTCTTCTTATTCATGGATGGATCATCTAATTATATTGAAATTAAGATGGCACCTAAAGACAAGAAAAAATATTGCATTTAGAACGTCGATAAAAAATTATTACTATAGGGTCATGCCTTTCACCCTCAAGAACGCTAGTGCCACCTACCAACCAACCATAATGTAAATATTCAATGAATTCATTCATCAACAAGTCAAATGCTATGTTAATGATCTCATGGTCAAAAGTAAAGAAAAGGAAAATCACCTATTTAACTTGAGAGTAGTTTTTGGGTGGTTGAGGCAATACAACTTTAAGATGAACATCTAAAGTATACATTTGGGGTAACCACATGGAAGTTTCTAGCTTCATTGTATGACACTGCAAAATTGAAATTAACCTTGAGAATGTCAAAAATGATATTAGAGATGCCACCTCTTAAAAGCCTAACCCAACTCAAATCATTCCAATGAAGGTTGACGTATCTAAAATGCTTCATATCCAACCTATTTGGCAAATGGCAACCATTCATAGTATCAACCAAGAAGGATGCCAAGTTTAATTTGGATGATAAATGCTAGCATGCATTTGATAGCATGAAGCAATATCTCTTGACGCCACTAGTTTTAGCTACCCCTATATCTGGCAAACCTCTTATACTCTACACTACTGCATTTGATGATTCCATTTGTATTTTTTGGCTCAAGCCAATGATTAAGGAAAAGAAAATATACTATACTATCTAAGGAGTCATCTAGTTCCCATGAAAGGAAATTATCCACCCATTAAGAAGCATTTCCTAACTCTCATGTTCACTGCTCAGAAGCTACAACACTACATGCTTTCTCATATGGTCAACTTGATTTTAATAGTTAATCCACTACAATATCTCATGATACTGTTGACACTATCTGAACAGTTAGCATGATGGTTCATGATCTTATTACAGTTTGATAACACTTTTTTATCCTTTTGTACTATGAAACAACAAGCACGTGCATATTTTCTAGCAGCACATCCTCTCCCTATTGATTCCCCTTTGAACGATGACCTCCCAAACAAATAGATCATGATCTTAGGGGATACAAACAACCACTTATGAGTCCAGCACTCCATCCACAGTTGCAACTACTACTTCTTTCTCCACTAGCTCCTCCTCTACCAGCAAAATGTTGTATCAGCAGATAAGGGCATTAAATCCCTTACCCTACTTACTTTATTGGATTTCTATCATGTACCACCACCCAAAAAGAAATCAATGAAGGAAGCTTTCACTTACATCTTGTCCACTTCTGATACTTTAGATTTTATTTCTCTTGAAGACTCTCCAAGTCTAGAAAATAATAATGATAGCTCAAGTCATTCTGATCCACTCTCTTCTGATTAAGAATTGGACTTTCCCTTTCTGAATCAATTGAGTTCACCTCTTGAGATTGACTTGGAATCAACTAACTCTGAGGATCCCACAGGAGAAGCTATAGATATACTTGATGAGAAGGTAAAACTTTTCACAAGTTCATCATTCCAAGAAGCCACTGAAGTCAATCTACGTAGTGGCAAAGTTCTACCTCTTAGGGTAGCACATCTCGATAAGGGTAAATAAGTCATTGGTTCCAGTAAGTAGATAACCCCTCCATAGGATGCTTCACCTATGGATATTCTTGTGGAGGAACATGTCAAAGTTGATTACAATGTCCTAGCACATCTTAGAAAGTTACCAGCTAAGTTAAGCATATGTGACGCCCTTATCTTATCCAAAGAGATGAGAAAATTCTAGTTAAGGCTCTTCTTGATCTAGATATATGCTTAGCTCAGTTAAATGCTACTGAAGAGGAGGCACACAGCTCAAAGAACATCTTAGGAGTTAAATTCAATGATGAAGACTTCTTTTAGGAATAACCAAGCATAACTGCCCTCTTTACATTATAGTGGAAGTTGGCAGATACATGTTATCAAGAGTGCTATTGACCAATGTGCATCAGTCAGCATTATGAGTTTAAGAACCCTTGCCTACAAGAATTGGCATCTCTAAACTCCAAAAAGATAGGATGATGTTGAGAGGATTCAATGAACAAGGTGAAAGGACCTTAGGCTCCATAGTGTTGCCATTAGAGATAGATGATTTGAAGACTGAAGCCAAGTTTCAAAGCATAGAATTGGATACATCTTTCAATGTTTTGCTTTGAAGATCATGGAAACATGAGAATAATATAGTTCCATCCTCTCTACATCAGTGCATAAAGTTCACGAGAGGTTGAATTGCATACAGTGTGAAAGGAAATTTCAAGCCCTTCACAGTTCATGAGCTCAAGATATATGAGGGTGCATCCTATTTTTTTCCCCAAAACCAACAAGTCCATTCTAGTGAATCTAGTCAAGATCCCCATGAGGGATAAAAAGAAATAAAAGAAAAAAAAAGAATTAGAAAAAGAAAACAAAAAAGATTGAAAAATAAAATAAAAGAGAGTGAGACATGGACTCAGGGGAAGGTATAGAGCTTGACATTAAATTCCACCCACAGTTCATTACTCCATTTGAACATATGAGTAGGATGATCCAACCTCCACCAGGAAGAAGCAGAGGATAGTTCAGAGGTAGCCCCTGAGGTGGAAAGCCTCCCTACTGGCCAGCCAATAGGAGGTATGCCCCAGTGGATGAGTACACCTACTATCCACATAAACTTAGAATCTAGTTCAGAGGATGAGTCCAATGTGGTTAGCACACTAGCCAGCTCTTCTCAACAGTGGATCCCTTTCGAGGTGATGTTGGAGCATGACAGTGATGAAGGCTAGGCTCCAAAGTAAAGCATAAATGTATCCAAGTCTGCATATGAGACAGTCAGGAGTTAGTTGGGAATGTTAGCTTTAACCCCACTTTCTTCCCAGAAAGTTGAGGGTTTGGTAGTTAAGGAAGCCCCTAAGTCATCCAGAGATGAGAGAACTCAGAGGTTCTTTTTGGAAGTATCACCCTCAAGTCAAGAGGCTGATGTAGAGCTTAAGAATGATTCATATAAATATTTAATACAATTACCTTTTGATTAGTATTTTCCTTGTGTTCTTAACTTAGCAAAGAAGGGATTAATCCTACATACTTGGTTAAAGCACATGTCAGACTATTTTGAACGAATATGGAAGAATGAATGCAAAGCTCTCAATCAAGACCAGGACTAGGATTTGGTACAGTTGCTTCATTCGATGATGGTAATCATTGCATAACCATTACCAATCATTTGGAATCTGATAGATTCTTTTCAAATCATCCTAACTCATATAAGGAGGTGTGTTTAAAAACTTTAGATGATCCAAATGATCTTGAAGTCAGAGATGCATCGCTAGAGCTCGAAGAGGAGATCAGATCAACCATTGACAAGCTCAAAAAAGTCAACTTGGGAATTGAAGACAATCCACATCTAACATACATCAGTTCTTTGTTGAATGATACTAAAACTGATGACTTAGTTAGGCTATTTATTGAGTTTAAGAACTACTTCACATAGAGTTATGAAGAGATGCTGGGTTTATCTTTTGATGTGGTAGTCCACAAACAAGCAATAGAACCTAATGCTAACCCTATCAAGATGATTAGGCATTGAACAGCAGGTCACTTCTAAAATCAAGAAATTGATCGATGTTAATTTTATCAGGGAAGAAAAATATCCTACATGATTAGCCAATGTCATCCCATTTAAGAAAAAGAATGGCCAAATTAGTATATGCATCGATTTTAGGGATCTAAATAAGGCATGTCCAAAAGATGAATTTCGACTACCAATACCAGAATGGTGGACATTGCCTCATATTATGTAGTCTTCTCTTTTATGGATGGCTCATCTAGTTACAATCAAATAAAGATGATTCCTAAAGATGAAAGGAACACTGGGTTCCAAACCTCGATCATAATCTTTTGCTATAGGGTCATGCCTTTCAGCCTCAAAAATGCCGGTGCTACATAAAAATGGGCCATGACTCGGATCTTTAATGAACATATTTATCATCAAGTTGAATGTTACATTGATGATCTTATAGTCAAAAGTAAATAAAAAGGAAGACCATCTCTTTAACTTGAGAGTAGTCTTCGAATAGTTAAGGCAATTTAACCATAAAATGAATCCTTTGAAGTGTGCATTTGGAGTAGCTTCAAGAAAATTCCTTGGGTTTGTTGTCCGACACCGTGGAATAGAAATCGATCCTGAGAAGTTCAAAGTGATATTAGAAATTCCACCCCTAAAGTCTAACTCAACTCAGATCATTTCACGAGCAGTTGGCATATCTAAGATACTTCATTTCTAACTTATCAGGAAGATGCCAACAATTTTCGATACTTATAAAAAAGGATGTCAAGTTCAAGTGGGATGATAAGTGTCAACATGCTTTAGAAGATATCAAGAACTACCTGATGATACCGCTAGTTGTAGCAGTCCCTATCCCAGGCAAGCTGCTCAATCTATATACTGTCACATTGGATGACTCATTGGTGCTTTGTTGGATCAAACTAATGATGAAGAGAAGGAGAACGCTCTCTACTATCTCAGTCATCATCTAATCCCTATTGAGGCAAATTACCAACCTATTAAAAAGCATTACTTAGCTTTAATCTTTGCATCCCAAAAGCTATGACACTACATGCTTTCTCATAAAATGAACTTGATCTCCAGGATCAATCCAGTGCAATATCTCATGACATGGTCGACACTATCCAGACAGTTGGCGCGTTGGTCCATAATTTTATCATAGTTTGACATCACATTCGTATCCCTCTGTGTGGTGAAAGGACAAGGATTAACATATTTCTTAATAACACACCCACTTCCTACTGATTCTCCACTTAATGATGACCTCCCCGATGAAAAAATCATGAACTTAAGGGACACTAGCATTCACTATTGGGAGATGTATTTTGATGTTGCAACTTCAATTCAAAAAGGAGAAGAACCATGATCTACTCTTCTAGAAAAGGTAAAGGTAGAAATAGTTCTCCTAACTCCAGATCATGATATGATGAGATTCTCATATCACATGTCCAATCCATGCACCAATGACAAAGCTGAATATGAGACTCTGATTGTCAGTTTTGAGTTAGTCATTACACTATGCATCCAGACTATTAACATCTTTGAAGATTATCAGTTAGTTATCAACCAAATCACTGGGTCTCACAAAGTTTGAAAGCCTATGCTCCATCACTATCTCAAGTATACTATGGAGTTATTGGCCCAAATCCTAGAGGTTACCATTTATAAGATTCATCGAGGAGAGAATGTTGTAGTAGATGTATTAGCCAAGCTTGCCAAAGAGTTGGCATGTCCAGAAGATGAGTACATACCAATATGGGTCCAAAATAGACAAGTCTTATACCTTGTTGACATTGAACTCATTGAGAGACTCTCTCTTGAAGGGGAGGTTGTCATTTTCAATAAGGATGAGGAGTTAGATTAAAGTCAACCATTCATGGATAACCTAAATATGGGCAAACTACCTCAAGAGAAATCACTAGCATATTAGGTGAAGTAGATAGCCCTTTTTTACGCACTCGTGGATGACACTTTGCATTAGTGGTCCTTCAATCATATGGCGTAATGTTGTTTGGACAAACCCATAAATTGTGAGGTACACTGAGGTTTATGTGAAGCATCAATCAGTTGAAGATGAAAGCCAAGATCAAAGACTAGGATACTTGCGGATGATCACTGCATGGACGTAGCTAGGAGATGCCACCAATGTCGGTACAGGTGTGGTCTTACACCAACCAACATTACATCCTACATTGGCTTCATGGCCATTTAAGTGTTGAGTAACATCTGGGCGATCCTCCTTCTTCCAAGGGTCCGGTTCATTCTAGCCACCTACTTTTCCAAGTGGGTGAGGCAATCCACCGAGAGGCCATAGCTGCTCTAGTTTTTCAAGAACTATGTTATATATAGGTTCAGGGTTCCTAGATAAATTATATCAAATAATGGTATTGCATTCAAGAGCACTAAAATCAACAGCTTTGCCCGAAGACACAACATAAATTAGAGATATTCTACTATCTACTACCCAAGGGAAAATGGCTTAGTAGAAGGCTTCAACAAAACTCTGATTCAAATACTAAAGAAGACACTCGATGTTAACAAGCGATAGTGACATATGCAGTTAGTTGAAGCTTTGTGGGCTTACCGCACTACATACAGGACTCCAACTCAATCTACCATGTTCTCCTTAGTGTATGGGTCTAAAGAAGTTCTACCATTAGAAGTATAACTCTCATCATTAAGGATAACTGTGGGTAGTAAGATCACAATGGAGCAAAATGCCAAGTTGCGGTTAGAAGAGCTTGAAGGTTTGAAGGATAGACGCTTACGGGCATCCCAGGACCTTGAGTTATACAAAACTAAAATGATTCAAGCCCACAACAAGTTGGAACATCCTAGAGCTTTTCAAGTGTGAGAGTTTATTTTAGTTCTAAGGAGAACAATTGTTGACCATCACAAGATGGGAGTTAAGTTTAAACCCACTTGGGAAGACCCTTTTACCATAGAGAAGGCCTACAAATGAGAATCTTATCAGCTTATAAATTATAAGGGAGAGCGTCCCATGCTTCTAATCAATGGGCTCTACCTAAAGAAATATTATCCATAAATTTTGTTTCAAATCTATCATTAATAATTTCTTTCATCTCAAATTCCATCTCTTCTGTGTTGAGGAACATCTTTTCTTGCGAATCCATCACGATGTGTTTAGGGTAGGTGTATGGAACCCAAGCGGCATCCTATCCTACATCATTATGAAATAAACACAAACTTCACACAATCACATATAAAATAAACACACATATCTTTTATCTCGGGCTATTTTGATGTGGGAGCAAGCCCTGGTACTCACTCATTTGCTGCTCTAGGTCGAGCTAACATGCTACCTTGCTAGTGTGTCACCCCAATGGTCCCTTATTCAAGAAGATGTAAGTCTGCTACGCTTTCTTTCCTGATTTGACCATTGCACATCAGCGAGTGCCTTGTTAGCATGGTAGGCCTTATTATGCAATCGGCAAGCTATCCTCATGTTAGCTTCATTTAAGAGGATGTAAGTCTGCTACGCCTTCTTCTTAAACTAGCCATCATGAACTGACTTAGTCGAGTAGAGGACTAGGGTAAGTCCCTCAATGGCTCATTTCAACCTGACTACTTCATGTCTGGGTCCAGTCTTTATTTGTGACTCCCTACTTAGTAGTCACCCTTAGGTCGGGTTGATCTATTACGCCATCAATAGGTCACCCCAGCAGTTGATCCCTACTTTGGAAGATATAAGTATGCTACGCTTTCTTCTTAAGTACAACCGTTGCACATCGATGGGCAGCTCTAGGTCGGATAGCTCTTATTGAGCCGATGATAGACTATCTCGGCAATCAGCTATACTTTAGGGAGATGTAAATCTCCATGCATTCTCTCTAGATTGATCATCCCACACCGATGGGAACCTTAGGTTGGTTTGTTATTATCTTGCGTGAGTATACACCACTCTTGGTGGATATAAGATTGCTATGCTTTCTCCTTGAGTTGGCCACTGTATACCTATAGGATTTCTTTTTTAAGGTTTTGGATAAAACCCCTAGCGGCACCTTCCCTGTGGGCACTCTATTTGGATCACATCCTTAGCGACCTCATTTAGACACTACGGGTTTGCTTTTGATTGGTAGTCCCCTTTCTAGTAGCCACCCTATGGTTAGAGAATTTATCTTGCAGAATATATTCTCTCTCTTAGTCAAATAAGTCAGATAGGACTAGGTTGATATGACCTCTTTCGGTGGTCCCTGCACACCAAGGTCCATGTATATAAATAAAACAAATATATATATATATATATATATATATATATATATATCTTCGCTTTTAATTTGGAGAAAAACCCTCAGCGGCACCTTTTCCCAAGCAGGCATCCTATCTTTACAGCAGTGTCAGCAAAATTCCTATAAGAATTGCCTAACTACTTTCGAGTTGAGATAAGTCTCAGAGTCGGCACTCTTTTAGTAGTCTCCCTTAGGTCGGGTTCTACTTGTTGTGCCACCAACAGGTCACGCCGGTGGTCATCCTTGCTTTAGGAGATATAAGTCTATCTCACATTCTCTCTAGCATGATCATCGAAACTGATAAGCAACCTTAGGTTGGGTTTGATTTGTTATGCTATCAATCGATCACCCCAGTGATTATTTGTTCAATAAGTTTTAAGTCTACAAGCTTTCTTCCTAACTTGACCATTGCACACTGAAAGGCACCCTTAGATTGATTAGCTCTACCCCGTGACGGGTAGACTATTGCTTTGGACATGTAAATCTAAGACATTTCTAGGCTGATATTAGCTCCTTCTTAGTAGATCCATAGCACATCAACAGGGTCCATCTAAAATTAAATTGATCTTGGCTATTCTTGAGTCGATATGAGTCCATAATGACATTCACTCAATAGTCATCATAAGTTGGGTTTGATTCATTATGCTATCAACCGATCACCCCAGTGGTTCTTTGTTTAGGAAGTTGTAAGTATACAAGCTTTCTTCCTAACTTGACCATTGCATACTGAAACACATCCCTTAGGTTGGATAGTTCTACCTAATGGTTGGTAGACTATCTCTTTGGATTTGTAAATCTAAGATAGGTCTAGACTGATATTAACTCATTCTTAGTAGATCCATCAGACACCGACAGGGTCCATCCCAAATTAAAATTAAATTGATCTTGGCTATTCTTGAGTCAATGTGAGTCCAGGTGGCATTCGCTCAAATAGTCACCTTAGGTCAGCTTTGATCCATGTTGATCTCAACTGATCACCCTAGTGGTTCCTTATTTAGGAAGTTGTAAGTCTACAAGCTTTCTTCCTAGCTTGACCATTGCACACCGAAAGGCATCCCTTAGGTTGGTTAGCTCTACCCCATAGCCGATAGACTATCCCTTTTGATTTGTAAATCTAAGACAGGCCTAAGTTGATATTTTCTCCTTCTCAGTAGATCCATTGCACACCGATAGGGTCCATCCCAAATTAAATTAATTCTGACTATTCTTGAGTCGATATGAGTCCACAACAGCATTCACTCAAATAGTCACCTTAGGTTGGGTTTGATTTGTTGTGCTATCAATCGATTTCCCTAGTGGTTCCATGTTTAGGAAGTTGTAAGTCTACAAACTTTCTTCTTGGCTTGACCATTACATAAGGCACCCCGTTGGTTAGCTCGCCATGCAGTGAGACTATCCCAGGATTGTAAATCTAAGATAGGTCTAGTTGATATTACCCTTCTTGGTAGATCCACACACAATCATCTCATCAATCATCATCCGCCTCTGGTGGAGCTGAATTAAATCAAACTCTTATCCTGTATAATGAACTTACTTCCCTAGAAGGTTCATCCACCTTATCCTATCATCTCATCTAGATGTGCCCTCAACCAAATTATATCCCTCCTGGAGTCAATCATAAACAAATCAAATTCTCATCCCTAGTGAATGCTCAATTAAATCAATCATTCTCCCTAGCGAGGATGTATATCCTCTCTCTAGTAGAGCTCTCATAAAATCAAACCAAATCAAATCTCTATCCCTAGTGAATAACTTGAACCTACTTCCCTAATGGAAGGATCATGCACTCATCCATAGTGGATCTTTTCTCCCTAAATCATATCAAACCAACTCAAACTCTTATCCTCTTCATGGATAACCTAAACCTGCTTCCCTAGTGGAAGGTTCACATGCTTGATCCCTTAGTGGATCATTTCTTCCTTTCTTATACCTTTAGCATAAGTTGAGTTGCATTCCATAAGGTCTTGATTCCATCTACATTTTGAGTTTAGGGGTAGATCGTTTCTATTAGCACTTGTAATCCTTCTGATGTTGTTTATTATCTCGGTCAACACCAATACATGTGGTGTGCCTTGTTAGTTACACAACACCTATTGGGAGCCTTTTTGTTAACCTCACTTTTGGAGTGAGTTCTCAACTCCCTCAGCATAGATCTAGGACTCTTGTAGACATTAAGAGCTCCTTAGTCTCAAGACACTTCTAGTGGTTAGGTGAACACTTAACCTAAGCCAAGAAACTTAGAAGGGTTAATCATATGATTAGGCCATGTCTTAGGGACTTAGGAAAGTCACCTACCCTATAGCCTAAACCAACCCATATGCACCTTCTCAAATCCAATTCAAATTCAAATCTTAAACCCAAACCTCAAATTATAATCCAAATCATAAGTCAATTCCAAAACAAATGATTGAAACTCATGACCAAATTCCAATTCAAATTCCAAAACCCTTCCTAAGCCCTTTGATTACATCTTATGGACTTAGCATTTACTAAATTTAAATCAACCCCAATTCAATTGATTTCCTCAAATATCAATTCAAATCTCAAATCAAATCCAACTCAAAGTGATTGAAACCCAAAATCAAAATCAAATTCTAAAGTCCCTTCTTAAGCCATATGAACCACCTTCATATGCTTAGCTAAAACCCTCTTTAAATCAAATCAAACTTGATTGATTTCTTTATAAATAAATCATTCTTTCATATAAATGAAATCTACAATCATCAAGCTAAGTAAAAATCAACTCAAGTCAAATCCAACCTAGCCCATTTGAATTGAAATATTCAAATGAGCCAAAACTCAATTGAACCCAAACCAATTACAATTGATTTTATATGTCAATCTCAAATCCATATATAAACTCAACTAAATCAAACTCAACTCAAAATCAAGCCAACTAAACCCAATTGGCTCACTTAACCCAAAGTGGCCAATTTGACTTACATGAACCAAAAATCCAATTCAATTCAAATCAAGTGAATTAATTCAATCCAAACTTCATGTCATGATTATTGATCATCCTAGGTTAATCAATTATCATGGGTCAAACCTAGTCAACTTAACCCAAGTCAACCTTTAACCCATATGAACCCTAGCCAAATTGTAACCAATGATTGCATTTTATTCATTCCAAATTGATTATTGAACTTGGCAGAGCCATATTTGACCAATTGGTCAACCTAACCCAACTTAGCCCAAATTATCTATAAGGGTCAAATCAACCTAAAACTCAATCAAATCCAAATTAAACATAACCAAAGCCTACAATATATTTCAAATGATGAACCAAATCCAAACTAAGTTATGATTCAAGCAAATTTGGTCAATTAAGTCAAATTGGTAAACTTAGCCCAAATTGACCTAAAGGATCAAATTAGCCAAAATTCAAATTAAACCAAATTGATTGAAACCAATTAAACTAATATACTCCAAATGATCATTTGAACTTGACCTAAGCCTTGGTTTGACCCAATTTGACCAAATTGGTCAACCTAACCCAATTTGACCCAATTTGGCCCAAATGGGTCAAATTGATCCAAATTAAACCAAATGAACTCCAAATGACATAAAATTTGGTTCAACTCACTTTTGACTCATTTCAAATCTGCTAAAATCATATTCAATACCAAATGACCACTTTGCCCTTAGGTCAAGGGCATCCTATGAGAAAAGAACTTTCTCAAGTTGTCATTTCTCTTCCTTGGCCACTTAGCACTCATCCATTAGTCCACATAGGCACCAAGGATACTGATCATCTGACCTAAGAGGTGGTTGGGATAGCCATGACTTATGGGGAGGTGAATTCACTTCACCTATCCCATTGGAACACTTAGCATGAAAGACTTCCACCTCTCCTTACTAAGACACTCATTTGTCCTTCATGACAGCCACTTTTCATGCCTTAGCAAACCAAAATGGGCTATCTAAGATGATTCCCTTCCATTCCCAACCACCCCAAGCTAAATGAGACCCATTTGGAGCCAAAAAAAAATGAGAGGGGATTTTTAGCCACATTTGAAACCAAGGAATTAGAGACACCAAAACTCCTCCTCCCACTCTCATTTTCATTCCATAGAGCTCTTAAACCAACCAGCAATCATTACCACTTCATTTTAGGGTGAAAAGCACCAAAATCAAGTGGATTCCAACAAGGAAGCAATGACCCCCACTAGATACATCATTTCAAAGTGAAGGTGAAAGTCTAGGCTCCTTCCAAGGCTTCTTCCCCCACCCAAGAGCTTGCTCGGATCATCACCGCCACTGAAAATCATCCCCGGTGAGGTAATTTTCAAAAACCTAAAGCTTACCATAGGATTTCTCATTTTTTTTGATGATTTTCTTGTGATTTTAGAAATTTTCTCTAGATATCCCTCGCATTCTTTATTTTATACAATCTTAATACGAAATAGAAGTTCTTTGGTGTGAATTGATGCGAAAATTAGCCCATTCAGGCAAGATTTCATTTTGAATTCGTGAAAAATTTTGTAAACCCCTCGGATCACTATTTGGCCGGCCTAAATGCACAATAGCCATTTGATCCCGTGATTCGTAGGATCAGACTGCTCAGATCACGCGTGATCTGAGCGTTTTTGCCTTCTAATCCTACGTATCAAATATGGACCACTTGATCTGTGATCAGATGGTCTAAAATGATCAACACATTGTGGTCCTGTTCACCCACGATTTCCCACTTGTTGGCTGACATGATGCCGCACTACCACATCAGCCAACCCCACAGCGCCGTATGGCATTGAATGCCAAGTAGAATGTGTGATCATCATCGTCGCATGTTGCCGTTGACATTGATCGGGTTAAGTAGAAAAATCATATTTTTTTATTTTAAAAATTACTTAAATCACCTGCAACTTCAAAAATCCATAGAAAATAAAATACTAAATGAAAAATAGTAAATAAGGGCACATTGGATTTATTTTTCTGAGTGGAATCCAATGAATCCAAAATTCCCAAATATTACTGAATATTTTGATCTTAATTTGAGTTTCAGTAAACATCAAATTTCATTAATTAAATTAGAAATACACATCAGATTAAGTTAAAATTTTCAGGAATTGAAATTGAATTTAAAATAGACATATCACAAAAATTTCAAGTCAAAAAAATTTTTGGATTAAAAGAAATTAAAATTTGAAGTTGGAATGATTTATTTTAATAAAATGAATTAATAGACTTCATGAAAATCATCTTAAATCAATTGAAATGTTGAAAAATGATAAATAATTGTAGAAAAATTTTTAAAATATAAATAAATACTCATTTTAAAGGTCTTTCAAAGGAGATTAATTTAAAATTAAATCTAAATAATTTTTAATAGTAATGAAGGCTTAATTTGGGTTTAACTAAAAATATAATTAGCTTAATTACTCCCTAATTATCTAAGTAATTAATCTCAAACTTTTTGATGTTGATTAATGAGATGATCTCTGACTTCCATAATTTTCTTGAGATTTATTTCTTGATTAATTAGAGAAATTACTTATCTTAGCCTTAATTACTCTTTTAATTAATTAGGTGAATAATTAACATTCTAAGTAGTAAGAAATCATTAATTAAGCTTATTAATCATTTTGAGATAGTAAATGGCCATGGGGAATGAGATTGTGACCTCTTTCCCATTCTTTTCCCTAAGTTTATTTTACTTAACTTAAAATTAATTAATTAGGGATTAATTATTGGTTTAATTCATTAATTAAATGGATTAATTAATTAAATCGAAATCATGATTATTTCATAACTTGTTTAATTAACTGTTGGGTAGCTCTTTGGGTGTTCAATAACCTAAAGAGAGAGCTAATGAAATTATGGTTAGCTCACATGTGTGAGAAAACCATAAGAGTAATTAAGAAAGCTCCTTAAGCTTAATTAATTAATAATTATGAGCTAATTGTATTAGGCTCCTTTCATTTCATAGGAGCATTGATATTTACGTTTCTATGTGGTTGCATATCATATTAGCTCATAATTGTTTAATTAATTACCTTAAGGTGACATGGGTAAGTGTTAATTAATTGATTTAATCCATGCTTAACTTAATCAATCCATAAAATCAACATAATTGCCTTTCATTAAATTAAATTAACTCACGCATATGGGAATGGGATTAGGACTAGCAAACCACTTTCAAATTTCATAAATCAAATCAAACATGAAATCAAAAAATGGCTTTAAGAAACTTTGGTTTATTTTAAATAAGTTTGTTCAATGTGATTGTCCTTAGGAATTAGTTGGATTGAATGAGATTATGTGATTATGTTCCTTTATTTCTTTCCAATCATATTAAAATATTGTATGTCATTTGATTCATGCATTCATCTCTTTTAAAATTAATTAACTAAAAATAATTTTCTTTATGTCAAACTTGCATGTGCTAACTTAATTAAAAGTATGTGTAGCTATTATCACTACTAAATTTCAAACATATTTTCAAAAATTCTTAATGAATAAGAATATGTATTGTGACTTTAGTTATACATATATAGGAGGTGCATGTGAATATAAACTTAGTATTGAAGTGAAGTTTCTTTCTTATATTCATATGTTGATTTGCATAAGTAAGAATGTTAGCGGGTATATTAGTCTAGACATCCCAGGGATGCACAACTTTAAGTAGCCCTAAGGAGGTTCCTACCTCACTCCCTTGGTGTAGAATAATAGTGACATACTTGCTTGATTTCATTTTTATGCATTTATTATATTAAAATTTAGATAGAATTTTAATTCATTTATGCAAACAAATCAATCAAACTGAATCCAACTTTTGTACAGTTTTCATTTATATAGTTGCTTGCAGATTCAGATTCATATATATTTAAGAATATTGAGTATATTAGTCTGGACATCCCAGGGACACACAACTTTAAGTAGCCCTAAGGAGGTTCCTACCTCACTCCCTTGGTGTGAAATAATGTTGTTGTACCTACTTAAAATTATTATATATATATATATATATATATATATATATATATATATATATATATATATGTGTATGTATTGTGATACAACTAGTGGATGAAAACCATAATTTAATCAAATAACTTCTACTTTTGCATGATTCTCATTCTTACAGTTGCTTATACATCCATATGTATTTGAGGATAGCGGGTATATTAGTCTGGACATCCCAAAGATGCAAGGCTTTAAGTAGTTTTAAGGAGGTTCCTTCCTGACTCCCTTGGTGTAGAATAATGGCGATGCACTTGCTTAAAACTCTTATACATTTGAGTGTACATTTGGCTAATGAATGAAAATTTCCTTTTCTATTAAAAAAAACATGCATTCATACTTTGTTCAAGTGGTTGAACTGATTAATCATTTAACTTAAAGCTCTTTGCTTATGCTTTTGCATAAGAATTTAAATAGAGCTTTATATTAGTATGACAAAATAATTCAAACAAATGAAATGTCAATTCCAAATACATTTGCTTACTTTGATAATTCAAGTATGCTAAGATATAAATTGCATGTATAGGTATGCTTAGGACTTAACCATATGCATGTTATATATGATGGAAAGAAATAAAAAAACATGTGTCATGTGATGGTAATTCATTTCAATTAAACTTGAGATGCCTTTCTTATTGAATGAGTTTATTTAAAGTGAACCTAAACTTAGGATTAATCAAAATATTTAATAATTTATTCAGTAAAGAGAATTGTATAATTAGTTGATAATACAAATGACTTAAGGTAAGGATAAAAGAGAGTGATTCTCTCTTTCCTTTTCTTTATAACACTTAATTATTTTATGTAGGTCATATAAAACAAAATAAGTCACAAATTAAAACTTTATAAATCAACTAAACAACTTCAAGTGAAACCACCCTTTAAATTAAATTTTTATACACTTAGGAAACCATAACCATAAAGCCTAGTTAGGGCATACCACACAATCCTTAATACACACACATTAGATTAAGTCACCACTTCTAGTTTTATGTTAGGATGGTGTATGGTTGGATGTTTGTTTTACTTTGTGATGTATTATTTTAGACTGGATGTTAGGGTATATGTTTCATAGACTAGATATTAGGCTGTGATTAGACTAATTATGTCTCTTGCAGGGGGTTGTGCTTAAGGGGCCACTAAAAAATAAATATAAATGCTCTCTTTGCAGGTCTCTTAAGCCCCTAAGCATAATCTAAGTAAGGTCAGGTGGGCTTGGTTACCCATGTGCGGGGTGCTAAGCCCAAATTACAAATATAATTGCTTGGGTGGAATGTATGTTTAGCTAACCATTATTTTGCAGCTGAAGTTAGATTTATCTTTTCATTTTAATATAATTTTGTAATTATGAATTATGATTAGTGTTGTGGGTAAATTAGGATGAGCATTGGCTAGAAAGACTATGTCTTTATGCCATGTGATGCCTTAAAGTGAGCCAAATCAAAGAAGCAAAGAGGAGGAAAGAAGACATGAAGATCTGAAGAAGATAAAGACCCCCATAGCATGTATTCATTCTTAATTGTGATTATTCTTTTGTAATCTGGGTTGTATAAGGGTATAGCTCCTCTACCCATTTTTCTTTTCAGGTTGTGTACCTGACCGCACTGGCCTTTTATTCTTTTTCGCTAGTTATAAAATTGTTTGATATTTTGTTTAGCTTGTGCATTAGAAATGGCATGCCTTTTCAGTTTCTTTATGATTTATGTTTATTGTATGGCCTCGATGTGATTGGGCTCTTATGAAAAACTAATTTTTTTTCCCAACTACAACTCATAATTAAATTTCTAAATAACTCATAACCTTACATAAAGCCTAGGCATTAAAATAAGATAATTAAAAGATTTAGCAATCCCTTAGCTGAATCGTTGAATGTTTCATAACATGTATATCATATTATTTCTCTCTTGAAAATAAGGGATTTTCATCCTTGCATAATAGGGGAATGGTTGACCTGTGAGAGCATCCCTTATGGTGAAAAACACCCCTTTCTTGCTAATTTATCCAATAATCTAATTTTATCATGCATATAGGCATCAAAATCCCAAAGCCTTTGTAAAATGAAGTGTCAAATATGAATAAAATTTGAAAAGATTTGCATTAGATTAAGTCATCACTCATGCTACTCATGCTCTAGTTTCTTCAGGGAGTGGGTTTAAGGACTTTAGTCTCTTTCTAAGTTAACAACCTAACTATCTTGCAATTTATATGACTTGGCCACATGGATTTAAAGTGTAGGAGGAGTTAGCTGGCTGCCACTCCAAGCGGTTATAAGCCTAATAGTTGGGTGATTTATCCTCTCTTGCGGAGGTAAACCATATGCCCATCTTCACTTAGATTTAGGTTGCGATTTGGTTCTCACTAAGGCTCCCTAGATTTAGTATTCGAGATAGCTATTTCCTTCAGACTACTAGTAGAAATTCTCACCTCTTAGGCACTTCCATAATCTTGTGTTGTGAGATTATAAGCCCTTGGTTTCTAAAAAAATGTCAACTTTAATAAAATTAATTCTCCTCAATTTCAAACATATAAAGCCCAACCATAGGATAAATTGGGATGTTCACTAGGTTTCCTAGTATCATGAATATTCCCTACTCATCACCCTTTGGCTTCAATAATAAGTCTCTCCTTTTGATCCATCCCACTTGATTTCCAAAATATAACTAATTTATTGATATTCCTATCTTTGAAATCTTTGGAAACAACAATTTCCTATTTTAATCAAGAGTATTCTTAAGGAATTCACCATTCTTAAGATGTAATTAACTATGGGGGCTTGCCCCTATAGGAAACTTTAGAACCCGGTTTAAATAAACCCTGCTTTATTCATCCATGTAAAGTAGGAGAAAAATCTCTGGTATATTTGAAGACCCATCATGCCTTAGGAGTCCTTATTAGGTGATTAGGTCCATTATATGGTGGTGATTTCTATCTTTCAGTGCACCATTTCTTGATGTCGTGCCCGATCACCTCAATAAGTACACCCTGAGATCTACGTGGTGTCCCCCATACACATAATTCGAAAACAAACACCACACTTATTAGATTCATTAAGTTTTTTTTTTAATTTGAGTTATTTAATCTTAAGAGAAGAGAAGATTATTGAAATTATCTTTTGACCCACTACTATTCATTAAATTATTTAAAAATGATTTAGATAATTTTATGAATTAATTATGGTTGATTAATTATTTAATCATCTAAGCCCAAAAAAACCCATAAATTTAGTTAATCCCTAAGTATAAGCTCAAAAATTATGAGAAAATTAATGGAGATGCATAAGCATAAAATAAAAATGTCTTAAAAGTTCTAATACAATTAGGCTCATAATTAAGGGATAATTAAATAAATAGAAACAATCTAAAATCATTAATTACACTCAAAATACCTCAAATCAATTGGGGATCTTGATTTCATTAAAAACCTATTTATTAGCTAAGCACAAAAAAGGGATTGATCAAATTTTAAGAGGTCTACACTAATTGTTATGATTTTTCTAGTCTCTAAGTTAATGAATTATTTAATTAAATAAATAAAAGCTTTTAGGGTGATTTGAGAAATAATTAGAACTAAGAGTCCAAATTAGGTTCTCTGGTCACCCTTACTTCTTTATTTAATTATTAGGTTCCCATAATTAATTTCTTAATTTTTTTAAATTTTATTTAATTATTAAATATACAAAATGTCTAATTATGATTTGAATATTTGAATTTCCAAAATTACTTGGAAAATTATTTAGAGAAAATTATGCAAGGTAAAGGTCATCCTAATGAACATTCACACCAAATTTAAAGCAAATTTTCCATGTGGTTAAGGAAAAATTAAGCTAGTTAATTAAAATTTTAAATCTTAATTAATCACTGTTCACTTAATAAAAATTAGGGCTTTTATTTTTTCTAGATTCTCCTTTATCTAAGTTTTCCAAAATAGGTTTATTTATATTTATTTAGATTTTTCTATAATTAGTTATAATTTTTCAAAATTTTAGCTAATTAAAATATATTTTAAATTATAATTAATTCATTTATATAGTTGGTGCCACAATGCTGCTGACATGATAGTGCTTTCCATGTGGCATCATAAGATCATCTGGGTTTACTTTGCTTTCCAAAATGAGTTTATTTATATTTATTTAAATTATTCTGTGTGGCTACTGACTTGATGGCAGTAGACACACTTTCTTCTCAGCCTTCGAATTATGGATCAAACTGTGAAGATTAATCCCATAGTTTAAATTGAGATTTCTAGCATGATTAATCACTACCATCCATTCTCATCACATTAATGGATGGTCGATGATCGGTCATTAACCTGTGGTGAGAGATGGACATCGTCAATCTTCAGTGCTCAATCTAAGCTCATTGGTTCTCATTCAATAATAGAAATGAATGCAAAATGATTAGGGAGTGATTCTAAAAGAGATCCTACAGTTCGATCAACGCCAAATGCACATTCACTTCAAAAAAGATCAAAAATCCTACGATTTGCCAAAGTTCATGTCACAGGAGCTAAATATCAGTGACCTAATGACTGAGGTAGCTTTGCCTTGAAAAGGCAAAGCCTTGCTGAGAAAATCACGAGTTGCCTCGCCATCAATCATCCTCTGGACCAAGCGCCACTATGAAGCTTGTTGGAGTTGGTCTTAGAGTGGCCTCCAGTGATCATTGAGTTTTTTGTTGATTCATTTTGATTAGCCAGAGTGAGGATAAGGTGTGGGTGAGTTTAATTTGATTTGATGAGGATTTGCCGAAGTTGGACAACGAGGGGATCTGGTTGAGGATGGAGGTGGTCTTACTAGCAATGGGAAGCGTGAGAGGCTTTTAGGAAGCTTGGGGATAGAGGAGGAAGCTCAAGTGAATGTATGTGAAGTTTAAATGAAAGAGAGGGGGTTTACTCTCTTCCCTGAGTGAACCAAGCTAGGGGATTGATTCAGCCTTTGGCAGTTGTCCGACTAGCATATGTGGTTGAAGATGGCAAGTGTCTAATGAGGTGGAAGTGCTAGAGTTTCATAACTTGCCATGGGGAGTACCTCACATAAGCAGAATAAATGGTTAACCAAGGGGAGTTGGTCCTCCGCTTGGTTGAAGATTGAACCCAACAACCTTGGGTCAGGTTGTGTCAGTAGGCTTATGTCCAAAGAGAGCCAAAGGTGGCTTTCATTGACTAAGGGAGTGGGTAGGCCTTCCAAATGGGGATTTTATTTTATTTGGAACCCTTGGTTCACTTAATTTTAGCCAAATTGGGTTCACTTTGGGTTAGGTCTACTTAGGTAGGTTAAGGAGGACCTAAGGGTGAGTCATGCCATGAAATGTTTAGTTTGGCTTGGTTTCGTTAGATTTAGCTCAATTGAACCATATATATCAATTTGGGTCTAATTAGGTTAGGTTGATCAATTGATCAAATTGGATCAACAGGGGCTATTGGGTTATGTTCAGATGATCATTTGGAATGTATTGGTGCAATCAATTTGATTTAATTTGAAGTAGAATTAAATTTGGCCCATATGGGTTCATTTAGGTCAAATGGGTTAAGTTGATCAATTTAGTTAAATTGAACAAATTAGATTAGGTGAAGGGTTGATTTATGTTTAATTGACCATTTAAGAGTGATTGGAGGCTTTGATTTGAATTGATTTGGTTTAGAATAGGTTTTGGTTCAATTGGTCTTTTAGGCCAAATTGAGCTAAATGGGTCAATTAGATTAGTTTGACTAAATTGGCTTTAATTTGGTGATTGGAGAGTGTTCACTATTTATTTTTTGATTGATTAGAGGCATTGGTTCAATTCAATCTGATTTAGAATGAGTTTTGGCCCAATTTCACAACTTAGTTTAAATTGGGTCAATTTAGGTCATGTGGCCAAATTGACTTAATTGGATTCAATTGATTGCAATAAAATGATTGATCATGATCAACAATCATTTTAGAAATGTTTGGATGAGTTGGTTCGGTCCAATTTGGATTGAATTAAGGTTTGACTCAATTTGGTCTTTTAGGCTAAATTGGGTCAAGTGAGTCAATTGGCTTGATTAGGTCTAATTGGGATTAATTAAGTGTTGAAAGTGATTCAATGATGAATTTATAATTGATTAATGACTTTGGTTGCAATCAATTTGAGTTTGATTGGATTTTGCTTATTTGAACCCTTTAGGCCAAATGGGTAAGTTGGAATGATTGAGATGAATTTGAATGTTCAATCGAGTGTTTAGAATAGTCATGAGGTTTAGATTGACTCATTTTTTCTTAAATCAAGTTGAATTAAATTTTGGCCCTATAGGCTTCAAATGGGTCAACTTAGGTTAAGGGCTAATTTGGTTTAATTGGGTTTAACTAAATTGCAATTAGTGTTCTATCACATTCAATTGAAGCTCAAGTGAGTTTTGGTGAGATCAATTTTAATTAGATTAGATCATTTTAAGATTTAGCCCTTTCAAGCCCAAATGGGACATGTTGGTTCAACCTAATCATTAGACCAAATTGGTTATTAATGGATCAAATTGGGTTTGGATCTAATTTGTGTTGGTTAAGGTTGAGTTTGTAATTAATTGGTTTGGGTTTGAGAAATTGGTTTGGTATATGGATTACTTGGGCTTAGGGTAGGTGGGTCCTAACTGTCCTAAGCCGAGGTCTAACCTTATGGTTGAACCTTATAAGTCTTCTAAGCTTAAGGTTAGTGTTCTCCTAACTAATAGAAGTATCGTTGTCTTAGGAAGACCTTAGTGCTTAGATAAATCTTAGGTCTAAAGAGGGGATGATCAACTTTACTCCAAAGTGAGGTCAACACACCTCCTGCACTTCAAAAATCATGTAGCCATTTTTATGAAATGAAAGATAGCTAGGCTATTATTTATTAGAAAAAAATTCTAAGAAACTAGAATCAATTCCTAAATCTTAGTTTATGACTACTTTGAAAATGTTCTTAAATAATGCAATAAAGTTTAGCTTTTAAGTATTTTTAGAAAAGATTCATTTGATAAGGCTTGAGTATACAATCATCCTTACATCCATGTAATTATAAAATAGTTACGGGTGAAATTAGAGAGAAAATATAGACTTAAATTGCAATCAATGTTCAATCACATTTAATTGAAGCTCAAGTGAGTTTTGGTGAGATAAGTTTTTAATTGGATTAGATTATTTTAAGATTTAGCCCTTTTAAGCCCAAATGGGACATGTTGGTTCAACCTAGTCATTAGACCAAATTGGACTTTAATGGATCAAATTGGGTTTGGATCTTATTTGTGTTGGTTAAGGTTGAGTTTATAATTAATTGGTTTCTTATATGGAATAATTGGGCTTAGGGTAGGTGGGCCCTACCTATCCTAAGCCGAGGTCTAACCCTATGGTTGAACCTTATAAGTCTTCTAAGCTTAAGGTTAGTGTTCTCCTAACCAATAGAAGTATCGTAGTCTTAGGAAGACCTTAGTGCTTAGATAAATCTTAGGTCTAAAGAGGGGATGATCAACTTTACTCCAAAGTGAGGTCAACACACCTCCTATACTTCAAAAATCATGTAGCCATTTTTATGAAATGAAAGATAGCTAGGCTATTATTTATTAGAAAAAAAATCTAAGAAACTATATTCAATTCCTAAATCTTAGTTTATGACTACTTTGGATATGTTATTAAATAATGCAATAAAAGTTTAGCTTTTAAGTATTTTTAGACAAAAGATTCATTTGACAAGGCTTGAGTATACAATCATCCTTACATCCATGTAATTATAAAATAGTGAAATTAGAGAGAAAATATAGACTTCTCCAAGAAAGTGGCTATCCTCATTTGACAAATACCCATTATGTGCAATGGCTTAAAAGCCCAATTGAAAGAGAAAGATGCATTATAGTTGTAAGAACTAGGATTTCTAATTTCTTTTAGTATTTATACTTAAGAATTTAATTAAATAAAATTATGAGTTGTATTTATTTATAATTTGATTTAGTTAACTTTAGTGGGGTAGAAAATTTAATTCCTATGAGTCTATCAAAATCCATGTTGACATCCAAGTAGTACACATTACACAAAAGAAGCCTATAAAAAGCATGTAATTTTTGCATAACATAATGTAAAAAAATAGATTAAATCATCAAAATTATATAATAGAAAGCCGTGTGCCAAGTTCTATTATACACGAAAAGATAAAGAAAATTGGCAACTAAGCTTTGCTCTTATATTGCTCGGCTTAGAATGACATTAACAAAAAAAACCATTGGAGGCCATCTTATTTTCATCTCCATGGTGAGGATGCTCCAAGCTTCATAAGGTCTTATAGGTCTATGCCTTCAATCCATAGCTCATCTTAACCCCATGGCTCTAACTTAATTTTAGTACAAATTATATCTTAAAATTTAAAAATAAAATCTTAACTAAACTTATAAAATTAAGGTTGGTTTAAACACATTACACTAAGGTTATATTTGATATAGTGGAGCTTAGAATCAACAGAGATCAAGCCAAGCTATCCTAATGGGCTATGTTTGAGGGGTTTAAGCAAATAGCACATGCAATCAAACTTATTCATTTTAATTTTTTTTTATGGCATCCCCTTTTATTGAGCCGACCCACAGAGATAGCATTAGTCTATTTAACATCACTCAAACAATTAGTATTTGAGCATATAATCCTAATATCTAGTCTACATTATATATATATATATATATATATATATATATATATATATATATATATATATATATATATATATATATATATATATAAATCATATATAACCTATGTAATTGGTGACCTAGTCATTTACTCTGTATGTGCAAATGATATTGTGGTGAGATAAACTAACAAAGGCCTTAATGTTTGAATTGTAATTTAAAAGTGAGGTTTAATCTTATTACCACCGGATGATTTTAGTTTAAGTGATTAATGACTTAAAGATAAATTTTAAGTTATACTTTTTTTAGGTTTGAGTTGAATTTATTATTTTGATGAGTATAAGGAGTAATGGACTCTTCCTTAAATCTTGGCCTAATAGAATGAATACCCCCACCAAAGGATGAATGTTCAATTTAAGGGTTTAAGCAAATGATGTTTATAAATTTTAATTAATCTAGTTAGTGTTGCCATGTTTTGATTAATACTAGTTAGAACCTATTTAAGCCTAAATAATCTCATATCTTGTGAAGTATACCTTAATGTTAAGGAAATGCCTTAAATATCACTTCATCATACTTTGGTTAATCTTTTAAATTATTATTTTATTTAATATTATTTATTGGCTAATTATGTGGCATATCAAATTAAAGTCCAGATAACACCCAAATTTACATAAATATTCTCTGAGAGACTTGGAGGAACATCTCATAAGAATTTGGGATTAATTTAAATTAATTCCAAACTTCATTTATTATTTGATCTAGAAGATATTTAGCTCTTCAGAGCATTTTAGTAGATGTCCCTTCACCATAATGCATCTTTTTTGAGTGTTAGTCCCCTCGAGAAGATGAGTGAGTGTTGTTAAATATTGGCATACTTCGCCGAATTGAGCACTTGTTCTTCTATGGTAAATTTTCGAGGGGTGATTTCCCCCGCTTGCTTCAAGTCCTAAATTATTTGGTGTTGGGTTGGATGGGACAATTGAGCTTGGGCCATGGCCTACTTTAACTAACTATTAGATATTGAACTTCCCATAGATGGCGTCAAAAATTATTAATGATTTTTTTTATGTTTGAGACCAAGAAAGATCCCATAAATTTAAAAAAAAATGTAAAATGATTAATGAGGGGAGTCCCATCAAATAAGGAAAGGCTACAAATTGACTAAGAAGAAGAGAATGCACAAAAGAAGATGCCTATATTTAAAGAGGTTTGGTCGAGAGCAATTCAACTTATGTTCATTGAGACAAAGGAGACATGCTTTTTTTTTCTATCTGTATCAAGTAATAACTTTGGAATTTATCCCCTTTTCTTGTTTTTGCAAGAAGTCTCCTAATACTGCTCCTTCGATAGTGTACATGGAAAGTCAATGAGGGGAAGATGGTGTTTTTGGAATTATTATTTCTCACTATCTAATTGGTGAGCTATGGGGCTATTTTGCTTCATATAAAGCCTATGAACTTATCAATTAAAGTCAATAAGAGGACAAATAAGACTAATGATAATAGCTTAGAATAAAATGATGCAAGTCTCACAAGCTTCAAGATTTTTTATCTTAATTTTGATGATAACAGCTATATGTATGAAAGCTTTTGATGTGTTAACTAATAGTTTCTACTGGCTTAAAAGCATGATAGCTTAATTGAACACATTACACGGGTTGCTTAATAGTCACAGCCACCTAATGACTAAAGTGGCCATTAAATCATCTCATATAAAAACGATATATGCAATAGAGCTCTGCTTATATGTTCTAAATATGCAAAGTCTATTGTACGTTGGAAGTTTACATGGCATATTTTACAGGTTTTGATAAATAAGTTCACAAACCTCATATGTTAAAAAAATTAAAATTAAGCATCTTAAAATCTACCAAATGTTTTTTATTTTATAAGTAATATATATATATATATTTATATTTTACATACAAATTTCTTGCAAAAGTCATATTTGAATTTTAAATAATTAAAATTTTATTATATTTTTTTATAAAAAGTCAGTTGTTTAACTCAATTTTGCACTCTAATTTCTAGTTTTGTAGGGGCTCCCAAAGTCTCTCCCGGCAAAATTCTTGCAAGATTTTGATCACGAATTATATTTTCATACAACCGCTGCTGTTTCTCGCAAAAACTTTCTCTTGGTAAGTCTATTGGGCAAAAAATAGAAAATCATTTGTCTTCCATCCAGTAACACATTTCAATGCTAAAACCTTTCTCTTGAATCTTTACGAGCAAAGCAAACATTGGTCATTTCGTATCATTCAAGCTCTTGAAGTGCATTTTGTATGTTTAGAGTACAGATTATTTTTCTAAATTGATTGGTGTTCTAAATTTTCTGTAGTTTTATGCATGCAGCAGCTAGAATATAAATCTATTTTCAAATTTGGCTAAAATCTACTTTACCAAAATCATTTTTTTTTTTTAATTTGTCAAAATCTCTTCCTAAAATTTGTTAATTTTCTTAAAATTAACAAAATATATTTTCAAATTTTGTGAAAATATATTTTTAACTTTAACAAAATTTATTTTTAAAATATGTGAATCTTTAATATTTTATTAAAATCTATTGACAAAATTGTTAAAATAATTTTTTTAAATTTGTAAAAATCTATTTTTAAATTTTGTGAAATTTTATTTCTAACTTTACCAAAATCCAATTTTTAAAGTTTGTCCAATTCTATTTTCAAATTTTATAAAAGTTCAAACTTTCTCAAATTTTGATTTGAAACATTTTCAAAGTCTGTTGTACTTTTAATTTAATGTGTAATTTGACGAAATCTATTATTATAAAATAAGATTTGAACAAATTTATTGTGATCTTAATAGCAGTCAATATTTTGCAAGAAAATTATCCTTCTAAGGTGTCATCGTTATTTGTAAGATATCCATTTGAAATTATCCTTCTAAGGTGTCATCGTTATTTGTAAGATCTCCATTTGTCATAAAGTTATTTTATTTCTTTAGTAAGAGTTTGGGTTCTTACAATTGTCTAAATTAACTTTTAACGTTTTGCTTGCCTTAGCAGTTAGCTTTGTAATATAACTTAGATTAAAGTTTTGATCTCTAATGCAAGCGGATGCTAGATTATATTAAATTTTGGAGTAGTAGATTCGTAGATGACTTATGCAAGAATGTAGGCCTTAGTGTTGTCTTAATCTTGTAAAAAATGCCTATCCTTTTACCTGCTTTACATTTCCGATGCTTACTTATTTACTATTTTGTCAGCTAATTTGCTCAGTGTACTCAACACTCGTGGTTATTTTTCAAGTTGAGTGTAATAAAATTTTAATTAGGAAAACTTATATTCATTTGACATGAATTTTTTCAGAAGTTTTCAGAAAGCTATGTTCACCACAATCTTCAAGTATCATAATCATCCCATAGATGACATTAATACTTTCTATCTTTTATGCTGATATTGTAAAGCTGAGTGTTTGTGGAGGAAATGAAATGGTGATATTAGGGCATGCTTCAAATGTAGTAATTTTTAGAAGAAGTCAAATAAAAGGAGATCTAGAGGCCTAAATTATTCCTAGAAAATTATGCAACTCAAGCTAGAGAACAGTCAAGAAAATCAGATTAATTGATCTTTGAAGGGATTAGGCTTTCTAATATTAGTTATACTCAAGGATGTCTCCAAGAGAAACTAATGATAAATGAAGAATGCCTTTGTTTGGTATGATAACAAAAAATGATTCAATGAAGTTGAAAGTTACTATAATAGAGTAGTGTATGATTTAAGATAGAATAATCTATAAGGGCACAAGGTAAATCATTGTAACTAAGTGAAATGTCATCTCCTTGTATTGAAAGTTTTTGCAATAACATCCTTGAACCATGAATAAGTGTATCACAAAATATGATGCTCTTAAGGGAATAATGTTTGATGTTAAAGAGTACAATAAATGATAGACATAATTATGCTCAAGGCATCATGGGTTCATCAATTAAAGTTATCAAGTTTGTAAACTATTTAGCTCTATAGTTGTCAACCCAACCATGTTGTAAGATGCTTTATTAGCAACTATGAATTGTGCATTGTGGAGCTACTCTCATAACCCCAAATAGTAGAAAAACATTAAGAATTTTTAAATAGTAGAAATCTAAGAAAAATTTTTTGGAAATCACATATCAGTTTATGATCTTTAGTGGTATAAGGATTATTTATAGAACTGAGATGAAAGAGATAACTTAGTTATATGCAATCAATACTATAATTTCATCTAGATTAGGATAGCTACTATATAATATTTTAAGCCCCTTAGGTGTATTAAATATCCGTGTATAATAAGAAGCTTGATCCTAAGGAATCATGAGATGCAATGCAAGTTATCTATTCTTAAGAGAGAGATTTTCTATATGCATTGTATTTTGGCCATGTTATATTTAAACTCTAGTGCTTAGGAATTTTCATAACTAGTTAGCTTTATTTTACACCTCTTCAAAGAGATATAAATAAAAAGAGATTTATTAAATTGTTGCTATATAGAGTCTTGAATTTAAATTTAAAACATTTTAAATTGATTATAAATTAATTTTTGTTTATGAAAGGTGATAGAAAATATTTTAGCTTAACATAGTAAGGTTTATAAGACGTACAAATATACCTAAAAATAAGATGAAGACATCACATATATCTTATAGAACCTATAGAAACAACAAAATTCTATATTATGATGGTTATAAAAAGAAAATAAAAAGTATTTGAAGTAGTTGAATAATTTGCTTAAATATGAACAAAAAATAAAATAAAATAGAAAAAGCAGTTGAGCTTGCACATACATGTGCAATATATATATATATATTCTATTAAAGTAAAAGTTAAGGTATATGCGTTGGTTTCTTCTAGCCTTTTCAACTTAATGTTTAAAAAATGCTCCAAAACTTATTTGAAAAACCCTTGCTTAACCCCATGTATATAAACAAACACTCTTTAATAAAGTAAAGAAACATGATTTGCAAATCATCCAAGCATAATTAATAATCTTAGAATAAAAATTTTTGTAAAGTATCACAAATAGTTCTTCAATTAGTATTCTTTTATTTTGATGAATGTCTTTGTAAAAATAAATATAATTATGGCCATACATGTGGGACCACTAAGAAAAATAACTCTACCATAGTGCAAAAATGTAGCAATAGTAAATGTATGCCAATTAACTATCACAAACAAATTCATCAACTATGCAACACAAAAAATATGTCTAGCAAAATATTGGTCTAATAACTTCCTAACTCTATGCTAATCGACTAAAGAGTTATTGATTATAACCGATTCTAAGTGTGTGTATAAGTGATAAAAAAAATATTCATTTGACCACCTAAGGCTTAAAATTTTAAAAGGAGATGTAGTCCTATGAAGTTATATATAACATGTATGTTTGTTGTATATAATAAATGATACTAAAATTATTATACATATCATTTTATCATGAACATTAGGTTCAAAAACTAAAGAATTTTTTCAGCATAGTTGTGTAGACTAATTTCATGCACATACAAATGTAATAATATGAAGGGTGATAAAATATAAATTATTAAGTCTATGATTCAAGTATCGTGAGCACCTATAGTTATAATGTAAAATGTTTACAAATATTAAATGAAATTGTAAATACCCAAAGTATAGGTATGCTCTAGTAGAAATGATCTATTTGGAAAAGGGCAAAAAGGAAGATTTGTGATTTGGCTTATGGGGTTGACCCTCTTTTATGGGAACCAATTTTTGGAGGCCTTAGTGGAATGATTTAATGTGAGAAATTAGAGTTAGGGTCACCAATAAGCTTAACTAAAAATAAATAGCCCAAATTTTGAAAAGCCATAACTCTAACTTTATGAATTTAGTATAATAAAATCAATTCTTATTTGGATCTAGAAAACTATTAGTTTTAAAATATCTTATATATATATTTTAACTATTTTTGTTAAAATTTGTCGTTTATCTTATATGTTTAAAATTAAATTTTAAACTAAAAAATTTGTATTTTAAAAAATTCAAACATTAAAGATGTGAAATTTAAATTTTATTAAAATTTCAAATGTCTATAAATAATATTACAAATACATAATCTTAATGAATATGTGATTCCAACTTAGTGTTTGATTTTAAAATGCTAAATGGGGGTCACATGATCAAGAGCTAGCATATGCAAAGTTATAGTGTTCTAATAGTTTCATGTAAGCCCACCCATGAAATTCTTGAAGTTGTAATATTTTTTTATTTTTATTTTTTTAGACTAATTAGGAATTTTTTTTACTATGATAATGGAAAAAAACTCACAATAGATTACATAAAGTTAAGAACAATAATATTTATTAATTGGGTATGATATTGGGCCTAGTTATGTGTAATTAGTAAGATTGAAAATAAAGATTTTAATGAGAAGAAAAAAATGTCATGCTAATAACCGCTTAAATGTTGGAAAGATTCACGGACATATATTTATCCATTTGGAATGCCTTTAAATTTTATATAAAATTTTTAAATTATTTTGATAAATCTAACAAATCTAAAATTAAGAAAATTTGTGCTTTAGATTGATTAAGTCTTTTAAATGAACTATAAAAAAAAATTTATTAATCTGAAAGGGAAAATTGACATGAAAATAGTACTTTTTAAAATTCCTTATATTTTTTAAAATAAATTTCAATTATTAAGATTTATGATTGTCAGTCCTTTGTCATTTAATAGTAGCTAAAGAAAGTTCATTCTCATCCTGACTGATAATTTTTCTAGGCATATTGAAACTACGGAACTCACCAATATCACATCATAGGACGTTAGAACCTTATTCGGTTTGATATTATTGGTCAAAATGGTCTCCTAATGACCATCATATAAATAATTAGTCCAAATTCATTGATAAAAGCCTCAAGTAGTTTTGAAAGTCTCTAGAAATTTTATTCAGATTCACTTTAGTTCATAACCCATAAATAAATAGCCAAGACAATGCTACAAAAAGAAAATTTTCAACTTCAAGAAAATTGAAGAAGCCAAGACTAACATTGGGGTGCTATTATCAATCTTATGTGGGCTTATAATAACCATCTCTTTTCAAGTAGGTCGATGCCATTCACTTTGTCACATGGAATTAGTGGTTTACAATCCATTGAGTAAGAGCTTTATAGCTAGTATGGTATGGTGGTGCCAACTATGTGTTACATCCCACAAAGTGGAAAAAAAATCAAGAAGGTATGGAGATAACACTCAACTTATTAGAGAAATTTAGAATGCAATCTTAGTTAAGGTAAGATAAAATAAAGAGAAGGATGGCAAAATACTACAATGCAAATGTTAAAGAGGAAAACTTCCAACCCCATAACTTGACACTAAATAACGTAGTTATAGTAACATGGTAAAGAGGACTTGATAAGATTAGATAGACATGAGATAGATCATACATAATCAAGAAACAAGTTAACTTAGGTTATTAACTACAAACTTACTCACAAAAGAAGCTTCCTAAGACATGGAATTCTTATGGCCTTAAATACAATAACAACAACAACAACAACAAGAAGAAGCCTTTATCCCACTAAGTGGGGTCAACTACATGATTCCTTTGTCTATTATGTGTCAAATTCTCATTTAAGTTAAGTACACTAAGGTCATTTTTTATACATCTTAACCAAGTCTTATTAGGTCTACCTCTACCTTTCTTAACATAAGAAAAATCTAATGCATCTACTCTCCTAACCGGGTCATTGGGCGATCGACATTTTATGTGGCCAAACCATCTAAGGAGACTCTCTCTAATCTTATCTACCAGTAGAGCTACTCCAACTTTTCCCGAACATACTCATTTTGCATTTTATCTCTAAGAGTAAAGCTACTCATCCACCTGAGCATCCTCATCTCTGCAACATTTAACTTAGTCTTATGCTTCTCTTTTATTAGCTAACATTCTGCACCATAAATCATTGCAGGTCTTACCACCATTTTATAAAATTTTCCCTTAAGTTTAAGCGGTACTTTTGTATCAGACAATAGGCCAGATGCATTCTTCCACTTCAACCATCCAACTTGAATTCTACTAATAATATCTCCATCTATTTCAACATCATTTTGAACATTAGAGCTTAAATATCTGAATTGCTCACTCTTTTAATGACTTGTTCACCTAATATCACAACACTATCACTAGAACTTCTACAACTAAATTTACACTCCATATATTCAGTTATAGATCTACTTAAAAGAAAACCTTTAGTCTCTAAGGTTGAACTCCATAATTCAAGTTTCTCTTGTGCACCCATGATTGCGGGAGGGGCGTGCTGGCGGTTGTAGTGGTGTCGGGTGGAACGCAGGCACGTCCGCACATGAGCAAGCAAGCGCCATTGCCGCGAGCATATAGAGCTGGCGCAGCGTGTCAACCTTTGTACATGAGATGATAAGGATGTTGCACGAATGGGCATGGATCGGCTCAGCGCCTCATGACACTTAGCCACTTAGGCGCACTTGGGCGGCGTGCTTGCATGCATCTTGGCTTTATATAAGAGCATGCCACCATCTCATTCATCGCCCATGTCGATGCTTGCAGCGTCGGCGGCCACCCACATGGCTATTATGCGACTCGTGCGTCGCCACCAACCATGGTCGCTAGCCGTCGTCGGCCCCTCGGATGGCTCATCATTCTCGAACATCGTGCATTCCATGCACGAATTTTTCACTCTCGGTTGCATTTTTTTGGCGCGGCATCATTTGAATTTTTCGCATCACCTTCAGATCAATTTTTCTAGTGCGTAGGAGCCCAAATTTTTTGCAGTACTCTCAGGTCATCTTTCTCGGGCACGGCGAACCGTCTGCGTCAAAGTTTTCCGAACACTTCACCAGACCATTCAATCGGTAGGAGCGATAAATAGTGTGTACAAAGGGTGGGGACGTAGCCAACGCAAGCTGATGACTCGCGCATACTAGGAATTTCTCATTGAAGACCAACATTTGCAATGATATATCCCCAATTGGATACAATCTATCCAAAATCTATTAGAAACTTAAATTATCGATGGATTTTAGTTGTTTCTTACAGATTATTCCGTCAAATATCTACAGTTTTCTTATAGTGTGGCGAGTATATTTATTTTAGGTCATTGAGTACCCTATATACAAGTACACCTATCTTGACATATTAGCTAGGTTGAGCCTACTCGCTTCTTTGGGTATTAGTACTATCAAATCTTCTCTAGTTTCCTCTAACAAAAACTTCAAAATATTGATGTAATTTAGCATTTATGAAAAAATTATGTAACTATAGGAATAATGCATGAATGAGTTTTTTTTAAACTAATTTCTCCTAATACCTTTGTGTTGTAGCACCATCTATCTTACACCTAGGACTTTGAAACCCCCTCTGAGGTATCAAACTTTTGTGAATAAAGGTAGAATTGTACCTATCCTCTACATATGCACTAAAAAACTTCTTAGTATCATATCTTGAAGTTTTCTTCCTCTTTGTAATAAATTTAATTGGCATCTTACATAAACAAAAAGGTTCATACAAGGTTGGGAACTGGGTTTTGAGTGAGTGAATAATGAATAATAATTTTTTCCCAATGGGTTTATTTATAGATCTTAGTAACATGATGGAGTTGGACATGTAGTGCTGAGGATGTCCAATTATCTAGTAATCAAAGCTAGCATCATGGTACTATCAGTAATGCCTAGGTGCTAGTCAAATAGTCATAAATATTAAAATTTTGGTCAAAATAAAAAAAATACATTACTAACTATGAACCAATTTCCATAATTCTAGTATAAAAATATGGTCAAATGTTGAATAAATTTTTGACTTGCTGTGATGTTGGTACGTAGCACCTAGGTGACCTACTTAATTTTGTCCTTACACTCATATTTATGTCAGTTTGTTACTCACACTTGACTTAACCATTGACTAGCAGTCAAGTGAGCACTATGGAGCTTTGACGCAATTGAAGCACATGTGGTAAATTTTTACATATTCAATAAAAGTGCAATTTAATAAAAAAATGCTTTTAACATACATGTAGATACACTACATAACAAATAAATTAACTTTAGGTTTCTTCCAAAGTGAGGCTTAGTTTATAGTCACCAGCTTGACTAAAACATTATGCATTCAACCTCAATACTAAGGAAGCTAATTGACACTTTAAGTTGATTTACCTCACTACCAAAGTAGTGTTTTAAGTATTTGACCATTCTCCTTAAAATACTTTATTTTTTCAAGTCATAGATAATTTAGCACCATGTGGATTTGCCTTAATCATAAAAAAATGATCTTACCATCTAGATTCTAATTTTATAGAAAATAATTTTAGCTTACAATTAAATAATAACACTTACTTTCTAAGATGAAATTGCTTCTTAAGGAGCTTCTTATCATACTATATTTTAATTTATTCTTTGTAAATTTTATCAATTTCATAAGCTCCCATTATAAACCAATCCAATTCATTTAATTCTAAGAGCTTTTTCTTCTTGACATCCTTCATATCAAAATTTAACTTTTTGATCACTCAATGTGCTTTAGGTTTCTATTCCAAAGTTTTCTTAAATAATAATCTATAGGTAGTCATATTAATTGGTGTCTTGAATGTTACCCTATAGGCCCATAGTGCATCATTCTAACTATTTGATCATTCTTTCCTAGTTAGACCTATAGTCTTTCTAAAACTCTCTTAAGCTCCTATTTAATATTTCTACTTGAGCACTTAATTGTTGATGATAAGCTATATCCACCCTATGATTCACATCATATTTTGTCAAAATGATTTTAAATTTTATATTACAAAATGGGTTGTTATCACATTAATGACTCAAAGTGTACTAAATCTAGTGAAAATACTTTTTTTTAGAAATTTTAAAATAACATTAGAGTCATTGTTATGAGTAGTTATAGTTTCTATCCATCTAGAAACATAATCTATATTTATTTTCAAAAGAAAGAATCAATGGTGCCATCAAATCAATTCCCAAACATCAATGGTGTCAACCTCAATATATAATTTAAAGGCATTTAATGATATTTTGACATGTTTCTTATGCCTTAGACACCTATCACAAGTCTTCACATAATCATAGCATCTCTAATAGGGTCCAAAAAATATGCATTGTTCGCTTAATATATTATTCTATATCTCATTTATCTAATCACTAGGAAGACATCCTCTCATAATTTCGTCTAAACATTTATTATACAAAATGGCTCATCCTAAAAATGAAATCTAACATCATGCAAAACGTTTTCCTTTGGTTATAAGATAACTATAAGGCAAGATCTCACTCACAAAATAATTCATAATGTATGCATACCAAGGAATAATGATATGTTCAAATGCAAATAAATGCTCATTAAAGAGTTTTTATCTAATCTCTTAATTAACATTAAAGACTCTTACTTCAAGTCTAAATAAATTATAAACAACTTGATATTGTATCTCTTTCTTATCCTAAATCTCTAATCAAATTCTTCTAAAAGAAGAATCCACCCTATCTATATTTAACATCTTCTTACTATAATATATTTTATTGTTGCATGATTAGTACATAATAACTTTAGCACTAACAAAATAAGACCTAAACTTATCAAAGGTAAATACTATGACTTGTAACTCTTTCTCAATAGTAAAATAACTAAATTGTAATTTATTAAGAGTTTTACTAGCAAAGTAAATAATATAAAATATATTATCCATTCTTTGCCTAAGTATTGCATATATAGCATAGTCAAATGCATCACACATAAGTTCAAACGGATTATTCATAATTAGTCTTTAATAAATTATATGACTCTAAACATTTAAGGGTGAATGCAAATGGTGTATCCTTTTTTAATAGGTCACATAGGAGTTTAGAAATTTTAGAGAAGTTTTTAATGAGCCTCTTATAAATCTTACATGTCCAAGAAAACTTCTAATTCCCTTCAAATTAATTGGAAGTGGCTTTTATGATTTGACTCATAGCCTTACCAACTTTAATACCGGACTCACATATCCTATGAAGAAGAATAGTCTCCTCCCCAACCATAAAGTGACCACTTCTCCTAATCAATACTATAATTTTCTCCTTACATTTATTTAATAACAACTCAAGATTTTAAATACTTTTGTATAAAAATCCAAATACAAAAGAAATCATCCATAAAACTTCAATGCAAATTTTAATCAAATCTAAAAAGGTAGAGATCATATGATGTGAAAGTATAGTTGAAGTATTACCCAATCCAAAAAGGCATTCTCCTAAATGCAAAAAAAAAAAAAAAAAAAAAAAAAAAAACAAACTTTAAGGGAAGTGAAAAATCCTCAACTCATTTAACTATTAGATTATATCTGAATATCCATCTAAGAAATAATATAATAAATGCCCTAACCTATTTAACATTTGATTAATAGAAGGTAATGAAAATTATCTATCCTAATGGCTTTATTCAATTTTTTATATTCAATATAAATACTCTAACTCATAACAGTTCTTGTGGATATGATTTTATTATTTTCATTTGTTATAATAATCATACTACCCTTTTTAGACCCACAATAAATAGGACTAACTCATGACTATCAAAAATTGGATATATGATACCTGCATCTAACCACTAGAAAATATACTTCTTCATTTTTTGCTTTCATGATAAGGTTCAATCACCTTTAATTGTCAACAAATTACATTCAATTCTATTCCGTCAAAATTTTATAAATGCAAAAGATGAACGAATCTTCATAATAACAATAATTGTCCATCTAAATTCTTTTTTTGTGTCTCTAAGCACACTTATCAATTTCTCTTTTTAAATTTAATTTGAAGGTAAAGGACTTCCCTAAGTAAGCATACTTCAAATGATAACTCTAGTGCTTCTATGATAGATGGTTTTAAAGTATAAATACTTATAGACATATCTGTGGTGATTAAAATAAGATGACATTATGCAGATCTTAGGGTTCTTATTTTGGTGGCCGAACATGACATCAATTAAAAATACACTAACTTGACAGATAGATATAGTATCCTATGATGGATTTAATCACTTACTGAAGACTCCTAAGACTAATGAGTCTAAGTGTAGTAGAGATCATTCCCTTACCTTATATGGGTGAAGTAACAGTTTATTTTACTTGGGTTACAAGTTTCCCATAATAGCAAGCTCTGTAGTTAATTATATCTTAAGAGAGAATTTCTTAAGAAAGCTCTCGATTAAAATAGCCATTATCTCTATAGATTTAGACTTTGAATTAATTATTGGTAAATTTTGATGATAGATTAATCGTAGTTCTTCTTTGATTCCAAATAGGTGAAAGTAGGAAATGTTTTGATAATGGGAAGCCCAATAAGCACTTTAACCTATTATATGGTTGGGCTTTATATTTTTAGAAGAGAGATTTATTTTTATATTAAATAAAAATTTTATTAGAATGTTAGGACTCAAGAACACCAAAATGGAAAAGCCTAAGAGGTGAAGACTTAATGTCATAGCAAAAGGAAAAAAGACTCATCGACCTTAAAAGTAAAGGTGCCTCTATTATAAACTAGAAGCTTGGCCTACTCTAATGGGAAAAATTAAGATTTATGGGTTCTCTAAACTTATCCTAGTTCTTTTGGACTTATTACCCTCATGTATGGGCTATTAACTAACACTTAATATGCATTAAAATTACAAAACAAATCTTATGAAATGTAACATAGTTTGTTGTTATTTTTTTAGAGGAAATTCTAATAACATTGACTCACTCCTTAAATCAAAGATCATGATTAGTACAAAATATTTCTAATTAATGTAATAATTTTTAGCTTTTTGTATATTTTAGACACTAAATATATTTTAAACTAGGGTACATATATATGCCTACATGCATGTTTATAGTAATTAGCTAAACGCGAACACATTATTTACAAGGTAGACTTTCTTATGAAGGGTGATCATCCTCACTGGATAAATACCCCTCAATTCAGCAAAAAGGATAATATGCATTATGGCTCACAAAGTCTAAGATTTCTAGTTGCTTTTAATATTTATGCTTAAGGCTTTAATTATGTGAGAGTATAAGTTATATATTTTTTGGTTTGAATTAATTAATTTAGTTGAGCATAAAAATTAATTTCTCTTAGAAAAGCTACCGAAAGATCGAGGCAGCCAGACAATCAAACATTATTAGATAAAAAAAACTTCAGAAAAGCATACAATTTTAGTGTGCAGTATAAAGTAAACATTATACAAGACATTTAAAAAAAAATCATACGTGCCTTTTACAAATTTAAATTTTGTCGAGGATCTACCTTTATGTAGACATATAATTACATAAGTATATTAGCACATGGGGTTTGGATATCTTTATTTTCATGTTACTCCTTGTCAGTTCTCAAAGCATCGTAGGGCCTCCCAAGCCTAATCACTATAACCCGCTCATCCTAAACCTTATGGTTCTAATTCAAATTAAACATTATAAATTCCATTCAAAAATAAAAGAAAATCTAAGTCTTATAAAATAAGGATTAGTGTAAATAACAAATACACTTTTATTTGGGTTAGTACTAATAAGTACCTTAGCTCACATGTCCCAATGAGCTATACTTTGAGACTTAAGCAAAACTGACAAATAAAATATTATTTGTTTTAAATCATTATAGCATCCCATTTTATTAAGCACAATCCCTATAATAATGATATTAGTCTAATAAATTGTGCCCCAATCTTCAAATCTATAAGTGAATAATCTTAACATCCAATCTAAAATATTTTATCACAAAAAAAAAAAAAATCTTTACATGACAATCAAGCATCATCCTAATCTAACTTTAGAATTTGTGACCTAATACTCTAATGTGTGTGCAAAGACTAGTGTGGTGGGTCAAAGCTAAGCTTTAATATTTAAGTTGAGATTTAAAATGAGATTAAATTTATTACCATTGGGTTATTTCAGTTTAGCGATTAAAGACTTAAAGATGGATTTTAATATTTAAAAATTTAAGTTTAAGTTAAGTTTAGCATTTTAAAGAATGTGAGGAAAAAGTGGGCCCTACTTAAGGTTGGGCCTACTCTTCCATACATTCTGGTCCTAATGAGTGGTCACCGCATCAAAGGATGAGTGATCAACCCCAAATTCTAACAAGATGGTTTTTATGGGGTTCGTTCTTGTTTAATTGATGATATTTTATTCCAATTGTATTCAAGTTTTTAATTGTTCATTATTAATATTTCAAACTTTATAATACATAATCTATAAAAAAGAATACAAAGTTTGACAAGTTTAGAGTGCAAACCACTTAGCTATTCATTAAGGCAGATAAAACATTTTTAACATCAATGAACATTGAAAATACTATTAGATGAAATTTTATGAGTAAAGAAAGAGCCCAAAATTTGATCCTCCAAATTTGGAGTCATGGTACTAGTCTTTAATACCAAGGTTCTCTACTTACTATCTTCATGTATTTTTAACCTTCTTCTAGTTTCTTTTATCATCAAGGCATTACTTATGTTAGAGCCATAATATTGGGCTCACTATCTCAAAATCTTTGGCTTGTTACTTTAATGGGTGATCTAGTACTATGGTGTTGGTTCTCTCTCTTCACAACTAATTTCTTCAAGATAGCATAGCCACATTGCACAAGACGTAGGTGCTACCCCTTGAAAATATTGATTTTCTTCTTTTGTATTAAATGTGAAGTTCCAACCCAAAATATTAAAATTTATAAAAAAATATAATTTAACATTAATTAGACATAAAACAACAAAAAAAATACTTCATAATTTAATAGGTCCTTCTAACTAACAGATACACCTAAAAGTGACAACTAATGTACTCGCTATGATGACATCATAGTTATCCTACATATAGTATATAGTTATTTCTCAATTGTCATGTGAATGTGCTATTATCTTAGACTACCACCAAGTTCACTCCTAAGAAAGACCTTATTTTCATGAGTAGATGAGTATCTCAATATGAGTATATAAATACCAAAAGAATACCTAAATAAAAAATTAGCACTCATTACAAATAAGAAAGAAAAATAAATTAACATTCCCTCTCATAGATATAAAAATAAAATAAAATAAAATAAAACTAAGTGAGTTAGAAACTCGTGTTATCACTTTCATCAGAGTTTGACAATGCATACAAGTTCTCCAAGTCAAACAATTTTATTAAGGTTGTTATTCGACACTAGCATCTATAGGTTAAAATATATTTCCTTCTTGAATTTACTGGCAAGACGGTCTACACATTATGGAGAGTGTAAGATGTTAGCCTACGACATTTTGTTCTCTTAGAACTCTACTTCTCATCACTAGTTGTGAGGAGTTAGACTTTTTATGACTTTCTTTATTCATTCTAGTCTTTATTATTACCCTACAAAGGTCAAAGTTTTCTCATAGTGATGATTGCATAATTTCTCATTCTTTCTCAACCTCATTCAATTATTTTTAAGACAATCATGAATTCCCAACCATGGGCATAAGCAATTTGAAAATTATCCCTTGTGTATCAACAAAGCAAAGAGCATCTTTACTAAAAGAACTTAGTTGAGCTGCTCTATGATGAAGGATACATAAATATACTTCTCCATGTCAAAAGCATCACTAGGCAAGTCAACATTGAGTAGGTTATAGGAATATGTTATTTCAACGAGCGATGTTAACCTCACCATCTTCTTGGAGATCTTAGCCTCAGTGACCTTAGCCTTGGATTTATTCAAATATCTCTATATGGACTATTCTTGAGAAATATTAGCACTATCCTCATCACCATAGCTAATGATACTATCATGCTAGCATTTACCTCACTCATCGATCTCATTGCCCAATTGGATATGCCTAAGTGACATTGATCTAAGAAAATAGGTGGTGACTAGAATATCAAGAATAAGCTTCTTGGCCCGGAGAGCTAGCAAGTGAGTCAATTAGAAAGGAGAATATGTTAGGGTTCATTGGGTACATCACAATAGTGACCAAATATGTGGAACAATGTAGCGAATAAATTAATCGATGATCTAATAAAAAGTAGATGAAAGCAAACTTTTGTTACAAGGTCAAGTAAACTTAGCAACTTCAAAAGTATAAGGTGATAGCAAGGTTTCTTCTTTGAAGGATCTATAAGGATTTGACCGCTACTATCTTAAATTGTAGAAAATTGCCTTTCTTTTCTTAAAGGAGATAGACCTTATCAACACTAACGACCTTATTATACTGTTCATGAAGAGAAATTGATCTTATTACTTCATCCTAATCTTTACTCTACTAAATGATCCAAAATTAGACTTTAAAATCAAATGAACATTTTCACTATAATAGGCTTCATTAACAAACAATTGGCAAAATAGTATTAGTTTTCAAGATATCTGCTCTAGAAAAAAAATAAAAAAATAGAGCAAATTTTCTTCTAAATATAAAGTGAACTTGCAATGAAAATGAAGGCAATAATTATTATTATGAATGATCCTGTCCCCACTACAATAAAGAACTATGTTTAAAGACTAAAATTTTCAATCATCTCTAAAGTGACATTAAATCAAATATTAAATGCTGAGATCTTCCCCCATCATTATAAAATTTCATCAAATCTAATGTCAAAATCATAATAAGACCACATAAAGCGTACTCACTATGGGTATGAGAGACACTAAGTTGCCAAATATAAAATTATATAAAAGGTATAAACAGGAATATAATAGAACTTCTTAAATAAAAATTGATTACTATCAAACATTTATTACAAGACCAATAAATCACTAGACATTATTATAATGCTACTTATAAGAAATTACCCTAGTATAAGATCTAGCAAAACATCTAGATAAATAGACCATCTATTTATTGAATATTGCATGAAGAACTAGCTATCGCAATGAGTTAAGAAGATACTTTCAACTTGTCATGGAAACTTTCTTAATTCTTATTGGGAGACAAAATTTGAGGCCCTATCATTTCAATGAGTTAAACCAAGACTATAGATTCTCCAACTCAACCCATAGGTCGAGAATTCAACCTTCCACAACTAGTGGCCACTAATGGGAACTTCATGACCCAACTCCACTACCTAGAGTAATGGAGGTTAAGTTTGGCACTAACTTATATGAAGGTAAATGCACCACCTGACAAAGGGAGAGGATACACACATCTCATTAAGTCTTGTGAGAACTTCCCTCTTAATGTGGACACTTCCTCATCATAAAAAATGTAGAATGTGTTCTTTCCATTATTACACTCTTCTTAATCATGTTCCTCTACAAAATTCATGACGAAACAATATTAGCAATTTTAAAAGGTAAATTTTGGCATATTAATGAGATGACTTATTAAAGCTATCATCATAAATAAAATAAATCTACAATAAAATTCAATGATGCATCCCACACACTTATCATTCAATCTAAGAACTCACCCATCTTAAGTTGAACTTTAGGCTTGTAAGAACAAGAGATTAATAAATTACTAAAAAAAAAACTCACTATAAATTGACTCATATTCTACAACATTGGAAAATTGAGTACTCACCACCAAAAAACTTGAGTTTCACACTAATCTTGCATGTAAGAAAATCTTAAGCTTTTGTACATTCATTATTAAAGAATAAAAAATGCAACATGATTGTTCTTTGATGAGACAAGCCACCTCCAACTCATGACAAGTTAGAAACATTTAGTAGTGGATCACTAAATTCTTCCTTTCCTTCTTAACCGTGGGACTCCATCTGTTGAGGTGCACTTATCTCAATCAAAATGTTGTTCACCATATGAGGCACACACACACACATACTAAGTAGTATTCACCATATACAAGCAATGATTTGATTTTTGTGCTCTAGTTTAAGAGTGATTTTCACTAAATTTGGTTGTCAACATTTCAGCCATATCCTAAGAAACCATCAAATTAAAGCATTTTGAGAAGGTAAAAAATTGAAGAAAAGTGGCTCTACACTTCACTAATCCCTCAAGTAAAGTTGATGTAATATATATTTCAAAGGATTCTTATAAAATAGAAAATGCTCCAATAATTTAGGTTCCTATCACATGAACTGTTTCATTCATTAATTACTTTAATCATAATTTTATCATTTTTGGTCACCATCACAAAAATCAAGTGAATTGAGAGGCTAACTATGTACCTTGAACCAACTTGAGTCATCACAAAATGACTTCTTATGTTAGTTGATAAGTCGATCATGTTAACTTAGCTTAGAGCTCCTCTTACATCAAGCCACTATTACCTCGATGTCTAGAGGAGTGTGTCAAAGTGCAACTTCTAGTTAGAAACTCATCACCGATTGACAATCTCGATGACTAACTTGGTTAACTCACCCATGACACTAGATGAGCGACCCGAGCATGCAAAGTCATTAGCATTTCACCCAAAGTACAACTTTGAAGAGACTTAAACAGTTAACTTGTCCCACCTTTAGGCCAAGAGAGTTGATCCATATAGGTTACCACATCATTTAGATGCGACATCTCTTGCTACACCAAGCAACTATATGTGCCTAAATTAGAGCAATCTCTAAAGTTTATATATATATATATATATTTATTATTTTATGAATATGATGAAGCTATTTTTGTAGTCTTCTAACCTTTATAATAAAAGAGTCAAAAAGATAGGTCTAGGAATTTTTGGCTCTTATTTCAATGATCTTTTGGGATATTTGAGTCTTCTAGTTTTTTCTTTTGAGGCATACAACATACCATCCTTGAATTATTTCTTCATTACTAGTGATATATATAAAAATACTTACCAATCGTCATATGCCATCTCTACTTACCCTTGTCTTACTCTTGCTATTTCTACAAGAGAGTCTTGCAAGCAAGTTCTTGTGTCACACCATAAATATATTAACAATTAATAATTATAGTGAGCTTTTAAGACATGTGGAGATAATAAATCTTTATAGCAAAACACTAATATATTTATGTCAATGGTAGAAAGCATCACCCTAGCTGAAGAAATTATGTTTTATCAAGGGATAGAAGTTATCATATCCCATCATCAGGCTTGTTCTATTTCCAACTTATCTTGGTCATAAAGGAGTGAAGCCATCTATAATGGAGTCACAAAAAATCTACTAAGAGGAGTCCAAATCTAATAAGTGACTCAAGACTTGCTAAATGTTGAGATTATGTCATGTGTATCTGAAGAAATAGTAAACTATATGGAGAAATGAAATTCTTTCTTCCCCTTAGGAGATGAAAAGTAGAGTTTATTTTTCTTTTGGTTCTAGCTTTCCATGGGACTCGACCCTCTTCATCAATTACATTTTAGGCATGTAACTTTAAAAGCAATCTTAACTAAAGAGTGAATTTTCTTCTTATTCAGGGTTCATTATGCACTAAAGTTATGATTGCATGTGTCTTAATGTTAATCTAATAGCTTAAGAAAGTAATAAAAAATGCAAGAAATGCAATAAACAGCATAAAAATAAACATACTTTTATTACTTCGAAAGATTACATATTCTAACATTGAATAAATGTCATCAAGGTATAAGTCTTAGTTTTATAAATTTAAAGTTGGAAACACAAAATTGACAAGTAGCTAGCTTAGTTTAAGCCCAACACAACTAAAGGCTTAGATCAAAGAATTCACTAGAATGCGGGATGTGCCAATGTTGAGTAGAAAATCCATTCATTATGTACTATAAATATGATAGATCTAAACAAGCTTAAAGTGTTAGCAATTTAGAGCTAATTAGAAGAAAATAAGCCCAAAGCTTCTAAAAGGTTGTGACCTTAGTGTTACTGGTCTTGTATGCTAATATAAAGTGGTGCAAAGCTAAGGTCAATAGATATACTAGTGCATAAACTATAGTCAATAGGTGTAATGTTAATAGAGAAATAATCAATGGTTGTCAAAGGTGAAGAATGTGAGGCTAATTAATCATAAAATATAATTAGGTCTTAATAAAGTAAATAACGAATTAATCTTACAAATTCTAAGAAAACCAATCACTATTATGTATGGTTAGGTGTGATAGTAAGGCAAGTGACTTGATAGGTGGTGTGTGGAATAAAAAGTCTAAGTCTCCTCAAGAGGAATTTTCTAAAATCCTCGAAGGGTTCCACGAACTAAATGCTCATGGCAGAATACTCTATTTTTTGAAACATAATAATGGTATAAATAGATATTGGCCTTTCTTTGGCAAGGCATAGAGAAAAGCTAGTTGAATGATCTTCAAGTTTAAAGCTCAATTGAGACTAAAAATACTACAACTAACACAAATTAATTAGTACAAAAAAAATGTGTTTTGGGTTGTTAGTTTTCCTACAATGCTAACAACTATGAGTCATAATTACCCCTAATTGGATTGTTTCAATAAACTAAGTTGTCATTTCAAGAAGGTTGATGATGATTCCTAGATATGTTGAAATGTTTGAGTTGATGGCTATTGGCAAGAATCCTTCACTTCTCCTTTAGCATACTAGAGGATTATATGTAAGGAGTTGCTCACTATATTAGGATCAATTTCTAACCCTTATGATAGAAAGGCAAGCCACTTGATAGGTGATGTGTGGAATAAAAAAGTCTAAGTCTCCTCAGGGAGAATTTTCTAAAATTCTTGAAGGGTTCGAAGAACTAAATGCTCATGACTGGGATATTCTATTTTTGAAATCTAGTTTTGGGATAAATTGATATTGACCTTTCTTTGGCTAGGCATAGAGCAAAACTAAATGAAAAATCTTTAAATTTATAGCTCAATTGAGACTAAAAGATCCAACTAACACAAATTAGTTAGTATAAAAAAATATGTTTTGGGGTGTCAACTTTCTGCAAGGCTAACAAATATGAGTCATTATTACCCCTAATTGGATTGTTTCAATAAACTAAAGCTGCCATGTCAAGAAGTTTTCTGTTGATTCCTAGATATATTGAAATGTCTAAGTTGATGTCTATTGGCAGAAATCCTTTACTTCTCCTTCAAAGATACCAAAGGATTATATGCAAGGAGTTGCTTGCTAAATTGGGGTTAAATTTCTAACCCTTAAGATAATAACAAGGGAATATATAACAGAAAGATTATGATAAGTTAAGCTATTATGCTAGTAATGGATGCAACAAGATAGGCTGAAAGATTATCTCAGCTCTTGCATCAATCAAAAATGTAAAGTCAACGAGCAACTTTCCAACTTATTTTTTTCTCTATCATGAATTGGAAATGCTACAAAAAGAGAAAGTTCACAACTTTTGATTCAAGCCATTAACCAAGGCGGCAAAAGTGGTATTTGCTAAACACGACTTATGGCCAGGTTTGAGGTGCCTGAATGAGTTTAGGTAAAGATTAATAAGGGCAAAAACAGAAAGGAGGTCAATAATTTCTTTCTTTTGTGATTAGATTTAAGCTTAATGATTATAGAGCTAATCCATTTGTTCTGCTAGATGAAAGACAAATCATTAAATAATTGGCATGAATTTGAAGGCATCCAAAAAAAGAAGAAGAAAATTTTTGTTACAATTAATTAGGATAATTAATTAATCATAAAATATAACATAATATTATTTCTTGATAATCTATTGATTTAAAATAAAATACTATTGTGATAATTAGTGTTAGTTAATTATTTTTGTTTTTATTGGTTAAATAATATTTAAGGATCAGCTATTATGTGACATTTTTTTTATTTAGTAATTAATTAATAATAAAGGAATTATTATTGTAATAAAATTAAATTTTCTCGAAATCCTTAATATTTTTTTTGTTATTTGAAATATTTCTAATACTATTGCTATAAATTCTATCTTAAAACATCTAATATAGCAATCTTAATAGTAATTTTATCAAACAGTTATCCGTGCTATACAATCGCACATCAAAAAAAAACAAAAAACCAAAAACAAAAAACCAAAAAAAGGAAAAAAAAAACAAAATTTAAGATAAAAAAAAGAGAACCTAAAACTCATCTTAAAATCAGAAACATGGATATATAAGTGAGTTAAAAAATTTATTTTGCGGGTTTTATTTCGTGTAAGTATAAATCTATTCGATGTCGATGGATTAAAATACACAATTTCTATCGATAATCGATTCTTTTCAGTTACTATTGAATAGGATGGATTATTCTTGCCCAGTTACTTGGAAATCAATTGCAACGATTAACTTTATACATGTTGAGATATTTAGACTCTTGAGGAATTTAAGCAGTGGCAAGTTGATAGAATTTTACTTATTAAGATTTCTAAATAAATTTATTACGGGATAAACTAAAAAAATTAAGACAACAAGAAAGCTTAGCAGAAAAAATAAGGTAAATATAGAAAATGAGAAATATAAATAAAAGGAGAAAGAGGGCCTCAAGCAGACCAAATAATTTGTGGATGTGATTAATGAAACATGATTCTGCATCATCCTACTTAAAGTAACAGTAAATGCAATCGAAAATGTAAACTTATCGAAGTATACACATCATAGTCACCGTTTATCTGAAGATTAAAAAAAATCAGAGAGGCACTTGAGGAGTAATTGCACGGTGCACCTGCAGGGCGGTGGCGTCTGTGGTTGCGGCAGTGGAAAACGGGATTTTGAGGCATATTGGGACGAGGTGGAAGAGGTGATAACTGATCAGGCCTAGCGATCGCCAAAAAGGGTTATCCAGTAGCAATAATGTGAGAAAAAGGGCCGTAGATCCATATTTGTCTTTACTATCCCAAGCTGTGGTAATCCCACAACAATGGCTTCTCAATTGGTAAAATTGATTGTAGAACGCAAGATGAACTAAATGCACTTTTAAATCAACTCTCTCTCTCTCTCTCTCTCTGTATATATATATATATATGAACTAAATGCACTTTAAATCAACTCTCTCTCTCTCTCTCTCTCTCTCTCTCTCTCTCTCTATATATATATATATAAAATTTCGCAGGGCCATTTCAACAATTTATATTTTCAACAGAAGGGACATGTTAGAGCCTTGGTCTCGCATGTTACTGTCCATCGTTGTCATTACTTGTATTATATGATCTAATTTAATAGAATGTTTTGTGAAGGTAATGTTGTTTATTAACAAATTTGAAAGATTTGATCCGCGAAATATTAATTGAAAAACTGCAATCCTTTTTTTTTGACAACTGGAGCTCACTTATTGTGTACCTAATTTAGTTTCATTACTTGCATTTATATGAATTTCATTCATGAATATTCTATCTAATTGTTATATATTGAATTGTTTTAATTTGGAGTCATAAAGATACCACGCATATCTTAAGGGGTACTTATTGAAGTGATCGAGTGTGATATTAAGGTTTGATGTACTATCTCAGGTAAACATCATTTTCTAATGATACTATAAAGACTCCTGAAGGAGATGAGTCTTCATATATATCACAAATCTTTCTCCTACTTTACATGGATAAATAAAGTATGATGTGTTTTAAGTGGATTCTTTAGTTTGAAAGCAAGCCTCAATTGTTAATTACATCATAGGAAATAAAATTTCTCATAAATACTCTCAATAAAGTTGTCAATGAGTATCTCCAAAGATTTAGGCTAAATCATCAAAGAATTGATTGTTATTAAAACCATAATTGCTTTCGAATTGGGAGATTTCTTCACTGATTCTAAAGAAGAATAAGTAAGAAGCTGATACTAAAAGCACTGAGGCTTCAATCTATCATATATTTAGGCTCTATATTTTTTTAAGAGGAATTTATTCTTGTTTAAGTTGAAAGTTTATTAAAAGTTAGGACTCACAATAGAACACAAGATTATGAAAATGTTTAAGGCATGATTAATACTTAGCAAAAGGAAACAAGCTTCCTCAAAACCTAAGTTTAGGTGCTCTAGCATAAGCTAAGAGCTCAATTCTACTCGAAAAAAAGATGGGATATGTCCACCTCTAAAAAAAAGAGTGAACACATCTAGACTCTTACAATTTACAATTGTACTCTAGCTAACACCTTTATCACCAAAACTATGTAGGTCTATTTTTCTAAATGTAGAATAGCTAACATTATTTAATTAAAAGAAGCTAGAGTCATAAACTCACTCCATAAAGCTAGATAATGTTTGGTATGCAAATATGACTTATGCTAATGTTAAAAAAATTAACATATTTTTTGGATTATTTTGACACATTGATTTTGGAGCAAGGCTTGGCATAATTATACTTAAATGCATGGTGAAATTATGTTGTGGGCTATATTAGTGCAAAGAGGTGTTCTCCACTACAAAGGATTGCCCTCATCAGGCTTGTCCCTTATCATGCAAGAGCAATCTTCTCAAGAGAAATAATATGATATGTATGGTGTGACAACATACAACATTCATTAAGAGTTTCTATATCTTTTATTATTTTGTTTATATGCTTAGGCTTTAGAGTGAAATTGTGAGTTGCATTAGAATTTAGTTATGAGTTATTTAGTGATGATAGAAATTTTAATTTTATGAAAACTACTACATTCTTACATATTAAAACATCACATTTTAAGAAACTTATGAAAGCATGTCATTTCTTCTACATGATCTAAACATAACAATCAAACACTTAGAACTTAGAAGAATAAGAGGAATGTCGGATATAACACCCAAAAAATAGAAATTTTAGTAGATGGCGTTACCTTATATAACCTAGATTTCAATTGAATGTTACAATTAAAATAAACGCTATGGGGCCTTCAATCATTGTTCTCTTTTCCTTTTTAGAGTAGTTTACTCTAGGCTTCAAGACCTCCCAAGCTTTTACCTTCTTCGCTCATCCCACCCCAAATGAATCTAATCATATTATAAAAAATTACATATTCATAAAAAAAATAAAGTCTAACTATACCTGCAAAATATACATTAGCTAAACAAGCATACAAACCAAACACTTATGTTTCACATATTTAGACTTAGCACCCTACACTTGGGTAACTAAGCCCACCTGTCCTAATTGGATTATGCTTAAGGATATAAGCAACACTTATAAGAAAGAATAATTATATTCATTTGTTATTACAACAGCCTCATTAGCAAAATCCCCTACATATAATATCATTAAGCTATTAACGACCTAACGTCTAGTCTATGCATGAACAATCTTAACATCCAATCTAAAATAAAACATATCACCATAATATACACTGGCCTAACTTAGTACTAGAATCGGTGATTTAGCCTTCTAATATGTGTGCTAAGTGTTACTTAGCTATAGCACCTAAGAGGGAATGGCCTTGATAGTGAATCGACTTTTTTAAAATAATATTCATAAAATTTAATTTTTCTTTTGTAGAATATTTAAATATTTAATAATAATAATGCTTTAGTGAAATAAAGCAAAAAAAGTAACAAAGTGTTGAGAAGTAAAGAAAGAGAACACAAAGATTTTAGGTGGTTTGGCCAAATCAAAATCGACGTCCGCCACCCGGGTTAGAATTCACTAAGCGTTGAGATCATAACAAATCTCTCATTCTCTCCTTCACAACAAGTTCAACCCCTCTTTCTTTAATGAGTCAAACCAACACATACTTTTTTAATGGGCAAATACAACCCAACAAGAAATCAAGAGGAAGCAAGAGAAAGATACAAGTCTAACTCTCAAATTTAAAATATTTTGCAGACAACAATCATACTAATATTAAGGCAATTGAATATTAATGTAAAAGAGAGCTCACTTTAATCTTAAATGAATTTACAATAAGATATTCAATCAAATGTTTAATGCAATTAAGTAACTTAATGTTGCTTGAATGATATTTAAAAGGTTTGAAATAATTTTCTTGAATGACTTTGAAATGCAAACTAAAATTTAATCAATAAACACTTTACTTTGAATTATTTTTCAGACAAGCTAACTTTTATTCAAATGATAAATATATGTGCAATTAGAACAACTCAGTAAGTACTTTAATAAGGGTTTGAAATATATCACATGAAAGCTATCACATAACATATGCATAAACTAATTGAATACAAGTAATAAGCACAAAATAATTTGCAAGATGTGATGTGGTGATAAATGGAAAGAGAAGTAATAAGATTTTAAGCACAATAAAATTTAACCAAACTATATGAAACTTTAATTCAAATGGATAAATAAAGGATATTCAAATGATTAAGCACTTATGAAATTAATAACATTTAAAAAGACAACAGCCAAACAATAAACAAAAGAAATATTCAATGGTTAAGTACAAAATAAATTGATTTTGTTATGTTGGCATTAGGCCAAACAGGAAATCAAAAGATTATCAAGTAGATTAAGCCCACACAAATTGATCTTCTTATCTTTGTTCTTGGTGAAACAAAATCTAAAGATTATGTCATGAAATAAACATAAGAAAATTTACATAACCTTGCAAACTTCTAAAAGAAGAAGTAAAAGAAGTTCAAGGACTTACCTTAGAAAATAAACACAAGGACTTGTTGTTTTTGGGATGGAAACACACCAAACCTTCACTTTTAGCAACCAATCTTCAAAATAAAAGTCAAAAGGGAAGAATGATGGGGAATGCTTGCACTTGAATTACCAAAAAGAGATTGTTTAGCAAGAATCGACCAGAGTGAGCAATAGGGCAAGAGAGCAAGAAATACTTTTAACTTTTGGAACCCTTTTCAAGTTGAAACAAGGCTCTTAAATAGATGAGAAAGGAGTCTAGGGTTGGCCAAAAACTGATCCAATGAGAGAGAAATTGATTTGGCATCAATTTGAATTTTAAATTCAAAAGAGAGGGGATCGGCCAAAGAGATCTTCCATAAGCTCCTTTACAAATTTGTTTTAACCCAATATAGAATGTATGCTATGTGAATCATGGACAAGGATGGAGGAAATCCATAGAAATTTTGGCCAAGGAAGTTTAGATATGAAAGAGGAGTTTTGAATAAAATAAATTAATTTAAATCAACTTCAAAGAATTAGGCCAAGAGGTTTCCTAAAATAGGAAATTCTTAAAATAATACATGAATTAGTTTAAATCAAAGTTGATTGTATTCTTTACTTATTGAATGTTTAAATAATATATAAATTTAATAAATTTAAAACATTGTGACCTCCCTTAAACTTTCCTAAAAATAAGTAAAATTGGAAAAAGGAAAGGAATTATTTTGAAAAAGAGGGTTGAATTTAAATTTAAAATAACTTGAAATAGATAAATATTCTCTAAATAATCATAATTAATCATGCTTGAGATGTTCAACATATTCCATAAAAAATTGATTTTATTTACCAAGTACATGGGGCATAATGGAGTTTTAATTAAATAATAATTTAAACTTAAAAATTCTAATAAATAAATTTTAAAATATGAATAATGAGGAAAATGATATGAAAATATTTTGAATGAATTCACACAATTTATTACACAAAATGCATTAAAAAATCAAAACAATGTTAAGATGAAAATGATAATAATAGAGAAGCGATTAATATGAGAGAGAATATGTGGAAAAGAATAATTTTAGGATAATTCAAGTTTCATGCATTAAAATTATAAATAAAATTATGAATGACATGGAAATTATTTACTAAAGTTTAAACATAATTTATCTTGCTTGAATGCACATTTAATAGAACTTATATAATGCATTTAGTTCATAATATCCAAAATGGATAACTTAACGAATAATTACAATATTAAGATATAAATAAATTTAGAATAATGAATCTAAAAGTGAATGAATCATTTTATTTAATTGAGCTTTTATTTCCCTTAATAGTAATTCCTTGAAAAAATTTTCATCCATGTTTAGTAGCTTTAGCAATTTGATGTAACTGAATAACCAGGAGCTGAAGAATTTTTACTGCATACTTGAATTTAACTTGATTAGTAGCATTTGAACATGTGTTTGTTATCATCAAAATTAATCTCATATGAGATTGGGCTCATGAAGTCAACACTAAGATCTTAGTGTGGTATGTCTTGTTAAGCTTTGGAGGTATGATTTAAGTTTTGAAATTGCTTAAATTAATCATTAGGTATGGTTTCACTTTAAGTTATTTATTAGATTAATTGATTTTAAATTTTATATTCTTATTTTATTTAATAGTTACTTAGCATCTAACTATTATAATGATAAGAAAGAGACTAGGCCCCTTCATCCCTATCTTAAATTATTTTCTAAAGGAAAACTATTATAGCTTTGGTTTTCTTTATGAACCACTTATATGTTGACCTCATTTTTTGGAGTGAGGATTGACTCATTTTTTCTTAGACTTAGGAATCTTCTAGACTTTAAGATTTCCCTAGTCATAGATGAAGTAGAACATCATGTGGATCCAGAAATTAGAGCTCAAGGTCCATTTACAAGATCTTAGGATAAAGCCTAAGAAAAATCAAGAAAAAAGACTTAGCCCATTATTATGCCATTTTATGATTTCTTCATTTTATTTATGTAATTTTTAATTTTTTCTAGAAACTCTAGGTTTGAAATTTTGAATTTAGAAATTCAAATTATGACATGTGAGGTGGTTGAATTCGCAATAAATAATAGCATGTGAAATGGGTGTACTACATAAAATAATAAGGCAATTTAATGCTTCACATTAATATGGCCACCCACCTTTCCCTCCATGTTTTGAATTCTTTTCTTTTGAAAGATGGTTGTAATGGCTATAAATAGCCCATATTGTTGGTATGAAAGGAGATCTTTTGGAAATTATAAATTATTTGAGTTGTTCTTGTGGTTTGAGAGCTTGGTGGCCAAATCTTGACAATCCTTGGTGGGAGCACTATTATCCAACATATCTTCTTTCCTCACCTCCAATACCCAAGTTATCTCAATCTCACCAAAAGAAATAATGCCCACTCCATCAAATTTGGTATCAGAGTGAAGCCTTGAAGGAGTAAATTTGGTCAAAAGTTTGCTTCAATAAAGGGGTCATATCAAGTGCTGGACTTGTCTTCAAACTTATGAGTTTTTCTTAGACTAGTGAGGTTAATTAATTTTCTTTTATATAATAGTTGAAATACATATTAGTGGCTTGGAAAGATATATATTGTTAGTAGCTCTATTATATAATTTAGTCATTTTTCAATTGTGTAATAGCATGTGAAATGGGCGTACTACATAAAATAATAAGGCAACTTAATGCTTCATTAATGAATAATCTTTCCTGTTTTGAATTCTTTTCTTTTGAAAGATGGTTGTAATGTCTATAAATAGCACATATTGTTGGCATGAAAGGAGATCTTTTGGAAATTATAAATTATTTGAGTTGTTCTTGTGGTTTGAGAGCTTGGTGGCCAAATCCTTACAATCCTTGGTGGGAGCACTATTATCCAACATATCTTCTTTCCTCACCTCCAATACCCAAGTAATCTCAATCTCACCGAAAAAAATAATGCCCACCTCCATCAAATTTGGTATCAGAGTGAAGCTTTGAAGGAGTAAATTTGGTCAAAAGTTTGCTTCAATAAAAGGGCCATATCAAGTGCTAGACTTGTCTTCAAACTTGTGAGTTTTTCTTAGACTGGTGAGGTTAATTAACTTTCTTTTATATAATAGTTTAAATACATATTAGTGGCTTGGAAAGATATATATTGTTAGTAGCTATTATATAAAGTCATTTTCAATTGTGTAAACTTGCCTCTCCCCATAGAAAAAAGAGAAGACCTTGGTGAAGTAGTGTTTCACCCTAAAAACAACCTAACCATTAGTGCAAATAAAAGTGTGATTGCTTGTTTTATTAGGATACAATGAAGATGAAGGATTCATGTAGCCGACCCCACCTAGTGGGATTAAGGCTTGTTGTTGTTGTTGTTGTTATTGTTGTTGTATTTGGAGTGCTAACAATTGTAGTTGGGACACCATGTAGATCCACAGATGTACTCATTAGGGTGATCAGGTGTGACATTGAGGAATGATGTACAATCTCGAGAGATAGAAGTCACCATCCTATAATGGACCTTATCACCTAATAAAGACTCCAGGACAATGGGTCTTGAATGTACCATATAGCTTTCCCTTTACATGAAAAAAGTAAATTGGTTTATTTAAATTGAGTTCGTTAAGTTCCTATGGAGGCAACATAGTTAATTACATCTTAAGGAATGAGATTCCTTAAGAATACTCTTGATTAAGATAAATGATCATTGTCTCCAAAGATTTCAAAGATACGACTATTAGCAAATTGATTATTTTTGAAAAATCAAGTGAGCTTGATCAAAAGGAGGAGTTATTATGAAACCAAAGGAGATGAGTAAGGGATGCGTGATACTAGGAAACCTAGTGAGCATCCCAAACTATTATATGGTTGGGCTTTATATTTTGAAATTTGAAGAAAGTTAATTTGAATTTTAAATTACAATTCCACAAGATCATGAAAATGCCTAGAGATGAGGATTTATGCTTTTAACCCACAAGGAAAATAATAACCTCGGATCCTAAATCTAGGGAGCTTTGGCAGAGCCAAGCATGACCTAAATCTAAGGGAAAAATGGGTATATGGTTTACCTCCATAGAGGATAAACCAGATTCTTGGACTTACAATACAGGGGTGGCAACTAACTCCTCCTATGATTTTAAATACATGTAGGAAAGTCTTATGCTTTGCAAGATGGTAGAAAGGAGACAAAGTCCTTAAACACACTCCCTAAGAGACTAGATCATGGAGGGCATGAATAAATGACTTAATTTAATGCAAATTTTGTTAGATTTTATTTTCATTTTTTGGACATTTTTATTTGACACAGGCCATAAGATTTTATATGCCTATTGCATGAGAAATTGGTTATGGCCCAAAATTAGAAAGAAGAAGGTGTGTTTCCACCATGGCTCTCATAGGTCAAGTCATTTTCTCGGCAAGGTGAAAGCCTCCATTAGCAAGAGTGAAGCACTATGATTTATGCATGATGTGAGACATACAACATCCATTAAGGGTTGCTAAATCTTTTATTATCTTGATTTATGTCCTAGGCTTTAGGTGAGGTTATGAGTTATTTAATTTTAATTTTGAGTTAATTAATTGGATAGAAAATTTATTTTTCCCTAAGAGTCTAATCGCATCCAGGCCATTCAACAATCATCAACAAATTAAGAAACTAGGAAAATCATATCATCCTAATTGCAATCATAAACAAAACATCAATCAATTTATAAAATTAGCAAAGAATAAGAGGCGATGTGGTTGGTCCACACAAAAGAAAAATGGGTTGAAGCTCTACCCTTATACAACCTAGATTACAAATGAATAATTACAATCAGGAAGGAATTCATGTTATGGGGGTCTTCATTCTTCATTTCTTCATTTCTTCTTTCTTCATTTCTTTCTTTCATTTCTTTCTTCATTTTTTCTTTCTTCTTCATTTGACTTGGGATGTAGTTTTCTCCAAGGCTTCATATGGTACATAAGACATGGTCTTATAACCAATGTTCATCCTAATTTCCCCATAACATTCATTCCAAATTTAATTGAAAAATTACATAGAAATGAAAAGATAAATCTAACTAAACTATAAAATAGAGATTAGCTAAACATACCATAACCCAAGTAGTTATATAAATAATTCAAACTTAGCACCCACACATGGGCAACCAAGTCCCTATCCTAATTTGGGTTATGCTTAGGGGTATAAGCAACTGTATAAAAGCATTTATATTTTTTCATTCTGAGCAAGCACTCCTCATAAAAATATAGGCTAACTAATATTGACTACATGCACTAACATTCATCTAAAACATTACATCATAAAACAAAATTAGGCATCAAACATGCACCGCCCTAACATAAAGCAAGAAATTGTGACTTAGCCTAATGTGTGTGCCATTTAAGGCTTGTATGACATGTCTTATCTAGGGTTTAAGGTTGAAATTTTCTAAGTGTGAAAGATTCAACTTGGAGGGTGGTTTTATTTTAAGTGATTTAGTTGATTTGTCAATTTTAGTTAATGATTTAATTTAGTTTGAATGAACCTACACTTTGTTACTAAATGTTGTAAAGAGAAGAAAAGAGAAGAGAACTTCTCTTTCATCCCTACCTTAAATGATTTTTAAGGTAGCTTCATTAATGATTTTCTTTAGTGAATATTTTATTATATGTTCTAATTAATCCTAAGTTTAGATTTGCTCTAAATAGCCCTATTCAATTAGAAAGTCATCTTAATATTAATTAAGGTGGATTACTATCATAACACACAATAATTTATTTCTTTCCTTCATGTATATCATGCATATGAATGATCCTAAGAATAGCTATACATGTAATGCAAATTTTAGCACACTTTGATGATGAATGCTATAGTATATGATTTGAAAATTTAAATGTTCCATTGATGCATGTTTTTATTATGTAAAGAAAGGGGGATTTTCCATCCTTTAATATAATTCACATCCACATGTATAAAAAATATAAGTGAGTACGACACCATTATTTTCTACACCAGGGGTATAAGGTACAAGACATACTTAGGGCTACATAAAGCCTCGTAGTCCGGGATATCCAGACTAATATATCACTTTTCTTAAATACATGTAAATGTACAAAAAGAAATAAATAGATGAAGAATCCTGCAAAAGATTTTTGTGTTTAATTTGGTTGTGTAATTTACATGTGTAATGTGAGGATCCTTCTTAAGACAAAACATAGGAGTGCATAGGAATAGATTTAAGCAAGTTTTGTGTTCTTTTCAAATCAACTATGCATTTTGCAAATTCTATACAAGTCCATGTTAAGAGAAGAGAAGAAAACAACATAAAAAATGCATCTTATGCTATAATCACATGCAAGTTTATAAGTACTTATAAGTAGCATCGCTTCATTTATAATCTTTGATTGATAGATTTTGAAAATAATTTTTGGTTTAATAGTGATAATATTCACTCATATTCTTAACTTTAGCCAAAACTTGCAATTTGACATAAAAGAAAATATTTTATTTAAGTGATTTTTTCAGAAGATATGAATGCATGATTTCATATAACAAACTGTATTTAGCATGCTTGAAAAGAAATAAAGTGATGTAAGCCTATGACTTCATTCACCATAATTAATTCCAAAAGTTAATCCTATAAAATAAGATCATTTAAAGTGAATCAAAATTCTTTAAAAAAATTTTAATTTTTTGAATTTGATTTGACTTAGGAAATGTGAAAAGAGTTTGCTGGTCTTAACCCAAATCTCCCCATATGTTTATTGGTTTAGTTTAATTTTTAGAAAAATTAGGTTGAATTTATGTTTTGTTTAGGTTAAGGTGTGAATTAAATCCATTAATTACCCCTTACCTACACCACTTTAACATAATTAACCAAATAATTATGAGATAACATATGATATGCAATCACATGGAATTTAAATAAAACCTAAGAAATAAAGCGCCTAATTTTGGCTCATATTATTGATTAGTTAAGCTAAAGGGTTTAATTAAGTACTTTCATAACCATCCTACACATGTAGTTTGATTATAATTTCCTTTAAAGTCTCTTAGGTTATTAAACACCTAAGAATCTACCCAAATTTTGACTTTGAGTTTGATTAATTAAACCATTAAATGAAGTGATTAAGTCATTAATCAATTTGCAAATTAATTAAGTGTTTATCCAAATGAAATGAACTTAGGGGAAAGGTTGGAAAAGAAATCCTAATCTCATTCCCTAAGTCCATTCACTATTTCATGATGATTAGCAAGCTTAATGAATTTATCACTATTTAATAGGTTATTTAGTTATTTAATTAATTAAGAAGTGATTAGGGATTAAATAAGTAATTCTCCTAATTAATCCAACAATAAATTCCAACATGGGAGGCAGAGGTCATCCCACTAACCAACCTTAGGAACTTTAGAATTAATCATGGAAAGTAATTAAGGAGTAATTAGCTTAATTATATTTCTAATAAAATCTAAATTGAGTTAAAATCATTATTTAAAATTAATTAATTTTAATTTTCTATTATTCTTTCTTGAATTATCTTTAAAATGAGCCTAAGTTTATATTTTTAAGATTTTTCTACAATTAGTTATAATTTTAGGAAGTTTCAACATTAAAGTGAATTAATTAAGGCTAATTAACCCTCTAATCTTGTCGGGCCATGTGGCGACTGATGTGGCATGACGGGATAGGTTATTTAAGTCACACATCTATGGTCGGTGGCGTGGACTTGCTTTCTTTACTCGATCTAAGATCGGATGGTCATGATTAATCCATGGTTTAAAAAATCAAGGATATATCATGAATTAATCACAATCGTCCGTTCCAATCATGTGGAATGGATGATTATCTCCCTCGGTGAGCGGATGTTGTCCATCGATGCGATCAGCTTCACGAGCTTCGGAAGGAGTTCAAACTCACTGCACACCTTTGGGGAAGCACAAACAATGAATCCAATGGTCAAGATCTCTGAGATACAATTTCCTTCACAAAGGACTAAGCAATTTTTATCTTAAGATCAGTTTTGAGCAATACATCGACGGAGGCTATCACCGACGCTTCCAACGGATGAGGTAGCTTCATCTAGTAGTGACAAAGTCCTGTTGAAGGTTTCAAGTCTTGATTTAAAGTGGATGGCTCGATTGACCAAGCTCCCATTCAATGGTAATCAGCTTTGATCAAGTCCTCCTTCCCGTGGCTTGGAGACTTGAGAAATAACTTGATTGAGCTCAATCATGTCCCTTGATGGTGCTTGCAAGTTTAATTTGATTTTGATTGAAAATTGGATGAGTTAGAAATGGGATGGACCTCCCTATTTCAGCTTTGAGCAAAACTGAGAAGGAGAAATCAAGGGAACTTAGAAATGGCCTTGGGAAGCTTTGGGATACTTAGTTTTGATTCCTCGAGCTCAATAAAATTTAGTGCTTCTCATTTGTCTGGGAATGAGGGGGAGTATATCTCCCCCTCCTTGGATTAGATGGAGAAGAGTAGAGTTCCCATTTTAGCTCAATGGAAGAGAATGAGTTCACGGTGTTGGCTATTTAGCATCCCATGTGATTCATTTTAGGTAGTGGAGGGAAGGAGAGTGAGTGCCCATGTGCTATGAGTGCATTGGGTGATCCAAGTGTATAATTCCATTGGAGGTTGGTTTGGCCTTGGGTTGGATGACCCAAGCTCATTGGGTCATGTTCACCACTCTCCTTGGTGTCCAAGTGGACCACTAGAAGGATGCCAAGTGGCCTTGAGAAAGAAATGACCAAATTTCACGTGAATTTGGTCATAGGATACTCTTTGACCTAATGGTAAAATGGTCATTTGATCTTGATTTTGATTTGGATAGATTTGAGATTATTCAAAAATGGACTGAGCCAAATTTCAAGTGATTTGGAGTACATTTGGTTTGAATTGGTTCAACTTGACCTATTGGGTTAGGTTGACCAATTGGTCAAATTGGGTCAAACCATGGGTTAGGTCAAGTTCAAATGATCATTTGGAGCCTATGGGTATCGTTGGTTTGGTTCAATTTATTTTAGATTTGGTTTTGGTTCATTAAGGTTCATTTAGGTAAAATGGGTCAAGTTGACCAATTTTACCCATTTGACCCAATTAGGTTAAGTCATGGGTTGACTTAGGCTTGGTTGATCATTTAAAATTTATTGCAAGCTTTGGTTTCAATCAATTTTGGTTTGGTTTGATTTCAAGTAGATTTAACCTTTTAGGTCATGTTGGGTTCATGGTCACTTAGGCTAGGTTGGGTCTAATTGATCAATTGAAGCTGTGGTCAAGTTCAATAAGCGATTTAGAATGAATTTGACTCATTGATTGCAATCAATTTGGCTTAGATCAAGATTTGACCCATTTTACTTTTTAGGTCAATTTGGTTCAAGTTAGGTCAAGTGGCCAATTAGGCTTGGTTTGGCTCAATTGATGGATTGGTCAAGTTCAACCACTGATTATGGGTTAGTTTAGATCAATGGTTTCAATCAATTTGGCTTATAGGGATTTTAGCTTATTTATGTTTCATTTGGGTTAAATATTGACTTGGTCAAAGGCTAAGTTTGACTTAATTTGACCCAATTTGACTGATTGATCATCCTAGGATGATTCTTGCTCACAATATGAGGCTTAAATGGGCTTAGTTTAATCCAATTTGGGTTGGATTAGAACTTGGCTCAAAAAGGTGCTTTATGTCTCTTTGGGTCAAGTGAGCCTAAGTGGGTCAATTGACTTGATCAAGGCTTTATTCAAGTTTGGTTGAACTCACATATGGTCTTATGATTGAAATATAATTTCAATTGCAAGTGATTTGGAGTCAAATGGGTTTTGATTCATTTGACAATTTCAAGTTCAAAGGATGAACATGGGTTTGATTTGGGTTAGTTTGATTTTGGTTTGATGATTGAAGTTTATGTTTATATTTGGGTATGTGATTGAAGGAATGAGTGTTTGAAAAGAAAATCCAAAGGCTTGGATTGATTTTAGAATGGTTTGGCTAAGTTCAAAGGTTTGACTTGAGGAGTATAAGTTAGATTTAAGTTGGATTTGGATTGGAGTCTTGAATTTAGTTTTGATTATTTGAATTTATATTTCATTTATATTTGTGAATATAAATGAGAATATAAATGGTTTATAAAAAAATATTTTGAATTTGGAGTATTTGGATTTGATTTGAGCTAAGTCCATAAGATGAAATCAAAAGGGCTTAGGAAAGATTTTAGATTTGGAATTGATCATGGGTTTCAATTATTTGATTTGGAATTGATTCATGATTTGAGAAAATCAATTAAGTTGGAATTGATTTGAGATTTGAATTTGAAGTTTGGTTTGAAAGAAGGAAGCAAGGATTAGGTTCAAGCTATAGGGTAGGCAAGTTCTCCTAATACCCCTAAGGCATAACCTATTCCTATGGCTAACTCTTCTAAGTCTCTAGGGTTAGGTCATGTGTTCACCTCATCACTAGAAGTGTCTTAAGAGGAACTCGATTTAGGAGACTTATGTCTAAGACGGACAAGTTGAAAGTTCACTTTAAAAGTGAGGTCAACAAAAGGTGCCCAATATGTGTGGTGTGACTGACAAGGCACACCACATGTATTGGTGTTGACCGAGATGATCAACAATGTCCGAACCATCTCAAGCACTAATAGAAATGATCTACTCCTAAACTCGAGGTGTAGAAGGAATCAAAAGCTTAGTGCCATGCGACTCTACTTATTTCAAAAACATAAGAGAGTGAAGGAGGAATACACTAAGGATTGAGTATGTGAGCCTTCCACTAGAGGAAAAGGCTCAAGTCATCCACTAGGGGATGAGAGGTTATAAAATTTGCTAGGAGATTAGAATTTGGAATCCACTGGGGATAAAAGATGTGAACCTTCCACTAGGGGAATAGGTTCATGTTGGATTGAATTGACTCAACTAAGGAGATCGAAAAGATTTGCATCTCACTAAGGAGAAGCTGATTGATTTGAATGTTTAGTTTGGCTCCACTAGGGAGGAGGGTTGACTTTCTTACAAATTTTAAATTTTGAGATGGACCTGCGGTTGTGATGAAATGTCTTGGTAGGGGCGTGTGGACTCGACTACTTTTTACCAATCCAAAAGGGTAGTCTACCATCATCATGCTTGGTCTATTTCCAACTTATCATGGTCATAAAGGAGTGAAGCCATCTATAATGGAGTCACAAAAAATCTATTGATAGTAAAAGGAGTCCAAATCTAATAAGTGACTCAAGACTTGTTAAATGTTGAGATTATGTCATGTGTATCTGAAGAATAAGTAAACTATATGTAGAAATGAAATTTCCTCTTCCCCTTAGGAGATGAAAAGTAGAGTTTATTTTTTCTTTTGGTCTGCTTGCTTTCCATGGGACTCGACCCTCTTCATCAATTACATTTTAGACATGTAACTTCAAAAACAATCTTAACTAAAGAGTGAATTTTCTTCTTTTTCAGGGTTCATTATGCACTAAAGTGTATGATTGCATGTGTCTTAATGTTAATCTAACAGCCTAAGAAAGTAATAAAAAAATGCAAGAAATGCAATAAATAGCATAAAGATAAACATACTTTTATTACTTCAAAAGGTTACATATTCTAACATTGAATAAACGTCATCACGGTTTAAATCCTAGTTTTATAAATTAAAAGTTGGAAACACAAAATTGGCAAGTAGCTAGCTTAGTTTAAGCCCAACACAACTAAAGGCTTAGATCAAAGAATTCACTAGTATGCGATGTGCCAATGTTAAGTAGAAAATCCATTCATTATGTACTATAAATATGATAGATCTAAACAAGCTTAAAGTGTTAGCAATTTAGAGCTAATTAGAAGAAAATAAGCCCAAAGCTTCTAAAGGTTGTGACCTTAGTGTTCTTGGTCTTGTATGCTAATATAAAGTGGTGCAAAGCTAAGGTCAATAGATATACTAGTGCATAAAATATAGTCAATAGGTGTAATGCGAACAGAGAAATAATCAATGGTTGTCAAAGGTGAAGAATGTGAGGCTAATTAATCATAAAATATAATTAGATCTTAATAAAGTAAATAAAAGAATTAATCTTACAAATGCCTAAGAAAACCTATCACTATTATGTGCCGTTAGGTTTGATCGTAAGGCAAGTGACTTGATAGGTGGTGTGTGGAATAAAAAAGTCTAAGTCTCCTCAAGAGGAATTTTCTAAAATCCTTGAAGGGTTCACAGAACTAAATGCTCATGGCTAGAATACTCTATTTTTTGAAACATAATAATGGTATAAATAGATATTGTCCTTTCTTTGGCAAGGCATAGAGAAAAGCTAAATGAATGATCTTCAAGTTTAACGATCAATTGAGACTAAAAAGATACAACTAACACAAATTAATTAGTACAAAAAAATGTGTTTTGGATTGTCAGTTTTCCTACAACGCTAACAAATATGAGTCATAATTACCCCTAATTGTATCATTTCAATAAACTAAAGTTATCATTTCAAGAAGGTTGATGATGATTCCTAGATATGTTGAAATGTTTGAGTTGATGGCTGGCTATTAGCAAGAATCCTTCACTTCTCCTTTAGCATACTAGAGGATTATATGTAAGGAGTTGCTCACTATATTAGGATCAATTTCTAACCCTTAGGATAGAAAGGCAAGCCACTTGATAGGTGATGTGTGGAATAAAAAAAAGTCTTAGTCTCCTCAGGGAGAATTTTCTAAAATTCTTGAAGGGTTCGAAGAACTAAATGCTCATGACTGGGATATTCTATTTTTAAAATCTAGTTATGGGATAAATTGATATTGACCTTTCTTTGGCTAGGCATAGAGCAAAACTAAATGAAAAAACTTCAAATTTATAGCTCAATTGAGACTAAAAGATACAACTACAACAAATTAGTTAGTACAAAAAATATGTTTTGGGGTGTCAACTTTCCTGCAGGACTAACAAATATGAGTCATTATTACCCCTAATTGGATTGTTTCAATAAACTAAAGCTGCCATGTCAAGAAGTTTTCTGTTGATTCCTAGATATATTGAAATGTCTAAGTTGATGTCTAAATCCTTTACTTCTCCTTCAGCATACCAAAGGATTATATGCAAGGAGTTGCTTGCTAAATTGGGGTCAAATTTCTAACCCTTAAGATAATAGCAAGGGAATATATAACAAAAGATTATGATAAGTTAAGCTAGTAATGGATGCAACAAGAGCTGAAAGATTATCTCAGCTCTTGCATCAATCAAAAATGTAATCAGCAACTTTCCAACTTATTTTTTTCTCTATCATGAATTGGAAATGCTACAAAAAGAGAAAGTTCACAACTTTTGATTCAAATTGCATCACTTGTAAGGGCTAGTAACTATAGAGTCTAGGAACTAGGTCGGTCGGAGGACTAGACAAGCCATTAACCAAGGCGACAAAAGTGGTATTTGCTAAACACGACTTATGGCCGTGTTTGAGGTGCCTGAATGAGTTTAGGTAAAGATTAATAAGGGCAAAGACCGAAAGGAGGTCAATAATTTCTTTCTTTTGTGATTAGATTTAAGCTTAATGATTATAGAGCTAATCCATTTATTCTGCTAGATGAAAGACAAATCATTAAACAATTGACATCGTGAATTTGAAGGCATCCAAAAAAAAGAAGAAGAAAATTTGTTATGATTAATTAGGATAATTAATTAATCATAAAATATAACAAAATATTATTTCTTGATAATCTATTGATTTAAAATAAAATACTATTGTGATAATTAGAACTATTTTTTGTTTTTTTATTGGTTAAATAATATTTAAGGATCAGCTATTATGTGACAATTTTCTATTTAGTCATAAATTAGTTAAAATAAAGGAATTATTATTGTAATAAATTTAAATTTTCTCGAAATCCTTGATTTTTTTTTGTTATTTGAAATATTTCTAATACTATTGCTATAAATTCTATCTTAAAACATCTAATATTGCAATCTTAATACTAATTTTATCAAACAGTTATCCGTGCTATACAATCGCACAACCAAAAAAAACAAAAAAACAAAAAAAGGAAAAAAAAAAACAAAATTTAAGATAAAAAAAAGAGAACCTAAAACTCATCTTAAAATCAGAAACATGGATATATAAGTGAGTTAAAAATATTATTTTGCGGGTTTTATTTCGTGTAAGTATAAATCTATTCGATGTCGATGGATTAAAATACACAATTTCTATCGAAAATCGATTTTTTTCAGTTACTATTGAATAGGATGGATTATTCTTGCCCAGTTACTTGGAAATCAATTGCATCGATTAACTTTTATACATGTTGAGATATTTAGACGAAAATTTTTTTAAAATAAGTATAATTTAAAATATAATTAGTAATTTAAATATCTTAAAAATAAAATTTAAATATAAGATAAGTTTTATACTTCTAAAGTCATTAAGCGTTTAATTTTATATTATTAATTATTTATCTAAATTGTAGATAAGTTACATGTAAGTCGTCTGTTTAATTCATATTGATAAATAAATCAAGCTAAACTTACTATTTATTTATTTAGACTCTAGAGAGAATTTAAGCAGATTGGTAAAGGGCAAGTTGATAGAATTTTACCTATTAAGATTTCTAAATAAATTTATTACGGAATAAACTAAAAAAATTAAGACAACAAGAAAGCTTAGCAGAAAAAATAAGGTAAATATAGAAAATGAGAAATATAAATAAAAGGAGAAAGAGGTCTCAAGCAGACCAAATAATTTGTGGATGTGATTAATGAAACAAGATTCTGCATCATCCTACTTAAAGTAACAGTAAATCCAATCGAAAAGGTAAACTTATCAGTATACACATCATCGTTTATCTGAAGATTAAAAAAAAATCAGAGAGGCACTTGAGGAGTAATTGCACGGTGCACCTGCAGCGGCGGCGGGGGCGGTGGCGTCTCTGGTTGCGGCAGTGGAAAACGGGGATTTTGAGGCTTATTGGGACGAGGTGGAAGAGGTGATAACGGATCAGACCTAGCGATCGCCAAAAAAGGGTTATCCCGAAGTAGCAATAATGTGAGAAAAAAGGGCCGTAGATCCATATTTGTCTTTACTATCCCAAGCTGTGGTAATCCCACAGCAATGGCTTCTCAATTGGCAAAATTGATTGTAGAACGCAAGATGAACTAAATGCACTTTTTAAATCAACTCTCTCTCTCTCTCTCTCTCTCTCTATATATATATATATATATATATATATATATATATATATATATATATATATATATATATATATATATATATATATATATATATATATATATATATATATATATATATATATATATATATATATATATATAATTTCGGGCCATTTCAAGAATTTATATTTTCTACAGAAGGGACATGTTAGAGCCTTGGTCAGAGTCATGCTAAAAAATACGATATAGCGCATTACTTGTTCTCGTATGTCCATCGTGTCATTACTTGTATTATATGATCTGATTTAATAGAATGTTTTGTGAAGGTAATGTTATTTATTAACAAATTTGAAAGAATTGATCCGCGAAATATGAATTGAAAAACTGCAATCCTTTTTTATTTGACAACTGGAGCTCAGGTCACCTACAAAGAGTAAATTTATCGTGTATCTAATTGTTATATATTGAATTGTTCAAAATAAAATAGAAATAATATGACTAATTAGAGAAGTTAATTGATTGGAAACTCGATAAAATCTATGCGAATTCTTAGGGGCTGTTGGTTGCAGGATTTAAGCCAGATTTAACTAAAATATAGCCAAACGATATTTTTTAACGAGTTAAATCCACTCTTTTGTAATCTAGTTAAAACCACTTTTGTAAGTTAAATCTGAATTTACTAAATTCTTTTGGTAGGCAGATTTACTAGATTTAGAGAAGCAAAGTGCGCGAAGGACGGTGGGAGAGAAGAGTATTATCTTCGTGACGTCTTCCTTCTCTTTTTAAAATCTCATTAATTCTTTCTTTTTCTAGTTTATTATTTTTATTCTTATTAAATTTTAATTTAATTTTAAATTATTTAGATAATAATTAATTAATATATCATCTTAGATTAATTATTTTTTTGTAGAATTAGAGATAATTGATATAAGCTTATTACTTTATGATTAACTAATAGATTTATAATTAATTGATATACTATGTTATCATAATTATATTTTAATTAATTTAGTTATCATTATATTATTTTTATATAAACAAATTAAATAAAAATTAATATTTAATTCTCTTATTAGATATCATCAATCATAGTGTGAACACAAAGGTCAATTATATATTTTGTTAAATATTTAAAGGATATTTAAGAAGGCTATGTTAATCACTATAATTTACTATTTTTTGCTGTGTTTTTGTAACTTTCATATGACTATCTATCTGTAGTATTTTAATTTGGAGTCATAAAGACACCACGCATATCTTAAGGGGTATTTATTGAAGTGATCGAATGTGATATTAAGGTATGATATCTCTCTGTAAAACATCACCTCCAATGATTCAATCACCTAATAAAGACTCCTGAAGGAAATGAGTTTTCATATATATCACAAATCTTTCCCCTACTTTACATGGATAAATAAAGTATGATGTGTTTTAAGTTGGATTCTTTAGTTTCCTATGAAAGCAAGCCTCAATTGTTAATTACATCATAGGAAATAGAAATTTCTCATGAATACTCTCAATAAAGTAGTCAATGAGTATCGCCAAAGATTTCAAGGCTAAACCATCAAAGAATTGATTGTTATTAAAAACTAAATAGGATTGCTCGAATTGGGAGATTTCTTCACCAATTCTAAAGAAGAATAAGTAATGATGAAAAAAGCTGTAATTTACCATATATATTCTATATTTTTTAAGAGGAATTTATTCTTGTTTAAGTTGAAAGTTTATTAGAAAGTTAGGACTCACAACCAGCAATATAAGATTGTGGAAATGCCTAAGACGTGATGACTAATACTCGTAGCAAAAGAGAAACAAGCTTCCTCAAAACCTAAGTTTAGGGTGCTCTAGCATAAGAGCTCAACTTCTACTCAAAAAAAAGATGGGATATAAGGGTCCACCTCTAAAAAAAAGAGTGAACACATCTCGACTCTTCTAAATTTACAATTGCCGAACGCTGCTAACACCTTAGCTTTAAAACTATGTAGGTATATTTTTCTAAATGTAGAATAGCTATTTAATTAAAAAAGAAGCTAGAGTCATAAACTCACTCCATAAAAAGCTAGATAATGTTTGGTATGCAAATATGACTTAGGCTAATGTTAAAAAAATTAACATATTTATTGGATTATTTTGACACATTTATTTTGGAGCAAGGCTTGGCATAATTATGCTTAAATGAATGATGAAATTATGTTGTGGGCTATATTAGTGCAAAGAGGTGTTCTCCACTATAAAGGATTGCCCTCACAGGTCAAGCTTGTCCCCTATCATGCAAGAGTGGAGATCTTCTATTTTCAAGAGTGAAATAATATGATATGTATGGTGTGATAACATACAACATTCAGCTAAAGAGTTTCTAAATCTTTTATTATTTTGTTTATATTCTTAGGCTTTAGAGTGAAATTGTGAGTTGCATTAGAATTTAGTTATGAGTTATTTAGTGATGATAGAAATTTTAATTTTATCGTAAAGAGCTTGCATTCATGCCACATATTAAAACATCACATTTTAAGAAACTTATGAAAAGCATGTCATTTCTTCTACATGATCTAAACATAACAATCAAACACTTAGAACTTCGTAGAAGAATAAGAGGCCTATGACGTCAGGTATCGCTGCACACCCCAAAAAATAGAGAAATCTTGGTAGATGAGCATTACCCTTATATCTAGATTTCAATTGAATGTTACAATTAAAATAAATGATATGGGGGCCTTCAATCATTGTTCTTCTTTCCCTTTTTAGAGTAGTTTTCTCTAGGCTTCACAATACCTCCCAAGCCTTTGCCTTCTAGCCACTGCTCATCCTACACCCCATAGCACTAATCCTAATCATATTATAAAAATTACATATTCATAAAAAAAATAAAGTCTAACTATACCTGGAAAATATACATTAGCTAAACAAGCATACAAACCAAACACTTATATCTCACATATTTAGACTTAGCACCCTACACTTGGGTAACTAAGCCCACCTGTCCTAATTGGATGCATATATAAGCAACACTTATAAGAAAGAATATTTAAATTCATTTGTTATTACAACAGCCTCATTAGCAAAATCACCTACATATAATATCATAATGCTATTAACGACCTAACATCTAGTCTATGCATGAACAATCTTAACATCCAATCTAAAATAAAACATATCACCAATATAACCTAACTTAGTACTAGAATCGGTGATTTAGCCTTCTAATATGTTAAGTGTTACTTAGCTATAAAGACCTCGATAATAATCGGGTTTTAAAATAATATTCATAAAATTTAATTTTATCTTTTGTAGAATATTTAAATATTTAATAATAATAATGCTTTAGTGAAATAAAGCAAAAAAAAAGTAAAGTGTTGAGAAGTAAAGAAAGAGAACACAAAGATTTTTATGTGGTTTGGCTAAACCAAAAATCGCTACAGCCACCTGGCTAGGAATTCACTAAGCCAAAGTTGAGATTATAACAAATCTCTCGTACTCACCTTCACAACAAGTACAACCCAACACGTACTTTCTTTAACGGGCAAGCACAACCCAACACATACTTTCTTTAATGGGAAAGTACAACCCAACAAGAAATCAAGAGAAAGCAAAGAGAAAGATACAATTCTAACTCTCAAATTTAAAATATTTTTGCACTGACAACCCAATCTATACAAATATTAAGGCAATTGAATATTAATGTAAAAGAGAGCTCACTTTAATCTTAAATGAATTTACAACAAGATCTTCAATCAAATGTTTAATGCAATTAAGTAACTTAATGTTGCTCGAATGATATTTAAAAGGTTTGAAATAATTTTCTTGAAAGACTTTGAAATGCAAACTAAAATTTAATCAATAAACACTTTACTTTTATTCAAATGATAAATATATGTGCAATTAGAACAACTCAATAAGTACTTTAATAAGGGTTTGAAATATATCACATGAAAGCTATCACATAACATATGCATAAACTAATTGAATACAAGTAATCAATAAGCACAAAATAATTTATGCAAGATGTGATTTGGTGGAAAAAAAAAGAGGTAATAAGATTTTAAGCACAATCAAATTTAACCAAACTATATGAAACTTTAATTCAAATGGATAAATAATGTATATTCAAATGATTAAGCACTTATGAAATTAATAACATTTAAAAATACTTCAGCCAAACAACAAACAAAAGAAATATTCAATGGTTAAGCACAAAATAAATTGATTTTGTTATGTTGGCATTAGGCCAAACAAGAAATCAAAAGATTATCAAGTAGGTTAAGGCCACACAAATTGATCTTCTTATCTTTGTTCTTGGCGAAACAAAATCTAAAGATTATGTCATGAAATAAACATAAGAAAATTTATATAACTTGTAAACTTCTAAGCCAAGAAGAAATAAAAGAAGTTCAAGGACTTACACCTTAGAAAATAAACACCAAGGACTTGATGTTTTTGACCAAGGATGGAAACGCACCAAACCTTCACTTATACCAACCAATCTTCAAACCAAATAAAAGTCTAAGTGAAAGGGAAGAATGATGGGGAATGCTTGCACTTGAATTACCAAAAATCTCCAAGAGATTGTTTAGCAAGAATCAGCCAAGAGTGAGCAAGAGGGAAAGAGAGCAAGAAATACTTTTTAACTTTTTGGAACCCTTTTCAAGTTGAAACAAGGCTCTTAAATAGATGAGGAAGGAGTCTAGGGTTGGCCAAAAATTGATCCAATGAGAGAGAAATTGATTTGGCAACAATTTGAATTTTAAATTTAAAAGAGAGGGGATCGGCCAAAGAGATCTTCCATAAGCTCCTTTACAAATTTGTTTAAACCCATTATGGAATGTATGCTATGTGATTCATGGATAAGGATGGAGGAAATCCCATAGAAATTTTGGCCAAGGAAGTTTAGATTTGAAAGAGGGAGTTTTGAATAAAATAAATCAATTTAAATCAACTTCAAAGAATTCAGCCAAAGAGATTTCCTAAAATAGGAAATTCTTAAAATAATACATGAATTAGTTTAAATCAAAGTTGATTGTATTCTATACTTATTGAATGTTTAAATAATATATAAATTTAATAAATTTAAAACATAGAGACCGAACTCCCTTAAACTTTCCTAAAATAAGTAAAATTGGAAAAAGGAAAGGAATTATTTTGAAAAAGAGGGCTGATTTGAATTTAAATTTAAAATAACTTGAAATAGATAAATATTCTTTAAATAATCATAATTAATCATGCTTGAGATGTTCAACATATTCCATGAAAAATTGATTTTATTTACCAAGTACATGTCATGCATAAAGGAGTTTGAATTAAATAATAATTTAAACTTAACAATTCTAATAAATGAATTTTAAAATATGAATAATGAGGAAAATGATATGAAAATATTTTGAATGAATTCACACAATTTATTACACAAAATGCATTAAAAAATTCGGTCAAAACAATGTTAAGATGAAAATGATAATAATAGAGAAGAACTGTTAATATGAGAGAGAATATGTGGAAAAAGAATAATTTTAGGATAATTCGAGTTTCATGCACTAAAAATTATGAATAAAAATTATGAATGACATGAAAATTATTTACTAAAGTTTAAACATAATTTATCTTGCTTGAATGCACATTTAATAGAACTTATATAATGCATTTAGTTCATAATATCCAAAATGGATAACTTAATGAATAATTACAATATTAAGATATAGAAAATTATAAATAAATTTAGAATGATGAACCTAAAAGTGAATGAATCATTTTATTTAATTTATTGAGCTTTTTATTTCCCTTAATATAGTAATTCCTTGAAAAATTTTCACCAGTCCATGTTTAGTAGCTTTAGTAATTTGATGACCAAGAACCGTGAGTCAAGAATTTTACTCACTTGAATTTAACTTGATTAGTAGCATTTGAACATGTGTTTTTTATCATCAAAATTAATCTCATATGAGATTGGGCTCATGAAGTCAACACTAAGATCTTAGTGGTATGTCTTTTAAGCTTTGGAGGTATGATTGTCTAAAGTTTTAAAATTGCTTAAATTAATCATTAGGGATGGTTTCATTTTAAGTTATTTATTAGATTAATTGATTTTAAATTTCATATTATTATTTTATTTAATAGTTACTTAGCATCTAACTATTATAATGATAAGAAAGAGACTAAGCCCCTTCATCCCTATCTTAAATTATTTTCTAAAGGAAAACTATTTTGGCTTTGGTTTTCTTTGTGAACAACTTATGAATTTTTTTTATTAAGACTAAGTTTAGATTAGTTTTAAGGAATCTTATCCAAACATGAGAGGCATCTTAGGATTAACAAAATTAAGTCACCATCACATGAGTACTATTCCACTACTTCCTTTCATTACTAATAACATTCATATTCTTTCATCTTTAGTCTTCTTAATATTTGATTTAACATATATACATGCAGTATACTCATATTTTTGCACACTTAATGGATGTTAATGCATGAATTTGATAGAAAAGAAAGATTCCATCTCATAGCTAAGCATATATGTTGACCTCATTTTTTGGAGTGAGGATTGACTCATTTTTTCTTAGACTTAAGAATCTTCTAGACATTAAGATTTTCCTAGTCATAGGTGAAGTAGAACATCATGTGGATCCAAAAATTAGAGCTCAAGGTCTATTTACAAGATCTTAGGATAAAGCCTAAGAAAATTCAAGAAAAAAGAGGGCTTAGCCCATTAGCTAGCTAAGCCCCATTTTATGATTTCTACTTTTTTATTTATGTAATTTTTAATTTTTTTCTAGAAACTATAGGTTTGAAATTTTGAATTTAGAAATTCAAATTATGACATGTGAGGTGGTTGAATTCACATTAAATATTAGCATGTGAAATGGGTGTACTACATAAAATAATAAGGCAACTTAATGCTTCACATTAATGTGGCCACCAACCTTTCCCTCCATGTTTTGAATTCTTTTCTTTTGAAAGATGGTTGTAATGGCTATAAATAGCCCCTCTTATTGGAATGAAAGGAGATCTTTTGGAAATTATAAATTATTTGAGTTGTTCTTGTGGTTTGAGAGCTTGGTGGCCAAACCTTGACAATTTGGGCACTATTATCAACATATCTTCTTTCCTCACCTCCAATACCCAAGTTATCTCAATCCAAAAAAGAAATAATGCCCACCATCAAATCAGTGAAGCTTTGAAGGAGTAAATTTGGTCAAAGTTGCTTCAATAAAGGGGCATATCAAGTCTTGGACTTGTCTTCAAACTTGTGAGTTTTCTTGAGTGAGGTTAATTAATTTTCTTTTATATAATAGTTTAAATACATATTAGTGGCTTGGAAAGATATATATTGTTAGTAGCTCTATTATATAATTTAGTCATTTTTCAATTGTGTAAACTTGCCCACCAAAAAAAAAAAATAAAAAATTAAGAGAAGACCTTAGTAGTAGTGTTTCACCCTAAAAATAACATAATCATTTGTGAAATAAAAGTCTGATTACTTATTTTATTATCTTTGTTATTGTTTATGGTTAATTTAAGAGGTTTCTCTTATTAACTTATGATAACTTGCTTTCTTTAAAAAGAAAAAGAGGTTGGATAAATTTGAGCATTTTTTTCTCATTGCATTAAAAAAATAAAAAAAATTACATGCATAATAATATAAGTGTGTTAAACTTGGTGATTTTGGAAGCTAAAAAAAACTTTATTAAAAAGACTTAAACTGTCTAAGTAGAGCTTGAGATTTAAGCTGTCTTGTACCCCCCTCCTCACCTGAAAGTTTTCTTATCCTAAAATTTTACTTTGATTGCACAATTATGTTGTACTTGCCTATTTTGTTTCAATTTTTCTTTGATCCATTTTCATATATCTTTTTTCTTCCTTAAAAAATCTTATGGCACCAAAATCTATCTCTCAGGACTAAGTTGAAAATTTGACTAGAGTAGTCGATGCTTTAGATCTTATGAACCATGACAACGAATTAAAAACTCAACAAATATTGGAAGAAAGTAAGAATCAAATGCTAGAACTTAAAGAATAATTACAAACTCTTATAGCTCATCTACAAAATAATAGAGTACCAACTCCTCCTCCAATATCTGCTCAGACTGTACCTGCAGGGATAAATGAAGAAGATTCAAATCCAAACCATATATAAAACCAACCACTTAGAAGACCACTAATTGCTAGAAATGGTGGAAGGGGAGAAAATTATTTTAAGATTATAGGAGACCCTAATGATCCATCTCGAAGAGTTAAAGTAAAACTGACAAGATACATGACCCAAATAAATTTCTCAATTGGTTAGTTCAAATGGATGACTTCTTTGATTAGCTAAAATGGATGATTATTAAATGGTTACTTTTGTTAAAATAAAATTGGTAGGACATGCTAAAATTTATTGGACAAATACTTTAGCTAAAGAAAAAAAAGATTAGGAAGGACAATCCTCACTTGGGTAGAATTGAAAGAAATGCTTATAACAAAGTACTATCCTAGGCATCATGATAAGAAGCTATATAGTCAATTATTAACTTTGAGACAAGGTAATCATCTTGTAACTGAATATTTGAATACTTTTGAAGATCTAGCTTCTAGAACTGATTGTGCTAATAATGATTGTCAATTAGCCAATAAATTTGTTATTGGACTTGATATTAAAAATAAAGTTGAATTATTTGACCCATAGTATTTAGAGGAAGCATTTCATTATGCCTTATTGGTTGAACAACAAAAGAGATCTGCATCCATCTCAAAAACTAAAAGTCAAGTACCTTCCATTTCATCCCATAGATATATTGTTAGACCCACCCATTCAAATGGCCTGACCTCTTTGCCTAAAACTTTAATTTTAGGGAGCTCTAAGAACACTAGGGAATTAACATGTTTTAAATGTCATAGAAATGGTCATATGAAAAATCAATGTAAAACTCAAATCTTATTTTTAGAAGAAGTTAAAAATCTAATAAATGATAATCTAGAAGAAGCTTATGATGACACCCCATTATCTGATGAAGAATTGGAATTAACTGATGACCCTCAGGTTAATATGATGAGATGTATTATTATAATTAAAAATGTGGTAGAATATTGGAGGAGAAAGAACATTTTTAGCATGTATGATTTGTGTAATAAAAAGGTTGTAGGTTAGTTATATATGGAGGAAGTGCTATGAATGTCATTTCAACACACACCTTAACTCGAGCCAACCTAAAATTTGAACCTCACCTTAAACCATTTCATGTTAATTGGATAAACCATACATCTCTTCCTATCACCAATCAATGTTTAGTTCCAATTAAAATAAAAAGCTATAAGAATCAAATGTGGTGTGATGTTCTCCCTATGGACATTGCTCATATTATCTTAGGATGACCGTGGTTGTATGATATGAATGTTATTCACTATAGAAAAAAAAATACTTATGCACTTAAACATAATAATAAGACTATTAAATTCTTAATAATAAAGCCAGTAGAAAAAATACCCTCCATAGCACCACATAAAATAACTTCTGACTTGCAACCTAAGCCTCTATGGAAGAAAAATGCCAAACTTTAATTAATTATCATAAAAAAATCCTACTATCAGGGTTAATACTATAATTTATAATTTAATACTTACTTTAAAACATCTATTCCTCTCTTTTGACCCCCAAAGATAGAAATAATACTTTTTGGAGCCTTAAAAAATGAATTTTATGATCCATTTCTCTTCATTATTACATGTAAAAGAAGTCATACTAGACTCTAATAAAACTCACATACCTGTTATGGTCTCTTCCCTTCTTTTTGATTTTAAATATATTACACCTAATGAGCTTCCTGATGAGATACCTCATCGAAGAGACATTCAACATACTATTGAGTTCTTACCCAGTTCTCAACTTCCTAATCTTCCACATTATAAGATGAACCCTACTAAGCATATTGAGATTAAAAAATATGTTGAGGAATTATTAAAAAAAAGGGTTTTATTCAAGAGAGACTTAGCCCTTGTGCAATCCCAGCTTTATCAACTACAAAGAAAGATGGAATATGGAAAATATGTGTTAATAGTCAGGCAATAAATAAAATAATTATCAAGTATAGGTTTCCTATGCCCCGATTAGATGATATGCTACATTTAATCTTAGGAGCAATATTTTTTTCAAAGATTGATCTAAAAGGTGGATATCATCAAATTTAGATTAGATCTGGAGATGAGTGGAAGACAGCTTTTAAGACCACCCTTGATGGACTTTATGAATGGCTTGTCATGCCTAATAGTCTTTCAAATGTTCCTAGCACATTTATGACATTAATGAATATTGTTCTTAAACCATATATATAGGTAAATTTTTGGTGGTGTATTTTAATGATATTCTGAATTTTAGTCTAAGTGAAAATGAGCATCTACAACACCTATAAAAAGTCTTTGAAATACTTAGGCAAGAGAACTTATACATTATTATTAAAAGGTATTTCTTTTTGCAAGCTGAGGTAAGCTTTTTAGGCTTTATTATATCCATTACTAGATTTAAATTTGATTCTTCTAAAGTGAAAGAAATCTTAGATTGGCCATCACTTAAAAGTTTTACTGAAGTTAGAATCTTCTATAGTTTAGCCATTTTTATCAGAGATTTATCAAGTATTTTAGTGTCATTGTTGCTCCGATAACTCATATACTAAAATTAGATAAATTTTGTTGGACTCCTAATGCATAAAGGGTCTTCGAGCAAATTAAAGTTTCTTATCATTTCTATAACAATTCTTAGACTTCCTGATTTTTTTAAAGCCTTTGAAGTGGCATACAATTCTTCAAGAATTGGGATAGGTGGAATTTTAAGTTAATAGAATTATCTTATAACATTCTTTAATGAAAAGTTAAATGAAGCCAAACAATGATATTCCACTTATGATAGGAGTTTTATGTTGTAATTCAATCTTTAAGGCATACACTATCTATTACATAGAGAATTTATACTTAATTTTGATCATCATGCCTTAAAATTCATTAATACTCAACGAAGATTAAGTCATAGGAATTGAAAATGGGTTGAAGTTTTACAAGACTACTCTTTTGTTCTAAGCAAAAGCATGAAATTGAGAACAAACTTGTTGATACTTTATCTAGGTTAAACCTCATGATTTTCTCTTTTGAATTGAGAATCCCAAGATTTGATAGAATTAAAGATGATTATATTATGTGCCTTGACTTTCACCTAATTTATCTTGAACACCTAGACAAACCAACAAGTTTACAAGGAACATTCTTGATAACAAATTAATATTTATATAAAAGAAAATAACAATGCATTCGTTGATCTTCTCTTAGAGAATTCCTTTTATCACCAACATCTTTGAGGTGTAACTAGTCATTTTAAAAGGATAAGACCATATCTTTAAAAAAATAGATTTTATTGGCTTCATTAAAATGAGATGTTCAAAAATTAGTGGCTGCTTAATTTGTAAATAAGCTAAAACTATCAAATAAAAGTTTGGACAATACACTACCTTAACTATTCCTTGTAGACCTTGGGAAGACCTATCAATGATTTTTATTATAGGATTACCTAGGACAACTCAAGGATATGATAGAATTTTTGTTATAGTGGATAGGTTCTCAGAAATGGCTCATTTTTTTTCTTTGTTCAAAAATAAATGATGCTTTTTATATATCCAATTTTTTTAATAAATAGTGTAACTCTATGGTCTCCCTTTAACCATTATTTCTTACAAAGATGTTAAGTTTGTCTTATATTTTTAAAAAATATTATGAAATTATTAGGTACAAAATTAAAATTTTCTTCTTCCTTCCAAACTAATGGACAAACTGAAGTAGTCAATTATACTTTAGGAAATTTGCTTAGATACCAGGTAGGTAAAAGTTTAGGAAATTGAGATTTATATTTGCCAACCTTAGAATTTGCCTATAATAGTACTATTTCTAGAACTACAAAAAAATCACCATTTAAGATAGTCTATAGTGAAAACTCATTATGACCAACCATCTCATGTATTTTCTGATGCATCATTCTACTTTACTAAAGATTTTCATAGCCTTCATGAAGATATAAGAAAGAAAATTACTATAAGTAATGAAAACTATGCTTCTAAGGCAAATCATAATCGTTCAATGAAAGAACATAAAGAAGGTGATTATGTATTGATTCACATTCAGCCTCAGCATTATCAAACCACTAAATATAAGAAATTACATGTACGTGCTTGTGGTCCATTTAAAATTCTTAAGAAAATTGGATCTAATGCTTATCACCTTGATTTACCCACTGATATGCTTATTCATTTAATTATTAATATTGAAGATATTCTATCATATGAAGGAATTAACAAACCTCCATTTGTTCAGTCCAACTCTTTAGCAAGAAATATAGCATTGTACTTGCAGAAGCCCTCTTTCTTTGAAGTTGACAATATTATCATCGAGAAAGAACCCATTAATCCAGGTTTTAAAAATCATTTTTTAGTTCATTAGAAGAATAAGTCATCAGCTAAAGCACATGGTTGACCCATACATATTTAGAGACTCTAGCCCAATAATTAACATAAAACTTCTTAGATTTCAGCTTTACATAGTAGAGTTCAATTGAGCTCAGAGGAGTTGACGAAGAACATCATGTGGATCTAGAAATTAAAGCTCAAGGTCCATTTACAAGATCTCAAGCTAAAGCCTAAGAAAATTCAAGGAAGAAGAGGGCTTAACCCATTAGCATGCTAAGACCCATTTTATGATTTCATCTTTTTTATTTATGTAATTTTTAATTTTCTTCTAAAATCTCTAGGTTTGAAATTTTGAATTTAAAAATTCAAAGCATGACATGAGGTGGTTGAACCCACATAAAATAATAGCATGTGAAATGGGTGGATGGCATAAAATAATAAGGCAAGAATGCTTCACATTAATGTGTTACCCACCTTTCCCTCCATGTTTTGAATTCTTTTTCTTTTGAAAGATGTTTGTAATGGATATAAATAGCCCCCCTTATTGGAATGAAAGAAGTTCTTTTAGCAATTATAAATTATATGAGTTGTTCTTGTGGTTTGAGAGCTTGGTGACCAAACCTTGGAAATCCTTAGTGGAGTGCTAATTATCTAACATATCTTTTTTTCCTCACCTCAATACCCAAGTTATCTCAATCTCACCAAAAGAAAGAACCCACCTCCATCAATAAGACACTTTTAGTAATTAAGGAACACTAAACTGCGTAGGGACTTAAGAAGGCATACAGTTTCATACCTTAGGGTAAATATCACCTACTCTGTCAAACCAAAACCCATGCTTATCCCCTCATTCAAAACCAAACCCAAGCCAACACAAGCAACATTAATTGCCTTAACCTAAACCAATTCCACCATCATCCTATGGATCAAACACAAAGGCCATTCAATTGAAGCAAATCCAATTGAACTTCACAAAAGCACTCAACTATTCAAATATCTATTTCAAACCCTTCCAATAACAATCAAGCCAATTGAACCAAACCAATCCAATTAACCCAGCTATTTGACCTAAAAGGTCCAAATGAGCCAAAATCTAATTAAATCTAAATCAATTGTAAAAGATACTTAAAATGAGATGTAACCATGATCTTAGACTATATTTTTTATTTCCCACAGAGTCATCCATGTCACACACATTCTAATAACAATTACATATTAAGTATATATGTTTATTTCCAACAATCGAGAGTGCTCTCTTACTACGATAAAAGGGTTGGTAATTTACTATGGAGGCTTGGATCCATAGGAAGTATAATCCAGATCAAAATAAACCCTAACCTAATGCTAAGGGAAATTTGGTTAAATATATATCAATCTATCTCATGAAAAACATAATCCTGCCCATCCCATAAAGATGGCATAACATCCTTAAAGGTTCTTTTCTTGAGCAATAGAGGGGACTCGTTGGGATTACTTTTGGTTAAAAAGATAAATGGTGTTTTATGAATATCTTGGGTCATATTCCTTAGATTCTGACTATTCTAGTAAAGCTTGACCTTAGATTTAGCCTCGTGAATGGCAATTTAAATAATATGATGATTATCTAATTACGAGAGATCCATTATCGATTCCCTAAACCATAATTAGCACCGCCCAGGAGCCACTATCCGGTTTGAAATAATATATAAGGTAGGTCAATTTCTACAGCTGGACCAGTAAATAAATTCACACCTAGTGTGTACAATAAAAGAAATAGGTCAACCGTGAATGAATCCAGGCCCGACACAACCTTAAAAAGAACATATGTCTTTGATAGGTTGTCAAAGGCAGCCCAACATGCTAAGGATAGAATGATTGTCAAGGCCAAATTAAAATATATAATAGTCAATCAACTCAGCATTGCATGTGAGGAACAAAACCTAGCACAAACTAATATCTTAGCTCTGAGTAGCAAAAATGATCATAAGGCATCTTCTTCGGGCACTGAAATGTCTAGAAGAGCTCAAAAGAAATATGAAGCCTCTCATAGAGTTGTCGAACTACCCATTCATACTAAGCAGTAATCTAAACCACAGGTAGAGGCCAACATACCTATAGATAATAGCTTTGACCTGTTGAAATGGGTCAAAAGAAACAACTATGAAAGGCTATAAAGAAATCTTTCTAGAACAAACCTACAAGTTCTTTGTCTTAGAATTAGTCACAACGAAGGGAAACTATTTCTTCTCGAATCTACAAGGTCCTGAAGACTATCAAGAATAGAGGTTTTCAAAGGAGGATTAAGAAATTGGTGAGCTAGGACACCAAAATAACAATTTTCTACTTCAAAATGAGTGAGAATATTAAAAAAATATCATCTTGCCCTTCTTGAGCAGAAATGAAGACCACAAAATTGGATGATTGATGAGCACCGACAAGCCAACTAATCAAAAATAAATAGATGGCCAGTTGTCGAAAGGTCTCGACAAAAATATCAAAGAAAGCTGCATCACCTGGACCTTTCTAACCCAGCCGGTGAGCACCAGGGAGTGACATCTAGGCCTCATTCTCAGAGATCCATCACTAGGAGGTCCTAATTTATATGAAGACCCAAAGAATTGAAAGATGTCAAAGAGGAAGGAGCTCATCATAACTCGCCCATAGATAATGAAGAAGTGGACACCTCTATCATTAGTTGGACGAAAAGAACCGCCAATGGATGATGACATGGATGATCAACTTTTGGAAAGATGAATATCTCCCAACCAATGAAGAATTGTAAAGTTTATATCTCTTAAATAATGAAAAAATAGATCACTTGGAGGTCAAGATCATTTGAATGGTTGATACTAGCCTAAGATACAAAGGTGTAGTGCTCGAACAACAAAATAAGGGAGATCAAGAAGGAAACCCAAGTCACCAAGAGCTTAGAGGTGAGGCTTAAGCAGAAGTGGAAGTGATTGAAGAAATCATAGAAATTATAGCAAGGTTACAACAACAAATGTGTTTCCATCTCCAAAAGAGAGACCAAGAAATTAGTTAGCTCAATCGCCTTAATGAAATGAGTGCATTGATGAAGGACTTATTTGTTCAACTTAAAATTATAGCAAAAGCAACACAACGGACTCCAAGGGATCCACCAGAGATAAATAATCCACCGACAGAGAATGAGGGTGTAGAAAATGCTCCACCCAATTTACCAACAGTTATAACACTAAGACAAGAACCTCTATGGAAAGCTATACCAAATCTTTATCAGGAAGGTGATATTATCACCAAGTCCCAAGTGGAAGACCTCATAATTCAAAAGGTCTATGCGTTATTTAGAGATTGTCGAATAGCGGTAGGAAAGGACAACCATATCCAGAGTATGATCAAGTACAACATTCTAAAGGATACATAGTGTCAAAGTGTAATACCTTTTAGGCACAAAAAATTTATGGAAATACTTGGCTCAATTTAAGGCATCATGCTAAAATACTAATGGAAATGACACATTATTGCTACATCAATTTGTCGCCTTACTCATATGACCTTCAAATGGTATGCTGCTGACTTAAAAAAATATTCACTAAGTTAGAACCACTCTTGGTCAAGAGATTTGTAGGCACAATAAAGAATGTAACAATTGCATATCTCGCTTTGGAAAAAAGGAGAAAAGACGAGTGTAACTAAATATATTACTAGATGGACAAACTCAAGCATGAGGTGTGATGAGCTGTGAGAAAACATGTAGTAGAACTTCTCAATAGAAATATTGATGATCACATGATCCCATACCTTTCCATGGCTACAATTAATATCTTTCAAAATTATTAGATCATAGCCAAATTTGAAAGGTTTCCCAAACAAAAAGTGCTTAATTTGGGATATAGTAATAACTCCAGATAAGGAAAGCAACCCAAGCAAACATTCACATTCACATAGAAAAAAAAGGAAATGGTAGAGAGACAATCTAGCGACAAATAGCGAAGCCAACAGAGGAAAAAAAAGAGTAACCAACCCTCCAGGAGAAGATGGCTAAGTAGTATTCATTTAAGAGAGAATGTGCTACTAAAATCTTCAATCATGCCATAAAGCTAAGCACCAGCAAAGACTGTGATCAAGTAGACAAGGTCGATGATCCCAACTATTGTTCCTTCCATAGGCTTATAAGTCAACCGATTGAAGATTATTTTATTTTCAAAGATTGGGTTGAGAAACACCATTACAATGTGGAACTTGCCTTGTTAGATAGCATTTTATTAAATCCTAAAAAAGAAAAGGTAAGTGTTGTCACAACACAACCAAATGACAAAGCTGAGTCAAGCAAGATTCAAGACACAAATAAAGACAAAGAAAAAATTGTACAAGTATAAGTAGAAGAAGAAGGTGGCTGGGAAACTTTCATCTCAAAGAAGACTAAAAGAATGAAGACTCTTTAGCATTCGGTGGAGGAATGCCTTAGATCCTAAATTGATGTGATGCTTCCTCTAATAAGGGGACAATATTTACATAAAATGAAGGAATAGATGAAAAATAAGGAATATTTTACATCAAAGCCTCGTAAGCCAAGAAAAAATAAGAAAGTTCAAAAATAAAAATTTGAGACACATAAAATGATAGATTCTCTAAAGGAGTATGGATGACATCCTTGAAGACCCGTTAGGTTAGAGGAATATATGTAGTATTTACAGCTCAACATAGAAGAGCCTAAAGAAAAAGTTGTAAGAGAAACATGTCGAATGATAAGTATGGTTATAACTTCAACTGATTCTAAAGAAGCAGTATGTTTTCCCAAAGAAAAGTCTATCAAGTAGAAAAACAAACTAGGCTCTAAAAAGTTACAAGCTGAATCAAGCTATAGTTATGAAAGTCATGAATACTCTAAGAACCTCAAAGAGTTACAGAGCTCAAAAATATCTTCTAATGAGGAAATCTAGAAAAATAACTAATATAGGTGCAATTAAGGAGTGAAAAAAGATTCCTCCACCTCGACAATGAAAAGCTAATTGAAAAGGTAAAGAAATTTAAATTAATGAAGATGTCTTGCCTTCACCACTAGCTAAATCCCAAAAGTCTATCAAAATAGGAGTAAACTATAATGTTCTAGCAGACTTACATAAGCTTCCTTGTATATATGACAACATGCTAACTCGAGATATACAAGGCCTTAATAAAAGTATTGCAATGTCAAGAGCAATATGAAGCATTCTTCATCAAGAGAGGATGAAAGAAGATCTTATATTGACAATCACTTTCAATGATAAAGACTTTTTCTAATAACACAATCGACCTCTCAATGTTATAGCTAAAATTAACTCTACACACATAAAGAGAGTATTAATTAACCCTGGTGCTTTAGTAAATCTCTTGACAGTTAATACACTTAGGGGCATTAGCTTTGGATGCTCAATAACTTGATAAGAACATAATATTTTTGTAAGGTTTCAATGAATAAGGACAACAAATCTTAGGTCTATTATCTTTCCCATACACTTCAAGGAATCATATACAAAAGCAAAATTTCGTGTAACCGAGGCTAAAGTTGCATATAAGGCACTTGTAGGTAGGCCATGGATTCATGAGTATGGTATAGTACCCTGGACCCTTCATTAATACATGAAATATACTAAAAATGGTAAAGAGAATCAAATTGATAGAGACATAAGTCCATTCTTGATACACAGAATTAAGATCGAAGATGATGCCAAGTACTATATCCCTAAGAAGATTGAAGAGGTAAACAGCCAAAATAAAGAAACTCCCCTTATCAAACTAACATAAAAGAGTGGCAATTCAAAAAGTAAAATTACTAATGAATCATAACAACCCAAGGTAATTCCTCATCTTGGTAGTTATACCAAAGAAGATAAAAAAGAATTGGTACCTAGGAGGGCCTTAACTTGTCAAAAGAAAAAAGAGGCTAGTACTAGTGGCGTAACTAAATAACTTAAAAAACACACATATCTTTAGTAAGATTATATGAGTCTCAAGTTTTTATTAAGGCTATGAAAATAATGTTAAAACAAAAAGCACATATAAAAGCCTTATCAACTCTAAGGAGAGAAGAAATAGAACAATTAAAATTATTCTATGTTCCTCCTACAAAGACCGTGGCCTCTTCTATAAAATTGAAGAATAAATTGTAAATTTCACATAGAACTATTTGAAGAAGATAATTTTGAAGAAGAAGACATTTCAATCATCATTCCTCAATACTTTTTATGAGCTTTATAGAGGCTAATCAAAATAATGTCTAGCTATCATAATCAAATGCACAAGCTCGATTATTTAAAAGGCTCTTACAAAAGATAATGTTTAGAGTTCCATAGGATATAGAAAATCCACTACATGAGGATTAGGATATATTCCTTCATCAAATTTCTCAATGAGCTCATGCTATGCCATATTCGAGCAAAGAAGTAATTCCATCAAAACCATAAATTTACAAAGGAGTACCTCACAGGGAACAAAAATATGCCTAAAGATGAATTAATAATCAACCTTAAAGAAGTCGTGAAAGAATTAGAAGAAGGCAATCAAGCCGCGATAGATGAACTTTAAAATATTAACCTAGGTACCGAAGACAAGCCAAGACCAATTTTTTAGTAATCTTACATCAAATATTGAATTAAAAGCACTACTCTATGAATATGAAGATTGCTTCACATAAGATTATAGTGAGATGTCGTTTTCACCAAATATAGTTGTACATCATCAAGCTATTAAATCTGTGCAACCAAAAGAAACCATTAAGGCAAATGTGATTAAAAATTGAAGATAAAATAATCACTGAAGCCAAAAGCTCATTGATGCAGGGTTCATTTGGGAAAAAAATATGCTGACTGGATTGCTAATATTATCCCAATAAGAAAGAAAAATGGGCAAATCTGAATCTGCATTGATTTTTGAGATATAAATAAAGAATTCCCAAAAGATGTTTTCCCATTACGCATCTCATAGTGGATAACATGTCCAACTATGATAAATTCTCTTTTATGGATGGATCATCAAGTTATAATCAAATTAAAATGGCTCCAAAGATAAGAAGCATTCATCCTTCTGCATGCCAATCAACATATATTGCTACAAAATAATGCCATTTGGCTTGAAAAATATGGGTGCCACATACCGAGAGTGATGCTTGTATTTTCAATGATATCATACATAAATATGTAGAATGTTATGTTGATGATTTGGTCATTAAAACCAAAACACAAAGTGAGCGTATAAGTGATCTAAGGATTGTATTCAATAAAATTTGGAGTTTTAATCTAAAAATGAATCCTTTATAGTGCACTTTTGGTATGACCTTTAAAAAATTTCTAGGCTTTATTTTATGCTATAGAGGGATTAAATTGATCTCTCTAATACAAAAGCAATAATGGAAATGCCACCACATAAAACTTTCATGCAATTGCACTCCGTACAAGGTAGACTGGCTTATATTAGAAGATTTATTTCTAATCTCTTAGATGGATATTGACCTTTTCCTCAATTAATGAAAAATATGTGCCTTTTATGGGATGATGCTTATTATAAAGCATTTGATAGCATAAAGTAATATTTATTGCATCCCCAATCTTAGCACCAATTATGGGGAAACCATTAATATTATATATGATAGAAGATTCACTATGAGCTATGCTAGCATAAAATAATGAAGACTAAAAAAGAAAACACCCTATATTATATAAGTCAACATGTAATAGAAGCTAAAATAAAGTATTCTCCTATTGAAAAGAAGTGTTTAGCATTAATATTTGCTACTCAGAAACTTTGACACTACAATTATCATATAAGATAACATTAATATCCAAAGTCATTCCAATCAAATTTCTGATGATAAGGCCCACCTTAATAGGTCGCTTGGCTAAATGGTATATCTTATTACTACAATTCTATTTAACTTATGTCCCATAAAAGGTCATAAAAGAGCAAGCCTTGGCTAATTTCTTACCCGCCCATCCCTTACCGGCAAACTCTCCACTTAATGATGAGTTTTCTGTTGAAAAACCTCAGCAACCATTAGAATAAGAGCTTTATTTTGATGGAGCTTCACCTTTAAAATTAGTTAAACTACCTAGTTTACCTACAATACAAGTTAGAATTGGCAAGATATTTGTAACACTATAAATGGACTATGATATTCTATAGTCTTACCGAGCCTGGGACAAATAATGGGCAATATGAAGTACTAATTATGGGATTAGAGCTAGCAATTAATATGAAATTAAGAAGCTTCATTTATGGAAATTTTAACTTATAATCTGACAAATAATTGAGACTTTTAAGATAAATAAGCCAGAATTAATGCTTTACCATAAGCATGTATTGGAACTTTTAAAATAAATCCTTGAAGTAACTAGCACAAGGGTGTCACATCGAGGCAATGGCAAGGCCAACACATTAGATAAATTAGTTAAAGAAATGATAAACCCTCAGGGAAATCCCATCATAATAACAATCCAAAATAGGCTACCACTAGCGCCAACTCTCTTGCAAGCCTTTATAGTTAAAGAAAGTTAAGAAATCATGACCATGGTAATAGAAGATGATTGGTGGGAACCATTCAACACCTATCTTAAAGGTGGTGGAAAGCCACAAGATAAATAAACGGCTCATCAAATTTCATAAAGAGCATTACGATACACTCATATAAATGACACATTATATTGGCATGCATTTGACCAAATGTGTTCATGATGCCTAGGACCAGATGAAGCCAAGATAGTAATAGTTGAAGTTCATGAAGGATTGTGTGGAGTACACCAATCTGGCCCTAAAATCAAAATCAAAATTAAACAGAGAGGATATTACAAGCCTAGTATGGTTCAAGATTGCATCGAAGACACACTACATCGACCACCCAATATCTTACATCCAACAATAGCGCCATGGCTATATGAAAGCTAAAGAACAAATATAATAGGTCCAATAGATCATCCATCATCTAGAGGACATTGCTTCATTTTAGCATCGATTATTTCTCAAAATGGACGAATCCCATTAAGAGAAGTTAAAATAGATGATGTAGTAAGTTCTTACGAGACCATATTGTCTATAGTTTTAATACCTTGATGAATTATATCAGATAATGGTACTACCTTCAAGAATACAAAAGTCTATCATTTTACTGAAAAGTATAAGATAGATTGGTGATATTCTTCAATATACAATCAAGAGCTATTAGTTTATAGGATTTAAAAAATGTTAATAAGGTTGCTTAATAAAATTTTTCAAAGAATAAAAGAGAATGACATGATAAATTAATAGAAGAATTATGAGCATACATTTTTATAAATTTCTACACAAGGGACACCATACTTTTTAGTGTTCGTGAGAAGAAATACTTCCCTCAAAGTAGAATTACCTTCACTGCATAGCAGCTTCAAAGTGAACTTTTTATGATGAAATACAAATATATATATGAAAGCAAATAAAATAAAGCTCATGACCGTATGATTCTCCCAAGAAGCTTCATGCAGGTGAATTAGTATTGATATGAAGAAGGTCCATTGTTCCACATCAATGAGTTAGTGAAAAATTCATTCCAAATTAGGAGGGACCATATATCATTGAAAAAGTATATGAAGATGAAGCTTATTAGCTAATTGATACAAAGGCACCGTGTATGCCCCTTATAAATGGACAATATCGAAGATATTATGCATAAGTATGAATGAAATATGCTCATCTCAATGATAAATTCCCAATTAACAATGGTCAATTTTATATATCTTGTAGAGCAAGATGTCTTGCAAAGTAGGATTTTCGACAAAAGAAAATAAATCTAAATTAAACTAAGATCCATTATGCCTAAAATGGATTAGATCCACCATGCCCAAAGGGGCTGGATCTGGAAATCTCAATTTAGATTCTATTATACCCAAGGGTGGATCTAAATTAAACCCATCATACCCAGGAATCAGATCCACCATGCAGGGTTGGATCCAAAATCTCAATTTAGATTCAATTTTACCCAAAGGGTCGATCAAAATTAAATTAAGTTCCATCATCCCCAAATGGGACAAATCTAAAAATCTCAATTACATTTCATGCCCAAAGGGGTCGACTAAATTCAACTAAGATACATCATACTTAAAGAGGTTGGATCGATCCACCATGCCCAAAAGGGTGAGATCCTAAAACCTCAATTTAGATTCCATCGATTCTAAGGTCAGAAAATTAAACTAAGATCCATCATGACCAAAGGGTGGATCAAATCTACTATACTGAAAGAGGCCAAATCCAAAAAACTCAATTTATATTTCATTATACCCAAAAGGGTCGGATCTAAGTTAAATCAACATCTATCATGCCTAAATGGGCTTAATCAAATCCACTATATTAAAAGAGGCTGGATCTAAATCTAAATTTAGATTTCCATATATTCAAAGGGAGCAAGTTTAAATATAAATCTGTATAAAAGACTAAATTGAAAAAGCCCACAAGCACAACTCATGAATAAATTTAGATATTACTACTGATTTATAAAAATCTTAAAAAAAAACTATGTGCTTTTCCATTCTAGATATATTATAGGTTGACTATAATGTTTATCTAGACAAGATCAGATGATGTGCCTTCCACTGAGCTTATTGAAGAGCATATATGGTCTATTGACGATCTATGTGGTACAACCATATAGGATAGGTTATCGTGGCACCAAGATATGTTAAGAGGTAGAGATATCTTCGAAGACTCATTTATTCGATCATCATGTCTCCCACTATCTGACTCACAGTCTCTAGATGGCTATGAACCAACTTAAAATTTAGACATAGTCATGTATCTTTAGAATAAGTCCCATCACCTTAACTTTGGAGATCAAAATGTGCTCCTACCAGCTAAAGACACTGCTCACCTACAAGCATAGTCAAGCTACTGGGATACTGTATATTACATCATGAAGCAAAAGATTGAGACCCAAAGTCAATTTTTGGTACTCCATTATTAGCTATCAATGGATAATATTGGGCCCTACGCCGCTGGATGCATGGTGATATTCTCGTAGTCTATGCATCACTTTTGATTATAGTCACCTTTCTTTCACATGGATTAGAAGTATGGATGGATAATTGGGATAGAGCTACCAATACTTGTTAGGTTGGTCCACATGAATTGACAATCACCATGACAAATATGCAAGATATAGCGATTACCAATTATAGGAACCCTTATGAAGAAGGTATTCCACCGGATCATAAGTTTTTTCAATGCCAACTAGATGATTAATGCAAAAAAGGTAGTTACATATATTCTTCAGGGACTACATCGTGCTTAGCTCATTATTGAAGGTTATCCAAATAATAGAGAGGTCAGACATAGAAATATGATCACTCTAGATACATGGTCAAAAAGCTTTCTTCATGGGGATGCACTTGTGACATTTTGCGAGATGAAGATCCATTCAATAATGGAGCCCATACATGTTAAGGCCAAATTTGAGTCAATAGGAAAGGTCAACTCTTGCCGGATACTAGCACAAAACTTCGACGAGGGGCTATCTTTAGTGGCTTTCATTGCCACTTGGCTATGTTATTTCATATTCCATAGACACAATAAACTATTCCTTCCTTCTACCTTACTAATGACATTATGATGAAATGACATTATTGGCACTTGCAGTGCTTGCCTACTTATATCATGGATTTGGCAGAGTAAGTGTCATGATCGATTCACGATGCTATGATGTGGATGCACCTTGGCACTATTTACATGGATGGATTCATGCTCATATTTCAGGAGCCTTTAGTTATCCTAAGACACCATCCTATTTCAAAGAGCATATTTTTTATGATTATGTAACTAAATAGAGCTACTTTCTCTATATAAAAGAATCAAATAATGACATTCATGTTCCCCCTAGTGCGCATGCCAGATCATTTTCATATTATCCACAGATCATCCTTCTATAGTTTGTTTATTCAAAGTATGGGTAGAAGTTCACTTAGTCTCTTACTAATAGAGGCACTCCCCATATTATCGTCAAAGTTAGGATATAGGAACATTGCAAAATATCTCATTGGACTAAGACCTACTTGGCTATGCTATCGCCACCATGAATCTATAATCCTAGAAGGTTACAACCCTAATGGGGTGGTTAGGTAATTCATATTTACTCAAGCTACACCTATATATGGGTTACCTCTAATAATGGATAAGTACTCACTCATTGGGAGCACTCCCACTAGTAGTTTGTTATAGGCTCTACAGCATGGACTTTCATACTTCACGTGGAGACTCATTCCAGTTTCTATATAGCTCCACAAGAGACTCATATTGGGGTCAGTCATTTATGGGTAATGTAGATATGCCATACCTTTTCTTCCTTCTTGTAGTTAGGGTTTTGCATATACAATCATAAAACACCAAAACACCCAACCAATACACATATGACTAATGCTTCTAAAAGAGCACTAGACAAAAAAGGTAGTAGGAAATGACGGTGCCAAAATTCATCTACTGAAAGATGGTAGGGACCTCTGTACCACAAGTTGATTCTAATATACAAGTTATAAATATAGACAACTCTATTCATTTCCTTGCCTCTCCAATAGTAACTGAGCCACCAGTAAAGCAAAAAGATAGTGATGTCACACTAGTATTATCCACATATAGTATTATGATTTCTTTAGTATACATCTGACCTACTAGCATTGATCATATATAAACTAGAGAATGTACACATACAAAGGAATGCTGTGGCTAGTTTGGAACCACTTTTATCAAATTCAACTTAGGTAATGGTGAGTGCAACCTAAGAGGACTCTTCAAATATGGATTCTTATGCAGAAAGTCATTCTATCTTTAATGAAAAACATATAGTCTAAATGCAATTATCTAGCCTAGAAATTTCATATTTTATTTCCAGAATATATCCCTAGGCTTCAACTCCCTTGCATGGTAGTCCTTCAAAAATCTTATACCATATAATAACAGCTTTGCATCAACTACTTCTATGTGACATAGAAGTTTTGATGGATCTATCTATTTGTAGTTGTAAATTCTTTACTATATTATGTTGTTACTCTAGGTCTCAAAGTAGAAGAATTATAGTTATGGAAATCCCTCTATAGAGACATAGAATTCAAAATGTTCTATTTGCACACTACCTATGAAGAGGTGTTTTCAGATACACTTACTACTGAAAACATCTTAATGCCATTTTGCATTAAGTCTCCTAATTCGCCAAGATCTAGAGTATAGTCTAAAAGCCTTGAGATCCTTCCAAAGGGAGCTCTCTAGAGCACAAATGGAACTCCTCAATATCTCTACTGAATTAAGAGAACTATAGTAGAGGAGATAATATTTGTTAGAAAGGAGGGCTATGATCAGACAAGCTGTCATAGCTAGAGAAGATGATTGTTCACAGGTAGATGCTTAGGTGTCCAAATTTGAACAAACTCTTTCTACACTAGAGTGTGATCAATAGGCTGCCTTGCAATATTTCCTTGAAGCATGAGAGAGGTAGGATACTATGGCATACACTGATCATACAACTTTTATTCATATTAGAGAAATCCAGGCCAATTATTGTAGCTAAAATTTTCTCATGTAACTATCTCTATTATCGTGTAATATATAAAAAAATATTGGAGTAACATGTCAAAAGTATCAACTCTTTTACTTAATCATATATATATATATATATATATATATATATATATATATATATATATATATATATATATATATATGTATATTACAACTATAAAAGATCAAGATAACAAATGCATCATGTCCTAATGATATGATATATTCATTGGGAGGCAATTTTGTTTACATAAAAAAATAAAATAAAATAAAAAAGTAATAAATAGTAAAAAAAGAATTTTATTTAGCTATAATGCTAAGGTGTTAGTCTTCTAGAAGAATCAACTACTCGGTCCATATCAAAGTATGGTACTGCACGCCATGATCTTAGGGTCAAACGCTTATCTAGTTCAATTATCAATTTATGGTACAGTGCCACGACACTGCGATCTTGGCACCAAGGAGCTGAACGGCCTTTGAGAGAGAATAGTTATCAGCCCACTCTTAAAAATAGGAGTGACCAGTCCCCTCAAAGGACTTTTTTCACTTACCTTTCCCCTCTAGTTTTCTAAACGATGCTCACACTTCTCTCTAAGTTTCTCACATTAGGTAGTGATTTTTTTATTAATAGTTTGATAAATCCCACCATTTTTTGATCCGGTGTGAAAAACTTGGAGATTTGAAGACCTCTGCTATTGAATTTTATTTTGGCAAGAGATGATAACCCCTTCCCCTTTATTGATCTTTGATCCAGAATAAGGGAGATGAGTTCTTTGCACTATACAATTTTGAAACATAACACTGCTAAAGTGAAATGCTACTAAAATTTCTAAAATATTTTAAAAATTTGCACTTTAAATTTAAAATTTGGCCTATAGTGCCAAGGCGTTGGATATGAGGCCACCGCGCCACCCTCTCTAGTAGCCATATTGCATAAGTGGCACCGCAACACTATAACAAAAATCCCATGGTGCCAAAGCATCAGCACCATGGCGCTATACCCACATGTCACTTAAAATATACTTAGAATATTTGGATCAAAACATGAGATAAAAATCCAACAGTGCCATAGCACTAAGGGGATAGTGCTACAACACCGTGTCGCCTTGATGTAATTGAAAAAGGACATATAAAATTTTCTGCTAGGGAGAAAATAATATCCCACAGCTTCACTGTGCTGCAGGATAGCACTGTGGCACCTGCCTCTTGAGTCCTTTAATCTATCTACAGCTCCAAGGCGCTAGCATACTAGCACCACGGTGCTATAGCCTGATTTGATTTTTTTTAGTAAGTGTTAAAGTTTTATATATATAGATATATATATGTAAGCATAAAATGCAAAAATAATAAAAAGAGAAATTTATTTCTTAAAAAAAAATTATAAATTACATATTACAAATTATAAATAAAAAAAGAAAAAAAATACAAATATCAAAAGATAGTAGTCGTACTCGTTGCCACCCTCCTCTTTCTCTTTTTCCTCCTTTCCATGCCCGATGTCAATAATCACACAGTGATATTGAGGTGTTGTAGGAAAGGAAACCTTGCTAGGATTTGCAAGATTGTAATTATGAAACAAGTTCACCAGTGTAGTGTTGAATTTGGCCATATACGAGAATTGCATCTGATGTTGATCCATGTGATGATCAAATTTGTGTTCCAAAATCTCGTGCCTACAATTACTCTTATCCACCATCTTTTCTAAGTCTGAGACATAGCTACTGATCTCTTGAACTTGCTCGGCCAAGGACTTGGGAGTTCAAAATCTAGATTAGGGAAGATGTAAACTCTCTCAACTTCAAATCTATTCTCGAATCCCCTGATCACCCTCTTCATTAGAGGAGCCTTCTGAAGGATTACCTCCTCATCAGGCCCCCTACTTCACCCACCACTATAGACAAACCATAAATACGAGAAGGGTGGTTGTACCTAATAATAGTGCTCCCCTTTAGCATATTAAAACTTGAATTAACAAAAACCTTCCCAATATTGATCGAGAACCCCTTTTTGAATAACAAAATTCAAAATAGCCCTGTCCTTAGTAACTTCACTGATGTTATTAGAGGGCATAAGCTTGACAGAAATGAAATAATGTCAAACCTTAGAGCCGACTGTCATATCGGTGGCAGGAAAGTTGATACTTCTTTCCTCCCATCATTTCCATTGCATGCTTTCATTTTTGCCACAAAGAAAAAGAATGATCTGGTAAAAAATGGGATGATCATTGTAGTAGGAAAGATATTGATCATACTTGATATTAAAAAGATCATAATATGCATTTATAACACTAGTGTCATAACTCACTACCTTTCCTAGACGTATGCCATGTTGTCATAGCTGTCTCGTACATTTGAGAAGAATTCGTGCACCACATGAAGTCACGCACCACTTGGAAATTATTGTAGGCCAGCTTGAGCCACCTCTGCTCTATATTTATCCACTTTACACTGTCACCAAGATTCTGGAATCCCCTCTCTAGAATCAAGTGTTTATGGAGGAGAGCGTGTTGGTACCACTCCTTGGTGGTGACACTAACGAAGTGATTGGCATCACTGGAGTCCCTCTTCTTACCCACAACTATTTCTAAGAGGCATGATTAATATTAGAAATTAGAAAATGGAAGTGCTAGGAATAAAATAAAATTCTTAAGGAAGGGATCATAATGAAATTCTTTAATAGCTTGGGCCTTTATTTATAAATTAGACGAGCTCTATGGCACCAGGTGCTACCTTCTTAAAGGTGTTTGGTCAACTCATCTCCTCGGTTACTATGCAATCAAAGAGATAGAAATAATAATAAATTTTCGTAATTGACATGCACAAAGAGCAAAAGATCTAGGTTTCATTAAATTGAGGCTGTCATTTACCCATAAAAAGCCCTACATGTTGATCAAGAATCTTGACCAGTGCTATAGTGCTATTCAAATGGTCAAATGACCAATAATAGCGGCACTACTATGCTGCTTACTTACCACCGAGGTGTTGAGCCTCCAATTCATCTACCCCCATGTTATGTCACATAAACACTAAGCTCCACTATAATAGTGTTATGGCGTTGGATCCCAACAAAGCTGGGGTCCCAAAATTAAGAATTTTATGTTTTTTCTAAATAAAATAATTTTCAAATTTTACTCTTTTGATATGCAAACACCACTATGTCTACCTAATATGTAGACAACCACTAAATTTTTCATTTCCAAAAGATGTAAGCTCAAGAACCTATTTATTCACCATGTAACTATTTGTTTGCCATGCAAACACTCCTTAATCCTTTCCCCACCTAACAAATTCATAACCATTTTCCATGCAAAACCCTAAATTTGAGAATTTCCAAAGGAATCTAAGCCCAACTTCTTATTAGTTCACCATTTGAACATTTATTTGTTCACCATGCGAACATTCCATAATTGCTTCATGACATGAACAAATTCTTATCCATCCACCATGTGGAAAACCTTATAATTTGGCATTCCAAAAGGATGTAAACCCAACAACCTATTCATTCACCATGTGAACATTTATTTATTCACCATGCAAACATTCCATAATTCATTCAGGATGCAAACAAATTCATATCCATCCATCATGTGGACAATAATGATTTTTCGCATATCAAAAGGGATGTCAGCCCAACCACCTATTCGTTCAAAATATGAACATCTATCCATTCTCCACATGAACATCTCATAATCTATTCACAACGTGGACACTCTTGTACAACTTACACTAAAATTCTAAGTCAACTTAAGATACAAAGGAGGCAACCCATGGTGCTAATCAAATTCTCACGGAGATTACGGCTGTCTCTCTCGATGTTGTAGACTAAATAACATATAAATATAGGATGATAGAACCAAGGGATCTTGATTGAGATTACATTCCTATTTCTACATGATATTCATCACCTCTAAGACACCAATACATAATGATATGTGTGCTTCCAACCTTAATCGAGAGTGCTCTCTTGCGATAAGTGGGGTAATTAACTATAGAGGCTTGCATCCATAGGAAGTTGAATCCATCAAAATAAACTCAAACCTAAATGTTAGGGGAAATTCAAATATATATTAATCTTCCTCATTAGAAACATACTCTTGCCCATCCCATAAAGATGGCGGGAGCATCCATAAAGATGTTTTTTAGAAAACAAGCATTTTCATATGCCTTGCTCATTATTATGAGCCAAAATAACTAATACATGGCAATTCCTACATCATATAGTAATATAGTTAAACATAATTTTTTGATTGATAGAGTAAACATAAGGGTTTCATTTTAAGAGATATTTAAGTCACCGAGAGAATTTATTTTTAATATTTTTTTATTAACATAGGTTCATGTTGTTTTTTTTCACACTTCAAAAGTTGATTCCAATCACCCCTTCCTCTTCACACCTCCTCCCACATTATTTGTTTTTGATGATGTTAAAGACATTGCTCCTCGCCCAACCCTCGATATGAGTAAAAATTTTAATATAAGTTATGAATCTAATGTGTATTCACTACATAACTTCTACTTAGCTTAGCTTGTTTCAATATGCATAATAGAAAGTTATTAACAAATATGATCAATAATAAAATTGATATTTTGATGAAATAATTATTTAACATAATTAGAAACTTCAATAACACAACACAACTATGCAGAATCATGAAGGAATGAAATTTAAACTACTCACTAAGGTAGCCAAGGTATGAAAGACTGCTAAACCCTTCCTTCTATATGGCTAGCCACTAAGCCTTCATCAATGGAGATGTCTCTTCCAATTTTGATCCAAAATGGCATTTAACTTCATTCCACAAAAATCAAACATGTTTTTTACAAGTTAAACCAACTCAAACTCACTTTAAGAGGGAAATGAATTTAAGGGGGTTAAACATTAGTTGGGGTGTAACTACTCCCCATAATCTGTTAAATTGCAAGCCTCAACTAAAGATTTGATTAATTATAATTAATTATAATTACATTAACACTTAGGCCCCCCTTTAATAATATTGCATCCACTATATACAAATTAAATGATAATTAATTATAAGTTTTTTCAAACAAATGCTTTAACACAAAAATACTACTAAACCAACATGACATTGAATAATTCAAAGCTATGTCTTCAAATTGGCCTCTATTTCTTCAAGCTAGATTTCCTCTCATGGTACTCTTGTCACTTGTAATGGGACCATCATGAATGGCTTCAATCTACTTAACTTTAGCTCTTATTATAAAACAGGTGTGATATGAAAATTTCCCTAAAAAAAAACTCTTCTTTATAAAGTTAAAGTCAAAGTAGTTTGCTACAAGCTTGGGGTTAGCTTGGCTAGCATCTCTAAATCTTTTGTAGTCAACCAAGTATTTTCTAAAGGTGGCTAGTCTTCTTCTTACTAAGATATTATGATCTCTACTATGACTTGCCTCATATGTAATAAAGTGATCCTCCTTAAAGAATAAATGTTGGAACCCTAACTCTAAATCCTAAACCCACAAAGAATGATTTATTTTCCTGGAAAGAAATCTTCCTATACATTTGAAGGTTGGATAATTCTTTTAAATCATATTAAATCTTTCACATTAAAAATTGTGCTGATAAACATGTGTTTTGTAATTCAATAACAATTATATTTGTACCATTTTGTTATTAATTTCAAATAACTTACATGCCTTAGTTTGTAATTACTTAAATTAAGTGAATAGATAATTCTTAAGATAGATGCTAATTAACACGATCCTCCACATTAACTTCTCTAAATTTTTTAATTTTATTCTTCTATTCAACATAGTAATTTTTATTTATTGTTTGATATTTTTATGTATGCTTTGAAAATCTTTTACAAATGTAAACACGGTTCAAATGTGAAAGAATGCCAACCAAGGTCAAAGGATTTCTTAGGATTGTAACCATAAACAATCTCAAATATTGTTTTATTTGAGATAATGCTATTATATGCAAACTCCATTGTAAGAAGATGCAAATTCCAATTTTTTAAACTTCTACCCACCGACTCCTCAAAAAAGTTTCTTAAAGCTTGTTTAGTACCTTAGTTTGGCCATCAATTATGGGGCAAAAGGATGAAGAAAACATAAGTGTTGTATAAGATTTCATAAGTTTTCCAAAAATATGATATGAACTTTACATCCTAGCCCAAAATAATTATGGAAGGGAGTCAAAGCAATCTAACAACTGCCTTAAATAATGCTCTATGAGATGCATCATTAGATTTGGAGCAATGTAAGAGGTAAGTCATTTTGGAGAAACAATCTACCATAATACATATATTATCATTTTATCTATGTGCCCAAGAAAATTCATGCAAAAAAATCCATGACAATATTCTCTATTGATCAGAATGAAATGGGTAAAGTATCATATTTACTTCTGTTTTTCTTGGTACTTTCACTTTCTTATAAGTGTAGAACTAGGTTATGAATTTATTAGCATTTCCCTTCAAAAATAGCTAATAAACTATATGCTTTAGTAGGTGTGTTATTTCTAACTTTCTAAAATGTCTTGTTACATCTCCTAAATATAACTTAATGATAAAAAACGTCCATGATTAGATCGTCAATAATCTCTTCCCCTTATAAAGATATCCATCAATCACTACATACATAAATACTAACAAATGATAAATCTCTCTAGGCATGCTCTAAATATATAAAATTTAAATATAGGCGTACACCCATGGGTTTAGTGAACACTCATTTAAAAAAAGATAAAGGGCCAACTTAAGAGACCCACCAACAACAAGCCATTAAGCTCAACAAAAGAAGTTATATTTATTTCTACTCTCCTACCACATAAAAAAATACTCTTTACCTTAATATCACTAAATAGATCAAAGTCAATTGAAAACCATGGACAATCATAACATGAAGAATCACCTCATGCAGAAACTATGATAATATCACAAGCATAATGTAGGAAACCAATGGACTCTACTTATTCACCACTCTTATTACGCATCTAACTTTAAGAAAAGGTGTAAGTAAAATATATACTATAGAAATTACACTTAGGAACACTTATACTATATACCATGAATGCCCTCCAGCTAGTAGACCAGATGATTACTTTAATCAAGACAACACAGTCACTAAGACCCACTTCAGCTATAAAGACTCACCCCATTACAAGAAAACACATGAAGAATGGAGCAAAACATACTAGAAAAATGTTCGAAATCTCATTTTAAGATTGATAGCTCACCCACACACTAGCAACTTCATAGCCAATGGCATGATAGGAAAGTCACCACATCATGATCCAAAACTCTAGCATAAGAAACTCACCATTAGGGCAAAACTTGTTGATCATTAAAAGTTGATTCTTTTTTTACATTCAACTCAGTGTTGATTGCATATAAAGCATCACTCCTTTGATACTCTAAACTCCATAAAATGGGGACTCAGTCGAAGCAAAAAAAGAAAAAAAAGCAAACTTTTCTTCTTCTTTTGAAGTTTTTCTTTAATAAATTATTTATCTTTTCTAACATATTGAGAATCTCTTACACCTTCCTACCTCCTCTACCATCCCACAAGCTTAGACCTTGAAAAATCTAAGTAGGTTCTTTCTAAACCACTAGCAAATTAGATTCAACATTGTTCAGGAGCATGGATCAAAGATGAGAACTAGAAGTTAGGCATAAAACTAAGCAAGTCCTCAACGTGAGACAACCATGTAGAAATGGAGCTGAATATTCAATTGATTGTTATGCCAAAAGACTTAAAATATGGGGAAGACTAAATTGCACAACTAGTGCATACAACTATAGAAAAACAAAACCAGATAACTAACTACGAAAAATAAATGCTCCTCAAGCTCGACAACTTGTTGAGCTCCTAAACAAAGGTTAGATCTATCTAAACACTTAGTCTCAATGATGAGTCCTAAAAAGTGAGTGAAGATGAAGAAACTCATAGTATATAATTCCAATCAATGCTTTCTTCCAAAAAATTATGGAAACTCAAACTTACACAAGTTCACAATCTCATAGTTGAGTCCTATATAGTCATAATAACCTAATACCATATACCTTACATCATTCTGATGATATTATATTATTTGAATGATGCCATGTGGTGATAACTCTTCAACACCACCTTTAAGGTGTTAGCTCTCAAAAGGTTCTCATGGCTACTAGTAAGAACCATAATTTCCTTTGTTAAATTAAAAAGAATGCTCATAACATAGTTCATCAAGATGACTCCTACTTCAACTACCAATTTGACTAAGCAAGAGAAACATCATTCCATTCCAAGATGTGAAAATCTACCCTTAGGGGTGGACTCAAGCTAATCATGGGAAGAGTCAAGTCCATCAAGTGCATTGGAGGAGTTAAAGTCACCTCTACACAGTGGGAGACAAATTCATTAAAAAGTTATTTAGAAATCTTGATGAGGGGATTTGCTAAATGCATAATCCTTAGAAATGAAAACAACCACTATAACATCTAGACTTCCTCTTCACTCTGGCGATGCCCAAACAACTCATACAAGGTCAAATGAATCAATCTGTTAAAATACATATGGAGTCTAGCAAGACAACTTCCCAAACGGATGAGTGCTCATTATCACCCTCTAAGGCCTACACACTCATCGTGCTCACTTGTAATAATAGAAGAATGAAATCAAGAAACAAATAGAAAATAACCATGCCACCAAAAAATTATAAGTCCTACCTCGATGAGACACTCTTCCACCATCTTTTTTGTGAAGGTGGTGCTCTTACCAACATGACTCACCTTTGCTGACAAGACAAGTTTCCTCCTTTTCCCAAGTGGTGGTGATCTCTCTTGGAGTCAAGGAAGAAGATGACTCTACCATGGTTTCCAAGTCTAACCCAATCACAATGGAGGAACAACCACTTCTACAAAATTAATGACCACCCTCAACCAAGGCTATGATGTTAATCTGAGGTGTCACTAAAGTGTTTGTTTCAATGGGAGTCACCAATTGATTGGCCTAAATTGAGTCAATCATTTCAATTGAAGCCTCACATAATTTACATGGATTACTTGACCCAATCACCCATTTGTAAGTGGTCATGTGATGGACTTTATCTAATTCTTATAAGTCACTTAGTGTTTCATTTAGATTATCAAAACCTTTATAAAAAAATTCAATCCTTAGGCATCATACTAAGGGTGTCCAAAATAATTTTAATTAAAGCCCAATTAATTTGATTATTATAATTGGATCAGTTTAAATCCCATAAGTGAATGTGTCCAATATAAATATAAATAAGCATTCCACTATTTATAAATTTAAATTTACCAACCAAATGGTCATATCATCCTACCAATTTGGGAGCTAGTGGATGATGTCCACAACAATACTCTAGCTCATTATAATTCAATTTGACTTTTTTTCAGGGTAAAAATTGAAGTAAACCAAATATAAGCTTAAATGGGTTAGAGTGAACTATTAAGTAGACACTTTGGTGTCTATGACTAGATGTAATCTCATTAACGAGTTACCTAGCTTACACATTAGGCTTGACAAGTATACCACACTCTTTTTTAAGGGAAACAATCAATCGTAACCTCATCCATATTTTCTTATCAACTTATCCAAAAACCCACAACCTCACTTAGTTTTGTAATGCACTACCTTGATGTTAGTTAACAAAAAACTTAACTCTACTATTATTATAGCCTATAAATAAACCTTCAATTAGACAATGAGTTGAAACAAACCCATCCCCACCTCCTCGCCCACCCAATGCCCCCGAGATTAAGCTATGGCCATAATTCACTAGACTTTGGTACACATGATGAACTAGAAGGAGAAAGCCTAAGAAAGCCCGCAAGTGAGTTATCTCAATGCCATGAAGCTTCCCAAATTGATTACAAACTTAATCAAATTCTCTAAGGTGAGAATTCCTCTCTCCTCAACTGTTTTGTATTCGATCTTGGTTGATTGAACTCTCTAGGGCATCCCATGGGTTGGTGAGCCATTGGATATATTTTTCTCATCCTTTCCATGCTATTTAGTGAAGGACTTTACCTAGGAAATCTTAGAGAAGAAGAAATTTGATTGAGTCAAGCTCTTGTTGTGTCAGCCTAGGACCAGTCAATGGTCTTTAGATCTTCACTTATCTCAACAAGCGAGATGACCCATGGACTGGTCTATTTGATTTATCCAAATCTACTGGTGTGGTCTTCTTTAAGTTCAATTCTTTATGTATTTCTTTGATTTTTGTTAGAAACGTTTTGATTGAATCATGATTTAAAAATTTTAGGGTTGTGATTACATTCTATATAAAACTTAAGAAATATACCCAACCCTTAATAACAAACTTAATTATAATTTTAAAAATTGATACATTATCTATTTTAAATGATTATAACATTTAGAAATCTTCTGAAATTGTGAAACTTAATATAAGCTATAGAATAACATTTAAAATTATTAGTTTAATTTTAATTTGAATTAAAAATATATGATTTTTTAAATCCACTATTTAATTCTTTAAAAATAAAACAAATTAAATGTTTAAATGAAAAATTATTAAAAATTAAAATAATTTCTAAAGTATTATTTAAAGCTTATAGCAAATTTTTCATTAATTTTAAAATAAATAAGTTATCTAAATTTTCATTACATCAAAATTTTTCAAAATGAAAAAAATTCTAAAGAATGTTTATAATAATTATCTAACTCACTAACTATTTTCATAATGTCTAATTTAAGAAAATTAATTTTAAATTCAGAACTAAATTAACTACTTTACAAAAATTAAAATAATTAATAAGCATTGAAATATATTAAAAATTCTAAAAATTTTATAGAGTAACATATTAGCCTAAAACCTTTATAAAAATTAAATGTTTTATGAATTAAAATAAAATTATAATGAATTTCTAAAGGTATTTATGTTAGATTAACAATTGGGAAAAGTAAAAATAAATAAAAAAGTTATGAGTAATTCCTTGAATGCTTAAAATAATAATTCAAACATTTTATAAAAATTTAACAAATATTTATGATGATTCAAGCATTGAAACCTATTTTAAGTTGAAATTAATAATTTATAAAATATTTAAGAATTACCAAAATTAAGGGAAAATAGTAAAAAAAATTGAAGTAATAATTTATATTCATTGCGAAATGAAAAGGAACCCCATGAAATGAAAAATAATTAGAATCTTAATCCTACATAATAAATTATTATTTGATAATTCAATAAGTTATTTAATAAAAAATTAATAATTTTTAAAATCATTAAACATTATAAAATAACTTAATTATTTTTGATAAATCAAAATAAATTTATTAAAATTAATAATCAAATGTAAAATGATTCTTATAAATAAATATGATTAATAACAATGAGCGTCAATATCAATCATGTAAAAATCAAATATAAAGTGATGTAAATTCAAACAAAAAATAAAATAAAATAAAATATATCTTAAATAATTAAATACCAATCCAAATAAAAAAATTATAAGATAAAATGACTTAAATGGTAAGCAGTTACCTTGCGGAGCATATAGGCTAAACATTGCCCTTGAACTTGAGCTAAGATAAAATAACATGTTTAAATGTAGTCAACCTCATTTTAAATTTTGAACATCTTAAATAATTTAAGATAAAAATCTTTGAACACTTGGGTGTGTCACATCATCTTATACATGTATTTATATTAGATTTGGCTCTACCATATTCACACACCAACACAATAGATCTCTAAGCCTAATTAATTTGATCTCAACTTTACAATCTTCATGGGATTGATTATATTAATCAACCCCATTTACACCACCTCATGTACACATATGATGATCACCTCTTTATGGCAAACCAACCTATTAGAAAAACATAAAAACTAGGACAACACTGCATAGAATCTAGGGTTTGATGAATCTATGAACCTACTTTACTAACAACTACATCATTGCATGCATTATCTTTCTTCATAAACTTAGCACCCTTTCTTTGCTATGTTTCCTCACCATAAGCTAGTCTTTCAGGTAAAATTTAGTCCACCCATACATAAAATATATGTTGAACTAATAACCTTCGATTATTCCTTCAATCAAGTTTATATGATTGAGGAATCTTTATGAGTTGATCATGCACATTATGATATAACTTATTTCTAGTATGATTGTTTCTTGCAATCACACCAAATTTACTTGATCAACCTTTCAGATTGAGTTTAATTTTGACTAATAACCACTTTTAGTTAGTCTTACCTGACCAAGTCATACACATATGACAATGTCATTCCTTAGTTCATTGAAACATCAACACTTAAGTATACACCTATACACTATCTTATTTGTTTCATTTTGAATGGGTGGTACTTAGTCATTATAGAACCTTTATCACTCTAATGGTTGTATTATTTTATTTTGGATTTTATAATATTTAAGTTTTCATTCAATAGTTGAGTATACCAACTATTATTTATCATATTGATGAACATGCATAAGAGTCAATAGATTAGATTACAACCTATTAGAGCCACACTTGACTTATGTTATGACTAAGTAATTATTAACATTGACTAGAGAACCATCTAATAAAAAATTTATTTAATCATAATTAAATTGTTATATAACTAATTGATGAAACTTAAATTGCTTGACTTAGCCTTTCAATTTTCTATTTAATAAAATACACACAAAGTGATAAACTTTAGGATGAGTGAGTTACTTACTTGACATAGCTTGATAAGTAATGGTCATATTAGAATGTCCTTATGCATACACTAATTTACAAACACTTATGTGTTGTGATAGCTCACAAACCCTTAGTCACTAGTATAATGGTTATAGCTAGGTCAATTTGGTTATGCTATCCTCTTGGTTATTCAAGATGAGATTGCAAGAGTACAACTTAAATTCTTTTACTTTAATCAATTGTGTGAATTATAATTTATTGCTCCACTATTATGTTTTTATAAGGATAGATATATATTTTCTATTGTTGTTAGATGTACAACTGATGCTTTTACTTTATTTTACAAGGAGATGAAAGTTTAAATAATAATTTATGATATTTATTCTATGATTTGAATGTTTTTCTCTTATTATCTTCTGATGACCCCATTTAGATTAAGAAATGTTTTTTACATACATCACCTTTATTTTGGATTTTTTAATGTTAAAAAATTTAAGCTATGTTTCTTAACCTAGTATCTAAAGACACCATACTTAGAAGGATGGCCATATACTCTAGCCTAGAAGAAGGATTAAAAGTAGAGGAAAATGTAATTAATTTTTTTTTAATTTATTTGAGCATGTATTTATGGATAGAGCTTGGTTACCCATTTATACTTTTCTCTTATTTGTATATGTATAAAGAAGCTACAAAGCCGTACCAGCCTATTGAACCTTTTCTTTTACAGTCATCACAGCAAGGTGTTATCTTTTTAGCCAATATTTATTGAACTCATTTTTGGATGAGGTTAACATCATCCCTATCCCTAGTAATTAGGACACATAATCATGGATTAGGAGCTTCCTAACTAGGCACTTAGAACACTATTCTAAGATTTGACCTAACTTGAATTAGATGAACCCAAGCTAAACTTAAATTTAAACAAATGATTAAATCAAACACATTTTAATTGAAATATAAAACTAATTAAGCTTGAACCAAGGTAATTGGGGTGGTCAACCCAATTAACCTACCTAAGCTCAAAATTACCTTAACCAAATAAAAATCAAAAAATCAAAACAAATTAAAATCAAATAGCATAAAGTCAATGCATGAACATAAATTAACCTAAAAATAAGTCTAAACGTGGTTCAAGATGGTTAATCATGCCATTTGACTTTTGGTTGACCTATGTGGATCCCACTAGGTCAAAGGTTAAACCATAAAAAAATGATCAAATCAAGTCTTTTTAAAGACTTAGAATCATCAAATAAACATGTTGAAACATAAATTTAAGTGAATGTAAACCCAGCAAGGCTTCAAATAGGCTAATTATATCACTTGATCCAAATGAACCCAAATGAACCACATTGAAAATTAAATCAAAATAAAATGGTGATTAATTTTAATCAACCATCCAAAATCATTTAAATGCCATAAATGAACATAAATTAAACAATTATTGGGTTTAATATGACCAATTTGGTCATTTAATCCAAATTAAACCCATGTTGATCCATTAAGGCTAATTTGGATCAAAGTGAGTTTGAATTCAAAATCAACCTCAAATGAAATGAAATTAATTGATATAAAAATCATCTCAAATACTTATTTAAACATAACTGAAGCCAAAAACATTTTAATTATGTCAAATTGACCTTTTGATCTAATTAAAGGCAACTTGATCTATTTGGATTAAATGCGTTAAACTTGCCTAAAAGTCACATCAAACCTAAGCTTAAAATTGACATATCAATCCATAAATCATTCAATTAACAATAAATAAGAACTTAAACTAAATGCAATCAAATAGACGAAATGAAATAAATCAATATAAACTATGGAAAATCTAAATAACATGAAACATAAAAACACTCAATCTCAAACCAACCCAATTGAGAGATTAAACTTAAGCCATAGATCATTGTAGAATGGTTAGACAAGGTAGCGACATCCTACTAAGGGATGAGGTGTTGCCATGAGGTGAAGTGGAGATAAATTAAAAATGCCATAGGATATGATGAGATCGAGCCACTTCATCACCCAAATTCCATTCCATGCATATGTTTTAAGCAATCTTAAACACCCACTGACCTCAAAACTACCTTTAGAGCCATCATGGGATTCAAATTCTCATGACCAGTGACCTCCATTAAAAACCAATAAGTATAGCTTTTGGCCAACCATTAAAATCCAAAGGGACTTCAAATCTTTTGGTTCTTTTGATTCCATCACCTTATCCAAGTGAAATCAAACTCAAACACAAATTCTCCCTCCTCCCAACCTTTCCCAATCATTCCTGACACTGAATTCTAACAAACAATGGTGGACGCCTGTCCACGATAATCCAGGAGGCAAAGCTCAATTCTTCTTCCGTAAGCTTTGTCACATTTCTTTAAGAGATTTTAAAATGCAAACCACCATCAAGAATCAATGCTATGGTATGGACAAAATTGACCTTTTTTTTAGTTTGGTCGTGAAATAAAGTTAGCCATATGATCGATCAAGCCATATAGATCCCTTTGAAATTATCCCTAGATCATTGTGTAATTGAAATCTTGTGATTTCATTGCATAGATTAAGATTAAGATTACGTGATAAGCATACACTTGGTCGTTCATGGATGAAAAGCGAATCTTGATCGCTTCGCTTTCTGCTTTGACCGAATGACCATGATTTAGTGGATTGATTGATTAATTACCTTAAGAAACTATGAGAGAGTTTGGAGCCATCTGATCTTTGATCAGAAGACTCAGATCAAATCACATCCTTGCCACCATATTAACACAGAATCCATGTGAATCTTATGTGGCAAATTCACACGTCACCGCGTGAAGTGACACCATGTGACATTGATAATTTTAAAGAGAAAATTCAAACTTTTTGGTTTTAAAAAATGAAAAAAAACCAAAAACATTAAAATTCATAGAAAATAAATTTATCAACTAAAAAAAATACAAATAAGGCTCTATGGATTTATCTCTGTGAGAGGAATCTATTAAACCCAAAATTCCCAAATTTTATTAGGTATTTTTGGATTAATTTGAGTTTAATTAAAAAACTTAAACATAAATTAAAAACCAAAATATTAATCCAATCATTTCTCAAAGTGAAATTGAAGTTGAAACACACCTTAGATAAATTTTGTAAGATTTATTAGTAAGTAAATTCAAAGAAAGAAAATTTTCAACCCTAAACCCTTAATTTAATGAAATAAATTAATAATAAACTACTAAAATAAGGAGAAATTATAAAATCAGTTTAGAACATCATAATTTACATTAGTAGACCTTATGAAACTATAAGACATCATTGAAACCCCATAATCCCAAAAAATGTCCTTAATTAAGGATTAATTGAATTAATTAAATCAATAAATTAAACTGAACCTTAAAATACATAATAAATCAAATAAAATTTTCGAAATTTCAAATGAAATATCTCTAGATTCATCATGTAGAGGGGAATCAAAAAAAATTTAAACCCCTAATTCCTAATGAATAAGGCTTAATTTAAGTTTTATAAAAAAATATTTAAATTATAATTCATCATAAAATACATATCTGAATATAATGAAACTTTAGAGAAAAATAATTGGTAACCCCACTTGCCATAAAAACTTTCAAAGCCAAATGACCTTTGAATGGAAGTTATAGAATTTTCAAGTTCTAGGTCAATTTAATGAAATAATAAATAAAAATTCATATAAATCATATAAATTAATGGAAAAAATTTGAAACACTTTAAATAACTTCAGAGGACCTTAGAAAACTTTCTTAATCTTCTAAAGTTGGAAAACTTAATTAATTTTTTTTATTTATGATAAGAATTAATTATGAATAAAGTAAACTAATTAAATCCTAAACTACTAAAATTATGAATTCAAAATAAAATGAACATTTGAAAATTGAAACTTATCAATCTCTAAATTTTAAAGAATTCATCAAAATTGGAACTAAATTAAGCTTATCCAACATTAAAAAGAAGACATTAATGGTGGGTGTAAATGATTAAAGTAAAAAAAATGAATTGACTTAAATAATCTAAAAACTAGAAGAGGACTATATTAGCTTTGTAACAAAAAATAATTCATTCTTTAAGGTTATTAGGTTATGATTGTAAGGAAATATCTTTTCTTAAGAGATTTAATAAATTAATGAATCCTTAACCTATGTTGTTCACTTCAAACCAATGTGAGCAATAAAGTTATGTGCATTAATTAATGAATATCCTAAGTTATGAAATTAAAATATAATGAAATAATTGAATGATGAAACCAAAACTTTTAAGTAAGCTTAGACTTGAATTAACTTAAGTCAATTCAAAATAATTAAATTAAATCATTTAAACTAATGAGCACTATCATTAACAAAATAACTAAATTAAATCAATTCAATTATACCAAATGTATTGAATTAAAATATATAAAACTAGACAATTAATGAAAATCTAAAGAAAGAAAGTAAACATTAAATTAAAGTAAATTATATTGATATATAATAAACTTAAAATAAATAATTAAGATAAATATAATGAATTAAACTCCATAAATTTAAGTTTTAAAATTGTAACTAAACAAAAGATAGTCAATCTAATAATTAAAATTGAATAAAACTTAAAGAAATTATTAATTGGTTAAGTCAAGATGCATTAATCAATTTAAATAAAACTCAAATGAAAAAAATAAAAAAATCTTTAAACAACTTTTAATAAACACAAAATGAAACTTAAGATCTAAACATTAATTAAGAACTTAAACCCTAAGAAAATCACATAAACATCAATTAAATCTAAATTCAAACAAATCCTTTAAATAAATTCGAAAGAGGTTAATTAAGATGCTTAGAATCTTAGTGTGACACTTAGAATAAATTTTTATCTTCAAATGAAAATCTTAGTGTGACTCTTGGATTAGGTTTTTCAATAGAATGGGTTTCACCCAAAATGAAATTTACTTTGTTCTTCATTCTTTAAAACTAAAATTCAACTTTAACATAAAAATTAACCTAAAATAAAAAATTACAAATTAGTTAAATCATTTGAATTGAAATAACCTAATGGTAAATTGAACAAATTTGAACTTAAATTAAATCTAGATTGAAACAAAGCCTAATGCAACCATACCACACAAGCCTTTCTCTCACGAACTAGATTATTAGGTCACTAATCTTAGACTTAGGTTAGGGATGATGTGATATTTTATGATGTGATGTGACATTTTTCTGATTTTTGGGTGTAATATTTTATACTGGATCACTAAGATTGTTAGTTGATTAATCTTGATGTTTGGGCATTCTTTTTAGCCTAATGCTATTTTCTATAGGGGGTTGTGCTTAAAGAGATTATTGTAATAGAAATAAAAATAAATGCTCTTTGCTTATAGGTGCTACTTAAGTCCTTAAGCATAGCCTAATAGGGCAGAAAGGCTTGGTAGGTAACTAATGCTGAGCCCATATGTTTAGAATATGAACTACTATTATGTTGTAACTACTTCCTAACATCTATTTTGCAAGGATTTTTAATTTATTTTGAAAATTTAAAATATAATTTGAGCCTAGAATTAAGTTAGGATCTATGGGGTTTAGGAATAGCAGGAGCTGACTTTACTAGCCAATCATCGCCTATGAAGCTCATGGAGGTCCCTGAAAAAGGAGACAATCTTGGATAAAGACCCTTATAGATCAAAACTTTTAGTTCTAGGATGGGTTCTATAAGAACAAAGCTCGTCTGCCCATTTTTCTTTTCTTCTTGGGTGTATAGTGACACTCGACCACACCAACCTACATTATTAATTTAATTTGACTTAATTTATTTTGGGATGCACAATAGAAATGTATGCTTTCTAGGTTTTTTTATGTGATGTGCTCTATGATGAAGGATCAAAACATTAAACTCCTAGAAAAAATTAAATATTTTTACCCCACTAAAATTAAACAACTCAAAATGAAAAATAAAATTTCATAACTTCATTATAAATAAAGCCCTATATATAACTTTAAAGCAATTTGAAATAATTAGTTATTGCGAACCATAAGAGCATATGATTCATTCTACATAAATTGGGCGCTTCTCCCATTACACATTAGGGGGCATCTGACCTTTGAGAATGACCACCCTTCATAGGGGAAGAGTGTCCTCTTATTTTAATTTGACCCATAACAACTTTGTAACTACATCTCATTATAAGCATAAATTGTGTACCCAAAGGCTTTTAAATAAATTGTGCATCAAAATATATAGAAGATGAAATTTATTGCATTAGCTAACTGTATAACATGCCAAACATTATCTTAGGATTAGGGAGTGAGTTAAGTTCTTAGCTTCTATTCTAAATGCAATAACCTAGCCATCTTGCATACATAAGACTAGACCCATGATTTTTAAAATTGCTTAGAGATATAAGTTAGCAACCCTTCCAAGCGGTTTATAAGTCCATAAGAGTAGGGGATGGGTTCATTTTTCTTTGGTTGGAAAAGAATTAATAATTCCAAAAAAGTTACATTAGGTCGTGCTTTCAACTTATGTTAGAAGCATTATAGACTTATGTTCTAAAGCTACTTATTGGAATAAGCCTTCAACCACTAGGCATTTCTACAGTCTTGTGCTATCAGAATTTAAGTCCTAGATATCTAATAAAATGCCAACTTAAAACTTCAATAAATTCTATTTCCAAAATGTAATGCATAATGATAGGATAGTTGACATGCCTATCGGACATCCCAATATTTATAGTTATTTCTTACTTAATCCCTATTAGCCTTAGAAAAGAACTGTTCCCTTTTGAAGCATTTCCTGTTGGAATTCCAAATTAGCAATCGTTTGAAATAAGCTTTGAAATCAATAGAAATAAAAGTCTTTTTCTTTAATCAAGAGTGTTCTTAAGAGGAATTTTATTCTTCCTAGGATGTAATTAACTATAGGGGCTTACCTTTATAGGGAACTATGAACCCAATATAAAATAAACTTTTTTTTACTTTTATATATAGTTGAAGGAAAAATCTATGGAATATCAAAGACCCATTTTAGGTGTCCTTATTAAGTAATTCAATATATTATTGGATAACATGTTTATCTTTTGAGATAATGTGTTAATCTCATAATGACGATTCGATTACCTATATAAAAATTTTCTAACATCTATATGGTGTAATAAATTCTTTCCACAGAGATATTTTCTAGTTACTCCACTAAGGAATAATTCCTCTCTGCATCTTTAAAAATATACTTTTATTTATATACAAGTAATGTACATGTGTCTTTCACTTGACTAGATAACCTTTTGTTCTGATGAGTACCTCTCCATTTCATCCTTGGTAGAGTATACTCAACATCTATTAAATGGATTATAAAACTTCCGTATTTGTTAAACTCAAATAAGAAGATTTTTTAACTCTTATACTTTCACACACACACACACACACACACACACACACACACACACACACATATATATATATATATATATATATATATATATATATATATATATATATATATATATATATATATATATATATATATATTAAAGAAAATCAAGATAATTATTTTATCAGTCTAGCCATACTAAAGGTAGGTAGTTTCTTTCTAATAAGTCAAAAGTCTTTCCTTTTGACTACATTATGTTAAGTAAAATATATTGTAATTTATATAATTTTCTTATTTGAAAAATAAAAAAATGGTTGGACAACTCATTTTTGTTGCTACATCTGGGATCACCTATTTCATGGATAGTAGTAGACTACCTAATGGCTCTATCATCAAATTTAGAGTCAGCTTTGAAGATTTGAACATCACTGCCAATGAAATAACTATTGCTCCTATTAATGATATAGCTATTAAAGATAAAGAAAGGGCCCATTCTTGAATTTTCCAAGAGTTCCTTGTAGTACTCTTGTAATTAACAAGGGAGTCTCTATGGAGGCAATTGAGCAAGTTAAAGCAGGCCCTGTGTCAAAGAAAGCAAAACTACCTACTGAAAGGACACCTGCTCCCTTCTTTTCAAGCACTTTTAAGATAGGTTTCACCTCTAAGCCTTCACTAATAACTAAGGGTGAAAAGAAAATTAGAAGTAGAATGCTTAGGAGGCAAGCCCTAAAAGATAAAAAACAAAAGGAGATATTAGAAATTGAGCAAGCTAGGGTGAGGGAGGGGTATACCCTTTTGGATACATCTCCTATTCTAATAGGTAGCAGATTTTATCCTCTTTTTACAACCCAAGATTTTCTCTAGGAAGGAAACCATAAAGGTTTATGTTAGGAAGGTCCCATTGGCCACTGAGACAAAAATTCATTCACCATCACAATTAGTGATACCATCTGTATTTTGGCCTACGAAATAAAGGCCTTCATCATCTTCATCTAGACCTCAAACTAAAAGGTTATTCTCATTTCATACCTCTAGTAGGAGAATAGAGCCTCTTCATCTATCCCCATATAATAGAGAGATTTTTGATGAGGAACTAACTCCTCAGTTTGGGAGCAACTCTTCTTATGAAGGAAGTCCCTATCATTCAAGAGGATGTTTAAGGTGAGATATCTTGAATAATACCCATGGTTGTAGATGAAGAGTTTGAAGCCATCCTTGATAGCCATGGTATTCCACTTTTCTTAGTAGAAGATGAAATGGAAATCATTATATGAGAGGATGAAGAAAAAGAAAAAGCATGTAGGATTCAAGATCATTTTAACTTAGAACAAGATGACTTGTTAAATGATGACCATAAGCTACCCATAGCACATGTCTTCATGGTAGACATGAAGGCATCCAAAAATGAGCAAGAAGAAACACCTGATATTATGAAAGAGAATCCTATACCTAATTCCACATAGCAACTGATCCTTCAGTTTCAAAAGAAAGATGTTCAGATTCTGAGGATGGAGAAGAAGATGGAGGAGATGATTTCCACTATGCAATCACTCCAAAGTCTAATTCCTACCTCTTCTCAGCCACATTCTTTATAACAACCAGGAGAGTCCCATCCCATAGATGAGACGAAGCTTGGTTTAAGAGAACATCATGAAAAACATAAAACAACAGATGATGCATCTCCCAAAATTGACTTTTAGTCTCTAGTAGAATTGTAGGTTAAAGAAGCATTGGCACAATCCTATGGTATGACTTTAATTCTAATGGGTAGACCCTATCCTGAGGAATATGATTTTGTACCTTACCTAAAGGGATTTGTACCCCCTTCCTTCAAAGTTTTTGATGAGACATGCAATCCCAAACAACATTTGGCACATTTTTGGGCAAGTCGCTATAATACTGGAGTGAGTGATGCTTTATTATTTAAGCAGTTTATTAGTAGTTTGATCCGGGTTACCTTTGATTGATATGCAAAATACCAAATGGTTTAGTGTGCACTTTTGCTAAACTAGAAAACATGTTTGTGATTTGATTCACTGGAACACAACACCATGTTACTATACATGACTTAGTTGTTGAAAACTAAAAGCTAAGTGAATCCCTCATAGATAATATTTTGAGATGAAGGATTCTTAGCCTCAAGTGCCAAAGCTATAAGAGTAGCATGCTATAGAGATCCTCCTCCGAAATATCCTTTAAAAAATATTATCTAGTGTAGCAACACTTGAGGCCCGTATGTTAAGGAATCTTAATTCTAGAAATTCTAATAAAAAATACAACTCAAACAAACTAAATCAATTGCAAAACTGTAAAGCCCAACTATAGAATAGTTGGGCTTTAAGAAAATATTAAGTAAAGCCTTTAGACTTCAAGAAGAAGACCCTAGGATGTCTTTCCTAAGAGATCAGTCCACTACAGAACCATCAAAACCTAGGAAAGTGTTGAAAAAGAAGGTAGGCAATGTCTCTGTAGTGGACAAAGGAAAAACTTTAATTCGAGTCTAGGTGGAGTGGCCTTCATCTTTTAGATCACCACAATAACAATTGTCACCACCACCCAAGAAATCTACCATTAACTCTTTTTGAAAGAATGAACCAAACATAATTTCAAGAAATAGGAAATGATGAAGATATTTAAAATTTTAAAGAAAAAACTATATTTAAGCTGCCTAATCTGAAAAGATTAGAAGAAGTTAGCAAGGTCAATGACCCAAATTATTGCTCATAACATTAGATGCTAGGTCATACCATTGAGGACTGCTTTACTTTCAAAGATTGGCTAGAAAGGAACTATAAGAAAGGGTTGGTGATTATCTCTAAATAATATTTTATGGACTTTGGACAAGGGTCCATTATGGTGACCATAGGTGAATTTTCTACCTCTTCTACTTTATCTCCTTCAAATGATTAGGATATTGCTTTATCCCATTCTTTTAATAAATATTTAATGAAAAATTTTAAAAATTTCATTCAAGATCATAAGTAAACCCAAAAGAAGATCATCTAGATTGATCCACTGCATCGAGTAATTCCTCCTCAACCCCATTCGTACATCGATGTCCATGTCTAGAGAGTGGTGTGAAGGAATGTCTTTTGTATCAAAGAGAGTTTTGTATGATAATGATCGAAATGTTAGGCCTTACATCCCTTTATCTTTATGTACTACTTTTGAAAATATGAATAAAAAAGCTCGCAAAGGAATTTACTATGTTCTTACATTTTTTGATAATCATGTTATGAGTGAAGAAAAATAAGAAAATATAAAAGAAACTTCTCATACTGATTCTGATGAATTTTATGAATCAAGGTCAAAGAGTGATAGTTTTATGACTGAATTACAATGCAATTCTTTTAATATAGAATTAGAATTCTCAGATTCTAATACATCTTTAGAGAAAGATGGTAATGATGAGGGACATGTTGACATGACCCCTACTTCTGATATAGGAGATATCACTAAAGATAATCACCATAATGGGAAGGTCCTACAACTTATCTTCCTCCTCCTAAAAATATGGTAAACAAGATGTTGATCTCTATCCTAAACCATTACGTAAAGATTCAATAATTGAGCGCCTATTCCCAAGGTCAACTACAACATTTTAGACCATCTTAAGAAATTTCTTGCTAGACTAAGCATTTATGATGGCCTTGTTCTATCTAAGAAAATGGGAGAATCATTAGTTCATGCATTACTTAATATGCTTGAGACAACTAGCAGCAACTTCCTTAGATGAGGCTTATTATTTCAAAGAGATCTCTAGGTAACCTTCTCTGATGAAGATTTACTTCTAGGAACCACAAGTGATAATAAGCCCCTATACATTTCAGTTAAGCTAGATAACATTAGACTATCAATAGTTCTTGTTACTCTTGGCACTTTAGACAATACTATGAACTCCAGAATATTTTCATTTTTAAGAATTGATACATGAAGACTTAGTTATGATAAAATTGATGTGGGATTTAATGAAATAGAAGAGAAAGCTTTAGGTTCGATCACTTATTGGAAATAGAAAGATTGAAAACAAGCAAAATTACATATTACTAATTTAAAGATATCTTTTAATGCTCTCTTAAGTAGACCATAGATACATGAGTACAGAATGGTTCCTTCATCACTCCACCAGAGTGTTAAATATGTAAGAGATGAGTAGAATATACTATAAAAGGTGGTATACAACCCTTTTCTATTCATGAAATTGAACTTTATGAAATGATGCTATTATATGCCTAAAAAAGCAAATGTCTAATTCAATGAAATCCAATATTATTGAGGCATCAAAGAAAATAAAAGAAGACATTCAGATAAATAAAAAAGAAGAAAAGAAAGAAAAGGAGGGAAAAGAAAAAAAACCACCAATAATTCAAATTGGTTTAGAATCTTGCTCTAATGAAGATTCCAATCAAAATGATGCCTTAATAAAATTTGACATTTCATTAAAATTAGATTGCAATGAAGAGAAAATTTGAGCATCAAAGGGTAAACTTGAATTATTCACTTTTGAAAATTTAAAAGGTATGTGGACACTTTGACTTTGACTCTTTTATCTCAAAATAAAATTTCATAATTTGATGTCAAAGTAGTCTCTAACCTTCGAGAGAAGAAGTTATTAAAGTTTTATTCTATACTTGGATCTTCAAGCTCAGAAGTAGATATAAAGCTTGAAGATCCATCTTCCAATAAAATAATAGAACTCCATTTGATTGGTATCCTGACTGTGTTAAAAAAGCTATAAAATATGGTTTGGTTCCTTATGTCTAGCCCAAAGATATAGCTTAATGCTTAATGCATTGAAAGCTTATAGAATACTAAAAATAAAAAATTTAAAATCCAAAGCTAGCATTGGGTTTGGTACCATTGGACCTTTAAGTAATGATGAACATTGTTTAATGATGAACAATCATAAAGAATTTGATCAACTATTTAGAATTCTATTTAACTCTTTGGAGGCACTCTAACCAAGCATCGATAATGGATGATTACTTGATTCAAAGTGCACCACCAAAATTTGAAGAAAAGATAAAATCCATTATTGATGAATTAAAAGAAATCAACTTAGGAACTGAAGAAGACCTACAGTTGACTTTTATCAGTTCACTATTTGGTCTGAAAGATTTTGATGAGTTTATTAACTTACTTTCTGAATACGAAGATTTCTTTATGTTGATGATGAAAAGCTTGGTTTATCACTAGATGTTGCAATTCTTGAATTAGAAATTAAACCTAACGTAATTCAAGTAAAGCAAGCTCCTATAAGAATGCATCTAGAAATTAAGCAACAAATAATCAAGTTAAAAAATTAATTGAGACTCAATTCATACAAGAAGTGTAATACTCTTCTTGGTTAGAAATCATTATCTTGGTAAAGAAAAAGAATGGCCAAATATGCGTTTATGTAGACTTCAGAGATTTAAATCAGGCTTATTCCAAAGACAAGTGTCAACTACCGATACTATAACTTATGGTGGATGTAGCCTAATCTCATGAAATCTTATCATTCATGGATGGATCACCTGGATATAATGAGATAAAGATGGTCCACGAGGATAAAAAGTATATGACATTCAGAACTCCTATTTGGATATTCTATTACACGGTCATGCCATTTGGTGTTAAACTTGTTGGGGCTATCTATCAAAGAGCAATGACTAAAATATTTGACAATCTGATTCATAATAAAGTTAAATGTTACATTGATGATCTAGTCATTAAAAGTAATAAAAGAAAAATTATTTATATGACTTACGGATTATTTTTAAATGGTTGTGTTATTATAACCTAAAAATGAACCTCTTGAAGTATGCTTTTGGAGTAACATCAAGAAAATTTTTAGGACTTATAGTGAGGCACCATGAGGTCAAAATTGATCATGAAAAAAAATAAAAGTTATAATGAAAATGCCACCTAGAATTTTACATAGTTAAGATTATCTCAAGGAAGGCTAACATATTTAAGAAGATTTATATCAAATATATTAGAAAGATACCAATCATTTGTGACATTGATAAATAAGGAATCTAAATTAATTTAGAATGATAAATGTCAGAGTGTCTTTGAATGTTTATAATAATATTTGATGAGTCCTTTTATTTTGGCTGCCCCAGTCCTCAGGAAGTTATTGATTCTGTATACTGCAGCTTTACATGAGTCCCATAGAGATTTAATTGCTCAAGTTAATGAAGATGAAAAAAATTGCCCTTTATTATCTAATCCACAGACTCTTCCCAATGGAGGTGAATTATATGTCAATCAAAAAGCACTATTTATCCTTGATTTTTGCTGCTGAAAAATTGAGGTATTACATGCTTTCACATAAAGTGAATTTGATTTCAAGAGTAAATCCTTTGCAATAACTTATGACTCGCCCAATGTTGTTTGGATGTCTAGCATGTTGGTCATGATTTTATTACAATTTGAGATTAAATATATTCCTCTTCATGCTACAAAGGGTCAAGTTATAGTTGGCTTCTTATCCATCCTCTACCCAAAGGTTCCCCTTTTAATGATGATCTTCTAAATGAACAAATCATGAATTTAAATAATGAAACTAAAGCCACTTGGGAATCATATTTTGATGGCGCAACAACATAAAAATAATAATAATAAAGAGTTAAATTCTTCTATCTTAAGGAAGGATGGGATTGGATTGATTTGTATAACTCCATACAAAGGTATGATGCAATATTCCTATCATTTATCTAAACCATGTACAAATAATGAAGTTAGATTTGATGCCTTTATAACTAAGATAGAGTTAGCAATCCTTATTGTTATTAAAAATATTTGAATCTTTGGAGATTCTCAAGGTTATTAATCAAGTGAGTGGTATTTATAAGGTTTTGCATCCAAAATTTTTCGATTATTATCAATATATAATGAAGCTACTTGAAAAGATTCTTTTTGTTACTCTATATAGATTATCATGCAAAGATAATTCTATAGTAGATTCGTTAGCTAAGCTCACTAAAGAAATTTATGTCCACAAATAAATCTATATGTATAGAAGTTCAAATTTAGCAAAGTATATCCCTTATAGATTTATATTACATGAATAGAAAAATAGAATTGCAACGGATAGTCATTCTTACTGAATGTCAGGAAGAAATTTAAGTGATGGGAAGATCTCTAAAAACAAGTCATTAGCAAATCAAATTAAAAAAAACATACCTTGTCTTATGAATTAATCAAAAATGTGTTTTGTCATAAGTCATTTGATCAAATGTGGCTACATTCTTTGGATAAACAAGAAGTCCATAAGATTAAGATACAATCTAGATTGTGTGGTGTTCACCAATCTAGATTGAAAATAAAATTGAAAATTAAAAGACTTAGATATTATTGTCCTTTGATGCTAAATGACTATATAGAAACTCCACATCATCAACATCAATGCCAAATACATGGTGTAATATTACATCAACCACCTAGTGTATTGCATCCAATGATTGCTTTTGGCCCTTTGAGAGTTGGGGTACTAACATCATAAGGCTAATTAATCCTCCTTCATCAAAAGGGCATCATTTCATATTAGCTGCAATTGATTGCTTTTCTAAGTAGGTTAAGGTAATTCCATTGAAAGAAGTTAACGCATGCCATGTACTTGAGTTCTTTCAAAAAAATATCATATATCATGTTGGCATTCCTTATCGAATCATATTCGATAATGGTCTTTCATTTAATTCCACTAAAATAAATCACTTTGTGGCTAGACATAACATTGACTGGAGATATTTGACCATCTGTTACACTAGAGCAAATAGATTAGCTGAAACATCCAATAAAACTCTTGTATGAATTCTAAATAAGGTACTTGATGAAAATAAATGTTAGTAGCATGAAAAATTTGTTGAAGCCTTATGGGCCTATTGGACCATATAGGACACTAACTCAATCTACACCATATGCTTTGGTTTATGGAACTAAAGCTATTCTTCCATTGAAAGTACAACTATCTTCTTTGAGAAAAATAGTTAATAACAACATTATAGCAGATCAGAATCATAAACTTCAACTTAAAGAACTAGAAAGTCTTGAAGGAAAACATCTGAGAGCTCAACAATACCTTGAACTTTACCAATCGCATATAGTTTAAGCTAATAATAAATTAGTACATCCTAAAACTCGATAAGTAGGAGAATTGGTCATGGTTCTTAAATGACCAATTTTAGTTTATCATAAGATAGGCAACAAATTTGAGCCAACATGGGAAGGATCGTTCATTATGGAAAAAGTCTATAAATGAGGTTTTTATCAACTGATAACTTATAAGGGTGAGCATCCAATGTTGCCTATTAATGGATGCTACTTTAAGAAATATTATGTATGAATTATACTTCAATTTCAAAAATGATGATCAATAAAAATATGTTTATCTCTATTTTTATAATTTATTTAGGTGAATTTTGTCTCTTTTAAATTTAAATTTTATTCATAAATTTTTTTTATGTCCCTTAAACTTGTGTAAATTTCTTTAATACCTTATAGGCATAATTTTTACTTTTCAAAGGTTAGGAATAAGCCTATTTGTGGCACCCTTCCTATAAATCTTTTGGGTTTGGAGTAAGCATTTGTGTACCATTCTCATAGGTTTTGAGTAAACCCTAGATGGCACCATTCTTGCTTTCTATGTGAAATAGACTATTTAAATTAGATTTAAATCATCAAGAATCATTTTCTAATAGTAAAAAATTGAGGATTAGGATTAAGTTATCAAGACCCCTTTCCTCACTTTAGCTATTTAAGTTGGATTTAAGCCATTGAAGGCCCCATCTTAATCGCTAACTAAATAGAGTAAATCCATTAGTAGGCATCCTTTTCAAAAGAAAAAGATGAGATTAAGCCAGGAAAACCCCTTTCTATCAAATAGGCTATCGATATTAGGATTTAGTCATCAAGACCCCTTTCCTCACTTTAGCTATTTAAGTAGGATTTAAGCCATAGAAGGACCAATCTTAATCGCTAACTAAATAGGAGTAAATCCATTAGTAGACATCCTTTCCAAAGAAAAGATGGGATTATGCCGAAAACCCCTTTCCATCAAATAGGCTATCTAGATTAGGATTTAGTCATCAAGACCCCTTTCCTAACTTTAGCTATTTTAGTAGGAATTAAGTCATCAAAGGCCTATTCTTAATAACTAATAAAATAAGAGGAAGTCACTTAACATGCAAACTTGCAAAATAATTAGGATAGGATTAAGTCATTATATTTCCTTTTCAAGTTAGTTAGGTTGGAACTAAGCCATGGAAGACCATGCAACCCCTACCTATTAGTTGAAATCTTAAAGATTGGGAATTAAGAAGGCCCATTTTTTCAAGCTTAGCTATTTAGGTTGGAATCAAGTCGAAAGACCCCTTCCAAATAAGTAACCGGATAAGATTAAATCCCACGGTATCTTTTCTAGTTAAAATTCATGTAGTTCAAGAAGAGTAAGTATCAATATTAGAATCCTTGCTAACTACCATCTATAGATACAAGTGAGTTTCTATGATGGCATCTTTTCTTGGAAAAGAAAGCCTTAAGGTCTACCTATAAGTCCTTTCTTTAAATTTGGCTAGTCATTTAGACTACCTCTTAGATAGTCACACTTAAAAAGATATGAGTCCTAATGCTTTATTTCTAGGTTAGCTATTAATAACCTATTGTAGCTAAGATAAGAATAAGTCCCTTGAAGGAATCTTCTCTAGATATCATGACAATGTTAGGATTAGATTCGTCATTGAATCTCTTCCTAATAATATCTTTATTCTTCTTAAAAACTAATAAATATAAGTTATCTATGAATGAATCATTCTAAATTAAGACAACTTAAGGCATGTTTATGCCTCTCTTTCACAATCAAATTCAAAATGGAAATTGAAACCAAAACTAAAACTAAATTAAAAATTCAAATTCTGAAGCTAAATTCAAACTCCTTCAAACTTATGCTTATATTTCTATTGATTAGCTCGGTCAATGCATATATGTGCAATATACTTTAGTTAGTCCACCACACATCATCATTTTTGGATAAGGTTAAAATTATCCTTAACCCTAAAAATTAGGACAGCTAATCATGGATTAGAAGCTTCCTAACTAGACCCTTAGGACACTAAATTTTGCCATCCTAGTAAACCTTTTTGGGGTTTCACCTAGCAATTGAATTAGGTGAACCAAATCCAAATCAAAGTTAAACAAATGATTACATCAAATATATTTTAATTCAAATCTAAAATTTAATTATGCTTGAACCATGGTAATTGGGGTGGTCAACCCAATTAGCTTACCTAAGCTCAAAATTACATAAACCCAAAAGAATTTCATATAAAATCAAAATAAAGTGAAATCAAATCAAACAAAGGGCATCAAGTCTATGCATTAGCATAAATAAACCTAAAAATAAATGTAAATGAGGTTCAGGATGATTAATCATTCCATTTGACTTATTGTTGACCTATGCGGGTCCCATTAAGTCAAAAGTTAAACCACCAAAATTTGACCAAATAAAGTCATTCTAAAGACCAAGAATCATCAAATAAACATGACAAAACATGAATTTAAATGAATTTAAACCCAATAATGATTAACATGGGCTAATTAGACCACTTGATCCAAATGAACCCAAATTAATCTTATTGAAAACTTAATTAAAATAAAATGGTGATTAACTCTAGTGAGCCATCCAAAATTATTTGAAAGCCCTATATGAACATAACTTAAATAATTAATGAGTTTAATATGACCAATTTAGTTATTTTACCCAAATTAAACCTCGTGTTGATCCATTAAGCCCAATTTGGGTCAAAGTGAGTTCAAATTCAAAATTAACCTCAAATGAAATGAAATTAAATAATTTCAATCATTTGAAACACTTAATTGAACACAATTGAAAGCAAATACATTTTTATTATGTCAAATTGACCATTTGATCTAATTAAACACAACTTCATGCATTTGGATCAAATGAATTAAATTAGCCTAAAAGTCACATCAAACCTAAGCTTGAAATGGACCAATCAATCCATGAATCATTCAATTATCAATTAACAATATTTAAGATCTTAAATTAAATGTAATCAAATAAATGAAATAAAATAAATCAATTTGAACTACAGCAAGTCCAAATAACATGAAACATAAAACACTCAATCTTAGACCAACCCAAATGAGTTTAAAATTAACCCACAACTTATTTTAGAATGGTTAGAGAAGATAGCCAACAACCTACTAGGGGATGAGGTGTTTCGAGTAGGTGAAGAGGCATTGGGAGATAAAGTAAAAATGCCATAGGATATGATGAGGCCTTGGATTGATCAAACTGTATAGATCCCTTCAAAATTATCCCTTGATCATTTCACAATCAAAATCTTATGATTTCATTGCTTGGACTATCAACGATTAATGATGAAATGCAGATGATGCTCAGTCACCTCCATAGATGAAGAATACAGAATCATGGCCATCCATTCTTTCTATTTGGAATGAACGACCATGATTTATCAGGATCAATTGATTAATTCTGTTAAGGAAACCTCGGGATGATCTAGAATGAATGACTAAGACCAAACATTCCCACCACCATAATAATGTAGAATCCATATGGATCCTGCATGGCCAAATCACACATCACCACATGTAAAGTTGAGCCTCATCAGCATCACGTGGCACCGATTATTTTAAATCATGGTTTTCAGATTTTAAAAATGCAAAAAAAAAAAATAAAAAAATTTAAAAATTCACAAAAAATAAAATACTCAATCAAAAAAAGCAAATAAAGGCTCTATGGATTTATCTTAGTGAGAGGAATCTAGTAAACTTAAAATCCTCAATTTTGACTAGGTATTTTTGGATTAATTTGAGTTTAATTAAAAATTATTAAACATAAATTTAACCCAAAACCTTAATCGAATCAATTTTAAACTTTGGAGAGGTAAAACAAAAGTTGATACACACCATAGATATAGTTCTTATGATCTATAGGTAAGTAAATCCAAAGAAATGAAAATTTCAACCCTAAACCCTTAATTTAATGAAATAAATTAAGAAAATTAGGAGAAATTATAAAATCAGCTTAAAACATCATAATTTACATCATTAGACCTTAGAAACCTATAAAAGCTCACTAAGACCTCATAATCCCCAAAATGACCTTAATTAAGGATTACTTAAATTAAAAACATTTAATTAATTAGCTTAAACTTTAAAAATTCATAATAAATCAAATAAAAATCTAGAAATTTCAAATAAAATCTTTCTATTTTCATTATTTATAAGGAAATCAATAAAAATTAAAACTCTTAATTAATTCCTAATGATTAAGGCTTAATTTAGCTTTTATTCAAAATTTTAAGACCTTAATTAGTCATAAAATACATATCTGATTAAAATAAAATTTTAGGGAAATGAAATTGGCAAGGAACCCACTTGCTATAAAAATTTCAAAGGCAAATGATCTTTGGATTAGAAGTTATAGAATTTTCAAGTACTATGTCAACTAATATAAAATAATAAATAAATAAATCATAGAAATTACAAAAATTAATAGAACTAATTTAAAACACTTCAAATAATATTAGAGGACAATAGAAAACCTTCTTAATCTTTTGAAGTTGGAAAACTTAATTAATTCTTTATTTAGGGGTTATAAGATTAATTAAGAATAAAATAAGCTAATTAAAATCTAAATTACTAAATTTATGAATTCAAAATAAAATGAACATCTATTTGTACATTGAAAATTTTCAATCTCTGAATTTAAATAATAAAATTGGAACTAAATTAAGTTTATCCAACATTTGGAACTAAATGGTGGGTATAGATGATTAAAGTAAAAAAAAAAATCAATTAACTTAAATAATCTAGATACTAATGGAGGACTAGATTAAGTTCAGAACTTAAAAATGGTTCATTCTTTAAGGTTCTTAGGTTATGATTATTATGCAAAACCTTATCTTAAGAGATTTAATAAAATAATGAAACCTTAACTTAAGATGTTCAATTAAAACCTACTTAAGCAATAAAGTCAAATGCATAAATTAATGAATATCCTCAGTTATGAAATTTAAATATAATTTAATAATTGAATGATGAAACAAAGACTTTTAAAGTAAACTTAAATTTAAATTAACTTAAGTCAATTCAAAATAATTAAATTAAACCATTCAAACTAATGATAATTATCATTAACTAAAGTAAATTAAATCAATTCAATTATACTAAATGGATTGAATTAAAACATATAAAACTAGATAATTATTTTTTAATCAAATCAAAAGAACATAAGGCAAACATAATCCCAATTTATGAAATTATATTCACCCTAACAAGTTAAACAACATAAATCATATAAAATTCAATGAAAATTTAAAGGAAGAAAGTAAACATTAAATTTAGATAATTTAATTTAAAATCTAATAAACTGAAAACAAACAATTAAGATAAATAAAATGAATCAAACTCAAAAATTTAACTTTTTAAATTGTACCTAAATCAGAAGATAATCAATCAAATAATTAAAATTTAATAAAACCTAAATAAACTCTCTATTTGTTAAGTCAAGATGCATTAATCAATTTGAAAAAAAAAAACTCAAATGAAAAGAATAAAGAATTTTTAAACAACTTTTATTAAACACAAAATGAAACTTAAGAACTAAACATTAATTAAGAACTTAAATCCTAATCGAAACACATAGACATTAATTAAATCTAAATTAAAAAAATCTTACAAATAAATTTGTAAGAGGTTAATTAAAATACTTAAAATCTTAGTGTGACTCTTATAATGAATTTTATCTTTAGATAAAATCTCATTCTACTAGGATTAGGATGTTAAATAGAACGAGTTCCATCCAAAATGAAATTTATTTTGTTCTTCATTCTTTAATACTTAAATTCAACCATAAAAATTAAATTACAAATAAGTTAAATCATTTGAATTGAAATCACCTAATGGTAAATTGATCAAACTTTGAACATAAACTAAATCCAAATTGAAACAAAGCCTAGTGCATCCATAGCACATAGGCCCTTCTCTCACATAATAGATTATTAGGTCTCCAACCCTAGACTTAGGTTAGGCTGATGATCTATGATGTTTAATGATGTGATATGATTTTTTTGTTTTATGGTGAAATGTTTTATAGATTGGATGAATAGGATTATTAGTTTTTTAGTCTAGATGTTTGGGAATTCTTTTTAGGCTAATGCTATTTCTATAGAGGGTTGTGCTTAAAGGAACCATTGTAATAAAAATAAAAATAAATTTTGTTTGCTTACAAATGCTACTTAAGTTCCTAAACATAGCCTAATAAGATAGATAGGCTTGGTAAGCAACTAATACTAAGCTCATATATTTGAAATATAAACTACTAGTATGTTGTATGTACTTTTTAGCATCTATTTTGTAGGGTTTATGAATTTATTGTAGAAATTTAAAATATAATTTGAGCCTTGAATTATGTTAGGATATTTAGGGTCTAAAAATAATAGGAGCTGACTATACTAGCCAGTGGTCCTTTGTGATGCCCATGGAGGTCCCTAAAGAAAGTGACAATCCTAGATAAAGACCACCATAAATTGAAACTTTTAGTTCTAGGTCGAGTTGTATAAAGGCAGAGCTTGACTACCCATTTTCCTTTTTCTTCTTGGGTGTACAATGGTTTTGGGTTACATTGGCCTATTTTATAAATTTAATTTATGTTATTTTACTTTAGGTGAGCAATAAAATGCATGCTTTTTAGGTTTCTTTCCATGATGTGCTCTATGATGAGACCTAAAAATGTTAGACTCCTGGAAAAATTAAATTTTCTACCCCACTAAAATTAAACTAAAACATAAAAATGAAAATTCATAACTTCATTATAAATAAATCCGTAAGCATAACTTAAAAGAAACTAGCAACAATTAGTTATTACAAACCATGAGAGCATATTGTTCGTTCCTCTTGAATTCAGCACTTCAACTATTACATATAGGATGACCACCCTTCTTCGAGGAAGTGTGCCTTCTTATTTTAATTTGACTCACAATCATTTTCTAACTTCATCTCATTATAAGCATAAATTGCATACCCAAGGCCTTTAAAATAAAATTATGAGTCAAAATATATAAAAGATAAAATTTATTTCATCAATTAAGTGCATAACATGGAAAACATAATCTTAGGATTAGGGCTTGAGTTAGGTTCTTAGCTTTCTTTCTAAATGTAGTAGCCTAGCCATCTTACATACATAAGATCAGACCCATGGTTTTCAAAATTGCTTAGGTTGTGTTAGTTGGCAACTCTTCTAGGAGGGTTATAAGTTCAGAAGAGTCAAGGATAGGTTCATTATTCTCTGGTAGAAAAAGAATCAATAATTCTTAGAAAATTTACATTAGGTTGTGCTTTTGACTTGTGTTAGAAGCATTATAGATTTAGGTTCTAAAGCATCCTATTAGAATAGGTCTTTAACAACTATGCATTTCTACAGTCATGTGCTGTCAAAATTTAAGTCTTAAATTTCTAATAAAATGCAACTCAAAATTTCAATAAATTCAATTTCAAAATTGTAAAACACAATGATAAGATAATTGAAATGCATACTATGCACCCCATTATCTACAAGTATTTCATACTTAATCCCTATTGGTCTTATAAAAAAACTCTTCCTTTTTGACGCATTCCTCGTTAAATTTCCAAATTAGCAATCCCTTAAAACAAGCTTTGAAATCTATAAAAATAAAAGTATATTTTTTTAATCAAGAGTGTTCTCAATTCCTTTTTCCTAGGATATAATTAACTATAAGGGCTTACCTTTATAGGAAACTACAAACCTAGTATAAAATATATCTTGTTCTACTTCTATCAGGGGGTGGAATATTAAAGACCCATTAGTTTTAGGAGTCCTTATTAAGTAATTGAATCCATTATAAGATAACATGTTTATCTTTTTAGATAACATATTCAATTATCTAAATAAGAATTTCCTTACATTTATGTGATGTCATAAATTTTTTCCATATTGTTGTACCTTTCTTCATTGAGATGTTTTTTTAATATAATCTATATTCTATGTTGGTCTATCAAGATGAGAAAAATTACATTATCTATCAATTTTAATTAAGTTTTATGCAACTTAAAAAAATGATAAGGATAATTTTTTAATATTAAAATTAATGCCCACTCTAACTAACCTTTTCTAAACTAAAAATCCATGGCCCATTATATTTCTCTTAGAAGAGGTACATAACTAAGCCTTCCCACCATTAGCTATTAAGATACATCATGACAAAGCCTTGACCCTAAGCAAGCATTACAAATCACTCATGGACAAACAATTTGGATATTATGGATAACCTCCTAAGCAAAGAGCTCTAGGTAGGCATGGTTTCAATGGAGACTAGGAAAATTTTAATATGTTAGGCAGTGGCGGCTTGACTAGATTGGGTTTTTATTTTAGTTTCTATAATCTAGTCATACTACTATGTTATCACTTGTTTTCTATTTTTATAAAAACTTCTTTACCTAAGTAAAGGCTATTAGCCCTATACCCTGCTAGTTTTTCCATTTTTATCTTCTTTGGTCTGTGTCATGAGGTCAACTCTAAATGATGTAGCTCATGCTTATTAATAGAGTATCTCCTAGTTACATTAGGTTAACAACTTTTTTAAGCTAAATGATTACGAATTTGATAGCTTAGGACAATGGATCCATGAGAACTAATAAGCCTTTTTCCACCTTTCTCTAACATAACCCCGTTTGAGCCCATTATATTCATTGTAGAGTCCTTGGTTAGTAGTGAGTACTATATAAACATTTCATATATTGGACTGCTTGAAATGGTGATTCACTCTGTACCTTACTTATATATATATATATCTTTATTATGGCGATACTTGCTAACCACAACCCTTTTCTTTTAGAACCCCAAAATATAAAAAAAAAAAATCAAAATCGATATTTATGTATTCATTAATTGAGAATTTCTTATTGAGGTGTTAGTAAGTGTAATTAATCAAGAAAGATATACCTTCCTAAGAGAATGGGTACCCAACAATCCTTTTTTCTCCATTAATTTAGTAAAATACTTGTAAATAGATATCTCTCATAAATTTTAGATAAGAGAGGTAATCCAATTTATTTTCTTTTTTTTAATCTCTATCTTATAAAATATCTTCTTTATAAAAATATATAACTTAGTTAATACATTTACATCCCAAAAATCAAGCATGGTTGGAAGGATCCCATCCCTTTCTCCATTTTTGAAGGCATGAGAATTATGTTTTGGTCAATTATCAAAACTGATCTTCTAGCCTTAGAGCTTTGGCTTGGTAGCCATTTTTTGTTATCTAATCCACTTATTTAAAAGCAAATTAGTTATGATTCAATTTAAAATAATTTTAACACCTTCATGTTAAGAAACTAATTGAATGTTCTCATATACATGACTAAGAGGAACGTCATGATTGCATCAAATAGTGGCAAAGATATTCTTGTCGCAAACAACTTTTCAAACTATAATTGGTACCTATAGTGTCAGTGATTCACACCAATAAACTTGGGTCACTATTGCTAAATCAAATCCCACCTTACCTCCTAAAAAGATATAATGTTTGGATGTGTCTTTAAATACCAAACCTTCTATGTTCTCTAGATTATTTAAACTAGTTGTGTTTACCCACTTATCTTTTAAAATTGCTTAGAAGACTACCTTGTTATAATTTATGCCCCACTTATTGAAAAATAAAAATTCACAAAAAGAGGTTTACTTCTATTGATGGAATTCTTGTATCCCCAAATACATCTAAAATCTTGCTTAGGGATATTCCATCATCCAAGGCTTTTTTCCTACACAACATAATGAGTATTCAAATTGCTAAACATTCCTTACTTTTAATTAAAAGAATTCAAGTAGCCATTCAGCTCATGGTTGCTAAAACACTAGCTACTAATCAATTAACCACTCTTATCACTCTAGTTACTTGTTAAATTCCATGAGATTTGGTTTATTATCTTTTGTCAAAGGAGGCATATTATCATTTTCAAAAGTGGGTTTTGATGTCTTAATAATATCAAAGAGAATCCTTTTTGATTGAAAAATTGAGTGTTTGATTGAAAAATGTAAAATAATTATGCCATATTTAATGTCTAAAGAAGATATATATATATATATATATATATATATATATATATATATATATATATATATATATATATATATATATATTATATATATATATATATATATATATATATATTAAAGCCTAAAGCATCAACCAATGTACAAAAAAAATTCATATTTTTCTTAAAAAGGTAAATAAGCTATGTAATTTTCCATCACAACAAAATATTGTTCAAATATATAAAAATAATAAATAACTTTGAAAAGATTATAAAAAATTAGAGAAGGATTAGAATGATCATCTAAGCTCACTAAAAAATTGTAATAACTTTTAACTTTAGATGAATTTTTAATTTTTGAGATAAATTGACTATTTTTCAAAAATAAAAAAATGAACAAAAATTAAAAACACCCTAAAGAAAATTATTAAAAATTTATAAAATAGTTAAAAGATTAGTCTAAAACTTCTCTGAATGTTTTATATATTTATAAACTAAAAACATTTATGGATTTACCAAGCTATATAAGTAATATTAAAATTAGAAAAATTAAAAAGTAAATACTAAATACTATGAATAATTAATTAAATGCTTAAACTAATAATTCAAATAATTTGACAATGAAATTCAATTTAAGTTGAAATTAGTAATTTAATAGATAATTAATAACTATAAAATTTTTTAAAAATCATAAATAACTGATATAATAATTTATATTCATTATGAAATAAAATTTAACCCCCTCAAGTCAATTTAATAATTGAAATCTTAATCCCACATAATCAATCCTTAGTTTGATAATACAATCATTAATTTAATAAATAATTAATTATCAAAGTTATAAATAATTTAATAATTTAGAAAATTTTATTTAAAATTCTAATAGAATTTATAAAAAACTTTATAAATAAGTATGTTTAATAACATTGAACATTCAACGTCTAACAAGAAAAAGTTGTATATAAAATACTACGAAATCAAATAAAAAATCAAGCAAAATGAAGTTTGTCCTAAGAAAGCAAAAGAAATTTAAATCTTAGACAAATAAGCACAAATCACCATAAAAAATTATTTATCTAAGTTAAATATAACCCTTGAGCATGAGTTTAATTAGAATATTATGTTTAAACCATAATCTTCCTCATTTAAAATCTTGAACATCTTATATAATTTAGGGCATAAATCTTAGAACACTTTTGTGTGTCACATCTTATTGTACATGCATTTACAATTTGCTAGGAATATATCATATGCAAAAACTAACATAGAAGATCCTAGAGTCTAATAATTTGATCTCAAGTTTGCTATCTTCATGGGATTTATTATATAAATTTGTCTCATTTACACCACCTCTTGTGCCAGAATGATCACTCCCTAATGTAAATTAACATGTTGAAGTAACAAATAAAATAGGAATACCCTACACAACATTCAAAAATTTGATTAATCTTTGAACCAACTTGATTGGCAATTATGTCAAATCATGCATTATCTTCCTTCAAAAACTAAGCACCCTTTGTTTGTGATGTTTCTTCACACTTAGTCAATCCCTTGTGTTAACTGTAGTCCTCCCATACAAAGAACACATGTTGAAGTAATACCCATGATATTACCCTCAATCATATTTATATGACTGAAGATATTTTATGAGCTGGTCATGCACACGATGATAAAACCAATTCCTAGTATGGTTTTTTTCCTGCAATTCTACTAGATTTGCCTAATAAATGTGATCATCCATTTTGATCAGGTTTAATTATAACTAACCAACCACTATTGGTTTTACTTACCTAACCATGTCATGCACATATGACGTTAAGTCGACTTATTAACCACGGAACTAACCATCTAGACTTAAAACTTAAACTTTTCCACTTTTCTTTCTTTTTGAATTTGTGATCCCCATTCATTGCACCATTTGTACTTTTATTACTTTGATCTTTGTATCATTTAGTTTGGGATTATTTGATATTCAAGCTAAATTTAAATATCAAGTCATCATTTAGTAATTGATTGAATCAAGTATTATTTATCATATTCATATTCATATTGATAGTTCATGATAGTTAACATTTAGGTTTGTAATTTTAAACTAGGACTAAGTAATAATTCTTTTTAGGTAGAGAACCATCTAATAATGATGTTAATTAATTATTATTAGATTCTTATATGACTAAGTGATGATACTTAACCAACCTAGAACCTATTAATTATTTTTTAATAAAATATGCACAATGTGATAAGACTTAGGATGATTGAGTTACTTGACTTAGCTTGATAAATAAAGGACATAGAAGAATGTCCTTAAAGACACACTGACATGAACACACATACATGTTATGATAGCTTACAACCTCATATTTATTAGCATAGGTAGGTTGTAGCGTGCTTGCTTTACTTGTGTTATCCTCTTGGCTATTCAATATGAGGTTGCAAGAGAATGTCTATATTCTTTCACTTAAATTGATTATGCAAATTGTAGTGCATCACTTTGCTACTACATTATTATAAGGATAGTTATATATTTTCTTTATGTGCAAAAAGTTGGCCATTGCTTTTATAATAATTGTGCATTAAAATAATAATTATGTGATGTTTACTCGATGGATCCATTTAAATTAATTTTTTTTATTTATAGCATTTTTATTTTAGACTTTTGTGATGCAAACAAATAAAATCTTAACTAGTTTTCTTGACCTACTATCTAGAGGCATTGAACCTTGAAGTAAAACCATATACTATGGACCAAGAATAGAGAGAAAATTAATTTATAATTTATTTATTTAATCTGGCTGAGCTTGTTTCTATGTATAAGCAAGTTTCCCAATTGAATAGGCTTGTTGACCATATTCTTTCATAGCCATCAGATTATGGTGATTTTTTTATTATCTTATGTGCTTATGTTTTGCCTTTTCCTTTGTTCATTATGTTTTTGTTCAGGATTTGTATGCCATGATAAAATCTTAGGATAAGTACAATTACATATTTTTATCAAATTTAATAAAATTTTAAGCAACTTAAAAATGATTTGGATAACCTTTTAAATAGTAAAATTAAGGCCACTATGTTATCACTCATTCTCTCTTTCTATAGGCAAGTCTTCACCTATGTGAAGACCACAAGACATGTACCCTTCAAGTCTTTAGCTTTTAGAGAACCTAATTTAGGATTACTTATTTTCTTTCCTTAGTCTAAGCTATGAGGTCAGCCTTCAACAACACAACTCATGGTTGTTGATAAAGTATATACTAATTTGGATGGGTCAACTACCTTTTGAAGCTAAATGACTATGAAAATGCTACTTAGGATGATGGATCTAAGAGATCTAAACAAATAATGTTTCAACCTTTCTTTAATCTCTTCCTTTACTCATAACCCCATTTGAGCTCATCATATTCCTTGCGTAGTTCGTGGTGGTTTAGTAGTGATTATTACATAAAAATTTCTTAAATTAAATTATCATCTTGCTTTGTTATTGTGATTCACCCTCTATCTTGTAATCGACTTTCGATATATGGATTGTCTTATTATGGTAAAACTTGCAAAACCATAACCCTTTCCTTTAAGAATCCCAAAATATAAATAAGTTAAAATCAATATTTATTCTTTCATTAATCAAGAGTTTTTTTAGGTTTTAATAAGTTTAATTAACTAATGTAAATCCATATCTTTAGGAGAATGGGTAACATAAATCTCTTTTTCACCTTTAACATAAATCTACCTTTATATTTTTTCTTATGGAATATCCTATTTGTAAATTATATCACTTATTAATACAGTTTCACCCCCAATAACATGTTTGATGTAAATGATGAGTTGCCATGATAAGCTAGCTTGAAATGATTTAGATTATGGGAGGTGAACTTAGTGGTTATGGTTCAAGTGTGAATATGAAGATTGCTCTCATTAAATTTATAGAGAAATTCCAACTTGGAGTTAGTAACCCTTATAATGATGTAATAGTCATCTTAGCAGTATATTGATGAATTATAGTAGTTAATTATTATCATTATTTAGTCTCTATTCAACAAGATGAATTTTGTGAGTTCAAAACTCATGTTGATATTATGCTCAATTTATTGATTTTTGAGAGAGAAGATAGAGAAATTTGGGATGAATACTTTCCCTATCACTTGGGGAGAAGAAGAGTAGTTGTTTAAGGCCTTAGCTGACTTTGTTATTATGGACATGCTAGCTACTTATAATGCAATCTTCAGCTAACCACTACTTAGTACCATTAGTGTAGCAATGTCTACATAACATATAGCAATTAAGTTTCTAATAGGAGCAAAAGAATTCACTATGCATGATTGTACACCCAACATACTCACAAAGATATAACATACAAATTAGTAAAAAGAGCATTTTGTGCTAACTAGCAGAATCTGAGATAAGAACTCACTTGCCTACCATCCAAGAGGATATGCCTCCATAGAAGAGAGTGAGGAAAGTAACTCACCTTAGCTAAGTAGCCAATATTAGACTCATTGAATTACACAAGTAACTGCATTAAAGGATTCACCACTCGGCATGTAGCACTTGACCAACTGCCAAAACATGGGCAAGTCATAAGCAATTACACCTAGATAATTGTTAACTTGTATTGTTGGCCACCTATAGTTTTTTGAAAATTAACATGTAGTTTTCTATTGTAATCAACCCTCAGATCATATTAAAAGGGGAATCTTAGAAGAAGAGGGATCTATTATTCTTAATTTTGTACAATTCTTAAGAGGGAAAGAGCTAATTTCTATACTTTAATCTTTTACATTTACTCATATTATGAGATTATGATATTTAGTACATTTCCTTACATTTTTTTGTACTTAGTCTTCTTTGGTCTTTCCTTACTCTCTATGTACTTATATATGGTCTTGCATTACTCTATGAACAAAATTAGATTCAACCATGGTGACTTGAATTGACACTAATCATGTTATTTGAGAGCAATCATTAACTTACATAGTAGTCTACAAAGCGTTGCAATTAGAAGTCGCCCAAATTTGACTGAAAGCCACGAAATAGATTGAGGAGATAATACAAAGCTGAGGATCTCGAGCAAGGTTAAGAATGTAAACATCTCAAATGGGGAGCTTAAGGAATCCCTCTTATGAGTTTTAAGGGAAGATATAAATATGTTCACCAGGTCCACTATATAAAATGTTAAGCATTGACACTAATGTTGACTGCCATTGATTTAATGTCAGTGATAATGCTCAACCAATAAAGTAAAAAATAGGAAAAATAACATCCATGCTTAGTGATCCCATTAGAGAAAAAGTGACCATGTTACTTGAGGTTGACTTCATCAGAGAAGTCCAATACCTAGAGTGGATTTCAAATTTAATGATTATGTAAAAAGAAAATAGCAAATGCAAGGTGTGTTTAGATTTTATTAACCTGAATTCAGTTTTCCCAAAGAATGGATACTCACTCCATTGCATTGATACAATGGTTGACTCAACAATAGAAATACCCCCTAATGAGTGTCTTAGATGCTCTTTTTAGGATATTATCAAATAATAATGCACCCAACTAACTCAAAGAAGAAAATTTTTTCACTAGATAAGGGGTCTACTACTATAGAATAATGGACCAAATCTTCAAAATGGAAAAAAAAAGAAATGTGGATATCTATGTGGATGACTTACTAGTCAAATGTAAGTCACCTAAACAATAAATTTAAAATTTAATGGAGATTTTCACTCTTAGAAGGAACAACATTTTCCTCAACCGACTAAAGTACATATTCGATGTTAGCTTAGGTAAATTTTTAGGATTTCCACTAAACCTTGAAAACATAAAGATTTACCTAAATATTATTAGATTTATACTTGACATGCCATCACTGATGATGACTAAACAGGTATAATGAATCATTAGGTGAGTCATTAGGTTGAGTAGGTTAATTTCGAAGGTGGGTGAATGTTGTCCTCTTATCTTTAAACTTCTCAGGAGCACAAAGAGGTTACATGGATAGTTGAATATGAAAAATGACTTTCTAAACTTAAAGGAATTAATTACCTCACCACATTTTCTACAAAACCCAAAGCTAGGAGAGACTTTATTATTAAATTTAAGAATTAGGAAAAAAATATAGTGAGTTCTATTTTGATTTAGAAAGAAAGAATAAGGAAATGGTCGAAATATTATGACAGCAAATCCTTAAGAGGTGTCTAGCTAAAATATCCAATTATGGAGAAACTTACACTAGCCCTCATAGTGTCAACTAACCAACTTCGTCCCTACTTCTAAGTTTACTCTATGTTATCATTAAATACCTTCTCAAGTCTTTACTATGTTAGACCATTTTAGTAGATTATTAAAATGTTAGACCATTTTAGGAGAATTTAATATTTGCTTCTCACCTCACTATGATCAATATTCAAACCCTCATTGACTACCATATGGATTTCACTGATCTATAACAAACTTGTCATGCCTAAGCCATCATGGAGCCTATACTGGATGGATCTTCAAGAAAATAGAAGATGGAAAATAAATTTGTATTAAAAAGCCCAACTAGAATTATAGTCAATGAATTTATAAAATTTAAATTTTGAGTGACTAATAACCAATCAAAGTATGATTCCCTACTTGTTAGACATCAATTTGTTGAATGACTTAGCGCAAGGCACTTTATAACACATTCAAACTTCCAAATAATGGTAAACCAAATAAATGGCCACTACGATGGTACAAATGTGTCACTACAAAGTACCTGTACAAAGTGAGGTTAGAGATAGAAAGATTCAAGTAGTCAAAGCTAGAGTTAATGTTAAGATAAGAAAATATGCTCATTGACTTACTATCTATGACTGGAGGAAGTATAGATGATGTTGAATCATTACAAATCATAAGTGATGACTTTCCAAGCTAGATCAATACAACCCAGAATTAAAAAAAAAAAAAGAAAATTGAGAAGATTATTAAGGATCCTAGAAGGTTTAAAATCAAAGAAACCTAGTATATCTTGATATATGGTTAGTTATTTTGAAGATTAATTACTATAATAAATTTGAGGTGTGTTATAAAAAGTGACATGAGAGAATTCTTTATGAGATATATTTAAGATGATGGGGGGAGTCATTCAAGCAGGAGAACACTCATCGTTCATATTCTTTGCCAAGGGTTCTTCTGGCTAATGTTCAGAAAAGATGCTAAAGAAATTTTTTTTGATGTGAACTATACTATAAATTTACAACTACATAGTCTCAACAACTCAACCATTGTGCCCAATCTCTAGTATTTGTCTCTTTATTGTGTGGGGAATGGATTTGGTAGGTCATTTACCACTCAATAGTGGCCAACAATGGTTTACACTTATCATGATTAACTACTTCAGCAAGTGTATTGAAGTCTAGCTACTCACCAAGATCACTACCTAGGTATTTCTAAACTCTATATAGATTAACATTATTTGTAGGTAAGATCTACCAATGTCAATCATCTTAGATAATAACCCCTAATTAGCTGATAAGAGATGAAAATAATTCTTTGACTTTTAAAGCATTCATAATAAATTTACATCTGTACATCACCCACAGACTAATGGACATGTAGAAGCTTCCAATGAAAAGATACTTAATCTCTTAAGTAAGAAAATTGAAGAAACCAAGACTAAGTGGGTTTATGCTTACCCATCATATTATCAGCACTTAGAATGACACCTTCCTCAGTGACTAGAAAGACCGAATTCACCCTTTCACATGAAGAAAATGTAGTGCTACACATTGAGTATGAACTACATAGTCAAAGAGTTATGAAGACAACCGACTTCATTCAAGAATAAGGTGATTGGGAAAATTCAAATGTAGAAGCCATAGAAATCATACTTGACCTACTAAAAAAACTATGTATAGAAGCATCCCTAACATAAGACAAAACTAAGAGGAGGATGGAAAAATATTATAAGAACCACATCAAGAAGATAAACAATAGACCAAACAACTTAGTATTAAAGATGGTAGATGTTGTAACTCATAAAAACACACTCAAAGAACATAACTCTACTTGGGATGACCCTTACATCATCAAGAAATAAGTTAGGTCAGGCGCCTATAACCAATAAAGTTACTCTAGAATAGATATACCTAGAACTTGGAATACAATATACATGAAAAGATTTTATTTCTCATATGAAGTCTTTATTTTAATTATTTTTTTATTTTCATATATGGAACATTTGTTTTTCTTATATCATTTATATAAAAATATAAAAGTTTTTCTAACAAATTTTTCTATAAATACTTGGCCTTGAAGTTTTTGTTATGTATAATAACTCGCTTATAATATATATGCACTCGCCATAAATAAAACATACTCGAGGAACTTGATGACTAATAAAGTTGAGTGAATGACTTAAGATAATTAAAGAAACCATTATTGAGATTGAGATGAGTGAATTTTTAAAGTGAAAAGTTGTAAAGTCAAATAGCTAACCAAGGTTGCCCCAAGTATGAAAGTGCCAAGAATACTCACTGTAAGAGAACTAAAAAACCTAAGAGATAGAAAGTTTGCACTGATTATAATCACATAAAATCACTCACCTTACCTCATTAAGAAATCCTTTAACGACCATGCAAGTCATCACCCTCCATGGCACCCTAGTGTGTGTGAGGCGAGTAAAAACAACACCTTCTAGGCACTAAAGTGTGTGTAAGGTAGATGATGAAGCACCTTCAATGCACTCAAGTGGGTGTCAGATGTTATGCTAGGTTACTACAAATTAACCCCTCAATACATCCATATGTGTGTTAGGTGACAACAAATTATACCTTCAATTCACCTAAGTGTGTGTTAAGTGACTACCAATTAAGCCTTTATTCCACCCAACTATGTGTCAGGTGACTATAAATTAAGTCTTCAATGCACCCAAGTGTGTCTTAGGCAACTAGAAATTAAGTTGTTAGTGTACCCAAGTGCATGATGTATGGCTACAATTTAAACCTTCAATGCACCCAAATATGTACTGGCAACTAAGAATTAGGCCTCTAATATACCTAAGTGCAAACTAGGTGAGATATTATTTTCCCCTTAAGTGATCTCTTACTATCTAGTTCAACCAACTACTAGGTTAAATAGGTATGATATAAAGATTGTTTCATTAATGAGTGAGTCTAATTCCACGATAAAATAAGCACACATAATAGAAAGGTAAATTCTTTATAGTGGCATTTAATGAAATATGATTATGAAATTTTTTTATATATTTAAAAAAATTACATTTAGTGAGTATGGATTACAAAATAATTGTAGAAGTAATCTTTACTTATTTAAAAAAACAAATAAAAACTTTTATATGGATTAAAAAAATAAGAAAAGTTTAGTTGACACTCTTTTCATCACTATCCTTAACCTAGCTAAATTGATAATATTATAAAAGTCAATGAATTTGCAATCCAATTGACCATGGTTGACCAACTTTTAAATTGAAAACTAGGAGCTAACCATGAACATTAATTTTATTATCCTTTTATACTCAAAATAATCGAAGTAATTAGTTCACACCACCACCTTTTTGCATTCCATATCTTTTAGTTGGATGTCTTTAGAATAATGAGTGAGTTCAATAGCTAATTTTTTATTCTCCTCTTCTAGGCGAGTAAGCTCTATTACCACTTATTCCTTCTCTTCATTTTGGTGATGGACCTCTGATACTCACTCCTTGTTGTTTTCTTATCTATCTTTCCATCATGATGAAGATTTTATTTATTTACCTTTTTTTGCAGAGCAACTTTCTTGTCTAGTTGCACTCTTTCTTAGTGGTAGCTAACTCTTCAGCACAAACATATACTCTCTACTAAACTTTTAGGATGATTATCATACCATTATTATACAATCACGGTAGCATAATGAATTAATTTCCTAGGAATGGGCAAATAAGAAGCATATAACTTAATTAAGAAGATAGTCACACTGAGTCTAATGGCCTCACTAGTCAGCTCCTCAATGCAAGTAGTATAATTCTCCACTAGCTTAATAGTGTCCTACTCACCCACCTTTACTTTCCTTTTGTCCCGCTTCTTCTTGGGGGGGGTCTCTAGAAACTTAAGCATCACAATCACTTGCTAGCCTCATCATGGGAGGCTTTTCCTTTGGAGGAGTCACCAAGACATCAGGAGCCACACTTGGTGCTACAAAAGTTAGACTAGTAGTACTTGTCACTTCTGTCAACCTCTCTACAATAGGCTCCATAAGAATAGACTCATCTTCTTCCAACTCGTTGAGAATGATGAGCAGCTCTGGATCAGTCAAGAAAGAGGTCAAGACATCATTACATGAAAAAATAATCACTTTTTAGATAACTACTAAAGGAAAAAAGGTAATAAGTAAACACAGAGGGCACTGAGTACTTATAGTACATGAACTCATGAATGATATCAGATTTAAGGAAGGACATGATATTAGTAGTCCTTCCTTTCAACTTGTCTTAGGTCTCCTATTCTAGAGTTGTCTTGGGTATAATGATCTTGTTTGGAGTGAAGGTAATCAGCTAGTTGATATTGACCAATCTATGGAGCAGTTAATGAAATAAAGCTTGGAATATGAATTTCTCACTTTGTAAAGGTACTATGTCTCTCCATTGACAAATTTGAACTTAACAATATTTTAGGTGCAGCATGGATGATGTTGAGAATAAGCTATCAGATGGCCCTTGAAGTAAGCCCATCTACACAACACAATTCAATAGCCATGGGAATAATTCAATGATAATTTTTTATACAATAAAATCTAAGGGATATTGAAGACAAAATCACTTACATAGTCTAGGTGGCTATGAATAAAGTGGAAAATAAAAGTCCAAGTCCTAGGGAGAATGAAGGACCCTATGGTTCAAGGACTTAAAGAGAATAAGTGATTACAAATCCTACCAATGCATTCACTAAGAAGCTCATGAAGGCCCTCCCCCCATCGAAGCTCAATATCCCACACTACATCGTTATTGAACTTAGATGACATGATGAAGTCCTAATTACTATTCACCAATTTAAAGAAGTTGGAACATAGATGGTTCTTGCATCTATTTATAAAAGTCATTACTTCATTTGTATAATAGAAGAAAATATTCTTTATGTAATTCATAGATGCCTAAAATCCATTAAAGAGTTCATAATCCACTCTATAACTAAATAAGAGCTAGGTAAGTCCCTTAGATAATTGATTACTCTCTTTCAAAGGAAAATGCTAGAAGTCAATGATTTGAAACATGAAGTTGTACAAGGTGTAGTTTTGTAAGGCCTTAGAGAAGGTCAATTTAAATATGCTCTTCTATTTCAATGGCCTATAATATTGACTAAACTGCAAGAGTTGTAAATGGCCATTTAAATATAAAGAACCTTAATGAAGTTACCCAGTTACTAATGAAGATGCACAAAATAGATTTGGTAAAGATATCACCCAAAGAGAGGTTCTAAAAGGATAGAACAATATGAAAAGGTAGCATGTTCTAAGAGAAGAAGCTCTGATGCAAAGGCACAAATTCAGAGATCCATCAACTCACCACAAACTCAGTGAATATTCACAAATGTGTATGATCACACCTTTCAGGGTATTCATGATCGAGCTCGTGGAGGCCATTCAAAATAAAGAATACTTTAAGAGGCCAGCACTTTTAAAGACTAGTAGAGTTTGCAATCGATCTATGTATTGTGCTTATCATATTGATTGCGACCAACAAATTGAAGAATGCAGACACTACAGGAGCCAAATCGAGGAACTTATCAAAGTAAGAAAGCTCGGGGAGTTCATAGGAAGACCTTGAAAAGAAGTAATTTTAGAGCAATTCCATAATTCGACACCACCTCTCATGCTCCACATCGCGGGGATATCGACCACTTTTATCTTGTAATCATTTCCTTTATATTGCATTACTATTTTCAAAAAATTATTTATGTAGGGAAAATATTTTGATGATCCAAATAAATTAAGTAAATCTTTTTATTCCTACTTGCCAAAAAGTTTTTAATACTAAAATAGTATATTATTCAAAATTCAAATATGATAGTTTAAAGTTTAAATATGGTTTATAAATTGGCGAGCGACATTGGTCCAAGTAACTTGGAGAGATACTTTTGGCTAGCTTACTCGATGAGCAACTTTGCACCAAGTCATTTAGTGAGGCATTCTATATTTGAAACACAAAGTAAATTACACTCACCTAACTAACTTGGTGAGATACATTATCCTGAGTGACTTGGTGAGCTACGTATTGGCCTATGTCACTCAAAGAGTTATAAATTGGCCTAAATAATTTTGTAAGATACACTTGCCCAAGTTATTCTATGAGTTACTTTCAACTTAAGTTTAAAATGACTTAAGAATCCACGTATCAATTAACGATACTCAATAAGCTGCAGTAACTTGAGTTAAGACTTGATGAGCTACATGAGCTGTAGTGATTTGAATTAAGACTTGCGAAGCTATGTGTTAACTCAAGTCACTTGGAGATCTACATCTATCTTAATTACATAATGATCAACTCGACAAACTAACAAAATATATCATTGACCACTTAAACTCACTTGACATAAACTCTTCATAAATATCTAGGAGAAAACAAAAGAAAAGACTAACACTCTATGGTTGGCATTGAAAGTGTATAACCAAACTATGTACAGTTGGTGCTCAAAATGTAAAACCAACACTTTGTGTGGTTAGCAACTATGAAATAAAATGATTAGTACTCTATGTGGTTAGTGACTATGAAATATAAACACCAACATGATGCATTTTGTGACCAAAGTGTAAGACCAACTCTGTGTGGTTGGTAACTAAAAATGAAAGACCAAGACTCCACGACTAAAGTGTAAGACCAATATTATATAAAGTTGGTGACTATAAATAAAAGATCAACACTCTATGTGGTTGGTGACTAAAGTGTAAGCCAAACACTCCATGTGGTTGGAAATTATAAAATAGAAAGATCAACACTCCATATAGTTGGCAACTTAATATCGCTTTAATATTGTAAAGTGATTACTTAAAATAATTAAATGAAAAATTACATTCAATAAATATATTCAACAAGCATGTTTGTTTAAAGAGTACATCTAACGAGTATATTCATTCATTAAATACATTCAACAACTATATTCATTCAATGAGTATATTCAGTAGTATATTCATTTAAAAAATATATTTAGTGAGTACATCTATTCAATGGATATATATAGCGAGTACATTTACCAAGTATATTCATTAAATATATTTAATGAGTATATTCATTTAGTGGACATGTTCAGTAAATACATTCACAACAAATATGTCTATGTTCATTCAATAAGTATATACGTAAAGCAAGTATATTTATGAGCAAGTCAATGAAAAAGTAGTATGAATAAGCTTTCTTTCATTATGAGAAATACTTGTACAAAAAGTGATTAATGGTTATACAAAAATATAAATTTAATTACTCTTCTAACTCCTAGGAGCAAAGGAAATGATTATGAAGGCAAAAAAAAAGGTTAGCTAGTGCTCCCCTCCTTATCGCTTGCCTCGAAGTCTAACTCTAACAAAGTGAGCACATTATAAAAATCTAAGAATTTAGCATCTATTTAGCCATGTTTCCCCAAATTGGTGATGATGAACTCAACACCTTTGAAGTTTTACTGCAACAAGCTCTTATAATTGTCAAAATTGAGGGAGCCAAACAACTCAGCTTCGTTCTCTTGAAACTTCTCACTATGAGGATAATTGTGGTATTTACTTTTGGATGGGGGAGTGGGGGAGGGAGAGACACCACACAGATCGTAGGGGGTACTTATTGAAGTAATCAGGTGTGATATTGAGGTATGATGCACTATCTCGAAAGATAGAGGCATCACCCTTCAATGGACCTAATCACTTAATAAGGACTCCTAAGGCATGCTGGGTCTTCGAATATATTAGAGATTTTTCCTCTATTTTATATGGATGAATAAAGTAGGGTTTATATTAAATCAGGTTCAAAAGTTTCCTATGGAGGCAAGCCTCCATAGTTAATTACATCTTAGGGAATGAAATCTCCTAAGAATACTCTAAATTAAAGTAGATAATTAGGGTCTCCAAAGATTTCAAGGCTAGACTATCAAAGGATTAGCTTTATTTGGAAAATTAATCGGGATAGATCAAATGGATAGACTTATTCTCGAAGCCAAAGGAGATGAGTAGGAAATGCTCATGATATTAGGAAGCCTGTAAGCATTCTAATCTATCATTTGATTGGGCTTTATATATTTAAAGTTGGAGAGAATTATTTTGTTTGAGTTGAAATTTCAATAGTTCACTAGGGCTTATAATCCACTAATACAAGGATGTGGAAATCCCTAAGAGGTGAGGATTTATGCTTGTAGCCCAAAGGAAATAGCAACCTCGGATCCTAAATCTAGGGAGCTTTAGAATAAGCTAAAGCATGACTTAAATCAAAGCAAAGATGGGCATAAGGTTTATCTCCACAAGAGAGGGTAAACCACATAACTGCTAGGCTTACAACTGCCTGGAGTGGCTGCCAGCTAACTCCTCCCATGATTTTAAAACTATATAGTCTGATCATATAAACTTGCAAGATAGTTTAGTTATTACTTATTTAGAAAGAGACTAAGAGACTAGAGAATGTGTGGTATGAATAATGACTTAATCTAATGCAAAATCTTTTCAAATTTTATTTAAATTTGGACACTTCATTTTGGCAAAGGCTTTAGGATTTTTATATGCCTACATGCATGATGAAATGGATTATTAGCCAAATTAGCGAGAAAGGGGTGTTTTCCAACACAAAGGATGCCCTCACAGGTCAAGCATTCCCTCATCGTGAAAGGATGGAAATCCCCTAATTTCAAGAGCAGAATAAAATGATATGCATGTTGTGAAACATTCAACCATACAGTTAAGGGGTTGCTAGATATTTTAATTATGTTAATTTACATCATAGGCTTTATGGTGAGGTTATGAGTTGTAGAAAATTTTAGTTATGAGTGATTACTTGGGTAAAAAATTTATTTTTATCCTAAGAGTCTAATTGCATCCAGGCCACACATTAAAGCATCATTAATTTAAAAAATAAAGAAAGTATACCATTTCTAGTGCACGAACTAAATAAATCATCAAGTATTTTTATAAAACTAATGTAAAAGAATAAGAGGCAAATGCGGTCAGGTACCGTCGTACAATCCGAAAAGAAGAGATGGGTAGCCGAGCTCTACCCTTACACAACCCAAAATTATAAAATAATAATTCTAATTTATAAATTCTACGGGGTGGGGGGTCTTCTTTCTTCATTCCTCATATCTTCATTTCTTTCCTCCTTGCTTCTTTGATTTGGTAGGTTTCAAGGCATCACATGGCATCCCAGGACAAACCCTTATAGCCAATGCTCATCCTAAACCCCCATAGCACTAATCCTAATTCTTAATATAAAATTACATTAAAAATAGGAAAAGTAAATCTAACTACACCTGCAAAATAAGCGTTAGCTAAACACACATATAATCCCAAGCAGTTATGTATATGATTTGGACTTAGAACCCTGCACATGCATTACCAAGCCCACATGTCCTAACTTGGATTATGCTTAGGGGTTTAATCAACCTACAAGAGAGCATTTATATTTATTTTTAAGCAACCCCATAAGCATAATCCCCTATAGAAAATATGATTAAGCTAATATCAACCTATCATCCATTCTATGAAGCATATACGTTAACATCTAGTCTAAAATAATACATCAAAAAATAAAACATATACCATACATACGTCATCATAAATTAGGATTAGAAGTGATGACTTAATTCTAATGTGTGTGTAAAAGCTTGTCTGGTATGTTTCAACTAAGCATTAGTGTTGTATTTTCTAAGTGTGGCAAGATTCCATGTAACATGAAAGGTTGGTTTCACTTGAAGTTGTTTAATTGATTTGGGAATTTTAATTTATGTTTTCTTTTGTTCCATATGATTACACTTAGCAACTAAGTGTTATAAAGAGAAGAAAGAGGATTGTCCTCTTTCAACCCTACCTTAAGCCACTTTCTAAAGCATATTAATTTGATTTAGTTCTTTTTAGTGAATGGCTTATTAAATGATTTTATTATTCCTAAGTTTAGGTTTACCTTAAATAACTCTATTCAATGTGAAAGGCATCTTAAGATTAATCTAATTGAATTAACATCACATGACACATGCTAAATCATTCCTTTATATCACATGTAACATGCATATGATTTAATCCTAAGAGTATCTACACATATAATATGTTTTGGCACACTTATATGATGAATGCATATATGTATTTGAAGTTTATATTATTTTATGTGATTAAATTATTTAATCATATTCGTTTAAAGATCTATCTAAATTTTTATACAAAAATACATAGGGATGAAATTAAATAAGTACGTGTCATTGTTAACCATGGAAGTGAGGTAATCTAATTACTCCTTAGGGCTAACTGAAACCTCTTATTCCTGGGATGTCCAAATTATATACCCATTTACATTCAAACATATGTAAATTTGTATGCATGAATGTAAAAAAGAAAGCTCCAAATCACATTACCAACTAATTCAATCACTTAGTCAATTATGAATGCAGGTATCCTTGATAAAATAAAAGGGGTTCTAATTCCATAATTAAATACACACACACATGTATATAAGAGACATATGCTAGTACATGTCATTATTAACTAGGGAAGTAAGGAAATAAAATGATCTCCTTGGGGCTACTTAAAACCTCGTATTCTCGGGATTTCTAGACTAAGAAGTTACTTTTCTCAAATAAATATAGATGTGTATATAAATAAAGGAAGGAAAATCATGTAAAGGTTGTATTTTTATTTGATTGAAATATTTATGCTTGTAAAGTAAAGTTCTATCCAAATTTTATTGTAGGAACACATGTAAATGATATCAAATAACTATGTGTCATTATTAACCAGGGAAGTGAGGAAATCAAATGAACTCCTTGAGGCTAACTAAAGCCTCATGTTCCCTGGATGTTTGGACTATATACTTATTAACATTCAAATACATGTAAAACTACATATGAATTGGGGAAAAGAAAGCTTTACTTCACATGTCTAAGCTATAAGCACATGAAAACCTATGTATATATGTTCATAACTATTATCACTCTAATCAATGTAATTGATTCATAAACTTTAGAAAATAATTTAAATTTATAAGTGATAATAGCCACACATATTGTAAATTAATCTAACACATGCAAGCTTACATAAATGAAAACCATTTGATTCAATTAACTTTAAAAAAATTAATGTTTGATTTCAAATGACATACAACATTTAACATGATTGGAAAAGAATAAAAAAATATAAACACATGATTTCCTTCAATTATATTAATTCCTAAGGGCAATAATATAAAATAAAATTGTTTAAAATAAACCAAAGTTTCTTTAATGTCATTTTTTTATTTTCATGTTTGATTTGATTTAAGGATGTGGGAAAAGGTTTATTGATCCTAACCAATTCCCATGTTTGTTAATTGATTTAGTTCAATGAAAAATAAGTAAGTTGATTTTATGGGTTAATTAGGTTGTAATATGCATTAAACCCATTAATTAGCCCTTCCCTATGTTATCTTAACATAATTACTCAAGTAATTATGAGCCAACATAATATGCACATACATTGGAAATAAAATTAGCAATGATTCTAAGAAAGGAAAGGGGACTAATAATTGGCTCACAATTAATGGTTAATTAAGCTAAGGAAACTTAATTATTCTTATGATCTCCCCACACATGTGGGTTGATCATAATTTTCTTATGACCTATTTAGGTTATTAAACACCTAAAGATCTACCCAAGATTTATTTAATTAAGTTTTGATGTGATTATGATTTTAATTTTAATTAGTTAGGCCATTTAATTAGTTGATTAAGCCTTAATTAGTTTATTAATGAAATGAACTTAGGGAAATAGACTAGGGAGGAGGCCTCAATCCCATTCCTATAGTCCATTCACTATTAGATAGTGATTAACCACTTAATTAATTGATATTTTACTTTTCATGTGATTAATCAGTGATTAATTAATTTAAGTGGGTAATTAATGCTTAATTAGTCAATTTCCACAATTAATTAAGCAACAAATCCCAAGAAAATTATGTGAGGTAAATGTCATAACATTAAATTAACCCATAAAGTTTTGGATTAATTACTTAAGTAATTATAGAGTAATTAAACTAATTAATTTTTAATTATACCTTAATTAATCTCTAATTATTATCCAAATTAATTAAGAATATTTTTAATACATTGTCCTCTGAAATACCTTTAAAATGAATATTTATTTGTATTTTTATGATTTTTCTATAATTAATTATGATTTTTGGAAGTTTCAGCAATTAAAATATATTAATTAAGCCTAATTAAATCTTAATCCCATCGACACCACATGACGCGCTTTCCACATAACACCATGAGATTTGTTGTTAAAAATAATCTGAGTCAGTGCTTGCATGGCAGCGGTGAAACAAGCTTTCTCGTGCGCCATCCGATCTAAGATCGAATGACCATGATTAAACCTGTGATGCTAAAGGCTAAAATAAGGTAATTCTAATGGATTTAATCAATACCATCCATTCCAATCACATGGAACAGACGGTACATGATCCTTCATCTATTGATTGATGGAAGTCGGATATCGTCCACCTCCCTTCAATCGATTCGAGCTCACCCTAGCTTAGATCGATCTCAAATTGATCCCACACCTTTGAAAAGAGGATCCGTAGGGATTCAACAGTCAAGATTGCATGAGATGTAACTTTTCTTTAAAAAGCTCTAATTCATTTTTATACAGGGATTAGTTTCAATGGCATAGCTCATCGAAGCTCAAGACCAGTGCCAAATATGATTGAGAAAGCTTCGTCTAGTAGAGACGAAGCTCTACTGATCAACACGAGCTCCAATTTGAGGTGGTTTGCTAGAAAGGCCAAAACCCAAAGTGTAGGTGGTCGGTGCTGATCGAAGTCAGTCGTCTGGTGGTCGAAGGGTTGGGAGAATGCTTCGTTCTTGCTCGACTAGCTTCATGGCAGGTGTGTGCAAAGTTAATTGCAATTTAGTTGAGTTTGGAGCAAATTGGATCGAATGGGATGGTGCCCTATTTTGGCTTGAAGGAAATCAAGAATGGGGATTGTGGGATGAGCTTAGGAGCTTAGGAAATGTCTTTAGCATCTTATCTTGGGTAGCTAGGTCTCTGAGGAATGCAAGTGTGTGAGTTTAAGTGGAAATGAGCCTCTCTTGGATTGGATGGGCTTGGTTTGGCTCTATGTGATCATCCGACCACCTCAGAGGGTTGTGGAGGTCCTTGTGTGGATGAGGTGGCTTAGTTTAGTTGGGTGAGGGTGTGGAGGTGGCTTGGTGGTTTCAAATGCTCCAATGGGGGATGTGAGATGATTTCTCCTCCCCATGGGTCATGGCTAACCCAACCACCATTGGGTCAGGTTAGATAGTGTCTTAGGATCCTAAGTGGACCAATGGGAGGGTTCTAAGTGATCAAGGAATAGAAATGACCACTTACATGGGTGATTTGCCTCATGTGATACCCATAGCCCAAGGGTAGGATGGTCATTTATCACTGGATTTAATTTAGGTAGATTTGATATGAGTCAAAAGTGGATGGGCCAAATTTCATATCATTTGGAGTTCATTTGGTTTGATTTGGCTCAATTTGACTCATTTAGGTTAAATTAGGTCAAATTGGGTTCAGTTGGGCCAAGTTGACCAATTGGTCAAATTGGATCAAACCAAGGGTTGGGTCAAGTTCATATGATCATTTGGAGTATATTGGTGTCATTAATTTGGTTCAATTTGGTTTAGATTTGATTTTGGTTCATTTGAGTTCATTTAGGTCAAATGGGTCAAGTTGACCAATTTGAACTAATTGACCAAATTGGCTTGGGTCATGGCTTATTTTGGGTTTGGTTGATCATTTGGAGCATGTTGTGGCCTTTGGTTGAGTTCAATTTGGATTAGATTAGGTTTTAGGTTGGTTCGACCCTTTAGGTCAAGTTAGGTTCAATAGGTCATTTGGGTTTACTGGGTTAATTGGGCTCAATTGAGGCTTTGGTCAAGTTCAATAGTAAATTTACAATGAACTTGAGCTATTTGTTGCAATCGATTTAGTTTAGATTTTGATTTAACCCAATTTGATCTTTTAAGTCAATTTGGGTCAACTTGGTTCAAGAGGGCCAATTGGATTTGGTTTGACTCAATTGAAGGTCAAGTCATGTTCAAGTGTTGATTTTGGATGGGTATGAAACATTAGTTTTAGGGGATTTAGCTTAGGTTGCAATTTGGCTAGTTTAGGTTCATGTGGGTTAAGAAGGATGACTTGGTCAAAGGGTAGGTTGACTTGGTTTGACCTAATTTATGATAATTGATCAACCTAGGATGACCAATAATCATGTTATGAAGTTTGGATTGGCTTAATTCACTTTGATTTGGATTGAATTAAATTTTGGTTCAAATAGGTAAAATTGGTTACTTTTGGTCAAGTGAGCCAATTGGGTTTATTTGGCTTAATTTTGGGTTGAGTTTTATTTAGTTGAGTTTATATATGGATTTGGGATTGACATATAAATTTAATTGCAATTGGTTTGGGTTCAAATGGGTTTTAGTTGATTTGAATATTTCAAGTCAAAATGGCTAAGTTGGGTTTGACTTGGGTTGATTTTGATATGTCTTGATGATTGTAGATTTCATTTATATTTGGAGAGATGTTTGAATTAATAATTGATTTATGAGAAAATCAATTGAATTTGGGTTTTGGAATGAGGGAATTTGGCTAAGTCCATGGGGTTAGGTTATGAGCTTAGGTTTGGATTTTGATTTAGTTTGACTTAGTTTTGATGATTTAAATGTATATTTTATTTATATTTATTAAGATGATTGAAGATATGATTGATTCATGAGAAAATCAATTGAGTTGGAAGTGATTTGGGTTAAGATTTGGCTAAGCTCATGAAAGTTGATGCATATGGCTTAGGAAGGGTTTTGATTTAATTTGATTTAGTTCAATTTTGGCTAATTGGATTTGGAATTGGGTTTGCTTGTAAGTTTGATAGATTAATTAAAAGGTTGAATTAATATTTGAGAAAATCATTTGAGTTTGGATTGATTTTTCTTTGGCCAAGGCTAAGTCCATAAGATAAAATCATAGGGCTTAGGTTGATTTTGAGTTTGGATTGGATCATGGTTTTCAATCATTTGACTTGGAGTTTGGATTTGTATTTGGATTTGGTATTTGAATTGAATTTGAGTTTTGGTTTTGGCTTAAGAAGGTGAACATGGATTGGGTTTAGTCTATAGGGTAGGTGGATCTCCCTAAGCACTAAAACATAGCCTAATCTTATGATTAACCCTTCTAAGTCTCTAGGCTTAGGTTAAGTGTTTACCTAATTGATAGAAGTGTCTTATGACTAGGAAAGTCTTAGTGTCTAAAAGATTCTTTAATCTAAGATGAGGAGATTGAGAACTCACTCTAAATGTGAGGTCAACAAAAGGACCACAATAGGTGTGGTGTAACTAATAGGGCACACCGCACGTATTGGCATTGACCGAGACGATCAACAGCATCCAAAGGATTGCAAGCGCTAATGGAAACCATCTAATTGTAAACCCGAAAGGTAGATAGAATCACAATCTTAGTGCAATGCAACTCAACTCATGCCAAGGCCATAAGAGAAGGAAAAGGATTTGGTTGGAATTTCATGTCAAGGACATGAGGAAGATTCGCTAGGAGATCACACATGCATTGGACATGACATGTGAGAGGTTTATGCTGAGGGCATAAAAGGAGGAATCCACTGGGGATTGAGCACATGAACCTTCTACTATGGAAGCAGGTTCGGGCTACCCACTAGGGATATGGATTTCAGTTTTATTATGAATATGATTTGTTGAAAGAAGATTTGCTGTGGATAAGAATTTATAATCCTCTAGAGATCAAAATCAAATTGATTTTAATTTGTTTTGTCAAAATTGATGTGGAGCATATCCACTAGAGATATGGGCTTGAATCTATTAGGGATTGGGAATGTGAACCATCCACTAGGGAAGCAGGTTCGGGCTATCCACTGGGGATAATGGTTTGATTTCACATATTCATTTGGGGATGTATCTGCTAGGGATAAGAATTTGTTGGATTTTTATGGTTTGTTTGATTAGATCCACTAAGGAGAGATGGGTTTTGAATTGAGGGCATATTCATTGGAGATGTGAACTCAATTAAATGTGATGGATTTGATTCATGGACCCTGTCGGTGTGTGATGGACCCACTGAGTAGGGGCAATATCAGCCTGGGCCTATCTCAAATTTATAAATCTAAAGGGATAGTCTACCAGCCACAAGCTAGGACTATCCAACCTAAGGGGTGCCTTTCAGTGTGCAATAGCTGTGCTAGGGAGAAAGTGTAGCAGACTTACATCTTCTAAAGCAGGGGACAACTGTTGGGGTGATCTATTGGATGAGCAACAAATCAAACCCGACATAGGGCAACTACTGAGATAATACCATTAGGGACTTATGTCAGCTCAAAAGCATTCAATATTAATTTCTTTTAATTTTATTTGATTTTTTTATTTTGATTTGATTCATTTTCATTTGTTTTATTTTCATTTGATGGGTCCCATCAGTGTGCAATGGATCGCACTGAGAAGGGGCTATATCAGCCATATCTTATCTTAGATTTACCGATATAAAGGGGTACTCTATCGACTGAAAGGGTAGGACTATCTGACCTAAGGGGTGCCTTTCAATGTGCAACAGCTATACTAGGAAGAAAGCATAGTAGACTTACATCTTCTAAAGCAAAGAATACTGCTAGTGATGTTAGTAGCAACATCGATCCTCGACCTGGGCTACCCATCGGTAAAAAAAAGAATAAACTTACATCTTCCAAAGCAAGGACAACCTCTGAGGTGGCCTGTTGGTGGCACAACAAGTCGAACCTGACCTAAGGGGGACTACTGAGAGAGTGCAACTGGCGACCTATCTAAACTCAAGAGTAGTCAAGCGATTCCTATGGGAGTTTTACTAATGCTTCCCTAAAGAAAGGATGTTTGCTTAGGAAAGGTATCATTGGGGGTGTTCTCCTAATCCACAAGCGAATACATATTTTATTTATTTGTTATCGTGGACCCTATTGGTGTGTGAGAGATAACACTAAGAAGGGGATATGTTGGCCTTGACCTATCTCATATTTACTAGACCAAGGGATAATCTATGCATCCACAGAATAAGATCTCTAACCATAGGGGTGGTTACTAGGAAAGGGGGACTTCCCAATCCAGTAGTAATCCAGGTAGTGTCTAAATGGGGTCGCAAAGGACATGATCCAAATAGTGTGCCCACATGGAAGGTGCCACTTAGGGCGTTATCCTAGACCCTATAAAAAGAAAGCCTGTAGGTATACGATGGCCAACTTAAGGAGAAAGTGAAGCAGACTTACATCTGTCATGAGTGGTGCATCCACCAGGTGGGTCGCTGTCAGCATAGAGAGAACCAACCAACCTAAGGTGCCCATTGGTGTGTGGCGATCAGTCTACGAAGAAGATGTGTATACTTACTATGGTGTATTTTTTTTCAACATTTGGAGTGCTAAAAATTTTATGTGTTCATAGAAAGATAAATATTTTATGTGTTCAAGAAACTAAATGGGTTGGCAAGAAGGCCAAGGAGATTGATAGTTTAGGTTTTAAACTTTGGCATTCAGGTAAAAGTCGAACTAGAAATGGTGTAGGTGTGGTTATAGATAAAAGTTTGAAGGATAATGTTATAAGTATTAATAGATGTGGAGATAGAATTATAGCTTTAAAGATTATTGTTGATACTAAGATTATCATTATTATAAGTGTCTATGCTCCTAAAGTAGGTTTGGAGGTAAGCTCAAAAGAAAATTTTTGGAATGAATTAGAGGGATTAATACAAAATATACCTCTTGAAGAAAAAGTATTTATTTGGGGAGATTTAAATGGACATGTTGGTAGAGTGGTAGAAGATTTTAAAAGTATTCATGGTGGTTATGAATTTGGAGTGACTAATGAAAATGGTTGGACTATATTAGATTTTACCTTAGCTTATGATTTTGTAGTTGCTAACACTTATTTAAGAAAATAGATGAACATATTATTACTTATAAAAATGGATCTAGTAAAACACAGATTGATTATTTTCTGATAAGAAAAATAGATCGTTTAGATTGTAAAGATTGTAAGGTCATTCCAAGTGAAATTTTAAGTACCCAACATCAACTATTAGTTTTAGATTTTAAGATGAAAGATTGTAAGGGAAAAAATAAACTAAATTATTGTCCTAAGATTAGATGGGGACACTTAAAGAACACAAATTAAAATATTTTTAAGAGCAAGCTACAAGAAATTAGAATTTGGGATGTTCATAAGAAAGCTAACGTTATGTGGGAAAAAATATCAAGTGAAATTAAGCAAGTTGCTAAAGATGTGCTTAGAGAATCAAAAGGAAAAGCTTCTTTTAATAAGAATAGTTGGTGGTGGAGTCAGAGTGTGCAAGAAAAGATAAGAAATAAGAAGCATTGTTATAAAACTTGGTTTAGATGTAAAAACTCAGAGAATTGGGAACAATATAAAGTGCCCTATAGAGATTCTAAGAAAGCAATTTATGATGCAAAAAATTTAGCTTTTAGTAATTTATACAATATATTAGATACCAAAGAAGGTGAAAGATGTATGTATAAGTTAGCCAACCAAAGAGATAGGAAAAGTAAAGATATAGTTCAAGTGAGGGGTATTAAGGATGAAAATAATAAAGTGCTTTTCTTAGAAAAGATATTGAAAATAGGTGGATGAGGTATTTTGATAAACTTTTCAATGAAGGATATGAAAGTACGATTGATTTTAACAACTTTAATACCCTAAACAAAAATAGAGAATTTTATTTTTATCATCGTGTTAGTAAATCTGAAGTTAGTGAAGCTTTCAAGAAAATGAAATGTGGAAAAATAGTAGGACCGAATAATATTCCAATAGATGTGTAGAACTGTTCAGGAGATCAAGGAATTTCTTGGCTTACAAATCTTTTTAATGTTATTTTAAACACTAAAAAGATGCCAGATGAGTGGAGAAAGAGTTTCTTGGTTCCTATATTTAAGAATAAAGGTGATGCGCAAGAGTGTGAAAATTATAGGGGAATTAAGTTAATGAGCCATACATTAAAATTATGGGAAAGAGTAATTGAGCATAGGTTACGATGTGATACGAAGTCACAATCGGTTTGGTTTCATGCCGTAGATCTACTATGGATGCTATACATTTGTTAAGAGGTTTGATGGTGAAGCATAGAGAACGTAAGAAGGATCTACATATGACATTTATTGATTTAGAGAAAGCTTATGATAAAGTCTCAAGAGATGTTCTTTGGAGAGTTCTAGAACAGAAAGGAGTTAATGTTGGTTATATTCAAGTCATTAAGGATATGTATACTACAGCTGTTACTTGTGTCCAAACACACAGAGGATTGATAAAATATTTTCCTATTTCAGTTGGATTACATTAAGGATCAACATTAAGCCCTTATCTTTTTACTTTAGTTATGGATGTTCTTACGAGGCATTTACAAGAAGATGTACCTTAGTGTATGCTTTTTGCTGATGACATTCTTGTTTTTGATAAGACTAGAGAGGGAGTCTAACAGAAACTTGAACTATGGAGGTCAACTTTAGAGTCTAAAGGTTTTTGTTTAAGTAGATCTAAAATTGAATATATAGAGTGTAATTTTAGTTGTAGAAGTTTTAGTGGTAGTGTTGTGACTTTAGGTGATCAAGTCATTAATAAGAGTGAACGATTCAGATATTTAGGCTCTATTGTTCAAAATGATGGTGAAATAGATGGAGATGTTATTAGTACAATTCAAGTTGGATGGTTGTAGTGGAGGAATGCATCTGGCCTATTATGTGATAGAAAAGTTCCACTTAAACTTAAGGGAAAATTTTATAAGATGGTGGTAAGACACAATGACTTATGGTGCGAGAATGTTGGCCAATAAAAGAGAAGCATAAGACTAAGTTAAGTGTTACAGAGATGAGGATGCTTTAGTGGATGAGTGGCTTTACTCTTAAAGATAGAATGCAAAATGAGTATGTTCGAGAAAAAGTTGGAGTAGCTCCAATAGTAGATAAGATTAGGGAGAGTCTCCTTAGATGGTTTGGCCACATAAAGCGTTGGCCGTCCGATGACCCGATTAGGAGAGTAGATGCATTAGATTTGCCTTATGTTAAAAAAGGTAGAGGTAGACCTAAAAAGACTTGTTTAAGATGTATAAAAAATGATCTTAGTATACTTGAATTAAATGAGAATTTGACACATAATAGGATACAATGAAGATGAAGGATTCATGTAGCCGACCCCACCTAGTGGGATTAAGGCTTGTTGTTGTTGTTGTTGTTATTGTTGTTGTATTTGGAGTGCAATATTGTTGGGACACCATGTAGATCCACAGATGATTAGGGTGATCAGGTGTGACATTGAGGAATGATGTACAATCTCGAGAGATAGAAGTCACCATCCTATAATGGACCTTATCACCTAATAAAGACTCCTAAGGACAATGGGTCTTCGAATGTACCATAGAGCTTTCCCCTACTTTACATGAAAAAGTAAATTAGGGTTTATTTAAATTGAGTTCGTTAAGTTCCCTATGGAGGCAAGCCCCTATAGTTAATTACATCTTAAGGAATGAGATTCCTTAAGAATACTCTTGATTAAGATAAATGATCATTGTCTCCAAAGATTTCAAAGATACGACTATTAGCAAATTGATTATTTTTGAAAAATCAAGTGAGCTTGATCAAAAGGAGGGAGTTATTATTGAAACCAAAAGGAGATGAGTAAGGGATGCCGTGATACTAGGAAACCTAGTGAGCATCCCAAACTATTATATGGTTGGGCTTTATATTTTTGAAATTTGAAGAAAGTTAATTATTTGAGTTAAATTTTTATTACAATTCCACAATACAAGATCATGAAAATGCCTAAGAGATGAGGATTTATGCTTTTAACCCACAAAGGAAAATAATAACCTCGGATCCTAAATCTAGGGAGCTTTGGCAAGAGCCAAAGCATGACCTAAATCTAAGGGAAAAATGGGTATATGGTTTACCTCCATAAGAGAGGATAAACAACCCGATTCTTGGACTTACAAATACCTGGGGGTGGCCGCCAACTAACTCCTCCTATGATTTTAAATACATGTAGGAAAGTCTTATGCTTTGCAAGATGGTAGAAAGGAGACAAAGTCCTTAAACACACTCCCTAAGAGACTAGATCATGGAGGGCATGAATAAATGACTTAATTTAATGCAAATTTTGTTAGATTTTATTTTCATTTTTGGACATTTTATTTGACACAGGCCATAAGATTTTATATGCCTATTGCATGAGAAATTGGTTATGGCCCAAAATTAGAAAGAAGAAGGTGTGTTTCCACCATGGCTCTCATAGGTCAAGTCATTTTCTCTGGCAAAGGTGAAAGGCCTCCATTAGCAAGAGTGAAGCACTATGATTTATGCATGGTGTGAGACATACAACATCCAGCTAAGAGGTTGCTAAATCTTTTATTATCTTAGTTTATGTCCTAGGCTTTAGGTGAGGTTATGAGTTATTTAATTTTAATTTTGAGTTAATTAATTGGATAGAAAATATATTTTTCCCTAAGAGTATAATCGCATCCAGGCCATTCAATAATCATCAAGCAATTAAGAAACTAAGAAAATCATATCATCCTAATTGTGCAATCATAAACAAAACATCAATCAATTTATAAAATTAGCAAAGAATAAGAGGCTGATGTGGTCAGGCTCCATCGCACAAACCCGAAAAGAAAAATGGGTTGCCAAGCTCTGCCCTTATACAACCTAGATTACAAATGAATAATTACAATTTAGAAGGAATTCATGTTATGGGGGTCTTCATTCTTCATTTCTTCATTTCTTCCTTTCTTCATTTCTTTCTTTCTGTATTTCTACCTTTCTTCATTTTTTTCTTTCTTCATTTTGACTTGGGATGTAGTTTTCTCCAAGGCTTCATATGGTACATAAGACATGGTCTTATAACCAATGTTCATCCTAATTTCCCCCATAACATTCATTCCAAATTTAATTGAAAAAATTACATAGAAATGAGAAAGATAAATCTAACTAAACCTATAAAATAGAGATTAGCTAAACACACCACATAACCCAAGTAGTTATATAAATAATTCAAACTTAGCACCCCACACATGGGCAACCAAGTCCACCTATCCTAATTTGGGTTATGCTTAGGGGTATAAGCAACCTGTATAGCCAAAGCATTTATATTTTCATTACAGTGCCCCTTAAGCACAACTCCCTACATAAAGCATAATTAGGCTAATATCGGCCTAATATTCAGACTACGCACATGCACCCTAACATTCAGTCTAAAAACATTACATCATAAAACAAAATTAGTTACGTATTGCTATGTCATTTACAAAACAAGAAATTGTGGAAAAGCAACTAAATATTGTGTGCATTTAAGGCTTGTGCATGTCTTATTTACTTTAAGGTTGAAATTTTCTAAGTGTGAAAGATTCAATTTAGAGGGTGGTTTCATTTTAAGTGATTTAGTTGATTTGTCAATTTTAGTTAATGATTTGATTTGGTTTGAATGAACCTACACTTTGTTACTAAATGTTGTAAAGAGAAGAAAAGAGAGAGAACTTCTCTTTCATCCCCTTAAATGATTTCTAAGGTAGATTCATTAATGATTTTCTTTAGTGAATATTTTATTATATGTTTAATTAACCCTAAGTTTAGATTTGCTCTAAATATAGCCCTATTCAATAAGAAAGGCATCTTAATATTAATTAAGGTGGATTACTATCACACTAATAATTTATTTCTTTCCTTCATGTATACCATGCATATGAATGATCTAAGCATACTATACATGTAATGCAAATTTTAGCACACTTTGATGATGAATGCTATAGATATGATTTGAAAATTTGGATATTCCATTGATGCATGTTTTTTATTATGTAAAGAAAGGGGATTTTCATCCATTAATATAATGCACATCCATGTATAAAAGATAATATAAGTGAATGCACCATTATTTTCTACACAGTATAAGGTACAAGACTACTTAAATAAAAACCTCGTAGTCGGATGTCAGACTAATATACCACTTTTCTTAAATACATGTAAATGTACAAAAAGAAATAAATGGATGAAGAATCATGCAAAAGATTTTTTTGTTTGATTTGGTTGTGTAATTTACATGTGTAAATGTGAAGATCCTTCTTAAGTCATAACATAGGAGTGCATAGGAATAGATTTAACAAGTGTTGTGTTCTTTTCAAATGAACTATACACTTTGCAAATCCTATACAATCCATGTTAAGAGAAGAAAAAACATAAAACATCTTATGCTATAATCACATGCAAGCTTATAAGTACTTATAAGTAGCATCACTTCATTTTATAATCTTTGATTTATAGTTTTAAAAATAATTTTTGGTTTAATAGTGATAATAGCCACTCATATTCTTAACTTTAAAACATGCAATTTGACATAAAAGAAAATATTTTATTTAATTGATTTTTCAAAAGATATGCATGATTTCATATGGAACAATATTTAGCATGCTTGGAAAGAAATAAAGTGATGTAAGCATATGACTTCATTCACCTAATTAATTCCTAAAAAATCCTATAAAATAAGATCATTTAAAAGTGAATCAAAATTCTTTAAAGATTTTATTTTTTGAATTTGATTTGACTTAGGAAAATGTGAAAAGAGTTTGCTGGTCTAACCCTTCCCATGTGTTATTGGTTTAGTTTAATTTTAGAATAATTAGGTTGATTTTATGTTTTGTTTAGGTTAAGGTATGTGAATTAAATCCATTAATTACCCCTTACCACCACTTTAACATAATTAACCAATAATTATGAGCCAACATATGATATGCAACCACATGGAATTTCAAATGCACCTAAGAAATAAAGGGCCTAATGCAATTGGCTCATATTATTGATTAATTAAGCTAAAGGGTTTAATTAAGTACTTTTAACCATCCTACACATGTAGTTTGATTATAATTTCTTTAAAGTCTCTTAGGTTATTGAACACCTAAGAATCTACCCAAATTTTGACTTTGAGTTTGATTAATTAAACCATTAATGAAGTGATTAAGTCATTAATCAATTTGCAAATTAATTAAGTGTTTATCCAAATGAAATAAACTTGGGAAAAGATTGGAAAAGAAATCTAATCTCATTCCCTAAGTCCATTCACTATTTCATGATGATTAGCAAGCTTAATGAATTTATCACTATTTAATAGGTTAATTAATCATTTAATTAATTAAGAAGTGATTAGGGATGAAATAAGTAATTCTAATTAATCAACAATAAATTCCAATCATGGGAGGCAGGTCATCCCCAATCAACCTTAGAAGTTTAATTAATCATGAAGTAATTAAAGTAATTAGCTTATTATATTTCTAATAAAACCCAAATTGAGTTAAAATCATTATTAAAATTAATTAATTTTAATTTCTATTATTCTTTCTTGAATTATCTTTAAAATGAGCCTTAGTTTATATTTTTGGATTTTCTACAATTAGTTATAATTTTAGAAGTTTCAACATTAAAATTGAATTAATTAAGCTTAATTAACCCCTAATCTTGTGGGCGGCGATGGTATGGCATGTGGGATGGGTTATTTAAGTTTTTCACATCTTGGTAGTCGTGGTGTGGACTTGCTTTCTCGTCATCAGATCGATGGTCAGATTAATCCATGGTTTAGGCTTAAATCAAGGGAGATCTATCATGATTAATCTGTCGTCCATCCAATCATGTGGAATGGATGATGTGATTTTATCTCTCGGCGGTGAAAGCGGATGTTGTCCATCGATGTCATCATCGAGCTTGAGCTTCGGAAGGAGTTCAAACTCCCACCTTTGGGAAGCACAATGAATCAATGGTCAAGATCTCACAATTTCCTTCAAAGGACCAAGCAATTTTTTAAGATGGTTTGAGCAATACCTCGAGGCTATCGCTTCCTGGATGAGGTAGCTTCATCTAGTAGATGAAAATCTGTTGAAGGTTTGAGTCTTGATTTAAAGTGGATGGCTGTTGACCAAGCTCCCTTCAATGGTGCTTTGATCAAGTCCTCCTTCCATGGCTTGGAGACTTGAGAAATAACTTGAGCTCAATCAGTCCACCTTGATGGTGCTTGGTTAATTTGATTTTGATGGAGAATTGGATGAGTTGAAATGGGATGGACCTCCCTATTTGACTTTGAGCAAAGCGAGAAGGAGAAATCAAGGGAACTTGAAATGGCTTGGGAAGCTTTGGGATACTTAGTTTTGATTCCTCGCTCAATAAAATTTAGTGCTTCTCATTTGTGGGAATGAGGAGTATATCTCCCCTCCTTGGATCGATGGAGAAGAGTGTTCCATTTTAGCTCAATGGAAGAGAATGAGTTCACGGTGTTGGCTATTTAGCATCCCATGTGATTCATTTTAGGTAGTGGAGGGAAGGAGAGTGAGTGCCCATGTGCTAGGCGAGTGCATTGGGTGATCCAAGTGTATAATTCCCATTGGAGGGGTTAGTTTGGCCTTAGCTTGAGTCATGGATGACCCAAGCTCATTGGGTCATGTTCACCACTCTCCTTGGTGTCCAAGTGGACCACTAGAAGGATGCCAAGTGGCCTTGAGAAAGAAATGACCAAATTTCAGTGAATTTGGTCATAGGATACCTTTGACCTAAGGGTAAAATGGTCATTTGGCTTGATTTTGATTTGGATAGATTTGAATGATTCAAAATGGGTTGGGCCAAATTTCAAGTGATTTGGAGTTCATTTGGTTTGAATTTCAAGACCTATTGGGTTAGGTTGACCAATTGGTCAAATTGGGTCAAACCATGGGTTAGGTCAAGTTCAAATGATCATTTGGAGCTTATGGGTATCATTGGTTTGGTTCAATTTATTTTAGATTTGGTTTTGGTTCATTTAGGTTCATTTAGGTCAAATGGGTCAAGTTGACCAATTTGACCCATTTGACAATTGGGTTAGGTCATGGGTTGTTTAGGCTTGGTTGATCATTTGAAATTATTGCAAGCTTTGGTTTCAATCAATTTTGGTTTGGTTTGATTTCAAGTTGATTTGACCTTTTAGGTCAAGTTGGGTTCATGGTCAATTGGCTAGGTTGGGTCTATTGATTTGAAGCTTTGGTCAAGTTCAATCAATTTAGAATGAATTTGACTCGTTGCAATCAATTTGGCTTAGATCAAGATTTGACCCATTTTACTTTTTAGGTCAATTTGGTTCAAGTTAGGTCAAGTGGCCAATTAGGCTTGGTTTGGCTTAATTGATGGCTTGGTCAAGTTCAATCATTGATTATGGGTTGGTTTAGATCAATGGTTTCAATCAATTTGGCTTATAGTGGATTTTGGCTTATTTAGGTTTCATTTGGGTTAAATGTTGACTTGGTCAAAGGCTAGGTTTGACTTTTTGACCCAATTTGATTGATCATCCTAGGATGATTGTTGCTCAATGTGAGGCTTAGATGGGCTTAGTTCAATCCAATTTGGGTTGGATTAGAATTTAGCTCAAAAAGGTGCTTTAGGTCACTTTGGGTCAAGTGAGCCTAAATGGGTCAATTGACTTGATCAAGGCTTGATTCAAGTTTGGTTGAACTCACATATGGACTTATGATGGAAATATAAATCCAATTGCAAGTGATTTGGAGTCAAATGGGTTTGATTCATTTGACAATTTCAAGTTCTAAAGGATGAACATGGGTTTGATTTGGGTTAGTTTGATTTTGGTTTGATTGAAGTTTATGTTTATATTTGGGTATGTGATTGAAGGAATGATTGTTTGAAAGAAAATCAAAGGTTTGGATTGATTTGAGAATGATTTAGCTAAGTTCAAAGGTTTGACTTGAGGAGTATAAGTTAGATTTAAGTTGGATTTGGATTTGAGTTTTGAATTTAGTTTTGATTTTGAATTTATATTTCATTTATATTTGTGAATATAAATGAGAATATAAATGGTTATAAAAAATATTTTGAATTTGGAGTATTTGGATTTGATGAGCTAAGTCCATAAGATGAAATCAAAGAGCTTAGGAAAGATTTTAGATTTGGTGATCATGGGTTTCAATTATTTGATTTGGAATTGATTCATGATTTGAAATCAATTGATTTGGAATTGATTTGAATTTGAATTTGAAGTTTGGTTTGAAAGAAGGAAGCAAGGATTGGGTTCAAGCTATAGGGTAGGCAAGTTCTCCTAATACCCCTAAGGCATAACCTATTCCTATGGCTAACTCTTCTAAGTCTCTAGGGTTAGGTCATGTGTTCACCTCATCACTAGAAGTGTCTTAAGACTAAGGAACTCTCAGTGTCTAGAGGAGACTTATGTCTAAGACGGACAAGTTGAAAGTTCACTTTAAAAGTGAGGTCAACAAAGGTGAATAGTGTGTGTGACACAAGGCACACCACGTATTGTGACCGAGATGATCAACAATGTTAGAACATCTCAAGCACTAATAAATGATCTACTCTAAACTCAGGTGTAGAAGGAATCAAGCTTAGTGCAATGCGACTCTACTTATTTCAAAAAACATAAGAGAGTGAAGGAGGAATCACTAGGATTGAGTATGTGAGCCTTCCACTGGGAAAGGCTCAAGTCATCCTGGGGATGAGAGGTTATAAAATTGCTAGGGGGAATTTGGAATCCACAGGGGATAAAAGATGTGAACCTTCCACTGGGGAAAGGTTCATGTTGGATTGAATTGACTCCACTAGGAGATGAAAGATTTGCATCTCACTAAGGAGAAGCTGATTGATTTGAATGTTTAGTTTGGCTCCACTAGGGAGGAGGGTTGACTTTCTTACAAATTTTAAATTTTGAGATGGATAGATGGGTTTGTGATGGAAATGCTGAGTAGGGCATGTCTTGATGCCTACTTACCAATCCAAAGGGTAGTCTACCAACTACATGATGGGCTATCCAACCAAAGGGTTGCCTTTTTATGTCTTAGGGAAAGCATAGTAGACTTTTATCCTCCAAAGTAGGGATCACTGGGTGATGATTGGTGACAACAAATGAACCTAACCTAGGTGACTCTTGAGTGAATGCCTTTAGGGGACTTAAATCAGCTCAAAGATAGTCAAAATTAATTTTATTTTTTATATGTTTGATGGATCCCATCGGTTTGATGGACTAGTAGGGCCATGTGGCCTTGGCTTATTTACCAATCCAAAAGAGTAGCTTCGGGGGGAGAATTATCCAACCAAAGGGGTGCCTTTCAGTTTGCTGACTATTTGGGGGAAAGCATGAGGACTCACATCTTTCCTAAAAAGACCAGGGGAGACATATTAGCAAAACATGTCAGCACAATGCCGTCGATTTGCGGTCATGCTAGAAAGAAGAATGCATAGTAGACATCTTCCTGAAATGACCATGAGGGGCAACTTGTTTGTGGAAAAATAGACAACCTAAGGGGTGACTATGAGAGAGAGGGGACTTATCTCAACTCAAGTGTAGTCAGGCAATTCCTATAGGGAGTTTTGTTGACACTGCCATAAAGATAGGATGCCTTCTTGGGAAAGGGGCCACTAGGGGCTTAAATTCCTAATCCACAGGCAAATAAATTTGTTTGTTTTATTTTTTTGTTTATCCTGGACCCTATTGGTTTGTGAGGGATCATACTGAGATGGAGCTTATATCAGCCTAGACCTATCTCAGATTTACTAGTCCAAAGGAAAACCTGTGCATATGCTGAATAAATTCTCCAACCATAGGGGTGGTTACTAGGAAGAGGGGACTATCCAATCCAAGAGTAACCTGGGTAGTGTTTAAATGGGGTCATAAAGGATGTGATCCAAGTGTAATGCCTACAAGGGAGGGACCACTAAGGGCTTTATCCAAAACCCTGAAGAAGATAATATTTTAAAGGTATTCGGTGGCCAACTCAAGGAGAAAGCACGGGGACTCACATCTGCCAAGAGTGGTGTATCCACCGGGTGAGTCTCTGTCAGCATAGCAAACATCAACCAACCTAAGGTGCCTGTTAGTTTGCAACAATTAGCCTAGGAAGAAAGCATCTGGGACTCACATCTTCCTACAATAAAATTGATTGCTGGGATAGTGTATCTTTCGCTCGACTGGTACTATTTGACCTAGGGTGACTACTAAGTGAATGCCACTGGAGGACTTGTATCAACTTAAGAGTAGTCAAGAGGAAAGGAGTCACTGGGAGACTTTTCTAAACTCAATATACTTGACCTTATCAGTGCTTGATGGCTAGTTCAAGAAGAAAGTGTGTAGGCTTACATCCTTTTAAAAAAGTCAATATGAGGTAGCTTACAGGCTGCACAGTGAGGCCCACCAAACAAATAAGGAGCTCATTAGTTTGCAGTGGTCAAGTCAGGAAGAAAGCATGGGGACTCACATCCAAATAAGTGACCACTGGAGTGACACACTAGAAAGGTAGTATGTTAGCTTGACCAAGAGTAGCTAATGAGTGAGTGCCATACGGAGCTCTCTTCCACATCAAAATAGCCAAAGATAAAAGATATGTGTTTATTTCTGTTAAAAGAAGATAGGATTTCGCTTGGGTTCTCTTACACCTATTCTAAAATAGGCTTAAAAGTTGATGAAATGGTGCCATAAATGACAGTTGTGATTCCACCAAGAAAGGATGACGCTTGGGTTCTCTCACACCTAATTTAGCTGTGCTAGTCAAAATAGGATGCCTCTCGAGTTCTCTCACACATATTCTAGTAGCGTATGGGAATCATTTTTCATTTTTGTTTGTGTTGTAAAAGAAGGATAGGATACCTCTTGGGTTCTCTTACAGCTACCCTAAACACGTCGTGGTTAATTCGCAAACAAGCATACAACACTTCGAATGAGGAGAATATTTTGATGAATTAGAATATAATTTTGAAGATAATTATTTTTAAACATGATTTTATGGGTAGTATTTCTTCAAATAGAGCTTATTAATTGGAAGCACTGGGTGTTCTCCTTTACAATCAATAAGTTGATAAGATCCTCCTTGGTATACCTTCACTATGACAAAAGGGCCTTCCCAAGTGAGTTCAAACTTGCCTCCCATCTTTCAATGGGCAATAATTGATCTCCTTAGAACTAGAACAAGCTCTAGGGTAAACCAGTTTGTTTTGAGCTTGAATCATCTAGGCTTTGTATAACTTGAGGTTTTTGGCATGCGTAGGTCTCTCCTAAACCTTGAGCTCTTCTAACAAACTTGGCGTTACGCTCTGTAATGATTTTACTACCCATTGCTATCCTTGGTGATGGAAGTTGCACTTCTAATGGTAGAATAGCTTTGGACCAATACACTAAGGAGAAGAGGGTAGATTGAGTTGGAGTTCTATATGTGGTGTCTTATGCCCACAAGGCTTCAACTAGCTGCTCATGCCATTATCTTTTATTATCATCGAGTGTCTTCTTTAGTATATGGATGAGAGTTTTATTGAATGCTTCTACTAGACCATACGTCCTGGGGTAGTAGCTGGTGGAATATCTCCAATTTATACTATATCTCTTGGTAAAGCTGTTGATCTTGGTGCTTTTGAATGTAGTACCATTATTAGATATAATTCATCAGGTACCCTGAACCTTTATACAATATGGTTCTTGAAAAACTAGAGCATATGCTGAGCTGTGACCTCTCTGAGCGGGATTGCCTCTTCTCACATGGAAAAGAAGTTGGTGGCAGCTAAGATGAATCGATGACCCTTGGAAGAAGGAGGATCGATAGGACCCACTATGTTGGTACCCCAACACTTAAATGGCCATGAGGAATGTGGATGTAGAATGTTGGTGGTTGATGTAGATCACACCATGTACTCGATGGCATCTCCACTTCACAGCCATGATCATGAAGGCCGTAGTATCTAGTCTCTTGATCTTTGTTTCATCTTTACGGATTGATGAGCTCATAGACTGAATACCTCGATCATGATCTTATAGGCTTCATGTTTGTCTAACCATTTGATCAAAAGACCGTCGGTACAAGGTGCCATCGAGAGCATAGGAGAGCTCTCACTTCATCTTATGGGCTTGTGATTCTCTTGGTAGTTGCATGTTCAAGTAATCTATGAATGGTTGCCTCCAATCCCTCCTCATCTTTTTTGGCAATGACAACCTCCCCTTCAAGAGAAAATCTCTATGAGTTCCATCAATAAGGGATAGACTTTATTTTGGACCCTTATTGGAATGGACTCATCTTTTGACATGTCAATTCCTTGGCAAGTTTGGCCAAAGCATCTCTGCGTTCTCTCCTCGAGGACCATGATATGACCTGATTTGGGCCAATAGCTTCATGGTGTACTCATGATAGTGACAAAGCTTAGGTTTTAGAACCTTATAGGACCTAGTAATCTGGTTGATGACCAGCTAAGAATCCCCATAGATGTTGATTCTTATGACATACTGTAATAGCTAACTCTAACTAACAATCAAAGCCTCATGCTTGGCTTCATTATTGGTGCATGGATTGGAGAGATAGAATGAGAATCGCATCACATCACAATCTAGAGTTAAGAGAATGATTCCTACCCATCGTTCCTGGAATGGTAGATCGTGGTACTTCTCCTTTGTAGAAGGAAGCTGCACCATCAAAATACATCTCCCAATGGTGAATGCTAGTATCTCCTAAGTTCATGATTTGTTCATCGGGGAGGTCAGCACTAAGTGGATAATCAGCAGGAAGAAGGTGTGCTGCTAGGAAATTTGCCAGTGCTTATCCTTTCACAGCATGGAGGGGTACAAATTTAATATCAAATTATGAGAGAATCATGGACCAATGTGCCAACCATCTAGATAACGTCAGCCTTGGCATGAGATACTACAGTGGATTGATTTTTGAAATCAAGTTTACCCTATGAGAAAGCATGTAGTGTCGTAGCTTTTGGGATACAAAGATTAAAGCTAGGTAATGTTTCTCAATAGGTGAGTTTGCTTCGAGAGGGATCAACGATGGCCGAGTAGTAGAGTGTTCTTCCCTTCATCATTGGTTTGGGCAACAAAAGCCAAGGGTCATCAATGTAGTAGTGTAGAGGATAAGTGGCTTGCCCGAGATAGGGGCTGCTAGAACTGGCGACTTCATCAAATACTATTTGATCTCTTCAAAAGTATGCTGACAGTTATCATCCCACTTGAACATAGTGTCCTTTTTGATAAGTGCTAAAAATGGTTTGCATCTCCCGAATAGATTGGAGATAAAGCACCTTAGATATGCCAACGTCCCTTGGAAAGATCTGAGTTGAGTTAAACTTTTAGGGTGTGGCATTTCTAAGATAGCTTTGATCTTTTCTAGGTCTATTTCTTTTCCCTGATATCATACAACAAACCCAAGGAACTTCCCTAAAGTTACTCTGAATGCATACTTCGAGGGGTTCATTTTGAGGTTGTATTATCTTAACCATTCAAAAACTACTCTCAAGTCAAAGAGATGGTCTTCTTTTTCTTTACTTTTGACTACTAGATCATCAACATAGCATTCAACTTGATAATGAATGAGTTCATGAAGATCGAGTCATATGTTGGTATGTAGCCACATTTTTTAAGGCCGAAAGGCATGACCTTATAACAATAAATTCTAATCGGGGTTCGAAAAGAAGTGTTTCTTTCAACCTCAGGGGCCATCTTGATTTGGTTATAGCTAGATGACCCATCCATAAAGGAGAATACCGCATGAAATGAGGTAATGTCCACCATTAATTCTGGTATAGGAAATGAAAATTCATCCTGAGGACATGCCTTATTTAAGTCTTTGAAATCGATGCATATGTAAATTTGGCCATCCTTTTTCTTAACTAGCACGACACCGGCTAACCAAGTAGGGTATTTTTATTCCCTAATAAAACTAGCATTGATCAGTTTCTTGACTTCATAAATGACCTGTTATTCAATTTCTAATCGCATGCATGTAGGAGCTTGCTTGATAGGGTTAGAGTTAAGGTCTATTGCTAGTTAGTGGACTACTACGTTAGGACATAATCTGGGCATCTCTTCATAGCTCCATGCAAAGAAGTCCTTAAACTCAGTCAATAGTCTAACTAAGTCATTGGTTTCTTCTTCATTCAGTAGAGAACTGATGTATGTAGGGTGTGGATCTTCTTCTGTCACAAGGTTGATTTCTTTAAGTTTGTCGATGGTTGAATGGATTTTTTCTTCAAATTTTGGAGGTGCATCTTTGATTTAAAGATCATCGGGATCATCTAAGGTTTTTAAACACACATCCTTGTAAGAGTTAGTGTGATTTGAGAAGAATCTATCAAACTCCAGATGATTGGTGACAACTAAGCAGTAATCATCATCGTCGATTAGACCCACTATACTAAATCCTAGTCCTGGTCTTGATTGTGCATCGCTGCCTTTGTTGTTCCACAACTTCTCAAAATACTTTGCTCTGTGCCTAGACCATGTATAAGGAATCAAACCTTTCTTTGCGAGATTATAAACACAAGGCGAGTACCAATCAAAGATAATTTCATTAAATCTTTATATGAATTATCCTCAAATTCTACATCAGCTTCTGGACTTGAGGATGATTATCCCAATAGGAATCTCTTTGGCTTGACATCCATGGAAGATGTAAGGGCTTCCTTAACTACTAAACCTTCAACTTTTTGAGAAGAAAGTGAGGTTAGAGCTAATGTTCCTAACTCTTGCCTAATAGTTTTACATAAATTTGATTCGAATACATTCATGCTTTACTTGGAGGCCTAGTCTTCATCATTGTTTGGCTCAAGTGTCATCTCCAATAAAACCCATTGATATGGGTTGGCTAGTATGCTAATCATATGAGACTCATCCTCTTAGCTGGATTCCAAGTCTATGTGAATAGCAGGAGTGCTCTTGTGAATTTGAACATAACCTCCATTGGTGGCACCAAGGTCTTCCACCTCGAATTGCCTCATCTCTCCCTCACCTCGCACGGAGGAGGTTTATCATATCTTAGTATGGTGGAAATGAGCTATGGGTGGAATGTAACATGCAGATCTACATCTTCCTTGGTGTTCCTTTCTTGCTCATTTGTTCTTTATTTCTTCTTTTCTTTTTATTTTTCTTTTTCTTTTTTCTTTTTCTTCTTTTTTGTTTTCTTTAGTATTTGAATTTTGGCCAAATTTGCGAGAAAGAGTGTTTTGATTTTGAGGAAGATAGTAGGTCGCATCCTCATATATCTCCACCTCTCTAACTAAAAATGGCTTTTCATCTCCTTTGACACATTATTTGATTCTATTATTGACCTCACTTTTGGAGTGAGCTTTCAACTTCTTCATCTTAGACATAGGATTCCTCTAGTCACTAAGAGTTCCTAAGTCTTAAGACACTTCTAGTGATTAGGTGAACACTTAACCTAACCCTAGAGACTTAGAAGAGTTAGCCATAGGAATAAGTCATGCTTTAGGGATATTAGAAAAACTTGCCTACCCTTTAGCTTGAACCAAATCCTTACTTCCTTCTTTCAAGTCAAACTCCAAATTCAAGTCCAACTTCAAATTCAAATCAACTTCAAATTCAATCCAACCTCAAATTCAAACCAACTTCAAATTCAAATCAACTTCAAATTCAAACCAACTGCATATTCAAACCAACTTTAAATTCAAATCAACTTCAAATTCACATCAATTCTAAATAAAACCATAAATCAATTTTAACTCAATGGATTTTCTCAAATCATGATTAAATTCCAAAAAAAATGATTGAAACCCATGATTGAATTCAAATCCCAAAAATCTTTCCTAAGCCATTTTCATTTCATCTCATGGACTTAGCTCAAATCAAATCCAAATCACTTCAAATTCAAAACACTTTTTCATAACCCATTTATATTCACATCTATATTCAGAAATATAAATGAAATATAAATTCAAATAACCAAAACCAAATTCAAAACTTAAATCCAACATACTTTCAGCCAAATCCTTGAACAGAAACCAAACTCAAATCACCAAACTCAATTTTTCATAACCCATTTATATTTATAATTTATATTCACAAATATAAATGAAATATAAATTCAAACAACCAAAACTAAATTCAAAACTCAAGACCAAATCTAACCTAAATCGAACCTATACCCTTTCAAGTCAAATTCTTGAACTTAACCAAATCATTCTCAAATCAATCCAAACCCTTTGGATTTTCTCTTCAAACATTCATTCCTTAAATCACAAACCAAATATAAACATAAACTTTAATCATAAACCAAAATCAAACTAACCCAAGTCAAACCCACGTTCATCCTTTGAACTTGAAATTATCAAAAGAATCAAAACCCATTTGACTCCAAATCACTTATAATAGGATTTATATTTCAGTCATAAGTCCATATGTGAGTTCAACCAAACTTGAATCAAGCCCTGATCAAGCCAATTTACCCACTTAGACTCACTTGACTCAAAGTGATCTAAAGCACCTTTATGAGCTAAACTCTAATCCAACTAAAATTAGATTGAACTAAGCCCATCTAAGCCTCACATTGTGAGCAACAATCATCCTAGGATGATCAATCACTCAAATTGGGTCAAACTAAGTCAAATCTAGCCTTTGACCAAGTCAACACTTAGCCCAAATGAAACCTAAACTAACCAAAATCCACTACAAACCAAAATTGATTGAAACAAAGCTTGCAAAATATTTCAAATGATCAGCCAAGCCTAAACTAATCCATGACCTAAGTCAAATGGGTCAAATTGATCAACTTGACCCATTTGACCTAAATAAACCAAAACTAAATATAAATCAAATTGAACCAAATCAATAATACTCTTAGGCTCCAAATGATCATTTGAACTTGACCTAGCCCATGGTTTGACCCTATTTGACCAATTGGTCAACCTAACCCAAATTGACCCAATTTGATCTAAATGGGTCAAATTGAACTAATTCAAATCAAATGAACTCCAAATCACTTGAAATTTAGCCCAACCTATTTTTGAATCATCTCAAATCTACCCAAATCAAGGCTAAATGACCATTTTTCCCTTAGATCAAAGGGTAACCTATGACCAAATTCACTTAGAATTTGGTCAATTCTTTCTCATGACCACTTGGCATCTTCCTAGTGGTCCACATGGACACTAAGGGAGGGGGTGAACATGACCCAACCTAAGGACAAACTGACCCCTCTAATGAAAATTCTCCACTTGGATTACTCCATACACTCACCTAGTAGATGTGCACTTCCTCTCCTCCACTCCTCTGCCAAAATTGAAACACATGGAGTGCCTAACAGCCTAAACAACCCAATCAATCTCTTCAATTGATCAAGAAAGGCAAAGTAAGCCTCAATCATCCAATTCAAGTTGGGGGAGATATACTCCCCCTCATTCCAACTCAAACCAAGTTCTCTACATTCGATTTTTATCGAAAGCAAGCTTCTCCAAACTTCCCCAAGCCATTTCTAAGCCTCTTGAATTTCTCCTTCTCGATTTTCTTCAAAGCCAAAGTAGGGGAGGCCTAAGGAAATTCCAACTCACTCGATCCTCCACCAAATCCAAATTAACTTTGCAAGCACCATCAAGGGATCAATCACCAAGGGTTTCTCTAGTTCAAGAGTTTTGATGAGCCTCAAGCCATTGAAGGGGAACTTGGTCAATTGAGCAATCCAATTCAAATCAAGACTTGAAACCTTTAATAGGGCTTCATCATCACTAGATGAAGCTACCTCCTCCAATGGAAGCATCGGTGATAGTCTCCGGTGAGGTATTATTCAAAATCAATCTTAATTTGAAAAATGCTTGGTCCTTTATGAAGGAAATTATAATCCCATTAGATTTTAATCGTTGGATGTTCTTCCCTATACCTCTTGATGGTTTAGGGTAAATCCTAGCCTAATCCGAGATAGGTGAGCTCATGTCATGTGATGGAGGATGGAAGACCTTTGTCTATCGCAGCTTTGGTAGGGATGAATCATGAGCCATCCATCCAACATGTTTTGGATGGACGGCCTTGATTAAATCGATTAGATCCTTTGATTTAAATCCTTTAAAATCACGGGAATCGGACGGCTAGAAGAAATCACATTGCGTCACCATCTAACACGATGTATGATGTGATAACTTAAATAACCAATCCCATCACACCATGTGGAAAGCGCACTGCATCAGTAATCCACGTGGCGTCGATGGGATTAGTTAATTAATTAGGTTGTCCTAATTATTCTTTAATCACAGAAACTTCATAAAATCATAATTAAATGTAGAAAAATCCAAAAAAAATATAAATGATGGCTCATTTTAAAGATATTTCAGAGGGGAATCCAATAAAATTATTTCTAATTGATTTTGAACAGTGAATTTACCTTAATTAGGGTTTAATTAAAAATTTAATTACCTTAATTACTCCCTAATTACTGCATTAATTAATTCCAAATTTCTCAGACATGTTTAGTGGGATGACTTCTACCTCCTTTAATTTTCTTAGAATTTATTAAAGAGTTAATTAGGAAAATTAATCAATGAATCCTAATCACCCTGTTTATGTAATTAAGAGTAATTAAGCATATAAATAGTGGTTTAATCCCTTAATTGAGATAATTCAACATTATTTAAGTAATGAGGAGGTTTATGGAATGGGTTTGGGATATTTTCCCTAAGTTATTCCCTAAACCTCCTTTCTTTCTTAATCCAAACATAATTAAGGATTAATACACTACTGATCTACTTAATTATTCTAATCAAACTTTTAAAACCAATCTGGAATTAATCAATCTCTTGTTGGGTAGATCCTTAGGTGTTTAGAAGTTTAAGGTAAGTTTGAGGAAATTATATCCAACTCACATGTGTGGGAAGGTTATGAAAGTATTTAATGAAAATCCTTTAGCTTAATTAATCAATAATTATGAGCCAATTATATTAGGCCTCTTTATTTTTTAGGTGCATTGTTGATTTAAATTTTATGTGTTGTATATCATATGTTGGCTCATAATTATTTGTTTAATTATGTTAAAGTGGTATAGGTAAGGGGTAATTAATTGATTTAATTCACACCTTAACCTAAATAAAATATAAAATCAACCTAATTGCTCTAAAAATTAAACTAAAATAATTCACACATGGGGGAAATGGGTTAGGACTAGCAAACTCTTTTCACATTTCCTAAGTCAAATAAAATTCAAAATAAAAAAAATAAAAAAATCTCTTTAAAGAATTTTGATTCACTTTAAATTATCTTATTTTATAGGATTGTCTTTAGAAATTAATTAGGGTGAATGAAGTCATATGCTTACATCACTTTATTTCTTTACAAGCATGCTAAATATTGTTTGTCATATGAAATCATGCATTCATATCTTTTGAAAAATTAATTAAATAAAATGTTTCCTTTTATGTCAAATTGCATGTTTAGGCTAAAAGTAAGAATATGAGTGACTATTATCACTACTAAACCAAAAAGTATTTTCAAAACCTATAAATCAAATATTATAAATGAAGTGATGTTATTTATAAGTACTTATAAGCTTGCATGTGATTATAGCATAAGATGTGTATCATGTGATTTTCTTCTCTTCTCTTAACATAGATTTGAATAGGATTTGCAAAGTGTATAGTTCAATTGAAAAGAACATAACACTTGTTAAATCTATGACAATACACTTCTATGTTATGACTTAAGAAGGATCTTCACATTTATGCATGTAAATTACACAACCAAATCAAACACAAAAGTCTTTTGCATGATTCTTCATCCATTGGTTTCTTTCTGTACATTTTTATGTATTTAAGAAAAGTGGTATATTAGTCTGGACATCTCGAGGTTGTGAGGCTTTAAGTAGCCCCAAGTAGGTCTTATACCTTACACCCCTGGTGTAAAAAATAATGGCGTCGTACTCACGTATGTCTCTTATACATGTGAATGTGCATTATGTTCATGGATAAAGACTCCCTCTTTCTCTACATAATAAAACATGCATTCATGGAAGATCCAAATTTTCTTAAGCAACATCTCTTAGCATTCATGATCAAGGTGTGCTAAAATTTGCATTGCATGTATAGATATGCTTAAGATTATTCATAAGCATGATATACATGGTGGAAAGAAATAAATGGTTGTGTGTTATGTGATAATAATTCACCCTAATTAATCCTAAGATGCCTTTTCTATTTAAATAGGTTCATTTAGAGCAAATCTAAACTTAGGGTTAATTAAAACACATAATAAAACATTCACTAAAAAAAATCATTAATGAATCTACCTTGATGAAAGAGAAGTTCCCTTCTCTTTTCTTCTCTTTACAATATTTAGTAATTAAGTGTAGGTTCATTCAAACTAAATTAAATCGTAAAATAAAATTGACAAATCAACTAAATCACTTAAAATAAAACCACCCTCTAAGTTGAATTCTTCACACTTATAAAATTCCAACCTTAAAGCTTAGCTAAGATATGCCACACAAGCCTTAAATGGAACACATAATTGGCTAAATCACCATTTCTAACTCGATGTTAGGGCAGTGCATGGTTTGATATCTGATTTTTTTATATAATGTAATGTTTTTAGACTGAATGTTAGGGTGCATGTGCGTAGACTAGATGATAGGATGATCTTACTCTAATCATGTCTTTTGTAGAAGATTGTGCTTAAGGGGCGCTATAATGAGAATATAAATGCTTTTGTTGTGTAGGTTGCTTATAACCCTAAGCATGATCCAAATTAGGATAGGTGGACTTGGATACCCATGTGTGGGGTGCTAAGTTCAAATTGTTCATATAACTTCTTGGGTTGTGTGGTATGTTTAGCTTATCTCTATTTTGCAGGTTTAGTTAGATTTATCTTTCCCATTTTGATGTATTTTTTGCAATTAAGATTTGGAATGAATGTTATGGGGGATTAAGGTGAACATTGTTCATAAGACCATGTCTTATGTACCATGTGAAGCTTTGGAGCAAGCCACATCCCAAGTCAAACCAAAAGGAAGAAAGAAATGAAGAAGAAAATCAAAATGAAGAATGAAGAATGAAGAATGAAGATTGAAGACTCCCACAACATAAATTCCTTCTAAATTGTAATTATCTATTTGTAATCCAGGTTGTATAAGGGTAGAGCTCAACTATCATTATTTCTTATCGGGTTGTGCAGTGGTACCCGACCACATAGACCTCTTATTCTTTTGCACTAGCTTTATAAAATTATTTGATGTTTGTTTAACTTGTGCATTAGAAATGACATGATTTTTCTAGTTTCTTCATTGATTGATGAATAGCCTGGATGCGATTAGGCTCTTAGGGAAAAATAAATATTCTATCCAATTAATCAATCAAAATTTAAATTAATAATTCATAACCTCACCTAAAGCCTAAGAAATAAATCAAGATAATAAAAGATTTAGCAACCCCTTAGCTGGATGTTGTATGTCTCACATCATGCATAAAAATCATATTGCTTCACTCTTGCTAATGGAGGGCTTCCACCTTTGCCAGAGAACATGGCTTGACCTTTGAGCCATGGTAGAAACACACCTCCTTCTTACTGATTTTGGCCCATAACCAATTCCTCATGCATTAGGCATATGAAATCCCATAGCCTGTGTCAAATAAATTGTCCAAAAAGCAAAATAAAACTTAACAAAATTTGCATTAGATTTAATTCATTATTCATACCCTTCATGATCTAGTCTCTTAGGGAGTGAGTTTAAGGACTTAGTCTTCTTTCTAAATAAATAATAGCCTAGTTATCTTGTAAAGCATAAGACTTGCTTACATGTATTTAAAATTATAGAAGGAGTTAGTTGGCAACCACCCCCAGGCGGTTGTAAGTCCAACAGTCGGATGGTTTATCCTCTCTTGTAGAGATAAATCATATCCTCATTTTTTCTTTAGATTTATGTCATGCTTTGGCCCTCGCCAAAGCTCCCTAGATTTAGGATTTGAGGTTATTATTTCCCTTTGCAGGCTACAAGCATAAATCCTCACCTCTTAGGCATTTCCATGATCTTATGTTGTGGAATTGAAAGCCCTAGATTTCTAAATAAAATTCAACTCAAACAATTAACTCTCTTCAAATTTTAAAAATATAAATCCCAACCATAGGATAGTTTGGGATGCTCGCTAGTTTTCTTAGCGTCATGAGCATCCCCTATTTATCTCCCTTTGGTTTTGAAATAACTCCCTCTTTTTGATCAATTCCACTTGATTTTCCAAAAATAACCAATTCGTTGATAGTCCTATATTTGAAATATTTGGAAACAATGATCATTTACCTTAATCTAGAGTATTCTTAAGGAATCTCATTCTTTAAGATGTAATTAACTATGGGGGCTTGCCTCAATAGGGAACTTAACGAACTAGGTTTAAAATAAATGCTACTTTACTTTTCCATATAAAGTAGGGGAAGAATCTCTGGTTCATTCAAAGACCCATTATCTTTAGGTGTCCTTATTAGGTGATTAGGTCCATTATAAGATGGTGACTTCTGTCACCTGAGATAGTAGATCATTCCTCAATATCAGACCCGATCATCCTAATAAGAACATCTGTGGATCTACGTGGTATCCCAACAATAATATACCCAAAAGTTTTATTTTTCAAATTCCTCCAAGAGTTTGAGAAATAAAAAAACACCACATCCATCTCTTTGAAACTTGATGCATTGATGGAGGGAGGATGAAGTCACCTTATTCTGGTGTATCCAAGGCCTACAGATAAAATCAGTGAATGATGTATTCAAATCAATTATATAGAACTTAGCTTTAGTCTTCCAATCGCCTATTTCCAAAGGTAACACTATGGAGCCTAAAGCCCTCTCATCTTGTTCATTGAATCCTCTCAATATCATTCAATCTTCTCAGAGCTTAGAGATCCTCAAATAGAAAAGGGTTTTGAAGCTCATAATGTTCACTGATGCACCTGGATCAACCAAAAACCTATAAAGTCTAAATCTACCCATATCCACTATGATGTAGAGGGAACGGTTGTGCTTCATGTCCCCTAGAAGAAGGACTTCATCAGTGAATGTGATTCCTTGGGCTTCTCTTAAATAATGTGTCTCCTCTCCAACAACGGTTAGCTAAGCTGAGCATATCTCTGGATCAAGAATATCCTTGATTAGTGATTCCCTTATATCTTTAAATAAGACATGGGCATCATATATGCTTAGTTTAGCTGGCAACTTTCTTAGGTGAGAGAGGACATTGTAATCAACTCTAAGCTGATCCTCCACAAGCATATCCATAGGTGGAGCATCTTATGGAAGGGCTTCTTGATTGTTGGAACCAATGACTTATTTTCCCTTATCTTGAGGTGCTACCCTAGGAGGTAGAACCATGACACTGTGGAGGTTAACTTCGGTGACCACTTGTAGTGGTTTAGTGGAAGATTCTACCTCCACATTAGGTTCACCTATAACTTCTCCTATAGGACCCTCAGAATTAAATCATTCTAAGTCTATCTCAAGAGGCAAACCAGTAGTATTTAGAAAAGGAAAGTCCATTTTTGAATCAAAAAGAGGATGATCAAAGCTATTAAAATTATTTAGACTTAACGAGTTTCCTAAAATAGTAGAGTCAGAAAACCCATCCGAAGTGACACAGATATAATGCAAACTAGCTTTATTTCTCAATTTACTAGAAGAAGAGTTAGCTAAAGTAGAAATGTCGACTAAAGTAGTAGCTACAACGGTGGAATGTAGGCTGGGCTCAGTTGGTGGTTGAGCTACTTGGCTATCCCGGACAAGTATGGGATGATACTGCTGCTGCTGCTGAGCTCCTACTTTTCCCAAGTTGTCTTTGCTAACTTAGGAACTTTCCTTGATGTTGGAGGTTTGAGCTACCTCAGACACCTATAAGGAAAGTTTCTTGATTTTAGAAATAATCTTTTTAGAGGTTTGAGATAAAGAGATATCCCAACCTTCTCTTATTTTGACAGAAACACATGTATCCCCAAGGATTACCCTAACAAAACTAGATGGTTGTTCCACTAGATATTCCTTAGGGATAACTATAACACCTGACTTATAGTTATGCTCAAGCCAGTCCTTAAATGTAAAGCAATCTTCCAAAACATGTCCTAGCATGTGGTGGTAGGGGAAAAAGTTATATCATCACTCTTGCCCACTTTCTTTGGCTTCCTAGGCTCGAGTAGCTGAAAATCAAGTTTCTTTAAGAGGTTCTTAAATATTTTCTTGACTACCTCCCTCTTAAATGAATAAGGTTTATTTAGTTTATCCAAAAGACTAGCTGGATGATAGCTACTTGGGGGCGGGTATGTGTATCGCTATTGAGAGTATTGTTGAGGAGGAGGCGACGTAGGCCATGGAGGCTATTGTGGCGGTCGATAAGGTGGTCGAGGCTATGGTTAAGGAGGTGGAATCAAAGGATGTAAAGCTCGAGGTCTCTCATGTTGATCCCTGGCCAGTTCCTTCCCCTTATCCAATACTACTTTTGCCCATGGCTTCTTTTCATAGGCTTTCTATAGCTTTGGCTTTGATGATTGATCTTGAAAAGGCAACTGTTTGGCCTCCCCTTATAGGTTAACCACCTTGTTGTTTAGCTTCTCAAATGTCTTGATGGTGAAATCTTTAAGCATGAAGGTAACCAGGCCATGAAAATTCTTTAATAGAATTTCAATAGCATTTTGTTCAGACAGCTACGGTTTGTATTTCATGCTTAAATTACACCATCTAAGAATATACTCAAGGAGGGACTCATCGGGGTGTTATTGAGCCACAATGAGATCACCCACAGTTACACTTTGCTAAGTTCCTACAAACCTCTTAATAAAGAGTTGCTCCAACTCAGCAAAAATCTTCACTGAATCATTGGGGAGTTCAACGTACCAATCAAAGGCTATACCCACTAGGCTATTGATAAAGAGATAGAATAATAGTGCATAGCTACCACCAGTGTTGCAACAGCTGGCCCTAATGTATGCTATATGCTAGCATGGGTTCCCACTGCCATCAAAACTCTTGGAAGAAGGAGGCATAAAATCCTTAGGATAATGGATAGCTTTGAATTCCTCTTGGTAGGGTCTACCATTTGGAACTGATGATCCACCTCGGGCTTGTGCCAATGCTTCCCTCACTTGTTGTTCAACTATGAGTTTGATATATTTTTCTTGTATGTAGGTACTATCCACTACCTTCCTATACAAGCTAATGTTGCCTTGGGTTGATCCAAGACATGCAATAACTCAGGCTAGCTAGTCTCCACAATGGTAGGATGTGCTGTTGGGGCTTGATTCTGAAGTGCAACAATTATCGCTAACAAATCCTCAAGTCTCTTTCCCATCCTATCAATCTGTTCATCCTTCTATTTGAGTTGTTGAAGGAGGTATTGGCTCGAATGGGCTGTATCATCCTATGAAGCTACAATACCTTCCAAACTCTAGTGATCCTGAAACCCCTGATATCAACCATATGCAGCTTTGCTAAATCTTCTAACAAATCATCTTCATTATGATCAAAGCTAACCTTCTCTTCTTCGAGGTCAGACTAGTCATACCCTAAGATTTCCTTCTTCTCAATGAGATACTATGCTACAATATCATCTAAGGAGCGGTCCAGCTACACAGGCACAAATGATTGATGCTAACCAGTGGTGGGATCATGTTCATGAACAAAGATACATCTGATCTCCTCTGGTAACGAAATATTAATCTTATGAGGGCTACACTCACTGGAGGATACATACACATGGTTGTCAACTGCCATGGGTGGAGTGCTACTCCTAGGAGGACCTATCACCAAGGGGACAATGGAACTATCTCCATCTCCCTCTGCTACTACTATATCCATGATCTGCTGAGGTGGTGGTGGTGATGGCATGACTATGGTACTACGAGGTCTCCACTCCATCTTCACCATAATTGAAGTAGGAGGTCAAGCAGGAGAGCTTGACCTCACCTTAATTTGTGGAGTAGATGGAGCAGGATCTCTTGGCCATAGCTGGATCATTAGTGAGGCTGTCTTTTCCCCTGATGCTACCTTCATGGCTTTAGATGGAACTATGGAAGATGGAACCTGCACTGGAAATGGTGAACATGGAGTTCAATGGTGTGATGGAGACAACACCAACTCTCTCTGTGTGGGGGCTCCCCTCCTATGGTGGGTAGTACCAATCAATAGAATACTTATGAATGGGTAGCACGACCGGGGAAGTCTATGGGGGTGGAGGTCACCGCCTCGACGACATTTTCCTCTCTACCAAGAATGAATGACAGGGCCTCCGCCCTCTCTCATGACTGATATGCTCGCCCACACTGTGAGGAATAACCCATTGTAAATCAAATTGGGCACCGAACTCTGACCATCTGTAAGCCCTGCCAACTTGGCACAGAACTGTCTTGAGGATGGCATACAACCTCCTCCTATCTCTGGTAGGTGCCTCATATTGAACTACAGGTGGAGGTGACATTATAATCCTTCTAACATCTTCCTCTCCATCAGATCTATAAATAGGATGAAACTTGTTCTATGTAATCAGAGGAGAAACTATCTTGTGTGACTCCTCTGCTGTAATCTGAGAGACTGCCTCCATCTCCTTAGCTTTGCGCATATGATGTCGCTTGATCTTGAGGCTCTTATTATTTTGTTGAGTTATGCTAGGTGGAGCAGCACAGGAATTAGGCCCTATCTCAAAGGTAGGGGAGACTATCCCTGAAGCTAGGGCAACCTTTCCCTTAGAGGAAGCCAGTGAGTGGGTACTAGCCCGTACTGGGGCAGTAATTAGAAAAACTGAATGTATGGGCACTAGAGCTATGGATACTATGGTAACCTCCACCATCATCCTTTTTAGTGAGAGAAATTTAGACTCTGAAAGCATCTGAACATGGATGACTGGCTTCTACCCAGTCACCACATTCCTACTAATGGTGGTGAGGGTTACCCCCTCATACATGATCGTGGCCCCCTCGAATCCTCGGCCAAAGTGTATCAGATGATCAAAATTAGTCTATGGGAAGCTGGCCGGATCCAAGGCCAAATCCATCTCAAATGGGAAAGTGAACACATACTTTTGAGCATCCATTTGCACTGTACTAAATTTAAGAAAAAGCTGACTGAGATCGAACTGGAATTCTGTAATTGTTGGAAATAAACTCAAATCAAATTTTCTATTTTGATATGCTATTGACATTTTGAATTTTATTTTTAACCCACACTCAGCAATTTGAATATGTTAAGTGGGCTCATTGAATTCAAGTGAGTGATTTTGAATGAAATGGAGATGAGATTTTGAGTTTAGAATACACTTTCAATAAATTTGTGTATGTTGAAAATGTGTTCAAATATTTTGAAGAGATTTTTGATGATTCCATTGGTTCATATTTGAATTTGATTTTTATGTTTGGGGACCCTTTATTTAACAAATTTGAGTATGTTAAATAGAGGGTCAAATGATTTTGTTTGTGATTACTCATTTAGCAAATTTGGGTATGCCAAATGAGTTGTTTGATAATAATTTTCTTCTTTTGCTTATTTTCCCATGATGTGAATCATGTGTGAATTTAGAAATGAAGTCTTTACTTAGCAATTTTGTGTATGCTAAATAAAGCCCAAATGTTTTTGTTTTGATTTTTTTGAAAATGGGACCTTTACTTAGCAAATTTGGGTATGCTAAATAAAGTCCAAATGAGTTTAAGTTTTCTGTTTTGATTTTGGAAAATGAGATCTTTACATAAAAAATTTGGGTATGATAAATAAAGTCCAAATGTGTTTGGTTATGATTTTTGAAAATGAGGTCTTTACTTATCAAATTTAAGTATGCTAAAGAAAGTTCAAATGTTTTTTGGGTTTGTTTTTCTGAAAATGAGATCTTTACTTAGCAAATTTGGGTATGCTAAATAAAGTTTAAATGTGTTTTGCTTTTTGATTTTTTTTTTTGAAAGTGGGGTCTTTACTTAGCAAATTTGGGTATGCTAAACAAAGTTTAAATGTGTTTGATTTTTGTGTTTTAATTTTTGAAAATACGATCTTTACTTAGCAAATTTGGGTATGCTAAATAAAGTCTAAATGTGTTTGATTTTGATTTTTGAAAATGAGGTCTTTACTTAATAAATTTGGGTATGCTAAATAAAGTTTAAATGTGTTTGATTTTTGTTTTAATTTTTGAAAGTGGGGGTTTCTATTTAACAAATGTGGTATGTTAAATAGACACCAATTTATTTTCAATTTTTATTTTGAAAAATGAAACTCTCATTTGGAAAATTTGGGTATGTCAAATGGAATTCCAATGTATTTTTATTTTTATGATTTTTGCAAAGGAGATTTACATTTAATAAATTTGGGTATGTAAAACGGAAGTCAATCATGCTTTATTTTTCAAAGATGGAATTTTTGTGTGTGATTATTGCTTTTTTGAAGAAGGGAATTCCAACTTAACACATGTGGAATGTGTTCAATAGAATTTCAAGTGGTGTGATTTTGTTTGAAAATGAAACCACCATCCAATACATTTAGATATATTGAATGAAGAGGCTTACTTTCAAATTTGTAATTTTTTTTGAAAGGGAAGAAACTCCAACTTCAACATATGTGAGATATATATAAATGGAATTTCAATTTTATGATATGATTGTATTTGAAAATAAAATCTTAATTCAATAAATTTGGGTATATTGAATGAGGGTGTTTATTTTTAAATATGTGCTTTTTGAAAGATGATTTTGATTTTATTTGAAAGTAAATCTTCATTCAATAAATTTGGGTATATTGAATGAGGATGTTCATATGTGCTTTTTGAAAGATGATTTTGATTTTATTTGAAAATGAAATCTTTATTCAATAAATTTGGGTATATTGAATGAGGATGTTCATGTGTGCTTTTTGAAAGATGATTTTGATTTTGTTTGAAAATGAAATCTTCATTCAATAAATTTGGGTATATTGATTAAGGATGTTCATATGTGCTTCTTGAAAGATGATTTTGATCTTGTTTGGAAATGAAATCTTCATTCAATAAATTTGGGTATATTGAATGAGGATGTTCATATGTTCTTTTTGAAAGCTGATTTTTTTTATTTTGATTGGAAATGAAATATTCATTCAATAAATTTGGGTATATTGAATGATGATGTTCATATGTGCTTTTCGAAAGATGATTATTTCTTTAACTTTGATTTTTTGAAAAGATCCTATATGTAACAATCTTGAAGATTGTTAGATGAGGTTGAATTATGAAATTTTTTGTGCAAGTATCTTATTATGTGAACTTTTTTGAAAGTGCTTTTGAAAATTAATATTTTTATAATGGATTTTTTTGTTATAGAATGAACCCTACCTTACTATAGAAATGGTAAGGAAGTTCAACAAGGTTTTTAGTTAGTTCTTTTGATTAAATTTTATTTTCACCTATTGGGGGACCCAACAAGGGTTGTAAGACCTACACGGAGTGAGGTCCTAAAACCTAAAGGATGTTGGCTAGCTTAGCTTAAGAATGAAATGAGCTAAGTGCCAATGGAAAAGAAGGATAGTCTCAGACTTATACAAAATGCAAATCCACTATCGATACTTAGAGACAATGATCATTTACCAATAATGGAGAGAGGAACCATCCCTAGCGAAGTCACTAGAAAACTCTGCGATATATTTTTTTTCAATATTTGGAGTGCTGGAAATTATAGTTGGGATACCACATAGATCCACAGATGTACTCATTAGGGTGATCAGGTGTGATATTGAGGAATGATGTACAATCTCGAGAGGTAGAAGTCACCATTATATAATGGAACTAAAATCTAATAAGGACTCCTAAGGACAAAGGATCTTCAAATGTACCGAAGAACTTTTCCTTACTTTACATAGAAAAGTAAAGTAGGGTTTAGTTAAACTAGTTTCGTTAAGTTTCCTATGGAGGCAAGCCCCCATAGTTAATTATATCCTAAGGAATGAGATTCTTTAAGAATACTCTTGATTAAGGTAAATGATCATTATCTCTAATGATTTCAAAGATAGGACTATCAACAAATTGGTTATTTTTTTGGAAAATCATGGTTTGATCAAAAGGAGAGAGTTATTATTGAAAGTAAAGGGAGATGCGTAGGAGATGCTCATGATACTAGAAAACTTAGTGAGCATCCCAAACTATCATATGGTTGGGCTTTATATTTTTGAAATTTGAGGAGAGTTAATTGTTTGAGTTAAATTTTTATAAGAAATCTAGGGCTTACAATTCCATAACACAAGATCATGGAAATTCCTAAGAGGTGAGGATTTATGCTTGCAGCCCGCAAAAAGAAATAGTAACCTCGAATCCTAAATCTAGGGAGCTTTTTCGAGAGCCAAAGCATGATCTAAATCTAAGGCAAAAATGGGTATATGTTTTAACTCCACAAGAGAGGATAAACCACCGATTGTTGGACTTACAACCGCATGGGGGTGGCAGCCAACTAACTCCTCTTACAAATTTAAATACATGTAGGCAAGTCTTATGCTTTGTAAAATGGCTAAGCTGTTGTTTGTTTAGAAAGGAGACTAAGTCCTTAAACACACTCCCTAGAAGACTAGATCATGGAGGGCTCAATATAATGCAAATTTTATTAAGTTTTATTTAAATGTTTTGGACATTTTTGGAGCCCTCCATTAGCAAGAGTGAAGCAATATAATTTATGCATGATGTGAGACATACAACATCTAGCTAAACTTTTATTATCTTGATTTATGTCCTAGGCTTTAGGTGAGGTTATGAGTTATTTAATTTTAATTTTTAGTTGATTAATTGGATATAAAATTTATTTTTTTCTAAGAGTCTAATTGCATCTAGGCCATTCAACAACCATCAAGCAATTAAGAAACTAGGAAAATCATGTCATCCTAATTACGCAATCATAAATAAAATATCAATCAATTTATGAAATTAGCGCAAAATAATAAGAGGTCGATGTGGTCGGGCTCCACCGTACAAACCCGAAAAGGAAAATGGGTAGTCGAGCTCTACCCTTATACAACCCTGATTATAAATAAATAATTACAATTTAGAAAGAATTCATGTTATGCGGGTCTTCATTCTTCATTTCTTCATTTCTTCCTTTCTTCCTTTCTTCATTTCTTTCTTTCTTTATTTTTTTCTTTCTTCATTTTGACTTGGGATGTAGTTTGCTCCAAGTCTTCACATGGTACATAAGATATGATCTTATAACCACTGTTCATCCTAATTTCTGCCATAACATTCATTCCAAATTTTAATTACAAAAATTACATCAAAATTGGAAAAATAAATCTAATTGAACCTACAAGATAGAGATTAGCTAAACATACCACACAACCCAAGTAGTTATATGAATAATTAGGACTTAGCACCCCACACATGGGTAACCAATCCCACCTATCCTAATTTGGGTTATGCGTAGGGTTCTAAGCAACCTGCACAGCAAAAGCATTTATATTTTTATTACAGTGCCCCTTAAGCATAACCCCCTATAGAAAGCATAATTAGGCTAATATCGGCCTAACATCCAGACTACGCACATGCACCATAAAATTCAGTCTAAACATATTACATCACAAAATAAAATCAGGCATCAAATCATGCACCGCCCTAATATAAAGTTAGAAATGGTGACTTAGCCTAATGTGTGTACCATTTAAGGCTTGTGTGGCATGTCTTAGCTAGGCTTTAAGGTTGAAATTTTCTAAGTGTGAAGGATTCAACATAGAGGGTGATTTCATTTTAATTGATTTAGTTGATTTATCAATTTTAGTTGATGATTTGAGTTGGTTTGAATGAACTTACACTTAATTACTAAATATTGTAAAGAGAAGAAAAGGGAAGAGAACTTCTCTTTCATCCCTACCTTAAGTAATTTCTAAGGTAGCTTCAATAATGATTTTTCTTTAATGAATGTTATATTATTTGTTTTTATTAATCCTAAGTTTAGATTTGCTCTAAATAGCCCTATTAAATAAGAAATGCATCTTAAGATTAATAAAGGTGGATTACTGCCACATGACACATAACAATTTATTTCTTTCCACCATGTATACCATGCATATGAATGATCCTAAGCATAGCTATACATGCAATGCATATTTTAGCACACTTTGATGATGAATGCTAAGATATATGATTGAAAATTTTTGATGTTCCATTGATGCATGTTTTTATTATGTAAAGAAAGGGGGATTTTCCATCGTTTAACATAATGCACATCCACATGTATAAAAGACATAAGTTAGTGTGGCAGAATTATTTTCTACACTAGGGGTGTAAGGTACAAGACTTACATAGGGCTACTTAAAGCCTCACATCCCTGGGAAGTCCAAACTAATATATCACTTTTCTTAAATACATGTAAATGTACAAAAAGAAATAAATGGATGAAGAGTCATGCAAAAGATTTTTGTGTTTGATTTGGTTATGTAATTTACATGTGTAAAGTGAGGATCCTTCTTAAGTCATAACATAGGAGTGCATAGTAATAGATTTAAGCAATGTTCTTTTCAAATGAATTATACACTTTGCAAATTCTATACAAGTCCATGTTAAGAGAAGAGAAGAAAATAACATAAAAATACATCTTATGCTATAATCACATGCAAGCTTATAAGTACTTATAAGTAGCATCACTTCATTTATAATCTTTGATTTATAGGTTTTGAAAATAATTTTTGGTTTAATAATGATAATAGCCACTCTTATTCTTAACTTTAGCTAAAATATGCAATTTGACATAAAAGGAAACATTTTATTTAATTGATTTTTGCAAAAGATATGAATGTATGATTTCAGATGACAAAAAAAATTTTGCATACTTGGAAAGGAATAAAGTGATGCAAGCCTATGACCTTATTCACCATAATTAATTTCTAAAGACAATCCTATAAATTAAGATCATTTAATGTGAATCAAAATTCTTTAAAGAAATTTTTATTTTTTGAATTTGATTTGACATAAAAATGTGAAAAGAGTTTGCTGGTCCTAACCCATTTCCCCATGTGTGAATTGGTTTTGTTTAATATTTAGAACAATTAGGTCATTTTTATGTTTTGTTTAGGTTAAGGTGTGGATTAAATCCATTAATTATCCCTTACCTACATCACTTTAACATAATTAACCAAATAATTATGAGCTAACATATGATATACAATCACATGGAAATTAAATCAGCAATGCACCTAAGAAATAAAGGGGTCTAATGCAATTGGCTCACAATTACTGATTAGTTAAGCTAAAGGGTTTGATTAAGTACTTTCATAACCATCCTACACATGTAGTTTGATTATAATTTCCTTTGAAGTCTCTTAGGTTATTGAGTACCTAATAATCTACCCAAAAATTAAGTGATTAAGTTCTGGAATAATTTGATTTTGAGTTTGGTTAATTAAGCCATTTGATGAAGTGATTAAGTCATTAATCAATTTATAAATTAATTAAGTGTTTATCCAAATGAAATGAACTTAGGGAAAAAGATTGGAAAAGAAATCCTGATCTCATTCCCTAAGTCCATTCACTGTTACATGATGATTAGCAAGCTTAATTAATGAATTTATTACTATTTAATGGATTAATTAATCATTTAATTAATTAACAAAGTGATTAGGGATGAAACAAATAATTCTCCTAATTAATCCAACAATAAATTCTAAAAAAATTATGGGAGGCAGATGTCATCCTACTAATCAACCTTAGGAAGTTTGGAATTAATCACTGAAGTAATTAAGGAGTAATTAGCCTAATTATATTTCCAATAAAACTCAAATTAAGTAAAAATCAATATTTAAAATTAATTAATTTTATTTTTTTATTATTCTTCTTTAAATTATCTTTAAATGAGCTTGAGTTTGTATTTTTTGGATTTTTCTACAATTAGTTATGATTTTGGAAAGTTTTAGCATTAAAAATGAATTAATTAAGGCTAATTAACCCTCTAATCCTGTCGGACCACATGGCGGCTGACATGGCGTACTTTCCACGTGGTGCGAAGGGATAGGTTATTTAAGTTATCACATATGTGGCTCAGTTAGCCGATGACAGACGTGCTTTCTCCATGGGTTGTTCGATCTAAGATCGAACGACTGTAATTAATCCTGTGGTTTAAGCTTAAATCAGAGAAAGATCTATCATGATTTAATCACAACCATCCATTCCAATCACACAGAATGGATGTTGTGTTATTTATCTCCTCCTGAGCAGAGAGAGACAGATGCCATCCATCGATCATCGCTCGATCTGAGCTCACCTGAGTTCGAATGGAGTTCAAACTCACCCTACACCTTTGAGGAAGCACAAGCAATGAATCTAACAGTTAAGATCTTAAGGGATTATAATTTCCTTCACAAAGGATCAAGCAATTTTTATCTTAAGATTGATTTTGAGAAATACATCATCGGATGCTATCACTAGTGCTTCCAACGGAGGAGGTAGCTTCGCCTAGTAGAGATGAAGCCCTATTGAAGGTATCAAGTCTTGATTTGATGTGGATGGCTCGGTTGACTAAGCTCCCCTTCAGTGGCAATTGACTTTGGTCAAAGTCCTCCTTCCCGTGGCTTGGTGACTTGGGAAACAACTTGATTGAGCTTGACAAAGTCCCTTGATGGTGCTTGCAAGTTTAATTTGGTTTTGATGGAGAATTGGATGAGTTGGAAATGGGATGGACCTCCCCTATTTTAGCTTTGAGAAAAATAGAGAAGGAGAAATCAAGGGAGCTTGGAAATAGCCTTGGGAAGCTTAGGGATGCTTGGTTTTGATTCCTTAAGCTCAATCAAATTCAGTGCTTCTCATTTGACTGGGAGTGAGGGGGAGTATATCTCCCCCTCCTTGGATTGGATAGAGAAGTGTAGAGTTATTGTTTTAGCTCAATGGAAGAGATTGAGTTCACAGTTTTGGCTGTTTAGCATCCCATGTGATTCATTTTAGGTAGTGGAGGGAAAATGAGTGAGTGCCTATGTGCTAGGTGAGGTCATTGGGTGATCCAAGTGTCTAATTCCCATTAGAGGAGTCAATTTGTCTTTGGCTTGATTCATAGCCTACCCAAGCTCATTGGGTCATGTTCACCACCCTCCTTGGTGTCCAAGTGGACCACTAGAAGGATGCCAAGTGGCCTTGAGAAAGAAATGACCAAATTCCACATGAATTTAGTCATATGATACCCTTTGACCTAAGGGTAAAATAATCATTTGGCCTTGATTTTGATTTGGGCAGACTAAAAATGATTCAAAAAAGGGTTGGGCCAAATTTTAAGTGATTTGGAGTTCATTTGGTTTGAATTGGTTCAACTTGACCTATTGGTCAAATTGGGTCAAGTTGGGTCAAATTGGGTTAGGTTGACCAATTGGTCAAATTGGGTCAAGCCATGGGTTAGGTTAAGTTCAAATGATCATTTGGATCCTATGGGCATCATTGGTTTGGTTCAATTTGGTTAAGATTTAGTTTTGGTTCATTTAGGTTCATTTAGGTCAAATGGGTCAAGTTGACCAGTTTGACCTATTTTACCCATTTGAACCAATTAGGTTTGGTCATGGGTTGATTCCAGCTTGGTTGACCATTTGAAATATATTGCAAGCTTTCGTTTCAATCAATTTTGCTTTGGTTTGTATTCAAATTGATTTGACCTTTTAGGTCAAGTTGGGTTCATGGTCAATTGGGCTAGGTTGGGTCTAGTTGATCAATTGAAGCTTTAGTCAAGTTCAATAAGTGATTTAGAATGAATTTGATCCATTGGTTGTAGTTAGTTTGGCTTAGAAAAATATTTGACCCATTTTGACTCTTTAGGTCAATTTTGGTCAACTTAGGTCAAGTGATCAATTAGGCTTGGTTTGGCTTAATTGATGGCTAGGTCAAGTTCAATTATTGATTATGGGTTTCAATCATTTGATTTGGAATTGATTCATGATTTGAGAAAATCAATTGAGTTGGAATTGATTTGAGATTTGAATTTGAAGTTTGGTTTGAAAGAAGGAAGCAAGGATTGGGTTTAAGCTATATGGTAGGCAAGTTCTCCTAATACCCCTAAGGCATAACTTATTCCTATGGCTAACTCTTCTAAGTCTCTAGAGTTAGGTCATGTGTTCACCTGATCATTAGAAGTGTCTTAAGACTAAGGAACTGTCAGTGTCTAGAGGAGTCCTATGTCTAAGATGGAGAGGTTGAAAGCTCACTCCAAAAGTGAGGTCAACACATCTCCCTAGCGAAGATGATAGTCGCCGTCACACAGTTCTATCTGACCTAGGGCTGCTCGTTGTTGTGCAATGGTCATGCTAGAAAGAATGCATAGCAGACTTACATCTTCCAAAGTAAGGAACAATCGCTGGGGTGACCCATTGTTGGCACAACAGATCGACCTGACCTAAGGGCGGCTACTAAGTAGGAAGTCATAAAGAAGGACTGGACCCAAACTTGAAGTAGTCAGGAGAAAAGGTGTTGTTAGGGGACTAACCCTAAACCTCAAATATACTCAACCAAGCTAGCACATGATGGCTAGTTCAAGAAGTAGGCATAGTAGACTTATATCTTCTTAAATGAAGTCATCATGAGGTAGCTTACTGACCGTGCATTAAGGCCTACCAAACTGTGGTGAATTTTTTTCATTCTTCATCTATCTTTTGAGAAAAATAAATGATGAACAAAAATAACACTTCTTGTGTTAGACACCACGTCGATCCTCAGATGTTCTTATTAGGGTGATCGGGTATGACATTGAGGAATGACTATCTCGAGAGATAGAAGTCACCATCCTATAATGGACCTAATTACCTTAATAAGAACTCCTAAGGACTATGGGTCTTCATATGTACCATTCTTTTCTCACATGAATAAAGTAGGGTTTATAGTTAAATCCTCTAAATGATGAATTTTAAAATGATCATCTCCAAAGATTTTAAAGATAGGACTATCAATCAATTGGTTTATTTTTAGAAGATCAGGTAGAATTGATCAAGAGGAGGGACTTATTATCGAAATCAAAGGAAGATAAGTAGGGGATGCTCATGATACTAGGAAGCCTAGTAAGCATCCCAAACTATCATATGGTTGGGCTTTATATTTTTTAAATTGAAGTAAATTATTTGTTTGAGTTAAATTTTTAATAGAAATCTAGGGCTTACAATTCCAGGACACAATATCATGGAAACGCCTACGAGGTGAGAATTTATGCTTCTAGCCCATAAAGGGAAGTAGCAACCTCTGAACCTAAATCTAGGAAACTTTGGTGAGAGCCAAGGGACGACCTAAATCTAAGGTAAAAATGAGTATATGGTTTACCTCCATAAGAGAGGATAAACCACCTGACCGTTTGAACTTACAACTGCCTGGGGGTGGCCAATAACTAACTCCTCCTATGATTTTAAATACATGTAGGCAAGTCATATGCTTTTGCAAGATAGCTAGACTATTGTTTATCTAGAAAGAAACTAAGTCCATAAATACACTCCTTACGAGATTAGATCATATAGGGCATGATTATGGAATTAAATCTAATACAAATTTTTGTTATGTTTTATTTTTATTTTTAGATAATTAATTTGACACATGCTTTGGGATTCATATGCCTAATGCATGAGAAATTTGATTATGGGCCAAAATCAGCAAGAAGAAATTTTATTTTTACCATGGCTCTCAAGGGTCAATCCAAGTTCCTTGGCAAAGGTGGAAGCCCTCCATAAGTAAGAGTGAAGCAAGATGTTTTTATGCATGATGTGAAACATACAACATCTAGCTAAGGGGTTGCTAGATTTATAATTTAGGATTTAAGTGAGGTTATGAGTTGATTAATTGGATAAAAAATTTATTTTTTCTTAAGAGCCTAATAGCATCCAAAACATTCATCAAAGCAAGAAAGAAACTAGAAAAAATATGCCATCTTAATGCACAAGCTAAACAAACATCAAACAATTTATAAAGCTAGCGCAAAAGAAAAAAAAGGCCTTTGTGATCGAGCTCCACTGCATAAACCCAAAAAGAAATTGGGTAGCGGAGCTCTACCCTTATACAACTTGGATTACAAATAAATTAATTACAATCAAATAAGAATTCATGTTATGGGGGTCTTCATTCGTCATTTCTTCATTTCTTCTTTTCTTCTTTTCTTTCTTATTTCTTCTTTCTTCTTTCTTCTTTCTTCTTTCTTCTTTTGGTTGGTTGGAATGTAGTTGCTCCAAAGGCTTCACATGGTGCATAAGACATGGTCTTATGACCAATGTTCATCCTAATCCCCCATACCATTCATTCCAAATCTTAATTGTAAAATTACATGAAAATGGGAAAAGTAAATCTAACTAAAACGTGCAAAATAGAGATTAGCTAAACAAAACACACAATCCCAAGCATGTATATGAATAAATTGGACTTAACACCTCACACATGGGTAACCAAGTCCACCTGACCTATTTTGGATTATGCTTAGGGGTATAAGCAACCTGCACAACAAAAGTATTTATTACTTTTATTACAGCGCCCCTTAAGCACAATCCCCTGCAGAAGATAATGATTAGAATAAGATCATCCTATCATCTAGTCTACACACATACACCCTAACATCTAGACTAAAATATCACATCATAAAATAAAATCAAGCATCAAACTATGCACCACCCTAAGATAGAGCTAGAAATGGTGACTTAGCCTAATATGTGTGTCATTTAAGACTTGTGTGGTATGTCTTAGCTACGCTTTAAGGTTAGAATTTTCTAAGTGTGAAGGATTCAACTTAGAGGGTGGTTTCATTTAAGTGATTTAGTTGATTTGTTAATTTTATTTGATGATTTGATTTGGTTTGAATGAACCTACACTTAATTACTAGTGTTGTAAAGAGAGGAAAAGAGAAGAGGACTTCTCTTTCCTCCTTACCTTAAGTAATTTCTAAGGTAGATTCATTAATGATTTTTTCTTCAGTGAATGTTTTATTATGTATTTTGATTAATCCTAAGTTTAGATTTGCTCTAAATAAACTTATCAAAAAAGAAAGGAATTTTAAGACTAATTAAAGTGAATTACTATCACAAAACACACAACCCTTTATTTCCTTCCAACATGTATATCATGCAAATGAAATGAACCTAAGCATATATATACATATAAATGTAAATATTTAGCCCACCTTAATGATGAATGCTAAGGGATGTTGCTTAAGAAAATTTGAGTATTTTCATAAATGCATGATTTTGTTAAGTAGAAAAGAGAGGGATTCTTTTATCCATTAATCAAATGCACATTTACATGTATGAAAGACATAAGTGAGTACGGCGCTATTATTTTCTACACCAAGGGTACAAGGTACAAGACTTTCTTAGGGCAACTTAAAGCATCGCAATCCCTGGATGTCCAAACTAATATACCACTTTTCTTAAATACATGTGCATCTACAAAAGCAAATTAATGGAAAAAGAATCATGCAAAAGGTTTATGTTTGTTTGATTGATTTTGGTGTTTAATTTATATGTGTAACATGAAGATCCATCTTAATTCATGATAAAGGAGTGCATAGGATTAAATTTAAGAAAGTGTTATGTTCTTTTCAAATGAACTATACACATTGCAAATTCTACACAAACCCATGTTAAGAAAAGAAAAGGAAGTCACATAAAGCACATTTTAAGCTATATCCACATGCAAGCTTATAAATACTTATAAGTAGAATACATTTATAGTCCTTGATTTATAAGTTTTGAAAATAATTTTTGATTTAATAGTGATAGTAGCCATTCATATTCTTATTTTAGCCAAAGCATGCAATTTAACATAAAGGAAATATTTCATTTTAATTTGATTTTTAAAAAGATATGAATGCATGATTTCATATGGAATACAACATTTAGCATGCTTGGAAATAAATTAAGTGATGTAAGCATGCAACTTCATTCACCCTAATTAATTCCTAAAGATAATTTTATGAAATAAGATCATTTAAAGAGAATCAACATTTCTTAAAGAGATTTTTATTTCTATTTTGAGTTTTATTTAGGAAATATAAAAAGGTTTTTTCTAGTCCTAACCCATTTCCCTCATATGTGTGTTGTTTTAGTTTAATTTTTAGAACCATTAAGTCAATTTTATATTTTTTTTAGGTTAAGCTGTAGATTTAGTCCATTAATTACCCCTTACCTATACTACTTTAACATAATTAACCTAATAATTATGAACCAACACATGATATGCAAGCACATAGAATTTAAATCAGTAATGGTCCTAAGAAAGAAAGGGGTCTAATGCAATTGGCTCATAATCATTGATTTATTAAGCTAAATGGTTTAATTAAGTATTTTCATAACCTTCCCACACATGTGGGTTGGATATGACTTCCTTAAAAAGCACTTAGGTTATTGAACACCTAAGTATCTACCCAAGAATGAGATTGATTAAGTGATTAAGTTTTTGGCTTAATTTTTGATTGTTTTTAGTTTCATTATTAAGCTATTTAGTGAAATGATTAAATCATTAATCAATTTGTAAATTAATTAAGTGTTCATTCAAATGAAATAGACTTAAGGGAAAAGATTTGGAAAAGGCATCCTAATCTCATTCCCTATGTCTATCCACTGTTCCAAGATGATAAACAAGCTTAATTAATGAATTCATCATCATTTAATAGGTTAATTAATCACCTAATTGATTAAGAGAGTGATTAGAGATGAAACAAGCAATTACCTAAATTAATCTAATAATTAATTCTAAGAATATCATAGGGAGGCACAGGTCAATCCACTAATTAACCCTAGGGAGTTTCGAATTAATTATTGAAATAATTAAGGAGTAATTAACATAATTACATCCCTAGTAAAACTCAAATTAAGTAAATGTCACAGTTCAACATCAATTGAACTTAATTTTGTATTATTCCCCTTTGAATTATCTTTAAAATGAAGTTGAGTTTCTATTTTTTTTGGATTTTTCTACATTTAGTTATGAATTTTTGAAGTTTTTGTGATTAATATGTCATTAAATAACCTAATTATATAACTAATCCTGTTGGTGTCATGTGGACCACTGATGCGACACATGCTTTCCACTAGAGACTATCACCGGCACTTCCAAACGGTGAGGTAGCTTCGTCCAGTGGAGACAAAACCCTGTTGAAGATTTGAAGGCTTGAGATGAAGTGGATCTTCCTATTGACCAAAGCTTGGTTCAATTGCTTGCAACTTTGGTCTAAGTCCTCCTTCCCCTGGCTTGGTTGCTTGGAAAACACCTTGGGTGAGCTCTACTTGCCTCCCTGATGGTGCTTGCAAGAGCAACAGGATTTTGGTGGAGTGATGAGTAAGTTGGGAAATTCTCCTACCTCCCTTATTTTTGGCTTAAGGAAAACCGAGAATGGGAAGTTTGAATGAGCTTAGAAATCCTTGGAGAAGCTTGGAGAACCTTTGATTGGGTTCCTAGGGCTCAATCGAATTCAAGAGTCTTGAATTGGAATGGAATGAGGGGGAGTATAACTCCCCCTACTTGGATCGGATGGCCATAGCTTACATGCCATTTTGATCAAATTGGTTAGATTTAGTGGGTTTATTAGGTTGTTACAAGCCCCATGTGATTCGGTTTTGGCAGGGGAGTGTAGTGGAGGAGTTGCCCATGTGTTAAATGAGAGTATGGAGTGAATCAATGTACTTATTTTCCATTGGGTGGTCAGTTTGGCCATGGGTTGGGTCATGGCTGACCCAAACCCATTGGGTCATGTGCACCATATCCCTTGGTGTCCAAATGGAACACAAAGAGGATTCCAAGTGGTCTTGAGTTGGAATACGATCAAATTCCAGGTGAATTTGATCATAGATTACCATTTGACCTAGGGGTAAAATGGTCATTTGGCTTTGATTTTATTTTAGGCAGATTTGTAATAATTAAAAAATTGGTTGTGCCAATTTTCAATGAAGTTAGAGTTTATTTGATATCATTTGGCTCATGTTAACCTATTTAGGTCAAAATGGCTCAACCTGGGTCAAGTTGACCAATTGGTAAAATTGGGTCAAACCAAGGGTTGGGTCAAGTTCATATGACCATTTGGAGTGGTTTGGTATCATTGGTTTGGTTCAATTTGATTTATATTTAGTTTTGGTTCATTTGAGTTCACTTAGGTCAAATGGGTCAAGTGAACAATTTGTCCCATTTGACCTAATTAGGTTAGGTCATGGGTTGGTTTAGGCTTGGTTGGTCATTTAAAATATTTTGCAAGCTTTGGTTTCAATCAATTTTGGATTGATTAAGTTTCAAGTTGATTTGACCTTTTAGGTCAAGTTGGGTTCATGGTCAATTGGGCTAAGTTGGGTCTAGTTGGCCAACTGAGGTTTTGGTCAAGTTCAACAAGTGATTTTGAATGAATTTGACCCATTGATTGCAAACAATTTGACTTAGATCGAGATTTGACACATTTTGACTTTTTAGGCCAACTTGGGTCAACTTGGATAAAGTGGCCAATTGGGCTAGGTTTAGCTCAAATGATGACCTGGTCATGCTCAATCATTGATCATAAACAGGTTTACATCAATGGTTTCAATCAATTTGGCCTATGGTAGATTTTGGCTAGTTTAGGTTTCATTTAGGTCAAATGTTGACTTGGTCAAAGGCTAGGTTGACTTGGTTTGACTCAATTTGAGGATTGATCATCTTAAGATGATTGTTGCTTACAATGTGAGGGTTAGATGGGCTTAGTTCAATCCAATTTGGATAGGGTTAGAATTTGGCTCAAAGAGGTACTTTTAGGTCACTTTGGGTCAAGTGAGCCTAAGTGGGTCAATTGACTTGATCAAGGCTTGATCAAGTTTGATTGAACTCACATATGGACTTATGATTGAAATATAAATCCATTTGCAAGTGATTTGGAGTCAAATGGGTTTTGATTCATTTGACAATTTCAAGTTCAAAGGATGAACATGAGTTTGATTTGGGTTTGAGTTTTGGGTTTAGTTTTTGGTTTAATGATTGAAGTTTATGATTGAATTTGGTTTGTGAGTGAAGGATTGATTGTTTGGAGAGAAAATCCAAAGGCTTGGATTGATTTGAGGTTGATTTGGCTAAGTTCAAGAATTTAACTTGAAAGGGTAGGTTTATTTTATTAGATTTGTATTTGAGTTTTGACTTTAGTTTTGGTTATTTAAATTTATATTTCATTTATATTTGTGAATATATATATGAGAATATAAATGGGTTATGAGAAAATCTCTTGAGTTTGAAGTATTTTGAATTTGATTTGAGATAAGTCCATAAAATGAAATCAAAGGCGTAGGGAAGATTTTGAGTTTAGAATTGATCATGGATTTCAATCATTTAGAATTGATTCATGATTTGAGAAAACCCATTGGAATTGATTTAAGGTTTAAGAAAATCAATTAAGTTGGAATTGATTTGAGATTTTATTTGGAATTGGTTTGAGTTTGAAGTTGATTTGGATTTGAATTGATTTGAGTTTGAAGTTGGTTTGAGTTTGAAGTTTGACTTGAAAGAAGGACGTAAGGATTTGGTTCAAGCTATAGGGTAGGCAAGTTTTCCTATCACTCCTAAAGCATGACCTATTCCGATGGCTAACTCTTCTAAGTCTTTACGGTTAGGTTAAGTGTTCACCTAATCACTAGAAGTGTCTTAAGACTATGGAACTCTTAGTTCTAAGAGGAGTCATATATCTAAGATGGAGAGGTTGAGAGCTCATTCTAAACATGAGGTCAACAAAGGGTGCCCAGTAGGTGTGGTGTGACTGGCAAGGCATATCGCATGTATTGGTGTTGATCGAGGTGATTAACAACACTGAATGATCACAAGTACTAATAGAAACAATCTACTCCTAACCCAAGGTGTAGAAGGAATCAAGAGCTTAGTGCAATGTGACTCTACTCATGTCAACAACATAAGAGAGTGAAGGAGAAATCCACTAGGGATTGAGTATGTGAACCTTCCACTAGGGAAAGAGGTTCAAGTCATCCACTGGAGGATGAGAGGTTTGATTTGATTTGAGTCTCTCTGAAAAGAAATTCGATTTGATTTGTTGATTTAGGATTTGGTGGTCTACCAGAGATGAAAAAGTGAACTCTCCACTAGGGGAGCAAGTTCTTATCATCCACTGGAGAAAAAGAGGCTGTGAAATCCGTTAGGGGATTAGAATTCGAGATCCGCTAGGGAAAGTAGAAAGATTTGCATCTCACTGAGGAGAAGTAGATTGATTTGTTTGATTTGATTGTTTGATTATTTTGATTAAATTTATTTTGTTTGTTTAGTTGGACTCCACTAAGGGAGGAGGGTTGAATTTATTTCATATTTTTAAATTTTTGGATTTTGAGATGGACTCTATTGGTTTACGATGGATCGCACTGAGTAGGGGCCATGTAGGCCTTGACCTAACTCAAATTTATCAATCCAAAGGGGTAGTTTACCAAGCATATGGTAGAACTAGCCAACCAAATGTGTTGTCTTTCAGTGTGTAGCAGCTGTACTAAGAAGAAAGTGTAGTAGACCTACATCCTCCAAAGTAAGAAACAATTGTTGGGGTGATCCATTGGCGAGGAAATGGATTGAACCCTCAGGCTGATTATTGAGTGAATGTCGTTGGGGGACTTAAATCAGCTTGAAGATAGTCAAGATTAATTTCATTTTTTTATTATTTTTGATGGATCCCATCAATTTGTGATGGACTGCACTAAGTAGGGGCCATGTAGGCCTTGATCTAACTCAGGTTTACTAATCTAAAGGGGTAGTCTACCAAGCATATGGTAGGACTATCCAACCAAAGCGTTTACATTTCGGTTTGCAATGGTCAAGTTCAAAAGAAAGTGTGGGGACTCACATCTTCCAAAATAAGGAACCACTGAGGCGATTGGTTTCTTGTGCAATAAATCAAACCTAACCTAGGGCTGACTATTGAATGAATTCCACTGGGGGACTTAAATCAGCTCAAAGGTAGTCAAGATTAATATCATTTTTTAGTTATTTTTGATGGATCCCATCAATTTATGATGGACTATGCTGAGTAAAGGCCATGTAGGCCTTGGCCTAACTCAAATTTACCAATCTACAGGGAGTAGCTTCTCGGCCAAGGGGAGAACTATCCAACTAAATGTGCACCTTTCAGTTTGCAATGGTTAATTCAGGGAAAAAAGTGTGGGGTCTCACATCTTTCCTGAATAAAAGACCACTGGGGTGACACTTTAGTGAGGCAACATGTCAGCCCGACGTAGGGCTAGCTGTCGATTTATGATAGCCATGCTAGATAGAATGCATAGTAGACTTACATCTTCCCAAGCGGAATGACTTTCGGGGTAATCTGTTTGTGGAAAAATAGATTAAACCCGACCTAAGGGTGACTACTGAGAGAGTGCTGACCTGGGGATTTATCTCTACTCAAGAGTACTCAGGCAATTCCTATAAGGAGTTTTGTTAACACTGCCACAAAGAATGAATGTCTGCTTGAGAAAGGGGCCACTAAGGGCTTGAATTCCTAATCCACAAGCAAATTTATTTTGTTTATTTATTTTATTTGTTTATCGTGGACCCTATTATTTTACAAGGGATTATACTGCGAAGGAGCTTATATTAGCTCATACATATCTCATATTTACTGAACCAAGGGAGAATCTATGCATCCGTTGAATAAATTCTCCAAACATAAGGGTGGCTACTAGGAAAGGGGGACTGTCCAATCCAAAAGTAACCCAGGTAGTGTCTAAATGGGGTCACAAAGGACGTGATCCAAGTAGAGTGCCCATAAGGAGAGGGGCCACTAAGGGCTTTATCCAAAACCTTGGAGAAGATAATTTCTATAGGTAATCGGTGGCTAACTCAAGGGGAAAGCACGGGGACTCACATCTACCAAGAGTGGTGTATCCACCAGGTGAGTTGCTATCAGCATTGTGCAGTGGTCAAGTAAGGAGGAAAGCATAGTAGACTTACATCCTCCAAAGCATGAAGACCATTATGGTGACATAATAGCAGGCTTATACATCAACCTAACCTAAAGCAGCTACTGAGTGAGTGTCGCTGAGGGAGTTATCCTAACTTGAAGTAGCCTCAGACAATTGATGTGTAAATGTTTTATGTGTTTGTGTTGTGTTAAAGAAGGATAAGATGTCGTTCAAGTTCTTTTACACCTACCCTAAACACATTGTGGCGGATTCATAAACAAAGATGTTTTCAAATGAAGAGAATATTTGATTTAAAGAGGAATTTTTATCGATGATAAAGATTTCAAACACTAATTTATGGGTAATATTTCTTTAAGTAAAGCCCATTGATCAGAAGCATAGGGAGCTCTCCTTTATGATTAATAAGCTGATAAAATCCTCCTCGGCAAGCTTTCTCTATGGCAAAAGGGCCTTCCCAAGTGGGTTTAAACTTGCCTCCCATCTTGTGATGGATAAAAATTGGTCTCCTTAGAACTAAAATAAGCTCTCTTACTTGAAAAGCTCTTGGATGGACCAACTTGTTGTGAGCTTGAATCATTTTAGCTTTGTACAACTCGAGATTTTGGCATGCCCGTAAGCATCTCTCCTACAAACCTTTGATCTCTTTTAATCACAACTTAGCATTCTACTCTATTGTGATCTTGCTACCCACAGCTATCCTTAGTGATGGAAGTTAGACTTCTAATGGTAGAATAGCTTCGGACCCATACACTAAGGAGAAAGGGGTAGATTGAGTTGGAGTTTTGTATGTGGTGCGGTAGGCCCACAAGGCTTCAACTAATTGCTCATGCCACTACTTTTTGTTGTCGTCGAATGTCTTCTTGAGTATTTGGATGAGAGTTTTATTGAAGGCTTCTGCCAAGCCATTTCCCTTGGGTAGTAGATGTTAGAATATCTCCAATCTATATTATGTCTCCAAGAAAAACTATTGATCTTGGTGCTCTTGAATGTAGTACCATTATCATATATAATTCATCGAGGCACCCCGAACCTATATACGATATGGTTTCTGAAAAACTAGAGCACATGCTGAGTTGTGACCTCTCTAAGAGGAATCACCTTCGCCCATTTGGAAAAGTAGTTGGCAGTAGTTAGGATGAACAGATGACCTATGGAAGAAAGAGAGTCAATCAGACCCACTATGTCGATACCCCAACACTCAAATGGCCACGAGGCCAATATTGAGTGGTTGGTGTAGGACCACACCATGTACATAACATTGGTGGCATCGCCTAGCTACATCCATGCAGTCTGTAATCATCGATGGCTAGTAGTATCCTAGTCTCTTAGTCTTGGCTTTCATATTCAGACTAGATTGGCAAGCTCCACATAATCTTGAGTGTACCTCAATCATAATCTTATGGGCTTTATGTTTGTATAAATAACATAACTACATATGATCAAAGGATCGCCGATACAAGGTGTCATCCACAAGAGCGTAAGAATGTGCTCTCTGCTTCACCTAATGGGCAAGTGATTTCTCTTAAGGTAGTTTTCCTCTATTTAGGTAATCCACGAATGGCTACCTCCAATCTAACTCATAGTCCATTTTGGCAACAACAACCTCCCCTTTAAGAGAGTATTTTTTGATGAGTTTAATATCAATAAGGGATATGACTTGTCTATTTTGGACTGTTATTGATATGGACTCATCTTTTGGATATGCCAACTCCATGGTAAGTTTAGCTAAAGCATCTGCAATGGCATTTTCTCCTCGAGGAATCTTTAAATGGTAACCTTTAGGATTTGGGCCAACAACTCCATGGTGCACATGTGGTAGTGATGGAGTTTAGGCTTTAGAACCTTATAGGACCTAGTGATCTGATTGATAACTAACTAAGAATCCTCGAAGATGTTGATGTTCTGGATGCTTGGAGTAATGGCTAACTCCAGACTGCCAATCAAAGCCTCATATTTAGCTTCATTGTTGATGTAAGGATTGGATAAGTAATATGAAAATCTCATCACATCACGGTATAGAATTAGGAGAACTACTCCTACCCCTACCTTTTCCCAGAATAGTAGATTGTGATTCTTCTCCTCTTTGAGAGGGAGCCGCACCAGCAAAATACAACTCACAGTGGTGAATGCTAGTGTCCCCTAAGTTCATGATTTGTTCATTGGGGAGGTCATCACTAAGTGGAGAGTCAGCAGGGAGTGGGTGTCCTACTAAGAAATTCATAAGTGCTTATCCTTTCACCGCATGATGGGGTATGAAAGTAATGTCAAACTATGATAAAATCATGGACCAATATGCCAATCGTTTGGATAGCGTCGGCCGTGTGATGAGATATTATAGTGGATTGATTAGAGATCAAGTTCACCTTATGAGAAAGCATGTAGTGTCATAATTTTTGGGATGTGAAGATTAAAGCTAGGTAATGCTTCTCAAGGGGTGGATAGTTTGCTTCAGCAGGGATCAGACGATGGCTGAAATAGTAGAGAGTATTCTCTTTTCCTTTGTCATTGGCTTGGGCCAACAAAGCACCAAGAGAGTCAACTGATGCAGTAGTGTATAGTATAAGTAGCTTGTCCGGGATAAGGGCTGCTTGAACTAGTGGCATCATCAAGTAGTATTTGATATCTTCAAAGGCATGCTGCCACTTGTCATCCCACTTGAACATGACATCCTTTTTGATAAGTCCTGAGAATGGCTGGCATCTTCTTGATAGGTTGGATATAAAGCATCTTAGATATGCCAACCACCCTTGAAATGATCTCAGTTGGGTTAAACTCTTAGGGGGTGGCATTTCTAATATTTCTTTGATCTTCTCTGAATCAATCTCGATTCCCTGGTGTCGGACAACAAACCTAAAGAATTTTCCTTAAGTTACACTAAATGCACACTTTAGGAGATTTATTTTGAGGCTAAATTACTCTCAAGTCAAAGATATGGCCTTCCTTTTCTTTACAAGACTATGAGATCATCGACATAGTATTCAACTTGATGATGAATGAGTTCGTCGAAGATTTGAGTCATGGCTCACTGGTAGGTAGCACTGGTGTTTTAAGGCTGAAAGGCAAGACCTTATAGAAATAAATTTTGATCGGGGTTTGAAAAGCAATATTTCTCTCATCTTCAGGGGCCATCTTTATTTGGTTATATCTAGATGAGTCGTCCATGAAAGAAAAGACTATTTTAGATGAGGCAATGCCCACCATCAGTTCTGGTATCGATAGTGGAAATTTGGTTTTTGGACATGCCTCCCTAAAATTGATGCATATGCTAATTTGGCCATTATTCTTCTTAACTGGGATGACACTGGCCAACTAGGTAGGGTATTTTTCTTCCCAGATTAAACCAGCATCGATCAGTTTCTTGACTTCAGAAATGACCTATTGTTCAATGTCCAATCGCATGCATCTAGGAGCTTGCTTGATAAGATTAGCACTAGGCTCTATTACAAGTTTGTGGACTACTATGTTAGGAGATAAACCAAGCATCTCTTCATAACTCCATGCAAAGCAGACTTTAAACTTAGTTAATAACCTAATTAAGTCATTGGTTGAGTCAGTCTCATTCAATAAGAAACTTATGTATGTCGGGCATGGATTATCTTCAGTTCTTAAATTGATTTCCTTGAGCTCATTGATCATTGACTTGATCTCTTCCTTGAACTCTAGCAGTGCATCACTAACTTCAAAATCATTTATACCATCTGAAGTTTCTAAGAACACCTCCTCATATGAGTTAATGTGATTTGAAAAGAACCTATCAGATTCCAAATGATAAGTGAAGATTAAGTAATAATCATCATCATCAATTGGACCCACTGTACCAAATCCTAGTCCTGATCTTGACTGAGAATGTTTGCATTTGTTGTCACATAGCCTCTTGAAGTAATCTGACCTATGTTTAGACTAAGCATGTGGAATCAATCCTTTCTTTGCTAAATTTATGACACATAATGAGTACCAATCATAAGATAATTCTATTAAATATTTATATTAATAATCCTTAAGTTCTACATCAACTTCTTGACTTGAGGATGATGCTCCCAGAAAGATCCTCTAAGTCTTCACATCTATAGATGACTTGGGAGCTTCCTTAACTACCAAACCCTCAACTTTTTATGAGAAAAGTGGGGTTAGAGCAAAGGTTCCCAACTGATGCCTAACTGTTTCACATATAGACTTGGATACACTTATGCTTTGCTTTGGAGGCCCATCTTCATCACTATCTCGCTCAAAAGTCACCTCCAAGGGAATCTGCTGCTAAGAAGATTTGACTGGTGCGCTAACCATATAAGACTCATACTCTGAACTAGATTCTAAATCTATATGGATAGCGGGTGTATTCCTGGTAGCTAGGATATATCTCTTATTAGGTGGCCAATAAGGAGATTTTTCACCCCTAGGACTGCCTCTGAACTGACCTCTTCCTCTACCTGGTGGAGGTCGGGTATTCCTACCCATCTGTTCGAATGGAGTAATGAACTGTGGGTGAAATTTAATGTTAGTCTCCACTTCATCCTCCAAGTTTATTTCCCGCTCACTTTTATTTTCTTTTTCTTTTTCTTTTGTTTTTTAACTTTGGCCAAGTTCGTGAGAATAGACTTGTTGATTTTGATAGAGGTAGTAGGCTTCATCCTCAAATATATTGACCTCGTGAACTAAAAATGTCTTGAGAACTCCTTTGACACAGTAGGTGATACCACCTCTCATAAACTTCATACACTGATGTAGAGTGGATGGGATCGTATTGTTTTCAAGTATCCACGGTCTCCCAAGCAAAGCATTGAAAGATGTATCTGAGATTAAAATATGAAACTTAGCATCAGTCTTCCAATCATTTATCTCCAAGGGCAACACTGTGGAACCTAAGGCCCTCTCTCCTTGGTCACTGAATCCTCTCAACATCATCCTTTCTTTTTGGAGTTTAGAGATGTTGATCCTCAAATAGGCAAGGGTTCTTAGACTCATAATGTTGACTAATGCACCTGGGTCAACCAACACTCTGGATATCCTGCATCTGTCAATATCCACTATAATGTAAAGAGGATGGTTGTGCTCGACCGTCCCTAAAATTAAGTCTTCATCGCTGAATGTAACTACTAAATGTCCTTCGAGTGGCATGCCTCCTCTTTAGTAGTAGTCAGCTGAGCTAAGCATATCTTAGGATCAAGTAAGGCTTTGATTAGATATTCTCTCATCTCTTTAGATAAGACAAGGGCATCATATATTCTTAACTTAGCTGGAAACTTTCTAAGATGAGATAGGACGTTGTAATCTACTCCAACTTGGTCCTCCACAAGCATATCCATGGGTGGAGCATCTTGTGGAGGGACTATGTGCTCACTAGAACCAATGAATTGCTTACCCTTATCCTGAGGTGGTACCTCAAGATGTAGAACTTTTCCACTATATAGGTTGACTTCAGTGACTTCATATGGCAAGTTGGTGGAAAGTTATACCTGCTCATCGGATATACCTTTAGCTTCTCCTAGGGACCCTCAGAGTTAGATGACTCCAAGTCAATCTCAATGGGTGAACCCGATTGATTGAGTAAAGGAAAATTCAATTATGAATCATAAGAGAAAGGATCATAATTATTTATGATATTATTGTTATTTAGACTTGGAGAGCTTTCAACTGGAATGAGATCAGCAAGACTATCAAAAGTAGAGAAGATATAAGTAGAATCTACTTTCTTCATTAATTTCTTTCTAGGTGGAGGTACATGATAGAAATTAAGTAAAGTAAGCTAAGTGAGGGGTTTAGTGCCCTTGTCTGTAGATACATTACTTATTCTAGTAGAAGAAGAGCAAAATGAAGTCGTAGTAGCTACAATGGTAGAAGGAATGTTGGACTAGGATGGTGGTTATGCTACTTGGCTACCCTGAGAAAGCGTAGATTGTTGCTGCTGCTACTGCTGAGCTACCCTCCCCTCCGACACCCCCGAGTTATCTTTGGCAACTTGCAAACCTTTCTTCATGTTGGAAGTTTGAGCTACCTCAAGCACCTGCAAGGAAAGTTTCTTAATATTTGAGATGATCTTTTTAGAGGTTCGGGATAAGGAGATATCACAACCTTCTTTTATCTTGAGAGGATCACATGTATCACCAAGGATTACTTTAATAGAACTAGATGGTTGTTCTAATAAGTACTCCTTAGCGATAACTATGGCGCCCGACTTGTAGCTATGCTCAAGCCAATCTTTGAAGGTGATGTAATCGTCAAAGACATGGCCTAACATGCAGTAGTAGGGATAAAAGTTAGGATCATCACTCTTTCTCACTTCCGCTGGCCTCTTAGGTTTTGGTAGCTAAAAATCAAGTTTTTTTAAAAGATTCTTAATGATCTTCTTGACTACCTCTCTCTTGAATGAATAGGGCTTGCTTAATTTATCCAAAAGAGTAAGTGAATAGTAGCTACCAAGTGGTGGATATGAGTACCACTGCTAAGTGTACTTTTGTGGATGAGGTGGTGGCAGCTGCAGTGGTAGTTGTAGTGGCCGGTATGATGGTCGAGGAGGTGGCAAAGGAGGCTACTGATCTTGTGGTCTCTTAAATTGAACTTTGGCTCCCTGCTTTCCCTTATCTACTAACACCACTATCCCTTCCTTCTTCTCGAATTCTTTATGTGGCTTGGATTTGGATGATTGGTCTTGGAAAGGAAACTATTTGGCTTCCTCTTATAGACTAGCCACCTTGTTAATTAATTTCTCAAAGGTTTTGATTGTCAAGCCCTTAAGCATGAAAGAAATCGGGCAATAGATATTCTTGAGAAGAATTTTAATGGCATGCTATTCAGACAACTGTGGTTTGCATTTCATATTCAAGTTATGCCACCTGAGAATATAATCAATAAGAGACTCATTAGGATTTTGTTTGGCAAGAATGAGGTCACCCACAGTTACCTTTTGATGGGCTCTAGCAAATCCCTTAATAAAGAGTTGCTCCAACTCAATAAAAGTCTTCATCGAACTATTGGGCAGTTCGACATACCAATCGAATTCAACCCCTGCAGGAAGCTAAAAAAAAGTAGAAGAGAAGTGCGTCGCTGCCACTAGCATTGCAATAGCCAGCTCTGAAATGTGTCATATGCTGTCGTGGGTTCCCACTGCCATCAAAACTCTTGAAGGAAGGTTGTACAAACCCCTTGGGGTATTGGACTACATCAGATTCCTTCGGGTAAGGCCTACCCTTTGGAATGGATGAACTACCCTGGGCTTGTGCCAACAGTTCCCTCACTTATTTCTCCACCATTTTCTTGATGTCTTTCTCATGCTTGGAGGTACTGTCTATCAACTTCATATGCAAACTATTACTATCTTGATCCACGGGAGAGGCACTCTTGGGAGGATCTAAGACATGTAAGAGCTTAGGTTGATCGGCCTCCATAGGACTGGGCTGTGAAACTGGAACTTGGTTTTGGAGTGCTAGAAATGCTACTAATAAATCCTCAACCCTTCTCTCCATTTTGTTAATCTACTCATCCTTCTGCCTGAGCTACTAAAGGAGGTGTTGGGTCAAGTGAGAGGTGTCTCCTTCCTCGATCACAACACCTTCCAAACTCTGATTGTCTCTGTGGATGGATCCTCGAGTATCAAACATGTGGATTTTTGTTGAATCCTCGAATAGTTCATCCTCATCGGGGTCAAAATCTACTATATCCTCTTCTCAATCTGAATGATTACTCCCAAGAAGTTGTTTCTTCTCAGTGAAATAGTCTTCTAGAATATCATCTAATGAACGATCTCCTACTCTTCCTGGATGAATCGATACAAACACCCACTAGCTGCTGATAGTAAGACTGTGCTCACCTGAATTTATATATAGGATACTATCTATTGATGGAGTGCTCTCCCTAGGGGGATCAACTACCATGGGGACTACACTAGTATCCCATACTTACTCTGCTACTAACTACGATGGTGGAGCGACTATGACATTTTTGGATTACCACTTGCTCTTTGTCACTATTGAAGTGGAAGGTCAAATAGGAGAGCTCGACCTCACTTCAATGGGTAGTAGCAGGATCTTTAACTAGATGGAGCGGGATCTTTAGGTAGTAGCAGGATTACCAATGGAGATTTCCTTTCTCCATATGCAAGTTTCTGTACTTTGGCAGGGACTACGGAAGGAGGGACTTGGATAGGTGATCATGGGCAATGAGTGGAGCAGTGTAAAGGTGGAGATACTGACTACCTCTCCACTGAAGCTCTCCTCCTATGGATAGTGGTGCTCATAAGGACTATGTTATAGGTATGATCGGCTTGGGTAGCCCACCGGTCCAGGAAATCAACTAAAGTAGAGGCCGTCGATTGTCTGCGGTACCTCCTCCTCTTCTTTATGTCTACTTGGGCTATAACTCTAGCCTCCGAGGCTTTCTCTCTATGTATCTGATCCCTAACACTCTTAGGGATCAAAGTCCTCAAATAAAATAGTGTACTAGACTCTGATGGTTCATGGGCTCTGCCAACCTGATGAAGAACTTATCATAGACTAGCATAGGGTTTCCTCCTCTCTCTAGCTAGTACCTCAAATTATGCTAGTGGTGGAGGCAATACAGTAATCCTCCTATAGTCCTCCTCTCCATCCAAAGCTAAGAGGGGGTGAAACCTACTACCGCTCAAGAGTGGAGAGGTCTCATGAGAAGAACCCTCATCAGTAATGTGAGAGGCAACATCTACTTCCCTAGCTGCTCGCTCATGGTGTCACTTAACCTTTGGGTTCTTGTTGTGGTTTTGCATCCTACTGAACAGAGAAGAATGAGAACTAAAACCTACCTCAAAGGTAGGGGAGACTATCTCAGAGGTCAAGATAGCTTTCACCTTCAGATTAGGGGAAACCAATGAGGAGGTGCCAGCCCTCGCTAGGACTACAGTGGGGACAACAATAAACTGAATGGGCAACTAACCAGCACTATAGATCGAACGAAATCAAAATACGAAATAATCCGGCACTTCGTGGGAACCTCAATGGACTTCCTCTTAGCGAGGGAAACTTAGAGTTTGATGGGATGTCAAAATGAAGGAGCGGCTACTACCCTGCCACCTCCTATCTACTGATGGTCATGAGGATTGATCCCTCGCAGGTGACTTGGATGGCCTCAAATCCATGCCCAAATTGAATGACATGCATGGTGGTGTTGGTGCGTATGGCTTGCTCCAATGCCAAATCCACCCTAGAGGGAAGGAAACTATCATCTTTCTGACATACATGGTGAAAAACTGACTGAATAAGTGAAATGAAGGACTGAACTGCTATATCTGCATTTGTTGAAAATAGAACTAAATTAGACCCTTGCTTTAATAGTTTCCTTCAATCATTGATTCTTGATTTTAGAATTTTAACCCACACTTAACAAATTTGGGTATGCTAAGTGGGGTTCATTGAATTGAAGAGATTTTGATATTTGAGGAGAGATTTTGCCAATGAATTTGATTTTGATTTGGAACCCACACTAAACAAATTTAGGTATGTTGAGTGGGGTTCGTTCATTTGGAGAGACTTTGGAGATGAATTTTCTTTGTTTTATCCATTGTTTGAAAATTTGATTTTGGAATCTTTATTTAGCAAGTTTAGATATGCTAAATGAGATTCAAACGGGTGTTTAAAAATAATTTTTGAAAGCATTTTTGTTTGCGATGATGTTTGTCACATGTTTGATTTATTTGATTTGATTTTGATTTGAGAATGGGATCCTTACTTAACAATTTAGGTATGCTAAGTAAAACCCAAATGTGTTTGATATTTTGTTTTGAAAAGGAAACCCTTACTTAATAAATTTAAGTATGTTAAGTAGGGTTCAAGTGTGTTTGATATTTTGTTTTGATTTGAAAAGGGAAACTCTTACTTAACAAATCTCGGTATATTAAATAGAGTTTAATTTATTTTATGTGTTTCTTGATGATGGAATTCCTATTTGAAAATTTTGGGTATGTCAAATGGAATTCAAATGTGTTTTGATTTTTATGGTTTTGGAAAAAGGGGAACTCTACTTAACAAATGTAGGTATGTTAAATAGAGTTCAATTTGTTTTATTTTAAAAAAGGGAACTGTCATTTGATAAATTTGGGTATGCCAAATGGAGTTCAAGTGTGTTGATTTGTTTTAATTTTTTTTAATTTTGAAAATGAAACTCCATTTAACAAATTTAGGTATGTAAAATGGGATTGGTTAATTTTTTTGAAAGATGTTTTTGAAATATTTTGAAGAACTATCATTTAACAAATTTGAGTATGCTGAATGGAGTTGGTTGATTGATTTTATTTTGAAAAATGTGCTTTTGAAAATTTATTGAACAAGGATTCAAATGATGCACATTTGATTTTAGTTTTTGAAAAGAATCCTCATTTAACAAATTTAAGTATGTTAAATGAGGCTTGACTATTTTTTGTATTTGAAAAGAGGTTTGAAAGTTTTATATTTTGCAAACCTTATGTTATGTGAAGTGCATTTCAAAATGATTTTATTTAGAAAGAGTGCTCTTTTGGGAAATTTTGCAAAAGACTTTACTTATTTAGTTTAGATTTTATTGAAACCTTCTTAAATATGGGATGATCATTGCCTCACCAAGCTAGTGGTAAAGAGGTTTTAAATTTAGTCATCTCCTTTCATTAGTTAATTTATTTTTACCTATTGGGGAACCCAATAGGGGTTTCAAGACCTACATGGAGTGAGATCCTAAAACATAAAAGATGTTGGCTAACTTTACTTAAAGATGAAATAAGCTAAATGCCAATGGAAAGAAAGATAGTCTTAGGCTTATATATAAGTCCACCATCGATGCTTGGAGATAATAATTATCTACTAAAGATGGAGAGAGGAACTGTCCCCATTGGAGTCACTAGAAAAATATGTGGTGTTTAATTTTGGATATGGGGTGAAGGGGGGGGGACTCCACGCAGATCGTAAGGGGTACTTATTGAAGTGATTGGGTGGCACATTGAGGTATGATGTACTATCTCAAAAGATAGAGGCATCACCCTTCAATAGACCTAATCACCTAATAAGGACTCCTAAGGCATGATGGTTCTTCGAATAAACTAGAGATTTTTCCCCTCCTTTACATGGATGAATAAAGTAGGATTTATATTAAATCGGGTTCTAAAGTTTCCTATGGAGGCAAGCCTTAATAGTTAATTACATCTTAGGGAATGAAATTCTCAAAGAATACTCTCAATTAAAGTAGATAATTAGGGTCTCCAAAGATTTCAAGGTTAGACTATCAAAGGATTGACTATATTTGGAAAATTAATCACGATAGATCAAATGGAGAGACTTATTCTAGAAGCCAAAGGAAATGATTAGGGAATGCTCATGATACTAGGAAGCCTAGTGAGCATTCTAATCTATCCTATGATGGGGTTTTATATATTTGAAGTTGGACAGAATTATTTTGTTTGAGTTGAAATTTTGTTAGATCATTAGGGATTATAATCCACCAACACATGGTGGTGAAAATGCCTAAGAGGAAAGAATTTATGCATGTAGCCCAAAGGAAACAACAACCTCAGATCTTAAATCTAGGGAGCTTTAGAACCATGTCCTAAATCTAATAGAAGATGGGCATAAGGTTTATCTCCACAAGAGGGGGTAAATCACCCGACTGTTAGGCTTACAACTGCCTAGAGTGGCCGCCAGCTAACTCCTCCTATAATTTTAAAACTATGTAGTCCAATCATATGAACTTGTGAGATAGTTGGGCTGTTATTTATTTAGAAAGAGATTAAAATCTTTAAACCCACTACATAAAAGACTAAAGCATGTGTGGTATGAATAAGGACTTAATCTAATGCAAAATCTTTTTAAAATTTATTTAAATTTTGATACTTCATTTTGACAAAGGCTTAAGATTTTTATATGCTACATGCATAGTAAAATGGATTGTTGGCCAAATCAATGAGAAAAGGGTGTTTTCCAACATAAAGGATGCCCTTACAGATCAAGCATTTTTTTATCGTGTAAGGATGGAAATCCCCTAATTTCAAGAGTGAAACAAAATGATATGCATGTTGTGGAACATTCAACCATATAACTAAGGGGTTGCTAAATCTTTTAATTATCTTGATTTACATCCTAGGCTTTATGGTGAGGTTATGAGTTGTAGGAAATTTTAGTTATGAGTGATTACTTGGTTAGAAAATTTATTTTTATCTTAAGAGCCTAATCGCATCCAGGCCACACATTAGAGCATCATTCATTTAAGAAACTAAGAAAAGCATGCCACTTTTAATGCACAAACTAAGCAAACCATCAAATATTTTTATAAAACTAACATAAAAGAATAAGAGGCCGATGCAATCGGGTACAGCCATACAACCCAAGAAGAAGAGATCAGTAGCCGAGTTCTAACCTTATACAATCCAAAATTTTAAAATAATAATTACAATTTATAAATGCTAGGGGGGGGGAGGTTCTTTCTTCATTCCTCATATCTTCATTTCTTTTCTCCATGCTTCTTTAATTTGGTAGGTTTCAATGCATCACATAGCACCCCAGGACAAAGCCTTCTAGCCAATGCTCATCCTAAACCCCTATATCACTAATCCTAATTCCTAATGCAAAATTACATTGAAAATAAGAAAAGTAACTCTAACTATACCTACAAAATAAGTGTTAGCTAAACACACATATAATCCCAAGCAATTATGTATATGATTTAGACTTAGCACCCTGCACATGGGTAACCAAGCCCACTTGTCCTAACTTGGATTATGTTTAATGGTTTAAGCAACCTATAAATAGAATATTTATATTTATTTTTAAGGAACCCCTTAAGCACCATCCCCTATAGAAAACATGATTAGGCTAATATCGACCTATCATTCAGTTTACAAAGTATACACCCTAACATCTAGTCTAAAATAATATATCACAAAACAAAACATACACCATACAAATGTTGTCCTAACTTAGGACTATAAGTGGTGACTTAGCTCTAATGTGTGTGTTAAGGCTTGTGTGGTATGTTTCAACTAAGCATTAGTGTTGTATTTTCTAAGTTTGGGAAGATTCCATTTAACATGAAAGGTTGATTTCACTTGAAGTTGTTTAATTGATTTAAGAATTTTAATTTATGTTTTCTTTTATTTCATATGATTACACTTAGCAATTAAGTGTTATAAAGAGAAGAAAGAGGATTTCCCTCTTTCATCCCTACCTTAAGCCACTTTCTAAAGCATATTAATTTGATTTAGTTCTCTTTAGTGAATGGCTTATTCAATGATTTTTTTTAATCCTAAGTTTAGGTTTACCTTAAATAACTCTATTCAATGTGAAAGTCATCTTAATATTAATCTAATTGAATTACTTTCACATGGCACATGCTAAATCATTCCTTTCCATCACATGTAACATTCATATGATTTAATCCTAAGTGTATTTATACATACAATATGTTTTGGCACACTTATATGATGAATGCATACATGTATTTGAAGTTTATATCATTTTATGTGATTGAATTATTTAATCATATTAGTTTAAAGCTCTATCTAAATTTTTATATAAAAATACATAGGGACAAAATTAAATAGGTACGTGTCATTATTAACCAGGGAAGCGAGATAATTAAATGACCTCCTTGGGGCTAACTAAAGCCTCATATTCCCATGATGTACAAATTATATACCCATTTGCATTCAAACATATGTAAATTTGTATGCATGAATGTAAGAAAGAAAGCTTCAAATCACATGACCAACTAATTCAATCACTTACTCAATTATGAATGCATGTATCCTTGATAAAAGAAAAGGGGTTCTACTTCAATAATTAAATACATATACACATGTATCAGAGACATAAGCTAGTACATACTATTATCAACCAAGAAAGTAAGGTAATCAAATGACCTCCTTGGGGCAACTTAAAGTCTCATATTCCTGGGATGTCCAGACTAAACACCTTCTTTCCTCAAATATGTATAGATGTATACATAAATAAAGGAAGGAAAACCATGCCAAGGTTGTATTTTTATTTGATTGAAACATTTATGCATATGGAGTACAGTTCTATCCAAATTCTAATGTAGGAACACATGTAAATGAAATCAAATAAGTATGTGTCGCTGTTAACCAGGGAAGTGAGGGAATCAAATGACCTCCTAGGGCTAACTAAAGCCTCGTGTTCCTGGGATGTCCAGACTATATACTTATTAACATTCAAATACATGTAAAACTTCATATGAATTAAGGAAAAGAAAGCTTTACTTCACATGTCTAAGCTATAAGCGCATGCAAACTTATGTATATATGTTCATAACTATTATCACTCTAATCAATGTAATTAATTCATAAACTTTAAAAAAATAATTTGAATTTATTAGTGATAATAACCACACATATTGTAAATTAATCTAACACATGCATGCTTACATAAAGGAAAATAATTTGATTCAATTAACTTTAAAAAAGAATGCATGATTTCAAATGACATACAATATTTAACATGATTGGAAAGGAATAAGTAAACATAAACACATGATTTTATTTAGTCATATTAATTCCTAAGGACAATCATATCAAATAAAATTGTTTAAAATAAACCAAAGTTTCTTTAATGCCATTTTTTTAAAATTTCTTGTTTTAATTTGATTTAAGAATGTGAGAAAAGGTTTTCTGATCCTGACCCATTCCCATGTTTGTTCATTTATTTAGTTTAATGAAAAATAATTAAGTTGATTTTATGGATAAATTAGGTTGTAATATGCATTAAATCTAGTAATTAACCCTCCACTATGTTATCTTAACATAATTACTCAAGTAATTTTGAGCCAACATGATATGAACATACATTGGAAATAAAATTAGCAATGATCCTAAGAAAGGAAAGAGGCCTAATGCAATTTTCTCACAATTAATGGTTAATTAAGGTAAAGAAACTTAATTAAATATTCTTTTGGTCTCCCCACACATGTGGGTTGATCATAATTTCTTTAAGACCTCTTTAGGTTATTGAACACCTAAAGATCTACCCAAGACTTATTTAATTAAGTTATGATGTGATTATGATTTCAATTTTAATTAATTAAGCCATTTAATTAGTTAATTAAGCCTTAATTAATTTTATTAATGAAATGAACTTAGGGAAATAGATTAGGGAGGAGGCCTAAATCCCATTCCTTTAGTCCATTCACTATTGGATAGTGATTAACCACTTAATTAACTGACATTTTACTGTTCATGTGATAACCAATGATTAATTAACTTAGGAGGATAATTAAAGCATAATTATTCAATTTCCCTAATTAATTAAGCAACAAATCCCAAGAAAATTATGGGAGGTAGATGTCATCTTATTTATTTAACTCACAAAGTTTGGGATTAATTACTTAAGTAATTAAAGATTAATTAAGCTAATTAATTTTTTTAATAAAACTTTAATTAAGCTCTAATTACTACTCAAAATTAATTAAGAATATTTTTAATACATTCTCCTCTAGAATACCTTTAAAATGAATATTTATTCATATTCTAATGATTTTTCTATAATTAATTATAATTTTTGGAAGTCTCACCTATTAAAATACATTAATTAAGCCTAATTAAATCTTAATCACATGGCGTCGATGCGGCACACGCACGCACGGATTGGTTATTAAAAATAATCTAAGTAACCACTTGCATTGGTGGCAGCGAAATGCACTTTCTCGTGCGTCGTCCGATCTAAGATCGGATGACCACAATTAAACCTACAGTGCTAAAGGATAAAATAGGATAATTCTAACGGATTTAATCATAACCATCCATTCCAATCATATGGAACAGACGGTGCATAACCTCTCATTTATTGATCGATGGAAGGCAGACACCATCCACCTTTTTTCAATTGATTCGAGCTTACCCGAGCTCGAATCAATCTCAAATCAATCCCACACCTTTGCAAGGAAGATCCGAAGGGTTTCAATGGCCAAGATCACGTGAGATGCAAGTTTTCTTCAAAAAGCTCTAACTTATTTTCATACAAGTATCAATTTCAATGGCATATCTCACCGGAGCTCAAGATCAGTGCCAAATTCGATTAAGGAAGCTTCATCTAGTGGTGATGAAGCTCTACTAATCAGCACGAGCTCTAATTTGAAGTGGTTTGCTTAGAAGGCCAACACCCGAAGCATAGGTGGTCGGTGTTGATTGAAGTCAGTCATTCAATGGTCAGAGGGCTTGGGGATTGTTTCTTTCTTACTTGACTAGCTCTAAGGAATGTGTGTGCAAAGCTAATTGCACTTTGGTTGAGTTTGGAGAAAATGGGATCGAATGGGATGGTGCCCTATTTTCTCTTGAAGGAAATCGAGAATGGGGATTGTGGGATGAGCTTGGGAGCTTGGGACATGTCTCTGGAGGCTCGTATTGGGTAGTTAGTCTCTGAGGAATGCAAGTGTGTGACTTTGAGTGGAAATGAGGGGTGTATACCCCTCCCCCTTGGATCAAATGAACAAGCTTTGTTTAGCTCATGTAATCATCCGACTACCTTAGCGGGTTGTGGATGTCCTTGAGTAGATGAGGTGGCCCGATTTGCTTGGATGAGGGTGTAGAGAAGGATACCAAGGATGGTTGTAGATGTCCTTGGTGGTTTCAAATGCGCCAATGTGGGAGGTGAGATGATTTCACCTCTCCATGGGTCATATGACAACCAGTCTTGGCGGTCATAGGAGTCTAGGTGGACCAATGGTTGGGTTCCAAGTGATCAAGGAATGGAAATGGCCACTTACATGGGTGATTTGCCTCATGTGATACCCCAGCCCAAGGATAGGATGGTCATTTGGATTAAATTTGATTTTGGCAGATTTGAGATGAGTCAAAACTGGATTGGCTCAAATTTCATGTCATTTTGAGTTCATTTGGTTTGTTTGGCTCAATTTGACCCATTTAGGTCAACTTGGGTCAAATCAGGTTAGATTGGATCAAGTTGACCAATTGATCAAATTAGGTCAAACTAAGGGTTGGGTCAAGTTCATATGATCATTTAGAGTATATTGGTGTCATTAGTTTGGTTCAATTTGGTTTAAATTTGATTTTGGTTCATTTGAGTTCATTTAGGTCAAATGGGTCAAGTTGACCAAATTGGCTTGGATCATGGCTTGGTTTGGGTTTGGTTGAACATTTGGAGCATGTTGTGGGCTTTGGTTGAGTTCAATTTAGATTTTATTGGGTTTTAGGTTGGTTTGACCCTTTAGGTCAAGTTAGGTTCAATAGGCCATTTGGTCTAATCGGTCAATTGGGCTCAATTGAGGCTTTGGTCAAGTTCCATAGTCAATTTGGAATGAAGTTGAGCTATTGGTTGCAATCAATTTGGTTTAGATTTTGATTTGACCCAATTTGGTCGTTTATGTCAATTTGGGTCAACTTGGGTCAAGAGGGTCAATTGGGTTTTGTTTGGTTCAATTGAAGGTCAAGTCATGTTCAAGTATTGATTCTGGATGGGTATGAACCATTGGTTTAAAGGATTTGGCCTAGGTTACAATTTGGCTAGTTTAGATTCATGTGGGTTAAGAAGGTTAACTTGGTCAAATGGTTAGGTTGACTTGGTTTGGCCCAATTTATGATAATTGATCAACCTAGGATGACCAACAATCATGTTATGAAGTTTGGATTAACTTAATTCACTTTGATTTGGATTGAATTGGATTTTAGTTCAAATAGGTTAAATTGGTCACTTTAGGTCAAGTGAGCCAATTGGGTTTTGTTGGCTTGATTTTGGATTGAGTTTGATTTAGTTGAGTTTATATATGGATTTGGGATTGATATATAAATTCAATTGCAATTGGTTTGGGTTCAAATGGGTTTTAGTTCATTTCTATATTTCAAGTCAAAAGGGCTAAGTTGGGTTTGACTTCGGTTGATTTTAATTTGGCTTGATGATTGTAGATTTCATTTATATTTAGAGAGATGTTTGAAGGAATAATTGATTTATGAGAAAATCAATTGAATTTGGGTTTTGTAATGAGAGAATTTTGCAAAGTCCATGGAGTTAGGGCATGAGCTTAGGTTTGGATTTTGATTTAGTTTGATTTAGTTATGATGATTTAAATATATTTTTTATTTATATTTGTGAAGATGACTGAAGATATGATTGATTAATGAGAAAATCAATTGAGTTGGAAGTGATTTCGGTTAAGATTTGGCAAAGCTCATGAAGGTTGATTCATATGGCTTAGGAAGAGTTTTGATTTAATTTGATTTAGTTCAATTTTGGCAAATTGGATTTGGAATTGGGATTGCTTGTAAGTTTGAGAGATTGATTGAAAGGTTGAATTAATATTTGAGAAAATCACTTGATTTTGGATTGATTTGGCTTTGGCTAATGCTAAGTCCATAAGATAAAATCATAGGGTTTAGGTTGATTTTGAGTTTGGATTGGATCATGGGTTTCAATCATTTGACTTGGAGTTTGGATTTGGATTTGGATTTGGCATTTGAATTGAATTTTAGGTTTGTTTTTGGCTTAAGAAGGTGAACATGAATTGGGTTTATTCTATAAGGTAGATGGATCCCTAAGTCCTAAAGCATAGCTTAATCCTATAATTAACTCTTTTAAATCTCTAGGCTTAGATTAAGTGTTTACCTAAATGCTAAAAGTATCTTACTATTAGGAAAGTATTAGGGTATAGAATATTCCTAAGTCTAAGATGAGGAGATTGAGAACTCACTCCAAATGTGAGGTCAACAACAATGTTCCATCTTTAGTTATTTATTCATCTAAGAGAGGTGAGTCAGTTCTAAAGTTGTTCTATCCTTTTTCTTCCCCTATTGCATTATCTTCTTTTGAAGCTCAGCTAGCTTGGACTTGACACCTTGAAGCTCATCCTTCATCGAGTTTAATTCTAATTTAGTGCCTGAAAGGTCTTTTATTTCGAACATAAATTTTTTATCGTGCTCCCAGGTCAATTGACATGCCATTACTTGAGCAGTCATGGCTGCTTAATGGACTCTCTCCATGGGAAGAGCTTCTAAGTATTGTGCCCAACTCATTTAAAAATATTAAATGTCCCAACTTAAGAGCCTAACTTGTTGGATCAATAATTTGGGGAGTGTGGTTATTTTAAGGATAAACATAGTGAAGATCATTTTCTAGCTCCATGCCTTTCTTATTGTTCTTCTTCAATGGAGCACTAGGAACGACACTCGTCGAACTCCTCTAGGACTTTATGGGACTACAGCTCGATCCTACTATGTTAGCAACCTCAGTTGACCTCCTAAGAACAACCTCAATGGGTATAGGCTCACCCTCTTTTTCCTCACCTTCTTTAAACACACCAAGAAACTTGACAACTTTAGGATTAGTTAGGATAGGCGTAGAGACATCATCCCTTTAAAGAAGCGAGCATAAAGCTTAAATCAAACTTATCCACTCATTATATTTAATTAAATCAAGCTTAAGTTCATGATGCTTTATGATTATGCTACTTGGTGGCATGTTAAGCAGCATTACATAGGATCAATGTGTAGTGAAAAATGGATCAAGCACAAAATGGCTTGATTACACCTTTAAGATTTTGAAATTTAGATCTAATAGTGGTGTTTGAAGAGAGGTGAGACATGGCAACACACCAATAAGTTTACCAACTGGGAAGATCACCAACTCATCTAGAGGGATGCCAAAAGAGGCATTAATGGGGTTTAAGGTTGCATTGTAGATTGAAACCAAGAGCATGAGATGTCTAAGATAGCTTTTTCATAATGGGTTTTAGTTTATAAAGTTGATGAAGAACTTGCATATCTTAAAATTACTTAAGGAATTGACATATAATATGTGCTTATCTCTATAAAGTAGTTTAGGTGATCAAATGGAGATGAAAAGAAAAAATATAGTGAGAAGTTGATCTATGGGCAATTAAAAAAGTATGATTCACTAAGGTAAGATATTATTAGATATGTATCTTCGAAATAACAGGAAGTGGTTGGAGAAGTTGGAAGAAAAACCTTGAGGTAAGAATGGCATAGTTGTGCTTAGGCCTCTCCACATCCCCTTTTTTTTATATGACTATTAGTTGATTACAAAACTACAAAGGATATGCCAAGTGTCTTGAATGCATGGGGAGGCAGTTAACTCCCAAATGTCTTTTAAGGACTTAACGTAGTTATATGCTTAAGGTTGTGAGTTAATGGCCCATATGAGGGAATTAGCAGAAGCAATGTACCAAGCAAGTTGGCTTAGCGTATGACTAGGGAGGGTGTACATAGATGGAGCTCAATTAGCCTTATAGGCTAGTTTGATTAAAATGCCTTAATGTTAGAGAACCTAGATTAACAGTTATGTTAGGTTCTATTATTGAATCCATTGTGCAATTAACATAGGTTGCTTGAGGACTTATGGGTGCTAACATTGATTGAATTAGGAAGGATTTGGTTAAAATAATGGATTGAGGTAGACCTAAGTAACCAAAAAGGGCACCTAAAATTGATTAAAAAGACTTAGGTTGACCTATGTTAGCTTATATTTTCCATAGGTGCCTAACATATTTCTAAGGTTCTTGAAAAATAGTATGGTTCTCATTACTTTAATTGAGAATAATGAAAATAAGTTATTCTAATTCAATTTTAAATGACTTATTTGTGAGGACTAATGAAAATAAGTTATTCTATCTATCTATCTATCTATCTATCTATATATCTGCTAATAATAAAATAATTAATTTCAAGATTATTTTTTCCATCATTTACATATATAGAAAGTAAGAAAAAATTTTACAAGAAAAAATAATTTAGGTTGTTGTTTAGAATGAACTGAGATTCATGTTGAAGTTCAAGAAGAAGTTGTAGGTTACTGCTTTTCTTCAAAATATAATTTTGTAATTACAAATATAAGCAAAACAAGATCTTTGAACTTATAAACTTACATTTTCAAAATAAAGTGCAATTGTTTCGCACGTATTTGCAAAAACTAAATTCATTACGGATTGATTTGACTGAGAATTACCCCACTTCGAGCACAATTTCTAATCATGTGTGAATAAAAAGGGTCCACTAGACAAGTTATATATTTGCGTAATTAAATTCTGGCAACATATACTGTTTAAGAAGCAAGTTGACGGAAAGTCCGGAAAACTCATATATAAATTAATGTGCCCAATTTTATGTTATAACTCATTGATTATGTGGGATATCGAATATAAAATAGAAGATTGAAATTTTTTTCTCATTCAACAGGTTGATTTCCCGCGCAAAATGCTTTTTATATATTAAGAGATAGTATAAATCCTGGGAGGAGCCATATGGCTAATCCTCATTTTTATGTTTCAAACATAATGATTAAGTATTTAAGGTAGAGAAATAAAAAAGACGTCTTTTAATTCATTAAAGATTGTGATGAAATTTTTGTAAATTATGTCTTCTTCATAGAGCGTGTGATTTGACCAAATCCAACTCTTTAACCGATCATTAATCTAGTAAAATATATATATTCTGATCATTAATCTAGACAAAAAAAATGCGTGTATCAATAGTTCTGATTGATCACGTCGAGCATTAAAAAATTGGCAAAATTTTTAAAATAAGCATGCTTAAAATCTTAATTAGCAGATTAGACATATTTTTAAAAAAAAATTTAAAAAAACATTCTTTATTTAGCTGGTGTTATTTGTATATCTTGATGAGCGTGTCACGTTATGAGTGACTTACAAATTTTTTTTTTTAAAAAAAAAATTTCGAACGAAATTTGAGCGGAAATTGCAGAATTGGCCTTTTTGATTCGGGTATTTGTAATTTAATTTTTTTTAATATCTAATTTTTAAAATATAAAATATAAAATAATATTTTTGAAAAAATTGAAGTACCTCAAAAAATAATTGTGGAATTATTTATAGTTTTATTTGATCAGGATATTTGTAATTTACTGTAATTTTAATTTTAATTTTTTTAATTTCTAATTTAAAAAAAATAAAATATAAAATAATAATTTTGAAAAAATTGAAGTACCTCAAAAAAATAATTACAGAACTATTTATAGATTTATTTCATCAGAAGTATTTATAATTTATGTAATTTTAATTTTAATTTTTTTAATATCTAATTTTAAGAAAATAAAATACAAATTAATAATTTTTAATAAACGGGCGATTGGCCAAAAAAAATTTTTTTAAAAATTTCTTAGCTCTCAACGGAAATTGCAGAATATATCTTTTGATCGGTGTATTTGTAATTTACTATAATTTTAATTTTAATTTTTTAATATCTAATTTTAAAAAAATAAAATATAAAATAATAATTTTGAAAAAGTTGAAGTACCTAAAAAAATAATTACAAAATTATTTATAAGTTTATTTGATCCAAATATTTACAATTTACTGTAATTTTAATTTTAATTTTTTTAATTTCTAATTTTTAAAAAATAAAATATAAAATAATAATTTTGAAATAGTTGAAGTACCTCAAAAAAATAATTGCACAGAAGTATTTATAATTTACTATAATTTTAATTTTAATTTTTTTAATATCTAATTTTAAAAAAAATAAAATATAAAATAATAATTTTTAAAAAGTTGAAGTACCACAAAAAAATTAGATATTAAAAATTAGATATTAAAAATTATTAATTTGTATTTTATTTTCTTAAAATTAGATATTAAAAAATTAAAATTAAAATTACAGTAAATTATAAATACTTCTCATGAAATAAACTTATAAATAGTTCTATAATTATTTTATTGAGGTACTTCAATTTTTTCAAAATTATTACTTTATATTTTATTTTTTTAAAATTAGAAATTAAAAAAATTAAAATTAAAATTATAAATATTCGATTCAAATACACCTATAAATAATTCTGCAATTATTTTTTTGAGATACTTCAACTTTTTCAAAATTATTATTTTATATTTTATTTTTAAAAATTAGATATTAAAAAAATTAAATTGCAAATACCCGAATCAAAAGACCTATCTACAATTTCCGCTCAAATTTCTTGGAAATTTTTTAAAAAAATTTTTTTGTGTCAGTCGCCCGTTTAACGGGCGGCCTATTTTATATATATAATCGTTAAATAAATGCTTATTTTAAATTTTTTTAAATATGCTAATTGTAACTAAGAGATTTTAAGCATGCTTATTTTAAAAATTTTGCCTAAAAAAATTATCCGCTCACCTAACGTTTTCGATCATTAAACTCTGACCAAAACTTGAACTTGGGGACCTTTTATATATTAGAAAGTTGGATGCATTGCCTCCATCTCTCACTCGTCGGCCATCCAACATATGAATTGAGAGGGCACTGTTGTAGAATTGCTACTGTTTCGGAGGAAGAAGCCATGTATGGGTCTGCGGCCCATCTTTCTCACACTTTTGCTGCTTCTTGCAACGACTAGGAAGCTTACCAGTTATGCTAGAGACTTGCATTCGAGGTTTCTTGGGTTGGATGATTCTGCTCGAAGACGCAGTCCAACTCCAGCTCCTAGACCTCGTTCTTGCCCGTCCCAATTCCCTCACTTAGGACCGCCGCACCCACCGCCGTCGCCACCGTAGCAAGAGTGGTGTGCAGATCCTCCGCTTCGCTTTCCTCTGTGATTGATGTAGCATCTTCCGTTCTTAAATTTTTAATTTTTTGGTTTTAATTCAGAAGTTGACGATGATGGTGTGCGTACATATAAAAGTTTTTTCTATTAGAGCTTTTTTTTTTCTTTTTTTTTTTTGTGAGTATACATTTCTTTGATTCAAATTGATTTGATTGACTTTAGAAACTACGTTGATTTATGTTAATAACAAATGTAGGATGTGAAACTTACATAATTTTCCTTTTTTTTTTTTGCACAATTTCTATTTTTATTGTCTATTTGGCTTAGGTATATCTTACTTACTCGATATTAATTTTACATAGCAGTTCTGTGAGTGATCTTTTATCAACATTCTATTCAACAATGTGCGCAAAGACTCTCTATAGTATAAAATTTAAATTATTTCGAAGCAAAATTTTCGACAGCATGATAAAGAAAATAAAAAATTCAAATTATAATCTGAATTTTAAACTCGTTAGCGTAGTTTTTTTCTTTTCTTTTGCCCAAGTTTTATGTACAAACATAAAACCTTTAGCCATTGAGGAATTAAAACAAGGCAAGTTTCATACTCTAATATATCTTTTTTCAGCGGCCATTAAACAAATTAAATCGTCATTTAAATCGAAATAAGTAGTTATAGAATGAAGTCAAGCATGGGCTTCAGTAAGGGGAGGAAGACCTCCCAACGGAGCCGCAATTTTTATGCACGACTCATGAGATAGTAAACTTATATAAATAACTTGAATAAAAAAATGTATTGTTTAGAGATTCTTCAAAAGTTTTTTTATAGACTAGTTATTTATTAGCATTTACAATTGTTATAATAATAATAACAATTAATCTGTTAATTATTCAATGCATGTCTAATCAACATTGTATTATCCGTAAGTATTAGTAATATAACAATGTTAATCTCATTTTATTAAACCCTCAGTTATTATTTAATATATATAAAAAGCCAAAAAAATTGCTTTATTATTAATTAGTCTATAACTAAATATATTTAGAAAATTTGCGCATCCTATTGAAGGAAATTTGTCTTTATATGTCTCATTAGTGATGGTATTTGAACAAATGTCTACTGTGTATTTATTGTTTGGAGATAATACACTTAAAATTGCAAAAAACATATTTGAGAGATCTTAAATAAAATGTTGTATAGAAGTTAGCAAAACATAAAATCATAACAACACAAGATTTAACGTAAAAGAAAAATCAAGAATGGGAAAGAACCGTGGAGTCACATCACACTAAGAAATTCACTATGCAGAAAAGAAGAAGAATAGTATAAATTATACTTACCTCAAGTCTCTCCACACTTCTCATGCTTTAGGACATGCACTCACCAAATATACTCTCAAGAGAATGGAAGAAAATGTAAAGAAGTTCAAAAAAGTTACAGAAAACTATCTAAATACGAACTCTCCCTTATGGCAGCACCGTGGCGCAACGATTATAGTGCAAGGCACTGGCACCATTATCATCTAGGCTTTTCTACACAAGTTATAATGCTGCTATGCTGGCCTCTCTGTCTTATGGAATTGAGTTCTTGGGTCCTAGCATTGCGGCGTTGCTTGATGTGGCGTCGAGATGTTGTCTTCTCTATATTTCTATTGCAAATCCATGGATCTTAGAGCTATGGCATTGTCCTCCCAGGGGTGAGGCATTGTCTTCTCTGCCTATGAGCCAAGATCTCTATACCATAGCGTCAATGCACTACATCTATACTGTCTAGGTGCTATACAACAAAAAAAAAAAAAAATTCAAGGGTACTACCCCCGAACACCCTAACTACAAACCCAACGAGCTCTTCAATTAGCCCGACCAACGCAAGTAAGGTCTAAGTCAATAGTACTTCTCCAATTGATCGACACAATTAGTCTCCATATAATAACATTTATTTGGAGAAATATTATTGAAATTTTATTTTGGATCAAATTATTTTTGCTATATCAAATATAAGTTATACTCTCTTATACATGTGATCATTTATATTAAAAAAAACTACATGAACTAAGCTCTTCCAAGTATCTTTTCCATCTGTGAAGATCTCAGAGCATAACTGATCACACTTCTATAAATAAGAAATTTTAAGTTAACTCATGCTCAAAGGTCAATGTTTAACTATGGGACCCACTTGCTAACTACTCATGTACACGATCTATTTCATTTAGAAAATTTAGTAAAGTACTTATTTTTTTAATTTTTATTATTTTTTAATATTATTTAAATAAATTTAAATTTTCAAAAAAAATTGCATTTTAATTTAAATACGAAACTCTTATAGAAGTATTAGATTGTTATCTTAGATATGTTGTTAATTTTTTTCTTAATTTTGTTTAATATATTATAATTATATTTAATTATCATATATTTGAAATAAACTTATTTCATTTTAGAATTATAATAAATTCATTTTAAGTTGAATAACTATGAAACTTTTTAGTAAGTAACTAAAATAGTAACAAAAATAAGAATTGCCTCAAGTAATATAATTCAACTTAAGTATCAATATTGACATTACAATTCCTAGCAATAATGCAAAAAATTTGATACTGCTCTAGGTGAACCCTATGTGCAAGAGTACATGGTCTCATCAAGTAATAAAGATGAGTAGAGTTTCGCTCCCAAGAGAATTAAACTCTAAGTACCAAAATGGGGTTGACTCTCTATTAATTGGATGGTCAAAAATGAGTGTCAATGCAAATATTAAAACTAATTCTAAAATCTGATACATAGAAGAACTCAATCAATGAGAATGAGATTTCTTTGAGGAAATCTTAATACAATTAATCATAAGGATTAGATTTTACTAGTGATGACTTATGTAGTTTAGTTTTAGCAAAGATAAATTTATTATTACTAAAGATTGATTAAGGTGGGTAATACCTTTCTCTCAAAATGTTATGGTCCTTATTTGTTTTATGCCTACTTCTTAAAGGGTTCCAAATAGACTACACAACATATCTCCATGCTTTTGGGTTAAAATTTTCCTGTCAATGCAAGAAATATCTATGAAAGTGTTTTTGGATCTCTAAAAGGGACTACACGACTTCATTTTAGTTATATCTAACCTACGTCTAATCACCATGATATTTTGTACACGATGATTCCATCTTTTGCCTATTGATTTCAAGCAGATCTCCAATCTATTGAACAAGTATGATTGTAAATTCAATAATTTAGAAAGCATGATAGAAATATATGGTATTTAACATAACAAAACTCTTAACTTCATTTAAAAACCAAGCATAGACAATTCAAACTCAACTACATCCAACCTATAAAGAAGATGATTTAGTTTATGAATGAAGAAAGATCAATAAAAGCATTTCATTCATGAACATTACTATGAAGATAGAAAGAAAGAAAAGAACAAGAAAAACTCAAAACACACTTGCTGAGAAGCCTCCATCATTGTTTAACTTCGCTTGAAAAAATCTCTTTGATGATCTCTCCAAGCCTCCACCAAAAGCCACCTCTTGAATCCTCAAAGATGGGTCAAAACCCATGGAATAAATGCTAGAGAAGTACCTAAATTCATCTTTAATGTTTACTTAAATATGATTGCATCAAATCTTCTTGAAATATAAGAAATTGATAAAATTCTATGGCAAATCTTTGTAACTGTTAGGTTGGCGAATAAGCACAAAGTTTAAGTGCCATGTTCTATGACTTCTAGCTTTATTTTATCTTATTTTGGGACTACATGTGCCAATTCTAAGTGTTTAAGTGCACTGCTCTCACGTTGGAATGTCAAAACTAAAATTTTGGGAACTTAAGCATGCAGATTAGGCACTTAGGCTCTAGGATGGCCTAGGTGCCAAGGATTGAGGCATTGGTTCTAAGCACCCTCAAACTCTCGAGTGCATGGCTTTCTTTCAAATGACCTCAAATTTACTTTTTCTTCACATTAAACACTTAAAATTTACCAAAATAAATATTTTCCTACATCAAAAAATATTTTGATTAGTGTAATAAATTTCTTGTAATAAAACCAAAATATTATGTAAAAATTAAAAATGTAAGTGGAAAAAAAACTATAAATTTGATGTCGATCAACATGCTCCTACTGATTAGTCCATCAAGATGTGCTTAGTTTTTAGGCCACTTTCTCTTACTTTGGAATCATATGCCACATCAATTCCTCAAGACCCTAAGATCACTTCTTTAAAGAGTTGAAGTCAAGACAGTCCTCCATAAGCTATGTTGCTAGCTTTTTCAAATCATCTTTAGTGAGTAAGTGTCATTTATCAGTGGTTTGGTACCTTGTCTATAATGATATGATCTACCTTAAAAAATTAATATTTTGTAGGCACCTATACATAATATTTATATTCTCCTACAAATTAATCATCTTACAAGTTTCAAGGTGTGTTAACTCTCTTAAATGTTATCAAATCTTATATATAATAAATATGTCTTATAAACATGTCTTTTGAAAATTCTAAAATATGTGCGATTGTTCCAAATTTTCTAATGATCTCAAAGTGGTCCACATACCATTATTTGTAATTTTTATAATGTGTTAAAGGATATCTCTCAGAACATATCCTAATTAGAATGACTTCTATCATGCAATACTTCAAAATTTTATTTGTACTCTTTACTTCAATATATTTTATATTAGTTATTTACAATTGATGTTCATTACTATCATGATGGCTTCAAAAATTATGTGCAAATATAAATGAAGATTATGAAAAAGTATGTGGAGGAATGCTACCTAGGTCAATGGATTTCTTTGGAGTAATTCCACAGACTATTTTAAAGGGTGTTTAATTTATTTCCTCAAAATAGTAATATTTTATGCTAGCTCAATAGTGAAAAGATATGTGTTCTAATTTGTTAAGCTTCTTCATACCAAACATCTTAAGAGAATTTATAATATTCGATTTAATATCTTGTCCATCAGTTTGAGGTTGGAATGTTGAGTAGAATTTTAATATTGTGCCTATTAATTACCAAAAACTTTTCATAAAATTATGATATAAAATCAACATCCATATCATAAGAAATCAATAAAGTAATAACATCTTTAAATAATAACCATGGTATGTGAGATGTGCAACATTTAATCTTAAGCAAGGTATAATATGCATCATTTTAGAGAGGTTTTCTATAACAAAGATATTATCATGTTCTCTTAAGGTCTTAGGTGGCCCAAGTACAAAATGAATGAAAATATATTTCAAATGTCTAAATGGAAAAGCAAAGCACAATATTTTCAAAACTTTTGCATTGTACTTTTACCTTGGCTATAGATATAGCATGAGATGACAGTCGTCTCAACATCTCACTTCAACGAGAGCTAGAAAAATCATCATTGTAGTAGATGTATAGTGTTAAATTTTATAAAATGTTCTAATTCCTTGAAAATAAGTCCATGATAAGGAGATCCTTGTAGAAATTTTAAGAATGCAAAACCTTCTATTTTTACAAATACCCATCAATGACCACATGTTCATCACAAGCTATGTATTAATAAACCCTTTTAGGCATGCTTTTAATATGTCAAATGGAAATCTGGACAAACTTGATCATATCTTTCATTCATTAAAATCTAAAATTTTAAATTACAAAGAAGTGGTCGCCAAAGAATCTCTAAAAAAGCACCAATAGGTTTATTATTTATTACATGCTATATTTAACCACAAAATGAAATTCTAAAGGCATTTTACCCTTTTTGTATATATACAATTTAACTTCATTGAATGTTTATAAATTTAAGAGTATGATAGTCTATATTGTGGTTAAACTCTCTATGAAACAAGTAGTGCCTTTGATATTTTTGAGATTAAAGACTAGCATAAAATTATATATCATATTTAAAATATCTTTGTTTACATTATTCAACTTCTCATTATAGAAAGATACTAAATGATTTTCTTAGAATTTATGTGTCATATAATTACACTAGAAGCATTTCATGTGACCTCATATTTTTGAAGTTTAATATTAATAGATGTGGACATAGAACTTTTATCTATTCCATGGCATTTTGAGCTATTATAGCCTACATAAATTTACCACACTTTAAAATGTTTGTGATAGCAGGTAGAATTATGTTAAATTTCTAATAAATCTTCTATAGAAGATAGCTAAGCCATAAAAACTCCAAACATTTATAAAGCTCTTGGAGGTTTACCAAACTAAGATTTTAGTCTTTATCAATTCTACTTTCATGCCACTAGGGCAAACACTATAAATCTAAAATTGACAACCTTAATTTAATTTAAATAAATATTTCTTAAAATTGATTTAGAGCTTACTCTTTCTACGTCTTATCCAAACTAGCCTCACATAATCTGAGTGCACATTTTCATCATGACTATAAATGAGAATATCATTAACATAAATTAATAAAAATTGTTTAATAGTAGATTTAGGACAATATTTTGTAGTCTATTGAATATGTTAGTGCATTAGATAAACCAAATGACATGACTAGAAATATATAAAGTCTATCGGTATTTCTACAGCTATCTTTCGTTCCTCCCTTAGCATAATCTTGATTTAATGGTATCCCTTTTCAAAATCAAGCTTATAGAAATAATTAGAGCTTGGAGTAAGAGAAAGCATGTCATCTATTAGTGAACTGTAAATCTATTATAAATAGTGATCTTATTAAGATCTCTTCTATTTGTATTTATTTTCTAGGTACCATCTTTCCTTGAAGTCAATAATGCCAAACCTACATAAATACTTAAACTCTCATGAATAAAGACTTTTCCTACTAGTTCAATGACTTTAATTTTAAATTCAACATGTTCAATAGAGTTTACTCGAAACTAGTATGAAGTCAATAACATACTAAATGTCACTTTTGGGGAGTAGTCCATTTGGTAAGTCCTCAAGATATAGTTCAACATACTTAGATAATAAGGGGTAGACCATAACAAATATATGATTCTTAAGGGAATCAAGTGTGACCTCTCTCATATGAGCTAGTAAAGTTATATAGAGTCATAAAACTCTATTCAAATTGCATTAAATCCTAGCCTTTTTATTCAAATATATAAAGTTGAGAATAAAGGAATAAGACTCTCTGGGGTTAATAACAAAGAGCCTACCTAGCAATAGGGGAATAAGACTCTTGCTATTTTATGACTTGTTGGATATTTTGCTCCATATCTGTTGAGCGATGTCTTGCTGAGGGTCATACTTTGCTTTGTATTTGACATCTAGTTATTAACCTTATCCACACTCACAACTGCTAAAAGAATGTTCAAGTTAAATCTGTCTATAGATGGAGGAGGAGCCTTATTAAATACTTGAGAAACAAGGTTAGACAGAAATATTACTAACATGAAGACAGGATAAAGAAAGAAGTACCCAAAAAAAAATTTATTTCTTCAGATCAAAGCACAAAGAGTAGGGGACTAGAGAGAGAAAAAAATTCCCCTATATAAGAGGAGTTCCTCTTTTATAATACTAAAAGGTGACTACACATAGAAAGTACATATAAAGTAAATCAAGTATAAGTGGATGTTCACCTAGGTTGGCAATAGGTATACATATGAATAGGTATAGATCTGGCAGACAATAGTGAAGAATAGCTCCTCATCATGTGAGTATAGAAGTGAGGATTAGGCTAAAAAGAGTAGTCATCTTATTTCTTCGAGTATCTTCCACTGCTTATAAGTTGATTCATGTCTTATTCTTTAGGTCATTATTCTCTAAGTCCTCTACTAGCTAGTTTGGGTTGATCTTCCCTTGTTTGATGTACCTTCAAGTGAGTACAGTTATTCTGGTAGCCTTTTGTTGTCAAATACCCTTTATGACAAGTGTGGGTGTCCTGATAAATAAACTCATCAGGTTGCTTGGGCTTGCCAACTAATTTAAGTATACATTTAAGGCACTTGTTTACCATAAGAAATACTTCCTAAAGCTTTGAAGTCATTCATGCCTAGATTGAAACTAAACATTAATTAAAACCCATAATTTAATTAATTAATTAATAAAGAATCATCAATCAATTTAAATCCACACAAAAATAACTTTAATTAGATCTTTAGGATAACCCTCATCTCTTTCTGAGGTGTTAAATCTATTAAGGAATAGATTGTTAAGAAGATTGGACCTTCCCTAAGTGAGGTCCACTACTTCTCACACTCTTTAAAATATTAAATTAAACTCAAGCCTAAATTAAATTACAATCTAAAATCTATCTTTAAGTTATTAATCACTTAAATTAAAACCACCCAATGGAAATAAATTAAACTCTATTCTCAAATTGATACTTAAACATCAATGCCTGGAACTAATTCATAAAATAGGCCTTATACACACATTAGATTGCTCAATTTCCAAGTTTAGGCTCAAGTGAGGGTGGTATTTGATTGTGATGCAACAATGTTCTTGTCTTATGGTGTAATATTTTAGTTTGGATGTTAGGATTTTTTATTCATAGACTATGTACTATGGAGTTATTTATTAGACTAATATTATTTTTATAGGGGTGTGTTAATGTAAAGGGGCCATCATAATTAACTTAGAACTAATATTATTTGCTTGCAGGTGCTATTTACTTAAGCTTCTAAGCATGGGCCATTAGGACTAGTGGGCTTAGCCCTCACTAGTGCTAAGCTAGTTGTTGGTTAATAAATCTCTTATAGGGAGTCGCCTTTCAAATCTATGGAGAAAAGAAAGAAGAGACCTTATAAAAATTCATCTTAGTAAGATGCCACACAGATCCATAGATGAACTTATTCAGGTGATCGGATACGTCATCAAGGTATAGTGTACTATCTCGAAACATAGAAGTCACTACCCTTTAATGGAACCAATCATCTCAATAAGGACTCCTAAGGATGATGAGTCTCGATTAAGGAAAATGATTCTAGGCATATATACCAGAGATTCTTCCCCTACTTTACATGGAAAAGTAAAGCAGGGTTTATTTTAAACTGAGTTCGTTAAGTTCCCTACAGGGGTAAGCCCCCATAGTTAATTATATCCTAAAGAATGGGATCCTTTAGGAAAACTCTCAATTAAGGTAAATAATCATTGTCTCTGAAGATTTCAATAGGAAGGACTATCAATCGATTGGTTTATATTTGAAGCTCAGATGGGATTGATCAAAAGAGGGAGTTATTATCGAAGATAAAATAGGAATAAGTAGGAGATACTCATGATGCTAGAAAACCTAGCGAGCATCTCAAACTACCTTATAGTTGGGCTTTACATTTTAGAAATTGATTTAGTTTATTTGAATTATATTTTTCATTAGAATTTTAGGACTTAAAATTCCTTAACACAAGATTATGGAAATGCCAAAGAGGTGAGGAATTATTCTTATGACCCACAAAGGGGAAAAGCAACCTCAGAACCTAAATCTAGGGAGCTTCAGTGAAGGCCAGAAGCGCAACCTAAATCTAAGGCAAAAATGGGTAATCAGTTTGCCTCCACAAGAGAGGACAAACCACCTGACTACTTGGACTAACAACCGAATGGGGGTGGCCGCCAACTAACTCCTCCTATAATTTTAAACACATGTAGGAAAGTCTTTATGCTTATGCAAGATGGCTAGGTTATTTTTATTTAGAAAGAGATTAAGTCCTTAAACTCACTCCTTAAAGAGACTAGATCATGTAAAGGGACATGCTTTAAATGACCTAAATCTAATGCATTTCAAATTTCATTTTATTTCATTTTTGGACAATAAATTTAAATCAGGCTAATAGGATTTTTATGGCTAATGCATGTGAAAGTAGATTGTTGGACAAAATCAACGAGAAGTTTAGCAGGTGAGTTTCCACCACGACCCTCAAAGGTCAAGCCGGGTTCTCTGACAAAGATGGAAGCCCTCCAATCAAGAGTGAAATAAGATGTTATTGTGCATGATATTATAAATAAACGAACTCATCCAGCTAATGGGTTTCTAATTCTTTTATCGTGATTTTAATCCTAAGTTTTAGGTGAGGTTATGAGTTGTTTAGTTTTAGTTTGAATTGTTAAGTTGGGTAAAAGATTTATTTTTTTCTAAAGAACCTAATCTACATCCAGGCCATACATAAAGAAAGGAAGAAACTAGAAAAAGCATGCCACTTAATGCACAAGTTAAATATACATCAATGAATTTATAAAACTAGTGCAAAAAAAAATAAATGGTTGTTTGTGGTCGGGCACCACCACACAAACCAGAAAATAATAAATTGGGTAGCTAAGCTCTACCCTTATACAACCCAGATTACAAATGAATTTAACTACAATTAAGCAAAAGGAATTCATTGTTATGGGGGTCTTCAAGCTTTATTCTTCTTTCTACTTTCTTCTTTCTTTCTTTTCTTTTCTTCTTTTCTTCTTTGGATCTTCCTTTAGATGGTTGAATGGTAGATGCTCCAAGGTTTCACATGGTGCATAAGATGGGATCTTATAACCAATGTTCATCCTAATCCTCCATAACAAATCATTCCAACATCCTAAATATATAAATTTTTATATGAAAAGGAAATGCATAAATCTTACTAACACCTATAAAATAAAGGTTAGTCAAATCACACCACATAAATCCAAAGCATGTATATTGGACTTATCACCCTACACATGAGTAACTAAGTCCACCTGGCCTATGGATTATGCTAAGGGGTATAAGCACCTGCAAGCAAGAAGCATTTATATTTTTATTCATGATAGCGCCCCTTTAGCACAATCCCCTGTAGAAAAGAATAGTTTGACTAAGCACGTCCTACCATTCATTCTATGAGCATACACCCTAATATCCAGTCTAAAATATTCATCATAAAATAAAATGTAACATCAAGCCATGCACTGACCTAACCTAAAGCTAGAAGTGGTCGCTTAGGTTAATGTGTATGCTTTGAAGGTTTGTGTGGATTGCTTAGCTTAGGACTTTAGGTTTAAATTTTCTAAGTGTGAAAGACATGTTCAACTTAGAGGAAGATTTCATTTAAGTTGTTTATTGACTTTGGTTTATTTTTATTTCATGTTTTAATTTGGTTTAAGTGAAACCTATAATTAATTACTAAGTTATGAAGAGAAGGAATGAGAAGAGAACTTCTCTTTCCTTCCCTAATCCTTAAGTAATTTCTAAGGTAAGTTTGCATTTTAATTTCATTTAGGTGAATGTTTTAATTAAATATTTTAATTAATCCTAAGTTTAGATTTATTCTAAACAAAACTATCCAAAAAGAAAGGCATTTTAAGATTAAAAAAAATGAATCAAAATTCACATAACATACACTACTTCAATTCTTTCCCAACATATATAACATGCATATGGATGGGCCCTAAGCATATCTATACATGCAAATGAAAATAGTAAACACACTTTATTATGCATGCTAAGTAATTCATTTAAGAAAATTAGAAGATTTAGATGCATTATTTTTCTTAAGTAGAAAAGGTTTTTCTTATCCAAAATTTCACCTACATGCATGAAAGTAGGACAGGCATAAGTGAGTATAGCGCCATTGTTAACTAGAGGTGTAAGGTACAATACCTACTTAGGGCTACTTAAAGCCTTGGAACCTCGAGGTTGTCCAGACTAATATACCACTTTTCTTAAATACTAACATGTATATAAAAGAAATAAAGTAGAAAAGAATATGCAAAAGTTTGCTTAATCATTTCATTTTTGTTTATGCAATTTATTCATGCAAGTGTAGGAATTTCTTCTTAAGTTAGAGAATAGAGATGAATAGGGTTTGGAATTAAATAAATGTTGGGTTCTTTTCAAATGAACTCTACATCTTACTAACCCATATTCAAAACTACGCTAACATAAGAAAGGAAGGAAAGGCTACACTAAACATGCTTTATAATTTCATCACATGCAAGCTAATAATTAATAGCACACTTTCATATTTAATATTTCATTTATAGGTTTTGAAAATACTTTGGATTTAGTAGTGATAATAGCCACTCATATTTTACTTTAGCCAACACATTCATATTTGACATAAAGTTAACAATTTCATTTTAAAACTTTGAAAATATGAAATCGCGGATGCATAAGTCATATGGCATATAATTTAACATGTTGGGAAAGATCCAAAGCAATGTAATCACATGAACAAACTCACTTTACTTAATTCCTAAAGACATTCTTAAAGAATAAGAAAATTTAGAATAAATCAAAGTGAATTTCAAAAATAATTTTTGTTTATTTGAAGTTTGATTTAATTTTAAAAGGGTGAGATGAGTTTATTATTCCCAACCCATTCCCACATGTGTTTTAGATTTTTGTTTAATTTTCAGATAATCAAATCCATTTTAAAGTGTTAAGTCAAGAAATGACTTAATTAACCCTTACCTACACCACCTTAGAAAAATTAACTAAGTAATTATGAGCCAATGAGATGACATAAAACCCACAAGGTATGTAAATCTATAATGCACCTAGTAATGAAAAGGTCTAATTCAATTTGGCTCATAATTAAAAATTAATTAAGCAAAGGGGTTTTAGCTTAAGTACTTTTAAAACACCCCTTCGCACTTATGAAAGGGGGTTTGATTTTCTTAATTAGACTTAGGCTATTGAAGACCAAAGCATCTACTCAAGATAGATTAATTAAGTTCTAGAGATTTTTAGAATTTTTGAAAATTATTGAAGGGGCAATTAATGAATTATCCCTTAATTAAGAAGGGATTAAGGAAAGAAAAGGGGGTTTAGGGAATAGCATAAGGGAAATACCCCAAAATTATTCTCTAAAACCCATACTCATTAGATTTAACCTTAATATAATTTAATCATAGGAAAAATCCACTAATTATATCTTAGTTACCCTTAATTACATGAAGGGGTAATTAAGGCATGAGCTAGCAATTTCTCTAATCAAGACCTCAATAAATCTCAAGAAAATTAAAGGGGGCATAGGTCATCCCCTAAAATGAACCCTAGAATTTTGAGATTAATTGGTGGCTTAATTAGAGAATAATTAGCTAATTAATATTCCCAAATAAACCCAAATTCAAAGAAAAAGAGAAATTAAAATACATTGAAAATAATTTTGGAATATTCTAGATGGAATTATCTATCCAAGACATTTTTTTATTTTTCTAATTTTTCTTGAAATAGTTATGATTTTTTGAAGGTTTCTAATTGATTAGAAATTAATAAAGAATTTTCTTAATCCCTAACTAATCCTTTGGCGATGTGTGGTGTGGCATCGTTGTGCTTACAGTCACTATGAGCCATTACTTAAGTTATCAAATCAGGAGAGGCAGCGACAGTGCATGTGGTTTTATCCTTAGCCGTCCAATTAAAGATTGGACGGTTGAGGATAAAGTCATGGTTTTAAAAAGAGGATTAAATTCTAAAACGTGGGAAATAATCTCAGCATTCATCTAAAATTGCATGGATGGATGGCTGAGATGGGTTGAGTTCTTCCCTGAGTAGGAATGTGAGCCGTTCACAGTCCATGGGGAGATCCAAGCCCAATTTTTCATGGATTCAAACAAGACTCAACCCACACCATCTAAAGGACCAGAGTGACGAATCCAACAGCTAAGATCCTATGAGATTAAGATCCACTTCACAAAAGACCAACACCTCTTAGCCTAAGTGCTCAGAAATTCACAAACCTCACTGGAGGTGATCACCGGTACTCGATTCCCTTGGAGAAGCTTCGCCTAGTTGAGATGAAGCCTTGCTGAAGTTTAGAGCACTTGAGATGGAGTGGATCTTCCTATGGGTCACCTCCTCCTTAGCTTAAGTTTGGCTTTGATCCAATTCAATCCTCCCTTGCCTCTAAAACTCAATTGGATACTGGAGCAAGCTCTACTGAGTCCTTGGATGATGAGTGTAGAAGGAATTAAGTTGGGATCAAGTGTGGAGGATTTTGGAAATCAAGGTGAGCTCCCCTATTTTGCACTGTGAAAAATTGAGGAAGATAAATTTCAAATCTCTTCTAGGGACCTTGGGAAAGCTCTTTGATGTTTCCTAACTTTTCTTAGGCTCCAATTGATCAAGGGTGAATGAAAATAGAAGTGAATTAGGGGGAGTATATCTCCCACTATGGCAATCAGACGGTCAAGCCTTAGCTTGCCATTTTGATCCAATTGTCACCATAGAGTGGGTTGTTTGAGTGGTTAGAGTTGTGCACATGGTCGATTTGGCCAGAGGAGTGGAAGCCTAAATCCCACATGCATCCAATTGAGCTTTGGGGGGAGTTTGAATTTTCAATTTAATGTTTATGGGTCAGGTTTGGTCCATGGACCAAATGGGTTGACCCAAACCAATTGGGCTGGTTGCACCACTCATCACTAGGTCCCCTTGAGGTTTTAGGAGAGTCTCAAATGTTTGTGATGAGTGCATGACCAAAATATCCATGGGTTAAGCTAAAATTTACTCTATGTCCTAGGGGTATAATTATCATTTTTCTATTTTTTTCAATTTGGGTATGTTTGGTATGTTGACAAAATAGGTTGGGCCAAGTTTCAAAAGATTTGAAATTTATTTGATAGGGTTTGGCTCATGTTGACCTATTTAGGTCAAAATGGGTCAACTTGGGTCAAGTTGACCAATAGGTCAAATTGGTTCAAACCAAGGGTTGGGTCAAGTTCATATGACCATTTGAAATGTTTTGGTGCCTTTGGTTTGGTTCAATTTGGTATAGGTTAGGTTTTGGCTCATATGACTCATTTAGGTTAAATTGGTCAAGTTGACCCATTTGACCTTTTTGGGTTAGGTCAAGGGTAGGATTAGGTTTGGTTAGTCATATGAAGTGGATTGGTATCTTTGTTTCCAATTAATTTGAGTTAGGTTCAATTTTGGCTCAACATGACCCCATTAAGTCATGTTGGGTCTCAATTAAGGCTAGTTGGGTCTAGTTGGCCAATTGAGGCTTTGGTCAAGTTTCACAAGTGATTTGGGATGGACATGACTCATTGGTTTCAATCAATTTGGCTTAGATCAAGTTTTGACACACTTTGACCCTTTAGGTTAAAATGGATCAACTTAGGTCAAGTGGGCCAATTGGGCTAGGTTAGGCTCAAAGGTTGATTCGATCAAGTTCAAACATAGGTCATGAGTGAACTTGGATCAATGGTTTCTTTCAATTTGGCCTATAGTGGATTTTGGTCATGTTAGGTTTCATTTTAGGTTAAGTGTTGCTTGGTAAACCCAGGTTTGACTTGACCTAATTTGATTGATTGATCATCTCATGATGATTGTTGATCATGATAAGAGGGATATATGAGTTTGGTTCAATCCAATTTGGTTAGGATCAAAAGTTGGCTCACAAGGGTACTTTAGGTCACTTTGGGTCAAGTGAGCCTAAGTGGGTCAAATGGCTTCGTCAAAGTTTGATTTGAAGTTGATTGATCTTGTATATGGACTTATGATTGAAATATAAATCCATTTACAAGTGGTTTGAAGTCAAATGGATTTTGATCCATTTGAAAATCTCATATTCAAAGGAAAAATATGAAGGAGTTTTGGGCTTGATTTTTGATTTGGGTTTTGATTGAAGGATTGGAATTTGGATTTATATATGAGCTCATGATTTTAGGATTGATTGAGCCATGAAAGAAAATCAAGGGTTTGGCTTGATTTGATTGATTTTGGCTAAGTCAAGATTTTGACTTGAAAGGCTTATATTTGATTTTGATTTGATTTGAGTTTGATTTTTGGAGTAGGTTTTGATTGTTTGAATTTATATTTCATTTATATATGTGAATATAAATGAGAATATAAATTGATCATGAGAAAATTTCAAGGATTTGAAAGAGTTTAATCATGATTTGGGTTAAATCCATTAAAGGAATTTAAAGATTTAAGAATTTTTAATTTGAAATTTAATTTTTTGAGGATTTGATTGATTTATATTTATATTTCATTTATATATGAGAATATAAATGAGAATAAATTTATTTTGAAAATCCCATGAGTTTGAATGATTTGATCAAAGTTTAGGTTAAATCCATTAATGAAAAATTAAGGATTTAAGAATTTCAAATTTTAAATTTGGAATTTAATTTTTGGTTTGATTGATTTATATTTATATTTCATTTATATATGAGAATATAAATGAGGATATAAATTGATTTGAGAAAATCCCAAGGATTTGAATAGGTTTGATCAAGATTTAGGGTTGATTTTGGCTAAATCCTTTAATGGAAAATTAAAGGAATTTAAGAAAATTTTCATGAATTGATTTAGAATTTTTAATTTGATTTGATGGGTTTGAATTTATATTTCATTTATATGAAATATAAATGAGAATATAAATGGATGAGAAAATCTCATTTGAATAGGTTTGAATCATGATTTTGGCTAAGTCCTTAAGAAAGGTTAAGGACTTAGAAATTTTGACTTAGAATTTTGATGGATTTTGATCATGGTTTCAATCATGGATTTGGTTATGGAATTGATTTGAGTTTGAGAAAATCAAATAGAATTGATTTGAGTTTGACTTGAAAGAAGGAAAGTGAGGAATGGTTTAAGCTAAAGGGTGGAGATTTTCTAACACCCCTAAGGCATGACCTATTCTATGGCTAACTCTTCTAAGTCTTCTAGGTGGAGTGTCCACCTAATCACTAGATGTGTCTTAAGACTAAGGAACTCTTAAAGTCTAAGAGAATCTAAGCCAAGATGGAGGTGTTGAGAGCTCATTCTAAAAATGAGGTCAACAAAGGGGCACCAATAGGTGTGGTGTGGTGACCAAAACACAACATATTGGTGTTGAAAATGATCAACAACAGAAGATCACAAGCACTAATAAACTATCTATCTACGACCCAAGGAAAGAAGAATCCAAAGCTTAGTGTAATATGGCTCTACTTATGTCCAAGACATAGGAGAGAGGGAAGAACTCTACTATGGGATAGAGTGTGAACCTTCCACTAGGGAAGAGGTTCAAGTCATCTATGAGGAGATGAAAGGTTTGATTTGATTTGAATCTCACTAAGGAGAGATCTCCACTGGGGGAGAGGTTGAATTTATTTTAATTTGTTAGGTTTGAATTTTTAGAATGAACCCTATTGGTTTGCAATGGGTTGTACTGAATAGGAGCCATGGAGGCTAAGACTAATTGATTTACCAATCCAAGAGGTAGTCTACTAACACATAGTAGGACTAACCAAAAAGGGATGCCTTTGATTACTAAAGAAAGCATAGTAGACTTACATCCTCCAAGTAGGACCATTGCTAAAAATCTATGCAAGACAGCATTGATTGAACTTTGGTATTGAGTGAATGCCACGGGACTTAGATCAACTCAAGATAGTCATTGATTTCATTTTTAGTTTTGTTTATTTTGATTATGATGGATCCCATAGGTTTGCGATGAAGCTTGAGTAGGGCCATGGAAGCCTGTAACTCAAATTTACCAATTCAAAGGGAGTAGTCTACCAACCATAAGGTAGAACTATCCAACCAAGGAGAAATGCCTTTTGGTATACAATGGTCAAGTCTTAAGAAGAAAGCATGGGGACTCACATCTTCTAGAGATAAGAAACCACTAGGGTGATTGGTTGCTTTGGGAAACAAATCAAACCTGACCTAGGGCTGACTATTGAGTGGATGCTACTAGAGGACTTAAATCAACTCAAGAATAGTTAAAGATTAATTTCATTTTTAGATTTGTTTATTTTGATGGATTCTGCTGGTTTGTGATGGATCACACTGAGAAAGAGCTTATAGAAGCCTAAAATTATCTTAGATTTGCTGAACTAATGGGAGTAGTTTCCCAGCTGATGGAAGAACTATCCAACCAAAGGAGTGCCTTTTTATTTGCAATGATCAATTTAAGGGAAGAAAGCTCGAGGACTCACATATTCCACTAGAAAAGACCGGGTGATTACTTTGGGCAACAAATTGAACGACAGACTTATGGGTTTGTCATCATATTAGAAAGAATGCATCATAGTCTTATATCTTTCAAAGCGAATATGACGGGTAACTTGTTTGGAAAAATATATTGACCTAAGAGGCTGAGTGAGTACCAGGATTTATCTCTCAAGTCAAGAAATTCTATGGGAGTTGACACTACCCTAAAGATAGGATGCCTGCTTGGGAGAAGGGGCCTTTTGGGCGGCTTGAATCCTAATCCACAAGTGAATAAATTTTTGTTTATTTGTTTTAGTTATTTATTTATTTTATCATGGACCACATTGGTTTGCAATGATCAAGCGTGAAGAGCTTATATCACTAGACCTATCTCAAATTCTTGAACCAAGGAAGAATTTGCATCCTGAATAAAATTTTCAACCATAGGGGTTGCTACTAGGAAAGGGAAAGTGCCCAATCCAAAAGTAACCCAGGTAGTGTCTAAATGGGGTCGCAAAGGACTTGATCCAAATAGAGTATCCACAGGGGATGGGGTCGGTAAGAGCTTAATCCAACACCCTAGAGAAGATGACATGGCTAGTCATAAATTCAATAGGTATTCAGTGTCCAACTCAAGGAGAAAGCACGGAGACTCATATCTGCCAAGAGTAGAATACTCACCGGGTGAGTCATTATCAGCATAACGAACATCAACCAATCTAAGCCTAGGAAGAAAGCTGGGGACTCACATCTCTATGGTGGGCTGCTGGGATAGTCTGTCTTTGGTTCAAATAGTGCTATCCACTGGGGACTATTAATGAATGCCACTTGGGACTTAGATCAACTCAAAAGTAGTCAAGAGGAAAGGAGACTGGGGACTTATCCACCTCAAAATATACTCTAGTTAGATGGCTAGTTCAAGAAGAAAGCAGGAGACTCACATCTTCTTAAACAAAGTCAACATGAGGGTAACCTGGGCGGGAAGCATACCATACTAACAAGGCACTCTTTGGTTTGCAATGATCAAGTTAGGAAGAAAGCGTAGGGACTCACATCTTCCAACAAGTGACCACTGGGGTGACATACAAGCGAGGTTGCATGTAGACCCGACCTAGAGTAGCAAATGAGTGAGTACCACTGGGAGCGTGCTCCCACATCAAAATAGCTCGAGATAAAAGATTTGTGTTTGAATTTTGTGCATATGCTAAAAGGAATAGGACGCCTCTGGGGGACTCTTATACCTACCTCAAAACACATTGGGGAATTATGAAATGATGCCATGAATGACAATGATTCCCACTAAGAAAGGATGTCGCTTGGGTTCTCTCACACCTAACTCAGTTATGCTAATCGAAATAGGATGCCTCTCGGGTTCTCTTACACTTATTCTAACAGCAATGGGAGATTGTGTTTTTATTGTGAAAGAGGAATAGGATGCCACTGGGGGACTCTTATACTTACCCTAGACATATCACGGTGGATTTACAAGATAGGAAAACAACACTTTGAAAGAAGAGAAGATTTGATGAATGGAATCAGATTTTATTATTTTTATTAATGAATTATTTTCAAACAAGTTTTATTTCATGGGTAATATTTCTTTAGATAGAGCACATTAATTGGAAGCATTGGGTGTTCTCCTTTACAATCAATAAGTTGATAAGATCCTCCTTAGTTGGCCTTTTTATGATATAGGGGCCATCCTAAGTGGGTTCAAACTTGCCTCCCATCTTTCGACAAGCAACAATTGGTCTTCTTAGGACTAACACAAGTTCTACTACTCGGAAAGACCTAGGAATAGCTTGTATGCTTGAATCATTTTGGCCTTGTACAACTTCGAGGTCCATGCACATGGGCGACTTTCTTCAAACCTTGCTCTTCACAGAGGGATCTTGTTGAACTTAAAGGAAGAACTTCTAAGGAAGAATACCTTGCTAATAAAATGGGGTAGGAGTTGGAGTTGGTATGTGGTGTGGTAGGCCCACAAAGCTTCAACCAACTCTCATTCCACTCATTTATTATCATCAAGAGTCTTCTTGATCTGGATGAGAGTTTTGTTGAATATACGCTAAACCATTAGCTCTGGGGTAGTAGATGGTGGAGTATCTCCAATCTATACCATGTCTTCTAGAAAAGCTGTTGATCTTCATACTTTTGAATGTAGTACCATTATCAGATATAATTTGTTGAGGCACCCCAAACCTATATACAATATGGTTCCTGAGAAACTGAAACACATGGTGAGCTGTGACCTTTCTAAGTGGGATGGCTTCCACCCACTTGGAAAAGTAGTCGGTAGCAGCTAAGATGAACCGATGCCCCTTGGAAGAAGGAGGATTGATCGAACCTACAATATCGGTACCCTAACACTCAAATGGCCATGAAGCCAAAGTAGGGTGTAGAATGTTGGGTGGTTGGTGGAGGACCACACTATGCACCTAACACTGATGCCATTTCCTAGCTACGTCCATGCAATCTGTGATCATTGAAGGCCAGTAGTATCCAAGTCTTTTGATCTTTAATTTCATCTTTGGACCAGACTGATGTGCTCCATATAGACCTAAATGTACCACAATTATAATATCACGGGCTTTGTGTTTGTCTAAATAACATAACCACATATGGTCAAAGGGCATATGGTGCCATCAACAGAGCATAGGAAAGAGCTCTTTATTTTGATGGGCTTGAGATTTCTCTTGAGGTAGTTTGCGGTGTTCAAATAATCTATGAAGCGGTTGCCTCAATCTAGCTCCTTGTCCATTTTGGCAATGACAACCTCCCTTCAGAGAAAGTCTCGATGAGTTCCGGATCAATAAAGGATAGGACTTGCCTTTTTTGGACCCTTATTGTAATGGACTCATTTTCCGGACATGCCAACTCTTTGGAAAGTTTTACCAAGGCATCTGCTACTGCATTCTCTGCTCGAGAAATCTTGTAGATAGTAACTTTAGGAATCTGGGCCAATAGCTTCATGGTATACTCATAGAAATGATAAAGCTTGAGCTTGAGGACCTGACCCGATAATCTGGTTGATGACCAACTGAGAATCCCCAAAGATGTTGATGCTCTTGATCGATAGTGATATCTAAGCGGCAATCAAAGCCTCATATTGCTTGTTGTGCGAGGTTGGAAAAGGTAGTATGACAATCTCATCACATCGCGATTTAGAGTTAGAAGAATTATTCCTCCCCCTGTTTTTCCCGGAAGGATAGATTGTGGTGCTTCACCTTTTAGAAAATAAGTAGCACCATCAAAATACATCTCCCATCATCGGTTGCTAGCCTCCCCTAAGTTCATGATTTGTTCATCAAGGAGATCGTCACATGAATCAGGAAGTGGTGTCTTTATAAATACACTAGTTTCTAGCCTTTTACTACGGAGGGTATATATGATATCAAACTATGAGAATCATGGAATGAGCCAAATCAAAGCATCAATCATGTCGAATGCTGTAGTGGATTAGTTCTTGAGATCAAGTTCACCTTATAGAAAGCATGTAGTGTTTAGCTTTTGATGCAAAGATCAAAGCTAGGAAATGTTTCAATAGGTGGATAGTTTGCTTAGGGATCGGAATGGTGAGTAGAGTGTGCTTTCCTTCCCTCATTATTGGCTTGTATGAGAGCAGAGAGTCATCCAATGCTGCACAGTAAAGGATCAATGGCACCGGGATAGTGCGAGAGCAACTTCACCAAGTATTATTTGATGTCTTCGAATGCATGCTGGCACTTGTCATCCCACTTGAACTTGGCATCCTTTTTGAAAAGTGCTAAGAAGGGTTTGCATCTCACTGATAAGTTTGAGATAAAGCATCTTAGATATGCCATCATTGAAAGGATCTGAGTTGAGTTAAACTCTTAGGAGGTGGCATTTCTAAGATAGCTTTAATCTTTTTAGGATTTATTTCTATTCCTTGGTGTCGAACAACCCAAAGAATTTTCCTGAAGTGACCCCGAATGAACACTTTAGGGGATTCATTTTGAGGTTATATTATCTTAAACTACTCTCAAGTCAAAGAGGTGGTCTTCCTTTTCTTTGCTTTTGACTACTAGATCATCAATGTAGCACTCAACCTGATGATGGATGAGCTCATTGAAGATCTGAGTCATGGCCCATTGGTATGTAGCACCAGCATTTTTAAGTACATAAGGCATGAACCTATAATAGAAGATTTTGATCAGGGTTCGAAAAGAAATGTTTCTTTCATCTTTAGGAGACAACTTGATTTGGTTATAGCGAGATGATCCATCCATGAAAAAGAACACAACATGTGATGAGGCAATGTCCACCATCTGGTATAGGAAGAGGAAACTCATCCTTAAGGCATGTCTTATTTAAGTCCCTAAAATTGACGTAAATGTGAATTTGGCCATTCTTCTTCTTAACTGGGATGGCATTAGCTAAGTAGGTAGGATATTTTTCTTCCCGGATAGCATCGATTTGACTTTATGACATTGTTCAATTTCTAACATGCATCTAGGAGCTTGCTTAATAGGGGTAATGTTAGACTATTGCTAGCTTGTGCTAATGTCCATAAACTAGATAATCTTTAACTTTCTTGCACTTTTTAATTAATCAAAAACTTGTAATTGGTTTTTCTTCACATTACTTGTAATGTATGAGGAATAGAACATGATCTATTTGAATGAATCTCTCATCAGTTCTTTCTCTCATGAGTGAGGTTGAGATCATTCACCAAATATTCCATATGATGGAATAACTAGGTGGAATGTGATATGTAATCCCTTCTTCTTCAATTCTCTTTCTTGTTCACTTGGACTTTCTTTGCTTTTCATTTCTTTTATATTTCTTTTATTTCATTTTATTTTACTTTTATATTTGCATTTGAATTTTGCCAAGTTCACTTTGAAAAGTGTTTGAGAAGATAATAGTTCATCTTTAAAGATCTCAATCCTCTCTCACGAATGTCTTTTCATCTTGACTTTTTCATCTTTTTTAACTGCTTGAAGGGAGGATAAGGAGCTTATTCAAGTCCAGCCCCAAGTAGTTGAATGAAGTATTTGAATCAATGATGTAGACTTGGCTTTCATCCTTGGATCTCAATGGCTTATATAACCACTCACCTTGATGTTGATCCTCTCAACTTCTATCTCCTTTGAAGGGTCATCTTGGAAATAAAGGGTCTTTCTCACTTAATGTTTTACTTTTTTAAATCCAGAATGGGTCAATCCATGTAGAAAGATAATATATATGAGGGCGGTTGTCTCAAGTCCCCCACAAGGTCTTTTCTTGATCACTTGGACTTTTCTTTTGCATTTCTCCTCTAATTTTCCTGAGAAAATATTAGATCAAGGAGGGCCTTGTTATGATCTCATCTCTTTTGATAAGATAAGGGCATCCTTATGCACTTGATGACTCTAAATGAAAGGACATTGAGTCATCTTTATCTTCACAGCATATAAAGGGTGGAGCATGAGGAAAGGGCTTCTCAATCTTTTAGACCAATGACTTTTCCCATCTAGGTAAAACCTTGCCATTCTGAAGGCTTGTAATCTCTTTTGGCAAGTGGTGGCAAATCAGACATTAGGCTCTCTGACTTCTATGGGATCAGAGAATAGATGATTGAGTCTATCTCAAGAGGTAACTGTATTGAGTTGGAAGTCCTCCAAGAATCAGAGGAAGATCATTGTAGTTTATTAGACTTGAGTTTCACTAGGAATGAAGACAACACTTAAAGTATTCATGATGTAATTTAAATGATTTATTCTTCAATTTCTTGGAAGTATTTGGAGGTACAAAGTAGAAATCAAGTAGTGAGGGAATAAAGGGATTTGATTATCATGAAGAGTTCTACTAAGAAGAAATAGAAAGAATTAGCTAAAATGGAAAAGTAATGTGGAAGTGCTGGAGGTTTAGTGGGACACTTGATGGCTATAGGGTATCTTGGTGACACATCTTCTTTCTTCTCTCTTGAGCTCCCACTTTCCTAGAGTTAGCACTAGCAACTTGAACCTTCTGGTGTTGGAGGTTGACTCTCAAGAAAAGAGCTTCTTGATCTATGGATTATTTTCTTAAAGGTTTAAGATAAAGAGGTGTCCAAACCTTCTTTGGCTTTGGTAGGATCAGTATCCCAGGATACTAATGGAACTAAAGGTTATTCATATTCTTTGGGATAATGATTGATCTTGAAAGTTAAAGAGTAGAAATAAACAATCCTCAAAATGTGGCTTAGCATATGGTGGTAGGGAAAAAGTTTGGATCATGACTTTTTGCCTACTTCTCCATCTCTAGGCTCAGTTGAAAATCAAGTTTCTTTATGAGATTCTTAAGATTTTCGATTACCTCCCAAAGAGAATAAGGTTTGTTTAACTTATCTAATAGAGTAGGTGGACCATATTTTGGCGTGGATATGCATGCCACCATGTGGGTTATTCTTGAGGTATGGTCTTTGGTGGAGATAAGGTGGCGAGCCTTTGGTCATGGTGGCAAGGAGGTGGAGGCTCGAGGTGTGGTCTCTGATCTCTGACGCTTTCCCTTCCTCTTACTGGTTTCTTATCATAAACCAGATTTTGAGCAATTGATCTAGAAAAGGCAACTATTTGGCCTCTCTCTGTAGGCCAGCCACCTTGTCAATTAGCTTAAAATGTCTATGGTGAAGCACTTAAGGTGGCTCATGGATATTCTTCAAAAGAATTCTATATGTTGTTGATATTTGTGGATTGCACTTCATACTCGATGCCATCAAAGAGAATATAATAAGTGACTCACGAGTCTTGTTGGGCTTTCCTTGGTAACCTTTCTTGAGCTCGAATTTGAGTTGCTCCAACTCAGGAAATGTCCAAACCATTGGCTTCAAGCCCAAAAGAATTTTAGCTGATCTTGAGATTCTAAAGAGTAAAGCGTCATTGCCACCTATGTTGCAACAACTGGCCCTAAAGTGAGTTGTTTCTTTTCACTTGCCATTAGCTCTTGAAGGAAGGAGTGTTGGCTCTAGGTAGGGTCTACCCTTTGGGCCGATGATCCCACGGCAGCCAAGCTTCCCTTTGCTTTCAATCCTTGGTTTTAGATCTTTTTCTTGTATGGAGTACTTTACTACCTTCTATCTGGCTAATACCCTTTCAGGTAGAGTTCTGGATCTAAGATATGCACTAGCTCATGTTGACGACATGACTATGAGATGTGGAAGGGCTTGCTTCGCAACACACTCATAAAAGTCAAGTCTCTTGTTCCATCCAATATGTTAGTCTTTCTTCCTTCTTAATTTAGAGGTGATGAGTGATTCTGGTGTCTCACCTCATCTCCTTCATGGGCTCTCTAGAAGAACCTCTAGTCTCGACCATGCATATGCCGGTGAATCATCAAGTCATCTTCATTGGGATCGAAGCTGACTCTTTCTTCATCAGACCATGCATACCATAAGATCTCCTTTTCTTCATAAAATAGTGTGCAATTATCTCATCTAAGGATCAATCTAACTCTAGTACAAAAGTTTGGGTGATGTGTGATCACTATCATGAGAGGCAAGGACCTCACCCACAAAGGGAGTGATCACATGTCTACTAGAAGAATGGTAATCTTTGATCTTGCTAGGGTAACAATCAGGATGATCCTCTACAACTCGCCCTTTGTCTGTCATGGAATATCTTTGATAGTAGTCACCATCTTCGCATCCGGCTGAATGGGTGGAGTTGGTGAAGGAATGACCACGATGCTCTGGGGTTGCCACTCTTTTCGCATCACCACTAGGGTAGAAGGTCGAGCAGGGGAGCTCGGCCCTACAACAATGGGTGGGGTAGGAGGAGTGGGATCCCTTGGCCATAGTTGGATCACCAATGGGGTACGTTTCTCCCTAGATGCAACCTTCATTTCCTTGGCTGGAATAGGTGATGTTAAAACTTGCACTGACAATGGTGGACGTGGGGTAGAGCGGTGGGGTGGAGACACCACCTCTCTGTACAGAAGCCCCTCTATGATGGGGTGGTCCCGTGAGGAGGATATCTATCGATGATGGGTAGTCGCGTGAAACTAGAAAATCGCCAAACTAGAAGCGGGGTGATAAACTTATGATGGTGAATGATGTATGGGCCTCACTCTCTATCAGGGCCTATCTCCCTACGCTGTAGGGGATAACATATCATAAATTGTACTAAGCACGGTATGTCCATGCTACCTACGGCAAAGAATAGAGCGAAGGCTGGCGTACGACCTCCTACTCTAAGAAACTATCTGCTGCAAATGCACCACTGGAGGAGGTGATGAATGAATCTTCCTAGCATCCTCTCTATCTGATCCTGAGAGAGGATAAAACTAGTTCTTTGTAACTAGTGGTGATGTGATCATAGTAGACTCATCTGTGGCTGACCTAGTAGCTGCCTCTAACTCTCTAGCTATCCTGGTATGGAACCGTTTGACCATACAATTCTTGTTTGATCACTGCAGGATCAGGAGGCGTAAACCCATACTCAAATGTGGGAGGCAATCCCTAGAACGGGAGCCTTACCCTTGGGGGCATATGATAGGGTGCTGCTCGCCAAATGCAACTTAGGATGAATTGCTGAGCTGGCTTCTATATCGATCAAATTGAAAGAAGGTTGTGGTACTGCCACAACTTTCCTCTTCAGTGAGAAAATCTTTGAATCTGAGGGTAAGTCTACCACGATGGCTACGCGGCACCTCTTCTTCTTATGAGGAATGCCTCACAAGTGATCTTGGCCCCCTCAAAGCCATGGCCAAAGTGGATCAAATGGGTGTGATCCCAACGAGGAAAATTAGCCTGATCCAATGCTAGGTCCATGCCGTGAGGAAGGTAGACAAATTTTTTGATCCCATTTGGCGACAAAAGTTACCTGAAAAGAAATCAAATGAGAAATGAATCTTGCATCAATTTTTTGTCTCTATAGATTTTGAATTTTTGAATTTTGAGAATTTGAACCCACATCCAACAACTTGGAAGTGTTAAGTGGGGTTAAAGTGAATTTGAAGAGATTGATTGAAAGAGGAATTTGAGTATGAATCCAAACTTTAACAAATTTGAGTATGTTGAAATATGGATTCAAGATTTTGATAGGATGCTTCCATAGGTTCATTTTGTTTTGATTTGGAATTTGTTTTTTTTTTTTGGACTTGGAGGACCCTTCCCTTTAATAAATTTAGGTATGTTAAAGTAAAGGTCAAATGATTTTGGTTTGTTTGAAAGTATTGGAATTTTCACTTACTTAGCAAATTTAGGTATGCTAAGTAAAGTGAAAGTGATTGTTTCTTTTTTGAAAATTTTGTTTTTTTTTTACTTTAGAAATTTTTTGGAATTCTTACTTAACAAATTTAGGTATGCTAAGTGAAGAATCCAAGTGTATTTTGTTTGATTTTGAAAAATAGTATTCTTAACAAATTTAGGTATGCTAAGAAAACCCTAAGTGTTATCTTTTGTTTGGAAAATTTTGATTTTTAAAAAGGGTAGGATCCTTTAGCAAATTTGGTATGCTAAGGGGATCCTAAGTGTTTTGTTTAGTTTTTTTTAAATGATTAAAAGTGGAGATTCAGCTTTAGCAAATTTAGTATGCTAAAGATGAAGTCCCACTTGATTTTATGAAATGGAAATTTTACTTAGCAAAATTTGAGTATGCTAAATGAAATTTCAAATGGTGTGTTTAAAATTTTGATTTCATTTTTTATTTTGAAAAATGGAAACTTCTCCTTAGAAAATTTGGTATGCTGAGGGAAGAAGTTCCAAAGGTGTGCGAGGAATTTTTGTTTTGGGTTTGAAAACTTTACTAAGCAAATTTGAGTATGTTAGGTGAAGTTCCAAAATATATCTTGAAAAAAGTTTTGAATTTTTGATTTGGAAACTTCACTTAACAAATTTAGGTATGTTAAATGAAATTCAAAATGTGTGTTTTGAAAATTTTGAAATTTTTGATTTTGGAATTGGAAAATTTACTTAACAAATTTGTGTATGTTAAATGAAGTTCCAAAATGTGTTTGAATTTTGAAAATTTTTGGATTTTGATTTTGGAAACCTTACTTAACAAATTTGTGTATGTTAAATGAAGCTCCAAAATGTGTTTAAAATTTTGAAAATGTTCTAATTTTGATTTTGGAAACCTTATTTAAAAAATTTGTGTATGTTTACTGAAGTTCCAAAATGTGTTTAGAATTTTGAAAATTTTTGGATTTTGATTTCAGATTTTGAAACTTTGCTTAGCAAATTTGACTTTGCTAAGTGAAATTCGAAATGTGAGTTTGAAAAATTTTTTGATTTTGATTTTGGAAACCTTACTTAACAAATTTTTGTATGTTAAGTGAAGTTCCAAAATGTGTTTAGAATTTTGAAAATTTTTTGATTTTGATTTTGGATTTTGAAACCTTACTTAGCAAATTTAATTATGCTAAGTGAAATTCCAAATGTGAGTTTGCCAAATTTTGAAATATGATTGTTGATTTTGATGTTTTGAGAAGGACCTCCATTCAACAAATTTAAGTATGTAGAATGGAAATTGATTTTATTTTTGAAATATGATATTTTCATTTTGTGTGTGATTGTTACTTTTGAAGGAGAGGAATCCTAACTTTAAACATATATGGGATATGCTTAATTCAGATTTCCTAAATGTTATTTTATTTTTAGTTAGAGATGAAATCTTCATTTAATAAACCAAAGCATAGTAAATGAAGATATTCATTTGCTTTGAAAATTTTGATTTTTCTTTACAAATGAACTTTCCATTCAATAATTGTTAATTGAATAGAAGAGTTTATGTTTGGAAAATTTATGATTATGATTGTGATTTTGGAAAACATGATTGTTTATTTATTTTGAAAATAAAATCTTAATCAAAGTGAATTGAAAGAAGATATTCATTTGTGCTTTTGGAAAATATTATTATTAGTCTTATTTTGAAAATCCTACATAATTATATGAATAGTTAAATGAGGGTGAAAAAATTTTTGTGGAAAATATTTTATTAAGTGTTTTTGAAAAGGTGCTTTTGAAAAGCAAAGTTCTTTATAGAAAATTTATTATTTTTAGGATGAACCTTTCCTTATCATGATGATAAGGAGGACATCTTTAAAAGTTTCTTTTTATTTTAGATCTTTTCATTTTACATTGGAGGAACCCACGGGGTTTTAAGACCAAATGTGATCCTAAAACTTAAAGATGTTGGCTAACTCAACTCAAGAATGAAATGCTAAGTGCGGAAAGAAGGATAGTCTTGGATTCATACCAAAACAAATCTATTATCGATATTGACAAATGATCATTTACCAAAGATGGAGAGATGAACCATCCCGGATTAAAAAATCTGGTGGTTAATAAATCTCTTATAGGGGAATTCAACTCGTGGAGAAAGAAAGAAGAGACCTTAAAATTTGTCTTAGTAAGACACCACATCCGTAGATGTACTTATTCGGGATGGATACATCATCAAGGTATAGTGTACTATCTCGAAAAGGCAGTCACTACCCTTTAATGGAACCAATCATCAATAAGGACTCCAGGGCGATGGGCATATGTACGAGATTCTTCCCTACTTTACATAGAAAAGTAAAGCGGGGTTTAAACTGGGTTTGTTAAGTTCCTACAAGCATAGTTAATTTATCCTAAGGATAGGATCCTTTAGGAAAACTCTCGATTAAGATAAATGATTGTTATCTCAAAGATTTCAATAGGAAGGACTATCAATCTATTGGTTTGTATTTGAAGATATCGATGGGATAGATCAAAAGAGGGGAATAAGTAGGAGATACTCACGATCTAGAAACCATAAGCGAGCATCTAAAACTACCCAATAGTTGGGCTTTACATTTTAGAAATTGATTTAGTTTATTTGAGTTATATTTTTCATTAAAATTTTAGGACTTAAGATTCCTAAACACAAGATCAAAGAAATGTCAGAGGTGAGGAATTATGCTTATGACCCACAAAGAGAAAGCAACTTGAACCTAAATCTAGGGAGCTTTGGAGGGGCACTAAATCTAAGATGAAAATGGGTAATTGGTTATCCTCCATAGAGAGAGGATAAACCACACAACTTGGACTTACTGCACAGATGTGGCCACCAACTAACTCCTCCTATGATTTTAAATACATGTAGGCAAGTCTTTATGCTTATGCAAGATAGCTAGCTATTTTATTTAGAAAGAGACTAAGTCTTTAAACTCACTCCCAAAGAGACTAAATCATGTAAAGGGAAAAGCTTCAAATGACCTAAATCTAATGCATTTTCATTTTATTTCATTTTGGACAAATTTGACTTAAGCTAATAGGCTTTTATGACTAATGCATGAGAAAGTAGATTATTGGCCAAAATCAGTTAGAAGTTTAGGAGGTGAGTTTCCACTACAGCCCTCAAAGGTCAAGCCAGGTTCTCTGGCAAATATGGAAGCCCTCTAATCAAGAGTGAAATAAGATGTTGTTGTGCATGATATTATAAAGAAAAGAATTCATCCACTAAGAGGTTTCTAATTCTTTTATTTTATCTAGATTTTAATCTATGCTTTAGGTGAGGTTATGAGTTTTTTAGTTTTAGTTTGAATTTTTAAGTTGGGTAAAAGATTTATTTTTCCCTAAAGAGCCTAATCCACATTCAGGCCATACATAAAGTAAGGAAGAAACTAGGAAAAGCATGCCACTTAATGCACAAATTAAACAAATATTAATCAATTTTTAAAACTAGTGCAAAAAGAATAAATGGCCGTTTGTGGTTAGGCACCACCGCACAAACTCAAAAATATCAAATTGGGTAGCCGAGCTCTACCCTTATACAACCTAGATTACAAATGAATTGAATTACAATTAAGCAAAAGGAATTCATTGTTATGGGGGTCTTCAAGCTTTATTCTTCTTTCTTCTTTCTTTTCTTTTCTTCTTTTCTTCTTTGGATCTTCCTTTGGATGGTTGAATGGATGCTCCATAAGATGGAATCTTATGACCAATGTTCATCTAATCCTCCATAACAAATCATTCCAACATCTTAAATATACAAGTTTTATATGAAATGGAAATGAATAAATCTAACTAACACACAAAATAAAGGTTAGTCAAATCACACCACAATTCCCAAGCATGTATGTTGGACTTATCACCCCCACACATGGGTGACTAAGTCCACCTATGGATTATTGCAAGGGTATAAGCACCTGCAAGCAAGAAGCATTTATATTTTATTTATGATAGCCCTAGCACAATCCCTCTGAGAAAGAATAGTTAGACTAAGCACATCCTACCATTCATTCTACGAGCATACACCCTAACATCCAGTCTAAAATATTCATCACAAAACCAAATGTAACATTAAGCCATGCACCAACCTAACCTAAAGCAAGAAGTGGTGACTTAGGCTAATGAATGTGCCTTGAAGGTTTGTGTGGCTTGCTTAGCTTAGGACTTTAGGTTTAAATTTTCTAAGTGTGAAAGACATGTTCAACTTAGAGGAGGGTTTCATTTAAATTATTTAGTGACTTTTGTTTATTTTTAATTCATGTTTTAATTTAGTTTAAGTTGAACCTATAATTAATTACTAAGTTATGAAGAGAGAGAAAGAGAGAGAACTTCTCTTCCTAATCCTTAAGTAATTTTTTTAAGGTAAGTTCACATTTTAATTCATTTATCTAAATGTTTTAATTAAATTTTTTAATTAATCATAAGTTTAGAATGATTCTAAACAAAACTATCCAAAAGAAAGGCATTGTAAGATTAAGAAAAATGAATCAAAATTCATATAATATACATTACTTCAATTCTTTCCTAATATATATAATGCATATGGATGGACCCTAAGCATATCTATACAAATGAAAATAATTAAGACACTTTTTTATGCATGCTAAGTAATTCATTTAAGAAAATTTTGAATATTTAGATGCATGATTTTTCTTAATTAAAAAAGGTTTTCCTTATCCAATATTTCACATACATGCATGAAAGTAGGAAAGACATAAGTGAGTATAGCGCCATTATTAACCAGAGGTGTAAGGTACAAGACCTACTTAGGGCTATTTAAAAAACCTCACAATCTCGTTGTCCGGACTAATATACCACTTTCCTTAAATACTATCATGCATATAAAAGAAATAAGTAGAAAAGAATATGGAAAAGTTTGCTTAATTGTTTCATTTTGTTTATGCAATTTATTCATGCAAGTGTAGGCAATCCTTCTTAAATGAGAGCATAATGAATAGGGTTTGGAATTAAATAAATGTTGGGTTCTTTTCAAATGAACCATACATCTCTAAATATTCTATGCTAACATAGGAAAGGAAAGGAAGGCTACACTAAACATGCTTTATAATTTCATCACATGCAAGCTAATAATTAATATATGAGGAGAACACTTTTAGATTTAATATTACATTTATAGGTTTTGAAAATACTTTGGATTTAGTAGTGATAATAGCCACTCATATTTTACTTTAGCCAACACATGCACATTTGACAAAAAGTCAACAATTTCATTTTAAAACTTTGAAAACATGAAATCATGAATGCATAAGTCATTTGGCATACAATTTAACATGTTGGGAAAGATGTAAAACAATATAATCACATGAAAAACTCACTTTACTTAATTCCTAAGAACATAGAATAAATCAAAGTGAATTTCAAAATGATTTTTTGTTTGTTTGATTTAATTTTAAAAGGGTGAGATGAGTTTGTCATTCCTAACCCATTCTCACATGTGTTTTAGATTTTTTTTTATTTTTAGATAATTAGATCTATTTTAAGTGTTAATTAGGTTAAGGTATGCATTAAATGACTTAATTAACCCTTACCTACACCACCTTAGAAAAATTAACTAAGTAATTATGAGCCAATGAGATGACATAAAACCCACAAGGTATGTAAATTTGCAATGCACCTAGTAATGAAAAGGCCTAATGCAATTTGGCTCACAATTAAAGTTAATTAAGGGGTTTTAGCTTAAGTACTTTTAAAACACCCTTCACACTTATGAAAGGGGGTTTAATTTCTTTAATTAGAGTTAGGCTATTGAACACCTAAGAATCTACCCAAGATTGATTGATTAAGTTCTGGAGATTTTTAGAAATTTTGAAAATTATTTAAAGGGGTAATTAATGAATTAACCTTTAATTAAGAAGGGATTAAGGAAAGAAAAGGGGTTTGGGGAATAGCTTAATATCTTAAAATTATTCCTAAAGCCCCTACTCTGGATCTAACCTTAATCCAACTTAATCATAGGAAAATCCACTAATTACTTCTAAATTACGAAGGGGTAATTTAGGGCATGAGCTAGCAATTTTCCTAATCAAGGCCTCAATAAATCTTAAGAAAATTAGGCGAGGTAGAGGTCATCCCCTAAAATGAATCCTAGAAGTTTGAGATTAATTATTTTCTTAATTAGAGAATAATTAGCTAGTTAAAAATCCCAAATAAACCCAAATTCAAGGAAAAAGGGAAACCAAAATACTTTGAAAAGAATTTTAGAATGGAATTATCTATCCAAGGCATTTTTCCTTTTATTTTTTGAATTTTCTTTTATGATTTTTTGAAGGTTTTTGAATTAATTAGAAATTACTAAAGCAATTTCTTAATCCCTTGCTCACAACATGATGCGTGGAGCGGTGGGTCGCTTTACGTGTCAGCCGTGAGCCATTACATCTGTAAAATTGGAGAGGTGGCGGCGATGCACTTTATCCTAGCTATCTAATCAAAGATCGGACGAGGATACACCGTGGTTTTAAAGGGGATTAAATTCTAAAATAATCTCGTCCTTCTAAAATGCGGATGGGATGAGATGGGTGAGTTCTTTCAGGAGGAGGAATGTGAGCCGTTCATAACCTGGGAGATCAGCCTAATCCTTCATGGATTAATACAAGACTCAACCCACACAATCTAAAGGACCATAACGACCAATCTAATGGCTAAGATCTTATAAGATTAAGATCCACTTCACAAAAGACCAATGCCTCTTACCCTAAGTGGTCAAAATTTCACTAACCATGCTGGAGGTGATCACCAACTCTTGATTCCCTTGGAGAAGCTTCATCTAGTTAAGACAAAGCCTTGCTATAGTTTAGAGCACTTGAGATGGAGTTGATCTTCCTATGGGTCACTTGCTCCTTAGCTTGAGTTTGACTTTGATCCAATTCAATCCTCCCTTGCCTCTAGAACTCAATTGGATACTTGAGTAAGCTTGAGTCCTTTGATGAGTAGAAGGGGAAGTTAGGATCAAGTGTGGAGGATTTTAGAAATCAAGGTGAGCTCCCTTGCCTTTGTGCAAAATCGAGGAAGATGAATTCCAAATCTCTTCTAGGGGCCTTGGGAAAGCTCTCTTATGTTTGCTAATTCTCATTAGGCTCCAGTCAATCAAGGGTGAATGAAAATAGAAGTAAATTAGGGGGAGTATATCTCCCCCTATGGAAATCAAACGACGGAACCTTAGCTTGCCATTTTGATCCAGTTATCACCATAGAGTGGGCTTTTTGAGTGGTTAGAGGTGTGCACATGGTCAGTTTGGCTAGAGGAGTGGAAGCCTAACTCCCATGTGCATTGAGCTTTGGGGAGTTTGAATTTTTCAATTTCATGCCTATGGGTGGGGGTTGGTCCATGGGCCAAATGGTTAACCCAAACCCATTGGGTTGGGTGCACCACTCATCACTAGGCCCCTTGAGGTTTTAGGAGAGCCTCAAGTATTTGATGAGTGCATGACCAAAATACCCATGGGCTAAGACAAATTTTGTTCTTCTATGTATAATGGTCATTTTGTTGCTTTCAATCTAGGTATGTTTGGTATGTTGAGAAAATAGGTTGGGCCAAGTTTCTTTGGATTTGGAATCCATTTGATAGGGTTTGGCTCATGTTGTCCCATTTAGGTCAAAATGGGTCAACATGGGTCAAGTTGACCAATAGGTCAAATTGGGTCAATGCAAGGGTTAGGTCAAGTTCATATGACCATTTGAAATATTTTGGTGCCTTTGGTTTGGTTCAATTTGGTATAGGTTAAGTTTTGGCTCATATGACTCATTTAGGTCAAATGGGTCAAGTTGATTTGACCCATTTGACCTGGGTTAGGTCAAGGGTAGGTTTAGGTTTGGTTGGTCATATGAAGTGGATTTGTATCATTGTTTCCAATCAATTTGAGTTAGGTTCAATTTTGGCTCAACATGACCCCTTTAGGTCATGTTGGGTCTAAGGTCAATTGGGCTAGGTTAGGTCTAGTTGGCCAATTGAGGCTTTGGTCAAGTTTCACAAGTGATTTGGGATGGACTTCACCCATTGGTTTCAATCAATTTGGCTTAGATCAAGTTTTGACACATTTTGACCCTTAGGTCAAAATGAGTCAACTGATAATTAGGCTAGGTTAGGCTTAAAGGTTGACTTGGTCAAGTTCAAACATAGGTCAAGTGAGCTTGGATCAATGAATTCAATTTTAAATTTGTCCTAGTGGATTTTGGTCATATTTGGTTTCATTTTAGGTTAAGTGTTCACTTGGTCAACCCTTAGGTTTGACTTGGTTTGACCCAATTTGATTGAATGATCATCCCATGATGATTGTTGATCATGATAGGAGGGATATATGAGTTTGGTTAAATCCAATTTGGTTAGGATCAAAAGTTGGCTCATAAGGGTACTTTAGGTCACTTTGGGTCAAGTGAGCCTAAGTGGGTCAAATGGCTTGGTCAAAGCTTGATTTGAAGTTGATTGATCTTGTATATGGACTTATGATTGAAATATAAATCTATTATAAGTGATTTGAAGTCAAATGGATTTTGCTCCATTTGAAAATCTCATATTCAAATGAAGAATATGAAGGTGTTTTGGGTTTGATTTTTTGATGTGGGTTTTGTTTGAAGGATTGGGATTTGGATTTATATATATGCTCATGATTCTAGGATTGATTGAACCATGAGAGAAAATCAAGGGTTTGGCTTGATTTGAATTGATTTTGGCTAAGTTCAAAATTTTGACTTGAAAGGCTTAGATTTGATTTTGATTTGATTTGAGTTTGATTTTTAGAGTAGGTTTTGATTGTTTGAATTTATATTTCATTTATATATGTGAATATAAATATAATGAGAGAAAATTTCAAGGGTTTGAAAAGTTTAATCATGATTTGGGTTAAATCCATTAAAGAATGTAAAGGATTTAATGGAATTTTAATTAGAAATTTAATTTTTTGACTTGGATTTGATTGATGTCTATTTATACTTCATTTATATAAGAGAAAATAAATGAGAATATAAATTGATTTTGAGAAAATCCCATGAGTTTGAAGTGATTTGATCAAAGTTTAGTTTAAATCCATTAATGAAAAATTAAGGGATTTAAGTGAATTTCAAGCATTTTTAATTTGGAATTTAATTTTTTTTGGGTTTGATTGAATGATATTTTTATTTATATATATGAGAATATAAATGAGGATATAAATTGATTTTGAGAAAATCCCAAGGATTTGAATAGGTTTGATCAAGATTTATGGTTAATTTTGGCTAAATCCTTTAATGGAAAATTAAAGGAATTTAAGAAAATTTTCATGAGAATTGGAATTTGATTTGATGGATTTGAATTTATATTTCATTTATAAATGTGAATATAAATGAGAATATACATTGATCATGAGAAAATCTCAAAGATTTGAATAGGTTTGAATCATGATTTTGGCTAAGTCCTTAAGAAAGGTTTAAGGACTTAGGAATTTTGATGGATTTTGAACATGGCTTTCAATCATAGATTTCAATCATGGAATTGAATCATGGAATTGATTTGGAGTTTGAGAAAATCAAATAGATTTTATTTGAAGTTTGACTTGAAAGGAGGAAAGTGAGGAATGGTTTAAACTAAAGGGTGCAGATTTTCCTAACACCCCCAAGGCATGACATTCTATTTATGGCTAACTCTTCTAAGTCTTCTAAGGGGGGGTTTCCACCTAATCACTAGATTTTTTTTTAATACTAAAGAACTCTTAAAGTATAAGAGGAAGTCCTAAGCCTAAGATGGAGGTGTTGAGAGCTCATTCTGAAAATGAGGTCAACACTAGTATAATTGCTTCTGTATATATTTTATTTTAGCTAACCTTTATTTTTCTATTTTAGCTAAGACTTTATTTTTTAAAACATTAAATGTAATTTGTAACTAGAACTATGTTGGAGTAATAAGGTTTATAATGAATAGTGACAAGAAGGCATGGATCTAGGAAGACTTATGAAGCTTTAAGCATTTACACCATGAATATGAAGACATTAAGAGCTCTATATTGTATTATTATTCACTTGATCTAGGTCAGGCGTATAAGAATATAACTTAGCAACATGGGTCTTTTTATTATATTAATTTATTTCATAATATAATGTCTACATTTTATTGCACACTAGTAATTACTTGTTTTTTTTCTTATTTTATTCATGATGATGTAGTGATTATTATGCAAGCTTGAATTTTGTTGAGCTCCTAAGAATTAAAATTTCTATCCAACTTAACCTAATCAAATTAAATTATGAAAACAAATGTCTCTATACCTCATCTAATTAGAACCTTAGGTATAAATACTAAAAATAACTAGAAACCCTAATTTAGGAACCATGATGCATATTATCTTTTTCCAAAATTGCATCATTTACCCATTATAAATAAGGGACATCTATCCAATGAGGTTGGCTACCTTCCTGGGGAAGTCTACCATCTATCTCTATTTTTTCTTATAATCATTTATAATGGAACACACAACTTCAAATAATTGCAAAAACAATCTTATTAAATAAATATAATGTCTAAAATAATATAAAATTTTAAAATTATTATATTAGTTAGGAGCATTTCATACTAGTCATGATCTTGGAGTTTAAAGAGTGAGTTGAAGTTCCTACATTTCTTTCCTAACAAATAGCAGCCTAGTTATCTTACATTTCATAACAATGGTTGTAAGATTTTAAATCATAGGGGTGTTTACTAGTATCCCATTTTGGTGTGTTACAAGTTTATAAGAGTTAGGATAGCTTCATACAACTTAGTAGAGGTGAACTAATGAATCCCATTTGTCTCACTTTAGACTAACATCAAGTTTCTTACTTATGATAGAAGCTTCGTTTGCTTTAAGGTCTGAAGTATCTTGTTTCTCTTTTTCTACAAGAGTAAGTCCTTACGTCATAAGCATGGCCATAATCTGGTGTTGATGGGACATCAATATAACATTCTATTAAAATTTTAACTCAAAACTAAAAATAAACTTCACTGTCAAAAATATAAAGATGAACCAAAAATTAGACTAAAGTACTCACTATATCTACATCCTCTCACTTGAAATCCTAAAGAATTATTCCAATTAAATATATCCAATTTGACTTTCATAGTTAATAGTTTTGACCCAAACTTTGAAATCTATAGAGACATTATCCAACTACTTAATTAAGTGTTTTCTATTGAGTTCATATCTTCAATGATGTATTTTACTATAGGAGATATAAGAAATTTGCAATCTAGGTAAAATAAACCTTATCTTACTTTCATCTATGTAAGACAGTAAAAAATATCTAGTACATATACACCTATCGACCTTAAGAGTTCTTCTTAAGTGAATGAATCCATCGTAAGATGATATTTCTACTTTTTAAGATAGTATATTATTCTTTGATGTCATGTTTGATCCCCAAATAAGAATCTATTATGTCATCATAATTTTAATCACCACTAATATCTAAGCCATTAAAATGATATAAATTTGTTGGATTGACTCATAAGCTTCTTAATGGAAAGTTCACCAAAAGAAATTAAAATTTCTCTTATTGAAAAAAAAATTGACAAAAATTTGCTTCTTCTCTGATTTATTCTAATACTAATATAATGGTGGTAGATAGCATTTTTGTGAGAATAAGGAATAGAAAATGCTATTTTTCTATAGATTGATGTCTAAAGATGAGATATGTAGTATTTAATAATTTTTAAGGGATTTAGTATGATTAGAACTTCTAAGAATAGCTTGTATTTAGTTAGTTTAGGTTGATTTAAATGACATGTTTAGAAAATGAGATTTCGATGGGACAAATGGATGGTTATCTTAAGATGTGAACTAATGATATGGAGTATATGATTAGGTTTGGGCTTGTTTATAAAGTTTAATTGAAAAGATCAATACCTCACTCAAAATGATTCATTTGAGAACTAAAGTTACCAATCAATATTTATAAACATTATACAACTTTAGGACTAAAACATTTGGATGGAAAAAGTGGAGGAAAAAGAGAGGAAAAAGAGAGGAAAAAGAGAGGGAAAAGAGGGTTGGTGGCCATTTATGAAAGAGTTGTTATAATCACTTATCTTTATTGTCTTCTATATATCATTGCCATGCCATAGAAGCATCTAGATGATAAATAAAAAAATAAAATATCAAAAATAGAAAATACATATAAAATATTTTAGATTATGGGTGGTTTATTTAGCTTTAGTTAGCAATCTTGTAATTTGGTTGGTTCTTTGTTCTCCTCCTTGGGCATTAACAATAGCTCTTATAATTGGGCTAATTATTTATTATCTTATTTAGTTTTAGCATTAGTTCTTGTAATTAGACCTTTAGCTTGATTTTCATCATAATATACATCGAAGGTCTCTTTCATGTTATGTTTTTAACTAAAAAATTGTGCACATGAACTTTCATGTTTCCTCAATTTTGTTTATTGAATATTAGGTTCACCATTCTTTCATAAATGGTCTCACATTTTTTAAGCTAAAGGGCGTTACTTTGTAGCATTAAAATCCTTCACCTATGATAAAGGCTAACTTTTCAAAGTCTACCAAGTGTATTTTAATCTGATTGTAACCAAAGAAAGCTTCAAAAGCTTATCACTAATATTCTGATGTTGAGTCAATAAGTGTTCCTATTCATGGGAGTGGGTACCCATCTTTATGATAGGCCAAGTTGAAGTTTGTGGAGTTTACTCACATTATCCATTTATCATCAGACTTCTATACCATAACTATATTAGAGAACCATTATGGGTACTAAACATTTCTGGTGAAATCAACTTCGAATTTCTTGGCAAATTTTTCCTTAATTAGCTTAGTAAGGCAACCATCTTCATCTTTTTTTTTAATCAAGCATTCTCCTTAATGTTGAGCCTATGGCAAAGAATATTGATACTTATGCTTAGCACCTCAATTATAAACTAAGTGAATACATTAAAATATTTTGAAGTTCTCATATATAATGGCTTCTTTAAACTCCTCGCTATAAGATGAGCTGATTTTAAGTATTCAATCAAAATTTCCTTATATTTGCATTTCATCAAATATCTTTGCAGCCTCCATTCTGGTGAGGGTGACTTCATATAAAGACTTTCTTTGAACTCCCTTTATGCGAATCATTGGTTTTTGAGTTTTCTCTTATTCTCTCCATCTCCTGAGAACTCTACTGACATTTGATAACTTGATAGTAATGTATTATAATGGTTGGCCAAAATGGTAGGTGTCTCTACTTTGATGGGGTCACCCATTGGTGTGAATTGCTTCTTTTTTCTATCTAAATTATTGGAAGAGTGATTATCCCTTATTTCCTTTTCCTTTTCCTAAAGAATTTATAGAGGTGACCTACTATAGGCACAATTCTTGAACCCGCTAGGTTTATTTTATCAAATTCAGATTTGAATATAATTATTGACCTCACTTTTGGAGTGAGGTTGACTACCTTCTTCTTAGACCTAAGATCTATCTAGGCACTAAGACACTCTTAGTAGTTAGGAGAATGTTTACCCCATGACTAGAGACTCAGAAGGTTCAACTCTAAGGCTAGTCCCTGGCATAGAATAGGTAGAACACTGCCTACTTTGAACTTGACCACATCCTAGATTAAACTAACGAACCCAAACTAAATCAAATGATTACCAATCAAGACCTCAAACCAAAACCAATTTGACCTATACTCAACATGATTTATCATGGTTCAATTGGGTTAGTGAACCAAGCTAACTTAAGCTCCTTTGGATTCAAGAGGGTCAAACCCAAGATCAATTAAACTCTAATAGATATCTCATCCATAAATTCATTTAAATCCTAATTGAGCTTAAGAAATCCTTGACTTCAATTCAATTAGACCAAAACTAAATTGACTTGGCCCTTAACCCAACCTAACCCATTTGAACTCCATAAGGTCAAAACTTGATTCAACTTAATCCCAGTAAAATTAAATTGATCTAAAGCTCATGATTTCTCCAAAACATCTAATCAACCTTTCGAATTCATTTAAACCCATTGGACCAAGCCAAACTTGACTTAACAAGTTAACCATTTGAGATAAAGAGGTCAAATGGGCTATAACCAAGTCTAACCCAAATTGATGGTAATCAAAGTCATTAATTAACACCAAATTCATCATTGAACATATTTCAACCTTCACATAATTCTAATTGGTCCTAAATGACCGGTTTGATTCATACTTCAATCCAACCCAAATTAGATAAATCATCCAATCTCTTCCATAATGATTGTTGATTATCTTTGATTACTCAATGACATACAATTGGGTCAAACCAAACTAATTTGACCACTTAACCCAAGTTAACCCAATTTGACCTGAATGGCCAAATTAGGCCAAATCTCATTTTAATCCAAATTGATTGCAACCAATGCCTCTAATAAAGCATAAATTGATTATTGAACACCCTATAATCATTAATTAAAGCTAATTTGACTAAGCCAACCCAATTGACCTACTTAGCCCAAAATGACCTAAATGATCAAATTGAATCAAAACTCATTCTGATCCAAATCAATTCAAACTAACACTTACAATCATTCCCAAATGATCAATCAAACATAGACCAACCTTTCATTCAACCCAATTTGACCAATTTGACCAAATTCATCAACTTGACCCATTTGGCTTAAATGAACCCACATCAACCAAACCCAAATATACTCTAAATTGAGTCAAACCAATTACACCAATGCATTCCAAATGACTAATTGAACATAACCCAAGTGCCCTCTTGACCCAATTTGGTCAATTGGTCAACCTAACCCATTTGAACTCAAGTTGACCTATTTAGATCAAATTGAGCCAAACCCAATCAAACCAAGTCCTAATCCAACCAAACTTAGCATGACTCATTCATAGGTCCCCATTGATCTACCCAAGTGGACCCATGGAAAACCATGTTTGGTTCAATCCAAGTGAACCAAAGTTTCCAAATAGGATAAAATTTCCATTTGGAATTCCATCCCACCTCCCTACCAATTGGCAACCACCTTTGGCCTTCTTTGGTCATAGGTCAACTGACCCAATCTACCCCAAGGCTATTCGATTTAGTCCATGACCAAGGGGAGGACCCTTTCCCTTGGACTGGCCATTAGTCCTCCTCAAAAGAGGTGTACATCACATGAAAGGCAACAAGGATTTTCAAGCCACTCAAGACCATCCACTTCAATAATCATTTGTCATCTATGACAACGTACGCTAGTCAGACAATTGTTAAAGGCTGAACCAATCCCATGGCTTGGTTCACTTGGAGAGGGAAGAATACCCCTCCTCTCCTATTCAAACTCAAGGGATACCTTCACTAGAGTATTCTGAGTAGTCCCCAAGCTTCCTAAGCTCCCGTACCACCGCAGACCAACCCCATGGCAAAACCAAGCCACCATTCCATCTAACCTCACCTAAACTCTACCAAATCCTAATTAAATCTTTCCACACCTTCCTCTCACTCCTACGAACCAAAAAATTGATTCTTGATGGATTTGAGCACCAAAATGCATCCCAAGACTAACTTTAGTGAGTTTCACGATCGTGTTTGGTCCGAGCAACCGGTGGGAGGCAACTCATGTTCTTCTCAATAGTCCTTTGTCTCTCAATACAGCTACCTTACTCAGAACCATGGTCTTTAGCTCCAGTGATGTAATATTACGGTAAACCATAGTTTGGTTGTTAGGTGTTGGTCCTTTCCAAAGAAAATTTGCATTTCACTTGAATTTCATCATAGGATCCTCTTAGAATCATGCCCTAATTATTTTGGAGTCGAATCCACTATCGAACGAGCTCTGGCAAGCTTGGATCGAGCGATAAAAGGTGGATGGTGCCTATGGTATTTATTTTCAGATGAGCTGGGTGGACACCACACAGATCTTAGGGGTACTTATTGAAGTGATCAGGTACATTAAGGCATGATACTATCTCAAAAGATGGAAAGATCACCCTACTATAAACCTAATCACCTAATAAGGACTCCTGAGCCATGATGGGTTTTCTTATGCACCAAAGATTCTTCCCCTACTTTACATGAAAAAGTAAAGTAGGGTTTATTTTATGTCGGGTTCTTTAGTTCCCTATGGAGGCAAGCGTTCATATGTAATTACATTGTAGAAAATAAAATTTTTTAAGAAAACTCTCAATTAAATTAGTTAATTATTATCTCCAAAGATTTCAAGGTTAAGACTATCAATAAATTGGCTATTTTAGAAAATCAAATGGGATTGTTCAATTGGAATACTTAATTTAGAATCTAAAGGAAAATAAGTAGGAAATGTGCATGATATTGGGGAGCTTAGTGAGCATTTCAACCTATCTTATAATGAGGCTTCATATTTTTGAAAGTGATAGGATTTATTTGTTTGAGTTGAAATTTTGTTAGATGTTAGGTGATAATCTATCAATACAAGATTGTGGAAATGCCTAAGAGGTGAGGATTTATCATTATAGCCTCAAGAAAACTAGTAACCTTGAATCCTAAATCTAGGGAGCTTCAACACAAGCTAGAGCACTAAATCTAAATGAAAAGAGACATAAGGGTCTATTCCACAAGAGAAGATAGCCCCGTCATATTCTTCTAGACTTACAACCACCTGGAGTGGCCGCTAGCTAACACCTCCTATAATTCAAAATCTTGTAGGATGGTCTTATGTAATTACAAGATGGTTTAAGCTGTTATTTAATTTTGAAAGAGACTAGAGAAATAAACTCACTCTCTAAGAGACTAGATTATGTTTGGTATGAGCATATGACTTAGTCTAAAAATATGAAATCTTTTCAAATTTTATATTATTTTGACACATTCATTTGGACAAAGTCTTTAGGATTTCTTATGCCTAAATGCATAATGAAATTAGATTGCTAGCTAAATCAAAGGGAGGAGGTGTTTTCCACTACAAAGAATGCCCTCACAGATCAAGCATTCTCCTATTATGTAAGAATGGAGACCCTCCCTATTCAAGAGTGATGTAATATGTTATGCATGATGTTAGATATACAACATACAGCTAAGGGGTTGCTAAATCTTTTATATATCTTGATTTCAACCAAATCTTTAAAATGAGATTATTTATTATTTTACATTTAAATTATAAGTTGTTAGTTAGGTAGAAAATTTAATTTTTTCCTTAGAGGCTACCGCATCTAGGCCACACATTCAAACATCAATCATAAGAAACTATGAAAGAGATACAATCCTAATGCACAAGCTAAACACAACAACAATCTTTTTATAAACTCGTAAAGGCATAAGAGACCGGTCACGATTGGTCATACACCGAGAAAAGATGGGTAGTCGAGCTCTATCCTTATACAACCCAGATTTACAAAATAATATTACAATTGAAATTGAATAAATAATATGGGGCGTCTTCATTCTTCAATTGATTTTTAATTTGCTTCAAGGCATCACACGACATCCCAGGACTAAGTCTTCTAGGCACTGCACATCCTAATCCCAATAACACTAATCTTAATTCTTATTACAAAATTATATTTTATGGAAAACTAAATCTAACTACACCTGTAAAATAAAGGTTAGCTAAACATGCATACAAACCCAAGTAATTATATTTTATAATTTGGATGTAGCACCATACACATGGCTAACCAAGCCCACCTATCCTAATGTGGATTATACTTAGGAGAATAAGTAATCTACAAGCAAAACATTTATATTTATTTTTGAGCAGCCCCTTAAGCACAATCCCCTATAAAAAAAATATTAGGCTAATAACGGCCTAACATCTAGTCTACGAGTCATGCACCCTAACATCTAGTCTAAAATATTACATCATAAAATAAAATGCATCATCATTACATATCGTCTTAACTTAAAGCTAGAAGTGGTCACTTAGCATTCTAATATGTGTGCTTAAGCAGTGTGGTATGTCTTAGCTAGGCTTTAAATTTATAATTTTCAAAATTTGGAATTATTTAATTTAACATGATGGGTGATTTCACTTTAAGTTGTTTAGAAATTAGTAAGTTTTAATTTGTGTTTTTTTGTTTTGTTTCATTTGATATTACTTAACATCTAATTATGATAAAGAGAAGAAAGAAGCTTGACCCTCTTCATCCCTATATTAAGTCATTTTCTAAAGACACATTTTATTATCTAGTTTCTTTTAGTGAATGATTTATCAAATATTTTATTAGTCAAAGTTTAGGTTAATCTTAAAGAATTCTACTCAACATGAGAGACTTAAGATTAATGTGGTTGAATTACCATCACATAGAATATGTTAAACCATTTTATTTCATCACCCATAACATATATATGACTTAACACTTAGTATACCTATACATACAATATATTTTTGGCACACTTAAATAATCATGGATGCATAAATTTGGAAATTGTATTTCTGCCTGATAAAATTGTTCATACATATAACCTAAGGATCTATCCAAATTCTAATACAAATATACATAGGAATGAAATTAAATAAACATGTGTCGTTATTAAACCAGGAAAGTGATGTAATAAATAACATCCTTGGGGGCTACTTAAAACCTCATATTCCCGGGATGTCGAGACTATATACTTATTATCATTCAAACATATGTAAATCTATATAGGAATGTAGGAAAGAAAGCAATACCTTTACATGTTATGCATTTTGATATATTTAGATGATTATGGATGTATGCATTTTTAATATAAAAGAGGATTTTTCATTCTTTAATCAAATACACATGCACATGTATAAAAGATATGAGCAAGTACGTTCCATTATTAAACTAGGGAAGTGAGGTAATCAATGACCTCCTTGGGGCTACTTAAAGCCTCATATTCTCAAGATGTCCAGACTATATACTGCTATCTTAAATATATATGAATGTATACATGATTAGAAGAATGAAAATCATGCAAAAGATTGTATTTTATTTGATTGAATTTTTTATGCATATGAACTGAAGCTCTATCTAAATTCTAATACAAACATACATAAAAATGAAATCAAACTAGTACGTGCCATTGTTAAACCAGAGAAGTGAGGTAATCAAATGACCTCCTTGGGGCTATCTAAAGTCTCATAATCTTGTGATGTCTAGACTATATACTTGTTATCATTCAAATCTATGTAAATCTATATATAAACTTAGGAAAGAAGGCTTCACATTCACATGCTTTAGCTATAACCACATGCAAGTCCTATATGTATTCATAACTACTATCACTCCAAATATTGTTATCAAATTATAGCTTTTGAAAAATAAAATTGGATTTATTAGTGATAATAGCCACACATATAATAAAATTAGGCCAACACATGCAAGCTTGCATAAGTAAATTTCATTTAATTCTTTTAAATTTGAAAGTATGAATGCATGAGATCACATGGCATGCGACATTTAAAATGATTTTGAAAAATAAAATTGGATTTATAACTACTATCACTCCAAATATTGTTATCAAATTATAGCTTTTGAAAAATAAAATTGGATTTATTAGTGATAATAGCCACACATATAATAAAATTAGGCTAACACATGCAAGCTTGCATAAGTAAATTTCATTTAATTCTTTTAAATTTGAAAGTATGAATGCATGAGATCACATGGCATGCGACATTTAAAATAATTGAAGAGGAATAGCTAAGAATAACCATATGATTCATTCAACTACACCAATTCTTAAGGACAATCACATTAAATTAAATTATTTAAAGAAAACCAAAGCTTCTTATTAATTTGATTTTTGGATTTTGATTAAGCTTAAAGAAGAGAAGTAACTTGATATTTTAATCCCATTCTCATGTTGGTAATCTTAATTTGTTTAAGGAATGATAATTAGTTGACTTTTATGATTTAATTAAGTTATATCATTAAGCAATCCATTTAATTATCCTTTCCTATGCTTCTTTACTTTAATTAATCATTTAATCATGAGCCACAATGACATGAACATGAAGAAAATTAAATTGCAATGCTCCTAAAGGATCTAATGCAATTGGCTCATGATTAGAGATCAATTAAGTAAAAGAATCTAATTAAGTACTTTTATGATTTTCTCACACTTATGGGTTAATCATAATTTTCTTAAGGATCTTTATACTATTGAACACATAAAAAGAAACTCTTAATTTCATTGTTAATTATCTGAAGTGATTAGCATTTCAATTTTATTTGAATTGACCATTAATTAATTAATTAATTCTTTAATTAAGCCATATATTAATTAACTCTCTTTAATGAGATGGATTTCAAAAAGTAATTAGGAAAGAAGTCCCAATCACTCACCCTCATCATCCCATTATTAATTGATTAATGAAGTTTAATTAATTAATTTTACTATTTAGAAATATTAATTAATCATTAAATTAATTAAGAGAGTAATTAAGGTTTGAATTTCAAAATTTCCAAATTACCTAGCCAATAAATCCCAAGAAAATCATGGGCAGTGGAAGTCATCCCATTAAACCAACATGCTAAGTTTGGGATTAATTTCTCAAGCAGGTAGGGCTTAATTAGGCTAATTAAGAAAATATTCAAATTAAGCCTTAATCACTATTCAAAATCAAATAAAATCAATTTTATTAAATTCTCCTTTATTTAGCCTTTTCCAAAATATATTTATTTGTATTTTTTGGTTTTTTATAATTAGTTGTGATTTTAGGAAGTTTCATTATTAATTACAATTTTAAGCCTAATTCATCAATCACATGTGCCACGTGGATGGCTGACGTGGCAGCACTTTCTACATGGTGTCGTGGGATTGACCACTTAAATGGTTCGACATGATGTTGACGGGGCAGCGACGGACGCGCTTTCAACCCTATCATTCGATCTAGGATCAAATGATGAGGATAAATCTTACAGTTTCTATAGGATTAAATCAAATTAAATATAACAAATTAATCACGACCACCCATTCTAATCATGTAGAATGGATGGTGGATGATTCATCCGGCGCTGACGGACACCTTCCTCCACTAGATTAGCTCCATGAAGCTCGTGAGGCATCAAAATTTATCTCAAAATGTTCATGGAGGAAATCTAAGGGGAACCTATTGTTGGAATCACATGAAATCACACTTTGCTTCACAAAGGCCAAAAAAAATTGGAAAATTGATATTTTACCAGAATTTACCTCACCAAAACTAAGGATCGGTGGTTACCCAACCGAGGTGGCTTCATCTTTAAGAAATGAAACCCTGTTAAGAAGATTGCACCTTGCCTCCTCGCCAGTAGCTCTGTGGACCAAATATCATCGAAAAACCATCGGAGTTGGCCTAGGAGTGGTCTATAGTGCTTGTATCGATCGAGAATTGATTCGTTGCTCCTCGCCAAAGCTTGGTGAAGGTGTAGGTAAGGTTAATTTGAAAATAGTGGAGTTTGATGGAGTTTGGATGGAGATTGGCTCTGTCCTATTTGGGCTTGGAATTTCTGGCAATGGGGAGGCTCTCGAAACTTGGGGAAAGTTTTATGAGACTCGCCTTGGCTCTCTCATGTTCTGAGGATGTGTGTTGTGTGGAATGAGATTGATTGAGGGGGGAGTATTCTATCCTCCCCATCCAAACTATTGGCTTGGATGAGTTTTGCAAATTGTAGGTGGTTGGCGTGCACGTGTGTGGTAGGGAATGAGGTGGCTTGAGTGAGTGAAGGAGAGAGTGGTCGCCAAGGGCGAGGTGGTTGTCCTTAGTTTTATGTGCCAATAGAAAGAAGCTGGTTAGCTCACCTCCACTTGGCTCATGGCTAACCCAAACAGCTTTGGGTCAGGTGATCCAGTGGTCCTCATGTCCATTTGGAGCTTATATTGCCTTCCAATGGGAGGAGAGTGGGTTTGACCATCCAAGAATCGGTTATGTCCCATTTAAAGGGCTTTACCCATTGGGTAAGGGTAAATTTGGGTTTGGTTTGGGTTGGATTGAATTTGGACTGACCCATGGTCACCCATGGATGGGTCATGCCAAGTTTGAATGGGTTTGGGCTTGGTTTGATTAGGTTTGGCTCAATTTGATCCATGTAGGTCAAATTAGGCTAGGTTGGGTCAAGTTAAACAATTGATCAAATTTGGTCAATCCATGGGTTAAGACAAGTTTAAATGAGTATTTGGGATGTTTTGAATCAATTAGTTTGGTTTGGTTTTGCATTAAATTTGAATTTGACTCATATAGGTTCATATGGGTCAAATGGGCTAAGATGACGCATTTGTCAAATTAGCCTAATTTGCTTGGGTTAGGGGTTTGTTTAGGTTCAATTGATCATTTGAAGATGATTGTAATTTTTGATTGCAGACAATTTGGATTTAGGAATGATTTAGACCAATTTGACCCTTTAGGTCAATTTGGGCTAAATGGGTCAATTGGGTTCAATTTATCAAATTAAGTTCAATGGAGGCTTTGGTCATGTTCAATAATCAATATGTGATAGATTTGAATCATTGGTTGCAATCAATTTGGATTAGAATTTGATTTGAACCAATTTGTCCATTTAGGTAAAATTGGGTCAACTTGGTTCAAAGGGCCAATTGGGATTGGTTTGGCTCAATTGATGGTCATGTCATATTCAAGGGTTGATTTGAAGTTGGTTAGGATCATTGGTTTCAATCAATTTTTTGTAGGATGGGATTTGGTTTAATTTGGCTCATGTAGGTTAATTGGGTCAACTTGATCACATGACCAAATTGAATTGGTTTGACCTAATTAATTACTGACCAATCAAGGATGATCAAAATCATTATATAAGGTTTTGGATAGGTTGGTTCAATCCAATTTCGGTTGGATTATAACTTGGCTCAAATGGGTCCATTAGGTCACTTTGGGTCAATTAGTTTGATTGAGTTTGATAATTGATTTAGTATTGATTGATGGCTTTGGTTGTAATTTATTTGGGTTTAATTGGATTTTGGCTCACTTCGACATTTTGGGTTCATATGGGCTAACTTAGGTTAATTGAATTGATTTTGATCAATGGGTTTGATTAGCTTGATTGTAGCTTTGGAAGAGTTTGAGAAAATCAATTGAGTCTAGTTTGATCAGAGGAGGTTTGTATTAAGTCCATAGAGTAGGTTTAGGATTATGATGGGTTTGATTTTGGGTTGGAGTTTTGATGTGAGATTGGATTTAATTAGATTTTGGCTAGATTGTAGATTTGGTTTTACATTGATTTGAAGTTCATTTTGGACTTAAGGTTAGGCATAAGTCATGGGTTAGGCCATAGGATGGGTAGGTCACCTTGGTCCTAAGGCGTAGCCTAATCCTATGGCAAATCTTCCTAAGTTGGGTTAAGTGTTCACTTAGTCACTATAAGTGCCCTATGACTAAGGAGATCATAGTGTCTAGAAGATCCCTAGATCTAAGATAGGAAGATTGAATCCTCACTCCAAAAGTGAGGTCAATAGTGCTCATCTTCCTGCGTGGGAAGATGGTGGATCATGGGCCATACATTCCGCGTGATTAGAATGAATGATCATGACTAATCATGCTAGATTTTCTCAAATTTTTCCATTAAAATCATAGGATTAATCACTGACGTTTGATCCATGGTCGAGTGGCTGAGATAAAAGTGCATCACCCACGAGTCGACAACCACATAAGATGGTTTAAATAACCAATCTGCGGCCGTGGAAAGTGCCACCACATCATCCGCTTCATTCCACCAACTATGTAATTTGATTAATTAGGGTTTAAAATATGTATTAAACCAAAATTTTTAAAATCATAACTAATTATAGAAAAATAGAAAATATAAATTAACATAAATTGGAAAGCTTAGACAAAGGAGAATCAAAGAAAATAAAATCTCTAAAATTTAATTAGTGAATAGTGAAAGATTAAGGTTTGAAGTTTTATGTAATTTGCTTAATAAAGCCTTAATTACTTGGCTGGCTTGAGATTTTGTCTGATTCTTCCTTGGGATGACCTCTACCTCCCAAAATTTTTCTTGAGTCAATTTACTAAGTGGATTAAGAGGCTTATTTTTCAAACCCTAACCACCTATTTTAGGCATTTAATAATTATTAAAAATAAAATTTTATGGAATTAATTAAGAATGTTTAATTAACTTTAAAAATAGTAAGGGTGGCCAAAGGAAAATAATTGATATTTTTATATCATTTATTCTTCAAATTAAGGGTATTTAATGAATTAGTTAAATTGGAGAATAAATAATCTTTGTAATTAATTTGGTTAATCAAAGCTTTCAATTAAACTTCCTTATGTGCTCAACTAACATAAGGATCAGTTAATAAAATCAAGATTCTCCATTGGTGTGGAGAATTTTTAAAGTAATTGAATAATTTGATTATCTTTTTAATTTAATTAATCATTAGTCATGGGCCTAATTGCATTAGAACTTTAGGTAATTATTTTACTTTTCATCCTTTCATCATAATTTCTAGGCCCTTGATTAATAGTTAATAATATTGAGAAGCTACTTTAAGAGGGAATTTGAGTGGTTAAATGATTGATTGAATTTTAATTAAATCATAAAAATCACTTAGGGTTCCTTTAAACTTTTTAATAAATAAAGAAGGGTAAGAGTAATCCAAATCACTTAATATTTTTCTTAGGTCTAAATAACTCAAAAAAAAAATATCTCAAACTTAAATCTAATCAATTTAATGAGCTTTATGATATTCAAAAAAATGTATTATTTCCTTAGGAATTAATGAATCCAAAAATGATGCTTAGTGGAGTTTCAATTGCATTACTTAGTGCATTCATCTTGTATGTGTTCATGCATTCATGTCATTGAAATCACATAAAAATTGCATCAATTGTATGCATTTGAATTAAGTAGAGTGACTACTATCATTAATAAATCTCAATGTTATTTTTCTTAAGCAATAAAAACACTATATGAAGAAGTTGTATTAATTACATAAATTTGAACTAAGAAGTGTGGCTATTATCACTATTAAATCTCAATTTATTTTGTATATAAATGAATATGAGTTGGAATGTTGATTTTGATCTTTCACATGTATAAATCATAACTCATGAAGGTATATAGTCTAGACATCCTTAGAACATGAGACTTTAAGTAGTCTCAAGGGGATCTTTGATTACCTCACTTCTTTGGTTCAACAATGGCACATACCTTATGATTTTGATGAGTTATGTGATAGTGATAAATTAATGTCATTATTTAAATGTAAATTAATTTTTCCAAGATTCATCTTTACGTTCTTACATGTGAATGTATACTTTTAATTAGCAAAAATATAGACTATACATCTTAAGAAGATGAGACTTTAATTAGTTCGAGAGGGTCTTTGATTACCTCATTTTCTAGTTTAACAATGGCACATACTTGTAAATATTCATTGTATACATACATGCATGTGTTAAAATAAAGTTGAAAATGCATAACTAAAAAATGGGGATCACCTCTTTCAAAAATGTAATTCATGCATCATATAACCCCAACTCATGCTATTCAACCAATAGTCTAATTAATACCTGCTCATGCATGCATTGATTGTAATATGCTTAGTTAGGATTCATGCACATGTTAAAAGCAACAGTATTCTATTATTATCTCTCTTTCAAAAATGTAAAGCCTTACTATAGGGTAGATTGAAGCACTTACTAGGCTTCTTAGTATTATGTGTGTTTCTTATTTATTCTCTTTTAGAATCTGCTAAAAAAGTCTTCCTATTTGACCTCTTCCTTATTAGTTTCCAAAATGGCCAATTTTTTGATTATCCACCTTTGAAATCTTTGGACGCATTAGTTTATTACTTTAATAAAGAATGTTCTTAAGAAATTATCATTTCTTAAGAAGCAGTTAATCATGGAAGCTTGCTTCCAAACGAAACTAAAGAACTGACATAAAATAAATCCTACTTTACCTATCTATATAAAGTAGGGGAAAGATCTCTGGTATATATGTAGACCTATATGCCTTAGGAGTCCTTATTAGGTGATTGAGTCTATTATAGGATGATGTTTCTATCTTTTGAGATAGTACATCATTCCTTAATGTCATACTCAATCATTTTAATAAGTATCCCCTAAGATCTTCGTAGTGTCCCTATAACTCCAAATTAAAACACCACAATAATATTGATTGAGCTTGCCATGTTGATCAAAATACGTCTGATTAATAGTTAACGATTAATGTTATGATGATTACTTCATCATTACATGGGTTCTGGATTGTTGGTCAATCTCACTTTGCGAAGGTCACTAGAATGATTTTTATCCTCAATGTTCTCGACATGGCCTCTAACTTCACTTCATCAGTCCAAAGTTACTTGAGATTAGCTTGCCATTGGAAGATTCCTTTCACCTCCAAAGATAGCAAGTATGACTCTAGCAATGTGGATTACATAAGTTGGAGCATGTTTGTTCTTGGCTCTAAGCTTCATTTCCCAATCTTTTGATAAACCCTTTTAACTTCCTTTCCTTGATCATCTTTTACACTAAACTTACTAAAGTTCCAGGACTTCTTAAATGGTGACATTCCTTAGTATCATAATTATGATCGCAATGATATGTAGAATACCTTGATTTTCCATGGATACACACAATGATGATCATTTGAAGTATTACTTATTCTAGAAAGCCTCAACTAACTCAACCATGGGTACACAATGTTTTAACTATAGGTGGCTCGAAGAACTCTCCATATGTGTTATGTTTTGGTGAGTTCTATCTATATTTATGCCTATGTATTGGTGTTATCTCTAATCAAGTATGTTTCCTTCTTCTGTTATCCTATATTCATATTTGAAACTTATCATTAGAGAATTGCTTGAGGAGAAAACTCTTTCTCAAGTCTAGTTTATGAGCTACCTTGGATGATTAAGTGATCCCATTGTACTCTTTCACATTCACATGGCTAATAGCCAACACCTTAGGCTACTACAAACTAAGAATGTATCTAAATGGTCCTTCCTTGAAAAAACTGTAGCTAGGGCGATTGCAGGCTCAAAATCTTTCACTTATAACATTTTCTTTTTGAAGCATATGATGAAACTTTCAAGAGACTCACCCTTTTCATGTCTCATATATAAAACAACTTGCAAGCTCTTGGAGATTTTAAGCACTCAAAATAGGTGAATGAAGTGACAATTCTTATAGGATAGCATAAGAACCATCAGTGGGACACCTTTTTGAAAGTAATAAGGAGTAGTTAGCACTTAATCACATCATTAGTATCCAACAATGATGTGATAGTTTCGATATATGCAAAGTGCAAAGTGGTTGGTGGTGTTTTGTAAGACACCATGTCACCATTGTGAACACTCTAGAGAAAGCATTGGTGGGAATGGTGTTTATTACTCTTTCGCAAATAACTTCTTTGTCACTTCAATGTTAGGGATCATCATCAATTCTAAGCATCTTTGACAATTCTCACTTATGGTAGTGATTATGATGAGTTATCAAGCTTGAGGACCCATCATTCTCCTAGCTTGCAAGCTCTTCAGAGATTTTTAAGCACTCATAATAGGTGAATGAAGTCATGATTCTTATAGGAGAGCATAAGAACCATTAGTGGGCCACCTTTTTGAATGTAATAAGGAGTAGTTAGCACTTAATCACATCATCAATATCCAAAGTGATGTGATAGTTTTGATATATGCAAAGTGAAAAGTGGTTGGTGGTGTTTTGTAAGACTCCATGTGAAGAATCTTGAACTTGGATAAGAGATGCACCTTCACGAACACTCTAGAGAAAACATTGGTGGGAATGTTGTTTATTACTCTTCCTCAAATAACTTCTTTATCACTTCAATGGTAGGGCTCATCATCAATGCTAAGCATCTTTGACAATTCTCAGTTATGGTAGTGAATATTATGAGTTATCGAGCATGAGGACACATCATTCTCCCAAGCCCTTAAAGCTTCATTTTTTACTTTCTCCATAGCCTTTAGAACTATGTATATGATTTTATATTCCATGCCTTTTAATTCATGTTATATAATGAATTACTATGTACTCACCTCCATGGTGTCCAAGTGGTCTCGATTGAAGGGCCTACTTTGGTTGAGCACCTGGATTTTGGTCTTTGACATATATTCACACTCATCATACCAAAGAAGATGCTGAATCCAAATTTATTCATGAAGTAATGTAGGAATTTACTTAGACATGTGAGAAGTAGGAAAGATGAGGCATGACTAGAAAAGTCAATAGAGCATAAAAAATCTCGAGTTTTAGTATCTCTTAAGAAAGGGTTTAATGAAAAAAAGTATAAGAATCAACTCTCTCCTTAAGAACTATATATAAGCTAAAATAGGTCTCTCACTCAAAATTCTTACTTCTTATATGATCTCAAGGATGATCACAAAAGGAGACTACATAATAATTTTAGAAGTTCTATGTTAGTTACCATATAAAAAGACTCAGCCATAATTTAGAGGTTGGGCAAGTGTCCTATGATGAGTGAAGAGTACTCTATTGTGGTCGCTTGTGCAGTAAGACCAATGCTTATCACTAGACTGAGGCAAACTCTTGAGGAACTCACCCTGGTGAAAAAGAGATCTCTTTGGAGTCATCGACTAAGTTGGTCACTTATATGAGACGAGTTCTTTAGGGTGGCTAGTGAGTAGGCCTTAGCTTAGGATATAGTGCTTGTCACTAATAATTTTCCATATTAGTCCATCTATTAGAACCATTTATGTATATTTTGGTGGTACACTTAAAGAGTCTTAATACCCTAGAAATTGATTGCTTAGCCTAGATAAAATTGTAAGACCAAAGTTTTATAACTATGGTTGCAAATAATAAGCAATCATTTCTTTCTATAGGAATCTCATTATCTATGTAGAGATTTCAAGTCTTGCATTTGTTTAGCCTCTTCATAGAAATTTTAAAGTAATGTTAAAACAAACTTATATTCAAAAAATCATGTGTTTTATTTTTAAAATCTAGAAAATAAAATTTGTATATATATATATATATATATATATATATATATATATATATATATATATATATATATATATATATATATATATATATATATATATATATATATATATATATGACTTTTAAAGCTATATTGATGAATTTTGAAAATGATATTCCCAAATAAATTTTTTAAGCCAAAAAAGTTACAATTTGACATCTCTCCAAGTGTTTGTGCATTTTCATAATATGACCAAGGGTATGTTTGGGGCAATTATGACTTTTTGAAAAGCTGATTGTAAAATTGTTGTGAGTGTTATAAATATTTTTCTTTTTGAAAAATTTAAAAAGCAGCTTTCTGACAGCCATCGCACTCTAATAGCTCTGATTCTCAAAATAGTTTTTCACTACAAAATTTTCACTGGAAGTTATATTTACAAGCATTTGGGCTTAGCATTAGTTGCTTGCCATGCCCACTTATCTTATTGGGCTATGCTTAGGGACTTAAGCATACCTACAAGAAAATAACATTTATATAAAATTTATTATGGAGGTCCTTTTAGCGCAACTCTTCTATAGAACATAATATTAGTTTTAGAAAGAACATCCTATCATCCAATCTAATGGGCAAACAATCATAGCCATCCAGTCGAAAACATTACACCAAAAAATAATAAAAGATCACATCACATCAGAAAATAACACAAATTGGCCTAACCTAAATCTAAGTTCAGTGACCTAATATTCTAGTGTGTGGAGGAAATCAGCTTATTTGGTAAGACTATACTGGGTCTTTTTAAGTTTAAATTTCAATTTGGGTTTTCACTTTAATTTAATTTTAAGATTTTTTTTACTTTTCATAATTTCACTTCATAGGTATGTGTTATTATTATACCAAAGATTCGAGGTATCAACACCTCCTCTAGACCAGCATCCCTATGATCTCGGATGTCTAGACTATATACCATATATTATTAATTATGAAAATTTTTATTTTCATTCTTTTGATTTCTTTTAATCTTAAAATTAGATTAATTTTCCATGGGTTGTTTTAAAAGATTTAATAATTTCTAATTTCATTTCCATTTTTAGTCTCATTTTTTTATTAAAATGAAATTTAATTTTTCAAGAATGAAGAATAAAATAAATTCCACTTTGGGTGAAACCCATTCTATTAAACATCCTAAATCCTCGTAGAATGAAGTCTTTACCCTAAAGTAAAGATTCATCCTAAGATCCTAAGTATCTTGATTAACCTCTTCTTGAATTCTTCTAAGTTTGATTTGGTTTGATTAAAGTTCTATTTTTGAATTTAGATTTGCATTAAGATTCATTCTTTAAATGATTTGATTTATTCATTATTTTAGTTTTTATTTTGTTTTAATTAAATTCTTATTTATTTTCATATGTTTTCATTATTTAATTTACTTACTTGATTATCTTTATTCATTCCATTAATGTTAATGGGTTTGGATAAACTTAATCAATTTCAAGTTGTAATTTCATTCTTTCATTTTATTGATGTAATGTTTGTTAATATTTTATGTTTTATAGCTTAATCTTCATATTTTATTTGATTCATTGTTCATTTGATTGTGTTTTTTTTATTTGTTTGATTTTAATTGAATTAATTTCATTCAATACTTCCTTCAAATGATTTCATTCAAGTGATTAGGTTCATTCTACTTAATTATTTCATTAAGATTTATTTCCATTAATGTTTATGTTTATTTAATTTTCATGAACGTAATTAATATCTTAATTATAATATTATCATTTTATTATATTTCAATTTTATGATTTATTTATTTCATTTGCATAATTTTTAATTGATTATTTAGGTTTTATTTTGATTTTCTTTGTTATTTTCATTTATTTACTTCATTAACATTCATATGCTTGCTAATGAGTTTACATTAATATAATTTGTTTCAAGTAATGATTTCTTTCATTGACATTCATGGGTTATGATCTTAAATGAAATGATTCAATTATCTTTAATTAGTTGAATGGAAATATTAGTTTAATTATTTAGGAAGATTATTTTATCATTTAATTTAATGGGATATTTATTTCTAGTCATGATCTAAGAAGTTTAAAGACTTGGCTACTTGGATATCAAACCTATCCTAGGCCATTTTAACTTTTTATGTCATTTTAGCTTTAATTATTTGACTTATCATTTTAGGTTATGTTTCTTAATTCAATTAATTATTTGGATATAATTTTAGGTTTTTACAACTACATTACCCCTTAACTTAAATAGGTTTAATGGATTCATATCTTAAGAGATTATAAAATTCAGACATTAATGAATCTTACATTTTAGTTTATTAGTGGATTTGTCATGATTTAATCAATTATTAACTTTGAAGTTTAATTGAATTTTGTATTCTTAATTATTTTATAATCCTAAGTTTATAATTAATTAAGTTTCATGACTAAAGAGTGTTAGACAACTTTCTCTAAATGTTACATGTTGACAAACATATTTCAAGTTAATATTATAAATTTTATAGTTTTTAAAAATTTTTAAGTTATTGTTGCATTTAAATTAACTTAGAACTTGGAAATTCAATAACATTCATTCCAGAGGTCAATTGGATTTGAACTTTTTATGGCAAGTGGGGTTCTTTCCCAATTTGAGCTTCCTAAAGCTTCAATGTGATAATATGTGTAATTTAAGATTAATTAATATTTTAATTATTTCACTAAAACTTAAAATAAACCTAATAAAGGTAAAATCACTTAGGAGATTTATTTTTCTTAGATTCCTCTATGGAAGATGCATCCATATAAGGTTTATTTAAAATTTTTGTATTTTTGGTTGATTTATTATGATTTCTTAAGCTGAGGTTGATTAATTAAATTAATTAAATCATTTAATTATTAAAATGGTGATTTTATGGATTATTGGATTTCAGCGGGTTTTAGTGGATTATTTAGATTCTTTACACTTTATTATGATGATTTAATGTGATTTTATAATTTTCTATGATTTTCTTAATTATATATTATTTATTTTCATTAAAATTAGTGTTTAAGGGTTGAAATTCAATATCTTCATTCACATTGAAATGAATCATTAAAATTTACACGATATTAATCATCATTTCATTTTTCCAAAGTTTCAAATCATTTAGAATAATGGATTTAGATTAATTCGAGTCTGATTGATTTTATTCAAACACAAATTAACCCAAAACTACCCAATAAAAATTGGGGATTTTGAGTTTAATGGATTCATATCATCCATAGAGCCCTTAATTGCATTTTTTATGTGTTTTTTTTTTTGAAGTTTGTATTATTTTTTTGTAATTTTCGAATTCAAAAAACCTGAATTTCCTATTTAGATGTATCGGTGCCACGTGGCTCAGCTTTACATGTGGCGCCACGGAATTCATCCATGTGGGATCCATGTGGATTCTACATTAAAATAGTGATGAGATAATGTTTGATCTGGGCCATCTGATCAAAGATTTGGTTGCTCAGATTAATCCATGGTTTTCTATAGGGGATTTAATCGATTAATCTAACTATTTCTTAGCCATCCAGTCTTAATAAAAAAATGGTGGGGTGGAGATATGTCTTGTTGATGATGGTGAATCTTTGAGACTCACCCGTCAGGATGATTTTCGATAATCTAACCACTGAAACCACCCGATTCCAATTTCAAATCCATCAAGGACTCACATAAATTACATCTAGTTGGCTTGATCTTCCTTGAGATCAAGTTGCTTTAAATGACCAAATTCAAAAGTAAGGAGGTTGGGTTTGGTGCATACCTCACTAGAGGTGACTTCATGCACGGGAATGACTTAGTTAGCTTGATGGAGATGTCGAGCCTCTAGGAAGGAGGAATTGGCTCTCCAAGGATCAACGTGGAGACCAAGTTTAACATGTTTCTTGTGGGTTTGGTCATTATTTGGCTTGCTAGAGGTGTCAGGATTGGGAAAAGGTTGCGCTCAACTTTTTTTAGCTTGGGGAAGTTAATGGAATGCTCAATTGGGTCCGAGAAAGGCTCTCTCATAGTTTTTTATGTGTGGCCAAAAGCTTTATCAAAGCTTCCATCTTGCCTTAGTTGGCCAAGGTGATTGCCACCCTTGGAGGCTAGTTCCAAGGGTGGTTGGGCTTAACACATGTTCATGGGTGCCGAGGTGGAGGAGTAAAGAGAAGGAGTGGATTGGGGGAGAAAATTTGTCTCCATGTATTTTTCTCTTTCCATGGCATATTCCTTCCCTTGGATTGACTTGGACTTCATTAATTTGATTAATCTTGGCTGCCAATTATATTAAACTCATCTTAGGATGGTTTTGGATGTATTCCATGTTTGGTTTAAGGATGGGTTCAAATCTTTTGAAATTATTCCTTTAGGAACTTTTATATGGTTTGGATCTAGCTTGCCTCATTTGGCGGATTAACACTAGATTGATACTTTAATTATACCAATTTAATCATTTATGATGTTTTTAATCAATGGGTTTTATGGAATTTGAAATTAATCATCCATATTTAGCCCATTATGGCTTAAGTGAGTCTGCTTGAATTGGATTGAGTCAAATGATTTGCTTGGCTCAATTAGAATGTATTTATCTTTCATTTATGTTAATATAAGCATTTAGAATGGATTGGATTAATTAATTTCACTTATTTATAGTTTAAAACTCATTTTGTCCCAACTTGGTCTTAAAGGGTTAAGATTGAGTTAATTAGGCTAAATAATCATATTAACCAATTTAACTCCATCAATTATTTGATTTGTGTTTAATAATTATTTTCAAATGATTTTGAGCAATCAATTTGAGTTGATTTCAATTAGATTTTGATTTTGAATTCAAGATGGCTCATTTAAGCCCATTTATATCAAATGTTCTAATTAGCCTAATTAAGTCCATAATAGATTTATATTTCCATAAATCCTTGCTTAGACATCATTATTTTATCATTTCAATCTTTAGAAATGATTTCATTTAGTCAAATTTTGGAGGGTTGACCTTCAATTTGGTGGGGCCACTTAAGTCAAACCTATATCACCATTTGACTTTAATTTGGATTTGATTTCATGGTTTCATTTGATTTTGATTTGGGTTTGGTTTTTTTTAGTTTGAATTTGTTTAAGTTTAAGTGACTTTAGGTTTAAATTGGAGAATTATGTTAATTATAATATTCACCTTGATTTAAGTTCGAATATATTTAGATTTCAATTATTTTAGATTTGCATTTGAATTTACTCTAGGTCTATCCAACCTTATTGGGTTAGGTTTGACCCTAGAAAGGTGTACTAGGTCACTAACTAAAGTCTCCAAACTATCTAATTAGGAGATTCCTAATTATTAATTTTAGAAATGTTGTTAACCTCATTCAAAAATGAAGTCAATAATGCACTTTAAATTAACTTCTTTTAACTTTGGGAAACTTAACTTAATATTTAAAATTTCCTAAGTTTGATTGTACCTATTTTGATCTATTTGTAATTTTACTTAACTAATAATAGTATGAATAAAATTTAATTATTAATGATTGATCTTAGAGTGATAAAATTGATTACACTTTCATCGAGTTTGGTATTTCATTGAGGTGGGTTATTAAAATTTCAATTTCAATTTGATTATTATTTTCTCAAAATTTTAATTAAATACATTTTTTTATTTTTTTCTTTCAAATGACTTTTAATACATCTCTACTTAGGTTTCATTTAGACATTAATTAGGCTCTTTAAATTTCAATACTTTATACTAATTTATGTAATAATTCAATTACATTAATGTTCGCATCAAAAAAAACTTTTGTGTCATAGCATCGTGGCATTGTAATCTTGCCGCTAAAGCACTGCTATGACCTTCTAGAAAAGTAACTGTCAGTATAACTATTAAAACTATAGTACAGTGTTGAGGTGATGTAATCCCAACACATAGGCATTACAACGATAATCTACAGTTTAAAGAAGCAAGAAAACTGATGTTTTGGCCCCAATGCTTACAACTGCTCATGGGAGTGGGGGGAATGGTTACAAGACAAAAAAAACTCATATAAAAAGGGGGAGTTGCCCACTCTAAGAGTCTTCTCTCACGAGTGAGAGCACCTATTTTCTTTCCCCTTTCTTCTATCTTTCCCTAACACCCAAAAATAATATTCCAAAATTCAAAGCCGAAGACCTCATTTTGAACTTAGTTCCAATGTGAGAAGAAAAGAAATTTCCTTGCATTGATCTTAGATCTAGAACATTGAAAGATCACATTAAAAATATAAAATTTAGCTTTCCTAAAGTGATACTCTGCCAAAATTTTTATAAAAATCACTAAAATTTTCAAGAATTCAATTCAATATGCACATTTCTATCCCACAACACCAAGGCGTCATGCTCTCAAAAAAAAAAATCTACAGGGATCTACCCCCACAACACCGAAGTGCCATGCTCTCATAAATGAAATCTATGAAAATCTACCCAATAGTACCATAGCACCAAGGCTCAGCGCCCCACCACAACGCTGAGGCACCATTCTCTTGAAAATGAAATCTACGGGGATGTGCCCCACAGCACCGAGGCACCAAGGCATCGCCGGGGCCATCCTCTAGAAAGTGAAATCTACCGGGATTGTCCCCACAGCACCGAAGCTCCATGCTCTCAAAAACAAAATCTTTAGGAATCTACCCCACTACGCTAAGGTGCCAAGGTCCACAATCAAGGCCCATAATCCAGCACTTAGGAACCAAGCTATCAAGTTTCATTCTCTTAACATAGTGCCTAGGTGCTACACCTCCAGTGTTTAAGCACCATTCAATAAGTCAAACTGACCAATAATTAAAGTGTTGAAGCATTACACATATGGTGCTGAGGCACAGTACTCTATAGTATTATACATACACATACTATCAAAATGCCATCTTAGCAGCATCAAGGCACCATTATAATAGCATCAAGGCCCTACCCTCTTTGCGTCGAGGCATTGATCCTTTATACTTTTAAGCTAAATATATAACTAGTTCATCATGTGAACACCTTAATTTTTGGTATTCCAAAAAGAAGTAAGCCTAGCCATCTATTTGCTAACATTATGAACATCGGTCCGTTCGCAATGCGAACACCCCATAATTTGTTCGCCATGCATACATATTTATATCTCATCCACCATATCGATGACTCTAATTTTGGCATTTTGAAGGGATGTGTAAGCCCATCTTTATATCTGTTCATCATGTGAATATCTACACATTCACCATGCAAACACCTTATGATTAATTCACCATATGAACAATGTTACACTACTTACACTAAAATTTTAAGTCTACTCAAGATATCTGAAATGAGGAAACCCATGGTTGCTAATCAGATTTTCTAGACACTACCACCATGTTCCTCTGATGTTGGTAGACTAAAATAATAAAACCACGGTATGACAGAACCATGCGATCTTTATGGGAATTACACTCTTATTTCCATTTAGATAGTCATCTAAGCCACACTATACATCTATGACACCAAATGCATATTAAATAGATATGTTTGTTAACAACCTTAATAGAGAGTGCTCTCCTATTATGGTAAGAATGGTTATTAATTATGTATGCTTGCATCCATAGGAAATAGAACCTAGAGATAAATAAACACAATCATGATATTAGGAGAAATCTGCTTGAATATATATATATATATATATATATATATATATATATATTCAATCCACCACTCAAAAATATATACTCATACCCATCTAACCAAAAATGGTGGAGCGCATCCTTGAAGGTGTTTTTTTCTAAGCAATTAGATTTCTAGCAACTCCATTGAAGAATGCTCTATCTCCATCTCTGATTTACCCTCAGGTTCAAAATCATCCATGGTGAACTTGACCAACATGAAGATTATCATATTAGGTGAGGGATCCACTATCAGATTACCCCAAGCTATAGTTAACATCGGTTCCATTGGAACCACTATTCTGTTCAAAATAATCTCTGAGGTTGCCAATTCCTACCAATTAGATAATTGAATGGATTAATACCTAAGGTGTACAATAAAGAAAGTAGGTCAACCCCAAATGAGCCTAGGCCTTATATAACCTCAAAGAGAATATCTATTTTTGATAGGTTTATAAATATAGCTCCGAATGATAAGAGTAAAATGATTGTTAAACCTAAATTAAAATAGTCAACCCAATTAGCATCAAGTTTGAGGAATAGAGCCCAACACAAACTGCTATCCTAGCTTTGAGTGGCAAAACTGACAATGAAATATCTTCTTTGGGCACTAAGATGTCCAAAAGAGCTTGCCTCCCATAGAGCTTTTGCACTACCTATTCATAGCAAACATCAATCTGACCCACAGGTAGAGACGAACATACCTATAAGCAATAACTTTTACCTGTTGAGATGGGTGAAAAGAAACAACTCACTCCGAAAGAGTTATAATTAAATATTTATGGGACAAACTTACAAGTCCCACATCTCAAAATCAATCATACCAAATAGAAACTATTTCTTCGTGAATCTACAAGGTCTAAAAGACTGTAAAAAATAGAGGTCTTTAAAGAAGGGTCTAGAAGTTGGTGAGCTAGATCAGCAAACCAAAAAATTCCTACTTCAAAAGGAGTGGGAATATTAAGAAGTATCATTTTGCCCATCTTTAGTAGAAATCAAGACCAAAATAATGGATGATCAGTGAGCACATATAATAAGTCATCCAATACAAAATAAATAGCTGGTCAACTGTCGAAAGGTCCTAACAATAATCTTAAAGAAAGTCACATCACCCAGGTCATTTTAACCTAATTGGTGGGCACCATGGTGTGACATCTGGGACCCAATCTCAAAGATCCACCATTAGGAGGTCTGACTAATATGGAGGGCCAAAGGATTGAAAGATGTCAAAGATGAGAGAGTTTAGCATGAATCAACTCTCCCAAATAATGAAGAAACTAACTCTCTTATCATCAGTCAGAAGCATCGGTATGAAAATAGATCAGCCAGTGGACGATGACATGGATTATCAACTTTTTTGGGAAGATGAAGATCTCTCGACCAACAAAGAATTGCAAAGTTTATATCTCCAAAATAATGAAGATTTTGATCACAAGAAGGCTGAGATCATTCGTATGTTTGACACTCGCCTAGGAAATGAAGGTGTAGTGTCTGAACAGTAAAATGAGGAGGATCAACAGGGAAATCCAAGTCACCAAGAGCCTAGAGGTATGGCTCAAGTAGAAGTGGAAGTGATTGAGGAACTCACAGATCTTGTAGTAAAGCTACAGCAATAGATGGGTTCCCAACTCCAAATGATAAACCAAGAAATCAGTCCACTCAACAGCAACCTCAATGAAATGAGGGGACTAATGAAGGACTTCTTTGATTAACCTTATAGAGATACAGTAGATACTTCCAACGTCCACCAAAAAAATAATCAAGTAGATACCTCCAAGAAATGAGGGTGTACAAAATGCTTCACCCAATTTATCAGTAGTTGAGGCATAGAGACAAGAACTTCTAGAGGAAGCCATACCGAACCCTCATCAAAAAGCTGATGTTGTCACCAAATTCCAACTTGAAGACCTCATTTGCTAAAAGGTCAAAGTAGTAATAGCATCAAAAACTGTTGAACAACTGGTAAGAAAAGGATGACCATATCCAGCCGAGTATGATCAAGTATAATATCTTAATGTGTACAAAGTGTCAAAAGTTCAATACCTTCTCAAAAATAAAAAATCTTTAACAACACTTGGCTAAGTTTAAAGCATCATGCAAAAATACTAGTGGAAATGATGCTTTGTTGCTACATCAATTCATTAGTAGTCTCACTTATATGGCTTTTGAATGGTATGTTGAGTTACTTAGTGACTAAATAAAACACTCACTAAGCTAGAAGCACTCTTTGTCAAGAGATTTGCAGTCACAATAAAGAAAGTAATAATTACATATCTCACCTTGGAAAAAAGGAGAAGGGATGAGAGTGTCACTAATTATATCACCAAATGGAGAAACATAAAAATGTTGATCGGACTCACAAAAGGCATGTAGTGGAACTCATCATGGGGAATATTGATGATCAAAAGGCCCCATACCTTCTCATGGCTACAATCAATACATTCCAAGAATTATTAGATTGTCTAACCAAGTTTGAAAGGTTGCCCAAATAAAAATGGCTTAATTTGGGCTATAATAATAACTCCACTAGAAGAGGAAAGTAGTCCAAGCTGCAAAAGTCTAAAAAGAATGATGTGAATACAACATTCACGTTAATAGTGGACAAAAAGGGGAATAAAGTAGCATTAACTTCATAATCGATCATAAAGTTGATAGAGGAATAGAAAAGAGTACCAACCCTCTAAGAGAGATGGCTAAGCAGTACTCATTTAAGAGAGAATGTACTGTCAAGATTTTTAAACATGGCCAAAAGTTGGGATTATAGTTACCAGAGCCATGTCGACCATATCAAGTAGATAAGGTCATTAATCACAACTATTGTCCCTTATATACGCTTATAAGTCACCCGATTGAAGACTATTTTGTTTTCAAATACTGGGTTAAGATAAGCTATCGCAATGGAGAACTTACCTTATCAAATAATGTCTTAGTAAATCCCCAAAAGGAAAATGATAGTCAAATACTAAAGCATACAATGAGAGGCCGAGTCAAGTAAGACTCAAGACATAAATAAAGACAAAGAAAAAACTCCACAAGTACAAGCAGAAGAGGAAGGTGATTGGGAAATTTCATCTCAAAGAACACCAAAAAATAATCAATATTCTTTCAACTATATAGGGCATTCGGTAGAGAAATGCCCTAGAACCATAAATTAATCCTATGATACCTTCCCTAAATAGGAGCAATTTTTATATAAAATGATGGAATAGATGAAAAATGATAAGCCTTCTATGTCAAAGACTCATAAATAAATAAATAAAATAAGAAAGCTCATAAATAAAATCTATGACTTAAAAAATGATAGATTCTCTGGAGGAGTGCAAGCAACCTCCTCGAAGATCAATTAAGCTGGAGGAATATATGCACCATTTACGGCTTAACACAGAAGAGCTTGAAGAAGAAGTTGTAAGAGAAATATGTCAAATGAGAAATGTGGTTACAACTTGAACTGATTCTAAAGAAGAGTTATGCTTTCCCAAAGAAAACCCATCAGACCAAAAAATAAAGGAAAAAAGAAACTACTTCACTGAATCAAATAGTAATTCAGAGGGTCATGAAGACTCTAGAAACTCCAATAAGTTACATAGCTCAAAACTTCTTATAAGGAAAGCTATGTAGAAGTAATACAAGTGCAATTAAGAATTGGGAAAAGATTCATCCACCATGACAAAATAAATCCAATGAAAAAGATCAAAAATTTAAATTAATGAGGATGCCTTACCTCCACCAGCACCTAAACCCCAAAGTCTACCAAAATAAAAGTAGACTATAACATTCTAGCACTCTTACGCAAGCTTCTTGGTCTATTAAACATATGTGATGCTCTCATGCTATCCCAGGGTATAACAGAAACCTTCATGAAAGCCTTGCAATGCTGAAAATAATATGATACATTCTTTGTTGAAGGGAGGATGAAAGAAGACCTTACCTTGTAAAAGCCAACAACTATCACCTTCAAATGATAAATACTTTCTACTCAAAATGATTGAGCATAAATGACCTCTCTATATTACTGTTAAAATTAATTCTACACACACAAAGTGAGTGTTAATTGACCCAGGTGCTTTAGCCAATCTCCTGACAGCCAAGACACTTAAGGAACTAGCTTTAGATGCTCAATACCTTGACAAGAGCATGATATTTTCACAAGGTTTTAATGAACAAGGGAAACAAACCTTAGGGTCCATTTTCATACCCATACGATTTTAGGAATTACATACAAAAGCTTTCATGTAATCGAGGCCAAAGTTGCATATAAAGCACTCCTTGGTAGGCCATGGATTCATGAGTATGGTATATTACCCTTGACTCTCCATCAGTGCATGAAATATATCCAAATGGTGAAGAGCATCGAATTGATGGGTACATTAATCCACTCTTGATACACAAAGTCAAGATCTATGATGATGCCAAATACTTTATCCCTAAGAAGGGAGAATAGGTTAATGCCAAAAAGAATGAAATTCCACCTATCAAACTAATGTTAAAGAGTGGAAATTCAAAAGGTAAAATTATTACTGAATCAAAACATCCCAAGGTAGTTACCCACCTTGGTGGTGATACTAAAGAGGATGAATAGAAATTGGTACCTAGGAGGACCTCAATTAGTCAAAAGAAAGAAGAGACTACTACCACGACGTGACCAAATAATTAGAGAAAACATGCATTTCTCGAATAAGAATGTCTGAGTCTCAGGTCTCCAATAAGGCTATGAAAATAATGTTAATGCCAAAAGCACATATAAAAGTCTTATTGACTTCAAGGAAAGAAGAAATAGAACAATTAAAAATCTATATCCCTTCTAGAAGGGGTTACAAGGATCGTGTAATCCTCTTCTACAAAGATAAAGAGTGAGCCATAAATTCCCAATTATTTAAAGAAGATGATTTTGAGGAAGAAGTTGTTTCAATAATCATTCCTCAATACTTCTCATCAACTCTATAGATGCTAATGAAATAATATCTATCATAATTGAATGCACGATTGCTCAAAAGGTTCGCAAGGGGATAATGTTAAGAGTTTCTTAAGATATGGAAAATTCACTACATAGGAATTAGATATAGTCCTCCACCATAAATTTCTAAATAAGCTCATTCTATACCATATTTGATAAAAGCAATCCTTTTCAAAACCATAAAAGTCTGGTACCTTACAGAAGTGCCAAGATGAAGAGATTCAACTTTTATTAGTGCTAACCTCACATGAAAAGATTAAAAAGCACTACTTTATGAATATAAATACTATTTTGCATGAAATTATAGTGAAATGGTAGGTTTATCGCAAGATGTAGTTGTACATAAACTGGCTATTAAATCTGATATATAGCCAATAAAGTAAGCATTAAGGTGAATGCGATTAAAATTTAAAGAATGCATAATCGCTAAAACTAAAAAGCTCATCAAAGAAGAGTCATATGGGAAGAAAAATATGTTGAATGTATTGATAATATTGTCAAGTAAGAAAGAAAAATGAGCAAATCTATGTCCACGTTGATTTCCAAGACTTAAATAATGCATGCCCAAAAGATGATTTCCTATTACCCAATGCATAAATCATGGTGGATAATACGTCCAACTATGATATGTTCTCCTTCATGGATGGATCATCGAGCTATAATCAAATTAAAATGGCCCAAGAGGATAAGAAGCAAACATCCTTCCATACCCCAATCATCATATATTGCTACAGAGTAATGACATTTGTCTTGAAAAATATGGGTGCCACTTATCAGAGGGCGATGACTCACATCTTCGATGATCTCATACATAAGTATGTAGAGTGTTATATTGATGAGTTGGTCATTAAAAATAAAACACAAAGCAAGTATATAAGCAATCTAATGATGGTATTCGATAGGATTTGAAGTTTCAATCTAAAAATGAATCCAATAAATGCACTTTTGGTGTGACCTCTAGATAATTTCTAGGCTTTATTGTACATCATAAAGGGATTGAAATCGACCCCTCTAAAATTAAAGTAATAATGAAAGTGCCACCACCTAAAAGTTTGAAATAATTATGCTCTATACAAGGCAAATGGCTTATACTAGAAGATTTATTTCTAATCTTAAAAGACATGTTAGTCATTTGCTTGATTAATGAAAAATGCATGCTTTATATAGAATGATGCTTGTCAAGAAGCATTTGATAGCATAAAGTAATATTATTACATGCCCCAATCTTGGTAGTACCAATTATAGGGAAACCTTTGATATTATATACGACAACCCTAGAAGAATCACTAAGAGCTTTGCTAGCACAAAACAACAAAGAAGGAAAAGAAAATACCCTATATTATATAAGTTGGCCCATAATAGAGCTGAAATAAAGTATTCTCTATTAAAAAAAACAATATTTAGCACTAATATTTGGTACTTAGAAACTTGGCCACTATATGTTTCACATAAGATAACATTGGCCACTATTATGTTATCACATAAGATAACATTAATATCCAAAGTTGACCCAAATCAAATTTTTTGATGATGAGGCAAATCACTTTGGCTAAATGGATTGTCCTAGTAATTTGATATAACATATGTCTCATAAAGGCTTTAAAATGGCAAGCCTTGGCTAATTTCTTAGCTCATCCCTTCGATAGACTTCCCACTTAACGATGAGTTGCACGATGAACATATTATTGAAGTTGAAAAGCTCATCAACCATCAAGATGGGTGCTTTATTTTGATGGAGCTTCATCTACAAAATTAGTTATACCTCCTAGCTTGTCGGAATCAGCCTAATATTTATAACATAGTTAGGGGGTAAACTATGATATTCTTATAGTCTTGCTGAGCTTCAACAAACAATTAGGCCAAATATGAAGCATTAATTGTGAGCCTAGAGTTAGCAATTAATATGAAAATTTAGAAGTTTCATATTTATGGAGATTCCCAATTTATAATCTAACAAATAATTGGGACGTTTAAAATAAATAAGCTAGAATTAGTTCTTTACAATAAACATGTCTTGAAGATTTTAAAATAAATACACAGTAACCATCATAAAGGTGTTGCATCAAGATAATGGAAAAGCTAACATGTTAGCTAAATTAGCTAAAGAAATGATAGACCCTTAAGTCAATCCAATTATAATAATAGTTCTAAATAAGCTAGCACTAGTGCCAACCTCCTAAGTCTTTAAAGTTAAAGAATGTCAAGAAATTAGTGACCATAATAGAAGAAGATAATTGACAAGAAGCATTCATCACTTATCTCAAAGGTGGTGGGCTTTCAAAAGATAAATCAAAGACTCATCAAATTTCATAATGAGCATTATGATATACTCTTATAAATGACACATTATATCATGATTCTTTCGACCAAATGTGACTACGATGCCTTGGACTAAATGAAGGCAAGATAATAATGGCTGAAGTTCATGAAGGATTATGTGGAGCACACTAATCTAGCCCTAAAATAAAAAATCAAAGTTAAATAAATGGGAAATTACTATTTTATCATGGTCTAAGACTACATCAAATATGCTAAAAATATCATGAGTGTTAAATAAATGCAGAGACATTTCATCAGCCACCCAATACTTTACACCCAATAATTGCATCATGGACATTTGAAAGGCGGGGAACTGATATTATAGGTCCAATAGATCCTCCATCATCTAGAGTACATCACTTCATTCTAAGTGCTACTGATTATTTCTCAAAATGAGCAAAAGAAATTCCATTAAGAGAAGTTAAAGCAGATGATATAGTAAAGTTCTTCCGGGACCATATTATTTATAGATTCAGAAAACCTTGAAGGATTATATCTAATAATGAAATTACCTTAAAGAATATCAAAATCTATCATTTTATTGAAAAGTATAAGATATATTAGTGATATTTCTCAATATAAAATCAAAGAGCTAATTGTTTGGGAGGAATTTAACAAAATGCTAATTAAGCTATTCAAGAAAATTCTTTCCAAAAATAAAATAGAATGACACAATAAAAGAATAGAAGCATTATGGGCATATCATACCACTTATAAAATAGCTACACAAGCAACACCATACTCTTTAGCGAGTAATACTTCCTCAAGAATTTTTTCACTCGTATAGCAGTTCAAAATGAACTTTCAATGGAAGAAAATATTCAAATACAATATGAAGAGCTTGAACCCTTGGATGATGTGTGATTATAAGCCTAACAAAATCTAAAAATATATAAAGCAAGAATGACCCAAGCTCATGACCGTATAGTTCACGCAGAAGCATCAAATCGAAAGAACTAGTATGCAGAATAAGGTCAATAGTTCCACACTAACTAGTTGGTAAAAAATTCAACCCAAATTAGGAAGGACCATATATTATTGAAAAGGTATATGAACGTAGAGCTTATCGACTCATTGATGCAAAAGGCATCATGCCTATACCACATATAAATGGACAATATCTTAAAAGATAATATGCGTAACTAATAAAATATTTTTATTTCAATGAGAAATTCCTTTATTAATAGAGGCAATTTTATATATCTTGCAAAATAAGATCCCCTATCAAAAATAAACACTATCCAATTAAGCAAAATTAAGATAGAATCCACCATGTCCAAAGGGGTCAAATACAAAACCTAAATTTATATTTCATCATACTCAAAGGGGTCATATCTAAATTAAACTAAGATCCATCATACCCAATGGGCTGGATCAGATCAACAATACCCAAAGGGGCCAGATCCAAAACCTAAATTTAGATTCCATCATATCAAGGGGTAGGATTTAAATTAAGCTAAGATACATCATACCCAAAGTGGTCGGGTCCAAAACCTAAATTTAGATTTCATCATATCCAAAGGGCTCATCTAAATTAAACTTAGATCAATCATGCCCCAAAGGGATATATCATATCCACCATGCTTAAAGGGACCAAATCAAATTTAAATCAAGATCCATCATACCCAAAGGGTTTGGATCAGATCTAATATACCCCAAAGTAGCTTCGATCTTTATCAAGCGGATCTAAGTTCAAAGTATGTCTAATATTCCTAAAAGGGCCAGATCTAAATCTAAGTAAAAGAAAGAAGGCAGCAAATGCATCATGTCTAATCGACATGAAAAATTCATTGGGGACCAATTTTGTTTACATTAAAAAAAATTTGTGCCATAGCATTGTGGCACTGTAATCTTGGTATCAAAGGATTTCCATGACCTTCTAGAAAGTTAACGGCTAGTCCAACTGTCAAAACTATGGTACAACACCAAGGGGCTGTAATTTTAGTGTCGATGCACTATAATCCCAACACCAAGGCACTATAAAGATGATATGTAGTTTAATGAAGCAAGCAAATTATTATTATGGTCTCAATTACGACTACCAATGGGAGTATGGAGAAGATTATAGGACAAAATAAAGCTCTTATAAGAAGGCAGAATTTCTCATCTAAGAGTCTTCTCCTGGGATGGAGGGCATTATTTTTCTTTCCCCTTTCTCCTCCCTTGCCCTGACATACCCAAAAAAATTTAAAAATTCCAAAATTCAAAAGCCTAAAGACCTCTATTGTTGAACTTACTTTTGGTGTGACAAGAAAAGAAATCTTCGCCCATTGATCTTAGATCCAAAACATAGGAATATTACACTAAAAAATGAGAATCTAGCATTGCTAAAGTGATACTCTACCAAAATTTTTATAAAAATTTCTAAAATATTCAAGAATTTGATTCAATATTCATATTTTTATCCATAACACTGAGGCACCATGCTCTCAAAAATGAAATTTTTGGGGATTTTCCCCACAACATCGGGGCACCAAGCCATAGTGCCAAAGTGCCATGCTCTCAAAAATAAAATCTATGGGATCTACCCCATAGTGCTGAGGCACTAAGGCACAGTGTTGAGGTGTCATGCTTTCAAAAAAGAAATATGAGGGGAATTCCACCACAATACCATGGCACAGCGCCAAGGTGCCATGCTCTCAAAATTGAAATCTATAGGGATTGTCCCCATAAAGGTTCCATGCTCTTGAAAATAAAATCTTCGAGGATCTTCCACAAAACACTAAGGTGTGTTAGGGTCTAAAAGCGAGGCACTAGCATCCAAAGACGAGGTGCTAAGCTATCAAGTTTCATTCTCTTAGCTTGATTACTAGGCATTATACCTCTAGTGTCGAGGCATCATTCAACAAGTCAAACTAACTAATAATTAAAGCATTGAAGCGCGTGGCATTAAGACGTAGTACTCTATAGTGTTATATGTACACATCCTATCAAAATTCCACCTTAGCAACGCCTATACACCATTATGATAACATTGAGGCCCTACCCTCTTTGCACCAATCCTTTATACTTTTAAACTAATTATATAACTAGTTCATCATATGAACACCCTAATTTTTAACATTCCAAAAGGATGTAAGCTCAGCCTCATATTTGTTCATCATGTGAACATCTTCCCATTCGCCATGTGAATAATAATTTTGGCATTCCAAAGGGATGTAAGCCCAATCTTCTATTCATTCACCTTGTGAACATTGGTTCATTCACCATTCAAATGCCTTATAATTTATTCACCATGTGAACAAATTCATATCCTTCCACCATGTGGACAATACTAATTTTGACATTCTAAAGAGATGTAAGCCTAGTTTTATATTTGTTCACTATGTGAACATCTGCATATTTTCCATGTGAACACCTTATGATATATTCACCATACGAACACTCTTACACCACTTACACTAAAATTTTAAGTCTACTCGCTATATCTGAAACAAAGCAACCCATCATTGCTAATCGATTCTTTGGGCATTACAATTATGTCCCTCGATGTTGGTAGACTAGAATAACATAATCTTGGGATGTGAACTAGGGTGTGCATAATTGGTTTAAACCAAAATCCATTTAAAAGCTGAATCAATTTTTTAAATTGGATCAGTTTTTAAATTTTATTTTGGATTTTGGATTTAATTTGAGCTAATTTCGGTTTTTGGATATGGATTGGATTTAAAAATTTGTAATATTGAAAAACCAAAAATCCGATTTAACCGAACGGAACTCGGATAGTCGGAGGGAGACTCGGAGGAAGGCCCTTCGCGTTCGTGCTCGTGCGGCTCGTGCCCCGTGCAAAAAAATTGATTAGTGACCTAGGGAGGCGAAAGGGCAATCCCCATTCAATCGACAAATGGCAATCGCCAATCCCCATTCGGCATAGGCATTCCCCTTCCCGATGCTTGAGTCTTGGTTCTCTTATCAGTCTTATGGTCTTATCTTTACTGCTACTTCTCTAATTCTCTTCATCTTCGACTTTTGTTCTGTTCGAGTATTCATTGTAGGGCTATCAACTGTGGACATTTTCATTTTGTTCATCTGTTTTCTGCTCTCTTCTTAACTTCTCCCTTCTCGCCTCTCATCGTCTCACGCATGCATAGCTATTGCTCTTCTCCCTTCTTCTCAAATTCAGCAGGTTTTGTCTCAATTTTCATGGATTCTTTTATTACATTTTACTTGTTTAGTGTTTTGTTTGTGGCTTCTACTTTGGAAGTTTGGAGACTTGGAGGGTTAGAGTTGGTATTGTTGAGAGAGTTCTGTGGTATTTCTTATTTCCGGAGGGCATAGTGCCGAGGCAAGTTCTATGGTATTTCTTATTCTACAATTTGAATGGAATAATGGATTATTTTGTTATGTTTGCTATTTGATTTGTTCTGTGATTTTGGATTATAAATTTAGTTTGAGTTTGTCTCTCGAACTTGTGTTTTGTCTTAATGTTTTCTTAAAGCATGTTTCTCTATATTTTGGAAAATGCATTCTAAATGTGATTTATGTGAATGTTAAGGCCACGAAGGCATAACATAACCAACTCTTATCATTCACGATATGATATATTCTAGCTTATTAGATCATTTAAAATTTTACGTATATATAAGTTAATGCTAGAGCTGAAATTAGTTTGCCGGTGTAATGAGGTAAATCATTTTCTTCTCATCTATTTAATTAAATTGAGTAATTTTAAGCTTGATTAAAATCTCTTGATGAGATTTACAAGATGAAATAAAGGTGTAAGTTATAAAAGCATGTGTTATCTAAATGATCAAGCAATGAAGAGGGTACCTCATGTAGCCCCCCAACTCGTTTAAAGGATATAATATGAGTATATGACTCATTGTGGCTTATGGGCATAGTGATCATCAAATAGAATTTTTGTTAAATAAGGAGTTTCGGCCTTCTTAACATTTTTTATAGTTTCGGCCTTCTTAACATTTTATATGAGCTTAAATGATATGAGTTCAAGGAAGTTGTTGGAACTTGAATCAAGGCTTGAGAGGTAGTTTATTGGCCTCACCCAAATACTCTTTTAATATTATACCTTAGCTTTCAAAAGTCACAATAGTGGAAGAGAGGGTTTGAGATTAATCTGAGAGGTCAATCTTCCTTATATCAATTCTCATTTCAGAGAGAATATTTATATGTAGTTTTCTAGGCAATCTTTATAATTTGGATTACTTTTCCATTACGTAAAAATTAGCTTTTTCAATGTACAGAATAATAATGTAATTATACGACATAATTTATTGAAAATATAATTATTTGATAGTCTTATTTTTTTTAAATTTCTTACGTCATTTTTTTTGTTATTATGATTAGAATAAGGTAGCATCATATTTAAGTCTTATTAATCCTTCCATTTGGCTTATTCTTACTTTATCTCTTTACACTTTGATTAGATGTCTCATTATGGAGAGTTTTAGCATGATTGGTTCTTCCCAAAATCAAACACCTATCAATCAAGATAACATCCATTGTATTGCAAGTGCTTCAAGTAGCAAGTCATCTTTTGAAAAGAGAATAAGAAAGACAACCACCATCATCGATGTCCGGGATCACTTTACTAAATTTAATAGTTCCATTGGAGAAAAGATGAGTAAATGTAACTATTGTGGGAAGACTTATCATAGTGATACAAAGCTTAATGGTACTACAACTTACGAACACATTTATCTGTATGTCAGAAGAATCCTCATAACATGAAAAAAATCAAACTCTACTAGTATTGCAACCTAGTGACAAAGGTGAACAAATAACTGGAAGTCTCAAAGCTTGGAAGTTTGATCAAGAAGCTGTTAGAAAAGCTTTAACAGCCATGGTTATTATGGATGAATTACCATTCAAACATGTTGAAGGATATGGGTCTAAATATTTTATGACTCAATGTTGCCCAATGTTTAAAATACCTTCCCATTAGACACTCACTCGACGCTTTGAATTTTACTTAGATGAGAAGAATGCTTTGAAAAAATATTATGAGATTCAACTACTAGGGTTTGCTTGACAACCGACACATGGACATCAATTCAGAGAATTAATTACATGTGTATAATCGTGCACTATATTGATGAAGATTGAAAGTTAAAAAAGAGAGTCATTAATTTTTGTCCTATATATAGTCATAGAGGGGAGATTGTTGGCCAGGAGGTAGAGAGATGTTTGATTGATTGGGGTATTAATGTAGTATTTACAATAACAGTTGATAATGCTAGCTCCAATAATGGTATTATCAATCATTTGGAAGAAATTTTCTAAACGGAGGAGGAAGTGTTCTTGATTGTAAGTTCTTACACATGAGATGTGTTGCACATATTATAAATCTTATTGTTCAAGATAGAATTAAGGAGGTTGGTAGATACACCGTGTAAGAAGCGATGAGGTACATTAGCCCATCAAGACTTAAAAAATTCAAAGAATGCATTGAAATTGAAAAATACAAAGCAAAAGCTTGTTGTGTTTGGATGTACCTACAAGGTGGAATTCTACATATCGATGTTAAATTAAGCTTTCAAAAGCTTTTGAGAGATATGAAGAGGTTGATCCTCAATTTAGAATAGAGTTGGAGAAGGAAGTGGATGGTGGAGGTGGAGTTCCATGTGATGGTGATTGGGAGAATGCAAGAAGGCTTGTAACATTCTTAGAAAGATTTTATGAGCTTACTCGCATTTGGTTCCTTATATGTTACTTCAAACACTTTCTTTCATGAGATTGCGAGGTCCAATGTGTGCTTCAAAGTTGGGAATCACATAATGATATTGAAGTTAGTACCATGGCAAAGAAAATGAAAGTAAAGTTTGATAAGTATTGGGGTTGTGTTGATAAAATGAATATGAATATTTATCTTGCAGTTGTACTTGATCCTAGGTTCAAACTTAGATATATTGAATTTGCTGTAGTTGATATGTATCCTGGCTTGGAGGGGGCTAATTTGGCACGAGCAATAAGGTCTAGCTGCTACGATATGTTCTATGATTATAAGATGAAGTTAGTTAATAGGAATAGAGAAGAAATTGCTCCTGAGATAAGACAAAATATTGTTGAAAGCCAATTAAGCCATCATGATCCAAGGGATGGGGGGAGAAAGTACATGATGGTTGAGAAGTTTAAGAGGCATAATTATGGGAGAGATGATCTTGAGAGTAAAACAGATTTAGATATATACTTGACTGAAGACTCTAAAATTATGCAAGATGACTTTAATATTTTAACATGGTGGAAGGTTAATGCTCCAAGGTTTCCCATCTTATCTCAAATGGCTAGAGATATTTTGGTTGTTCCTATATCAACTGTAACTTCTGAGTTTACTTTTAGTACTGGTGTGAGTGTTTTAGAGCTCTTTATCTCCTAAAATAGTTCAAGCTCTTATTTGTGCCCAAGATTGGATGAGAGCAAAGTGGACAAATGAGCCATCAATGTTGAGGAGAACATTCTGACATTGATAAATTTGATGAAGGTATTGTTGTATCTTTTAGACTTTTCCAATTACTTACAACACTTTTTTTTTTCAGCCATACATCACTACCATACTATATTATGCTTTAATTCTTTTTCTTTCAGATCTATCAAAGGTTATAGATGATCCAAACTTTTGGTAAAGAATTGAAATGATACAGTCATACAGATACAGATACAAGTTAATGGCTAGCCTGCTGTTGTTGTTGTTTTTTCCTAAACTTAATGGCCTCTTAACTCTTAAGGATTTTCTTAGCTAGTTAGCTTTAGTTTTTTCAATTTTGTTTGGTTGTTTTCCTTTTTCTTGTTTCGGCTGTTTGTGGCTCTCTCGGACTTCATGGCTTGGTGACTTGGGATTGGTTGTTATCTTGCCTTGGATGTTTGATGCTTCTACTGTTCTACATTGGCTATTGGTAATTTGGTATTGAATATTTGAATCCTCTTATAGTCTTACTTATTTTGCTATTTGTATTGAATGTTAAAGACTTAAAGTCATCTTCCACCATGTTATGATTATTAAGTGTTAATAATGTATTATTGGCTATTTGGTCTTTGGTGTTTCCTGGTATTTGCTTCTTGCCATCTTGGATTCTTGGTTAGTGAGTGCTGGTCGGATGATGGTGTTTTTTTCTTGTGATAGCTGCATTGGTGGTGGCTTTGATGGTTATTTTGGTTCGGATGCTCTCTTGGTCTCCTATGGCTTGATCGCCTTTCTGTTTCCTCTCTCTGTTGTGTGTTGGCTACTTATATTATACTATTTTTCACTTTGCAAGCTATTTATTATTTTGGGATTTTGGGTGGAGATCTTGCCTTTGGGGTCTTTTCCGGTTTTTTGTGGCTCTGGGTGTGGCTCTCTGGTGTTTGGATGCCCTCTTGAGCCTTTGATGGTTATTTCGGATCTTTGTGTTGTGTTGCTTTTCCTAATTCCTATAGATTTCGCTTCCTGTTTGGCTGTTTCCTCTCTTTAATCAGTTGATGGGTGTTGGGCCGTTGGGTGTTGGGTGTTGGCTGTTGGGTGTTGTCTGCTTTCCCTTTTGATAAATGAACCATTGAACTTTCTTAAGGGTTTATAAAAGATGATGGTTTTGATGTTATTGCTGAAATTTGAATGTGAGCATGGATTGCTCTGCTCCGACTTATCACTTATCCAGTTATCCTGTTATCTATTGACATGCAATTCCATTTTGTTATCGGCTGAAATCTAAAAGTGAATGGAGTACTGAATTATTTTGTAATTTGTTATGCTGGATCTGGTGGAGTTGTTTAATGTTTACTAATCCAGGGATTTATCGAATGTTTTGATTTCGGCAATGATGGCTTTGATGTTATATTTCATTTACTACTTCTGGTAGCATTGTATGTGATTGTAACCCTCCAATCTGGAGTTTGGATGCTCACATATTCTGTTGCTCTTAGTAATTTTTTGACTGAGGCTGAGCCTTTATTAAAAAGTGAAAATCGTGTCAATCATCCTTTGTGAAAATCACAAAAATTAACATAAAAGTGAAAATCACAAACATTTTGTTAGCATATTTTGCTTTGTTGTTCATTTTTTCTTGATTTTGTTTTCATCAACCTCCATTCAATAGTGTCAATCATCTCCATCTCCACTTGCCCCTTTATCCCAAGTGTATTGTCATTTTTGTTCAAGGAAAATTTTCTCTCAAGCTTCTCTTCCTTTTCTTACCCCAGAGTTTTCGCAGATGGAAACATTTAAAATACTTATCAATGGGGCCTATTGGGGATTCCTTGAAGTCGAGCCGTCACTGGAGTCCGGAGAGTATTAGACCGTTGTAACATTTGTATTTGTAATTTATTATTCTTTTGATTGAATATTTGGAATGTTATTTGGAATGTTTCTTACCATTTTCTAAGAATGTTTATGAATGTTTATAATATACTAATATTGCAATTATAATTCTTTTTAAATGTGGAATGTTGATTTCTGCATAGATTTGAATGGCTTAGATGGCAGGTTTTAAGTTGCTGGGTACCAAAATATTGTTCTGGGCAAGCTCTGCTATTTTGTGCTATGCATCATTCTTCTATAAAGTTATTTTAAAGCTTTCTATTGACTGTGGGAAAGCCTGTGCCATGAATTTGGTTGGATGACTCTTTTATATATGCTTTTATATATGCTTTTGAATTTTCATCGAAATTATCGATGGTTGATTATTTGATGAAGAGGAAAATGAGGTAAAGTTACGCCTTTTCTTAAAGCCCTAATCTTTTTTATTGCTTCCATAGCATTTTTTTTTATGAGCAATGTCTCTCTTACTATTATTTGAATGAAGAAAATGATTAAGAGAAGTTGTTGCACAAGTTACGATTATCATTATAAATAAGAGGATCCAAATCACGGGTACATTAATATTTTATATTTAAGCTTGTAAAATGTAAAGTACTGTTTCGAAATGAAAGCATATCTGCTACAGATTAAAATATGCAGTTCCATCATAATTTACTTTAATCACCAAACTTTAGGTTTTTAATTATTTTCGGTTTTTAAAAAATTGAACCGAAAATCCGAACTTTTTTTGGATTGGATTGGTTCGGATTATATTAAATTTTATACGAATTGGATTTTCAGATTATGAATTTTAAACTGAACGGATTAGCAAATTAAAAAATCGATCTGTCCAATCCGACCGAATGCACACCCCTAGACTGAACCATGGGATCTTGATGGAGATTACACTCATATTTCTTTTTAGATGGTCATTTGAGCCAAGATGTACCTCTAGGATGCCAAATGCACATCGAATAAATATGTTTGTTTCCAACCTTAATTGAGAGTGCTCTATTACTATAGTGAAAGGGGTAATTAACTATGGAGGCTTGCATCAATAAGAAGTAGAACCTAGATCTAAATAAACTCTAATGTGGTGTTAGGAGAAATCTGCTTGAATATATATACCAATCTGCCTCACGAAAAAAATATACTCCTACCCATATGTTTTTTTCTAAGTGATCAATTAAGTTTAATTTGATTAATTTTAATTAATATTGATAGTTATATTTTAGCAAAGGTTTACTTTTTTAAGTTTTTAATGAAGGGTTGATTTGTGGTATGTTATTTACTTCTTCTCTTTTCTCCCTCTTTTGTTTGATTTATAGACACTTCAATGCATTAAGTTCATTAGGTTTCATTGGTTTCAATCATTTAAGTTGATTAAATTGGTTTAATTATTATTTAAATATTATGTGTTATGAATGTTATTATTTACGCTAAGTTGATAAATATAATTCGAGTTTGCTTCAATTTTGAATTCAACTAATGTTTCAATCTTTTACTTGGTTTTCCATTTAATTATTTATTAAGCTCATTAGGCTTCATTTTTCCATATAGTTTATGCTCATTAAGTTAGTTCTATCATTATTTGAATTTAGTAGTTTTAAGTTTTGACAACATTAAATTCATTTCGTATTTCAATTCATATGTATGCTTTTTTTATTATTCAACTGACGATGCATAGTAATTTTAATATTTGTCAGATTATTAAGTTTTTTTTATACTTGAATTTTATTTTATTTGAGTTTATACTTTATTTATTTTTGATTGAGTGATGTTTAATATGATTATATGATTGAATTAGTTATGATTTAGTTTGATTAACATATTCAAAGTCTATTCAATCTAACCTATCATATTTAAATGACTTGATTAAATTAAGTTAATGTTTAATTATTTTGGTCTAATTGAAAAGTCATTTAACTTTAACATGACAAATTTAATTTTAACTAAAGGTTTCATTAAGTGATTAACTTAACTAATAGATTGGTTATAGATCATTTTAGTGTATCTTGTTTAAGATAATTTTCTTAATCTAATGCAATTGAAGAATTTGTTGATTTACTTGAAGCTCGATTAGTGGTTTTGAAGGTATAAAGTTAGTTAGATGGTTTTGTTAAACTAATGTGATTAAATATTTAAATTTAATTAATTTGATTTATTTGAACTCTAATCAAATGACTTAACTAAATATTGATTATTGATCAATCGAGTCAACCATCTAAAGTTTAGTTATTCATTATTTAAATCAAAAGATGAAATTGATTAAAGCTTGATTGATAACTTGATTAAAATATGATGAATGATTAATTCAAGCTTTATTTTATTGATTTGATTAAAACTTGAATTTGGATTATTTGAATTTATCATGATTAACCTGATTAAAATATGATGAATGATTAATTCAATCTTCATTAATTTAAATAGTTAAAATTTAGTTAATGATTAATCTTAATTTATCTTATTTCAATTAGTTTACTCAAATTAGGTTTAGACCAATTATATGTCTAATTGATTTGATTTAATAAAATTAAGTTCATTTTAACATAATTAACTTAAATAAATGATTAGGTTGAGTATTATCTTATTTAATTAAAGGTTAATATTTAATTAGTCATGATTAATTAGTTGGATTTAAACTTTGATGAATGTTTATAAGATCTTAATTAAGTATTTAATATAAATTAAGCTTATCTTAGGGTTATATATAACATGGTTTATTTAATTTAATTTCATTTAATTTAGTTTAAAGTAGATAATTAGTAAATTTAATCTTATGTTTTATTTATTAATTATTATTATTCCTATTTTACTTGATTAAGGGTTGGTTTTGTTTAGAATTTGATGAATTAATTATGTTTAATTTGGTTTTACTTAATTAATTGACTACATTCCAATTAATGATTAACTATATTTATAAAGTTTTAATTTAATTTAGATTAAAAATTAGATTATGTTTGCATGAACTAAACTAGGGTTTAATTAATGAGAGTTTAAGTTTTAATTTGTTAACAAATTTAGCTTTATATTTAGTTTATTATGTATGTCTTAGAATATAGTTCTAATAAATTTGATTAATGTTGATTTCAATGATTTATTAAACCCTAAGACCTTATTTTGAGGTTATCAAGTTTCAAAGGGTTTTAATATTTTCTTAGAGCTTCTTGATATTAATCATGATATTTTAAGACATTTTCAAAAGTTTCCCTAATTTCTTTTATTTAATTTAAATTATTTAATTAAATTAAGTACTAGAACTTTGAAATTTTATAACATTCCATTCATTGATCAATAATCCTTAAAATGTTTTCATGTTAGATGGATTTTAACACTAATTTCATTTTGCTAAACATTCAAGTCAAGTGGATCATTATTTTAAGTGTTATTATGATTTGATTATTTTCATTAAAACTCAAATTAATCCAAAATAACACAATACAAATTAGGGCTCATTTGTAATTTTTGAATTATTGGTTGATTTATTATAATTTTCTAGAGTTCATCATAATTAAAGGCATTAATTATAGTTAATTAACCCATAATTATGTTATGTGATTTAAGATTCAATGAGGTTCAGAAGGCTTAAATATATTTCTCGAGTATTCTGATATTAATTAAAGAATTTTAAGCTCTTTTGATTATTGCCCAATATTTTTATAATTTATAATTATTTATTTTATCAAAATGAGCCATTTGAGCTTCAAATTTAATATCTTTCAATTCTATCACTTTTTTTATCTTAAACTTTTTATGGTAGGTAGATCTTAGCCTCAACATTATTTTTTAAAATTTCAATTCAATTTTATAAACATTTTAGGATAAATTAAAGAAATTTGATTGTTATTCAAACTCCAATTAATCCCAAAATACCTAATGAAATTGGAGCTTTTAGTTTCATTGGATTTCTCTTGAAAAGAAAATTCCAAAGTGCCTTTATTTGTAATTTTTCATCAAATATTTACTTTTTTATGATTTTTTGAAGTTTCATATGTATTTTATAAATTTTAAATTCATAAAATCCCAAAGTTTTTTATTTAACCCAATCAACGCTAACTAGGTCACCTTTACACACACCAAAGCCTGATTAGGCCATGCAAGTACTGATGCATTGAAATGAGTGGAAAATGATTTGATCCAAACAGTCTAATCACAAATTAATAGTCTAGATCGATCTTGTTGATCCAAAGGCTCATATTAGGTCTTAATGGCATTTTAATCAGAGTTATTCATCTTATTTAAGTAGGGTCAGATAGAAGGTGTGACTCCTCTCTGGTGGATGGTGAGCACCAATGAATAGAAAGACAGGGCAGATGGATTCCACTCCAAATGCATAATTTTCCAACGATCTTCACCAAAAATCTTTATATTTTGCATTGAGAGGTTGCAAAAATGAAAATACAAGTGCATCTAATGGGAAATTCCTAGAATCGGCCTAACATTTTCACAAAAGAAAAGTCTGCCCTAATGGTTGACTTTGGTTTGGAGAAATTACTTTACTCAAGCATTTTTGTTGAGTGAATTTTTTAGGTGGGATCTCTTCCTTAGGCTAAGAAGGAGCATATGAATGATTCTCCTCTCTTCTCCTTCTCCTCAAATCACCAAGTACCACCATAGTTCTCTAAAGTTCAATCTATTTGATGTTTTAGTGGTTGAGAATTAAGAGGGGAAAGCCAGAATTTGATTAGTCAAGCTCCAAGACATGTGAAAAGCTAAAAAAGAGAAAGTGGAAGCCCTCTTTTCCTCTTCTTTTAATGGTGGCTGAAAATCTCCATTAATGGTGATTGAAGTGATGGACAGTTGGGATGGAGGCTTGACAAAGTCAACAAATTGTCATTATAAAGCCTGTCAAAGATGAGCCAAGTGAGGAGATGGGTTATGCCTGAGTGAATTTTGGATTTTAGAAACTTTTCCATTATTTTTCTCTTTCCTCCAAGCCTCAATTGTTGACTTGGAGCAACTTCACATGGGTTGATGTGCAAGTCTCTATGTGACAAAATTTGGTTTTGGTTTGAATCCACTTGAGTTGGATTGTGTTGGCTTGAACCCCTCTTGACTCATTTGGTTCAAATGAGTTCAATTAGGTTCAAAGCGCTAATTTGGCTTAATTGGATTTACATTAGGTTTTGATTATGTTTGATTCAATGCTTGAGATGATTTAGAGTAATTAATTTTAATTAATTTTGGATTGATTTTGATTCAGACCCATTTTGATCCAAATTGGGCTTAATGGCTCAAATCTGGTTCACCCGAGTCAAATGACCAATTTGGTCAAATCAAACCTAAGAAAAAGTAGAATTATGTTCAAATATGATTTTTAAGTTTTCTGGAATATTTACTTTGAATTAATTTCATAATAATTTTAGAATGAGTTTAATAGGGTCCATTTGGGTTCACTCAAACTAAGTGGCCCAATTAAGCTATTTGATTTCTCATTGGATTCAAATTTGTACAATTTTGTACTTGATTATATTCATTGGATGATTTTGAGTCATTAGAATGACTAAATTTGATCAAATTATGATTAGTTTGACTTTTGCTTGGTGATGCCCATATTGGTCAACTTAGGTCAAATGACCTAACTTGCCATTTTATACAATCTAATTTTAGTTTTATATTTATTTATGTTTATACATAGATTGTTTTTAATTTTCCTTGATTTAATTTTGATTTTATTTGATTTTATTTGATTTTTATGGACTTAGATGATTTTGAGCTTAAATAAGGTCAATTGGGTCAACCATGCCAATTACCTCTTGGCTCAATTGAATTTAGATTCAAATTTAGATTTACTTTGTTTAAGTTTTTGATGAATTTTGTTGAATTTAAATTTGATTGGACTCACCTTGTCCAATTAGCTCAAGTCAGGACTTGTGGAGACCACTAAGTAACCAAGATTTCACTTTAATGTGTTGACTTTTTTAATTTTATTTTGATTTTAAATTATGATTTCAATTTTCCTTTAATTTGTTGTTTCCATTCTTGCCATAGTTCAGGGTTGTACACATAATTACTAAATGTAGTGTCCTAAGTGTCAAACTAGGAATCTCTTAATCTAAGCTTGGAGATCCTAATTATTAAGATTAGTGTGATCATCAACCTTACTCTAAAGAATGGGGCTAACTAAACATTAGTGCTTAGATAAAATCCTATATCTGCAAGGAGGGTTGTCAACATTACTAAAGTGAGGTCAACAGTCATACAATACAAATAGTGATGGCCAATGGGATAATCGTATCATCCAGAGTCTCATACCTTAGAGAAATGAAGTAATCGTACAATATGTTGTTGGATCAGACAGTATGATTGGACCGATTTTTTTCAAAATTATTTTTTTTATTTTTTATTCATCTATATCCATATAAATACCCCTTATGGGGAGCCTGACTAGTAACTTGAATGTGGAAAATCCTAAAGGTGGCTTAGAGAAGAGTGTTTAACTTAAGTGAAAAGTCACTCTCTTCATCTTTTCCCTTAAGGACTTATGTGTTGATAATGTTGCATCGTAGTTGTTATTTTTTTACCTTGCATTTGAGTCTTGTGCTTTTATTTAAGATTTTGTTCTAGTTAAGAACTTGTGTAAGTATTTTTCTTGTAAGAAACTTTCTTTGTAGTAGCATCCTTCTTAATTGTTGGATTTTTTTTTTTATTAAACTCTTCTTTTGTTATTCAATAAAGCTTTGATTTATTTTCTTATTTAAATAAATATTTGTATATCACACTAATTCACACCCCTTTTAGGTGTGCCAACTCTCACAACTTATATAGAAAAAGGATTGTAAGTTACCCATTCTTCTTGGGAGACATCTCTTCCCTTATTAATTAAACTTGATGATGACTTAGTTAAAAAATCTTTAATAATGAAAGTAAAAAATTGATTTTGATTGACTTAATTTAAGATTCTAAAAGAAAAAATGTTGCGCTTATCAAATATTACTATAATAAGTCAATCCATATTCTGAATGTCAATGTAGAAGATAGAGGGTGAATCATTGTAATCAAGCAAGACAATGGTCTAATATATGACATGTCCACATAGTAATCATTATTAAACCACCAATGACTCCATAAAAAATAATATCCCCTCAAAGTGGGTTATGGGTGAAGGAAAATATTAAGAAAATATATAATTAGACTCTATTTGGATCTCATGGAATAATCATCTGAAGCTGAAAAACCTATAGCCATTTAACTAGAAAAAGTAGCCAACCTAACCCAACTAAGAGATCCTCTTTTAGAAGCCATGGGTTGCATTATTTAGAGTTGACCTTATAGCCCGTAGTAAGAAAGAAATATAAGAAATATTAAATGTGGTTCTCTAGAAGGAAATGACTGGAAAGTGCAAGGGTTATAACCTTTACATAGGTAAAACACTTGCCTACATGAAGAAAGAATGTGACCTCATTTTTGGAGTGAGCTCTTAACCTCCTCTTCTTAGACTTAGGACTATTCTAGACACTAAGAATTCCTTAGTCATAAGACACTTCTAGTGATTAGGTGAACACTTAACCTAAGCCTAGAGACTTAGGACTGTTAATCATAACTTTAGGCTCTGCCTTTGGGCTTAAGGAAATTACTTATCCCATAGCCTAAACCCATTCTAGATACACTTTCAAATCAACATAGATTCAATTCTCAAATCAAATCTCAAATTCAAATTCAAATTCAAATTTTTCAAATTTGACTCCAAATGATTGAAACCCAAAATCAAATTCAAATCCTAAGACCCTTCCTAAGCCATATGAACCATAATCATAAGCTTAGCAAAAACTCCCTTTAGATCAAATCAAACTCAAATGGTCTCTTTATAAATCAATCATTCTTTCAATTATATTCACAAATATAAATGAAATCCAAATTCAAATGGCCAAAACTATATTGAAAATCAAATCCAAACTCAATCTAAGCTCTTTAAGCCAATTCTTGGGACTTAGCCACATTCTATCCATATCAAGTCAAAATCAATGAATTTTCTCTTAAATCAATCATTCATTCAATTAAATATAAATGAAACCTACAATCATCAAATCAAATCAAACCCACCCAAGTCAAACCCAACCTTTTTGACTTAAAATTTCAAATGAGCCAAAATCCCTTAGACTCCAAATTGATTGTCATTGAATTTATATTTCAATCTAGGGCTCATATATAAGTTCAGCTAAATTCGAATCAAACCAAAACCAAACCAATTGACCCACTTAGGTCCACTTCACCCAAAGTGACCTATAGGACCCATTTGAGCCAACTTTCAATCCAACCCAAATTGTATTGAACCAAGCTAACCAAAACCTTCTACCATGATTATTGATCACTCTAGGATGATCAATTGCAATCAATTGGGCCAAACCAAGCCCAATTGGCCATTTGATCCAAATTGACCCAAATTGGCCTAAGGGACCAAATCGTCAAATCATGATCGACCAAAATTGATTGCAACTAATGGCTCAAGTTCCAAATTGATTATTGAACTTGACCAAAGCCTTAATTAAACCCAATTTGATTAATCAAGCCCAATTGGTCAACTTGACCCAACTAGCCCAAATTGGCCTAAAGGGTCAATTTTTCCTAAATCCAAAATTAAATGTAAATTAATTTAAACTAAAGACCACATTCATATTCAATTAGCCAATTAAACATAGATCAACCTATAACCCATGCTAATTTTGGTCAAATAATTTTGACCCAATATGACCCAAACGATTCAAATTGGGCCAAATCCTGTTTAACCAAGCCAAGACCCATTTGGGACCTGATCAAACCCGGCCCAAACCCATTTGGGATCAGCCCAAAACTAACCCAACCTATTTAAAATCCCTCATGGATCCTCCCCCATATAAGATTCCACCCAACCGCATTTAATTCCCCCATCACATGCACTTAACTCCTCCCCAACATTTGCATTGAATAGATCTGATCATAAGGCAGCAAGTGAGAACTTTGGAGAAAAAAATTCAAAGTCCTCAATCAATCCATCATCCATCCCAACCACCCAAGCAAGAAGGCAATCAATTTGAAGCCAAAAAAAATTTAAAAAAATAATAGATTTTCGACCATTATAAAAGGAGGGAGAAATGAAGCTTTAGATCTCTTGCTCCCACAACCATTCAACCCCTAAAAGCTCCCCAAAGCAAAAAAGGAACCCATCCTCCACCTCTTTGAGCCATTTTTGAGCTCAAAAACACAAATAGTTGCTTTTCCGGCGAGGCGATGGTAAACATCGGAGAAGGCGACGTTCCAAAGGGAGGCAAGGGTTAAAGATCATTTCAAAGCTTCCTCACATACCTACGAGTTCGCTCAAATCTTCACCACTACCAAAAATCATCCCCGACAAGGTAAATTTTGGCAAACCGTAGCCTTAGGATTTCATGCATTTTGTGTTAATTTTCTAGTGATTTTAGGAATTTCCCCTAGATAATCCCACATTTTTACTTTAAATCATCTCAATTAAAAAATAGTATTTTCTTTCAGTGCGAATCATCGAAAAATAGGTCCATTTTGATAGGTTTTGGCTTAAAACCCTCATTTTTCCTTTTAAAGCTTGAATACACGTCACCGTCCGTATTATCCATCCAATCCTGTTCGCAAGATCGGATCATCATCTCCGGGCCTTCGAATTGCCTAATGTGATATGGATAGTCCAATCATGTGGTTCGCGTGATCGACTAGCCCGGATCGCGTGTGGATGTTGAGATCCGGGCCTTCGGATTGCCTAATGCGACCTGGACCGTCCATTCGCGTCAGATGATCGACTCGATCGTCCGCGATGCATCGCCTCGAATCATGCTGATCTAGACCATTTGATCTACAATTGAACGGTCCAGAGCAAGCCATGTGTCATTTTTCCTTCTCTCCTAACGACTAACATCAGCGCCGCGCATATTTCCTTTTTATAAAAAATAATTTAAATTACTTAAAACTTCAAAAATTCATAAAAAATAAAATATTTAACAAAAAATTGCAAATAAATGGTCGTTGGATTTGTCTTTCTGAGAGAAATCCAACAAACCCAAAATGCCAAAATTTTACTAACTAGTTTGAGCTTAATTTGAGTTTTAGTGAAAATCAAATTTCATTAAATAAACAAAAAATATGTATCATATTAAGTTGAAATTTTAGGAATTGAAACTAAAGTCCAAACACACCTACCATAAAATTTCAAGTAAAAAAGAAATTTTGATTGAAATTAAATTTTAAACTTTCAAATTATCCATTTTAATAAAATAAATCAAATAAAAATTCAAAAAATTTACCAAAATCTTCAAAATAGCTTAAATCACTTCAATTGACATCTAGGACTCTTAGAAAATAATGTGATCTTCTGAATCTTAATGAACCCCAAACAAACACTTAAGAGTAGAGTTTAATTAATTAAAGAGTTAATTAAAATATAATCTAAAAATAATTTAAATATCAAATCAAAAATCAAAAATGAAATATAACTTAAGCAATCATCAATCAAACCTCAAATTAGAAAAATATCACCCTCAGAGGAAATTAAATTAAATATGATTTATGCTAATAAAACTCAATTAAGTCGTTAAATCTTAAATCAAACTTAAAATTAAAGAAGTCTAGGAAACTTTAACATAGGTGAAACCAGATAACTAAACCTACACTAAGCATAGAATCTTAATCATATGAAACCCTTAATGAGCATAAATAAACTAAAACTAATTAATTATTAAATAAACTAAAAAAAGATCAAATTGATTAATAAACTAATAAAACATAATCATTTAATACTAATTGAATTAAGCTAAATAAAGTTAAAGTAAACTTAATTAACATATGATAAAATCACATCCATTTGAATTAAGATAATAAATTAACCATTAAATATTTCAACCTAATAACTAAGTCAAACATGTTAATGAAATCAAACAAACATAATAAGTGAATCAAATCAATAAAACTCTAATCATAAATAATCAAACCTAATTGAAATAAAATAAACAATTAATTCACTTAATAACAATGATGGTAATAACAATAATCCTTTAATCAAATCAAACTTAAGTAAAATACTTAACTAAATCAAATCATTCACATGTGAGAAATTAACTCATTAATCTCTAATCAAATAAACCCTTAATTAATATAATAATTTAAATTTGTAATTACCCTTAATCAAACTTAATTAAACAAACAACTAATTAATGCAAACTTAATGAATTAATCCATCATCTTAATTAATCAAATTAATTTAAATAAGTTACATTAAAACTAACTCTAAAATTAAGCTTAAATCAAACTCCTAATTTAAATTTAATACTAACCACTTATGTTAATCAAATTAAACATATTAAACCTAAGCTTAATCAAACATAATTAAAATGTAATTAAATACTAATTAAAGCCTAAATTAAACCTAAATTATTAAGTCATTAATTACATCATTAGTCTAAATAAATATCAAACTAAATTAAAAACTAAACAAACCTTTATAATTAACATAAATACACTTCTTAATTAAACTAATCACATAATCACATTGAACCTAAGCAAACCCATAGACTAATAAAGCTAATCAAATCAAATTAAATCAAATTAAATTAAATTAAGAAAGACTCTCATCAATTTAATATGTAATCAAATCAAATCTCATTCAACCCACTTAAATAAGATAAACAAATCAACTATCCAATGTATGAAATCAAAATACAAACCAAACTTTGATGAACTTGACAAATGGATGTGATTAAAAATAAAGTCCTAATTACAAAGAATCAAACTCAATTAAAATCAAAATCAATTAGTCTAATCTGATCAAACTACAAATAAATGAACCACAATCAAATTAAATAAACATAAAGTTAAGTAACATAACCATAATCAAAGAAAAGAATTTGATATTAATTTAAAAGGATATTAAATTATCAAGATTTAATTAAATCAAAATATCTAATCTAAAATTAATCAACCAAAACATATGAACAAACAAACTTCATTAGATGTTAAGGATATTGAATTATCGGATGTAATTAAACCAAAACATCTAAATCAAAATCAATCAATCAAATAATTAAACCAACTCAAATTCTAAGCTCTAAATCAAATCAAATAAATCAAATCAAATCAATTACACAAATTCAAATGGGCTAATTAAGATACTTAAGGACCTTAATTAGATTCTTTAGGAATTAGGATGTAGAATAGGGTGAGTTCCATCTACAAATGGAATTCATTCTACTCTTCATTCTTGAAAACCTAAACATCATTTTAACTAAATAAAAGTGAAACAAAAGAATGAAAAATAAATCATTTAAATTGAAATCACCCAAAGGTAAAATTTAAACAAATTCAAACTCCAAATTGAAACTTAAACTAAAGAAGCCAAATAAAGTCTTCACAAGCCTTAAGCACACATTAGGATACTAAGTCACTACTTCTACCGCTAAGTTAGGGCATTGTTTGAATGATGTTGTATTTTAATTCTTAATGTAATATTTTAGACTCAATGTTAGGGTGTATGTTTCAGAGATTGATGGCTATTAGCCTAATCATATTTCTATAGGAGTTGTGCTTAAGGGGCCATTATAATAAAAATATAAATGATTTTATTGTGTAGGTTGTTTACCCCCTAAGCATAACCCATGTTGGGATAGGTGGGCTTGGTTACCCATGTGTGGGGTGCTAAGTCTAAATTATTCATATAACTGCTTGGGTTGTATGGTGTGTTTAGCTAACATTTATTTGGCAAGTGTAGAAAGATTTACTTTTCCTATTTTTGATGTAATTTTACATTAGGAATTAGAATTAGTATTATGGGGGATTAGGATGAGCAGTGGCCAGAAGGCTTAGTCCCTGAGGTGCCCTATGATGCCTTTGGAGCAAATCAAATCGAATAAAGAAAAGGAAGAAATGAAGGAAAAGAAGACCCCAATAGCATGTGTTTTTTTTTTATGTAATCTAGGTTGTATAAGGGTAAAGCTACCCATCTTTTTTTCTCTTTCAGGTGCAGAAGTCTAATGACCTTTTATTCTTTAATAGTCTATAAAATCTTGGATGTTCAGACGCATTAAAATAGCATACTTTCATAATTTTTTATGATTGATGATGCTTGAATGTGTGAAGCGAGCTCTAAGGATAAAATTAAATTTTCTATCCCACTAACAACTCATAACTAAAATTTTAAAATAACTCATAACCTCACTAAAAAGCCTAGGAAATAAATCAAGATAATAAAATTTTTAGCAACCCCTTAGCTGGATGGATGAATGTATAATATCATGCATGTCATACTATTTCACTCTTATTAAGAGGGGACTTCCATCTTTGCCAGAAAATGAAGGCTTAACCTTGAGAGCCTTTGGTGGAAGAATAGCCCTTTCTCTCTTGATTTGGTTCATAATCAAATTCTCATGCATTTAGGCATACAAAATCCCATAGCATGTGTCAAAATAAAAAGTCCAAAAGAATCAAATAAATTTGATAAAATTTGTATTAGATTAAGTCAGGGATTTATACCCCTCATGCTCTAGTCTCTTAGGGAGTGAGTTTAAGAACTTAGTCTCCTTTCTAAATGAACAACAGCTTAGCTATCTTGCAAAGCATAAGACTTGCCTACATAGATTGAAAATGTATGAAGAGTAAGTTGGGAGCCACTCAGCGACCAAGTCCACAAATGTGTGGTTCATCCTCTCTTGTACCAACCTTTCACTCTCATGCCTTTGTTTTATATCAAGGCTCCTTAGTTTAGGAATCTGAGGTAGCTATTTCTTTTGGGCTACAAGCATAAATCCTCATCTCTTAGGCATTTCCATAATCTTATATTGTGGAATTATAAGTCCTAGCAATCTAATAAAATGTCAACTCAAATAATTAACTCTCTTCAATTTTAAAAATATAAAGCCCAATTACAGGGAAGATTAGAATGCTCACTAGGCTTTCTAGTATCATGAGTATTTCTTAATTTCTCCCTTTAGATTTCAAAAATAAGTCTTCTCCTTGATCTATCCCCTTTGATTTTCTAAAATAGCCAATCCTTTGATAGTCTTAACCTTGAAATCTTTAGAGATCATAATTTTCTACTTTAATTGAGGGTATTCTTAAAGAATTCCCATTCCTTAGTATATAATTAACTATGGGGGCTTGCCTCCATAAGGAACTTAACGAACCCAACTTAAAATAAATCCTACTTTACTTTTCCATGTAAAATAAGGGCAAGATCTCTGGTATATTTGAAGACCCATCATGCCTCAGGAGTCCTTATTAGGTGAATAAGTCTATTATAAGATGGTGATTCCTATCTTTTGAGATAGTGCATCATTCATTAATGTCGTACCTGATCACTTCAATAAGTACACCCTAAGATCTGTATGGTGTCCCACATCCCAAAAAGAAACATCATAGATTTTTCTAGCAACTCCGCTGGAGAGGGTTCCTCTCTCCATCTTTAGTAGACAATTATTTTCTCCAAGCATCCATAGTCGACTTACATTTTATATAGGCCCGAGACTATCATTCTTTCCATTAGCACCTAGCTTATTTCATCCTTAAGCAAAGTTCTCCAACATCCTTTAGGTTTTAAGACCTCACTCCATGAAGATCCTAAAATTTCCATTGGATTCCCCCAATAGGTGAAAATTAAAATTAATTAAATAAAGAAGATGACCAAAGTTAAGAATCTCGCCATTGATGGTAAGGCAAGGTTCATCCCATGAACAATAAGAAAATAGAACCCTTCTACAAAATAACATGTCTTTCCAAAAGTACTTTTTCAAATACATATAATAAAAGATCTTTACACACAAATTTATAAGAAATTTTCAAAAAAAAAGGGCACAAAACACATATAACCAAACCTCATTTAATAAATCCTATGATTGTTACAAGGAGGTTCCTTTTTAAAAATCAAAATCAACAATTTTAATTTTCAAAAGCACATTTTCTTTGAAAATGGCTATCCCAATCCCACACACTCAAATTTGTTGGAAGGAGATTCTATTTCAATTAAATCATAATATAAAATTAATACTACACTTAGCATATCACATGTGCTAGAGTTGAAGTTTTCCCCCTTTTCAAAAAGAAATAAATCATACACACTCAAAAGAGATGTCAAGACATATTTGAACCCCCCAATTGACATACCCAAATTTGTCAAATGGGAGTTCCCCTTCCCTTGGAGATGGTAGAAAAATTGAATCCTATTTACATTTGTCGATAAAACTCCTTCTTGCCAAAGTCTTGGACTTCAAAACATATTTGGGAGCTCATTTGACATGACTGACTATATCAAAAGAGAACCCCCATTTTTGAAAATCATAAGAACAAATTGAACTAAATTTAGCATACCTATGTTTGTTAAATAAGTTCTTCTTTCAAAAATGACAATCACATTTGACTTTCACTTAACATACCAAATTTGTTAAGTGAGAGTTTTATTTTTAGAAATTATAAACACACTTGACTTTCACTTAACTTTGTTAAGTGAGAGTTTCATTTTCAAAAAAAATCATAAACGCATTTGACTTTCACTTAACATACCAAATATGTTAAGTGAGAGTTTCATTTTCAAAATCATAAACATATTTAACTTTCACTTTACATACCAAATTTGTTAAGTGAGAGTTTCATTTTCAAAAATCGTAAGCACATTTAACTTTCACTTAACATTCCAAATTTGTTAAGTGAGAGTTTCATCTTCAAAATCATAAACATGTTTGACTTTCACTTAACATACCAAATTTGTTAAGCGAGAGTTTCATTTTCAAAAATCATAAGCACATTTGACTTTCGCTTAACATACCAAATTTGTTAAGTGAAAAGTTTCATTTTCAAAATTATAAACACATTTTACTTTCACTTAACATACCAAATTTTTTAAGTGAGGGTCTCTTTTCAACACACATTTGATCCCCATTTTAGCATACCAAATTTCTTAAATAAAGGTCAAATTTTTCATGTCAAACCACACTTGAGCTTTCACTTAACATGCCAAATTTGTTAAGTGAAAACCTCATCATCAAACACAAATCAAACACATGTGGCATCTACTTAACATACCAAATGTGTTAAGTAAGAAGCCCCATTTTCAAATCAAAATATCACACAATCAAATCTTCACAAGAAAAAATATTTCAAACACACAATCACAACCTCTTCTTAGCATACTCAAATTTGCTAAGTAGAGATCTTTCAAACTATCAATATTTTCAAACAAGATGCACAAAAAATAAATATCTCCGAGAAAATCTCTCCTCAAATTTTAGATCACCACACAACCTACCTAAATTGGTTGAGTATGGGTTCTAAATCAAAATCAAATGGCAAAGACTCTCCTCGATATCCAAATCTCTCCAATAAACCCCACTTAACAAATTTGAATCATCAAGTGTGGGTTCAAAACTCCAAACTTCTGTTACTTGGATGGAACAAATATCAAGGCAAAAATCTGATACAAGTGCAGACATACAGCTTAGATCGGCCAATGCAGTCTTTTCAAATTTCACACATGGCAGCTCACAAGTACATGTTTACTTTTCCTTTCAGGATGAATTTGGCCTTAGATAGGGCCAGCCTCCCGCAGACCGACTTTGCCCACCTCATTCATTTTGGCTGAGATTTTAAGGGGGATAGGATCACTTATGAGGGGACCACCCTCACAACCGTCAGCAGAAGTGTAGTGATCGGGAAGAAGCCGGTCATCCAGGTTAAGATGTCGTCTAACTCAGAGTTTCCCTCATTGAAGAGGAAGGTTGTGGTAGGTCTCACAGTAATTTCAGTTGCAGTTCTAGTGCACTCAGTGTTTCCCCTATATTTCCCAATATGGGCTAGCACCCACTCATTAGCTCCTTCCAAGGGGAAGGCTACCCTATCTTCAGGGATAGTCTCCGCCACCTACGAAGTTGGGTCTAGTTCTCATGATGCCCCTCTTAGTATGACTCAATGCCACAACTCTGGTTCTGAAATAGAGGAGTTACCTAGGATAGTGTCTCCTCTTATCACAGAGAATAAGTTTCATCCTCTCTCTCTCTCTGGTTCTGATGGAGAGGAAGACATTAGGAGGATCTGCCACCTCACCAGTTTGGAGGCTTTAAGAATGTGGAGAAGGTCATGTCAATCGTTCCCTGAGTTGTAACTTATGGATAATCAGATTCTTGAGCTCAATTTGATTTATGTTATGTCATCCCTCACAGTGTAGGTAGACACATCAGACAGGAGAGGGCCAGGGAGGCCCGAGTATCAGTACAAATTATTGGCATAAAGAGATGTAGGTATGTTAAACATTTGGTAGCGTCAACCCTCATGGACTTTCTCGATCGGTGTGCTACCTGTGCCGATCATAATGATAGAATTCTACTAACGGGTACTACCCACCATAAGAGAGAAACTCCTGCTTAGAGAAAGCTAGTGTTGCCTCCACCACACCGATCCACTCCTCACCCACCATCACCTGTTATGGTCCCGACATCCACCGTGTCTACAAAGGCACAAAAGATAACATCCTGGGAGAAGAAAGCCCTAATGGTGATCCGGCTACAGCCAAAGGGTCCCACTTCATCTACTCCACCAATTGAGGTGAAGGCGAGTTCCCCTACTCGACCTCCTACTTTAGTCTTGGTGAAGAATGAGTGGTGACCCCACAGCATTGTGGTCACACCACCACAACCACCACCATCATAGGTAGTGACTACAGCAGCCGTAGAAGGGGAAGGGGATAGTTTTGTAGTCCCCATGATAGTGGATCGCCCCAGGGATACCACTCCACCCATGAGCAGCCATGAGCATGTCTCTTCCAGTAGTCATGACCGAGCGGTACTCCGGTGATAGGTGTTAGCGCATCACGGTCGAAGCAGCCTCCACCGGCCAGGGGTGAAAGTTTATCCCTACACGATTAGATAGCTCTTCAGATGAGATCGTCGCTCAATACTTCGTTGAGAAGAGGGAACTCTTCGGGAGTGATTGCTCTAATGAAGAGGATGCTAGTTTTAATCCAGATGGGGAAAATCTCTTAGAAGACTCAATGGAAGTCCATATGGTGTACACTAGGGGTTCCCTCCTTATGGATCAGCATAGCTAGGAGGGTGTTGTAGCTGAGGAAGAAGACACAGCTCATTCAACCCAATACCTTTGTCAACAACTGAGGCAGAGATATGAGCATATTAGTAAGATGGAGAAAAGAGTTGAAGACTTGTTAGCAGCAGTACTAGCACTTCAAGGCCAAGCTCCATTAGTACAGCCTACTCCAGAGGCCACCACCTGCATTTGCATATCCGGATCACCCAAGAGTACATCTCCCGTAGACCAGAATAGTGGCAGTCTGCATAGGAAGGTCATAGATAGTACCTCCATGCCCGAAAGAGATATAAAGCATATAGTGGAGCTGCAAGTGAAGGATGCATTGGCATAAGCTCGAGGTGGCTCGTCTATTCCAAAGGGTAGACCCTACCCGAAGGAATTTAATGGTGTCCAATATTCTAAGGGTTTTGTGCCTCCTTCCCTCAAAATATTTTATGGCAGTGGGAACCTCCGACAGCACATAGCACATTTCAAGGACAGATGTTGCAATGCTAGTGGTAGCGATGCACTTCTATTCCCTCTCTTAGTTTGAGTTTAGCATTTGATTATGTACTACCCAATGATCTGAAGACTTTATCGAGTTGGAGCACCTCTTCATCAAGAGGTTTGCTGGAGCCTAGTAAAGGGTAAATGTGGGTGACCTCATTGTGACACAATATAATCCCAATGATTCCCTTGTTGATTATATTCTTAGGTGGTGAAACTTGAGTATGAAATGCAAACCATAGCTGTCCAAACAGCATGCTATAAAAATTCTTCTCAAGAATATTCATGGCTCAGTTGCTTTCATGATCAAGGGATTTATAATAAAAAAACTTTGAGAAATTAATCAATAAGGTAGATAACCTATAAGTAGAAGTCAAACAGTTACCTTTTTAAGACCAATCGTTCAAGCCCAAGCTACAGAAAGCATTCGAAAAGAAGCCAGGGATAGTAGTGTTAGTGGACAAAGGGAAGCAGCCAGCTAGAGCTCAATATGAAAGACATCATACACAGCAACCTCCATTACCACATCCTCTACCACCACCTCAGCCAGCATACCGACCACCACAGCTGCCACAGTGGCCTCCACCTCCTCCTCCACAATATACTTATATCCACCGCCAGGTAACTATTACCCACCTACTCTTGCTGATATATTGAATAAGCCATATTCATTCAAGAGGGAGGTAGTTAGGAAGATCTTTAAGAATCTCTTAAAGAAACTTGACTTCAAGTTACTTGAGCCCAAGAGGTCGGAAGATGCAAGGAAGAGTAATGATCCTAACTATTGCCCCTACCACCACATGGTTAGTCATGTTTTGGAGGATTGGGTCACCTTTAAGGACTGGCTTGAGCATAGCTATAAGTCAGGAGCTATTCTTATCCCTAAGGAATACTTATTAGAACAACCCTCCAGTTCTATCAGAGTAATTCTTGGGGATACTTGCGATCCTCTTTAGAAAAAAGAAGGTTGGGATATTACCTTGTCCTGAACCTATAAAAAAGTGGTCTCTAAGATCAAGAAACTTTCTTTGCAGGTGCCTGGAGTAACTCAAACCTCCAACACCAAGGAAGGTTTGCAAGTTGCCAAAGACAACTTGAAGAAGGTGTCAGCCCAACAGCAGCAGTAGCCTACCTTACATTCAGTGATGAAGACTTTCTTTTAGGAACGACCAAGCACAACCATCCTCTTTACATTACAGTGGATATTGGAAGATATAGGATATCCAGAGTTCTTGTCAACCAAAGTGCATTAGTGAATATTATGAGTCTAAAAACCCTCGCTTACTTGAGGATTGACATCTCTAAACTTTCAAAAGAGAGGATGATGTTGAGAGGATTCAATGAACAAGGAGAGATGGCTTTAGGCTCTATAGTATTGCCATTATAAGTAGATGATTAGAAGTTTACCACCAAATTTCATATTATAGACTCAGATACATCTTTCAATGTTTTGCTTGGGAGACTGTGGATACATGAGAACAACGTCGTTCCATCATCTCTACATTAGTGCATGAAGTTCATGAGGGGTGGGATTGAATATTGTGTCAAAGAATATATTAAGTCATTCAAAGTTCATGAGATCAGAATATATGAGGATGCAGCCTACTATCTTCCTCAAAATCAACAAGTCTATTCTCATGAACTTGGCGAAAGTTCAAAAATAAAAGAAAAAGAAAAAGAAAATGAAAATGAAAAAGAAAAGAAAAAAGAAATGAGAAAGAAAACAATAGGGAGCAAGAGATAGACTTGGAGGAGAAAGTAGAGCCTGACATTAGATTCCACTCATTAGAAAAAAAATTACCTACCTGGTTGGCTAATGTCATCCCAGTTAAGAAAAAGAATGGTCAAATTCGCATATGCGTTGATTTTAGGGATCTAAATAAGGCATGTCATAAGGATGAATTTCTAGTTCCTATACTAGAATTAATGGTTGACATCACCTCATCTCATGTCATATTCTCTTTTATGGATGGGTCATCTGGCTACAACCAAATTAAGATGGCCCTAGAGGATAAAAGAAATAGTGCCTTTTGAACACCGATCAAAATTTATTATTATAAGGTCATGCCTTTCGGCCTTAAAAATGTCAGCACCACTTACCAGCGGGCCATGACTAGAATCTTCAATGAACTCATTCATCATCAAGTTGAATGCTACATCGATGATCTCATTGTCAAAAGCAAAGAAAAGGAAGACCATCTCTTGGACTTGAGAGTAGTTTTCAAATGGTTAAGACAATACAACCTAAAAATGAACCCCTTAAAGTATGTATTCGGAGTAGCTTCGGTGAAATTCCTTAGGTTTGTTGTTCAACATCGTGGGATAGAAATCAATCCGGAGAAGATCAAAGCAATCTTAGAAATGCCGCCCCCTAAAATCCTAACACAACTCAGGCCATTCTAAAGGTGGTTGGTATATCTAAGACACTTCATTTTCAACTTATCAAGAAGATGTCAACCATTCTCAGCACTTCTCAAAAAGGATGCCAAGTTCAAATGGGATGACAAGTGCTAGCATGCATTCAAAGACATCAAGTAATATTTAATGACACCACTAGTCCTAGCAGCCTATATCCTAGGCAAGCCGCTCATATTATATACTATTGCATTAGATGACTCCCTTTGCACTTTGTTGGCTAAAACCAATGATGAAGGGAAGGAGAACGCTCTCTATTATCTCAGTCGTCATCTAATCCCTGCTGAGGCAAACTATCTACCTATTGAAAATCACTGCCTAGCTTTAATCATTACATCCCAAAAGCTACGACATTGCATGCTTTCTTATAGGGTGAACTTGATCTCTAGAGTCAATCCACTGTAATATCTCATGACACGGCTGACCTTATTTGGATAGTTGGCGTGTTGGTCCATGACTTTATCTTAGTTTGACATAATATTCATACCCCTACGTGCCATAAAAGGACAAGCACTTACAGATTTCTTAGCAGCGCATCCACTCCCTGGTGACTCTCCACTTAACGATGATCTCCTCGATGAACAAATCATGAACTTATGGGGTACTAGTGCTCACCGCTAGGAGATGTACTTTGATGGTGCGGCTTCCTCTCAAAGAGGAGAAGAACCATAATTTACTATCTCAGGGAAGGCAGGGGTAGGAATAGTTATCTAAACTCCAGACCACGATATGATGAGATTGTCATATCATCTATCTAATCCATGCACCAACAATGAAGTTTAATATGAGGCTCTGATTTTCGATTTGGAGTTAGTCATTACACTATGCATCTAGAGTATCAACATCTTTGAAGATTCTCAGTTAGTCATCAACCAAATCACTGGGTCTTACAAAGTTCTAAAGCCTAAGCTCCATCATTACCACAAGTACACTATGGAGTTGTTGGCTCAAATCTCAGAGGTTACCATCGACAAGATTCCTGGGAGAGAATGCGAGATGCATTAGCCAAGCTTGCCAAAGAGTTGGCAACCGTAAGATGAGTCCATTCTAATAAGGGTCCAAAATAGACAAGTCTTATCCCTTATTGATGCTGAACTCATCGAGAGATTCTCTCTTGAAGGGGAGGTTGCCATTTTCAAAAAGGACGATGAGCCACATTGGAGGCAACCATTCATAGATTATTTAAATATAGGTAAACTACCTCAAGAGAAATCACTAGCATACTAGGTGAAATAGAGAGCCCTTTTCCTATACTCTTATAGGAAGCACCTTGTATCGGCAGTCCTCTGATCATATGTGGTTACATTTTCTGGACAAACACGAAGAGTAGGATCGTGACTGAGGTACACTCAGGGTTAAGTGGAGCGCATCAATTCAATCTGAAGATGAAAGCCAAGATCAAGAGACTAGGATACTACTAGCCTTCGATGATCACAGACTGCATGGACGTAGCTAGGAGATGCCACCAATGTCAGGTACATGATGTGGTACTACATCAACCACCCAACATTCTACATCCTACCTTGGCCTCATGGCCATTTGAGTGTTGGGGTACTGACATTGTGGGTCCGATCGATCTTCCTTCTTCCAAAGGTCATCGATTCATTCTAGCTACTATTGACTACTTTTCCAAGTAGGCGGAGACAATCCCACTTAGGGAGATCACAGTTCACCATGTGCTTCAGTTTTTCAAGAACCATATTGTATATAGGTTCAGGGTGCCTCCACGAATTATATCCAATAATGGTACTGCATTCAAGAGCACTAAAATCAATAGCTTTGCTCAGAGATGCAACATAGATTAGAGATATTCTACCATATACTACCCAAGGATAAATGGGTTAGCAGAAGCCTTCAACAAAACTCTCATTCAAATATTGAAGAAGGCACTAGATGATAATAACTGATGATGGCATGAACAGCTGGTTAAAGCCTTATCGGCTTAACGTACCACATATAGAACTCCAACTCAATCTACTCATTTCTCCTTAGTGTATGGATCCAAATCCATTATGCCATTAGAAGTCCAACTCCCATCACTAATGGTAGCCGTGGGTAGCAAAATCATAATGAAACTGAACATGAAGTTGCGGTTGGAAGAGCTCGAAGGTTTGGAAGAGAGACGCATACGAGCATGCCAGAACCTCGAGTTATACAAAGCCAAGATGATTCAAGCTCATAATAAGTTGGTCCTTCCTAGAGCTTTTCAAGTAGGAGAGCTTATTTTAGTTTTAAGGAGGTCAATTGTTGCCCATCGAAAGATAGGAGGCAAGTTTGAACCCACTTGGGAAGGCCCTTATACCATAGAGAAGGCCTACCAATTAGGGTCATATCAACTCATAAATTATAAAGGAGAGCGTCTGATGCTTCCAATCAATGGGATTTATCTAAAGAAATATTATCCATAACTCTTATTTGAAAATAATTATCAATAATTTTTCTTTTCATCTCAATTTTTATTTCTTTTGTGTTAGAAATATCTTTTACTTACGAATCCGCCATGATATATTCAGGGTAGGTATAAGATAACCCAAGAGGCATCCTATCCCTCATCAACACAAACACAAACTACACAAAATCCTCCAGTGCTATTAAGAAGGGTGTAAGAGAACCCAAGAGACATCCTATTTTGACTAGTACAACCAAGTTAGGTGTAAGAGAACTCAAGCAGCATCATTTCTTGGTGGAGTCATAATTACCCCTGCGGAGCCATTTCATCCATTCTCGGACGTATTTAGGATAGGTGTAAGAGAACCCAAGTGGCATCATATTCCCTCTTTCACAATACAAATAAACATATATCTTTTGTCTCAGGTTACTTTGATGTGGGAGCAAGCCCCTTGTGGCACTCACTCATTAGCCGCTCTAGGTCGGCCTGACATGTTACCTTGCTAGTGTGTCACCCCAGTGTTCACTTATCTAGCAGATGAGAGTCCCCACACTTTCTGCCTGTCTTGACCATTGCAAACTGACGAGGGCCTTTCCACTTTAGGAGACCTTACTATGCATCTGGTAAGCTTCCCTATGTTGACTTTGTTTAAGAGGATGTAAGCCTACATTCTTTCTTTTTGAACTAGCCATCATGCACTAACTCGATTGAGTATATTTGAGGTTTAGGATAAGTCCCCCAGTGGCTCCTTTACTCTTGACTACTTTAAGCTTGGGTCTAGTCCTTACACAGGACTCCTTGTTTAGTAGTCGCCCTAGGTCGGATGGCCCTTATCGAGCCAAAGGTAGACTATCCTGGTGATCAGTTTCGCTTTAGAGATATGTAAGCCTACACGCCTTCTTTCTAGATTGATTGTTGCAAATCGATGGGCACCTTAGGTTGGTTGATGTTTGCTATGTTGATAGCGACTCACCCGGTGGATACACCATTATTGGCAGATGTCAGTCCCCGTGCTTTCTCCTTGAGTTGGCCATCGAATACCTATTTGATATATGACTAGTCATGTCACCTTCTCTAGGCTATTGGATTAAGGCTTCAGTGGCCCCATCCCCTACGAGCATTCTATTTCGATCACATCTTTTGCAACCCAATTTAGACACTACTTGGGTTAGTTTTGGATTGGACAGTCCCCCTTTCCTAGTAGCCACCCCTGTGGTTGGAGAATTTGTTCAGCGGATGTGCAAATTCTCCGTTGGTTCAGTAAATCTGAGATAGGTTTAGGCCGATATAAGCTCCTTCTCAATTTGATCCCTCACAAACCAACAGGGTCCATGTCAAAATAAACTAAATAAATAAACAAAATTAATTCACTTGTGGATTAGGAATTCAAGCCCCTAGTGGCCCCTTTCCCAAGCAGGCATCCTATCTAGGCGTCAAAACTCTATAGGAATTTCTTGACTACTTTGAGTTGAGATAAGTCCCCGGGTCGCACTCTCTCAGTAGTCACCCTTAGGTTGGGTTCAACTTGTTGTGCCACCAATAAGTTACTTCTGCGATCGTCTTTGCTTTGAAAGATATAAGTCTATTATGCATTCTTTCCAGCACGAACAAACTGATGGGCAGCATTAGGTCGAACCCGATTTGTTGCGCAAGCGATCAATCACCCTAGTGGTTCCTTATTTAGGAAGATGTGAGTCCCTATACTTTCTTCCTAACTCAACCATTGCAAATCAAAAGGCACCCCTTAGGTTGGTTAGTTTTACCTAACAGCCAGTAGACTATCCCTTTGGATTAGTAAATCTAAGATAGGTCTAGGATGATATTAGCTCCTTCTTAGTAGATCCATTGCACACTGACAGGGTCCATATAAAATTAAATTAATTCTGACTATTCTTGAGTCGATATGAGTCCACAGTAGCATTCTCTCAAATTTTGCCCTAGGTCGGGATTGATCTTTTGTGCCATCGACAGATCACCCCAATTGCTGATCCCTACTTTAGAAGATGTAAGTCAATTATGCCTTCTTCCTAGTACAATCATTGCACACAGTGCAACCCCAGTGGATAGTTCTACCACCGTTTGGTAAACTACCCTTTGGACTTGTAAATCGAGATAGGTCAAGGTACATCTCCTTCTCGGTTCATCGCACGCCAACAGGGTCCACAATATAACACACCAAATTAAATTAAATCAAATCAAATTAATCATCAAGACTACTCTTTAGTTGATGTAAGACCCCCCCCCCAACGGTGCTTACTTAGTAGTCGCCCTAGGTCTGGATTGATCTATTGTGCCATCGACAGATCACCCCAATGGTTGATCCCTACTTTGGAAGATATAAGTCTACTATGCTTTATTCCTAGTATAGCCATTGCACACCGAAAGGAAACCCCTAGGCTGGATAGTCCTATCTTATGGATGGTAGACTATCCCTTTAGACTTGGAAATCTGAGATAGGCCAAGGCCGATATAGCTCCTTCTCAGTGGGTCCATTGCACGCCAACATGGTCTACAATATAACACCATAATTTAAACTAAATCAATTAAAATAAAATTAATCATCAGGACTACTCTTGAGTTGAGGTAAGCCCCCAACAGTGCTCACTCAGTAGTCTCCTTAGGTTGGGTTCGATTTATTATGCCATCGACAAATCACCCCAACGGCTGATCCCTACTTTAAAGATGTATGTATGTTATGCCTTTTTCCTAGTACAGTCATTGCACACCAAAAGCAACCCCTTTGGTCATATAGTCCTACCTTATGGCAGGTAGACTCCCCCTTTAGACTTATAAATCTAAGACAGACGGAAGCCCCATGGCTCCTTCTTAGTGAGGTCCATCGCACACTAACATGGTCCATAATAAAATAAATTCAAAACCAACCTCCCTAGTGGAGTCCAATTAAACATATCAAACAAACCAAATTTCTCCCCAGTGAGGCACAAATAAAATTAGCCTCTATAGTGGAGCATAGATCTAAATCAAACAAATTCAATCGAGTGTACATCCCCAGTGGATATGCTCTCAATTTAGAACCCTTATCCCTAGTGGAGCCATAATAAATTAAACCAACTCCCTAGTGGAGTCTAATCAAACAAATCAAAGAAATCCAAATAAATTCTCATCCCTAATGGATACACCCCCAAAGAAATCATACTCATAATCAAACTCAGATCCATATCCCTCAGCGGATACCTTCAACTTGTTTCCCTAGAGGAAGGTTTATGTACTCAATCCCCAACAGATTTTTTCTTGCTCTCTTATGCCCTTGGTATAAAGAGAGTTGCATTGCACTAAGATCATGATTCTATATACCTTTTAGGTCTAGGTATAGATCACTTTCATTGTTTGTTGTAATCTTCTAGATGTTGTTGATTGTTTCGATCAACGCCAATACGTTCAAGGTGCCTTGTCAGTTACACCACAACTATTGGGAGTCCTTTTGTTGAGTTCATTTTTGGAGTGAGCTCTTAACCTTCTCTTCTTAGACTTAGGACTCTTCTAGACACTAAGAACTCCTTAGTCATAAGACACTTCTAGTGATTAGGTGAGCACTTAACCTAAGCCTAGAGACTTAGAAGTGTTAATCATAAGATTAGGCTATGCCTCGGGGCTTAAAAAAATTACTTATCCTATAGCCTAAACCCAATCTAGGCACACTTTCTCAAATCAAACATAGATTCAGTTCTCAAACCAAATCTCAAATTCAAATTCAAATTTAAATTCCAAATATAATTTCAAATTTGACTCCAAATGATTGAAACCAAAAATTAAATTCAAATCCTAAGACCCTTCTTAAGCCATATGAACCACATTCATAAGCTTAGTCAAAACTCCATTTAGATCAAATCAAACTCAATTGATCTCTTTATAAATCAATCATTCCTTCATTTATATTCACAAATATAAATGAAATCCAAATTCAAATGGTCAAAATTATATCAAAAATCAAATCCAAACTCAATCTAAGCCTTTTAAGTCAATTCTTTAGACTTAGCCAAATTCTATCTAGATCAAGTCAAAATAAATGAATTTTATCTTAAATAAATCATTCATTCAATTATCTACTCAAATATAAATGAAACATACCATCACCAAATCAAATCAAAACCAACCCAAGTCAAACCCAACCTAGCCCTTTTGACTTGAAAATTTCAAATGAGCCAAAATCCATTAGACTCCAAATTGATTGATGTTAAATTTATATTCAAATCTAGGGCTCATATATAAGTTCAACTAAACTTGAATCAAACCAAAACCAAACCAATTGATCTACTTAGGTCACTTGACCCAAAGTGACATAAAGGACCCATTTGATCCAACTTCAAATCCAACACAAATTGGAGTGAACCAAGCTCACCAAAACCTAATACCATGATTATTGATCATTGTACGATGATCAATTGCAATCAATTGGGCCAAACCAAGCCCAATTGGCCATTTGAACTAAATTGACCCAAAATGTCCTAAAGGACCAAATCATGTCAAGTCATGATCTAACCTAAATTGACTACAACTAATGGCTCAAGTTCATTCTAAATTGATTATTGAACTTGATCAAAGCAATAATTAAACTTGATTTGATCAATCAAGCCTAATTGGTCAACTTGACCCAACCTAGCCCAAATTAGCCTAAAGGGTCAATTTGGGCTAAATCCAAATTAAATCTAAATTAATTCAAACCAAAATCCATATTCATCTTGAATTAGCCAATTGAACATGAATCAACCTATAACCCAAGCTAATTTGGCCAATTTTTAGTCAAATGGGTCAATTTGACCCAATATGACCCATATGACCCAAATTTGGCCAAATCCCTTGAAACCAAGCCAAGATCGATTGGGGGCTAACCAAACCTGACCCAAACCCATTTGGGATCATCCCAAAACCAATCTAACCCATTTAAGTCTCTCATGGATCCTCCCCCACATAGGATTCCACCCAACCTCATTTAATTCCCCTCATCACAAGAACTTAACTCCTCCCCAACATTTTCATTGAATAGATCTGATCATAAGGCAACAAGAGAAGACTTTGAAGTAAAAATTCAAAGTCCTCAATCAATCTATCATCCATGCCAACCACCTAAGCAAGATGGCAATCAATTTGGAGCCAAAAAAAATTCAAAAAATAATGGTCTTTCGGCCATTATGAAAGGAGGAGGAAATGAAGCTTTAGATCTCTTGCTCCCACCACCATTCAGCCCCCAAAAGCTCCCCAAAGTAAAAAAGGAACCCATCCCCCATCTCTTTGAGCCATTTTTCAGCACAAAAACATAAATAGTTACTTTTTCGGTGAGGCAACAATAAACATCAGAGAAGGTGACGTTCCGATGGAAAGCAAGTGTTAAAGATCATTCCAAAGCTTTCTCACATACCTGGGAGTTCGCTCGGATCTTCACCGCCGCCGAAAACCATCCCCTACGAGATAAATTTCACCAAACTGTAGCCGGCCTTAGGATTTCACGCACTTTGTGTAAATTTTCTTGTGATTTTGGGATTTCCCCCTATATCATCCTACATTTTTACTTTAAAATATCCCAATTAGAAAATAAAATTTTTTTGGTGGGAATCGATGTGAAAATAGGTCCATTTGAACAAGTTTTGGCTTAGAAACTCTCATTTTTTTTCCCTTTAAAAGCTTGAAAACACTATTTACCGTTCGACGGACTTACCGGATCCGCGTTCACGAGATCGGAAGGCTCGATCCGATGGATTGGGCATCGTGCCTTCGGATCGCGATATGATTTGCACGATTGCGGTTCACCATCAAACGCTCTAATCACGTGGATCGACGATCCGTGCCTTCAATTACTCGATGCGATCGGATCATCCGACGTATGCGATTTTGATCGGATGGCTCAGATCGCGCGCCGATCATGCGATCCTGGCCTTTGGATCATGTAATTTGATCTGGACCATCCAATCTACGATCAAACAATCCAGAGCGAGCCGTGGGTCCTTTTCCCTTCCCGCCCAACAGGTGACATTAGCACCACACGTATTTCCTTTTTATTAAAAAATAATTTAAATCACCTAAAATTTCAAAAATTTATAGATAATTAAATACTTAACCAAAAATTACAAACAAGGGCTCGTTGGATTTGTCCTTTTGAGCAAAATCCAACAAACCTAAAATCTTCAAATTTTACTCAGTATTTTGAGCTTAATTTAAGTTTTAGTAAAAATTAAATTTTATACATTAAACCAAAAATGAATATCAGATTAAGTTAAAATTTTCAAGGATTGAAACCAAATATAAAGCACGCCTACCATTAAAATTTCAAGTGAAAAGGACTTTTGGATAGGGTGAAATTAAATTTTGAATTTCATATTATCCATTTTAATAAAATAATTATAATAAAAATTTAGAAATTTACAAAAATCTTCAAAATGGCTTAAATCACTTCAATTGATATCTAGGACTCTTAAGAAAATAATGTGATCTTTTGAATCTTAATGAACCCCAAACAAACACTTAAGAGTAGAGTTTAATCAATTAAGTAGTTAATTAAAATGTAATCTAAAAATAATTTAGATATCAAATCAAAAATTAAACATGAAATAGCACTTAAGCAATCATTAATCAAACCTCAAATAAAAAAATATCATCCTTAGAGGAAATAAAATTAAATATGATTTAAGCTAATAAAACTCAATTAAATGGTTAAATCTTAAATCAAACTTAAAATTAAACAAGTCTAGGAAACTTTAACATGGGTGAAACCAGTATAACTAAACCTACACTAAGCATAGAATCTTAATCATATCAAACCCCTTAATGAGCATAAATAAACTGAAACTAATTAATCATAAAATAAACTAAAAAAGATCAAATTGATTAATAAACCAATAAAACATAATCATTTAATACTAATTGAATCAAAATAAATAAAGTTAAAGTAAACTTAATTAACATATGATTAAATCACATCCATTTGGAATAAGATAATTAATTAACCATTAAATATTTCAACCTAATAATTAAATCAAACATGTTAATGAAATCAAACAAACATAATAAGTGAATAAAATCAATAAACTCTAATCATAAATAATCAAACTTAATTGAAATGAAATAAACAATTAATTCACTTAATAATAATGATGGTAATAACAATAATCCTTTACTCGAATCAAACTTAAGTAAAACACTTAACTAAATAAAATCATTCACATGTGGGAAATTAAGTCATTAATCTCTAATTAAACAATCCCTTAATTAATCAATAATATAAAATTTTAATTACCCTTAATCAATCTTAATTAAACAAACATCTAATTAATGTAAACTTAATGAATTAATCCATCATCTTAATTAATCAAATTAATTTAAATAAGTTACATTAAAGCTAACTCTAAATTAAGCTTAAATGAAACCCCTAATTAAATTTAATAATTAATCACTCCCCTCAAGGAAACTAATTAAGTTAATCAAATTAATCATATTAAACCTAAGCTTAATTGAACATAATTAAAATGTAATTAAATTATAATCAAAATCTAAATTAAACCTAAATTATTAAGGCATTAATTACATCATTAGTCTAAACAAATACAAAACTAAATTGAAAATTAAATAAATCATTATAATTAACATAAATATACTTCTTAATTAAACTAATTTCATAATCACATTGAACTTAAGCAAACCCATGGACCAATAAAGCTAATCAAACAAATTAAATCAAATTAAATTAAATTAAGAAAGACTCTCATCAATTTAATATGTAATCAAATCAAATCTCATTCAACCCACTTAAATAAGATAAATTAATAAACTATCCAATGTATGAAATCAAAATAGAAACCAAACTTTGATGAACATGACAAATGGATGTGATTAAAAAGAAAGTCCTAATTACAAAGAATCAAACCCCATTAAAATAAAAATAAAAATCTCAATTAATCTAATCTGATTAAACTACAAATAAATGAACCACAATCAAATTAAATAAACATAAAGTTAAGTCACATAACCATAATCAAAGAAAAGAATTATATATTAATTTAAAAGTATATGGAATTGTCAAGATTTAATTAAATCAAAACATCTAATCTAAAATTAATCAACCAAAAACACATGAACTTAAACAAACTTAAACTTCAATAGATGTTATGGATATTGAATTATCAAGATGTAATTAAACTAAAACATCTAAATCAAAATCAATCAATCAAATACTTAAACCAACTCAAATCCTAAGCTCTAAATCAAATCAAATAAATTACACAAATTTAAATGGGCTAATTAAGATACTTAAGGACCTTAGTTTGATTCTTTAGGAATTAGGATGTAGAATAGGGTGAGTTCTATCTACAAATGGAATTCATTCTACTCTTCATTTTTGAAAACCTAATGATCATTTTAACCAAGTAAAAGTGAAATAAAAAATGAAAAATAAATCAAATCATTTAAATTGAAATCACCCAAAGGTAAAATTTAAACAAATTTAAACTCCAAATTGAAACTTAAACTAAAGAAGCCTAATAAAGTCTTGCCACACAAGCCTTAAGCACACACATTAGAATACTAAGTCACCACTTATAGTGCTAAGTTAGGGCATTGTATGCATGATATTGTGTTTTATTTTGTGATGTAATGTTTTAGACTCGATGTTAGGGTGTATGTTTAGGATCGATGTATTATTTAATCATGTTTTCTGTAGGGGGTTGTGCTTAAGGGGCCGTTGTAATAAAAATATAAATGCTTTGTTGTACAGGTTGCTTACCCCCTAAGTGTAACCCATGTTAGGATAGGTGGGCTTGGTTACCCATGTGTGGGGTGCTAAGTCCAAATTATTCATATAACTACTTGGGTTGTATGGGGTGTTTAGCTAACATTTATTTTGCAGGTGTAGCTATATTTATTTTTCCAATTATTGATGTAATTTTACATTAGGAAATAGGATTAGTGTTATGGGGGATTAGGATGAGCAGTGGCCAGAAGGCTTAGTCCCAAGGGTGCCCTATGATGCCTTGGAGCAAATTAAATCAGAACAAAGAGAAGGAAGAAATGAAAGAAAAGAAGACCCCTATAGCATGTTTTATTTTATTTTTTTATTAGAAGTTGTATAAGGGTAGAGCTCGGCTACCCATCTTTTTTTCTCTTTTAGGGGTGTACGGCGAAACCTGACCGCACTGGCCTTTTATTCTTTTACAGTAGTCTATAAAATTGTTTAATTTTATATTTAGATTGTGCATTAGAACAACATGATTTTCATAGTTTCTTTATGATTAATGCTTGAATGTGTGGCCTGGATGCGGAAGGCTCTTAAGATAAAATTAAATTTTCTATCCCACTAATAGCTCATAACTAAAATTTTAAAACAACTCATAACCTCACATAAAAGCATAGGAATTAAATCAAGATAATAAAATTTTTAGCAACCCCTTAGCTGGATGGATTATGTATAATATCATGCATGTCATATTATTTCACTCTTATTAGGGGACTTTGCCAGAGAATGAAGGCTTAACTTGTGAGAGCCTTTGGTGGAAGAATACCCCTTTCTCTCTTAATTTGGGCCATAATCAAATTCTCATGCATTTAGGCATACAAAATCTCATAACCTGTGTTAAAATAAAAATACCAAAAGAATCAAACAAATTTGATAAAATTTGCATTAGATTAAGTCATGGATTCATACCCCTCATGCTCTAGTCTCTTAGGAAGTAATTTTAAGGACTTAGTCTCCTTTCTAAATGAACAACAGTCTAGCCATCTTGTAAAGCATAAGGCTTACCTATATGGATTTAAAGTGTAGGAGGAGTTAGTTGGTAGCCACTCCGGGCAGCTATAAGTCCAATAGTTGGGTGGTTCATCCTCTCTTATGGAGGTGAATCAAATACCCACCTTTCACTTAGACTTAGGTCATGTCTTTGTTTTGTACCAAGGCTCCTTAGTTTAGGAATTTGATGTAGTTATTTCCTTTGGGCTACAAGCATAAATCCTCACCTCTTAGGAATTTTCATAATCTTATGTTGTGGAAATATAAGCCCTAGCAATCTAATAAAATGTCAACTCAAATAATTAACTTTCTTCAATTTTAAAAATATAAAGCCCAATTATAAAGTAGATTAGAATGCTCACTAGGCTTCCTAGTATCATGAGTATTTACTACTTTCTCCCTTTGGATTCCAAAAATAAGTCTTCTCCTTGATCTATCCCATTTGAATTTGTAAGATAGTCTATCCTTTGATAGTCTTAACCTTGAAATCTTTGGAGACCCTAATTTCCTACTTTAATCAAGAGTATTCTTAAGGAATTCTCATTCCTTAGGATGTAACTAACTATGGGGGCTTGCCTCCATAGGGAACTTAATGAACCCAGCTTAAAATAAACCCTACTTTACTTTTCCATGTAAAGTAGGGAAAAGATCTCTGGTATATTTGAAGATCCATCATGTCTTAGGAGTCCTTATTAGGTGATTAGGTCCATTATAGGGTAGTGATTTCTATCTTTTGAGATAGTGCATCATTCCTTAATGTCGTACCTGATTACTTCAATAAGTACATCCTAAGATCTGCATGGTGTTCCACATCCCAAAAATAATCACCATAATAACCTACTTTATGACAAGACTATTAAGACAAAACTAACAAACCTATCTAGGTTAGGCTTCTACTAATTAGAATAATAACACTTTCTTAGTCACCATTGAAAATCATGCCTACACAAAGCTTTTATCATATGGAGGTTATGTATGACATGTTAGTTATATGTCCTCAAGTGATTTCTAATACATGCTTAGCTTAGGGCTAGTTACGATTTGTGCTAGTGATAGATACTAGGATGAAAATATACACCTTCTAAGACAAACAATGGAGTTGAGAGGTTTTAATTTTTTTTAAAAAAAAAGTTAGCCAGTGAGGCCTTCATTTTAATATTTAAAAGGTATCTAATCTTTTTTAAAGTTACTCAAGTTTTATTAAAGCTAGTATATAATATAATTCTGAGACTTATGTTTCTATCGTAGCTCATAAATCCTAGAAGAAGACATTATAATAAAGAAAAGAAAAGAAACATAGTGAGGGAAATAATGAAATCAAGCAATCATTTTGTTGTGATGGTTGTAAAAAGATAAACATAAATACGCTTATGCAACTATGCAGTGAATGTATGCATACCCTATCAAATGAAAAGTATGAAAAGACAACCAAGCTCTACCCATAAATACTTGCTTGGATAAATTTCTTAAATAAAATATAAATTAAGTTTCTTTCTCCGACTAAACTTTCATCTATTTTTGAATGTGTGTTCATTCTTCATGGGATGTTTTCACTGGGAATAAAGTTAGAAAACTCAGTTTATATTTTATTTTTACATACAAAAAATCTCAAAAGTTCTATAATAAAAACAACCCCCTTACTAAATGAAGCAATCATAACATAACATAATAATAAAAGACATCTACATAATAGCATAAAAATCACAAAATTTTTATTTTGATGCACCACATCAATGATCTGAGTATTCAAGTTCAAATGGTGTAATGAACGAAGACCACCGATTTAAAAGAAAAGGAATAAGATTAACTATAGGTGTACACTTAAGTCCAAATCTCATTTAGTTCTTGGTTGCTAATCCAATGAATAACTTAGTCATATGTGTATGACTTAGTAGGTAAGACTAGGCGCTAATTGTTGGTCAGTCATAACTGAACTTGATCTTAAGCAATGATCAAGTATGGTAAGTTGATCTATTAGAGTTGCAAAAAACCAAACTATGCTAGAAATAAATTGAGTTATTATATGCATGACCTACTCATGAAATCTTCTTGACCAAATAAATAAATTTGAGGTAGATATCAAGGATGTTAATTGAAGTTATATTTTATGTATGAAGGATTTCACTTAACCCAAAGGATTGACTAAGTGTGAAAAAACTTAACAAATAATGGTTGAAAGTTATTAAGAGAGATAAGGCATGATATGATGTGGTTATCTATCAAATTAGTCTAGAAATTAATCAAACCATAAAATGTTGTGCAAGGTGTTTATAATTTATGTGATTCCCCAACAAGTAAATTTACCTTAGAGAAGTAGACATTATTTTTGCATATAAAGTAGTGTAGATGAACTTGGTTAATAAAATCAATCCCACCAAGATAAAATTGAGATCAACTTAATTAAACTTAGAAGTCAATTATGCTAGCATGATCATAGGGTAGATGCCTAGTCTAATGTAAATGTATGTTCAAGAAAATTATGACATACACAAGTGTTCTAAAATTTTATCTTTACATTGTCAAACATGTTCAATTTATGTTCAAGAGCAATATCTAATGACTGGGGCTACAAATCAACATGAATTGTTATACCTTAAGACGCTTTTGATAGATTAATGTTATATAGGCAATGTTATGAGACTTTTAAATTCATGAAGTTCATATAAAAGCTTAATTAGGATAATTAATGAGTTTATCTTAATTTATTTATTTTTTATGATTATTAACAAATATTAATCATTCATTGGAGATTTTTCATGTGGGAGTGACTTTCTAATTATCAAATTAATTGAAGAAAATTTTATTTCTCAATTATTTATGATTTTTATCTAATCTTAATAACTATTAATTATTTACTCCATTTATTAAGTTTGTAAGTTTAGCTTCAAAATTAGGATTTCAATGTTCAAACCATCATATAAATTTATAAAATTCTTGATGAATATTTACATAATAATTTTACACATTCAACAAATTATTCATATTTTTTAAAACTTAATTTTTATTTAGTTTTGTTTTTAATATTACTTAAATAGCTTGGAAATTCATAACATTTCAATTTTTTTTATTCATCAAGAGAATATTTAATTTTTTGCAAAAGTTTCAAATTGACATTTTAAGATTCTACTAATGTTTTATAATTTTCTTTGACATAATTCTAATTTTTCTACATTTTCATTTTTTGAACGAAATAGTATATTTAATTAGAAAATTCATAATTAATTTATCTTGGACATAAAAAAGTGAAAATATTTTATAGGTTTAGATTGTCATTCTAAACATTCTAATAAAATTTTTAAAAATTTTTATAAACATAAATAATTAATTCTTTATTTTTTATTATTTTTTATTTTAAAAATATTTAATTTGATTTGAAAATTTATAATTAATTTATTTTATGTCAATAATTATTAAATTTTTCACTAAGCTAATTGACTAATTTTTATACTATATAAAATTTTTATAATTTTCCCAAATTTATTTATTATTTTACTATTTTCAAATAATAGTTTATTATAACAAAAAATTCAAAACGTATTAATTTTTATTTAAAAGAATATGAAAAAAAATTTTAAACTTAAGTTTCATAATTTTTAAAGATTTTTAGGTGTTTTAAATTTAGATAAAAGATGAATAGTTTTTAAATTAAATTTAGGCTAATTATATAAGTTTGAGAATTTTATTTCTAAATTCTATGTTTAGCAAAGTGTCAACCTTAAAATATTGAGTCTTGATACACACTGGATTGTTCAAAAAAAGTCCAAGAAAAAACTTAAATACTTAAATTAGGATTAATTAGAACCATTGGATTTAATTAACTTCAATCCAATAATTCCACCATCATCTCCTTCTCAGAAAAAACCAACGAACTAGAGAAAATGGGTTGGGCTTGGATCAACATGACCCAAGACCCTACCCATGCAAAATTCTCCTCTCTTAGAACATCTCAAGCCAAATTATGCATTGAAAGCTAGTGTGGGAGGAGAGGATGTGAACCGATGCCTCATCAAGCCATGACACAACCTAGGGAGCTTAATTGATTAATGTTGAGAACACCTAAAGGGAAGGGGATCAGATTCTCACAATCAAAAATTGGATTAAGCTTGGATTTGATTTAAGAGGCTTTGTGCAATTGAGACGAACTCACCATCAAGCATTCTCAAATTTTCTCCCTATGTGCACCAAAGTTTTGCAAGCTATGGTTGTTGCTTTGTCTTGGGAGTAATTGGATGGTTGAGGAGGTTTATGAATGATTCAATTTTGCATGTAGAGCTAAGGGGATTGTGTTAGCCCTCTAAATTGGTTGAATTAAAGGGCTTATTAATTGATTTCGGTAAAACCCTAAGCTCAAACTATTGTTGTGTTTAGTTTATTATTAATTAGTGGTTGGTTGTAGTGGGATGAGACTATGAGAGAGGTCGAGGAGGTTCTATGCAATGAATAAGGATAAGCTCAATTTTTTCTAAAGTTGTTTCCATTGGAGGAACTTTTTGCCTCAATAAGAAACCTATGTGTAGCTTAGGTGAATCACCAATCCCCCAATTGTAATGTGAAATCAGTTTAAACCCATTTGGGCTAAGGGTGGAAAAGAAAATTGATTCAGGTAAATTTGAGTGGAATTTTCTAAGTGATTTTACATAATGGTTTGGTTTTGATCAATTAATACTCACTCTCTTAATATATTAGTATGACCCATATATGTTGGTCAAAGTTAAGTAGAAGTTTGTTGTAAACATTCTCTTCTTGCCCCCCTCACCATGCTGAATTTTGGGAAGAGGTTTGAATATTATATTTTTAAATTTCAATTTGAAAATGCGGATATGCTCATTTGATTCCCATTTGGACATTATAACACATATGATTTAGTTGGCCCATTTAAAGCAATCAAATCACCGTATATTCAACTAAACACTTATTTATGACAGCCTTGGCTTCCATGGTGTCCTAGGGTTTACGTTTTCTTGAAGATCAAGTTAGTCTAATTGAAGCCCTAAGAGGCATATGGGTATTAGTGGCTTATAGTGATTTTTATGACGTATTTGTACTTAGTTATGATGAATGTATGAGTGATTAGGAAAAAAGTTGTAGGCCTAGTTTGGGTCAATTTATTTGGCAATTGAACTCAACAAATTCATTATAGAACTTTTTGAGCTTTTGACCTAAGTTTTAGAAATTAAACCCACCATAAAATCCATGTAAATTGACCAATTTACCTAAGAATGAGCTTTTGGATGATTTGGTAAAAATATCAAAATAGACTATCATTGAATAGAAGTTTGACCTAAGTTTTATCCTAATTTGGCTTAAGGTTTACTTTACAATTAATCATTTAGCCAAGCTTTATAATCATCTATTTCAACATTCTAATATAATTTTTTTATGATATAAATTAATCATTAGGATAGATAGAGTTGATATAGGAAGAAACCTACCTATGAATTTGAACATAAAATAAAGGTGGATAAGGTTCCTTTGACATAACTATGGGTCAATTCTTTGACATATTTCTGAGGTTGGGCAAGCCAAACCTTAAATTTTCATGAATAATTTCAAGAGTAATTAAATATTTAACACTTATATCCGCCAAGGTAAGGTCAAATGCAGCAATAAAAGAAATCTACCATGAGGACAACTAGGGTCAAAGTTAAGTTGTAGAAAAGATTCAACAAAAGATCCTCATATACTAGTTTCTCCTAAGGCTTACTAGAGTTAACTTAATGAGATGATTAGGATTGTTATATTAATTTCTTAGGGAGAATTTTGAATCTAACTCTATGGACATTTTGAAGTAAACATTACCAAAGCCTTATGACACCTTTTTAAAGCTAGTGAGTGTTGACACCATGAGCATGGATTCAGTTATTTAAATGTGATGATAAAACGCATATGATTGGAAGTTAAAAATATTTTATTTCAAGTATTTTAGGAAAATTACTGAACACTATTTGATTAGTTAGTTTAAGAAAGTTACCTCAACTTAGACTTGGGTTCATTGAAATTTTTTATAGGAATTGCATAAAACAAATTAAACTCTTAAAATTCACAATCTCTCATAGGATAATTTCATTCATTTATTTCTATTTTTTTGGAATGCTTTCTTTTCAAATTAATTTGTATTATTTTTTTTCAAAATTCTTAAAATATCTTTGTTTTTAGATAATTTGATCTCTTGCATTATTTAAACATTTAACCATTACATCTTAATTAGTTTAGTTCATTTAATGTTACACTAATTAATCTTCATACTTTATTTATTAAATTAACCATTTAATTTAAGCATGTAACATAAAAGATTCTATTAAATATAATAATAATTCCTTTCTCTCTCCTAATTATCATTTTTCTCTTTCATATCAATTTTCTCTTTTAATTTTGATAATGCATAATGTTTTTTACTAAATTCTTTATGGATTTATTTCAAAATAATTTTGATTTAATTTAATAAATTATTGCATTAATTTTGTTATATTTTTGTTTGTTTTCAAATACAAATTATTTTAATATTTTAAATTTAAAATAAGCATTGAATTATTTCTCTAAACATTGAATGCTTTAGTCGGCACTACCTTTATTTAATTTAATATTTATGTTAATTCAAATTTAACTTCAAAATTCAATTAAGTTCATTTATTTTTTTCCAAATTCTATTTTTGGAAATATTTTATGACACCTTTTCTTTTCTTTTTTTTTTTTTCATTTGAATTCAAATTTAAATGTTTAATATAAATTATAAATTACTTCTAATTTAGTTCCTTAATTATTCATTTAATTGATTTACATTTCTTAATGATATAAGCCTTCATGGAACTATTTGGGCATCCCAAACATTGAATTTATTTGCCTTATTTTATTAGATTTAATTCAAACTAGTTCCATAATTATTCTCTTGATTATTCCTTAATTATTAAGCTAAATGATTTGCATTTAAATCATCTTCCCTCCATTACATGGTTAGCCAATATAAATTTAAAATTAGTTTATTTCAAATTTAGTTTTCTTAGAGTTTGGAATTCTAATTTGAATTCTTTCTAAATTAAATTTTCTCATGATTTTTTCCCCTTAATTCTATCGTATTTTGCCAACCATTCACCTTGCTCTAATATATTTAATGCATTGCATTTGCATCATGCTACCCTCTTATGAACCACTACCTTGGCTATCCACACTCTTGAAAAATTATTTCAAGGAACTTCTCCATTCAAGAGTTCAACTTTCTCTCATCAATCTCTTAAAACATTCTCAAGAGATGTTCATTCCAACTTCTTCAAGCCTTCATCTTGCATTGGAGGAAAGCCATTCAGGTTTGATCTTTCATCTCCAATCCTTCTTTCAAAGGGTGGGTTTGAGTAAGAATACTCTTTATTTCATTTAAATGTGTTTACTTATTTATACTTCACGTGGTGAATGATAGCATTTTGGTTCAAATTTACTAAATTTTTATCCTTAATCATTTAAAATTCAAGTAATTTTTTCTTCTAATCATCACAACTTTCATATGTGTTTTGATTTCGTAGTTTTTCTAAAGTTACATGTTAAAGGTTTCTGATCCTTACATTGTACAAGTGTTTCAAGTTTGCACTTTATTGCGACATCTTTACATAAGTTACTTTTTAGTTGGAAATTCATGATGTTTTAGTTTTATTTCAAATATAATAAAAATATTTTATGAGCCTTAATTTTTCTGCCACCTTATTTCTTAGTTGGGTTGAGAGCAAAATCTTTTTAAAATTTTGAGAGTTAGATTTGAAATTATGTATTGTTCCTCTTATAATATCAAGTTATTGGGTTGTACTTACTTGTCTAGGAAAGCATGTTATTTATTTGGGGTTGTACATACCTTGTACAGGAATGTATGTGTTTTGAGATTATACTTATCTAGTATAAAGAGTACATGATTTAAGACTGTAGTTACCTAATATAAGAGAGTATAAAAGATTATTGTAATCTTGTTAGATTTACTAAATTCTTGTGTCTCTTATCTCTTTACTTATTTTATATTTACTTTTAATTTATAATTATGCTATATTATAAGATTAAAATTTGCAACAAACGTTCCTGCCAAATCAAACTTAAGATATAACTTGCAAAAATTTTAAAATACCTAATCCCCCCTGTTCCTAGGGACTATATAATTTTAAAAGTAATTATAAGTAATAGTATGTCTTATTAGATTAGTTCTTCTCATAGACATCTTCAAGTGATCTTAGTCTTTTTCAATGACTTAAACTTCAACAAATTTCAAATTTAGTAGAACCTCTAAATAATTATCAAACATCAAAGTAAAAAATAAATAAATAAAATTTTATTTGACTCATTTTAGTAGGCTTGAAATTTAATAGAACCTCTAAGCTTTTATCGAAGTAAATCAACTCAAATTAAATCAAAGCAAAATTAAATTAAACTAAATAAAAATAAATCAAATTAAATCAAATCCAAATCAAAACTCTTTTATATGTGGCTTTAGTAGGAGGGAAGTTTATTAGAACCTCTATGCTTTTATCAAATGATCAAAATAAAATTAAAATCAAATCAAAGCAAACAATTCTGGCTCTAGCTTTAATAGGCTCAAAATTTTATGGAACCTCTAAGCTTTTAACATAAATCACATTAAATCAAACTAAAATAAAAAATGAAATAAATAAAATTTTAAAATAAGTTAAACTTAAAATAAAATAAAAACTTAAATTAAACCAACAATAATATGCCTTTATCTCCCTATGTGGGTTGGTTGCATACTTTTTTATATTATGTCATATTGAGTGTCATATTCTCATTTAATTCTAAGAAAATAAAGTCACTTTTTGTACTTCCTAACCAAACCTTTTTAGGTCTTCCACTACCTTTTTTAACATAGGAAATATTTAATCATCCAATCTCCTAACTAGGATATCCAATGGCCAACATTTTATATGACCAAATCATCTAAGGTGACTCTCTAAACTCATATTGCCATTGGGGCTACTCCAACCTATCACATATATAATCATTTTGCATTTTATCCCTAAGTGTCAAGCCACTCATCTACCTCATTTTTCATTTTAATGCATTGCATTTGCATCATGCTACTCTCTTGATGAACCATTACCTTGGCTATCCACACTCTTGCAAAATTATTCCAAGGAACTTTTTCATTCAAGAGTTCAACTTTCTCTCCTCACTCTCTTGAAACATTCTCAAGAAGTGATCATTCCAACTTCATCAGGCCTTCATCTTGCATTGGAGGAAAGCCATTCAGGTTTGATCTTTCATCTCCAATCCTTTTTTCAAAGGGTGGGTTTGAGTAAGAATACTCTTTATTTCATTTAAATGTGTTTATTTATTTATACTTCACATGATGAATGGTACGATTTTGGTTCTAATTTACTAAATTTTTAATCATTCTAAATTCAAATAATTTTATCTTCTAATCGTCACAGCTTTCATATGTGTTTTGATTTCATAGTTTTTTTAAAGTTACATGTTAAAGGTTTATGATCCTTAAATTGTGCAAGTGTTTCAAGTTTGCACTTTATTATGACATCATTACATAAGTTGCTTTTTAGTTGGAAATTCATGATATTTTAGTTTTATTTATGAACCTTAATTTTTGTGCCACCTTATTTCTTAGTTGTGGTGAGAGCAAAATCTGTTTAAAATTTTGAGAGTTAGATTTGAAATTATGTATTGTTCCTCTTATAATTTCAAGTTAATGGGGTTGTACTTGCTTTTCTAGAAAAGTATGCGATTTATTTGGGGTTGTACTTTGTTTGTACAAGAATGTATGTGTTTCTAGACTATACTTGTCTAGTGTAAGTACATAATTTAAGGCTGTTGCTGCCTGATATAAGATAGTATAAAAGATTATTATAATCTTGTGAGATTTACTAACTCTTATTTCTTTACTTATTTTTATATTTACTTTTGATTTATAATTGTGCTATATTATAATTTTAAAATTTGCAACAAACTTTCTACCAAATCAAACTTAAGTTTTACCTTGCAAAATTTTTAAAATACCTAATTCCCCATGTTCTTTGGGACCATAGAATTTTAATAGTAATTATAAGTAAGAGTATGTCTTTAGAACCCCTACTAGATTAGTTCTTCTCATAGACATCTTCAAGTGATCTTAGTCTATTTCAATGACTTAAACTTCAAAAAGTTTAAAATTCAATAGAACCACTAAACAATTATTAAACATCAAAGTAAAAATAAATATATTAAATTTTATTTGACCCATTTTAGTAGGCTTGAAATTTAGTAGAACCTCTAAGCTTTTATCAAAATGCATAAACAAATTAAATCAAAGCAAAATTAAATTAAACTAAATAAAAATAAATCAAATCCTAATCAAAACTCTTTTAATTTTGCCTTTAGTAGGTGTGAAGTTCATTAGAACCTCTATGCTTTTATCAAATGATCAAAATAAAAATGAAATCAAATTAAAGCAAACAATTCTGACTCTAGATTTAACAGGCACAAAGTTTTGTGGAGCCTCTAAGCTTTTAAAAAAAAATCATATTAAATCAAACTAAAATAAAAAATCAAAAAATAAAATTTTAAAATAAGTAAAATTTAAAATAAAAATCAAACTTAAATTAAACCAATAATACTACACCTTTATCCCCCTATGTGGGTTGGCTACATACTTTTTTTTATTATGTCATATTAAGAGTCATATTCTCATTTAATTCTAAAAAATAAAGTCACTTTTTGTACTTCCTAACCAAACCTTTTAAGGTCTTCCACTACCTCTTTTAAGATAGGAAAATTTTAATCATCCAATCTCCTAACTAGGATATCCAATGGCCAACATTTAATATGACCAAATCATTTAAGGTAACTCTCTAAAATCATATTGCCACTAGGGCTACTCCAACCTGTCACATATATAGTCATTTTACATTTTATCCCTAAGTTTAAAGCCACTCATCCACCTCAGCATCCTCATCTTTATAACACTTAACTTAATTTTATGCTTCTCTTTTACTAGCCAATATTCTGCACCATAAAGCATTGTAGATTCCACCACCATCTTATAAAATTTTATCTTAAAACTAAGCTACACTTTTCAAACTTAATTTAAACCATATAAGTGGATTTTAAATACTAATTAAATTTATTTTGTTTTAATTGAAATTAATCGAAACTAAATTAAATTAAATCAAATCAAATTATAACTTAAATCCTCATATTTTAAGCATGGTTGGTTTGGTCAATGCCAATATGTTTTGCATACTTTATGAGTCCACGATACATATTATTGGTTTATTTACCAATTCACTTTTAGAATAAGCTAAACATTGCTTAAATGAAATCATAATATTCTTAATATGATTTTTACTGGTCTTAAGAGGATCAGTTTACTCAAAATAAATAATAATGATTGTCTTAAATTGTCAAAAAATATCTTATAATCAAGCTACCCTAAAATTGAAACTAGTCATCCACATGACCTTCTGATGGGCCCAATGCACCTCTAGTTCATTTTGGGGTTATTGACCTCATATTTGGATGAGGTTAACAATATCCCTAATCCTAAAAATTAGGATTCCTAATCTTATATTAGGAGCTTCCTATTAAGCACTTAGGCACTACACTTAGTGACTAAGTGAACGAACCAAAATCAAATAATAAATCAAATCAAATACTAAATGAAAATATCAAAACTAAACCTGAAACCAAATCAAACTCAAATACCCTAAAGCAAAAGTCTAGATCATCCTAGTGAACCTTTTAAGATCTGACTTAACCCAATCAGATTAGGTGAATCCAAAGAAAACTTAAATTCAATCAAATTCAATAAGATCAGACACATTTAAATTGAAATCTGAATTTGAACAAGCTTAGATTGAGGTAATTTGGTTGATTAACTCAATTAACCCATTTAAGCCCAAAATCACCTAAATCATAGAGAAATTAAATTAAATTAAAACTAAAAAATTAAATCAAGAAAAAAGTATAGAATTAGTGCTCCAATATAAAATCCAAAAATAAATTTAAATGAGTTTCACAGTTGTCAACCAGGTCGTTTGACCTAGAGTTAATTTGTGTGGGGCCCACTATGTCAAAAGTCAACCAATCAAAAATTGGAGAAATTGTGTCACTTTAATGACTCAAATCATCAAATGAACATGTTTAAATATCAATATAAAAAAATAAATTCAATAAAATCTCAAATGGGTTAATTAGGTCATTTCATCCAAATGGATCTGAATGAACCATATTGAACTTAAATTTGAATTAAAATAAAAGTTAATTTAAATAAATCATCTAAAATTATTTGAAAATCATAAATGAGCATAATTCAATAATTATTTGGGTTTAATTTGATCAATTGATGCAGATGAACCCAATTTGACCAATTAAGCCTAATTTGGGTCAAAATCAAACCCAAATTAATAGAAATTGATAGATTCAAATTATCCTAAAAATTCAATTAAACATGAAAAAAGCTTAATATAAATTTAAAATGACCAATTTGACTTTCAAGTCAATTTGACTCATTTAAATTAAATGTAGCAAACCTAGTTTGAATTAAATCAAATCCCCATAAAGCTTGAATCGATTAACCCTTAATCTATTAAGTATGATTGAACTTAATCTGAGAGTTAATGAATCAACTTGAACCATTTGAGCCAACTCTAAAGAAAACATTTGGGTCAAATGTGGTTAACGCAAGGTTTAACCCAAATAAAGGCTTTCCAACACATGACCCTCAAGGATTGATTGCATTTTATGTTATTTCAGCCCAAATGCTGTGCGATGAGGCCAAACAGAGAGAGAGAGAGAGAAAATAGAAGAGATGGGAGATGAGCTTAAAAGTCAAGAAAGATCTAATGCAAAATCTCAATCACATGCCTATGGCCACCAAAGAGGACTTTTAGTCCCTTTATCCTCTCATCCTAGCATAGGATATGATTGGAGCATGCATTTTCAAGTCAAGCCAAGCAACCACCTCACCTCTTAATAACCATTAATTGTAGTTTTTGGCCACCATCAAAAAGGAAAGAAAAGAGGCACTAAAGGACCTTCTTCTAGCATTAGGAACCTTCCAAAAGCTCCCTTGAACAAATCCAATCCCTTCCCTACTATTTTCCCACATAAAATCATCCAATCTGGACAATTTTTGGTGAACTCTGGCAGCCGTCAGTGGAGAGAGCAACCTAGGAAGAGACGAAAGGGGAGAATCATTTGGAAGCTCCTTATTAAGCTAAGGAAGAGACCTTAACCACAAAATTCACTCAACAAGGGCTTGAGTGAGGTAATTTATCCAAAATATAGTTAACCAAGTAGAACTTCATTTTGTGATAAGGGTGGGTGGGGGTGATTCAATTTTATGAATTTCCCATTATATTCCCTTGAATTTCCATTTTCTAACCTCTCAATATGAATCAGGGAGTTTTCTAATAAAAATTGTGCATTTGGGGGCGGTTTCGAGCTGATCCCATCCACCCTAGTTGATTTCACCAAGCTGGTTCTGTAGTTGGGAAGGAGGAGGGTCAGTTGTCATTCGATCCTACTTAAATAGGATGGAAGACTGTGATTAGCCCTTAGATCACCCTATTTGATCTGGATCATCCGATATTCTATCAGACAATCTGGATCTAACACATTTTTCCACTCAAAAGAGCCATGTTAGACATGTTTGGCCAATCCATGGCAGGCACGCGCAAAGCTTGCCTAGTCTGTGCCTCGTGGTGTTGAGTGGGTGAAACAAAAAAATCAAAAAATTTTGGATTTTAAAAAATACTTAAAAATCACCAAAAAATTTTAGAAAATCATAAAAAAAAATAAAATACTCATCAAACAATAACAAATAAAGGCTCGTTGGATTTGTCTTTTTGAGAGGAGCCCAATGAATCCAAATTCATCAATTTTTATTTGATATTTTGGGCTCAATTTTGGATTGAATGAAAATCAATTTTCTTAATTAATCTTAAAATGTTAATCAATTTGATCTGATATTTTTTTAGAGAATGAAATTGAGGTTAATATCTACCTACCATAAAAATTTCAAGATAAAGTAATGGTTGGATTGAGAGATAATAAATTTTGAGGCTCAAATAGCATATTTTAAGAAACTAAATAATTAAAAATTATGAAAATCATAGAAAATCATTAAAATGGCTTTACATATTTTAATCAACATCGGAGAGCTTTAGGAAAATAATAGAACCATTTGGAGCTTGATGAACCTAAAAATCACTTAATTAGGATTCAGAAAATCATTAAGATCAACATCAATTAAATTCATTAAAGCTAAACTATAAATAAAATAATACTTAAATCTTCAATAACCAAACTCCAAGTCAAATCAAATGAAATTTGAATCTAATTTAATCAAATTAGTTAAGCTTTAGATTAAACTTAGTGAAATTAACTTAAAAATATCAATCATTAATTGAATCATCAAATGATTAGTTGCATTAAGGCAAGTTTATTTCATATATAGCTAATTAAATAAGTCAAATCATCTCAAATGTAGTAAATCAAATCTAACCCTAATAGATTTAATTAAGATCAATTATAACCAATGTGAAATTGAACTTAATTAAACCAATTAACATTACTTTAATCAATGTTTAATCATTAAGAATTGCTTGATTTATCTTAATTGAGTTAAAAATTTGATTAAGATAATTTTAAGATCAAATTCTATCATCTCGCCAGGCTAACTATTCAATTAAAGTCTAGTTAGTTATTAACTTAATCTTAATTGAATGAGCTATTAAATTAACTTAATCATAATTAATTTAACTAGAAATCAATTAATCTTGAATCCAAATAGCCATTAATTATGTTAAATAAATTTGGTTTAACTGATCAAAATAAATTTCTAAATTAAGCTTTTAATCAAATAAATTATTTAATAAAGTAATATTTAATTAATCTTTATTCCAATGTTAATAAAATTAATTATTAATATAAAATAAATCAAAATCCTTAATTAAGCTCTTAATCAGAAAAATAATTTAATAAAACTAAATAAATTAGATAAGTTAAACATGATCCTTGATTAAAATCTTAATCAAATAAGTCATCTAATAAAGTAAATGTTTGATTAGTCTAATGATAATTGAATTCATCAAATTAAATATAATTAACCCATTAACTTTTAATTAAGATCCCCTTAATCAATTTGATAATGAAATTCTAAAACAAATTAAGCAATCATTTAATTAAAATTAAATTGAATTAAACAAGCAATATAAAATAATCCTTAAGTTAAGCTTGATCTAAATCAAACACATAATTAAATTTATTATCAAATTTCAATTAAAATAATTATTGTCAATTAAATCACAAATTAATCTATAATTAATTTATAATCAAATCCCTTAGTCATGCTAATCATATAATCAAGTTAATCATATTGAACTTAAATAATCCTTAATTTAATTGAATCAACTAAATATCTAAATTAAACATAATATGAACAAGTCAAATTAGATAAGATATGCTAAGGCAACTGTTAATCATGTCCTAACTATTCAAGTAAATGATCATCAAGTGTGGAAAATATGAATAAGTATTGCACGTACAAACATGTATATTAAATCAAATATTTTGAACAAAGAAGAAAATATATAAAAATGAAGGAGTGGGTATGCTATTGATAATGAAAAGCACTAATTGAATGTTACTCATATGATGGTGACTCAATTTCATTAATATTAAGATGCTTTTCATGTTTGAATAAGATTTCATAAAATTAATCTAAACTTAAGCTTAATAAACTATTCATAAGTGGTTCATCAAATAAACTAAAGCCATTATAATATACCTTTAAAAGATAACTTAGGGTGGGGATGAAGAGGTCAAACCTCTTTCTTCTCTTTATAATAATTAGATGTTAAGTAAGCATCAAATGAAAAAGTAAGTGTAAATTTAAAGCTAATCAATTCATTGAAAGATTTGAAGTGAAACCATCCCTAATGGTTAATTTAAACAATTCTAGAACTTTAGACAATCATACTCCTAAAGCTAAATTAAGAAACACAACACTAAGCCTTAGCACACACATTAGATTGCTAAGTCACCGATTCTAGTGTTAAGTTAGGTCAGTGTATGTTATGATGAAGTGTTTTATTTTATGATGTAATATTTTAGACTAGATGTTAGGATTATTTGTGCGTAGATTGGATGTTAGTTCGTTAGTAGCTTAATGTTATTTTATTTAAAGGATTATGCTAAAAGGGCTGTAATAATATATATATATATATATATATATATATATATATATATATATATATATATATATATATATATATATATATATATATATATATATATATGTTCTTACTTGCACTATAAGCAAAATGCAATTAGGACACGTGGGCTTGGCTACCCAACTGCAGGGTGCTAAGTCGAGATATATAAAGTATAATTGATTGGCTTGTATGTTAGTTTAGCTAATATTTATTTTGCAAGTGTAGTTAGATTTCATTTTTTACATATATTTAATTTTTGTAATAGGATTAAGATTAGTGCTATGGGATTTAGGATGAATAGTAGCTAGAAGGCAAAGACCTAGGAGGAGGCCCCGTGAACCATAGAGCAAACTAGTCCAAGGAGAAGAAAGAAGAGCACAAGATTGAAGACCCACATAGCAATTATTTTAATTATAACTTTTAATTATAATCTGAGTTATGTAAGGGTAGAGCTCGGCTACCTAATTTCTTTTTTTTTTTGTGTACGGCAGTACCCGGCTACACCGGCCTTTTATTCTTTTATGAAAATCTAAATGTTTGATTATTGAGTTTAGTTTGTGCATTAGAAATGGCATGCTTTTCAAAAGTTTCTTAAAGTGTGATGATTTGATGTGTGGCCTAGATGTGGTAAGCCCTTGAGGATAAAATTAAAGTTTTTTATCATCACTATATAACTCATAATTAAATTTCAATGCAACTTATAATCTCATCTTAATGCCTACGTTCATAATCAAGATAAATAAAAGATTTAACAACTCTTTAGCTAAATGTTTTATGTCATCACACTATGCATATCATATTGTGTCACTCTTGAGTTAGGAGGATCTCCACTCTTGCACGATGGGGGATGTGCTTGACCTTTGAGAGGAATACCATGTAGTGGAGAACAATTCTTCTAATTGATTTGGCCTATGACTTAATTTCATCATGCAGATAGACATAATTTTTCTAAACCTTAGTCCAAAATGAATGTGTCAAAATAATTCAAAATTTATAAATTTTTAACAGTAGTCTAAGTCATTCTTGCATACCAAACATTATCTAGTCTCTTAAGGAGTGAGTTTATGACCTTAGCCTCCTTCAGAAGGCTTCTCTAACGAAGAGGGTGATCGAGGGTTCGGGAATAGAATTAATGTGGGAGAGAGTTCATGTCCTCCTCGATCTAGATCCCGAACTCTCAAGTCGTTGGCCGAGCAAGTCCAACAGATCAACAGCCACATCCTGGACTTGCAGAAGTGGGTAGATAAGAGTGGTCGTAGGTAGGAGATATTGGAACACAAATTTGACCATCACAAGAATCAATAGCAAATGCAATTCTCCTCCATGGCCCAGTTCAACACTGCATTGGTGAACATGATTCAGAATTATAATCTTATAGATCCTAGCTAGGTCTCCTTCCCCATGGCTCCTCAATATCAGCCATGCGTGATTACCCTACTGGTATCAGGAACAAAGGAGGAGGGAAAAAAGGAAGATGAGGGTGGCAATGAGTACGATTATTAGCTTTCCTTGTTTGTATTTTTTCTTCTTTTATTATTATTATTATTATTATTATTATTATTATTATTATTATTATTATTATTATTATTAGTATATATATATATTAAGAAATAAAATTTTGCTTTTTATTATATTTACATTGTATTCTTGCATATAAATTTTTTTCTTTTTTTTTTGCTTCTATTTTTGCTCTAGGATAAATAAAAACTTATATAAAAAAAATCAAATCAGGATATTGCGCCGCGATGCTGGCATGCTAGCGCCTCGGCGCTGGTAAGCTAGTGCCTCGGCACAGCAAATAAACAAAAGGACCTGAGAGGTAGGCGTCACGATATTATCCTGTGGCGCTGTGGGATATTATTTTCTCCCCACCAAAAAAAAATTTCTAAGTCCTTCTCACACGTCGTAAGATAACACAGTGTTGTGGCACTATCTCCCTCAGCACCACGATATATTTTGATCCAAATATTCTAAGTCATATCTCAAGTGACATCTGGGTATAGTGTTATGGCATTGATGCTCTGGCGTCGAGGTTCCATGGGATTTTTGTTAAAGCATCGCAGAGCTAATTCTTGGGCGCTGTGATGCCACCTATGTAATATGGCTACTTGAGAGCGTGGCGCTGCAGTGCTGATATCCAACGTCTCGACACTATAGGCCAATTTTTGAATTTAAAGTACAGATTTTTCAAATTGTTTAGAAATTTCGGTAGCATTTCGACTACGCAATGCTATGTTTCAAAATTGTATATTGCAAACCACTCTTTTTCTTTATTCCGGATCTAAGATTAACAGAGGGGAGATAGTTTGCATCTCTCGACGAAATAAAATTCAATGGCAGAGGTCTTCAAATCTCCAAGTTTTTCACACCGGATCAAAGATCAACGTTGTGATTAATCAAATTATTAAGAAAAAAGTACAAATTCCTTAGAGTAAAGAAAAAAAGTGAGTGAAAAAGTCCTTTGAGTGGACTGCTCACTCCTATTTATAGGAGTGGGCTGATAACTGTTCCCTCTTAATGGCCGATGTAGCGCCTCGACGCCAAGATCATAGCTTCACGATGCTATAATGTAAATTGATAGCTAGACCATGCAGTTAAGCAGCACCTCAGCACCAAGATATTGATAGCTAGATCATGCAGTTAAGCAGCACCTCAGCACCAAGATCGCAGTGTTATATCGTACTTTGATAGCTGGATATGATACTTGTTTCTTGTAAAAGACCAGGACAGCAACTTGGCGCTATGAACATAGAGCCGTAGTGCTATAGACTTAGCACCGCGGCGCTATAACCAAAAAAAATTTTATTTTTTATGTAAAAACCTATATATGATAAATCATATATACTTCAACTATACCAATCAAAATATAACTATTCAATTGATTATTCAAATCAAATCATAGATCAAACATAATCAAATTCAACCCAAAATAATCTACTTAAAACAAAAAAAAATGAATGAATTATAAACCCATATTAAATAAAACTCAATTATGTAATAAAATCTCAAAATAAATATAATATCTTACAAAAAAAATATAAAATAGATGAATGAGAATATTAAATCAATTAAATTTGATTCAAATAAAAAAACTCACAAAATCAAATAATAATAGAATTGACACAAACAACATAAGTCACGTAAGTGAATAATAAAAGACTAACAAAATTAGTTATTAGTCCATTAATAAAATATGAGATTAAATAAATGGATCTTAAAGTAGAATGGGTCTGATGGAATTAAAATATATCTATAACTTAATTTGAAATAAAACTTAATTAAAATGAATCATAAATTAGTTGATTATGTAAATCAATATAAAAAAAATTTAATAAAACCTCTAAACGAGACCTAAGCAAATGAATTAAATAAATTAAATACTTAAATTATAAATAAGAATGAATGATTATTTTGAGGCATCCATAACATAACTTAGAAGATTAGGATTGTCCGATTTTATGCTTAACACCTTAAGTATTTCGTTGATATAGATTTCTGGAGATATCATTAGTAATCTATTTATAAATTACAAAATACTCATTAATTCCAAATCAATTAAAGTTAATAAAAAACCCTAAAATCATAAAACTCAAACAATATTCAAATTCCAAATTGATTAAACTTAAAAAAAAACTAGGATAATGAAACTCAACCAATCATTTAATTTACATCATTTAATTTCATCATCTTAATAAATTTAAAATTAGACTTAATAAAAACATATAAAATTATAATTACCAATCATACTAAATCTAGCAAAAATTAAACTAAGCCAAGAAATCATTACGCTATGAAAATTTATAAAGCCTTTTGAAACCAATTCGATTAATACAAATCATATAATATTTAATAAAATTATTAAAATAAATCCTAAAGAGAAGAAGTAAGTATTAATTTAGAGAAAAAAATTAAACTTTAATTAAATTATTAAAATTGTACTAAATCAAAGTAAATTTTAATAAATCCAAAAGTAATATCAACAAGCAAAACACATGAAATTAAATAAATTCAAAACTTTGAAATTCAAACTAAATCAAATAAACATTAATAAAATCCAATTCAATTAAATCATTCAAATAGATTCAAATTGACTAATTAAGATATGTAGGTTCTTAGTTTGACCCATAGAATGGATCTTCATCTTAGGATGAAAATTTCATTCTATTAGGATTAGGATATTGAATATAGTAGATTTTGTCCAAAGTAGAATTTAACTTATTCTTCATTATTTAGAACCTAAATTCAACTTAAACACAAAAATAAATTTAAAAAATCACTTAAAATAAAATCACCCAACAACAAATTGAAAGAACTTCAAACTCGAATTAAACTTAAACTAAAAATAAGGCCTAGTGCAGTCATACCATATAAGCCTTTCTTTCACACACTAGAACATTAGATCACCAACTCTAAACTTAGGCTAGGCTGATGATCTATGATAGTTTAATGTGATGTGATGCTTTTTTTTTATGGTGCACTATTTCAGGTTGGCTGGCTAAGATTATTTATTTGTTAATCTGGATATTTGGGGATTCTCTTTTCAAGCTAATGCTATTTTTTATTGTTGTGAGTTGTGCTTAAGAGGGATTGCTATAATAAATAATTAATAAATATCATTTGCTTGCAAATGCCACTTTAACTCCTTAAGCATAGCCCAATAGGACAGATGGACTTGACTATCACTTATGCTAAGCTTGTATGCTTGAAATATAAATTTCTGGTGTGTTGTATGTTTTTATTGATGATTGTTTTATAGGATTTAGAATTTTATTTTAGAACTTTTAAATGTAATTTGAGCCTAGAATTAGGTTCGGATCTGTTGAGTTTAGGATTAACAGGAGCCGACTTTATCTATTTGATTGCCATGTTGGAGCCAAAGGAGATCCTTGTAGAAAGTGATGATCATAAAGTTAATGAAGATCCCATAGATTACACTTTTAGTTTTAGGACGGGCAGTATAAGAGCAGAGCTTGATTGCCCACTTTTTCTTTTTATGGGATGTATAGAGATACCCGATTGCACTAGGCTATTTTATTTATTGAAATTTGGCTTGATATTTTGGGGTGCGTAATAGAACTACATGTTTTTCATATGTTTCTTTCTATGATTATTGTGTTTCAATATCATACATACATATTATTTCACTCATGAAAATAGGGGGCTTCCATTCTTGCATGATAAGGGATTGGCTTGACTTGTGAGAGCAGTCCCTTATAGTGGAGAATATCCCTTCTTTATAATTTGGCCCATAACCAAAACTTATCATGTATTTAGGCATAAATCTTCCCAAGCCTGAGTCCAAAATTTATGAGTCAAAATGAAATAAAGAGTTGTAAATTTTATTACATTAATCTAAGTCATGGAATGCATACCACACATGATTTAGTTTCTTAAGGAGTGAGTTTAGAATTCTAGATTCTTTCCTAACTAAAATAACCTAACCATCTTGCACTTGCATAAGACTGGTCTACATGATTTTAAATCATAGGATGTGTTAGCTGGCAATCCCTTTCACTCAAAAAATAAGACCAAAAGAGTTAGAGATAGTTTCATTTTCTTAGGTAAGAAACTGAATCAATAATTCCCAAAACATAAAAAAATCGAGCTTCTAACTTATGTTAGATGCATTTTTAGACTTAAGTTTTGAAGCATTCTGTTGGAATAAATCTTCATCCACTAGGCATTTCTACAGTCTTATGCTGTTAGAATCTAAGTCCTAAACTTTTAATAAAATGTCAAACTCACAACTCTAATAAATTTAATCTCAGAAATATAAAGTCCAATTGTAGGATAGTTGAAATGCTTATTAGGCATCTTTGTATCTAAACGTATTTCTATTTAATCTCTTTTAGCTTCCAAAAAGAACTCTTCCTCCTTGGAGCGTCCCCTTTTGAATTTCCAAATTAACCATCCTTTCAAGACAAGCTTTGAAATCCGTAGAGATGAAAGTCAGTTTCTTTAATCGAGAGTATTTTTAGAAAAAAAAAATTATTTCAACTAAGATGTAATTAATTATAGGGGCTTACCCTTATAGAGAAATGTGAACCTTGCATTAAAATAAATTTTGTTCTACTTCTCCATGTAGTTCAAAGGAAAAATCTCTGTTACATTGAAGACCCATCAGTCTTATGAGTCTTTATTAAGTAATCGAATTCATTATAAGTAATTTGTTTATCTTTTGAGATAATATATTTATTCATTAATGATGTATTTGATTACTTAAATAAGAGCTCTAAAAATCTACATTGTGTTCCAAATAAAATTTTCATAGTGGTCATTAAAATTAAGAAAATTTGTTGATATATTCTCAAAAAATTTCACTTTTATGAGTTCTCATGAGCTGGTTGACTAATGTCATGAAAATTTTGGTCACTTAATCACTCTATCTATGCAAGCATTACCTTATTTTTTATGATTAAATAAATAACATAGTCTACATTATTACATCTTGCCTTATACACACACAAGCTTATTCTTCAGTTTATAAACATGCACCTCCTTTACACATGAGCACCTCTTAATTTCATAGTCCAACACCACTTACTTTACACCTAATAAAATTATCATATAGGTTATATTGTTACTAATTATAAACCTGAAAATTTACTTAGAATGGGTTAATTGTAGTCTTCGTTTTGGTGTAGTAAGAAATGAGAGTGCATCATAAGAAAAAGCTATATCTAATAGTGGATTGTTGTTATTCAAGCCATCAACCTAGTCTTAGTCTTATCAAGCATGTAAGTTGCTTGATCAAAATACTTAAAAGTAATTTGTTGATTATCATGTTAAGATATCATAATAGGCATTTAAGTTGATGGAAGATTATGAAGGTGTTGGCATTGATAATTTAATGTAAATGCAATGTTAGGATAGGTGATTGTGAGATATTAGAGTGACCTGATTAGATAGTAGTAGAGCTAAGATTTGGTGAATGATTATTAGCTCTCTGCAATACTTGTAGGTTTAGAGCTAAGAGGATATTGTATCTTTTTACAATTGATCATGTCTGAATATTTTGATTAGAGAAGTAGTAGGCCCTATAACAATAGTAGGCCCAAAATAGCAAAATTAGCCAAAGGATTTTTATTTTTATGGACTATTATAATTTATCAAGTACCATTGTAATAGTAGATTAATCATTATTGATTAAAAATATGTCATCCCCATTAATGGATATGTATAACTATGTGGTGCAATGATGATATATCATGAGGGAGGAAGTGTTAACATTATTAAAATAAAATCGAAGTGTTTGGAGAGTGGTTTAAAAAAGTTATGTACTATTAGTGAGGAGATTATTTGAGTTCATAAACTGCTTTCTCGATTATGCAAACATGGTCTAACCATACAGGAAACACTTCCTTTGCCAGGTCCCAAGTCTCGAATGTGAAAAGTGGAGGGTTGCGATAAGTAGTCGACAGCTAGCGTAAAACTTGTCAAAATAATCATGACATGAATCCTTTAAAATATTATGTTAATGCTAGGGCATCCCCTAGAAGCAACACATTGTATGGCCAGAATACAGTGAAAAGTATTCAAGGGCTGCTACATCGGGGCTTGGGTGCAATGTTAAATAAGCAAGGGTTCCCACATTATGGATGGATGCAGGCAAAGAAGTTAGTCTATGAAATTAGAATTAGGATAAGAACTTAGAATATAGGTACTCTTACAAGTAAATTAATGTGATTAATAGATATTATGGTTCATAGGAAGATAAATATCTTATGTATTCAAGAAACTAAATGGGATTGAGAGAAGGTTAAAGAGATTGATAGTTTAGGTTTTAAACTTTGGTATTTAAGTAAGCATTGAATTATAAATAGTGTAGGTGTGATTATAGATAAAAGTTTGAAGGATAATATTATAAATATTAATAGAATTAAAGATAGAATTATAGTTTCAAATATTATTGTTGGTACTAAGATTATCAATGTTAAAAGGGTTTATGCTTCTAAAGTAGGTTTGGATGCAGGCTCGAAGAAAAATTTGGAATGAATTAGAGGGATTAATATAATTATACAAAAGATACCTCTTTAACAAAAAGTATTTATTGGAGGAGATTTAAATGGATATGTCAGTAGAGTGGTAGAATATTTTAAAAGTATTCATGATGGCTATGAATTTGGAGTGATAAATGAAGAAGGTAGGGCTATTAGATTTTCTTTACTTTATTTTGGATACTAATACTTTATTTAGATAAAAAATAAGGTTTAGATTGTTTATAATTCTGAAGGAACTACCCAACATCGACTATTAGTTTTAGATTTTAAGATGAAGGATTGGAAGATAAAAAATAAATTGAATTATTATCCTAAGATTAGATGGGGGCACCTAAAGAGCACTAATAAAAATATTTTAAGAGCAAGCTACAAGAGCTTTTATTTTGGATGTTCATAAGAAAGCTAATGTTATGTGAAAAAAAGTAGCAAGTGAAATTAACCAAGTTGTAAAAAAATGTGCTTGGAGAATACATAAAAAAAAATTTTTTTTAATAAAAATAGTTGGTGGTGGAGTCAGAATGTGCAAGAAAAGATAAAAAATAAGAAGCATTGTTATAAAACTTAATTTTGATGTAAGGATATGTATACTAGAGCTATTACTTGTGTCCAAACACATGGAGGATTGACAAAATGTTTTCCTAATTCAGTTCGATTACATCAAGGATTGGCTTTAAGCCCCTATGTTTTAGCTTTAGTTATGGATGTTCTTACTAGGCATTTAAATGAAGATGTACCTTGTGTATGCTTTGCTAATGACATTCATCTTGTTGATAAGACTAGAGAGGGAGTGGAAGAGAAACTTGAATTATGTAGGTCAACCTTAGAGTCTAAAGGTTTTCATTTAAGTAGATCTAAAATTGAATATATGGACTATAATTTTAGTTGTAGAGTTCTAATGGTACTATTGTGACATTGGGTGAAAATTTTATTAAAAGAGTGATAGATTCAAATATCTAGGTTCTATTGTTCAAAATGATGATGAAATAGATAGATAGTTGGTAGTTGAGTTATTTATTATGGGGTGGGTTTGGTATGTGGGGATGCTTTTGGTGAAGAAATTTGGTTTGTTGTTGTAATGGGATGTGAAAGCTAGAACTAGTAGTGGGGGCAATAGTGTGTATGACAAAGAGCGGGTTGATGATGGGATGAAATTATTAGATAATTATTGGCAGGAGAATGATGATTCAATGAAGCAAACATGACAAGACATGTATGTTGGTTTTTTTTTCAAGATTGTAGCATTTGTAACATTTATTTAGTAAACTATAGCTGATAAAAACAAAATGAATATATGGAGAAACATTTTTGTTTGAGGAGAATGGTTTATACCATTGAAATCATAAGCAACTAAATGACTTAAAGTGGATTTAGTTTGATGTTAGTTGTGCAAGATCTAGAATGAAGACTTACTATTAATATTTGTGAAGGTAGTAGATTTATTAGGTATGCAATTATAAGGAGGGCAATGGTCCATAGTGTTTGGGGTTGAATAGCTATTAGCGCTAAGGCACAAGTGGACGATAGTGTTTGAATTTAATGAGTCCATTTTTTTTTTTTTTTTTTTGTAGTATAGACAATTATATTGGTGGGTGATACCATGAATATTAAGGTAGACCAGTAAGATTTTATTTTAGTACTCACCACTATCATCAATTCGTAAAAATTTTATCGAACATTGAAACTATCTTTCAATGAATCATTTGAAATTCAAGAATTTTGAGGTGGTTACAGAATTATGTAAACATATAAAATATTCAATGATAACATGAATACTCACCAATAAAAGATATATAATATTTGTAAACTTGTACTAAAATGATTGAGGAAGGACCCCATAGTTGGAATGCATTAATTCTAATTGCATCATACTTGACTAAGAAGGAGTACCTTAGAGCTATTTTTTTATCAATTTTCGATTTGTCCCACTTTAGTAGGTTCCAGTCGATTTCCGCGTTACTAGACTTCCTCCCTCGTTATTTGACTGACGAACTTAGACCGAAGTACCAGAGTCCCTCCAACTTGCTATTAAGATTGACCGTAAGTTGTGTCTCTTTATTGAAGTTAGGTGCTTATTACGGATAAATATGCAAATCTCGCAAAAGCCTTGACTGGTCTAATATGATGGGCAGTGATTATTCTAAAGAGTGACAGGTTTTGTCGATCCCTACCTAACTCGACATAACTTCTATAATAATATAAACAACATTGAGCCGGAGTTGAAAATAAAGAAAATAGAACAAAATTATGTTAAAAAATTTTAATATAATTTATATTAAGATCAGAATAATTTTGTAAAGATATTTAAAAACAATAATAATCAACACGAAGGGAAACTATAACAATTAAAATTACTTGTGACTAAAAATGAATATTTAGTCAAATTTTATAAAAAAAATTATGATTAAAACATTTGATTAATCAAATGATAATCATACTTCAATAGAAAAGTGTGGTGATATGATTGACAGTTGTTGCTTTTAGTTGCAGTTTAAAGAAAAAACGTTGGCTTAAATTTAATACTGTTATCTTTGCATGAAATTTGGTGATTATAGACCTCATTTATGTTTAGAAGGGCAGAGCATTCCAGAAAAAATATTGTAAAATAGTTTAATTTAATGATGTTACGATGGTCCATGATATGTAGCTATTTTCTGTAATATAGCTTTAATCTCTGTAATTTGCTGATAAACTGGTAGTTTGAGTGATTAATCCCTTCTGGATTGAATTCAGTTCTGTTGGGTTTGGTTTGAGTCAAAACAGTGAGTTAAACCCTTTCCTATTGAGTCAACCCTGAGTAAGAAGGAAAGCGTTAGCTTTCGATCCGTTGGATCTAGCGCCTTTAATCTGCCGTTGGATGGGCTCACTTGGATTGGTTCTTCTTGAGTTTGAGCTTGAGCCGTCGGATTGCTTTGTATTCTTTCGCCATTGGATCTGCTTTCTTTATCGGATGGTTCTTGATTCTTGAATGGCGTTAGTGGATTCCAATTGTTGATATCGGCGGTTTGATCCGGGAAATGAATCGGCGTTGGATTGAACTGCACGGCCGATCTTGATCGTTGGATCTATATTTTGAATTAACCTAACCTTTTCTTTCCGATCATTTGTTTGGTCGATCCTTGACATTTGAGAATCAGGAAGCGAGAGGAAACGGGTTGGTGATTTGGGAGAGTCCTTCCAGTGAGGATCAACCATGGAAATGCCTTGGGAAGAAGAATAGAAAGGACACGAGAGGAAGGAGTTCTTGAGATAAATCTTTTTTTTCCTTTACCTTCTGTTGTTCTTCTCTATTTATAGTTTTCGTTGTTGGTTCTTCTAAAGTATTCTTTGGCTCTGTAACTAATTTATTTGCATGTGTATTCGCCTTACTTTCCTTGCTGTCTTGTATCGATTGGATAGCTTGATCTCTTCTTTGTCTTCGGTTATTTAGAGTTCTTGATTCTTGCTTTTTCTAAGTTTTGATAATTGCGGCATGATCTTGGAAGGATCTATCTTCGATTGGAGTAGTCTTTTGTGGTGATGCTTTGGCCTTATTCACATCTTTGTTGATAACTTGTTGTCATTTCTAGTTGATCTGGTTCTATTCAACATCCTATCTATCGTCATCTAATTGTAATTATTTGTGCTCTTGAATTAGTATAGTTGTAATACTTTCCTTTCTGGAATTGTTTAGTTTTCTTTGTCCTTTGGTCCTTCGTGATGATTAATTTGGGTATTGGATTAGTCTAAGCCCTTTCGTATTCAAATTGAGTTAACGTAATATTTGTAGTTTATTTCATGCTCGATACCCAATGATTCGTAATATTTCCCTTCTGTTATTCGTGGTTTCAATCATTCCTGTAAGCGTAATTTGTTGGATTTTAATTGTTGTTGTTTTGGGATATGGATTCATATCATTACTCCCCTCTCACGACCTTGTCCTCAAGGTCAATCTTCTGGGATGCTTTACGTATTTCTTCAATCTATTTCTCAGTCTGATACTTTCCCTCCCGATTTAGTGTGTTGCTCCCCTCGTAGTAATGCTCGATCACCCTATTTTCGGATTAGTCGTTTCTCTTAATGATAGAGTTTAATTTCGATGATTGAGGGGTTAAACATAGTATTGGGTTACGATTGTAGTAAATCGATTCTGTTGTATGTAATTTGTGTTTGATTACGCTCATATCTTGTTATGTGAGCCCAACTGTAATAGTCTTGGTGAATTCCTCCCTTAGGATCCTTACTTTATATCAATCCTTTCTCTTGACTTTATCAAGATATTACCTTTGTAATGTGGTGGAAGGTTATATCTGAAATCTTGTGGCCATTCTACTTGAAGTTGGAAGGAATTGTTGTGCCCCATGACTTATCAGTGGACTATCTTATGCTAGATAATTGGGCTATATCCGACTTATCTATCTAGGCTAATTCTATGTTAACTAGAACTTATTTAGGCTATTTTATACTTAGACATTTATATGTCCTGTCTTAACCTGGATTGAATGGCTGATATTTGAAGGTTGGTTCTAAGGCATTCTCTTGTATCCAGTTTCGGTTGACTATAATGTCTGTAGTTGATATTCTTGTTCTTCATTGACACTCATGAATGCACATAAGTTGGCTAAGCATTTGTTGCTATATTCATTGCCATGTGGTGGATTAGGCGTGTAGGTGTTTCTTGTATTTCTTTGTTGCTTTCTTCTTTGTATTTCTTGTATTCTTTGTATCGATAGCCTATCCTCCATTGGCCAATTGAAATGCTTGTTGCAATGAAGTAGGTTGTAGCTCGATTTCTCTTCTAATTTGGTTTAAGCCCGATTCAAAGCAACTTTGTAGCAATTCCTGTGGGATATCGACATTTGGTTAGCTAGGTCTTCAAACTCGATAAAACCTGCATACCTTGTTGTTTGTTGTTGAAGCTTAGCTAGTTCTCCTCTTAAATCTGTGTAGAGGGAAGGGCCAAATCTCTGCAGCACTTGTTCTTTGAACTGTGGCCAAGAATGCAATTGTTTATTTGCTTGCATCCATTGATACCAACTTAATGCAGGTCCATCCATGTATATTGAGGATATTAAAAATTTCTGATCATCTGAGGATTGATAATACTGAAAAAATTGCTCTACTTTAAAGATCCATCCTCTAGGATCTTCTCCCATCTGGGCATATCTATTTTAAGAGGCATTGATATGGTGTGTGTGTATGTGGTATGTTTGGAGAATAGGATTCATCAAGGGATGCATTACATACGGCTTTGAGTTTTTTTTTAACCTTTTCTATTGATGTCAATCTCTTTAATATTTCATTCAATGCCATAGTGATTGAGGTCATTTCTTTGTTCATTGTTGTTGTCACGGTAACACATGCTTCAAGTGTTTTGGCATTGTCTCACGGTTCCTTCGCCATTTTTAAAGTGTTGTTGTGAGTTGTGGGAATCGGCAGAGTGGGAAGTCAACGAGCACCAATGATATGTAGCTATTTTACGTAATATAGCTTTAATCTGTAATTTCGATAAACGGTAGTTTGAGTGATTAATCCCTTAATTGAATTACAGTTGTTGGGTTTGGTTTGAGTCAAATAGTGAGTTAAACCCTTTCCTAATTGACCGTGAGTAATAGAAGGAAAGCGTTGGAGCTTTCGATCCGTTGGATCTAGCGCCTTTAATCTCTGGTTGGATGGGCTCACTTGGATTGGTTCTTCTTGAGTTTGAGCTTGAGCCGTCGGATTGCTTTGTATTCTTTCGCCATTGGATCTGCTTTCTTTATCGGATGGTTCTTGATTCTTGAATGGCGTTAGTGGATTCCAACCGCTGATATCGGCGGTTTGATCGGGAAATGAATGCTTGGATTGAACGCACGGCGATCTTGATCGTTGGATCTATATTTTGAATTAACCTAACCTTTTCTTTCCGATCATTTGTTTTAGTCGATCCTTGAGCCATTGACTAGCTCAGAGAGAATGCAGGGAAAAGAGAGCGGCGGCTTAGTGATTTCACGGAGGAGAGTCCTTCCGGTGAGGATCAACCATGGAAATGCCTTGGGGAAGAAGAATAGAGGGCTGACAGAGAAGGAAGTTCTTGAGATAAATCTTTTTTCCTTTACCTTACATTTGTTCTTCTCTATTTATAGTTTTAGTTGTTGGTTCTTCTAAAGTATTCTTTGGCTCCTAATTTACATTTGCATGTCGTGTATTGATTACTTTCCTTGCTGTCTTGTATCGATTGGATAGCTTGATCTCTTCTTTGTCTGTCGGTTATTTAGAGTTCTTGATTCTTGCTTTTCGCTCTAAGTTTTTGATAATTGCAGCATGATCTTCGGAAGGATCTATCTTCTGAGTAGTCTTTTGTGGTGATGCTTTGGCCTTATTCACATCTTGTTGATAACTTGTTGTCATTTCTAGTTGATGGTTCTATTCAACATCCTATCTATCCTTACTCCTAATTGTAATTATTTGTGCTCTTGAATTAGTATAGTTGTAATACTTTCCTTTCTCGGAATTGTTTAGTTTTACGTTGTCTTTGGTCCTTGTGATGATTAATTTGGGTGTATTGGATTAGTCTGTAAGCCCTTTCTTTGTATTCAAATTGAGTTAACTTGTAATATTTGTAGTTTATTTCATGCTCGATACCCAATGATTACGTAATATTTCCCTTTCTTATTATCTGGTTTCAATCATTCCTCTGTAAGGGCTGTAATCTGTTGGATTTTAATTCTGTTGTTGTTTTGGGGATATGGATTCATATCAGTCCATCTATGATTATGCGAAGGATAAATATAATATTTTATTAATTTTACGTAATAAATTTAAGATATAATTACAATATTTAAAAATATGTCTAAATCACAATTTTTTTATGAGTGATCAACAAATAAAGCATAATTTAGTTAGTTATTTAGGGTTTTTTTTTTTAGGAAACCCCATATAGGGGGAATTTTATTGCCACAAAAAGAAGGTTACAAGGTCCTTAAAAGGGGATAAACTCTAAAACTACCGCTCGAAGAGCTACAATCAGCCTAGAGAGTAAATCCCCTATCTAATTACATCCAAAAGCGGTAAAAGCAAAAAACGAAAAGATACATAGAGATCAGCAATGGAAGATCTGGGCCAAAGTATAACAGTATCACGAGAATGAGCACATAGCAAAGAAAAGGAAAGCTGCATCTGCAAATATGTAAAGGGAAGAATTAGTATAGATGCAAAAGAGGGGAGTAGAATAAAGACTGAAGTGAAAGTTTGAGGGAGAGGGCTCAAGATGTTCACATCACATTGGGGCAGAAGCAAATGTGTGCATCCAAGCAACCATTGCATGGATACAACACAAGAGCTATTACCAAACCAATAAAGGGTGAAACCATCATAGCCCACAGACCTGTGCCAAGATAGCAGCCAAAGGATGAAGGATTTGTGGTCCTTAGTACCTGCAAACCTAAATAAATCCAAATACCATGTATATGCAAAATGCAAGCCATTATCCCAAGTAGGATAACCATCATCCATTATAAGCACCATAGCAATAGAATCCCTACACACAACCTTCATAATAGTGCCAGAGGCATAATGGTAAACCCAACAGAGTATAAGCAGCAGGAACAGAAACCGAGAAAGGGGGAGAAAAAATTGCCCACAATCAAGAGAAACCGCAAAGAGCCAGTTGAGCAGAACAATTAGCATGAAGAGGTCACCATCAAATTCAATTTATAGGAAGCGGGACATTCCCAAAGAAAGAAACCCAAAGCAATTAGTAATGCCCACCATTTTAATGCATCACACTGGATCCTTATGGAATAATAGTAGCAGTTAATATAGACTAATTGCCACACAGAAAAATTAGAGCCGATCTAGATGTTAGGCAAATAACAGTAATCCAACATATGCTAAAGGGACCAGCAGCAGCAAGCCCGAAGGACATACATTAATCCATACCTGAATCAACTGAAGCACAAGCACTTGATCTAGCCATGATCATAACCAAAATTATACCAGTAAAGCCAATGACAAGACTAAACCATCTGATGAATAAAAAAACCACCACACCAATTATTACGTCTACAATGCAAGCGGCAAAATAGAAACATGTCAACCAAGTCTAGATTGGAGCAAAAAGCACAAAGATTCCAGCAATTCCAAAAGCACAACACAATCCAGCAGGCTAGAGGAACATAAAAAAACGTTCTCAGTCTATTGGAGAAAACCAGGAAAATAAATTTCATAGGTAACCAGCACACCAAGCAGCTCAAGCTGCCCAGCAGGTCAAACAGCAGATTCAATAGTAGGCCAAAAACACAAGGAAGCTAGAAAATCCATAAACAGCGTCTTCCAGAAGCCTGGAGAAACCAGAAACACCACTTGCTCCAGTGGAACAGAAAATGAATCAGTTCATGCCAGCCTAATTGAGAAACAGAAAAACATTCCCAAAAATAGCAAACTAAATATATCAATGAAAGCTTTAACCTCAATGAACACATATGTATTCCTGCAGTGCAAAGCCATGAAGCAACATTTTCCATGAAACAACACATTCTTGCAGCTCAGAATAAACTCCTTCCTTCTGTAGCCAGAGATATATAGTAGAAATAAACCCACACCAACCGAAAGGCCAACAGAAAATAGTCCCAGCCAAGTAAAAAGGCATAAGTAAAAAATTTTTCAAAATGAGACACAGCATTGTCAAAAACTCCCCATATGGAGTGAGCAAGGATCGGGTTAGAAGCACAGGAGAAGAAAAAAATAAGATTATAGGAATGCATCATAGAATAAGAAATAGTAAATAGTAAGAAAGGATAGAGGTCCTAATTTCTAAGGTAGGGTAGGCCAATATTATCCAAATTAACTAATCCACGTATGTGCCTAGGTAGATTAGAATGATCAAATAAAATTCGATCATCTAATCTAGCACCCAAATTAGCAAGATAATCAGCACATGCATTTCCTTCCCACCAAACATGAGTGATTCTATAATAAACTTGAGATAGAAGCGTTCTAGTTTGATTGAGAAGATAATACAATTCAGTGTTACCCATTTTATTAGAGGTTAATAGTTCAATCAGTAGAAAAGCATCTACTTCAATCCAAATGTTAAGCCAATTTTTCTGCAAATTGATCTCAACAGCTTTATTAACGGCCATTAATTTAGCAAAAATAATAGAGCATGCAGGTAAAGGATAGGCAAATGCACAAGTTACCATGCCTTTAAAGTTTCTGAAAATGCCACCACATCCAAAATTATTTTGAAAAATATAACCATCAGTGTTAATCTTGATAATATTATCATAGGGCTTAATCCAATAGACAATCATATCTTCTTTACAATTCAAATGCTCAGGCAAGGTAAGACCTAGTTTATTAGCTACAAATTTGCAACTTTTAAATTGATTGTTAGTAATTAAATTTGCATTGAATAAGGCACAAATTTTATCTTTGATTCTAGTAATAATTCTATTATGATTCATAGGAATCTCATGATGTTTAGCATCGTTTCTGTCCATCCAAATAAACCATATGAGAGTGATGGCAGTTATCACTTTAATATCACCTTTAACAGTTCTTTGAAAATAAGCCTCCAGAAGTTGGTATAGAGATAGATTTCCATTAAAAAGATTAATATTGAATAGATCATCATACAAAACCCATAATTTAGAGGCAATAGCTCCATTAACAAAGACATGATTCACCTCCTCAATGTGATAACAGCAACAACATTTAGAGGGTAAGTGAAATCCTTTTCTCCACATAAGAGCGTCCACAGGTATGAAATTTTTTAGAATTCTCTAAGTAAGGATAGAATAAGAGATAGGTATAGTGTTATTCCAAAATTTAAAAAATACATTAGAGAAGTCCTGAGTTCCTTTAATATGAAACAAAACATCTTTAAGATTAAAATCTCCATTGTGAGAGAGCTTAAAGAGGATTTGATCAGGCTTGTTAGAATTGATATATATGTTGGTGAGATTATGTATAAAAGGAGTAGGAATGTAGTCAATAAGCATGATATCATTCCAATTGTTATTCAGCTAGAAGGAGCTGACTTTAATATCAACAATGGAATGAGTAGTTAATAAATTATCAATGGAACCATTGTCAGTCCACTTATCTTGCCAAAAGAAGGAAGAGCTAGAGTTAACCCCCCAAGAAATAAGGGATTCAGCTTCCCATTTGATATTACAAAGTCTTTTTCATATGTGTGAGTTGCCCAATTTGTAAGGACAGATGAGAGGATGCTTACCCTGGCAGTATTTGGCAGTCATAAATTTTGCCCAAAGACTATTCTTGCTTCTAAAGTTTCACCAAAGTTTATGGGAGAATGCAGTAATAGTTTCACGGATTGTCTTACAACCCAAGCCACCTTCAGCAAGGGTGCCACGCCATACCAAGAAGTCCAATGCATCCTTTTAGAAGAGTTGTTAGATCCCCAAAAAAAATTTATTAAGGAGGGCTCGATTCTATTGGTAGAATTAGTAGGGACAACGGTTTGAATAAGATATAAAGTCATGGAGTTTAGGGTACTCTTGAGCAAAGTAAGTCTACCACCAAAAGAGAGTAAATGAAATTCCCAAACATAAATTTTATTTGAGATTTTTTGGATAAGTTCATCAAAGAGATGTGATCTTTTTCGACCTTTATAAAGAGGAGCACCAAGATATTTAATGGGGAGGTGATGTTGTTGAAAATTGGTGATTCTCAAGATTTGGTCAATTCTATTACTAGGAATTTTAGATGAAGGAATGAAGTAACTTTTGCCTTCATTAATAGAAAGCCACTTTCCTTCCAAAATTTCACTAATAATTTCATTATTTTTTTAAGGTGATGAATGGAAGCATTGGAAAAAATGATGAAGTCATCATCAAAACTCAAATGAGAGATAGGGATGCCACCCAGGGTTCTAAAGTACATGCTAGGATTATTGTTGAATAAGTCATTAAGACTCCTAGAAAGATATTCCACTCTAATGATAAAAAGAGAAGGAGACAATGGGTCTCCTTGTCTCAAGCCATGGGATGGGGGGAAGAAACCTAAGGCCTCTCCAATTAAAATGATAGAAAATCAAGCATTAGTAATACAATTTTTAATAAGAAATATGAATTTTTCAGAAAACCCAAACAATTTAAGAATTTGAAAAGGAATTTTCAAGAAATATTGTCAAAGGCTTTAGAAATGTCTAATTTAAAAAAGGATATTGCCACCTCTATTGGGGGCATCCAAGTCATGAATTAGCTCTTGGGCTAGAAGAATATTATAGGATATAGCTCTGCCTCTTACAAAGCCAGTTTGATTGGGAGAAATATTTTTTTGAAGCAAAGGAGTAAGTCTATTGGCAAGTAATTTAGCAATAAGTTTTTTGAAAGAAGGTGCAAAGACTGATAGGTTTAAAGAAACCCCAGCATTCAGGATTGTCAATTTTTGGTATTAGGACAATGGAGGTGCAAGAGAAATATCTAGGTATAGAGTTGCCATTAAAGAAGTCAATGACCGCTTCAACTAAGTCTTGTTTAATAATAGTCCAGCAATGTTGAAAGAAATGAGTAGTATAACCTTCAGGGCCAGCGGCTGAATCAGAGTTCATATTATTAACAATAATGTTAATCTGATCTTCTGTATGAATCATAGTAAGTAAATGGTTTTCTTCACTGGAAATAAATGAGGGAATCAAATGAGTGTTGGAGATAGCATCTAAAGTATGGTTCTTATTCAGCAAATTTATGAAATGATTAATAACATATTCTTTAATTTCATTATTGTCAGTGACCCAGTTGCCATTGACACTTTTAATTTTTTGTATGTAATTTAATGCTCTCTTCTTTTGACAAAGAGCATGAAAGTATCTAGTATTTCTGTCCCCATCAGCAATTTGTTTACTAGCTGCCTTTGCCGCCAGTAAGTTTCTTCCATATTTTGATAGGTAACAAGGTTATCTTTGGCTTCATTTAAATCCTTCAATTTAGAAGAATCAGTTAAAACAGTATTTTCAAGATTGCATACCAATTGTTCCATGTTTTTGATATTAGCAAAAAGGTTTTTATAGCGATGTTTGTTCCACCAAACAAGGTTTTGCTTGAGTCATTTAAGTTTAAACCAGAGGCGATTCATACCCTTGACCGAATTGTCTGGGTGGAGGGGGGCAGTCCAGTTAGTGGTGACAACATTTAAAAAATTAGTATGCTGAATCCACATATTCTGAAATCTGAAAAATGCAGAGTGGGAGGTCCGATTTAACGGGTTTTTAACAGAGATCAAGAAAGGAGCATGATATGACAAGGTTCTACTTAAATATTCAACATAAGTATGGGGCCATTGATTAATCCATATGGAGTTAAAGAGAGTTCTGTCCAGCCGTTGCCAGAGTCTAGAGTTGTGCCAAGTGTATTACGATCCCAAGTAGCCAATGTCAAAAAGGTTATAATCAAGAATCATATTAGAAAAATCTTCTATAGAATGCCCAAAGAAATGTTAACGTTGACTACCTGCTGAAGATCATCAAGGATAGAAACAGAGACCAGATTGTTTGATTGGTTGAATTTAAAATAATGTGTAAAAATTGAAAGTAAGATAGTTTGATTATTTAAGATTATTTGATTGAAACTAATTATAAATGCAGAAGTTTTCTTTTTCTTGTTTGGTAAAACTACGTAAGTAAAATAAATATTGGTTGTGGACGATGGTGGCTAATGGGAGGTTATGGGCGACGGTGGCCGACGGTGATAAGCAATAGAAAATACATAGTGTATTTAAAAATCAATTATTTTGAATGAATTCTAAATACATCTAAAAAAACTAGATTGTGAATTTAGAATTCATAGTAAAATGCACAGCATTTACTCGCTGAACAATTTAACAATCTTCTAATTGTAATAGCTCTACGACTCTTTTTCTTCACATCATCCTTTATTTTAGTCATTATAAAGCATGCACTTTTAACCTACAGAAAATAATGGTCTCTATTTAGCCATTGTCATCTTTAAAGATGATTTATTGATCTTCAGATAAAGTTAAAAAGTGATTCAAGAAAGATTTAATCAAGCATAAAAACTGTTTAAAAATGATTCGAGAAGTGTCATTGAAGGCTGAAAAGGAGTCGATCATCATTTCAATATTATGCTTTAATTATCAAAACTTGTTCATTCGTGCTCTACAATGATTCAATTATTATTAAGCTGGATTACTCATTTAACTTGGTGTGGAATGTAAATAAAATGTCTAATCTAATCTTTCAGCTGAGAGGCATTGCAGTAGAGCAAAGACCATTTTTTTTAACAGTTCTCTAAGTTAAATATACATACTCTAACTTAGATTGTTTATGTTAGAATTACGAAGAAAAAATGATTCTCATCACAAGAAGGGATGAAACAGGCTATGCAGTGAAATTACAATCAGTTATAAGTCAGTTTAACATAAAATTCTGAGTTTGAGTCCTATAATATATGAATGTATATAAACTTACAATTAAATTCACAGTTAAGTTAAAATAAAAAATAAAAGGTGCATGCGCATTTGCACGTTAATATAACTGCTTTACGGCTTAACTGTTAGCCTTATTTGTCTAATGTAGATAGACCAATGGAACGATGGACTGAGGGGTTGTTTGGTTGTCTAAATTTTGAGTAAAAATTAAAGTAAATTTAAGAGTTTTAATTTTTTTTGTGTTTGATATAGTGCAAAGTAAAATTTCTAAGGTAATATAATGTATTTAGAATACATTACAATGGTCATTTTTTATGTATTTGGAATTCGTCTGATTTTGGTAAATTTCAAATCTACAGAAATAATAAGTGTTATGGTCGCCTTGACGCCGGTCATCGCAATGACGGTTGTGATCAAATCCGTCCGTGATCATCGTCAGCCGTCATCACCCGTCGTCATTATTCCACCTCGAATCTTTACATTACATCTATTTTACAAAAAATAAAAAAACTCATGTATTTATAAAATTTTGAACCAAATAATTTTAAAATAATTCAAATATACTGCATTCTTTTTAGACTACGTTCCCCTAAAAAAATAAAAAAATAAAAAAAGCAATTTTTCATTTAGTCAGAATTTTCAATTAAAATAATAATTTTATCATAAATAAAAAACTGCATTTTATCATAAAACAAAACAACATTAACACATAATTCTTACATATTCACATATCTAATCTAAATCTTAATATTTACATAAATAATATCTAAATCTTTAATATTATTTCAAAATATTTCTATCATTTATTTTTTAAAATAATATAATATATATATATATAATTTTTAAATATTAAATTTTTAAAATTAAATATATAAATTCATAAAAATTATGTGATATATATGAAAATCTTTAAAAACACTAATATATCGTATCATTTATTTCATCATGTCTTGCTAATCTCTTCAGAAAGAAAAAAAAAACTTAAATTTAAGCTGCTAAAGAAAGACCCCGGTTTAAAATGGGAAATCATTGTCTCAAATAATATTTGAAAATATAACAGGATTTATTAGGTTAATATTTAAATGAAACGATCGTACTATTTTTCTAATAATCCACACCCAATCAATTTGATAAGATTTTTTTAAAGTAAAAGTTAGATTTTTCTTAATACTCAAAATGAGTACAAAGTTAATAAGAGGAAAATAACAACAATGACAATGTAAATCTAGAGATTAAAGATAGCAACTATATAAAATAAATGCAGGATGAGATATTTAATCTAATTTAAATAAATATAAATTTGAAGTTATTTAATTCATTTAAAAATAATTAATAAAAATTAATAGATGATCAATTATAAAATTATCTTAATCTAGACTGAGGTGAGGACTAGCCATTCCCAAATCAGAGGTTCTTGATAAGCTGTTGGGTGGTGTCAATGTGCTGAAGTGTAATGCAGTTGTTTTTAAGACAATCTCTAATGAAATGACAGTCAACATCAATGTGTTTGGTTTGGGCATGGAAACAGGATTATGTGTTAAGGCTATGGTGGAGGAATTGTCTCACAACAGTGTGGTTTGCACATTTAAGTGAATTGCAAAGTCTGATAACAAGTGTTGGATCCAAAGAATCTCCGTGGTTGTAGATGTCAGTGCCCGATATTCAGCTTTAGTCGAGGATCAAGGGACAGTTATTTGTTTCTTAACAGCCCAAGATATATGAATAGAGCCAAGAAATAAACAGCATCCCTTGGTAGATTTTCGATCAACAAGATCTACAGCCCAATCTAAATCACTATAAGCCTTTAAGTTGAGATCTTGGGGTTTAATGAGTAAGCCATGTGTGTAAGTAGCTTGAATATAGTGAAGAATTCATTTGAGCTGCTGAAAATGTAAGTTTAGCTGATGTGCAAATGCTGATATAGTCGGTTGATAAAGAAGGAAAGATCAGCTCTGGTGATGGTGAGGTATTGTAGTGTACCGACAAGCTATCAAAAGTATTGTGGGTTAGAGTAGAAAAGATGATCGCCGGCTAAGAGATTTTGTTTGGTGCCCGTTGGGTTGAGTAGTGGTTTGGAATGTTGCATGCCTACCCAGTGCAAGATCTCTAGTGCATAAGTTGCTTCATGGAGATAATAAGCATTAGATCTTGGATGCTAAGAGAGGGAACCGAGATCCCTTATATTGAAGCATTGATGTAGGTTCTATAAAAGTTGGGAAATGGCATGATTATCATTGCCTGTGAGAAAAATGTCATCAATGTAGACTAGAAAGTAAATGACCATCGTCTTGGAGTGAAAGGTGTGTAAAGAAGGTTCAGCTTGACTTTGAATGAATCCGAGCTACTGAAGATGAGAAGAAAGAGAAGCAAACCATTGTCAAGGGGACTGCTTGAGACCATATAAAGCTTTTTGAAGTAAGCATACGTGAGAGGGTAATTGAGGGTTGATGAAACCGAGTGGTTGGGGCATATATACTAGCTCATTAAGATGTCCATGTAAAAATATGTTGGAGACATCAAGCTGCTTGATCACCCAGCCTTTGTATAGTCAATCCCCGGCTCCTTATCATGTCCTTGAGCAAACAAACATGCCATATATCGCACAATAGAGCTATCAAAATGAATTTTGATTTTAAACATCCATCGACAATCGAGAATATTATGAGAAGTAGGTGGAGGTACAGGGGTCCAAATGTTTTGAGATTTGAGAGCATTAAGTTCTTCGTACATTATTGCCCTCCATTCAGGCTATTGAAGTGCATCTTTGTAAGAAGTTGGAGCGGAAATAGGCTGAGAGAGCTATATCCATTATTATTCATGGTTTTAAACTGCTTGTTAAAGGATATTGACTGAAGTTGGAGCGGAAATAGGCTGAGGAACGATATAATATGGAGGTGGAGGATGCAGGTACAAGTGTTAAAGGATATTGACTGAAGTTATATGTGGTGGCGGTTGAGAGAGAGGACAGGGTGGGGTGTTAGTTTTGTAAGGGAACACAATTTCATGAAAAATAACATGACGGGTGATAATTGTTCTACTAGTTTGAGGTTGTAGCATAGATATCCTTTGGAGGAGAGTGGGTAACCGAGGAACTTACAAGGGGTGGAACGGGGAGCAAATTTGTGAGGAGCTAAATGGTTGATACATGGAAATAAAGACAACCGAATTTGCGAAGAATGGTGTAGTTCAGTTGCCTATTATGAATGAGTTGAAATGGGGATATATTATTAGTGATGCGAGAAGGGAGGTGGATATTAGAAATATACTTGTGTGAAGCGTGTCAACCCAAAAGGTGTATGGCAGACCAGCATCGAGCATATGAGCACACATGGTATTTAAAATGTGACAATGTTTCTATTCAGCTACTTCATTTTGTTAAGGAGTATATGGACATTTATACTGATGTATAATTCCTGAATTAGAGAGAATAGTTTGAAGGTTTTTGTTGTAATGTTCTCCCCCACCATCAGTTCTTAGAATTTTGATGTTTGTATTGAACTGGGTTTCGACAAAAATTTTAAATTTCAAAAAGATGGATGTCATACCAGATTTAGTTCGCATAGGAAGAACCCATGAGAATGAAGGAATTTGGCTAAGTCTATGGAGTTGAGTCATGTGGATTAAGTTTGGATTTTAATTTGGTTTGATTTAGTTTTGGTGATTTAATTGTATATTTCAATTAAATTTGTGAAGATTATTGAAAATATGATTGATTTGTGAGAAAATCAATTGAGTTTGACTTGATTTGAGAGTTATTGGGGAAGGTTCATAAACATCAGTGTGAACAAGCTGAAACTGTTTAATACTGTGGTAATAGATTGATTAAACGGTAAATAGTGGCTCTTAGCCATGTTAAAAATTGAGCATAGGAAGGGATTAAATACAAAAGAAAGAGTAGGTAGATGGCTGTGGAGTTGATGAAGACCAGAAGTGGATGGGCGGCCCAAACGTCGATTCCATAGACTGGAAATGTGTTGGGTTGCTGTCATTTCTGAAACACTGGATGAAGGTGGAGGCTTAGGAGAGGGTCGAACGGGGTATAGTTTGTTAGAACTGTACCCTTTGTGAAGAGTTTGATTGGTCTTCTAGTACTTAGTAATATAATCATTAGCATCAAATATTACTGAGTGATTGTTATCAACTGTTATTCAATTAATAGATAGCAGATTATGTGAAAGTTTGGAAATTTTTGGGGTAGGAGAAGCTTACGTGTAGAAGTAGGTAGTATGCCTTGTCTAATGTTAGCTATTAGAACAGATTGTCCGTTGCCAATAGTAACTTGTTCAAATCCTTAATGCTGAGTAACATTAGACAACTAGTTTGCTTCGGAGGATAAGTGGGAGGAGGCACCTGATATGGTATTATATCAGATATTACAGTTGAGAGGATGATTAATTTCTGTAATTAGCTTGAGACAGTGAGCTTGAGTGATTAAAGGTTTCTGGATTGAGTTCTGGCTCTGTTTACTGTTCCAATTGGGTCTGTTGGGTGTGAGTTGAGTCAAATCAGTGAGTCAAACCCTTCAATTGAGTCAACCCGGCTGAGTAAAGGAAGGAAAAGTTTTCGGGAGCCTTCTGATCCGTTGGATCTAGCGCCTTTTAATCTCTGCCGTTGGATGGACTCACTTGGATTGGTCTTTCTTGCGCGGCTTTCTAGCCGTTGGATTTGCCCGTGTTATCTTCAGCCCTTAGATCTGTTTCTTGATCACACGGTTGTCTTTCTTTCTAGATTTGAGTGGATTACAGATGGAGTTGTCTGAGCGGCTTGATCTGTCTTTTGATCAGGGATCGTCGGATGGGTTTGAGTGGAAAAGCAGTCAAGAATCGTCGACGGCGATTGGTCGATCGACGAATAAACCCTAATTCATTTCTTGTTTTCCTTTCAGCTTCTCGGTTCGGCTCTGCTAGGGTTTCTGAGAGGGAGATCGGAGGAGAAGGAGGAGATCCTTACCGGCGATGGTCGATCCAAGGAAGATCCACCGTAGAAAGGGCCGGAGGATGCCGGAACCAGCTTGAGATAGGATCTGGAGGAGATCCGGGGAAATTGCACCGTCTGTTTGGGGTTTTCCGGCGGTTTCCACCGTGAGAATTGAGCCACAGAGATGGAGAGAGAGACCAGGAGAAAGAGGGAGACGACTGGAGAAGGGAGAACAGAGGAGTCTTGAGATAAATTCTTCAACCTTTTTCATTCCTCTCTGATCTCTATTTATAGTATTCGTTGGCTGTCTCTGTAACTGATTTCTGTTAAGATTTCTGTTAATTCTGTTGCCTCTGTCGTTTAGTTAGTTAGACTTCTTGATCTTCATGCTATTAGTCTTCTGTTTTGGATGCTGTGCTGGCAGTTAGCTTTCTTGATCTCAGGCTTATTAATCTTCTGTTTATCTGCTGGGCTAGCTTGTTATATGTTTATACTTCTTGATTCTTCTTGTAATCATCTGTTGGACAGTCTACATTTTGTGATATTTTCTTTTATGTAGTCTAAAATCCTCTGTAAAAGCTAATTATTTTATTTATTTACCTATTGATTTATTCTCATACGGATCTTCTTACGGTTAGTTGTTGATGAAGTCTTTTAGCCAATTTGGCCTTTTTCTTATTCTTTGGTCTCTGTTGATGGCTTGGGGATATGTGTTCATATCATTACTCCCCTCCCCCACCTTGACCTTGTCCCCAAGGTCAAAATCGAAATTTTGTATTTCCTTCTCTTACCAGAAATATGTTTCTAATAAACCTTCCCCTTTGAATTCTTTGATCTCCTGATGTATCATTAATCGGACTTTGATAGGTATAATAAACATTTGTCCATACGTCCTCTCAATTGGTTTGAGAATACATATGTAATCTATGTATCTATTTTATTAATTCAATTTTAAGCCTATTTTTTGAGTATTTTGATTTTTGCAATATTAATTTTATTAAATCTGTCTGTAAGGTTGTATTTTAACTAAAACTAATTCATTGACTTCCAATTGAAGGTCTCTTCGTGTTTATCGCAATCCACATCTGTTTTGAGCTTCCTGTAAATTTGTAATCGGGGTTTGTATGTTCTTGTCTCTTTGTTGTATCGATTCTACCTCGAATTTGTTGGTATTGATAGCATAAGGAATGATTGTAGGAGGAGTCTACCATAAACGCTTGAAAAGGAGTCATTTTGGTTGAAGCATTGATGCTTGTGTTATAGCCCATGGTAGGAACTGTAACCATGCCTTAGGTGTATCCAAAACAAAGCTCCTTAGATATTGTTCTAGGATTCTATTGGTTACTTGTTTGTCCATCTGTTTGAGGATGGTAAACCTTCTTGCTTTAAAGTTGTTCCACTTAGTCGAACAATTCTTGCCAAAATTGCTCATAAACAATGGATCTCTGGGATACTATTCCTTGTGGTATCCCATGGAGTTTCACAATGCGTGATAAAGATTTGAGCTAGATAAAGCGCATAAAATTGTTTTGGTAGGTGAAAAATGAGCATACTTTGATAGTCACTACTAGTATAGTTGTTTTATTATGAGACTTAGGTAAACCGGTGATGAAATCCATAGATACCTCCTCCCATATTGCAACGGTATGGGCGTGGTTGTAGTAATCCTGGCGGTCTCAGTATCATATTTGATTTGTTGACAAATGGGGCATGTTGATACAAATTGTTTAATATCCTTTTCATCTGTTTCGGAAGAATTGTTGAGCAATTCTAGTCATGGTTTTCTGAATGCCTCCATGCCCTCCTATTGGTGTTGAATGGAACTCTCTTATGATTTTGTTTTAAGGTCGAGTCTTTTGCTATTACAATTCGCCTTTGAACATTAGCCCTTTTCTAATCTGTAATGAGGGAATAATTCGGCTTGTCGACAATTTTTTTATATACTTCTTGTAATTCCTTATTAGCTTTGGTTTCCCTCGTAATTTCTTGAATAAGATCCTTGAATTCTTATATATCTTGAGAAGTTTAATGACATTAAGAGTCTGTTTGGTCTTTAATCAAGTGTCTTACGTGTTAAACATTTTTCGACTGCATCATTTGCTTTGTTTGTAATGCCTGTTTTATATTCAATACTATAATCATACCCCAGCAGTTTGACCAAAAATCTTTGCTGTTCAGGGGTTTGAATTGTTTGCTGTAATAATTCTCTAATACTTTTCTGATCAGTTCTGATTGTAAATTTGGCTCCCAGTAAATACTGTCTCCATCTTGCAACTGCTTCAGTAATTGCATAGAGTTCTCTAGCATAGGTTGAAGACTTTTGCATTGTAGGATTTAGCTTTTTACTGAAATAAGCTAATGGGTGATTATTCTGAGCTAATACAGCTCCTATGGCTGTCCCAGATGCATCTGTTTCCAGTATAAATGGCATAGTAAAATTAGGAAATGCAAGTACTGGTAATGTTACCATAGCCTCTTTTAGTTTTGTGAATGCTGTTGTTGATTGATCTGTCCAATGGAATTGTTGTTTGGCCAGCATTGAGGTAAGAGGAGAAGCAATATCTGCATAGTTTTTGACAAACTTTCTATAATAACGTTAATCCCAAAATCCTCTTTGTTTTATTGATTTTGGCATATTCCAAGCTTATCTTGCTTGTATTTTCTTGGGATCCACCTCTATCCCTTTAGGCGAAAGAATATGTCCCAAATATTCTATTACGTTTTGAATAAATGAACATTTGGATGGTTTGACATATAATGAGTGTTGCTTGATTGTTCTAATACCATCTAGATGTTCTTGATGTATTTCCATTGTTTGGCTGTATATGAGTATATCATCAAAGAACACTAGAACAAATTTCCTTAAGAATGGTTTCAGCACCGAATTCATTAGTGCTTGAAAGGTAGATGGGGCATTGGTTAACCCAAAAGGCATTGCTATGAATTCATAATGGCCTTCATGTGTTCTGAAAGCAGTTTTATGAATGTCTTTTTCTGCCATTCTTATTTGATGATAACCTGATCTTAAGTCCAATTTGGAAAAAACAGTGGCTCCATATAATTCATCCATTAATTCCTCAGGAGTTGGCATGGGAAACCTATCAGGTATGGTGCACTTGTTTAAAGCTCTATAATCCACACAAAAATGCCAAGTGCCATCCTTTTTTTTAATAAGCAAGGCTGGAGATGAGAAAGGGCTTGTACTTTCTCTTATAATGCCTGTATCCATCATGTCTTTAATCGCTTTTCTATTTACGTTTTTAAATAGGGATATCGTAGTTTTTCACCTTGAGTCAGTTGCGTTGTATTTGGTGATCAATATCCCTTTGGGGAGGCAAAATTTCTGGTTCCTGAAACAGTTCTTTGTATTTTTCTAATACCTGTTGTATACTTACAGGTAGATGGCTGAAATCATGATTAGGGACAGTTGTTCCCTCATTAATTTCTCTGATCTGTAAGTAAGAACTGATATTTTTCTGATTTTGTAGTTTTGTAAACTGGTGGAATGTAATATTGTCTATTTTGGTTGAAGTGTCTCCTTGTAGTTGAATTAATTGGTCATTTTGGTAGAACTTCATTGTGAGCTTTTTGTAGTCCATTGTGCACTCACTGCTTCCAACCATTGCACTCCTAAAACCACATCGCCTTGCATTTCGATGGGTAGCAATCTTTTAAAAGTGTGTCCTTGTAGTTGAATAGGCACATTAGAGCAAACTCCAGAACATTGTAGAGTTTCTCCATTCCCTACTAGCACTTTAAAAACTGATATTGATGTGATTGTCTGGTTTAAGAAGTTGGCCAGTTTAGATTGTATAAAATTGTGGGTTGATCCACTATCAATCAGCACCTGAACTTGTTTGTTGCCTATTCTGCCCTGTAACCTTAGAGTTCTAGGGTTTGACTGTCCTGTAAAGGCATTTAAAGCGATTTGAGAACTCTTCACAATTAAATCGATCTTGCCATGATTCGGTTGTTGCACAAGGATTTTCTTGTTCCTCATTGGCTACAAGGGTAAAGAGTTTTGATTTGCATCTATGACCCCGTAGAACTTCTCATCACAATTGAAACAAAGACCTTTTCTTTTTTTCTTCAATTGAGAGTCAATTTCGAATGGGTATTTGTGGTCTTTGTTGTGTATTTTGGCTAGTTGTTGCCAATGTTGGTGTAAAGCGGCGGTGGGGCTGTTTGTTTATTGTCTGTTGTGGATTAAATCTGTATGTTCTGGATGTAGATATATCATCTTGTAATCTATCTTCCATTAATTTTGCCAATTGAAAAGCTTGTTGTAGAGAAATTGGCTGCGATTACTTACTTCTCTTTTAATGTCATGTTTGACGATTCAAAACAACTTTGTAGAAAATGGGAATTCACGAAATCGATTGGCTAACTCCTCAAATTCATTGTAGAAATCACGGACTGGATTTCTGTAATTAATTCACCCCTTAAATCTCTATAAAGTGATGGTCCAAATCTGAATTACTGTTCTTTGAAGCAGATTCCATGTATTTAATTGTTTATTCTTTGTGCATCCATTGATACCGACTAAGAGCGGTAGTCCATATATACATAAGCAATTAAAACTTACGATCTTGAGATTGTAATATTGGAAAAATTGATGCCTTAAATAACCAACCCCAATTTTCTCCATTGAATCTAGGCATGTCTACTTTTACCGGCCTATTGTTATTTTGAGTTTGATGTCTAGGAGGAAAAGAGATTTCAGAGTGAGTTTGGGTACATACTTGTGATTGTTGTTGTTCTTTGATTATTTTCCAATTTTTCTTCAATTGAGGAGAGTCTTACGGATACTTCATTGAGTATCATAGTGATGGATTGCATTTGTTCCTCGCTTTGTTTTGTCTGACACATTCTTCCAAAGTTTTTGCTGAGTATCTTGTACCTTCTGCCATTGTTTGATATGTGGAGAGTCAACGAGAGCACCAATGATATGGTATTATATCAGATATTACAGTTGAGAGGATGATTAATTTCTGTAATTAGCTTGAGACAGTGAGCTTGAGTGATTAAAGGTTTGGATGGAGTTCGCTCATTTCGCTCCAATTGTGGTGGGGTGAGTTGAGTCGGTGAGTCAAACCCTTCAATTGAGTCAACTGAGTAAAGGAAGGAAAAGTTTTGAGCCTTCGATCCGTTGGATCTAGCGCCTTTTCTCCGCCGTTGGATGGACTCACTTGGATTGGTCTTTCTTCGCTTTCTAGCCGTTGGATTTGCGTGTTATCTTCACCTTAGATCTTTCTTGATCACCGGTTGTCTTTCTTTCTAGATTTGAGTGGATTACGATGGAGTTATCGGCGGCTTGATCTCTTTTGATCGAGGATCGTCGGATGGGTTTGAGTGGAAAAGCAGTCAAGAATCGATTCGCGATTAATCGATCGAATAAACCCTAATTCATTTTCTTGTTTTCCTTTCGCCTTCTGGTTGCTCGCTGGGTTTGAGGGAGATCGGAGGAGAAGGAAGAGATCCTTACCGGCGATGGTCGATCCAAGGAAGATCCACCGTAGAAAGGGCCGGAGGATACCGGAACCAGCTTGAGATAGGATCTGGAGGAGATCCGGCGGATTTACACCGTCGGTTTGGGGTTTTCCGGCGGTTTCCACCGTGAGAATTGAGCCACAGATGGAGAGAGAGACCAGGAGAAAGAGGGAGACGACTGGAGAAGGGAGAACAGAGGAGTCTTGAGATAAATTCTTCTACCTTTTTCATTCCTCTCTGATCTCTATTTATAGTATTAGTTGGTCGTCTCATAATTTGTTAAGATTTACGTTAATTCTGTTGCCTCTGTCGTTTAGTTAGTTAGACTTCTTGATCTTCATGCTATTAGTCTTCTGTTTTGGATGCTGTGCTGGCAGTTAGCTTTCTTGATCTCATGCTTATTAATCTTCTGTTTATCTGCTGGGCTAGCTTGTTATATGTTTATACTTCTTGATTCTTCTTGTAATCAGCTCTGTTGGGACAGTCTCTGTTTTTGTGATATTTTCTTTTATGTAGTCTGGAAATCCTCTGTAAAAGCTAATTATTTTATTTATTTACCTATTGATTTATTCTCTGTTACTTCTGGATCTTCTTCTGGTTAGTTGGTGATGAAGTCTTTTAACCAATTTGGCCTTTTTCTTATTCTTTGGTCTCTGTTGATGGCTTGGGGATATGTGTTCATATCAGCACCTGTGTCAAGTAGCCACTCTGTAGGTGTCGTTGTTGCTTGTAGAGCTTGTGTTTTTACAAAAAAATTGTGGTATATGTTGAAGGTTGTTTTTATGCCAACAGTTAATTGTAGAATGTCCTTTCTTACCACATATTTGACATTCCACAGTGGGGCTGGGCCCCCTACTTCTATTGAAGTTGTTTTTATTTCATGAATTTAGTGCTTGAAAGGATCGACCTCTTCCTCTGCTTTGGTTTGCAATCAAAGCGGTTTGGGCTATTGAATCATTGTGTGCTGCTTCGTTAGCCTGTATAATTTTTTCACTACATAATAGGGAATATAAATCATCAAGAGATATAGATTGGAGACAAGTGCATAAAGATGTTTTGAATGCTTGGTATGATGGTGGTAATCCATTCAAGGTGTATAGCAGAATGTCTCCATTATTGATTGGAGATCCGAAGGCAGCTATAAGATCCATCTTAGCTTTATTTTTTGATAAATACTCATGTCATAGGTTTGTTTCCCATGGAAATGTTGTACAGCTCATTCTTTAACTAAATGATTCTTGCTCTATTTGTGGATTGCAACCATCATTCAAGTGTCTGACATATTTCTGCACAGGTATATAAATTTAAAATATATGGAAGAATGGATGGTGAGATAATGACATACAATGTTGATGCTAAGTTCTAATCTATCAACTTCCAAGAGATGTATTCAGGATTCTCTGTGATTACTCAATCAATGATGAGATTTGCTTGGACAAGCAAATTCCCCAGTTAAATAACATTCAAATCTATTTGCCTGAAATAATTTCAGCACCTGAGATTTCCAGATTTGATGATTCTCTGGTGTCAATTGAGTTCGAATGATGATTTTGGCATTCCCGATTAAGAATTTCAGTTGTGGTGGTATGTTAATATCATACATTTGAGTTGTTCACTCGGAGGTTGGTGTTGTACCATTCATCGCAGAAGAAGATGAATCTCCCATTTGGATGTAGGTAAACAGTTCTAACCTACAATTAAGCAAACAACTCTAATGCCATAAAGAAATCCTATGCTGCAATTATATTTCTTTTACTCAAGCACCTTCTATAATGTCAAAGTCATTCCTTTTTTGTGCTAAGAACTTTATTCTAAAGGCAAATCAGAGTGTCATTTCCTTGATCTAAGGATATAATGTGAAGTCACTGAGGAGAGAGAGGGAGATCTATGGAGATTTTATTGTGCGAGTTCCTACATGCGGCTAATACAAAAAAAATAGAACATGTTTTGCCTTCACAAAGATTAGTTTAGACTCTAGCTATGACTTCATGTTTTTCCAAAAATAAATGCATTCATTTAAAACTATGGATGATAACTGTGCAAATAGTCCCAAACTTGCTGGCATGTGTAGCTACGGTAATCATTTATTTGTGGGAGTAACAAATGGAGTGCTCGATTAGCTTTTTATACTTAATGTTTAACTAAAAGCTTTCAATGGCAAGTTAGTTTTATTTTCTTCAAGATATATAGAAGTAAAAGGACTGGTGATTGAAGTTAGATTTTGATGAAGGGTTTTTTTTTTTTTGAGTGAATTCAAGTGATGGTCTTTCAACAATAGTCCAAGTGAGATGCCGTCTTTCAAGTTAGCACCTTTGCAACTATCTGGGAAAGACAAAGTTCTATATCAACTTGTAAGAGAAAGAGCTGGACAATTTTTAGTACACATCAAAAGCGTCGATTAAGATGATGCTCTTACTTGAGTAGCTTTCAACAAGCAAGTTACTTAATTAGTAGAAATTAACTATTTATTTTAAACTTAGCATAATGTCAAGTTGTCTCAAAGCCTTATTCATCTTTTTATCTGGTGCTAGTATTTAGTATTCCAGGTGAGATCTCCAAGTTGAGTTAGTTTGATTCTAATATGTATACTTTGGTGGCTTTGGATCATGATTCTACCATATTCTCAGGATACCGCTTCAAGCACTTGTAAAAAATTTCAATTGACAAGTTGCATATGTTGGTCATGTCACACCTAGTGTCAACATGAAAAGTATTTATTTCAAGTAAACTCATAGAAGTAGATGATAGAGAAATAATTAACATATCAATGAGTTGGATTAGCTCACTTTGGAGAATGATGTCCTAAAATAATTTGTACTACAAGAGAAAATTTCAAAATGGTTTATTAAACATTTAAAACTATTAGGACTTGAGCAAATATAAAAAAATAACATTTAAAGAAATGGAGGATATCAAATCTTCATATTGAGTGGAAGACAAGTTATACATTAGAGCTAATTCTTCAGATTTCTTCTGTCATCAAATCGAAATGTACAAGAAAGGAAGCGGCCTAGTCTTTATATTGATCACACCTTTCAAATGTTAAAGAAATTGATATTGAATCAACAAAGCATTTCTCAACTGCTTGAATCTACTGAGTTTGTCTGTTTCACCAAATGCCAAGAAAAAGTGGTGGGCAAATTTTTAGAAGGTATTACATTTTATTTTGACATTTTAGTAGACTATAACAAATTGAATTATGCATGGAATAATCTAAGCCTATTTGGTGAAAGTGCTAACACATACTCGAATTTTGATAGGAGGCAAGATGATGAAGGCAATAAGAATTCATCCCCTTAAAATATAGATAATGGGCACTCATCCAAGCACAATACTTGAATTATATTTTGTTATTTTATATTATGATATTTTAAATTGTTGAAATATCTTATACTTGCAATTTTGGATCATTCGAAAATGAAATAAAAATACACCTTTTGAATTTCTTGGTGTTGAATTATAAAATTCTCCTGAATCCAAAGTATATGATCTTGAATTAGTTTCCTTTGATAAGAAAGTCTCATGAATTGATATAGTTCTAATGGAAGTAGATGGTTAGGAATTATGCATTAATTCCCATAAATCTTAGTCATTGTCTTAGATGGACTTTGGCTTTTGCCAGACTTTAGTATTTATATGGGTAACTATCTAAACTCACCAAATTAGAATGGACTTCAACTCTAGTTAATGCAAATATGAGTTGTGAAGAGTGAAGTTAAAATAAATAGTTATGCTATGATGCATGGACACCGATATGACATGATATGGACACATAACATGTCTATTATTGAAAATATAAGACATGAACATGTGTTGAGCATGATATCATAAATTTTATAAAAGTAAAAAATGTAAGACATTTAAGTCTAATATGAACTTTCAAAAGATAAAAAATCTATAGATAATATGAGAGTATTAAAAGAAAAAGCATCAATAGATGTGATAATACTAACCTCTAGCACCAATGTTGACAGCAAAGGCGCCAATGGTGATAATTGGCAATGCCCCACAATCGCGTGAAAAACTCTAGTCATAATTCACAAAGAATTTGGGTCAGAGACTCGGACGAGAGAGCTAGGAGAAATTCACATTGACGATACATGGTTAAAAGTTAAGCAATATGTCATTTGTTTATAACTTATAATTAAAATAAATTTTATTTTTATTTAAATTTAATGACATGAGTGTTCGACATGAATATTGGATTTTTTTTAAGTATTATTTTAATTAAATATGCCACAGAAGTGTCCAATTGTGTTGGCGGCGTGTCGGTTGTATGTCGTGTCCGATATGTGTCGAACACTCCACGCCACTATTTCTAAAAGTGTCGGTGCATCATAGCGGCTATGACTATCTTTAGGCATCTTCAAGAACTTGATGAGTTGCTTGAACCATCAAGTAAAAGAGAGGAATATATATAATTGATTGTTAATGTCAAGTTTAGAAATATAAGATATGATATTGTGACATATTCATAAGAACAATCAGTCCCTCTAAATTTAAACCAAAATTTTTTCAAGGCTAGGATTAGTGAACTCCCGTTTATTGAGTTCCCTGAGTCTTATAAATAGACCACACGATCTTTGAGAAATGACAGATCCAATTAACGTGAGTTATGTGAGATTTTGGCACAATGAACAAATCCTAGGTGTTTATTAGAAGTAATATGCAAATCTCAAAGGCCTTAACTAATGTATTATTATGATGTGGTGATTGCTATAATAAGTGTCAAGAATTGTCAATCCCTAACTAGATATAATTTCTATGCAATAGAAGAAAATATTGAGTAAGAATTAAAAAACTAAAATATAGAAATAAAACTATGAAAGATGTTCTAATACAATCTCTATTAGGATGGACATAAAATATATTTATTCTACAATTAAAATTGTACCTGAAGAATTTAGAATGCATTAATATTACAAAAAAATTAATAATTTTTAAATCATTATTAGTAGAACTTGTATTAGGATGTACTAACATAATTTTATCTAAAAACATATCATTGCATACATCTAATATACATAATATATACATTTCAATAAAAAATTTTCCTCAAAATTTGCATCAAGCATCTCATAAATCATCTATAATCAACATAAAGCCAATTTATGTCTATTTATATGCATTAGATAAAAAAATTGATAAAATAATAATAAAAGATATATATTTGCATCACAATTATAAAGATGAATATTGACAAATCATCTTAAAATATAATCAATCATGGACAAATTTTGATGTAACATATGAACTGACATAACTTGTAATTAACTTCATGGTCATAAAAACTCTGATTATAACAAATTTATAGTCAATTTATACATCTTAATACAATGAACCCATTGACATAGTAGTTGTTTGATCCAAATCTAAGTGAACTTGGATCAAGTACTTGAAGTATAATTAGAAACTTTGAAGTAGTAATTGAAGTATCAAATGATCTCCAAATCTGTCTTACTTATAGTCAAATCAAGTGGATCAATGAAATGGAATCAAGAAGACTAAGGTCACTCAAATTTGAGGTTGTTTAGCACTCAAATGACTCAAATGCTAAGACAATAATAAAAAATTAAGTGATTCAATATGGAACACTTGATAAAGTGTTTTACGATTTAGCTAACTTTATCAAAATGCCTCTACAAAAGCTCCATAAAAAGAACCCCACTATTACCAAAAGGTGGAGAAGATCTAAGTGCTAAGCTTAATAGTTTGAAATCAACTACCACTAATAGCCATCACTGACCACCATAAGCAGTTATCATTGACAACCATCAATAGTTATTATAATCCGATCATCAATATACAACTATTGTAGTATTATCTTTAGGTTATTGTGTCCTTACCTTTGCATTATAGAAGGATAAATAAGTATTTTAACATTTGTAACACAATATTATCTAATCAACGAGAATAGAGCATTTTAATAAAATCAAATATATACTAGATAATACTTGGTAGAAGATTTTTTCCTTCTAGAGTTTTCATGTAAAATGTAAAAAATTTTGCTAGCTTATATCACTTTTAATTGTGTTTATGCTAGATATTTGTACTAGGCTGATACTTGATTTATACCTATTGTTGTGAATTCTCTAGCATGTAAAATATTCTCAACAAACTTTCTCAATGGCTGGTAATTATTTCTCAAGCTATGCTATTAAAATTAGACCAAACATGTCAATTCGACTATGAACAAGTCATTATGCTAGTTCAGTTGGTATAAAAAAAATCCTTTCTATCTTAAACTATTTTGGATTGGAGAAAACTAGTTGTTCGATTAGTGAATTGTAGAACCAATCATGGTTTAGGAAAGCTAAATGATTTAATCTATTATCTTTAACATTTCATTGATTTATACTTCAATGGCTAAAATTTTTGTAGATTTAAATTAAAAATATTAAAAAAAATTTACCCTAAAGCTTACACATCAAACACCAAAATGAAATCTCAATCTTATCATTCCCTTGCATCTTCATCCCGCTTTTGTCTTCTTATTTCCTTTCATAGTCCACCTATTCATAAGTTTTCTTTACTTTCTCCATTTGCTAACCATTCTATTTGGAGTTCATTAACCGTTCACCGATTGAAGTTTGGCGACCTTTCATCAACAAGAAGGGGAGGCATTCATAAGGAGAGAGCTTCTAGAGAGGATTTATGGTATTGTTCTTAACATTGTCTTATTTTTACTCTAATTTCCTTATGTTAACCTTAATATCTTCTTCTTCTCATACATTAATACCTTCATCTTTCTACTATGAATCGTAAGATCCCTCTAACATGTTTTCATCACCCATAACATGGTGACACGTCTACTGCCCATAGAATTCCTAACACGTCACATTCAAGTGTACATTTATATTTTATTAATGTTTAACAAATTCCTCTCATGACATTGATTGAGCCATGAATTCAAGTTGCAATACGTTAGTTTTAGGCTATAAGTTATATTCCATAATTGATGCTTAAATCATAAAGGGTTTCTTTCTTGGATGAGTAGCAACAATGAGGTGGTCTAGCTAGGTTCATCTTGCTAGTTGATGCATTGTGATATGAGGTAACATTTCATATGAGAACTTCTTAAAATTCTTTGTGAATGATGGGTGTATTTGAATTTCAAGATGGATTGATGAATATCCTTTATTTATATCCAATTTATGACTTGCTTATTAGATTATATCTCTGCCTTCTTACATAAATGTATGATTGCTTACGTTGAATCATATAAATTATGTTATCTTTTTATGTGATTGCTCTTTTTAGGGATTATTTTTCTAAGTAACATTTTACATAAAGTTGGGTGTCTCTCCTACTAGAAAATTCATAGTAGTAGTAAATGATTTGGTTTAATTCCTTTAAAAGTGTCTTGTTCTTTGGAGGTCAACATATTAAACTTGTTTTAAAAGCATACAATTGCATAAATGTTTTGTTATGTTGAATGAGCCTATTTGGGATTAGCTAACTAGTTAGTTGTATGATGATTGGTTTATTCTAGGTTTTTTATACCTATGATTTTAGCATTTTCAAAGATACAAGTGGAGGTTCTCAATCTTAAAGTTTCAAAGCACTAGAGGGGTTTTGTCTTAAATCTTTCTCTTTCTTTAGAGAAACTTTGGAATGTTAAAGACTCATAATTTTCATTGATGGCTCACAAGTTTAAGAGTTGTATTTTTAATTATTTGCTAGTATTGTTAACTTTTATTTATTCAACAACCATTTTCTTTTTATTTTAAGAGTGATTTATCATCTGAAGAGGTTATAAATAAAGCAGATATGACACCTACAAGATGAATTTTTGTTAGTTTTATTCCATTCAATCTGTTGAATTCATCCTCTAGAAGTAATAGCTAAAATTGGTCCTTATTATCAACTAGTGTGATACTAGAGAACGAGTCAATTTGTTGATGGGTTACAAAGAGAAATGTAAACTTCTTGCATCTTATGAATATTATTAGAAGGAAATGAATGTACTTTGATGACTAATGGGTGGAAGGATATTAGAACTAGAACTTTGATAAATTATTTAGTGATTATTCACATGGTGCCATTCATATAATTAGTTAATGCTTTTGATATCAAAAAAGATGCAACCACTCTATGCTCTTCATTTATTAAAGTAGTTAAGTTGATAGCCCAAAGAATATGGTTAAACTTTTTACTAATGATCCAATAAATTACAAAATAAGCAAGAGAATTATTGCATGAAAATTATGGCAAAATTTATTATTCTCCTTAAGTTACACACTACATAAATTTAATTTTGAGAGATATAGATAGCATGTTTCATGTGGTGGAACTTGGTAAAAATGTATAAATAGTAATAGTATTTATTGACAATCATATCATTATACTATATTGGTTAGGAAAAAAGATATGATGAACGAAAATTGTATGCCTAGAAGCAACCCATTTTGTAACAAATTTAATTATGCTAAAAAGTGTTTATTAGCATAACATGATCTATTAATACTTATTACAAATAAGTATATATTGACTCAAAATTGGCAAAATTAAAAAAAGAAAAGAAAAAAGAGAGCTTCTATTATAATAAACACTAATTTTGGAATGATTATTTTATCATATCAAACATAGATAATTAGATCACTGATACCATTACAACAAGTGGTGGATTTATATTAAAAGTTATCACTTAGTTGTATTTATGAGAGTAAGAAAGACAATTAAAAGTATTTAAAAATGAAAAAAGATTGTACAAACCATACACATGTATTATTAAGAAAAGATGAGATGAAAAACTCCCTCAGGGCATTTACTCTAATGTAAATTCTTTGAATCCATAGTTTCAATATGATCAAGAGAATTATTGTCAAAAACTTAAAGTAATGCAAGTATTAAATGAACTTAATGATAATAATGACATCTGCCCTAAGCTAAAATATGTAATGAATAAAGTTAAAATTTATCGAGATAGTTTAGAAAGCATTGGAAAGCTAATTGCTCTCACCCTGGAAAAACAAATGTGACATGGTAAGTTCTTATCAACCGAACTATTTTAGTATTTTTCTTTTATGTTATGACTATGAAACATCTATATTATTTTGACAATAAACAAAAATTGGTGATGTGCAAATGAATGGTGAAAGATATTTGATTATAATGCTATAAATTTATAAAAAGTAATCATTCGTATTCTAACTCAAACATCTTTTTCATTTGGGTATGAAAAAAATAGAGTTTTTTCCACAAAATCATATAAAATGAAGAAATATTTTAGAGCATCAAAGGCTAAATAATATTGTGTATGTTTGATATAACTTTAATTTGAGAAATATGTATGATTTTTGAAAGTGAGCGTCATATGTCAGCATATTACTATTTTTAACCATAACGAAAAGCTATTATCTGAAAATAATTACATTTACTTTATAGGTTAAATGTAAAAAAAAAGGTAATCATGATCTGTTGGACTATGCTAGCCTTGAAATGATAGATTTCTCAATAGTTAATGATAAAAAATTTACACTTGAGTTGAATTATGATAATTTGGAGATTGAAAACTATAAAGAAGAAGCTATTCTTTTTTTCTAAAGAACCTAATATAACAAGTACTAAGCAAACCAATTGTAAGTTTTTAGTCACTATGAAATTGATTACCAGGGTAAAAATAGAACTTATTTTTATAAATTTTATGTATAGATGTGGATGTATCTATTAATGTTACAATTGGAATACTCGATCATGAAAATTTGGACATTTTAGTGAGAGCCAAGAGATAGACTTCAGAGAAATAGCTTTTGAGGAGAGATCATTTTGAGAGTAAAATTTCGGGGATGAATTTTAACATGATTGGCTTATATTATGTGTACTTCTTTCATATTTGATATTTACTTTATGCTTCTATATAAAAAAATGTCAATATAGAATAAAAAAAACTGTATCATATTTATTGAATTTTAAATGTCTTATTTTATGAGTGTTTTCAATAGTCTCATAGGATCTCTATTGTAGATTAAAAATTCAAAATGTTTGTGTATTTTAATGATGATTATTTATAATTATATTAATTTTCTTTTTTATTTTTATCTCAATCATAGAGAATCAAACTTTTAAAGAAATATTTTTAAAATTTCCAAGGATCATTTGAATTTTAGTTATGGTTACACAATAAAGGCTAGTTATTTAAATATTGAAAATGTTCAAATTCATAATTATTGAAATATTACTTCTGAAAATTTATGTTTATTATTATTATATATTTATATCAAAACATCATTATTACATCATTTAGATCATATTTAAATAATTTTCTTATTTATAACATCATTTTGTTCAACCCCAAACAAACCATTTAATCATGAATCTTAAACCTCTCCCTCTCTTGTTTGATATCTTATTTGACGTTCGCAACCTTTGTCTCCACTCATAAAAAAATGTCATGAAGCGTTTAGGGTTTAAAGCTGAAAATATAAGTGTATAAAAAAATCTTAGGAAGTGAAGGTCTTAAAAAGTACAGATAGATCAAAAATCATACAAGGTGAAAGCCTCAATAGGCATAGACAAATCAAAATTTTGAAAAGTTAAAAGACTAAAAAAATATAAGTACATCAAAAATCTTAGAATGCTAAAAATCTCATAAAGCATAGGTACATCAAAAATCTCATAAAGTAGAAGTTTCAAAAGGTACATGTAGATAAAAAAATCTCACAAGGTGAAGGTATTAAAAGATATAAATATATAAAAAAAATATTAGAAGATAAAAGCTTAAGAAGGTATGGGCATGTATAAGAATTTTCTAAAGTCATAAGCCCCAAAAAGATATATTTTTATTAATAAATATTATACCCATACTATGGAAAAAAAACCTTAAAAGGTAGAAGAAGTATATGATATTTACTTAAAAAAATATTATTCCCTCACTTAGGGGAATGAAAATTTTAGAAGACATACGAAGATGCTCTTAATAGGGAAACATTAGAGCATGAAAGGATGTTGCACACTATCTATCAAAAATAATGTAAAATCTATATATAGAGAAAGACTGGAACCTTAAAATGGAAGGCCTAGAATCAAAAGATTGCAAGGAAGAAAAGAGAAGTGGGTTCTCCTCCCCCAAACCTATAGAGTATTTATATTTGACTAGAAGGCCTAGAATCTTCTTCTAGAATATTCTAATTTTTCACACACACACACACACACACACACATATATATATATATATATATATATATATATATATATATATATATATATATATATATATATATATATATATATATATATATATATATATATATATATATATATAAATAATGATATTATAGTTATTAAGAGGGATCAGGAGCATTTCATGAGTTTGTTCGAAAGTGACCCGCTAAACTCAACTTATCTTTTCAACATTCAGGACATAAATTCTAGATATTCTGACATTGCAAAGAAGGAAAGCCTTTGGGTTAAGCAGAGGGCAAAGAACTACTGGATGACTCAATCTGATGATGATCTCAAGTTTCTTTATTGCTCTATTAAGGAAAGGAAGAACACTAATCTTATTAAAGAACTCCTCTTTGATAGGGGAGTCCTAACTGACTTGAGATTGCTGAGGAGATCTGCAATTTCTATTCTTCCCTTTTTAATAAAACAACCCATGCCCCTGTTCATCGTCCTGACATCCCTGTGGGTTTGACACTTACCCCTGCTCATCAAGCTAAACTTAGTGCACCTATTTTGGATCTGGAGATCATCACTGCTTTACAGAAAATAAATGGGGATAAATCCCCAAGATCTGATGGATTACCTCAAAGTTTTTCATTGAGTGTTGGGACATTATAGGGAGGCAGTTTTTACTTGCTACTCAACATTTTTAAGACATTTCAGCTCCCTAAATTTTTTAAGCACAGTATCATTATGTTAATCCCCAAACACAAGCATGCAAACTCATTAGCGGACTATAGACCAATATCCCTTTGCAATACTTTCTATAAGGTTATAGCAAGAGTGCTTTCCAATAGGCTAAAAAATGTTCTGCCAAGTATTATGCATCTTTCTCAATCAGCTTTTCTTAAACACCGCATGAGATTTGTCTTAATCTAAGGAACAAGAACTCTAGTAAAGCCTTATGTACTAAGATCGATCTCAAAAAGGCTTTTGACTGTGTGAATAGGAAAGGTCTCATACTAAGGATGCATCATAAAGGGTTTCCTGAAACTTTTATCAGATGGGTGCAAGCATGTATCTCCGATATCCATCCAAATCAAAGGTTATTTTACTTCTACAAATGGTTTGAGACAGGGTTTCCCATTATCTTCGTTTCTCTTTACTATTGTAATAGATATTTTTTCATGCCTTATAGATAAAAGTGTGTTGGACTATGCCTTCAAACCAATTATTTTAGGTACTTGTTCTATATCTCATCTTATTTTTGCTGATGATATTCTTGTCTTAGGGGAGGATGGTCCACACTCTGCTCATGCTTTGAAAAAGGTTCTGAGCTTATTTTCCTGCTTCTCTGGACTTGAAATTAATTCTAGAAAATCTCATATTTGTTTCTCTAAGCATTCTTTCAGATGTTGATCTCTACTATCGCATTCTAAACATTGAAAAGGGAGTTTTCCCCTTTAAATATTTGGGTTAGTCGATGGATCTCTTAAATCTATTCACTTTGCCTCTTTGTTGGATAAGCTTTCTTCTTGGCTAGCTGGATGGAAATCTAAATGGCTTTCGTATGGTGGCAGAATGCAGCTTATTCCTCAATAAATTGCTATCTCTCTTGCTTTCCCTAAATGCATTTTGCAGAAGATTACATCCATCACGTCGAAATTTTTCTATCATGGATATATGGTTAAGAAATTGCATCTTATTTCGTGGCCCAAGACTACATTACCTAAAGACAAAGGTGGGGCTGGTCTGCAATCTGCTAGCTCACTTAATGTGTTGAGTAAGAAGAAAATTCTTTGGAAATTACTTAATTGTACCTCTTTACTTACTTCCTGGTGTGGCAATAAGTATGCGTCCATTTGGATTAGATCACTTCGTTCCTCTTCCGTATGGAGGGAACTCCAAATCTGTGCTTCTCGATTTAGGGGACAAATTTTCTACTCGATTGGGGATGGTTCTTCTTGCTCCCTCTTCTTTGATCCATGGTGTCAAGGTAAATCTGTTTTGGAGATCTGTGGGGCAGATTGCTTTACTTTGTTCGACTTCCCTAAAGACTCCCCCCTTAGCACTATTATAAGATCTTATAAATGGTCTCTACCTGTGCTGGTTGAAAGTCTGAATCCTTCTTGTTCCCATGCTATTGGTCTAGTGCCCCTTTCCCCTGGGCCAGACAACATTTTATGGAATGGTGCTAAGGGGATCTCCAACAGAACGATTTTGGATGTCTCTTTTAATAGCTTCCCTTCAGTGGGCTGGTTCAATGACATTTGGTTTAAAGGGTGTGTCATCAATTATGCTTTATTTTGCTGGATGCCACCTCTTGAGGGGCTTAAAACGTCTGACGTGTTTAACCATTGTGGTTTGGGATCTATACTTGATTGCAGTTTTGTCATAGTGAGAAGGAATCTCACTTGCATCTATTCTTTGGCTACTACTTCTCAGTGAAGATTATCAGATCCCTCTTACCTAATGGGAGTTTTTTCTAATTCAACCCACTCTTAAACAAGTGCTGGCTGCTGCCTCTCTTATGGAACATAAAGCCCTGAAGCGTCTTTATTTACTGATTGTAGCGATTATTGTCTACACCTTATGGTGTGAGAGGAATTCTAGACTGTTCTAGAATCGTAAGGCCTCCTTCTCTGCCTTATGCCTGTCAATTAAAACACGGGTTGCCTCTAAACTCCGACGTTGGAAATTTAAGTCTAATTGGCCTCAACATGTCAACTCTGTCTTGGAGGTTTAGAGGGATTGCAGCCATTGTGATGCTGAGAGAAACTGTCTCATAAGGCAGATTGTTCTTTTTCTTCTGGTTTCGATGGGTTCCTTGTCTTTTTCTGTATTGTTCTTAACCGGTCTTCAGATTTTCTCCGACTTTGGCTGGTTAGGACGGTGATGAGATTGGTGGTGCAGGTTTTTGGGTGTGCCAGTGTGTTATCAGCCTTGTGATCTTACCTTGGATGGCTAAGTTTCTTCAGCAGTGTGCTCATGTCATATCGTTTTAGTAGAAGAATTTCAGTTGGTGGGCGGCTTAGTTTCGGATATGAATTGTATGATGGGGGTTTTTTCTTTTATGTTAGTGATCTTGGTCTGCTCTCATCTGCTCTCTTTATGTGCTAATAGTCCATTTTCTTCTTTTGCTTGTGCATTTCGGTCTGTCAACCTGGCAGCCGGGAAGATCTCTTGGCTGTAGGTGAACCGGCTCGCTATTTTCCCTGTCCATCTCTGAGTCCGCTTTTGGATTTTTGGGATCCGTAATTGATCCTTTATGTAACTTGTTTCTTCGTTTCTCCTTCCTATAACTTTTTTTCCTTTCTTTGGGTAATACAATTGGGCTTTGCCCTCATTTTTTCCCAAAAAAAAAGTAGAAGCTAAAAAAAGAATTAGAAGGTGGCACACTTACCGCCACTTTGGTTAGTATCTTAAAGGGGCACAAAAGTTACTTAAAATAAGAAGGGAAAGTTTGAGGGTGCTATATGCAGTTCAAAAAATCTTTAAAATATTAAATAAAAAATAAAAAATTATTAAAAATAATCAAAAGAGAAAACATAAAAGAAAATGATAATAATACATGATAATAAGTAAAATACTATATATATATATTTATATATATAGAGAGAGAGAGAGAAATCTAACCTAAATTTTAGTATGAATAATCCAAGTTAAATGCTTTTGTGGTCTCTAAATCAAGTTTAGACATTTCAAACTCAATTATGATGCTTTTAGAGCACAACAAAACCTCTAAATTTAGTTTTAGTTTTAAACAAATTTAATATATTTGGAATAGTTTTGCAATTTCTATGGCAACCAACATTTCAGCTTTATTGAAAGTTGAATTTTCAATTATAAATAATTTATTCATGGCATCAAGAAATGATCTATGTTGACATCATGGGGCAATCGTGCCTTATAATTTTTGAAGTTATGATTTATTGTAGATTGAATATAAATTTGGATGACATAAGTTCAACTTTTGAAAATAGAGAAATAATGATATATCATTCTAAAATCAAATCGTTCAAATATGAACCTTGATGCAACATATGAATTGAAATATTTTAGAATTAGAACCATAATCAACCTAACTGTAATTTAATAAATTTATAGTCAAATTATATTTATCGATGAGATGGACCCATTAACATCAAAAGTGTTTCAATTCAAATCTAATTAAGCTTAGATCATGCATATGAAGTTTAATTAGAAGCATTGAAGCATTGATTGAAAAGTTAAAAGATATATAAATCTAACATGCATATAACTGAATCTAGTAACCCAATGAGAGGGATCCAATAAGTCTAAGATTGTTAAGATGTTCAAATGATGTAAGAATGACCTATAATCAAAAGATTCAATATCGACTATCTGATAGAATATTTTGAGATTTTGAATAAATTTATTAAAATACATGTCTCAAAATACTATAAATATGGCCTCATTCTAACCATGACTGGAAGAAGAGTCAAAATCTATGCATCAAGCATGAAATCAATCACTACCAGTAATCATTATCGATTACCACTAATAGTTATTGCTGAACACCACCATTGATTGTTATAACCTAACACCATTGCTATATGATTGTTGTACCTTATCTTAATGTTATTGTGGCATGACTTTTGTATCATATAAGAATATATGAGCATTTTAAATTTTGTATCCTCAACTTTTTTAGTTAGAAAGTAAATGAGAGTTTTGTAATTTCTGATATAGATAGTAGATTATTTTGACTAGGTTAAGCTTTCTGATTTTTTTTTTCATTTAGAGTTTCCATGTAAAATAATCTTGTTATATCATATTCTTTTAATTATGTATGTGTTGGATATTCTTATCAAACTAAAATTTAATTTATAGTTATTAATGTGAATTTTCTGACACTTAATAAAAATAATACCTAAAAATTCAAAAATATCCACCTCCATAATTATATTTATTACACCTTATGCTTTTTTAAAGATAATGATAGATGTTGAACATGGAATTTAATGTCATAGAAAGTCTATTTTTAAAACTTGTTAGTACAAAGTAGTTTTAAACGTTTTTTATTCCTTCTATTATAATTATTTAGTTATGTGATTCCTAGAGTGGCTAAAAAGTACTTGTGGCTAGAAATTAAAATATTTAATTATATAACAAATAATAATAATCCCATTGAAAAGTTAGTGATATGATTGAGGGAAGGAGTTACATTTAGCTGCAAATTCATGAACTTTGTCTTAAATTTTATCTTGTTGCCTTTTCAAGGAACTTAATCTAAAGGTTACATCTATAGTCACATTTTTGTGGGGATTTACATATATACCACACAATTCTTATATATTTATATATCTAACACCTAAAATTTTATTTTATTTTTTTTTATAAATATAACACCTCAATCTTCAATATTACATCAAAAATATCATGATTACTTAAATTTTAAATGTGAAATGCACCTTTCAAGCATAGGATAGTGATATATGAGTAAATATATGATTTTAAGTGTTAAATATGTAAATGCATAAGAATTGTGTGATAAGTATGTAAATCTTCCATTTTTATATTGTAGTTAAATTTTATTCAAAAGATATTAGCTATTAATATGATTAAATTTTGTAATTGAATTTAAAATGTGATATAATGAGCTGCATTAATTACTAAAGTAAAATAAAAGACATTTTTAACCACACTTGTAAGAATAAAATTTATTAATAATATGAAGGTTGATTTGTTTACATACCACATAATTCTTATACATGTATACATCTATCACTTAAAATTTTATATTTATAAATATAATACTTTCATTGCATAGAAATGTGTATCTTCACTTTTAAAAATATTATAATAGTGATATTTTTTATGTGAAATTAAAGATTCAAATATTTTTCACATGAAATTTTAAAATTTAGTTGATATATATAAAAGAAATCATTTAGACCTCCGAATGAGATGTTGACATATGATTTAACTTAGGAGTTCAGTTACACTCTCAAAGATTTCTATTCCATCTACTAGTTCAAGTCAGGAAGATATTCCTGAAGCACCTAGGATATCACAAAGACTAGATAAAATAAAATATTAGATAATCGATTATTATATCCTTAGCTTAGAGAAAGATCTTGCTTAGAAGCTAGTTTTAACTTTAATAGAATATGACTTAAAGAAATCCATTAAAAATATTTTAATAAAAGACTATCCACATCCTTAATATGAGGGCTTTCATAATTGATACAGAAGAATATACAATAATAGACGAAAGAAAAAATTATTTCAAAGATATTAAAACTAGAACTAGTAAAGGACTAGTGTTTATTCCCTTTGCTAAATGGTGCACTGAACAATTTAACAAAGGACTTAAAAATCACCTAGGAATGATAACTAGAACATGGAAAACTTATTCTATTTATCCCCATACTGCCCCAAGAGAAGTAGAAATGAATAATAAATCAGACTTAGAAATGATGGCGTTCAGGAAAATGACTTAAGAAGTTCTCTCTTAGAGAATCCCTAATTATATTAAAATAGTTAAGTTATATAAATACAAATCTCCAAATTATTTTAACTCATTTATTTATAATTAAGAGCAAAATTGAATGAGTAAACCCTACTACAAAATCAGAATAAAGGCAAGAGCCAAACTTAAAAGTAGGACAAATCATCACCACTCATCGTACTATACAACCACCTCCTCTAGCTATGTTTAGTTTAGGACCATCCTATAAGGACTATGAGGACTTGTACTAAAAGGTGCAAATATTACCACCTTGGACCAGGATATCTTAGAAATTGATGATAATCTCGATATCGAAGAATTAAAAGCACAATTTTAAAATTCTAACCAAGAGACCAATTTAAAAATCTCTAAGATCAAAAGATTGCCAACAAAATCCGCAAGATATTCTCAATATCAACCTAAACAAACAACTATATATTACTACCCCAGGTCAATGCCTATAAATCTTTTATATGAAGAAGATTATGATAAAATACAATTTGAATTTGACCCATATAATACCCATGAGTGGTCCTTAGATGGATGTACAAATAGACAGATAAATAGAACTATCCAAAAAAATGAAGATATATGCTTCAACAGCTCGAAGAAAAGAAAATATTAACACACAAATTATTCTAGTAATTACAAGTGGATTCATGAGAACTTAAAGGGTTAGAGAGATAATAATCTCACGGAATTACCAAAGACTGAATTTTTAAATCCGATAAAATTAAAAAAATCCCACACAACCAAATATTGATGTCATATACAAATTAATAATCAACATAATAGAACACTTCACTAGATGATTATCTGATCAAGGGGAACAAATTAGATCCCAACTATAAAAATTAAGATCTCCCACACTAACGTGCTTTTGTTGGGTATAAGGATGTACTTTTGGGTAGAGTTATGACTCTAGTAGATGAAAATAGTATACATTATAAGCAAAAATTTATTGAATGATTATCAAATCTATTTGTTGAAAAGATAAAATGAGAATTAATAGACCCTTTGCAAAGAGAATTAAATATGAAAGTTATACTTAATGGAAATTTAATGAATGCCTATGTCAAAGAGGGACTAGCCCTCTACAATGATCTCAAACTAAAATAATAGTTAAAATGTGAGTGCTTAACTAAAAGAAAGTAACTATGAGCTTTCTATGAACAGTTCACTTTTGATATACCAAAATAATTGAAAGAAAGAAAGGTAAATAAAAATCTGAAATTACAAATAAATCTTATTATTAAAAGAAAAGGAAATGGATTAAGGATAATCCTAAAACTTCAAATAAAAGCTTCAAAAGAAGAAAAATGAGCAAAAGTTCATTGCTATAAGTGTGGAAAAATAGGTCATTATGTCAATAAATTTATAGTCAAAAATAAAATCAATGAAATAGAAATCAATGAGGGTCTCAAGAAAAGCTCTAATGAAAGTAATGAAAAATTCATAATCATCTGAATTTTTTGTGACAACTAGTTCAGAAATCGAAGATACTCCATTAGATGACTCTAAATGGAAAGCTTCAAAGTACTTTAGAAAATGAAAAAAAAACTAGACTCAAAATCCTAAAGATTCTAAGAGATAGGGAGAAATCTCCCAAAGAAAACTTTCAAGGTTATACCATGAAAGATGTCTTTAAAAGAGCTTAACAAATGCATGAGCAACCTACTACTCTTAATAATATCAAAAAAAAGGTTAAATGATAAATTTATTCTATTAAAATAGAACAAGAAGATATAATATCAAGATTCACAACCTTAGAACTCAACAATCACTCTGAGAAAGGACCAATGTTTCAAGAAGAAAATATAGAATTTTTTTTTTTAAAATTCAATGCCAAAAGCTATTATACATAAATGGTTTACCACTATAATCATTGTTATAAATCAAGAATTTACTATACAAAATCTTACCGCTTTATTAGATAGTATAGCATACATTAACTGCATTCAAGAAGGAATAACTTCTTCAAAATATTTTGAAACAACAACATAGAAACTAACCTCAAATATTGCAAATCATATGAGAATCAAATACAAAGTATCATCTATTGTAATATATAAAGATGATATTTGTATAGCAAATCCCTTCAAATCTTACTTAACACATAATATTAGGGACTCTCTTTATGCATGAGATCAAGCCAATCCAAAAACATTGATCAAACTATAATATATTCTAATAAATATGAAAAATATCTTGTATTCAAATTCTCAATGAAATGAACAAAATTAATTTAAAGAAATCATTTTTTAACTCCTTAAAAGAGGAAGTTTCTAACAAAAACATTATTGACCAAATTAACTCGAAAAAAATAGTGAAAAAAATCAACATTCTTACTAGAGAATTTTTAAATGAAATTTGCAGAGATAGCCCTACTTCTTCTTGGAATAAAAAATAGATTATGTTTCTCTTCCTTATATTAAAAGATTTGATGAGAAAAACATTCCAACTAAAGCTAAACCCTATCAAATAAGTCCATAATATTAGAATTATGCAAAAATAAGATAAATAATCTATTATTTAAAATTCTTATTAGAAAATCATGCTCTCCTTGGAGTTGTATGACATTCTATGCTATGAAAGTAGCTGAAAAAAAATGAGAAAAACCTCGATTTGCTATCAATTATGAACCACTTAATCAAATGTTAAAATGGATTAGATATCATTTTCCAAATAAAAAAGATCTTTTAAATTGACATTATAAGGCAATAATATTTTCTAAATTTGATCTCAAATTAGGATATTGGTAAATTCAAATAAAATAAGAAGATCGTTATAAAACACCATTCATTATACCATTTGGACTTTACGAATGAAACATAATACTTTTTTGATTAAAAATAACTCCTAATGAATTTCAAAATATTATAATAAAATTTTCATTCCTTACTCCAAATATATTTTTGTATATATCAACAATGTATTAGTATTTTTCTAATACTATAAATGAACATTTTAGACATTTAGAAGCTTTTAAGTGGCTAGGCAAAAAGAATGACTTGTTATTTCTACATCCAAAATGAAATTATTTCAATATGAAATAAGTTTTTATGGCATAATATCTATAATGCCACCATCACTCCTATTAAGAGATGCATAAAATTTGCTTCTAAATTTCCTGATAAAATTTTAGACATTACTCAATTACAAAGATTCATAGGATCTTTAAATTGTGTTTCAATTTTTTATCAAGATATGACCACTAATGCCACTATATTATATGAAAGATTGAAAAAAATAATAATCTTCTCCTTGGATGATAACCAATATTGAAGCAGTTAAGAAAATAAAGGAATGGGTTAAAAGCCTTCCTTATATGTAGCTTGCAAACCCAGGTGCATTTAAAATTGCTGAGACGGTTGCCTCTAATATAGGATATGGAGAAATATTAAAATAAAGAAAAAAAATTTCACATGAACAACTAGTTTGATTCACTTATGGAAAATGGAATACCACATAACAAAATAACTCTACAATCAAGAAAAAAATGTTAACTATAGTTAAATGCATTACTATATTTTATGATGACTTACTTAATAAGAAATTCTTACTATGAATTAATTGTAGTGTAATCATTTAAAGATGTTAAACATCTTATTTTTAAACATATTTTTGCTCGCTAACAAGCAAACTTTCTATTTTTTATTTTAATATAAATTTTATTAAGGTTAAATCAAACTCTTTTCCTAATTTTCTTCCTCATGACTTCTGGCAGGGAAAGCTATTAGATGCAAGTTAAAAGGAATGGCCTAATTGCCCCTCCTAGCTTATGAAGGCATGGAGGATCTCTTTCCTAGGTGAGGGGAAGAGGGATTGGAGCTTCCAATCTTGGTCATGAAAAAGTTGATATTGGTGAATATCTTTATGGTATTAAAAAAGAACAAGGGCAATCTCCTTCAAATTTTCGACAATCTCCTCTTTCCATAGATGAAATAGTAGCCACATAGCCAAACTTTGACCCACATGAGATTTATACCCATAATATATATGAGGAAATTTTAACCTCACTCGAATGTACATAGGTCTTACATAATTCTAATGACACAAATAAATCTATTGCTTATATTAAGTGTACTATCACTTGGATTTTATACTATACTGAGTTGGGCTTAAGCCCTTCACAAGAATGGCAGGGTAATACACTTGCAGGATTGATAAATTTCAATTATTGAACCTATGTCTAGGCCATGATGAAAGCCTTTTATTTAACTAACATAAAAGAAAGTATTATTGGATGTTCATCCTTCTTAATCCTACTATCCAAAAGAATTAGTTGCTAGTTTTATCATTGGTTGAAAATTTTTGTGCTGAGTTAGAAATTCTTCCAGCTTCAATCCAAGCCACATACAATTTCTATAATGAATCCACCCTAATTGCTCAGGAAAAACACCTTTGAGGAAGCTCTCCACAATCTTTATTAGGATGGGTAGGAGTATGTTCTTCATGAGGCAGATTGATATATATTTAACTAATTTTTATCTAACATTATGTTATGATTTATTTACATCTGGATTCTACTTCCTATGAATGCAAGCCTTCATAGTTAATTACCCCTCTTATCACAATAGGAGAGCACTCTCGATTAAGAATGAAAACAAACATATTTTTATGATATGAATTGGTGTCTAGTGGTGTGTGTGGTATGTAATAAATGATTATTTAAGGAAAATAGAAGAATAGCCCAATAAATATCTCATGGTTTTGTCATACCAGGACTATATTATTCTAGTCTACCAACATCAAAATGGTGGCTGTAATGTCTAAGGAGTCTAATTAGTAGTCATGGTTGCCTCGTCTTAGATATCCTGAGTAGACCTAGGTTTTAGTGTAGGGGTGTTCATATAGTGAACATATAGATTGGACTTATATCCCTTAGAATGCCAGTAGGGTTAGGTTGGACTTACATCCATTTGGAATGCCATCAGGGTGTTTGTATGGCAAATGGATAGATTGGACTTACATCTAATTAAAAAGCTAGGTTTATGATTATTTGCATAGCAAATGAATAGATTGGACTTACATCCCTTTGGAATACTAGGAAGGTGTTCTCATAGTGAACAAATAGATTGGACTTACATACTTTTGGAAAGCCAATTGAGTGTTTGCATGGAGAACGGATAGATTGGACTTACATCCCTTTGGAATGCTAGGTTTATAAGGTCATTTGCATGGAAAATAAATTAGAATGGACTCACATCCCTTTGGAATGTTAGATAAGGTTTAGGTTGTGCTTGCATTGCAAGCATGGGTTAGACTTACATCAATTAGAAAGCCATCATATTGGACTTACATCGATTAGAAATCCATCATATTGGACTTACATCTCTTTAGAATGCCATCAAAGTATTCACAAGAGGAACATAAAGATCAACTAGGCTAACATCCATTAAAATGAAATTAGGATATTCGCATAGCGAGCAAATAGATTAACTGGGCTTACATCCATTAGAATGCTAGTAGGGTTTAGGTTGTGCTCTCATTGCAAGCATGAGTCAAACTTACATCAATTAGAAAGCTGTCAAATTAGAATTACATCGCTTTAGAATGCCATCAAGGTGTTTGTATGGAAAACATATAGATTAACTGGGATTACATCCATTGGAATGCCATCAGGATGTTCATATACCAAGCAAACAGATTAACTAGGATTACATCCATTGGAATGACAATAGGGGTGTTCGCATGGCGAACAACTAGATTAATAGAATATTTGTGTGATAATCATTAATTTATGGTTTTGAGAGTCAGCGCCTAAGCATTATCCTGGTAGCATCTCGGCGCTAGTAAAATATCTCCTTGGCATTGACTATAGCATTATAAAGCAAAAAAGTTCATGTCTTAAAAACCAAAGGGGGCAGTGCTGCAGCGTTAAGATAGTATGAGATTTGAATAATTTAATCAATTTGACCAATTAACTGACACCTCGGTGCTTTTAATTTGGCACCATAGTTTCAATCAAAGATCGATTTAAAAAAAATCGGCAGATAGACAGGTGTTTTAAATTAGAAAGGACAAATTTATTTTACTAGTGTTGTGGGTCGCAACACTACATCAATATCTGATGCACTTTTTGATTATAGTCAGTTACAAAATAATGGGAATAAAGGGAAATAAATGCTCCTTTTGAGTAGAACAATAACCATTTTGGTGACCAGAGCCTAAGCGCCACATGTGGAGCGCGACAGAACTAGTCCTAAATCCCAAAAATTGAGGGGCTAGCACCTCGGTGTTGGCAATGCAGCACTGTCATGCTGAATCCAGTCTATAAATTGGACCCTTAGGTTATGAATTTTTCATTCTAAAGCCTTAGTTCCCTTTTGGAAATTTTTAATATTTCCCTCTCTCAGCTTTTATTCATTTTAGGATAACAAATATGCCGATAAAGCACATCAACAAGAGCTAGGGGAGGGTAGATGTCGGAGACACTAACATGTTCATTAGTGTAGAGGTAAAGAAGAGATATCAGCATGCTCTCATCCATAAGGCCTATCATTACACATCAATGAGCTAGTGAAAAGTTTGAATCAAATTTGGAAGGAACATATATCATTGAAAAAGTATACGAAATTGGAGCTTATTAGCACATTAATTCAAAATGGATAAGGCATATCCCCTATCAATGAAAAATATCTCAAGAGATATTATGCATAATTATTAAAGGTGTTACACTTTACAAATGCAAGAGTCAAAATCAACACTAAATTGATCAATCGAAGGGATATTTTCACTTAAGTATGAGAAGAATATTCTCATCTTAAAGGAAAATTCCCCTATCAACAGAGGACAATTTTATAATCCTTGCAATGTGAGAAAAATTCTCTATCAAAGAGAAACTCTCTACAATCAAAGCTGTCCTCAACTAAGATCCATCATATCCAAAGGAGCCAGATTAGATCCATCATGCCCAAAGGGGCCAGATCAGATCCATCATGCCCAAAGGGGCCGAATCAGATTCATCATGCCCAAAGGGGCCAAACATAAATTTAAAATTGAGATCCATCATACCCAAAGGGGCTATATTGGATCCATCATACTAAAACATGTTGAATGTAAATAGATTGGATCCATCATACTCAAATAGGCTGGATCTAAAACTCAAATTTAGATTTCATCATACCTAAAGGGGCTGGATCTAAGCTAAAATTTAGATTTCATCATGCTCAAAGGGGCTGGATCTAAACAAAAATTTAGATTCCATCATGTCTAAAGGAACCAAATTTAAAACCCAAATTTAGATTCCACCATACCCAAAAGGGTCAGATCTAAATCCAAAGCTTAGACCCATCACGTCCAAAGGGACCAGATCAAAATATAAACTTAAATCCAACATGTTCATATGGACAAGATTTAAGTCTAAACATAACTAACATACCCAAAAGAGATGGGTCTAAATATAAATCTGGATCCAATATGTTCAAAGGAAGATTAAATCCAAATATAAATTTAAACTTTGTGAAACTAGAGAATACTGAATCAAAGCATACAAGCGTAATTCATTTACAAATTTAGATATTACTGGTTTTTATAATGCTTATAAAATTTATATGCTTCTCTTATCGAGATTTACTACATATTGGCTATAATATTTAGTTGGAAAAGTTCAGATGATATGGCTCATACTGAGCCCATTGAGGAGTAGATATGGGCCACTACTAAATCTCATGATCTGCATTGTTTAGTCAAATTACATGATCGGCTATCATGACATCAAGATATATTGATGGGCGTGGATATTTTTAAGGATTCATTTGCTTGATCATCATGCATTCTACCTCTTGATTTAGAGCTTCCATCAGGTCATGATCCTGCTGATTGGGTGATCAATTTAAAACTAAGACATAGTCATGATGTTTCTTTAGAGCAGGTCACAGATCTCCTTAGCTTTGGGGATCAATATGTACTTCATCCAGTTACAGTAACTTCTTCTTCTACAAGAATAGTCAACCTTTTGGGTTATCACATATTACATCATGAGGAAAAAGATTATAACCCAAAGTCAATGTTTAGCACACTCTTATCAGCTATTAGTAGCTATCTATACTAGTCATGTCATCATCTATAGATGCATGGTGACATCTTTAGGAGAGCTAACATATATAACATAGTGTATGCATCACTTTTTGGTTATAACAATCTTTCATTTACTTAGATTTGGAGCATAGTAGAACATTGGGATAGAACCACCAATACCTACTAATTAGCTCGCATGAGATGACAATCACCTTAGCAGACATGCAGGATATAGCAAGCCTCCCTATTATAGACATTCCCTATGAGGAGTGTATTCCTCTAGATTATGAGCTCTTTCAGCGTCAGCCAGCAAGCCAACATAGGAGAGGTAGTTATGTATATTCTTCAAGTTTCCATTGTGCTCTAGCTCACTAGTAGAGACTAATTAAAGAGTGGAGATCAGGCCATAAGTGATGGGGCACAATTACTCTAGACAAATAGTCCAAGTGTTTCCTCAATTCAGCAATATATTTGCCTCATTTGGCATGATGGGATGATCCATTTGATGCGAGATTTTATTCATCTAAGAAGTCCTTCAGTGCCAGATTTGAGCCTGAAGGAAGAGCCAGTTTCCAACAAATCCTAGCACAAGACATTGATGAGTAGCTATCTTTAGTGGCCTTCATTACCACTTGGCTATGCTATTTTATGTTCTCGGGTCACACCAGACTATTCCATCCCTCTACTCTTTTGATGGCTAGTTTGGTTGCTCATGGTGAGAGGATATCATGAGCATCTACATCGTTAGCCTACTTATATCATGGACTAAGCAGAGTGAGTATTATGACTGACTCACGATGCTATGATATAAATTCTCCTTGACACTATTTACAAGTATGAATTCATGCACATATTTCAAAAGCTTTTAGTTATCCTGAGATGTCGCGCTACTTCAAAGAGCAGCGATTCCCTTCGATTATGCAGTTGAGCAGGGCTACAATCACCTTAGATAGGGATCAAATCTAGACTTTCATGTTTGCTCCATCACACATGATGGATCATTTTTAGATCATTCATAGATCATCATTACATAGCATGCCTGTTCAGAGTTTTGGACAGAGATTCATAAATTCTTTTACTAATAAAGAAACATGCTTGCTATTATCAAATCAAGGATACAAATGCATAATAGAATATCTCTTTGGGCAGAGACATGCTTAGCTTTGTTACTAACATCATGAGTCTATGATCTTAGAGGGTTACAGTCCTAACAGAGTGGCTAGGTTGTATGGATTATCTTAGGCTACACTTGTATATGAACTACCACAAATACTAGACATAATAGATACTCATTTCTTAGGGATCCTCCCATTGTCTATTCATTTAGTAGCAGCTTCTATTACATGGGTTTTCTTACTTTGCCTAGGGACTGGTTCTAATTTTTGTGTTATCTACATATACGTTAGCCATTTATGGTTACTATGGGTCCTCCATACCTTCTCTTCCTTCTTAGAGCTAGGCTTTCACATATACAATCATAGATTTGGAAGAACTAGACCGACACAATATTTGCATTCCCCTGACATGTGGCTCGTGCTCCTAAGATACTATCAGATAAGAGAGGCAGTAGTAGGAAGCGAGAACAAGAGGCTTCACCAATTTATAAGAGAGATGGTACAGATATTCATAGTCCATTGTCTGATAATTATAATTTGAGAGTAGCTGAGATAGATGACTCCACTTATTTTCATGTCCCACCAATAGAAGTTGAGCGAGCCACTAGCAGGATAGATGAAGAGTGATAGTGATGTTACCTTAGTATTATCAATGAATACTAGTGTGGCTTCTCTAGTGTCTACTCAGCTTGATAATAGTGATCATGTGCATATTAGAGAAGACCCATATACAAAGGAATTTAACACTTTTATAACTACTCATGAGATACCCTAATTAGACTTGACTTGGGTGATGGTGAGTTCCACTAAGAATGATTCCTAAAATGTTGACACTTATGTAGAGAGCCACCTTATTCCTATTTTAAGTTTTACATCATAGAGGTAATTATCTAGTCTGGATATCTCATGCTTGTTCTATAGGATACGTCCTAGGCCTTCAGATCCACTACACTAAAATTTTTCAAAGTGCCTATATCATATAGGGACAGCACTACGCCATCTACTTCTAAGTGTTCACTTAGAAGTTTTACCTGAGCTTTTTAGCTTTTACATGGAAGCAAATTCTTTATTAGATTTTGCTATCACCTTGGGTCTTAAAGCAGGAGAGTTACAGTTTTGAGAATCCTTGTGCAGAGATGTTGAGTTTGGATTATTCTCATTACGCACTACTTATCAAGAGATCTTGTCAGATACAATCACTACTGCGAAGACCTCATTTAACACTACTTCACATTAAGTCTCTTTAGTTTGTGAAGATCTCGAGCACAATCTCAGAGCCTTGAGATCCTACCAGAGAAAGCTTTCTAGATTATAGATTGAGATCATTGACATATCTGCTGAATTCAGAGGGTTACAGTTGAGGAGATAGTATCTATTAGAGATGAGACCTATGGTTAGGTAGGCTATCATAGTTATAGAAGAGGATTGCTCATAGATGGATGCTCAGGTATTTGAACTTGAGTAGATTCTACCTTCATTAGTCCATGACCAGGAAGCTACCCTTCAACATCTTTGGAAAACTCGAGAGAGGCAGTCTACTATAGCCTATAGGGCTCATATAGCTTCTATTTATATTAGAGAAATTCAAGTTAATTACTTGTAACTGAAACCTCTATTATGTCACTATCTCATATAATAGATGAAAGTGATTAGAGATTTTCAAAGATTATGTTTTCTCTCTTCCTATTATACTACTATAGATAAACATTGATAAATAAACAAGTAAAAATTGAATCATGTCCAATCGATATGACACATTCATTGAAGGGGCAATTTGTTTGCATAAAAAAATGAAATAAATGGACCTTCCTGACTTGGGATGTTGCTACTCTACAATCGTAGCACCAAGGCACTTTCTCCACCTTACAAAATTTAGAAATGCAAATCACCCCTGCTAGTTATCTACTTAAGCAACATAGCGCTACAACATTATAATCCTAGTGCCTAAGCACTGTTGTGACGGCCTTCAGTTTAGAAAAGCAAGAAAACTAACCCTTCTCGCCAACTGCTTCCCTGGTAGCGATAACTGCCTAGTGGGGAAGCGAGGAATGGAAAACATCCCAAGAGGTTGGAATGGTTACCTAAAAACCTCTATAAAAAGAGGGGGAATGGCCAACTCGGGCATTTTCTTCTTTTTCTTTCTTGCTCTCAGTTTCAACACCAAGTATTCTCCAGCACTCTCTTCTCTCCACATCATGTTTCTTATCGCTGTACAAGGGTGTCTTCCCCTCGCATAAGACAAGATTGAAGCCTGCTATCGATAACTCTAGGTAAAGATTCTTGAAAACATTTTTTATACAATTTCCCCTAATGAAAGAGAATTTGAAAATTTTCATCATCTACCTTGTATCCAAGCAGAAATGAAAAATCTCCCTCCATTAATCTTAGATCTGAAGTAAGATTGAAGAATTCAGTTTTGTTAAAAAAAAAATACTTTAGGCACAAGAATCTCAAGAATTTTAAGTTTGAAGACCTCTGCCATTGAACTTTGCTCTGGTGCTAGATGAAAAATCCGCCCTCCATTGATCCTGTATCTAAAATAAGGAAGAAGAGTACTTCTTGCACTAAAACATCATAAAATCTAGCATTACTAAAGTATTATGTTGTCAAATTTTTATAATAAATTTTTAAGAAACTAGTTCAAGAATAAAGTTTCTACTCTACGGCACTGAGGGCGCCGAGTCCCAGCATTGAGGTGTTGAGCCCTTGAGAATGATGTATTTGCCTCTCTGCCTCTTAGCGCCAATACTCAAGCACTGTAATAGTAGGTTCTTGGGTTAGTCTCTTATTTGTAGAGCTGTAGCGCTAGCCTCTCAGGTTAAAAAAATCAAGAAACTTATTTAGAACAGCACCATAGCATTATTTTCTTAGCGTCGAAGCACTAAATCTTGAAATCCCCATCAAACTTGGTTTTGGGGTGAAACAAAAGCTTCCCTCTATTGATCTTAGATCTGAGACATGGAGGAAAAGTGTTTTACAGTAAAGATCATGAAACCTAGCATTGTTAAGGTGTTATGCTACCAAAATTTTAAATTTCCCCAAAAATATTAAATTATAGGCATTAACAAAACAATGCCAAGGCACTAAGGTACCAGTGCCAAAGCACTGAGCCCTCAAAATTATTGAACCTTAGGTATGAATCCAATAGTTCCAAAGCACTTATGTTCTAGCACTGAGGCACTGATGTTCCAATACCAAGGCATTGAGTCCTCAAAAAAAATTAAACTTTAGACACTCATCTCAGAAGTTAAACTTTAGGCACCCAACTGATAGCACAAAGGCACTCATGTTATAGCATTGGAGCACTTATCTTTCAAATATTAAGCCCAAGTCATATCTACAGCATTGCAACACTATCCATGTAGCACTGAGGCATTGAGTTCTTAAATTTTGACCTTTTATCTTTCAACTAATGATGCTAAGGCACTAATTTTGCATTGTTGAGATGCTAAGCCCTGAATATTGTTCATTTTGAGCTGAGAATTTTATTTTAAAGCTTTTAAATCCTAGAGAAAAACATAAAGCTTATAAATGAAAAAATTTATTAATATTAAAATTTATTACAAAAGTTTCATAATAAATAAATAAAAGAGAGGAAGAAAGAGAAAATTAGAAATAAAAAAAAAGAAGTTGAAACTAATAATCATAGTCATCTTCCTCCTCCTCTTCTTTTTCTTTCAGCTCTGATGGGCTGCTAATATAAGATTGATAATGAGGCATTGCGTAAAAGGAAGCTTGACCTAGGCCCACATGAAAGCCATAAATTTCAAACATATGAACAAGTGCTAAGTTAAACTCAGTCATGTAAGAAAACTGCTGCTACTGCTGACCCATATGGTGGACAAATTTTCTCCCAAATTTTTGCTGCTATCAACTGGTTTCACCAACCCTTCTTAAATCTGAGACTTGTCCTCCAACTTTTTAGAGTTTTCTCATTTAAGATCATGGATGATTTGGGTCTGGACTGCGAAGCACGTGAGCTTTCTCTCACCTCAGTTATCAAGCTAAATCTTTCAATTATTCTTTTAGTTAGGGGAGCCCTCTAAATTAAAACTTCTTCAACAAACTCACCATGCGCACCACCACAGCACACAAAGAAGAAATTAAAGAAGAATGACCATAACCTATAGTAGTATTAACCATAAGTATATTACAAATAGAATTATGAATAATTCTTCTTACGTCTATTCTCGCACCATGAGAATGACACAGAACTTATTATTATAGGCCAGCTTCTTCCAGCCTCGTTCATTGATGATCTTGTTTGTATGAGAATTTGGTAGCATTATTCCTCTGCTTCTACACTAAAGAACCTGTTAGTGTTTCTAATAGTTGCACTCTTGTTATCCTTGCTGACGTATTTCACCAGCATGTTGGCTTTCCTAAAGTAAAATAAAATCTAAGGAAAGGGTAGGAGATCTCTAGAATCGAACCAAAGTGTTATAATGAAAAGTGAGCACGCCTAGGGTTCCTATTTATAGACAAGACTTAGCATCGCAATGCTACCTTAGAAGTGCCAAAGTGCTAGCCTCTTTGTTTCTAAAATATGGTACCAGTGCTATGGTGATGAACACACAATGTCGGGATGCTGGTCAATGTACGAGAATGGTCGTTGCATTGATCAAAAAGACATATTAATAATATTTATGGTAATTAATTTCATAATTGATGTCATGCAGAAAGCGAGGTTGAACATTGATGTAGCGTCACGATGCTCTGACACAGCGACACAGTGCTAATCAAAAAGTTTATCCTTTCTAATTAAAAGTGCATGTCTGTCTGCTAGTCTTTCTAAATCGACCTTTGACTGGTGTTGTGGCATAGATCATTAGCGCCTAAGTGCTTGTCAACTTGATCCTATTATTCAAAACTCAACACCAAGGCACTACAGCGCTGGTCTAATAGCACCAAGGTGCCAAACCCCTAGGTTTTTAAGGCACAAATTTCTGCCTTATAATGCTATAATGCTAATTAATCAACACTAAGGCATCATTTTAATAGCATTGAGGCACTACCATGATAGTGCTTTAGTACTATGTTTCCAAGGGTGAAGCGCTACCCCATAGAACCATACATTAATAATTTCCATGTGAATATCTAAATAAATCAGACATTCCTAGAAGATGTAAGTCTAATCTACTTGTTCGTCAAGCGAATATCCTGTAAATCTACTTGTTTATCATGCGAATAATCTATATCCATATGGCATTCCAAAGGGATGTAAGTCAAATTTATATATTCATCATGTGAACAATATATGTCCATATGCCATTCCAAAGGGATGTAAGCCTAATCTTTATGTTTGTCATGTGAACTTCTAAAATACATTGGTATTACATTAGATTGTAAGTTCAATTTATATGTTCACCATGTGAACAATATATATCCATACTGCATTCCAAAGGGATGTAAGCCCAATCTCTAGGTTCACCATGTGAACTTCTAAAATATATTAGCCTTCCAAGGGATGTAAGTATAATTTACTTTTTTGTTATGCGAACACCCTACTATCTTTCAAAGGGATGTAAGTCTAATTTACTTATTCATCATGCAAACACCTTACTAGCATTCCCAAGGGATATAAGCCCAGACTACTTGTTAGCCATGCGAGCAATCCTATGATAATGGCATACCAAATGGATGTATGCCCAATTTATCCATTGACCATGCGAACATTCCTACTTGTGATCTCTTAAGAAATGTTAGCCCAATCTACTTATTCGTCAATCAAACACCCCTATATTCTGGCTTTCCTAAGAATAGTAGTTGTAGCCTAGCAACTTAGTGTTGGAGAAAACTAATTTAGCAACTCGCAATATGAACATCAAAAAATTGGAGCCAAGTTGGATGAGACCTTATATTTTTAAGGAGCAAATTAGAGCTAGAGCATATTGGTTTGCTACTCATGCATGAAAAGAAGTTCTAAGAACTTGAAGCTATGACAGCTTGAAAAAATTTTATCATTGAACTTTTTACTTGTTTATTCATATATTCATTTGAAGTTAAGACACTCAGGGAACTCTCCCTAACAAATTCTTCCTCTAAATGCACCTAACCCGTGTCAATGAAATAAAATTATATTAGATATTTTAATCAAAATAATGAACTCATTTCTAAATCATAAAAGAGAAAATATAATTAAATATACCATGAGAAGTCACTTAACTACTCACTGTAAGAATGTTAGAGACCCTTAAGAATTCTGTTAGTGTAGCTCAAAAACCAGTAGAATTAATCTTAATGATGAATGGAAGGCCCATAAGAGAATGACAATCATTAATTTGCAAAGTCATTCATTTAGAGATTATAAAAATAATAATGAAATTTTAGTAGGGTATTATTCATTTATGAGTTTTCTAATTAAAAATATTAATCTTTATTATTCAAGAAAATTCAAAAGATGATCATGAAATCTTGGTCAATGAAGAATTTAGTTTAGATTCAAAATCTTAGGTTTATTCTACATCAAGTGAATTCATTATAAGAGGAGCAAGTTCATTAATTTCAGATATTATGATCTTGATAATCAAGAGCCTATCAATGCTTTAATCTGTAATAATCTAGATTTTAGAGAATGTAATTCAAAATCCAATAAATTTTTAGTCATAATTTATCAACTATAATTCATTTATTCGAGTATCAAAATGCATTATTAGGAATTCACCATATTTGGAGCTTATTTATTCATCAAAAAACCAAGACAACATCATTAATTTTCATTTGTACAAAATATTAGATCTCATCTACTAGAATTCAATTCTATATTACAATTAGATACATCCAGAATTCTAATGAGAGACTATCGTCATTTCAAAAACAAAATCAATTCGAATAATCACAACACTCTTCAACATTTAAGCATTAAAAAAATTATCTTTAGCCTTTTATAATAATGTCCTACAGTGCTATAACTCAAGCTAGGAAGGGAGGACTCCCATCTTTGCTAAAATAATAGCAATGGTTATAGTGTGAGTCTCATCTATGACGACTCTAAATGTTTAACTTTAGTGGAGAGCTCTCATCATCTTTATCCTCGCTCTTGAAACTAAGCTCCTCCATCATATTCTCAAAATTTTCATATTTTCTCTATAGTGAGTAGAGCTGAATCTTCTTGATAAGGTTCTTTAAATAAAACTCAATACCCTTTTTGAACTTTCATTCAAGCAATTTCTTGTAGATTAGGTTTTCAGAAAGCTCAAGATGAAATGTCTCTAGAGTTTTCATTAAATATGCCATCTTAACTGATCTTTGTTGCTTGCCCACAATAATGTGATCACCAGCAGCCTTCACCTTTAAATTGGAAATCTCATGATAAGTCTTTTCAAGGACTATGTTTTGCACCTAAATCGGTTCTTCATTATAGAGTTCATCTTTCTTTAATTTTATAATTTTATTATTATTATTTTCAATAATCTCCAATAATACAAAAGCCTCCTTGATGAGTCTTTTTCTAACCATGTAACCAAATAAGCATTCTTCCAAGCCAAGGCTTGGCTAAGCATAAGTGATCTATTGAGGTATTCATGAACAACATTTTTGAGGCCTATGTCAGTAGAGCGATAGTGGATGATGGGACCAAGCTTGCATGAATGAGAAGTTTGGCCGATGTCGAAGTCATACCAATCCAATTTTAAGTCAACCACTCTAATGCCTCTTTCTTTATCATACATGTAAATTTTCTTGTTGTGAGACAACAAAGCATTAGTAGTAGAAGTGCCATCAATAGAAGTCACCTCTAGAGTGACCTAAGCTTTAAAGGGAATGGGAGCTCAAGAGCTACCACGACCATTATTCTTTTTGTTAGGGGATTGACACTCTAGTAGGATCTAGTAACTGCCTCCCCTTTATTATCTTCGAAAGGCTTTGAATCTTCAGAAGGCCACTTAGAAGACCAAAGTTTGATTTTCTTTATTCTTATTATTTAATCCTCCTTCATTTGCAAAAAAACTTCAAAAAATAATAATTAAGAGGGAAAAAAGACTATTCAACCTTGATGAAGAGGATCTTTCATAATGTTATCCTCATATTATTTATTCAACAAGGGAAACTGAGTGAAAATACAAATAAATTGAAGTATAAAGTTACCACTAGAGAAGCTCAGAATACTTACGAAATAAAGATACCACCTAGTAGAGCATTGAATGTTCATAATCATCATGGTGCCTTCAACTAACTCCATTTTACAACCTCGATCATTGTGTCTTATCAATAGAAATTGCAAGCTCATCATTGAATAGGAGAATCTCCTAAATTGTTTGCCTCTAGATTATTATTTTTTATTGAAAGGAAAGAAGATAGGGTGTGAGAAGGCAAAGATAGAACCTTTTCATGACTAGAAGTAAAAGAGGAGCTAGAATACTTATAATTGAAGGTAGGATCTTTTGAACTTCAAGGTATTTCTCACCATCTCCACTTTTATTTATATGGGCTTCAACCTTGAGACCCAATGGAGTGGGAGACTAGGCAGCGATGATCTCAGCTACATGAAATTAAAGAGCAAAAATACTTGAATTAATGCTTGGGGAAGTCAACCAAAATGACAAGAATGTATGGATTCACTTACGGGCTAGCTCCCTCTCTATGAAATTGTCATCAAGTAGCATCTTCACCCTTAGACCTATCTTGCTAAAGAAGTTAAAGAGTCTTCTTTATAGAAGTGAGAGTTTGCATGGCTACCATATCTTTTGGAAATTGTTGCAGCCTAGTCAAGATGGGCTACAACTTTCCAAAAACTAATAAAGCAAAATTGATGCTTCCACCCATGGATCATACTTTTGAAGCAAATTATTTGGATTCCATTACTAGTGAAGAACACAAACCCATTCTATGACTTTACTATGAAGAGGTTTCTAAAAGGTTCATGGACCAATACATATTATTATGCCTCATATACATGATGAAGGACATCATATTTTCAAAGGAGTTCAACATTATCTACGTTGGGATAATCTTGTAAAAGTTGAAGATATCCACTAGCTTCAAGCATAGTGGAAACCTCAACCCTAAACAGAACTAATCATGGTAGTAGCAAATCTCAATATCATAGAGTTAGTTCATCCTTTCAACTAATCTTGATAGAAGGATTTTGATGGAATCACCATAGCGGTGTTTCTATTGAAGATGATCCAGCACTTCACTAGTCATTTTCTACTCCTTAATAAGGAAGCTACTAACAAAAATTTGACTAATGTTTCAAAATCTAGCCATGGCTCACTAGAGAATGAAAAAAAGGTGAAAATTGTGAGATGAAATTGAAATGTGAGCCAGGATTTGTTAAAGAACTCCCTAGGAATTCATAATTTAAAAAATCAAGGTAAAGATGAAAAGGAGGCTAAAAGGTTGCCATTTATTGATTACCACAGAACAATAAAGGGGCACAAAGGTAAAAAGTATATTGTAGCTCAACACAAGGAACATCACATCAAAAATTAGGTAATAATTATAAATAGTGGAAAATAAAGTTGAAGACATTAATATTTATTATTATTATTATTACAAAAATTACATAGCAAACTACAAATATTATCAATCACTCGGTAACTTAGCAACTTGACAAAATAATAAATCTAAAAGAACTTCAAGCAAGAATCATTGAGGTCTTCAACCTTAATTTTCCCTACTTGAAGAAGCCATTGCAGCACAAACTTGCCTCCATCCACGAGCTAACTAGATTGAGTTACCTTCAAGTTTCTTTGAAGTATAATTAGTTGAGTTGTCATCTCAATAACTTATTCCTCATAGTTTTAATCAAGATTTTACAACACCAAGCTCATCTTTTAATTCATAGAGGGAGTTCATTACATCACCCAATTTTCTCTTTAGCTCAGACAACTAATTTTGCAATTCAGCTTTGCCATTAGCTACCAACCTCATGACAAATACAATTGCATCCCTTATCACCTTTTAATCGGCATTCCACACTGCTTGGGGCAGATAAAAATCACATTACTTTCCAGGTGCAAAGGGGGCAGGGCCTTGTGTGACTCAAGATCTAGAATTTCATGAGTCATCATGCTCCTCTCGATGATTATGGTGGCATATTTCTTAGAAAGAGTCTACAATCCTCTTAGATATTGCAAGAACACTATCTTGAAGAGTATCATCTACAAGTAATATGAGATTATAGCTGAAAAGCATGCACAAAACCACTAAATGAGAAGAAAATCTTGTACCTTTTCTATGCAAACTCCCCACATGTTTCTCTACAACATCAATGCTTGCAAGGTCAACACAAGGTTGAGTGATTTCATCTAGAGCCACTTCTCCATGCTCCTAACTTCCCCGAACTGCTTGATCTATATGATCTTCAATTCTTGTCAACATGGCATCAATTTGGAATGTGGTCCCCATATAAGAAGACAGCTCTTTAACTCTGAGTTCATTAAAGGTGAACAAAACTACAAGAATCAAATATATATGTAAATCAAACAATTCACCAAATTTAATTTTCAAAAAAATTTCACCTCTATGAAATTATACACTAATTTTAGCCTCATATACTGAGTCATTTACATGAATGGATTGGGCACTTAGTCTCTTATTCTCGTCCACCACTGCAAAAGTCAAAGTTGATGGGACTTCTCTCAAAGACACCAAGGTCTCCACAGCAGCAATAGGTTCAACAATGACATTCAAAGCCTCAACGACATGTGAAAGCCTCACTGCAGGAAGTGAAAAGGAAGTCCACTCCATAGAATCTCCTCTATGCCCTTCTTCTACTCTTACTTTCTTCTTTTTTTTCTTCTTCAAATTCCCTTCTCTTTTGCATTTAACAAATAAAGCTACACATGCTTTTCCTTTGAGATATTAATTTGATCTTGCATGATTTTTTGCAATAGTTAAACAAAATACTTTAAAGAAGTAAGAAAGAGAAGGAAGAGAGAGTTTCTTACTAAAGATGAAGAGAAACACTCATCATCCCTCTTTTATAGAGAATTGCAAGAGACATGAGACATAGAGCACAAGAAAAATACACATATCAACATCAAAGATAAGACATGTCCAGTCATTTTTTGAATTAAAGAATATTATATTCTCTTGCTCATTTCACAGTGTTAATGTTAAAGAGATGAGAGAATCAGAAAACTGAATATGTATAGTCAAATTATCCTTGGACTAGGTTGAAGACAAAATTTGGCGCCATTGAACTAGAATATTCCAAGAATATTTGTCTCATTATGTTGTGCAGTAGTTATCATACAAAGATATCGAAATCATGTAATTGATTATGTGCTCTACTTATAGTTATTTCCATCCATTATAAACCTTGTAACACTCGAATAGCGAGCTTATATAATTATTTCCTTCCATAATCAATCTTGTAACACTCAAATAGTTGACTAAAATCAATAATAAGAGAGGGTGTTTTCAATCTAAAGGATAATTCGCTAGAACAACCTAAAAAAAGATTAAATTCTTTGATATTAAAGCCCAACTGTCCTTTTTTTCTTCAGTTTAATTTCTCTCTTCTTCTTAACAATTTCTATCTAGATCGAGTGGGATCACCAATAATCAAGATTCAATAAATATCATTTTAATTAAATTTAAGTAATTATAATATTTATTCATCATTCAAATCAACTCTAATTTAACTATAAAATCTTGAAGCACTCCTTTTTTTAGGTTAATATTAAGATCTATTTTGGAAATGTTAAATGTAATATATATATATATATATATATATATATATATATACTCAAAATAGGAAAAATTGCCTACTAATTTTTTTTTTTTTGGAAGAAACTTGCCTACTAATTTCTACGTAAGACTGCTTTACAGCCTGACTTCTTTTGACTATTGGAAACCCATCAACTAATCAGTGGGCCTAAAGAAAGAGATGTTTGCATGTATATCTATAAAATTTAAGTTTGATGTCAACTATGTTTTATTAGTTCCAAGAAATCACGAGATCTGCAAAGCTCGTCGGATGAGAGCCTCGCTCCCAATACGATGATCTGCGTTAGAGCGCACAAAAGTACGCCTGAGTTTATTGCCCTCAAAGGCTCACCGATCCAAACAAAAAACCAAAAAAAGAAAAAAAAACATTAAAAGTAGGGTCACACGCTCAAGCTTGCAACATCCAAAAGTTTATTCTTGCAATAGATATAGCCATTTCTCAGACAATGCGAATTCAGCATAAAAATACAAGTACATCTTGCTTGCTATTTATCTAATGTCCTGCTAATCACTTCAGAAAAGTCTTCTGATAAAAACCGCAGTCGTCTGTGGAAACTGATATTTGAAAATATAATAGCGATCGTTAAGTAAAAAATTTACATGATATGATCGTACTGTTTTTCTGATAACTATTGGACAGAAAAGTCTTTCCCTGTAGAAAAAACTATGCGCTTTTTATATTCGGACAACAAAAAACGCGTTAGGTAGAAAAAGCATAATTCTGGCAATCCACCGCCAGTCTAAACAATTAGAATGAAATAATTTTGGGTTAGGGTTAGAACTTTTAATATAAATTTAATCAAGATGGTATTTAAAATTTTTAATTTATTTTAGAGTAATTTAGTAAAACTTAATTGTTGAATCATGCACCAAAGTTTCTTCGACTAGAATGAGAATTGGTCATTCTAAATGTGGAGATCTTGTAAAAAATATTATTCATTGTATGCACAGCATTGCAGAATAAAGAAAAAAAGTTATATACAGAGCAGCATTGCAGCATTAAGAAAGAAGCTATAGGAAGCCTAAAAATATAGAATAACAGTTTGTAGAGCACCATGTAGATGAGGTATAGTGTCGTGACACTAGATTCCTTCATTTTTTTTTTTTTTAGTAACGGGGTGTTCACTTCTAATCCTATTCATTTTGTGGCGTGTGACTTCAATTATGACTAATCCCGTGAGTCACCCCAAGTGCAGGCATTTCTTTCTTGGGTAGTGCTTTTCCCGAAGGGGAATCAACGGTAGGAGTACCTGCTTCACCCTCACCTACTAGATTCCTTCATTTAAAAGCAAAAGGATAGAGTGTAGAGTTGTGGATAAGGATGGGAGTATAAAAAGATGTTATGGTTATCTAGGAAATTGTTATGTTCAATTTATATTTGTAAGTGTTCTGAGTGAGATTGCATATGTGTGGAGTGTGTGAAAGAGATTGCAATCACTTGATTAAAGAGGAGATAATAACTCTAAGAGAGAAATTAATTTTTTGGAGCACTCTTTCTTTTTTCTTTGTAATTTCTAATAATTTCTACACTTGCTAATGTATTATGTTTGTATTTTGTTTTCAAAAAGTTGGACTAAGCATCTAAATTTTGGATTTATGGTGAATCTAAGTTTTTTTTTTTTTTTGAATCTTTGTATTAATATTGGAATAATTTTTGTGCTATTAATGTTTTGTTTTGTGTTTTATTTTTATTTTTATTTTTTTGGTGGTGGTGGTGCGGGGGACAAGTTTAAAATGTAATGTGATTTTTATATATCAGGAAAGTAATAGAGGAACAACTAAAGAAAAGTAAACATGTCTTTCAAATATACACATGCATTTGAAAATAAAAAATTTGCAATCATTAAGCGAGATAATTAAAAATGCAATCACTACAGTCTAATTAGTTTATAGGAATATAACTAATTAACTTTATTGATTAGGTCATATTGATCTCGATAGATATTAGAATATATAATTGCTCGTAATTGATAATAACTTCAAAAGAAAATTATTAATATAAAATTTTAAAATGACTCAAATTTATCACTTTTTTTATTAATATGGAGCCAGAATAGACCTATTTTTATTCATTATTATGTTCTAGTGCACCAAATAAATTCAATCCCATACTTTATATAATAATAAAGTGTTGACCTCACTTTTGGAGTGAGTTCTCAACCTCCTCATCATAGATCTAGGACTCTTATAGACACTAAGAGTTCCTTAGTCTTAAGATACTTCTAGTAATCAGGTGAATACTTAACCTAAGCTTAGAGACTTAGAAGGGTTAGTCATAAGGGTAGGTTATGCCTTTAGAGATTTAGGGAGACTTGCCCATTTTGTGGCCTAAACCCAACCTATGTTCACCTTCTCAAACCAAATCTCAAATTCAATTCAAATACCAAATCCACATCCAAATTCTAAATCAAATGATTGAAACTCATAATCAAATCCAAAATAAAAATTCTACCTAGGCCCTATGATTTTTTTCTCATGGACTTAGTCCTAGCCAAACTCAAATCAATCCAAATTCAATTGATTTTCTCCAAGATCAATTCAATCCCTTAATCATTTATCAAATTCAAGTCCAAACTCAATTCCAAATGATTGAAACCCAAGATCAAATTTAAACTCTCAAATCCTCTTTAATCCTTATGATTGAATTCCATGGGCTTAACCAAATCTCCACCCAATTCAATCCAATCTTCAGTGATCTCTTCATGAATCAACCATATCTTCATTTATATTCACAAATATAAATAAAATATAAACTCAAATAACCAAAACTAAATTGAACTAAGTCCAAACCCAATTAAATCTCTAGCTAGGCCATATGGACCTACCTCCATGAGCTTAGCCAAATCCCATTCAAATCAAGTCAAACTCAATTAATTTTCTTATAAATCACTTACTTCATCAATTATCTTCACAAATATAAATGAAACTCACATTTCAATGATCAAAATTAAATCAAACTAAATCAAATTCTCTTCTAATCCATATGGACCTACCTTCATGAGCTTAGCCAAATTTTCTTCAAACCACTCCAAATTCAATTGATTTTCTCATAAGTCATTTATATCTTCATTTATATTCATAAATATAAATGAAATACAAACTCAAATAGCCAAAACCAAATACATAATCAAATCAAAATCCAATTTAAACCCTTTAAGCAAAGTCCTTGGACTTAACTAAAACCCACCTAAATCAAGCCAAAATCAATGAATTTTCTCTTGAATCAATCATTCCTTCAATGATCTATCCAAATATAAATGAAACCTACAATTATCAAGCTAAATTGAAATCAACTCAAGTCAAGCCCAACTTAGCCCTTTTGATTTAAAAATTTCAAATGAACCAAAATATCCATTATTGCTCAAATTGATTGCAGTTGGATTTATATTTCATTCCTAAACTCATATATAAATTCAACTAAGCCTTAATCAAACCAAAACCAAGTCAATTGACCCATTTAGGTCCACTTAACTCAAAATGGCCTAAAAAAGCCATATGAACCAAGTTATAATCCAGCCCAAATTGAATTGAACCAAGCCCATCGAAATCTCATACCATGATCATTGATTACCCTAAGATGATCAATTGCCTTAAATTGGGTTAAACCAATTCAACCCTTAGCCCATATGAAACATAAACTAGCCAAAACTCATCCTACACCAAATCAATTGAAACCATTGATTCACATCAACTCATAATCAATGATTGAACATGATTTGATCATCAATTGAGCCAAACCAAACTCACTTGGTCATTTGACCCAAGTTGACCCAAATTAACCTAAAAGGCCAAAATGGGTCAAATCATGATCCAACCCAAATTGATTACAACCAATGGCTCAAGTTTATTAAAAATTGATTATTGAACTTGACCAAACCTATAATTGAACCCAATTTGTCCAATCGAGCCCAATTGACCAACTTAGCCCAAATTGACCTAAAGGGTTAAATTGGCCAAAATTCAAATTAAATCTAAATTGATTCAAACCAAAGCCTGCAATCATCTTCAATTAACCAATTGAGCTTGAACTAACACTGAACCTAAGCTAATTTGAACAATTTGGTCAATTTGGTCAACTTAACCAGTTTGACCTATATGAATCCAAATGAGCCAAAATCAAACCTAGACCAAATTGATTGAAACCACTTGAACCAAAACACTTCAAATCATCATTTGTACCTAATACAAGATTTGGTTTGACTCAATTTGATCAATTGGTCAACCTAACCCAATTTGACCTATAAGGGTCAAATTGTGCTAAACCCCTTGAAACCAACCCATGGCCACTTAGAACCTGACCAAACCCGACCCGAACCCACCTTGGGTCAGCCCAAATCAGCCCAAAATCCAAATGAGTCTAATCCAAGGTGATTACCCATTGGCTAAACCTCTTCACAAAGGATTCCACTTTTTTTGGCAAAGTCCACTCCCCCATCACTTGGCAACTCTCACTCACCCCAAATGGGGTATTACCTACCCACTTAGCCCACCCTAAGTGGGCTAAGACTTGCCTTGGACTAAAGGGAGGTGAGCCCTTACAAACTGAATATCCAATGGATCCAAAGAATGCAATCAGCCCAAATCCAGCCTTGAGCCCAAGCTTTTCATCACTCAAACCGAGCCACATGGACTTGATGGGGACAACTTCAGCGCCCTGATGGCAGTTGGCTGGCTAAAAACATGGGATTTATCCCGTCCATCCATCTCAGGTGATTGAGGGATATACCACCTCAATTCAATCAGGAAAGCACACTATTCAACTCGTCCAAGCTTCCTAAGGCATTTTCGAACCCCCTAGTGAACTCTTAACTGATTCCAAAGCTTCCCTCTATGGATTTCCTATTTCCCGAGCGAACCTGAAATAGGGCATTGATCCTTCAATCCGAACTCCCTCAATCCTCAACCAAAATCAAATTGCTCGTTCCTACACCTTCCACGCACCTCATCGAGACTACCCGATATTTTCCTAGAGCTTTAAACCCACCGGAGGTTGGAGTTTGATTGGAGCCAAGCATCCAAAGCATGATTCTTGGCCTCCCGACCAAACCACTTGGGGTCAACCCAATTGCTGATCAACGAGACTTTATCTCTACTAGACGAAGCTTCCTCAAGGGTGCGAGCCACCGGTCTTAGCTCCAGTGAGGTAAATCCATTGAAACTAAGCTTTAGGCAAAGTGGTGTTGGTCCTTTATGAAAAAAAATATGCATGTGAGCTGATCTTAGCTGTGGGATCTTCGTGAATCCCTCGCACAAAGTTGTGGAGTTGATTTGGAGTGGATGTGAGCTCAAATCGAATGAGCAATGGCGTGCAGCCTCCGTCTTTCATAGCTCGCGAGTTGATAGATCATGTGTTATCTGTTTGGGTCGTCCGTTCCACATTATCAGAATCGATAGCCGTGATTAGATCATGTTAGATCCATTTGATGAGAGTTGTTATTAACTGCGGGATTGATCTATGCCGTCCAATCTGAGATCGGATGGCGGAGATCAAAAGCACGTCCCGCTGCCAGCTAACTCTGTCATGGGATATGACAACTTAAATAATAATCCAATCACGTGGAAAGCGATCGCCACACGCGGGGCACGGGATTAGGCTTAATTAAGGCTAAATAATCCATTTTTAAGGCTGAAACTTCATAAATTCATAACAAATCATAGGAAAATCCAAAAAAATATAAAAAAAGGCTCATTTTAAAGATATTTCAGAGAGGAATCCATTAAAATTATCCTTAATTAATTTTGAAAAGTAACTTAGGCTTAATTAAGGTATAATTGAAATTTTAATTAGCATAATTACTCCCTAATTAATTAATTAATTAAACTCAAATTTTTTGGGATTGTTTAAGGGGTTGACCTCCCTCTCCTAATTTTATTGGGATTTACTACTTATTTAATTAGAAAAATTAGCCAATTAAGCCCTAATTACCTTCTTAACCTAATTAAGGGTTAATTAATCATGTGAACATAACTTAATTAATTAATTGGGTCATTTATCATTGTTTGACAGTGATGAGACATAGGGAATTAGATTGGGAATATTTTTCCTAAGTTTCCTTCACTTTTTTAAGAAGAAATTAATTAAGGATTAATTTATTAATTACTTAATTAGTTTAATTAAAATTTAAAACACATCTGAACCTAATTAATCAATTGAGGGATGATCTTTAGGTGTTCAATAGCCTAAAGATATTTAAAGAAATTATGATTAGCTCACATATATGAGAAAGTCATATATGTACTTAATTAAGTTCCTTAAGCTTAATTAACTATTAATTATGAGCCAATTGCATTAGACCCTTTCATTTTCTAGGACCATTGCTAATTTACTTTTTAATTCATTTGCATATCATATTGGCTCATAATTATTTAGTTAATTACTTAAAGAAAATATAGGTAAGGGTTAATTGATTTAATTCATATCTTACTTAATTAATCCTTAAAATCAACCTATTTACCTCTCTTAAATTAAATTAACTTACAAACATGGGATGGGATTAGGATTAGCAAACTTCTTCAATCATTCCTTGAATCAAATTAATCATGAAATTAAAAATGACATTAAAAGCTTGGGTTTGCTTTAAATGATTTTATTTGATATGATTAATTAATTTGATTGAATGAAGCCATATGTTTATGTTTATTTATTCCTCTCCAATCATATTAAATATTATATGTCATTTAATTCATGCACTCATCTTTTACAAAATTAATTAAATCAAATGATTTTATTTTTGTCAAGCTTGCATGTGTTGATTTAATTTAATTTATGTGTGGCTACTATCACTATCAAATCCAAATGTATTTTTCAAAGCTTATAAATGAATGATTATATATGCTATGAATGATAGTTATAAATACATAGGAGATGTATGTGATTATAGCTTAAGTGTATGAAGTGTAGCTTCTTTCCTTTTATTCATGTATTGATTTATGTAAGTATGAATGTTAATGGGTATATAGTCTGGATATCCCAGGAATACGAGGCTTTAGCTAGCCCCAAGAAGGTCATTTGATTATCTCACTTCCCTGGTTTAACAATGACACATATTCCATTTGATTTCATTCTTATGTATTTTAATATTATAATTCGGATAAGACTTTACTCCATATGCACAAATATTTCAATCAAATAAAAATACAATCTTTGCATGGTTTTTCTTCCTTTATTTATGTATATATCCATATGTATTTGAGAAAAGTAAATATTTTATCTAGACATCCCAGGAATACTAGGCTTTAAGTAGCCCCTAAGAGATCATTTGATTACCTCACTTTCCCAGTTAACAATGGCATGTACTAGCTTATGCCTCTTATACATGTGTGTGTGTATTTAATTATGAATTAGAATCCCTTTTATTTTATCAAAGATACATGCATCCATAATTAGCTAGGTGATTGAATTAATTGATCATGTGATTTGGAGCCCTTTTTTATGTTCATGTATGTAAATTCACATAAGGTTTAAATGCAAATGGTATATAGTTTGGACATCCTAGGAATATAAGACTTTAGCTAGCCCCAAGGGGGTCATTTGATTACCTCACTTCCTTGGTTAATAATGACACATACCTATTTAATTTCATTCTTATGTATTTTTGTATAAGAATTTAGATAGAGCTTTAAATTAATATAATAAAATAATTCAATCAAATAGGAAAGTATAAACTTTAAATGTACATACTCACATCCATCATTCAAGTGTGCTAAAATATATTATATGTGTAGGTATATTTAAGATTTAATCATATGCACGTTACATGTGATGGAAAGGAATGACTTCACATATGTCATGTAATAGTAATTCAATCAAGCTAATCTTAAGATGTCTTTTATATTGAATAGAATTATTTAAAGTGGACCTAAACTTAGGATTAATTTAAAATAGGTAATATGTCATTTAGTAAAGAGAACTAAATCAAATTATTGTGTTTTAAAAAATGACTTAAGGTAGAGATGAAAGAGTGTAACCCTCTCTTTTTCTTCTCTTTATAACACTTAGTTGCTAAGTGTAAGTCAAATGAAATAAAAGAAAATACTAAGTAAAATTCTCAAATCAATTAAACCACTTAAAGTGAAATCAACCTCTTATGATTAAACATCCGTTCACATTTAGAAAATCATAATCTTGCTTAGTTCGGACATACCACACAAACCTTAATACACACACATTAGAACTAAGTCACCACTTCTAGCTTTATATTAGGGTGGTGCATGGCATGATGTATGTTTTATTTTATGATGTATTATTTTAGACTAGATGTTAGGGTGTATGTATTGTAGACTAGATGATATGCCGTGATTAGCAAAATCATATTTTTTGTAAAGGATTGTGCTTAAGGGATGCTTAAAATAAATATAAATGCTCTTTGTTGCAGGTTGCTTAAACTCCTAAGCATAATCCAAGTTAGGACAAGTAGGCTTGGTTACCCATGTGCATGGTTCTAAATCCAAATTTTATATATAACTGCTTAGGATTGTTTGTGTATTTAGCTAACGCTTGTTTTGCAGGTGTAGTTAGATTTACTTTTTATATTTTTAATATAATTTTGTATTAGAAATTAAGATTAGTGCTATGGGGGATTAGGATGAACAGTGGCTAGAAGGCTTTATCCTGGGAGGGCGTTTGATGCCTTTGGAGCAAGCACATCTAAATCAAAGAAGGAGGAGACATGAAGAATGAAGATTTGAGGATCCCTAATAGAATTTATTTATTTGTAAATTGTAATTATTCTTTCATATTCTATGTTGTATAAGGGTAGAGCTCGGCTACCAATCTCTTCTTTTCGTGTTGTATGGTGGTACCCGACCGCACCTGGCTTTTATTCTTTTACATTAGATTTATAAAATTAATTGATGTTATGTTTAAATTGTGCAATAGAAATAGCATGCTTTTCCTAGTTTCTTTATGAATGATGCTTTAATGCGTGGCCTGGATATGATTAAGCTCTTAGAGAAAAATAAATCTTTTACCCAACTATAACTCACAACTAAAGTTTTAAATAATTCATAACCTCACATAAAGCCTAGGACATAATCAAGATAATTAAAAGATTTAGTAACCCCTTAGCTGAATGTTGTATGTCTCACATCATGCATGTATATTGTTTCACTCTTAATAAGAGAGGGTTTCCATCCTTGCACGATAGGGGAAGGCTTGACCTTTGAGGGCCTCTTCTATGGTGGAAAACTCCTCTTTCCCGCTGATTTAGCCCATAATTCCTTTTCATCATGCATTTAGGCATAAGCAATCCCATGTCAAAAAAATCAAATAAAATTTGAAAAGATTTCTCATTATACTAAGTTATTATTCATATCTCTCATGCTCTAGTCTCTTTGGGAGTGGATTTAAGGACTATAGTCTCTTTCTAAATAAATAATAGCATAACTAATCTTGTGATTTCATATGACTAGACCACATGACTTTGAAACATAGGAAGAGTTAGCTGGCTACCACTCCAGGTGGTTATAAGTTCAACAGTCAGGTGATTTACTCTCTCTTGTGGAGGTAAAACATATACACATTCTTTGCTTAGATTTAGGTCGTGCTTTAGCTTGTGCTGAAGCTCCCTAAATTTAGGATTCAAGGTAATTATTTCTTTTGGGACACAAGGAAAAATCCTCACCTCTTAGGTTTCTCCACAACCTTATGTTGATGGATTATAAGCCCTAGCAATCTAATAAAAAAATTCAACTCTACAAATAAGTCTCTTCAATTTCAAATATATAAGGCCCAATTATATGATAGATTGGAATGTTGACTAAGCTTCCTAGTATCATGATCGTTTCTTACTCATTTCCTTTGGCTTTTAAAATAAGTCTTCTCCTTGGTCTTTCTTATTTGATTTTCCAAATATAACCAATCCTTTGATAGTCTTAACTTTGAAATCTTTGGAGACAACAATTGTCTACTTTAATTGAGAGTATTCTTAAGAAATTCACCTTTTTTAGGATGTAATTAACTATGGAGGCTTATCTCCATAGGAAACTTTAGAACCCGATTTAATATAAACCCTGTTTTATTCTTTCATGTAAAGCAGAAAAAAATCTCTAGTAATTAACTTTGATTTTTGACGGATTTTTCTGATGAAATTTATCCCTTCATTTACAAACGGACATTTTAATCAAAAATATTTATGACATAATTATCAACTGTAGAGGACATCGTGCTTCAGTCATTTAAACTTGATTGCTTTTCTAGTGAATTAATCAATCTTAACGATTTCAGGCAGAAAACCGTTAACAATAGGCGACAAAATCCGTCACCGCCACCGCCACCCCCTCACTAGACTCAAATCCTTCCAATCTTCCTTTCTCTTTCTTTTTTCGTCCGAAATGAATCTATTTTCTCCATAGAATCGAAGGTAAACTCGATCTCTTCCTTCTATTGCTATGTTTTCATGATTTCATCTGCTGATTTGTTATAAATAGGAATTTGAAGTTATGAGGGATTTTTGTTATTTTTAGGTTAAATCTTGTCCAAATTTATTTGAATTTGTTAAATCTTGCTTTAAAATATATATATTTGTGTGCAGATTTTTAATTGCACATATTAGGCTTTGAATTTTTTTAGATTTTATTTAAGATTTTTTTGTTATTATTATTCTAATTAATTTAATGTGTAAAATTGTTAATTACATAATTATCAAAATTTTGATGTATTTATTTAAATTTCACGATATGTGTTAAGTTTCATTTCTATGAAAAAATGAATTTGATGATTATAGGCTACTACAGCTAACTACCAAGAAGTTGTAAAAAAATTCATAGTGAATGACTTAGACACTTATAGTGTTGCGTGAAATTAGCTAATTATTATGCCATCATTACCACTTCTATAACTGAGATAGAATGTTTATTAAATTCTCAAATTTTTTTAATTTATCCAACTCATGGATATCCATAGTGAATGATCAGGGATGTACAATAGATTACATCCAAGTAGAAAAGGATTAATTGATGATTTCTTGAGTGCTGTTAATCACTTCATACACGTGGCATCTCAACATTCTTCTTATATTTCTAAAAGAAAGTTTTGAACTCTATGTGCAAGACATAAGAATCAAGCTTTCTTAATATCATATGAAGTTAGAGTAAACTTGTATCGTAGGAATTTTCAACCAAATTATTGGTTCTAGATGTCACATGGTGAGTTCGAGGCACATGTTAATGCTAACAATTGTGCCACAACGAGTCATGCATGCCCTTCAAGTGAATATGATTCTAGCTAACCTAATAAAAAAATGGTATATGATGGTGCTTGAGCAGAGTAACCTACAGAGGAGGAACCACCTAATAAAGAAGCTCAAAAGTTCTATGACCTGCTAAAGGCAGCAAAATGACTGTTATGGGAAGAATGCATGATCAACATAAAAATTTATATGGCTATAAGAATGCTAGGTATTAAAATTGAATTTAATGTGACATGTAATTGCTTTAACTAATTTGTTAAGTTACTAAAAGAGACAAACCTACAGAAAAACTTAGTTCTTAAAGACCTGTATAGAACAAAGAAGTTTGTATCAAAGTTAAGTCTGAGCACAGAAAAATTGACTGATATGTCAAGGATTGTATGCTATATTACAAGGATACAGCATAGGATATTGAATGTAAATTTTATGGAGCACCTAAGTTCAAGCCACACAGTAAAAAATAATGCAAACAAAAAAAAGTATTGCACGAGTATTTATTCTACTTACCATTAATTCGTTGTTTGTAGAGACCGTGCGCTTCCATGTGTTCAACCTAGCACATGTGATGGCATCACAACAAAGTAAATTAATCACATATCTTGAGTCATCCATCGGATGGAGAAGCATGGAAACATTTCAATCATACTTATCTAGATTTTGCGACTAAGCCATGAAATTCTAGACTTGGCCTTTGCATTGATAGTTTCACACTATTTAGTCAATTTGCATCACCCTATTCATGTTGGCCAGTGATAACTAAACCATACAATTTACCACTAGAGATGTGCCTGACAACTCCTTATATGTTCTTAACTTTGATCATTCCTGGACCATATAACCCTAAAATAAAGATTGATGTCTCCTTGCAACCATTGATTGATGAGTTTAAAATGTTATGGGATATTGGTGTACTGACATATGATATTACTGCAAAGTAAAACTTTCAAATAAAAGTAGTACTAATGTAAACTATCAATGATTTTTTTGCGTATGAAATGTTGTTAGTGTAGAGCACTGTTGGGAAGTTACCTTGTCTATACAGCATGGATCTATCAAAGACATTCACTCTTAAAAATAGCTGAAAATTTCTTAATTTGACTGTCATCATATGTTCCTCCCTACTGAGACCATTCCTGCCAGAAATTTCTAGCAAACAAGGCTGCCAGGAATTCCCATGTCAACATTTTTTCAGTGGTATTTCCATACAGCCTTTCTTCCGATTATTCCTAAGAAAATTTCCGGCTGAAAATCCGCCAGAAATCTGCAAGAAACTGTTTTTTGTCGAATTTTTTGTCAACCAAAAATCTTTTCCAACTAGGGTTTTACCGTCAGAGCACAATCCATTGGAAATGTAAATTACTCGCAAATTTTAGTTGATTTCCAATGGATTGTTCTGCTAGAAATCTGCAATTTTTTTGTAGTATTTGAAATCAAAATAATCTAAGTTCTTTTAATTTGCTTTGAAGAACATACTTAGTCATGGATTCCCTATAATTTAAAATTAATCATATAGACTAGGCAGTCTATTTTCTTTTGATTGAAGGTGTTGTTTATTTAGCAAAGATGGCTTTGTTGCATAATAATATGTTGTGTTCATGTATAACGTTCCTAGCTGGAATATTTTGAGCCATTAGATCTACTAGTTCTAAAAATAATGCAATGATTCCATGATATCGGTGAGAAAATCAATTCCATAGATTTTAAATAAAAGAATAGTATATGAGTTATCATTCAGTTAGTTGACATCTATTTATTGTATTAATGGTGTTCATAATTTTGCTGAATTCAGTCAATGTCCCGTTCTAGCTTTTCTTCAATGTTTCCTTCATAAAAGTTAAGGTTGCAAATGAATCAAACCGAGCTGAGCAGATGCATGCTCAAGTTCCAGCTTGTTCACCACTATCAAGCTCGAGCTCAAATCGAGCTTTTTAGGTTGGTGTTCAAGCTTGACCTTGTTTACTATTATCTAGCTCGAGTTTAATTCGAGTTTGTTCATGAGCTCGATTTAAATTGAATTATCAAGCCTATTAATGAGCATATTGTTTAATGAAATAAATGAGCTTTAATAAAGCTTAATCGAGCTTATTTATAAGCAGCTTGTTGATAAATATACATGAGTTGTATCAAATAAACTTTATTAAGACTAGAAAATAAAAATGTAAATAATACTATTCACAAACAAACATTAATCAAGTCATAAGTGAGCTCTTTAATGAGCTTGTTAACGAGTTTTAAATGATATTTTTCATGAACATAAATGAACCGAATGACAAGTGCTCAAATTTGTTCATTTAGCAATTGAGTATTTACATAAATGTTCAAGCTCGTTCGATTAGTTAATCAAATGAGCATGACGAGCTCTAATCTAGCTGAGCCATGAGTAGCTTATCGAATGCTCGATTCATGTGGAGTTCTAAATTAAAGCTATGAAGCGCAGTTAAAAAGCTTCACATATTGTGCATCGATTTAAATTATTAAGAATTGTTTTCTCTTCTAAGACATTATTTTTCTAAATTATAATAAATTAATTTTATTATAACGAGGTGGTCTTTACAAAATATAGTTCTATCCACTTCTACCTATGGTTGGTATTTGGCAAAATCATATGGCTATCAATATTATAGTGTTATATAATCATTCTGAATATGGTTGAAGGAAATACTTTCCCATGGAATTTAAATTATTTGAACAGTTTGGAAGGAGCTAGAAATGAACGCTACGATGAAGTAGCTTAATTTGAGTTCATTTATCTCCCAAACTTGCTCAAGTGATATACATTATTTTTTTTATAACTAATTATGATTTAAATTTATGATAGCTAATCACACGTTTTCGGATCAAGAGGTCAATGAAGATGGATGCGCGTATTTCTAAGTTGTTTAAGGACGATTAATAAAGAACACAGTTGCATCATTTCAAGGAACTTCGTACTGTACGACAAATAGTTCGTCATATTTTTATTTTTTTAATATTTATTTTGCTTTTGAGATTTTGTGTATATAAATCTCTCTAAAAATATATTATATTATATTTATTTATTTATATTCTTAATTTTATTTTTTGAATTATAAAAGATTTTTTGTATATAAATCTCTCTAAAAATATTTTTTGAATTAATGCGCGTATATATATAGACTTAATTACTCTAATTCTAACTGATCAAAGCTGCGTACGGTGGACGATGGGTACGAAATAAATACTTTTTTATTGCTTCCACTGGAACCGTACAGTATACAGGGAGTACGAGAGATTCCAAGGCTGGGGCGTCAACGGAGCACTCTTTTCTTCGGTAACATTGGTTATTTTATTTGCTTGAGGTGGACCGAGGCCTCTCTAATATAAAGGTGGACCAGGTGGCTTCCATGACGACCGCGGTGAGGGCGGTGGTGGCGGCAGCGACGGTGGCGGCGTAAATTGAGGTGGTGGTGGTCGTGGTGGCGGTGGCGGCGTATATTGAGGTGGTGGCGGTGATGGAAATCTAGATGGAGAGGACACGGGCGGCGGTGGAGACCGCACCGCCCGCCGCAGCCTCCTTTCAGTGGTCATATGCGATATGCCCGGAGAGGCGTGAATGGAGACCACAAGGATAAAAGCTAGCATTAAACAATGTAGGAGAAGAGGAAGAGTATAACTGCTTGAGCCCATTTTTGATGTGATTTCTTTTGACTTTCTCCACTTGTATTTATAGTATGAGGAGATGCCGCTATGCTGACCTCACAAATAATAAATATTATCCTTTGCTTTGGCTTGAAACTAAAACAAATCAGTGGGTTCCAACTGGGGTTGGTTTTGGTGGGGAATTTTTCAATTGGAGAAAAAAAAAATTTTGCTTAATATTAAATAGAGTTTGTATTTTATTCAGTACTGTTGGTATTTTTTTAATATATATTACAAAATGGTTACTGTTGACGTCGAAAAATATAAATAATATACTAAATAAATACAAACTAAAGCTAGTACTTCAGCTCAGGAATTTTCTTAAGACATGCTCTCTGAAAGATTTCTTTGACTTTTGGTAGTCGAAGGAAATTAGAGAAGCAGAATTTAAAAATTATTTAAATAATTTTTGCTGTCTCAAATGCATCACTCGATTGAAATGGGTTAACAACACAGTCAACTTAACTCTTATCACTGTAGAGTATTTGTCAAGTTAGTTGTAGACATATCATAAATATGTTTTTTCTTAAATTCATATTACTTAATGCATTAATATCTGAATATAACAGCAAATAATATGAACCAATAGATACACAACATATAATAATCATAGTTGAATACTTGAATCATGCGCCATACGTAAATAAGTTAGAAAATGTGTTGCCAATTCATAAACATCAGCTAATTGTCAATTCTTATACCATGCAACCTTCACAAATTTTGTTGCCATAATATTATTTGAATTTATTATTTGTCAACCACTATTATTTATATTGTTATATTTTTCTTTATGAAATCAATGAAGCGAGCTCTTATAAATTTGCTAATCTGCAGTAAGTTTCCACACGCTTGTAATTAACTCCTTTCATAGTTCAGAGAACAAGTGAAACTAGCATGCATATTTTAATTCCTAAAAGCTTATCGGCAATTTAAGAGCAGCTGAACCAATAAAACTAAGATGTCTTCTGTTAACCAAAAATATGAGGTTAATATTTCAACTCATGGGTGATTATTATTATTATTATTATAACTTTCTTCATATTTGACAGCTGATCTAAAGAAACTGGCTAATGAACAGGAGCATTAAATTCGTTTAATTAGAAAGAAATGGCTAAAAATAAGGATATATCTAACGGGTTCAAACTGGGTCATTTATTAGTAAAACTGGTGAAACAATATAAGCATGATAGTCATGCGTTAAATATTTCCTTATGCCGCTAAATGGAAAGAGATTCATAACATGCTTTGTAGATTTTTTTTTTTTTTTTTTTTTTTTATCGCACATTACCCATAGTCTACTCTAACTGTAAGCCATGTAAGGATAATCAGTACAAGTGTTGATGAACATAAAAATAAATAAATGCCTCTCTATCATTGTTACTTCTAGGTGTTTGTAAGTTAATCATATTCAACATTTAAGATTTCATAGCGTAATATTCAAAAGAAATTTTAATAAAACCTCGAAATGTGTACATGAGAGGTGTATGTGGTCAATGGCCACATTATCAATAAGGAATAATAATATCATCTTGTACATAAGTAATACTTTTTCATATTGGTAGATTATTATGGTGTTTTAATTTGGAGTCGTAGGGTCACAATGCAGATCTTAGAGGGTATTTATTGAAGTGATCGGGTACGACATTAAGGTATGATGTACCATCTTGAAGAATGGAAACATCACTCTATAATAGACTCAATCACCTAATAAGGACTCCTAAGGCAGATGGATCTACTTATATACGAGAGATCTTTCCCCTACTTTACATGGAGAAGTAAAGTAGAGTTTATTTTATGCTAGGTTCTTGAGTTCCCTATGGAAACAAGCTTTCATAGTTAATTACATCTCACGAAATAGGAATTTTTTAAGAACACTCTCGATTAAAGTAGTCAATAAGTATCTCCAAAGATTTCAAAGTTAAACTATCAAAGGATTAAGTATTCATGGAAATCAAATGAGAGTGTTCAAATAGGAAGACTTATTTTCATATTCCAATGGAGGATAAATAGGGAGCACCTATGATACTAGGAAGCCTAGTGAGTGCTCTAATATACCCTATAGTGAGGCTTTACATATTTGAAAGAGAGAATATACTTTTTGTTTAAGTTGGAATCTTATTAGAATGCTAGGGCTAATAGTCCATGAACATATAATTATAGAAATGCTTAAGAGATGAGGACTTATACTCATAGCCCGAAGAAAATAAGTAGCCTCGGAACCTAAATCTAAGATGGTTTAGCATAAGCTAAAAGCACGACCTAAGTCTAATCGAAAAAATGAGACATAATGGTTTACCTCCACAAGAGAGCATAAACCCATCTTGACTCTTCTAAGCTTACAACTTCATGGAATGGCCGCCAGCTAACACCTCTTACGTTTTAAAATCATGTAGGTCAGTTTTATATAGATACAAGATAGCTAGGTTGTTATTTAAATAGGAAGGAATCTAGAATCCTAAACTCACTCCCTAAGAGACTAGATCATGTTTGGCATGAAAATATGACTTAGACTAATGCAAAAATTTATAATATTTTACACTATTTTGACACATTGATTTTGGACTAAAGCTTGGGACAATTATACTTATATGCATGATGAAATAAAGTTGTGGGCTAAATCGGCGAGAGTAGGTGTTCTCCACTATAAAGGGATCGCCCTCAAAGGTCAAAAATATCCCCTATCATGCAAGAATGGAGACACTCCATATTCAAGAGTGAAATAGTATGGTATATATGGTGTGATAACATTCAACATTCAACTAAAGGGTTACTAAATCTTTATTTATCTTAATATAGACCTAGGCTTTAAAATGAAGTTATGAGTTGTATTATAACTCAGTTATGTGTTATTAGTGATGATAGAAAATTTTATTTTATCCTAAAGAGCCTACCACATCCAGGCCACACATCAAATCATCGCACTTTAAGAAACCTATGAAAAGCATACCATTTCTTTTACATAAACTAAATACAATAATCAAACATATGAATTTCATAAAAGAATAAAAGGTCAATGCCGCCAGGTATTGCCGTACACCTTGAAAAGAAAAATAAATTGGGTAGCCGAGCTCCACCCTTATACAACCCAGATTATAATAAAATATTACAATTATAATGAATATTATAAGGGTTCTTTTGGATTGGTTTGCTGTAGGCTTCATAGGGCCTCCCAGGTATTTGCCTTCTAGCCACTACTCATCATAAATCTCATAGCACTAATCCTAATTCCTATTGTAAAAATTACATATTTATAAAAAAAATAAAATCTAACTACATCTGTAAAATATATGTTAGCTAAATAAACACACAGCCCAAGAAATTATATTTCACATATTTGGACTTAGCACCTTGTACTTGGGTAACTAAGCTTACATATCCTAATTAGATTATGCTTAAGGGCATGAGCAACCTACAAGCAAGAATATTTATATTTGCTTATTATTATAGCGGCCTCTTTAGCATAATCATCTATAGAAAATATCATTAAGCTATTAATATCCTACCATCTAGTCTACGTGCAAACAAACCTAACATCTATTCTAAAATATTACATCATAAAATAAAACATTACATCATAACATACACAGTCCTAACCTAGAGCTAGAATTAGTGACCTAGCATTCCAATATGTGTGTTAAGGTTTGGTATAGTAGTCTTTAACTAAGCTTTAGATGTATGATTGTCTAAAGTTTTAAATGTTTAAATTACACATTAGGGGAGGTTTCACTTCAAATTATTGAAATAATTAACTGATTTTAAATTACATTCTTCGTATGTCATTTATTGCCTACTTACTTAATTATAAAGAGAAGAAAGGAGCTTAACCCCTTTCATCCCTATCCTAAGTTATTCTCTAAAGGTATATTATTATGACATTAGTTTCTTTAATGAATGACTTATCAAATATTTTTATTAAACTTATATTTGGGTTAATCTTAAGGAATCTTATTCAAACATGAAAGGCATCCTAAGATTAATAAAATTAAATTACTATCACATAGATAACATTCCATTATTCCTTTTCATCATCGATAGCATACACATCTCTTTATTTTTACTCATGATATTTAATTTAATACACATATTTATACATGCAATATACTTTATATTTGTGCACACTTGATGATTCTTAATGCATGTATTTTGGTAGAAAAGAAAGATTTCATCTCTTAGTTAAGCATATATACGCATGTATTATAGATTTAAGCAAGTATGTGTTATTGTTAAACTAGATAAGTGAGATTATTTAAGACCTCCTTGGGGCTACTTAAAGCCTCGTGCTCCCGAGATGTCCTAACTATATACTTACTAACTTAAAAATATGTAAACATATGCGCAAATATAGGAATGTAAATCATATCATTTTTTTAATGTAATGGCAAATCTTTTATTTATGTAAAGTAAAGTTTTATCTAAATTCTAGCACATGCATACACATTAATTAAATTGAGTAAGTACGTGTCATTGTTAAATCAGGGAAATGAGATTATCTAAGCCTCTTTGAGGCTACTTAAATCCTCGTGTTCCTGGGATGTCAAGACTATGTACTTGTTAATTCCAAACATATGTAAACATACACATGAATCATGAAAATAGAATAATTCTTTACCATTTTGAAATTATAGCTTAAATGTAAACTTCATTGAATATTTATAACCAACATTAATTCACACCATTAGCTTATAGTTTTGAAAATAATTTAAGATTTATTAGTGATAATAGCCACACCATATAATAATATTTGTCCAACACATACAATATAAATGTATTCATATTCTTTTAATCTTCCTTTTCTTTTTCTTTTTCTTTTTATTTTTGTTTTAAAAATATGAACATATGAAACCAATGGCATGCAAATTTATAATGATTGAAGAGAAAATAATTTAAGCATTGCCACATAATACATTCAATTATATTAATTTCTAAGAACAATCAAGCCAAATCAAATTCTTTAAGATTAACCAAAGTTTTTATGAACTTTGATTTTTCGTATTTGAATTATCAAAACCTAAAGAGGAAATATGAAACTTAGTGTTTGCCCCATCCCACATTGGTGACTTAATATATTTAAGGAAAGTCATTAAGTAGGTTTCATGGATTGATTAGGTTCAAGTCATTAAGAAATCAATTTAATTACCCTTCCATAAGCTTCTTTAATTTAATTAACTACTTAATCATGAGCCTCCAATGATATGCTTTTAGGAAATCAAAATTTGCAATGCACCTAAAGGGATCGAATGCATTAGGCTCATGCTTAAGAGTTAATTAGATTGAAGAAGGAAAGAATCTAAGTTAAGTACTCTTATTGTTTATCCACACCAATGGGTCAACCATAAATTCAATAATGACTTTATGCTATTAAACATATAAATAGAAACTAATGAATTATATTTGAATTATCTGAACCATAATTTAGTTTGATTTCTATCTTATCATTAATTTTCCCTAATTATTACATGGGTTAATTAACCCTCCTTAAGAAATGAATTTAGAAAAATAATTACAAAAGATGTCATAATTATTTCCCCTAACTATTCTCATTATTTACAGTGATTAATTATCATTAATTATTTAACTTTCTTAGTTTAGCAATTTTAACATATATTAAATTAATTAATGAGGGTAATTAGAATTAAAATTTCAAATTCTTTAAATTACATGAACAATAATTCTAAAATAATTATGGGAGGTAGAGAACATGTTATAGAATCATCCAACCAAATTTAGAATTAATTAGCCAAATAATTAAGCCTTAATTAAGGTAATTAGTCTAAGTTTTAAATCATAATTAAGCACTGTTCACTAAAAAAAACTTAAGAATTTTATTTTTCTTAGATTCTCCTCTGTCTAACCATTCTAAAATAGGTTTATTTATATTTTTTGAATGTTTCTACAATTAGTTATGATTTTTTGAAGTTTTGGTCATTTAATTATATTTTTAATGCCTAATAAATCATTTAAACCATCGGTGCCATGCAGACGCTGATGCGACAATCCTTTCCATGTGGTGCCGCTATATGGTTATTTAAATCATCTGACGCAGCAGCTGACTCAACGGCGACAGACGTAGTTTCGTCATGGCCGTCCGATCTCGGATCAGACAACCGAGATTAATACCGTTATTTAGAAAGGATTAAATAAAAAATTCTACCACAATTAATCACGATCATCCATTCTAATCACATGGAACAAACGGTCGATGATTCATCATCCCCCGAGCGTCTAAAGACGAACATCGTCCGCCTTCTGTAGCTCGATTCGAGCTCACCGGAGCTCGTTTGTCGGTGAAATCGACTCCAAAATGATCATGGAGAGAATCTAAAGGGAGCCTATGGTGGAAATCGCATGAAATCACACTCTACTTCAAAAAAAGACCAACACTTAGGGGGAGAAACTACGGTTGTTGGATTTTTACCTCGTCGAAGCTAGAGACCAGCGGTCCATCGATAGAGGTAGCTATGTCTTAAAGAGATGAAGCATTGTTGAGAAGATCATGAGCTACCTTCCCATCGATTATTCTGTGCACTAAACGCTGCCATAAAACTTGTTGGAGATGGTCTAGGGACACCTTTCGGTGATCGAATCATTTGGGAAATGATTCATTTTGACTAGCCGAAGTGAGGGTAATTAGAATTAAAATAAATTAATGAGGGTAATTAGAATTAAAATTTCAAATTCTTTAAATTACATGAACAATAATTCTAAAACAATTATATTAGGTAGAGGACATGCTACAGAATCATCCAACCAAATTTAGAATTAATTAGCTAAATAATTAAGCCTTAATTAAGGTAATTAGCCTAAGTTTTAATCTTTAATTAAGCACTGTTCACTAAAAAAATTATGGATTTTATTTTTCTTAGATTCTCCTCTGTCTAAGCATTCTAAAATAGGTTTATTTGTATTTTTTGAATTTTTCTACAATTAGTTATGATTTTTTAAAGTTTTGTCTATTTAATTATATTTTAATACATAATTAATCATTTAAATCGTCAGTGCCATGCTGACGTTGACGCGACAGTCCTTTCCGCATGGTGTCGCAGTATGGTTATTTAAATCATCCGACGTAGCAGCTGACTCAGTGGCGATAGACGTAGTTTCATCCCGGTCGTCTGATCTCGGATCGGACGACTGAGATTAAAACCATGATTTAGAAAGGATTAAATAAAAAATTCTAGGGCAATTAATCATGATCATCCATTCTAATCACATGGAATAGACAGTCGATGATTCGTCGTCCCTCGAGCGTCAGAAGACAAACACCGTCCACCTTCTATCGCTCGATTCGAGCTCACCGGAGCTCGTTCATCAGCGAAATTGACTCCAAAATGATCATGGAGAGAATCTAAATGGATCCTACGGTGGAAATCGTATGAAATCACACTCTACTTCAAAAAAGACCAACCCTTGGGAGGGGGGGACTACGATTGCGGTATTTTTACCACATCAGAGTTAGAGATCGACGGTCCGTTGATAGAGCTAGCTTCATCTTAAAGAGATCAAGTCTTATTGAGAAGATCAGGAACTACCTCCCCACCAATTATTACGTACTAGCATGCTTGCAAAACTTACGAGTTGGTCTGGGCATGGGTGATCGAATCATTCGAGAAATGATTCATTTTGACTCGTCGAAGTGAGGTGGAGGTAAGAGAAGAGTTAATTTGGGTTTGGTGGGGATTTTGGAAGATTGGATAGATGGGGCTCTCAGGTTCGCTCGGAGGTTGGTCTCGCAGGTAGTGGAATGAACAAGAAGCTCAGGAAAGGGTCTCAGACTATGTGGAATTCTATGAGGAAGGTTTATGTGAAGTTTGAATCCTTGAGGAAGAGTATACCTTCCAAACTGAACCAAGGGCTCAAATTGGTTCAGCCTTTTGCAACCGTTCGATCGGCGTAGGTGGGTGGAGGTGGCAGAGGACTGCTGAGGTGACTGAGGGAGTGGAATGGGCTGACATGGCGTGTACAACCCTCCTTAGGTGGACCAATGGGTTTCCATGGGTGAACTCACCCTCTCATGGAGAAAGGCTGAACCCAATCGTCCTCTTATCCAAGAATAGTCAAAGGTGGCTATCATGGGGCATATGAATCCATCCAAATGAGAATTTTGTCTCATTTGGATGCCTTGGTTCAACGAGTTTGACCCAAATCAAGTTCACCATGGGTTGGGTCCACTTGGGGTAGGTCCATCGTGACCCAAGGATGAGTCATGTTAAGTTTGGTTGGGTTTGGCTCAATTTGACTTATATGAGTCAAATGGGTTCAATTTGATTAAGTTAACCAATTTGACCAAATTAGGTCAAACCAATGGTTTGGGTGAGTTCAATTGGTTATTTGGAATGCATTGGTGCAATTGGTTTGATTCAATTTGGGTTAGATTTGGATTTGGTTCATATGGTTTAATTTGGGTCAATTTGATCATGTTGACCAATTTGACCAATTTGACCAAATTGGCCAAATTGTCTTGGGCATGGGTTAGGTTTATGTTCAATTGATCATTTGGGAATGATTGTAAGTGTTGGTTTGAATTGTTTTGGATTAAAAAATGATTTGATTTAATTAGACCTTTTAGGTTAATTTAGACTAAGTAGGTCAAGTGGGTTAGGTTGACCAAATTGGGTTTAATTGATGATTGTAAGGTGTTCAATAATCAATTTATGATTGGTTAGAAGCATTGGTTACAATCATTTTGAATTGGAATAAGGTTTGGCCTAATTTGACCCCTTTAGGTCAATTGAGTCAACTTGGGTTAAGTGGTCAAATTTGTTTGATTTGACCCAATTAATTGCAATTAGGTAATCAAAGATGATCAACAATCATTTTGGAAGGGATTGGATGAGTTACTTTAATCTAATTTGAGTTGAATTGAAGTTTGAATCAAATTGGTCATTTAGGTCACATTGAGTCAAATGAACCAATTGGGTTGAATTGGATTGAGTTGGTGTCAATTAGGTGTTGAGAGGGGTTCAATGATGGATTTAGAGTTGATTAATGACCTTGATTGCAATTGATTTAGGCTTGATTGGGTTTTGGCTAATTTGAATTTTTTTGGGTCAAATGGGCTAACTTGGGTTGATCAAATTCACTTGATTTGATTGGTTTGATTGTAAGTCTTGGAGGAGTTTGAAATGATCTATTGAATAGTCGAAATGATTGAGGAAATCAAATTGGATTTAGTTTGCTTAAATGGGTTTGGCCAAGTTCATAGGATCATGGTGGTGTTAACTTAGGTTATGGTCTAAGTCAATCTGGCTTGGAGCTTGGATTAGAAAATAAATTCAAGTGAGGATAATTGAATAGGCTTGAGGTTGATTGTGTTTCATTTATAAGATTTTAGGTTTGGATGAGTGAATAGGCATAAGTCTTGGTTTAGATTATAGGATAGGTAGAACCTATTTTTTTGAAGGCGTATCCTGGGCTTAAGGTATGACTCTAAAGTCTCTAAGCTTGGGTTTAATGTTTCCTTAGTCACTAGAAGTGTCTTATCACTAAGAAAATACAAGTTCCAAGAAGGTTCCTAAGTCTAAGATGAGAAAGGTTAATCCTCACTTCAAAAGTGAGGTCAATAATTATTATGTATTGAGTCTGAATATAGCTCTACATCTCGATTCCAATAATATAGCATCATGTGGCATTTAGCTAATACATAGTTGTTGTGTATTTATTATAAAGTGTTATGTATTATTATTGATATAATATTAACTGCATGGTAATACACAGTATATATATATAGCAATACACAACACTTCATATTCAATACACAGTAACTGTGTATTAACTAAGCGTCACATGGAACTATGCTATTAGACTCTAGATGTAGAAGCTACATTCGTACTATGCACCTAATAAATTTTCATATAAGATACACAATTATTACTAGTCTAATGTAGATCAAACTCCAGCTACTTTTGTAGCTCCCAATACATACATTAGATTTGACCATGTAAGATTATATTTAATGTCTAGTTTTAACAGATTAATATGACCTTATATCACCTTAGCTTAACCCATATGTTATCTAAGTGGATGTCAATTCACAAGACCTTGACACTATCTTAGTACAATAGTTGATTTTTGATCTTATATTATAACTCATGGTCATAATCTTATCAATGAATTAGATATTTTTAAACATGATTATCTGGATTGGAATTTTTAATAAAAAATACTCTTAATTCTTTATATTTTTAGAACTCCTTTATTAAATTAATTAAAATCATATGAAGACTATTTTATACTTTTATTTATTTAAAGATTATGAACATGTATTCTTTAAAATCATTAAGGGTATCTAAAAACCTTTGAGCTGTGGAGTAGTTAGTGGAGAACCTTTTCCCCAACTTGATCCATGCTCAAGAGCTCAAACTATCCACAAAAAAAAAAAAGATTGTCTTCTTTCTCCTACCTTTTCTCTATAATAATTGTTGAAAATTTATCAAGATGATTAACTAAAATGTTTTAAGCATATTCTTGAATGAATCATAGAAGTAAAAGATGGTTTCCTTTAGTTATTTTCCTTTACTAAAAATATTATTATTTTTCCACCCAAAAAATCATAATTGTTAACCTTATAAAGAAGTTTTTGACTTATTTTGAGGAAGAAAGTGGTCTTATTATTAAGACTAAAAAACATTATTATATAATTTTCTAATCCATGTTGAATAATCAAAAAATATTTTATAGCATTTACTAGTTGATTTTCTCAGAAAATACTTTTTATTAAGTACTTAGGTTTTCTTCTTTTCAAAGGTTAAAAAAATCTCATTTAATTTAACCAGTTATTTCTTCTATTCAGTAAAATATTTTAACCTAGAAATTTAAAATGTTAACCATATGGTGGCAGACATGGACTTATTTGTGAGATTTTTAATTCAATTTTATTTATTTAACTAAAACATATCCTACTTCATATGTGTGTTATATTGTAGAAAGATTCACTAAGCCCCTTGAGATCATGATAGTGGTGATATTAATGAAGATGGCATGAGCTTTAAATGAACTGTTGATTTATTTCAAACTTCTTTTTTACAAAACTATGATGACTTCATAGGAAAATGAATAGCATTTTTGTTGACTTCGTGAAAAAATTTTATTTATTTAAAACATTTACCTAATGGGGTATTGTAAATGATTCAACTACTTAATGGAAAGATAATATTATGGGGTCTGATTCTATAAATGATCCACTTAATTTTCATATTTTATTTTGTACTAAAGTTAAGGAATTTTTTTTATATTTAAAATAATTATAAATATCATTTTAATCTTATAGTTCTTATGAATTGAACTGAATAAAGTAAAGCATCATGATATTAAGATGGATCATAAAAGAGATATTAATAAAATATTTGATAAGATAAAACAATTAACTATGTTTACCTCATCTCTACAAAGCAAATTAGAGAATTTTCTAATACTAGCACTTATCAAGGATTAAAAGTTCATGATCATTCTTATTCTATGAAAGAACCTATTATTTATTATATTAGGAATGCTTTTGGTATGAACAAGGCTAATATTGATGGCATGATTGATTTTTAACATTATGTAGAGGGTGATAGTGAATTTGAAGGCAAAAAGTCAAAATGTATATTCATAGAACATGAAATGAAATAGAAGTAATAGTTATTATTATCCTCTTTCATGCTTGAAAGCAAGATAAAGGAAATTCTTCTAAATTGGCTAGAAGGGCACATCAATCTTAGGTTTCTTTGTAATTTATAATTTATTATAATTCGATATAAGGAATTTTTAAAGCTAATTGGTTAGTCAATTATGGTACTTACTTAAATGTCAAAATGAATTTTGTAAGTTAGAATATTCTTAAAGGGCTTTATCAAGATTGATAATATGGGGATCACTTATTTTTGGTTGGATTAATTAGTTGATTTGTATCAATTTTTATAGTTGAAAGCTTTCAAGTTGGACAACAATAAGTTGACAACTTATAAATTAAGCGAGTTTATTTCCTCCGATTTAACTAATTAGCCTAATTAAATAATTATCTTTTGATATGTTCTTGTGACTTTTTAATTTATTATGCTATAATATGAGTATGTAAGCCTTACATATTTGTTCTTTGATTATATTTTATCATCTGTAATAAAGGTTAATATGTTGGTTAATACGGAGGGGCTTCCTTTAGTGGTATAGGCTGAGTTTATTTTGTCTTGGTTGAAGTTAGTGTTTACCTAGCAATGGTGGTTTTGCTGCATTATGCAGTGTATTTATATATAACCTCTTTTTCCCAAACTACCTAAGTAAAAAAAATGTTCTTCTAATATAATTAGTTATATTTTGAATCTGTCAAAGAGACTAGCAAGTTCTTAGATAGGGAGGTCAATGAAGATGCATTCAGTTAATCAAGTACAAAGTCCATCAAAGATGATTAATAATGATCATAACTATAGCATATCATGTTCTAATACTTTCGTTTTTATTTTTTAATTTTGAGAGGTTCTAATCACAAACTCATGCATGTACTTGTATGTAGTTGTCCTCAAGACCTTATGATTAGATCTAGAGCATTAACAAGTCAAAGTGGCTACATTATTTTCATTTCTTTTGTAGTGTTTTCTTTCTTAAATCTTACAAATTTAATGAATTCGTCTATATATATATATATAGACGCATGCGTTAACGTAGATGATGATGCAAGAAAAATATTTTATTTCTTGCTTAGACAAGAACTGCAGTAGAAGATATGGAGAAAGAGATATTCAAAAGTCACACCACTCTTTTTTATTCATTAATATTAGCTATTGTATTCCAAAAAAAATAATAATGGTGTATGAGGACCGAAATTTCTCAAGAAAGATGAGCTTTAATATTGATATGACCCTGAAAATTCCACTAGTCGAAGCACGAATCTTGACGTCGAAAGCAATCTGATCATGAATCAAGACTAACCGAGATCAAGCGTTTATTATCAATCGACTCTTAAACATGGAGTGTTTATAGTCAAATCGAGCGTCTTGACGAGCCGGATATAACAAGCCCAAGATCTCATAATTCCGACATCATTTGAGCATTCAAATACACAAAATACATCATATGATCAAGGGAATCATCATGAGCCGTCCGATGGAGAGGAGTGGTTTGGATTTTGCATGTATTTACAGAGACGTCACTCCTTCAATCTATAAATAGCCCCTCATTCCTCATATGAGGGGAGGCTAAGCAAGAGAGAGGAGAGAGAGCTCTAAAGCTTGAAATCCTCCAGGCATAATCGTGCCACCACTCGACGGTCGTCGACCACCCCCATTGGTTACCAACCACCGCCGCCGGCCGCCGCCACCGCTGATCCTCACCGTCGTCAATCTCCGTCGATTTCCATCATGACGACCTTCATCGTTAGTGGTTGTTCTCATGTCACCATCATCGCTATCAAGCAACTGTTACAACCTGAACGTGATTATATGGCTGTTGTTGCCTAATTTTGGGATTCTCATTGTTAGCCCTTCTCATATACAATTATGTAATCTCGTTATCGGGAAAACTTGTACTCCAAGACTAATATATAGGGAAGCTTTTTACTGGGCTAGGCCCCGTAGTTTTTTTCTCTCATTTCGAGATTTTTCACGTTAAAATTTCTGGAGTTTTCTTGTTCACTCTTTAAATACATGTGTGCATGTTGGATTTCACAACAAAGCTAAGGCGTAAACTTTTACTCTACTGCAATTGGTTTTCTAGCACACAACAATTATAGTGGTTGAGTTGGTGGCTGGAAGGTTGAAGAAGATGAGGACGGCGGAGGCAATGGGGGCGGGGGGGTTGGTATATTTTGAAGGGGTGGCGATGATGGAAACCTATGTGGGGAGGATTCCGGTGAGGGTGGTGAAAGCAGTAGTACTTACATGTGATAAATGCGCCGAGCTTTTCATTAGCTACCCAGATAAATGTTATCAAGCTTACAAATGATGTTATTAACAAGCCTACTGATCCAGCAACTTATGAACTCGACAAACAAGCTTTATTGGTGAGCAGGGTCTAAGTTTTGAGTTTCTTGAGATTTAAAATTTTGAAGTAAAATTAATTAATAATTAAATAGTAAAATACTATATTAAATTAATTAATATTATTTTAATTTATTTTATTCTAATAAAAGTTAATATTTTGTTTTACATTTCTTAATCAATAATTTCATTCATTAATATTAATGAGCTTTTATCGAGCTTCATATCAAGCCTTAATTAAGTATTAAACTGAATATTAATCAATCCTTAAATGGAGCCTCAATCAAACTTTAAATTGAGCCGAATTGACCATATGAACAAATTTGTTCGTGATCTTTAAATGATAATATTCATAAACATAAATAAATCTAGCAACAAATTATTCCAACTTAGTCATCTAATAATCGAGTATTTATAAAAGTATTCAAATATATTTATTTAGTTAATCAAATGATCATAACCTCTCATCAAGTTGGGTTGCTTATTGAATGCTCATTCAATTTCAACCTTAAGTATGATTTAATAAAGTTTAGTTTAGGTGGGGAACTTTTACAATTGGAGAAAAAAAAATAGCCTAAAATTAGATAAAGTTTGCATTATATTTATTATTATTAGCTTTTATTAATAATGACATTGCATAGTGGAGTTCTAGTAGTCATTTGACTTATTATCAAATTGGAAAAATCCCAAAGTTAAATGTCTTGGCTAGGGTCAATTTTGATATAAGGGATAACCACTTAATAAGTAACTAAATATGATAAAGATAAGTGGATACCTTTAACTCAGCTAAAAGTTATCAAAGTCAAGCTAGTCATCAAAGTCTAATGATCAATAATACAAATAATTAAATTAATAAGATAAATTAATTACTTGAATTCAATAATGAAATGAATGAGCTCAAGTCGTAAAAGAGAAATACCCTATAGCTAGTTAGAGTCAAGCATATAAGGTTGGCAAGATTTATAAGTGACTCTCCTGCATTAGTTTCTCCTATAGTTTTACTAAGTCCAACTTAATGGGTTAAGCTAAGTTGGGACTTTGGTGTTTAAGAAGGACATGAAAGTCATATTGATATTTTTAATATCAACAATCATATAATCAGTGGTGGAATTAGGAGATGGCTTGGTGAGGCAGTCACAACTTCTAGATTTTTACGAAACTATTAATATTATATAATACACTACTTATTTTTCTTCCCTAAATTTAAACTCTTAATAATAATTTAATATTTATTATATGATAAATTTAATTATCATGCATATAATAGTTTCATACATCTTCACAATTTAAATAGAAAGGGATGGTATTATTTGTTTAAGAAGGTAAATTTATTTTATAAAAAATGAGATATAAATATTTTAGAATGAATGCTTCTTACTTTGAAGAGGATGCTTATGTCATAAAAAAAATTTACAATAAATTATGATTACAAAATTAATATTTAAATAGCCACTTTAGATATATAATTTAAGTAATAAGTAACAAATTTAAGCATTAGATTCTCAAGATGGATATCAATCATTCAATATTGATGATTTTTGTTAACTTATAGTTAAAATTCATCTAAATGATTTCACCAATTTGAATTCACTATACTTTAAAAATCAATTAAAGCATTTTAAAATTAAAACTCATTAAATTCAAATTTTTAAAAATCTCTCTATAATTTTATTTATATCAGATATTAGTTGATATAAAAAATTGATTATATTTTTTCTTATTGATCGATTGATTAGATTGATTATGATATTATATGTTTAGACTATAATAAATGAATATTTTTTTTATAATGAAGATTATCATGATAAGATTTTGATCTACTAAATTATAAGAATAATATTGTAGTGTGTTTAGTACTCATATTTTGTATTGTAGCATATACTAAGAATGATTATAATAAAATTTTAATATATATTCTGTGTAATCATTGACCGATAAGTAGTACTCAATCATTCACCAATAAATAGTAATCAGATTTCCAATCAGAAACCGTGTTAACGTCAATGATCATGACTATACGAAATTTATTTATTTTTTATTGCTAACTGAAACCGTGCAGGACGATGAGGAGGAGAAAGTCACCTAATCCACCAAACTCTTTTTTATTCGGTAACATTAGCAACTCTATAAAAAAATAGTGATGGTGTTGTAGGGCCGAAATATCTCAAGAAACATGAGCTTTGACATAGCGGTTGATTAGGTGGCTGTCAGCCTGGCGGTGATGAGGACGGCGGTGGCGATGGTGACAGCGTGTATTGAAGAGGTCGCGGTGCTAGAAACTTATGTGGAGAAGACACCGGCGATCGAGGGTGGCTGATGCACCAACCGCCGCAGCCTTTTTTCAGGTCATACGTGCGATATGTCCGGAAAGGCGTTAGTGGAGGCCACGAGGTTACTAGTATTAAGCAATGGAGCTGAAGAAGAAGAGTATGAATACGTGAGCACATTTCGGATATGATTTCTTCACTTTCTCCTATTAAGGAGATGTCGCAAGGCCCTAAAGAGTTTGTTTAAGTGGGGAACTTCTACAATCGCAGAAGTAGTTTTGGCTTAAAATTGAATACAGTTTGCATTTTATTTTTATTATAAGTAATTATTAATATTGACACTGCGAAATGGCTACTATTGGTATTACGAAATTTAAATAAAATACTAAATTAAAAATTAACTAAAGCTGGCAATTTAGTTCAGAAAATTTTCTTTGGTCATGCTCTTAGATAGATTTGATTTAGCTTGAATCTTGGACTTTTGAGATTAATTGAATCCAACTATAATTAGAGTTATTAATTTTTAAAAGAATAATTTATATACATATCACACAATTCTTAGGCATTTACAAATCTAACACCTAAAGCTATTTATCTAATATTTTCTAATACTTAAAAAGGTGCATTTTACTTTTAAAGGTGATGATGATGATAATATTTTTTATTGATATTGAATATTAATGTATTATATGTGTAAAAATTAAAATTTAGGTGTTATATATGTAAATACATAAGAATTATGTGATATGTATGTAAATCTCTCTTTCTAAAATTATTGAAATAATGTTAGCTATAGAAAATGTATAGCAAGATAGAAATAGGTTAACAACACAGTTCACTTAGCCCTTATCATTGTAGAGAATGCTTCCAGTTAGTCGTATGGATATCATAAATAAGTCTACATTTATTTAATTCATATTATTCAATACTTTCATTATTTCATATATATATATATATATATATATATATATATATATATATATATATATATATATATATATATACTTTCATTTCATATGCCAAACGGCTCTTTTGATTGATTATTTCTTTGCATTTTTACATTTTAATAAATGGACACTTATAGTTCATCTACATCAAACTTCTCCAGTCTCACTCAATTCATCCCCCATCATGATGAGTGAAATATATGATCCATCTCAACCAAAATTGTTCGTGCCAAATATTAAATACGTGATAAATATTCAGCTTATATCTGATAATTATCCTCTATAGAGATCTTAAATCCTCAAGCTCTTCATATCATGTGGGTTTGATGTATATCTTGATAGCTCTACTCCAAAATTGCCCAAGCAAACTATTGAAGAATCTATTAATATAGTCCTTAAGCTCTTTATGATAAATGGGTTTGATCGATATCTTGATGGTTATACCTCAAAATCTAGCAAGCAAATTATTGAAGATTCTAATAATATAATTCCTAACCCAAATTATAATACATGGATGCATATAAATTAAACTTTAGAAGCTACTCTGTATTCTGTTATTTCTCCAACTACTCTTCATATGTCCTTAATGTAGATTCTCGTGTCGAAATTTCATAAACTATCAAAAAGATACTCTAATCTACTAATAGATCATGCATTTACAATTGAAAATTGAACTATTTATATCTAAGAAAGATAAAATAATGATGTAATATTTGTTTAAAATAAAGAGTAAATGTGATGCTATTACTTCTTCTGGATGTCCTCTAGTTGTAGAAGGCATAATACTTTATACTCTTAATAGTTTGATGTCAACATATCAAGCTTTTAAAAATTTACTATGAACAAACCTTCAATCATTTGTTTGGATGATTTATATGCTCTGTGGTGTAGTAAAAAGCTCAATTTACCTATTGAAGCTTTAGAGAAACTACTGCAATTGTTAATCTCGATCATCATATCACACTCTTACTTCTAGAGAACATCGATGTAGTCGATCAACCTTTACAAAATTTCAACAAGGACAACATTCTTAGGCATGCATTTCCGATTTCAGAACTAAATGAGGTAAAAAATTAATCATTTAAAAATATTGCAACACAACCATGAATATATAATGAGAATCAAATTTGAGGCAAACTAGGGCACTTTACATCCAAATGTTGGTACCAATTTATCATATTAACAAAATCATCAAGCAATGTTTGCTAAAAATTCTTCTGCTACTACATAATAGATGCTAGATCATGGAGCAACATCTCATTGAACTTCTGATGCTAATAAACTTCATAATCCCAAATTGTAGTTGGATTCTCAACAAGTTTCTATTGGAAATAAAGATATGTTATTGACTGCTCAAACAAAACAAGGGCTCTTACCTACCCCACACCATAAGTTATATCTAAAATCTCAACGCAATGTTCCTAATATTTTTCATAATTCCTTGTTATGAATAAACTTGATTTTTATAATCTTTGATCTATAACATTTGATGTATTTGGCTTTATCATAAAGGATTCAATGAGCAGTCACACTCTTTTCTAATGACCATCATATTGGAAACTCTATCCAATCAATTCTTCAACAATTACTCCTCATAAAATAGCTTTTCTGGCTACTCCTTCATCACATCATTGGCACTATCAAATAGTATTACCCCCTCACTCCATTTAGTCTCAATTGCTTTTCTTCTACTACAAACCAAAATTGTCATTGTCAATCATGTGTTGTTTCAAAAAAGTCACAAATTACCTTTCTTTTATACTTCCTCTCATAGTTGTAATCTTTTAGAATTAATACATGCAGATGTATGGGGTCTATCCCCAATTTTGTTTATGCAAGAATATAAATATTATTTTGTATTTATTGATGACTTTTTTTATTTTACTTGGGTGTGCCTTATGAGAAACAACAAGCCATGGAATAGAAGGCTCTCTATTTAACTAGTAATGGAGAAACCCTACACCCACTCTTCTTTTCTTTTAAGTTAAGAAGGATTTTACTCTCTCTCCAAGATAAAAAGAAAAACTTCATTAGTAAAAATCTTACACAAATTCTTAACTAAATTAAATCTCAAATTAAAGTACAAGACTCAAAAGCAATCTGAAAGAAAAAAACAAACAAGATGAAAGTGCAACTCTACCAATTCAAAATCTTTAAGGAAAAAGAGAAAGAGAAAAATCTCCACACCTCTCGGCTTTAATTAGTTTTGGCTTCTTTCCAATTAATTGATAGCCTCCAAAGAGGAGATAAATGGAAAAAGAAGACTTGACTTCCACCATGGTATAGCAAGGGATAGAGCAAGAGAGAATCTATGAATGAGGTGCTTGGCCAAAGAAGGAAAGGGGAGGAAAAGGCTTCCTCCCCTCAAACCTTTCATCCAAATACATTCACAAGGTCATAAGGGACCAAACCAACCCATTGGCCAAGCCCCTTGATGTCGGTGGATGGATTTCGGCCACCTAAAGCTCCCCATATATAGCTTTCGACCATGAATAAAAAAAGAGAGGAGAGAGGCCCTCTCCTCTCTATATTTTCATTCCAAAACATCCACAAGATGAAGAGAAGCCGATTCGAAGCCTCCCCCGAGGCTTTTACCATCAAAAAGATGGAAATCCACCATGGCTAGCAACAAACGTTTCAGCCTCTAATGGAAAAGTGAGAGGGAGAGCATTTCATTCCAAATTGGCTCTCCCTTCACGTTCTAGGGGTCAAGGCAAGTTCAATTGAATCTTCCCCCAATCCTTATGTCACCGGCGAGTCGAAGAATGACCAAAACCAATGGAAAATAGCCACGGGGTGGTCTCCACAATGTTTTGCGGGGGTGGGGGAAAAACTACTATTGACCTTATTTTGGAGTGAGGATTGACTCATCCTTCCTTAGACTTAGGAGTCTTCTGGACACTAGATTCTCTTTTATCATAGAACACCTTTAGTGATTAAGTGAACACTAAACCTAGGCCTAGAGACTTAGGGAGGTGTACAATAGGTTTAAGCTATACCTTAGGACCAATAGGGAACCTACCTTTCCTATGGCCTAACCCATGGCCTATACCTATCCACCCATGCAAATCCAACCCCAAACCCAATTGTATTTCATTTCATATCCCAGCTCCAAGCCTAAATGATTTGAACACAAACCCTTCTTAATCCCATGATCCAATCCTATGGATCCAACCCAAGACTTATTCAATTAAACTAAACCCAATTGAACTTCACAAAAGCATTCCAACCATTCAAATCTTCATTTCAAACTCTTATAAGACCTACAATCAAATCAAACCAACCAAATCAATTCAATTAACCCAACTTAGCCCATTTGACCTAAAGGGTCTACATGAGGCAAAATCCAATTAAATCTAAATAAATTGCAATCAAATCCATCAATCAATCTTAAATCAATTATCAAACACAATTCAACCTAATCCAATTCAAATTGACCCATTTGGTTCACTTGACCCAAAGTGTCTAAAGGACCCATTTGATCCAAACTCCAATCCAACTCAAATTGGATTGAACCAACTCATTCAATCTCTTCTACAATGATTGTTGATCACCCTTGATTATCTAATTACAATCAATTGGCTCAAACTAAGCTAATTTGATCACTTGACCTAAGTTGACCCAATTAGCCCATATGAACTAAATTGAACTAAAATATATTCTAAATCTAATCAATTGAAACCAATGATTCCTACTAATCATAAGTTGATCTTTGAATATGATTCAATTATCAATCAAGCCAAACCAAGCTAAATTGACCTCTTGACCCAAGTTGACCCGATTGGACCTAAAGGGCCAATTGGGCCAAACATCAATCTAATTTAAATTGATTGAGACCAATGGCTCAAATCAATCATAAATTGATTATGAAACATGATCAAACCCTTGATTAAATCCAATTTGACCAACTCAACCCAATTGACCCATTTAGCCTAAATTGGCTTAAAAGGTCAAATTGATCTAAATCATTCTCAAATCTAAATTAATTGAAATCAACACCAAAATCATATCTAAATCACCAATTGAACCCAAATCAACCTCTACCCCAAGCCAATCTGGTCAATTTGACCAAATTGGTCAACTTAGCCCATTTGACCCATATGAGTCAAATCCAAATATATTTCAAATCAAATCAAACCGATTGAACCTAAACATCCCAAATCATCCTTTGAACATGATCCAACCTTTGGTTTGACCCAACTTAACCAATTAGTCAACCTAGCCCAACTTGACCCAATTTGACCCACATGGGTCAAATTGAGCCAAACCCATTCAAACCAAGCCTAAACCCAACAAAACTTGGCATGACCCATCCTTGGGTCACCATGGGTCAACCCAAATCAAACCCAACCCACTTTGGACCCAATTTAGCCTAAAACCCATTGGGTAAACCCCTCCAAATGAGATAAAATTTTCATTTAGAAGGTCAAACCCACTCTCCTCCTGTTTGTAGCCAACCTAAGCTCAAATTGTACATGAGGACTAATGGCTCATTTGACCCAAAGCTAATCGGGTCAACAATGAGCTAAGTAGAGGTGAGCTAACCCAAGCCACCCTATTGGTTCACCTTGGGGAGGAAGGACACTCCACCTCAGCCTTTGCCAGCCCACTTCTCTCACTCAAACACTCAAGGAGTGCCACCTCAGCCATTCACTACCATCCCCAGCCACCTGCGTCGACCAAATTCCTACCAAAGGTTGGTTTAATCTGAGCCATCGATTTGAGGGGAAGGAGAGCATACTCCTCCTCATCTCATTCCGTTCGACACCAAGGCATCCAAAGAGCTTCAGAGTGAGGAGATAAACTTCCCCAGAACTTTCCATTATCGATGACACCAAACCTGAGTGAAGCAGAGTTTCCACTCTATCCAACCCCACTCAAACTCAACCAAATTCAAATTAACTTCACCCACACGTTCCCCAAGCTTTAATGATGTAAAATGAATTGATTCTTGATTGATTCGAGCACCAAAGATCATCCTTAGACCAACTCTAATGACATTTTCTACGGTGCTTGGTCCACAGAGCCATCAGTGAGGAGGCAAGTCTCAGGCTTCTCAACAGGGCTTCATCTCTTCAAGATGAAGCTACCTCAGTCGTTGGACCACCAGTCTTGTGCTCCAGTGAGGTAAATTCTAGCAAATCATAGAAATCCACTAAGTTATTGGTCTTTTATGAAAAAAATCTTGATTCCATGCATTTTCCACCATAGGGATCCCATAGATCTATCAGTTAAAGCTTCTGGAGTCGATCCCGACGTCTCACGAGCTCCGACGTGCTCGGATCAGGCGGAGGAGGGTGGACAGTGTCCATCTTTCATCGCTCGAGGGACGAAGGATCATCCGTCGTCCATTCCACATGATTAGAATGAATGACCCTGAGTAATTTGATTAGATTATTCAATTTTAATTCTATAAGAACTGCGAGATTAATCTCCACCGTCCGATCCGAGATCGGGCAGCGGGGACGAAAGCACTCCCGCCATCGCTAGCTCAGCATGCTGCATTGGATGATTTAAGTGGTCATTCCCGCGACGCCATGTGGAAAGTGCTACCACATTAGCTCCCACATGTTGTCGACGGGATTACAGATTAATTAGGCTTAAAATTGTCATTTAATCACCCTGAACTTCAAAATTAGGCAATTGATCTCAAATTTGAATGCTTCTTTAATTAGCTTAATTAAGCTTTAATTACTTGGCCAATTGATCTCAAATTTGAAATGTTAATTTAATGGGATGTCTTCTGCCTTCCATAATTTTCATGGTATTTATTGGCTAGATAATTAGGAGAATTTGAAATCCAAATTGTAATCATCCTCATTAAGTACTTTAATAATTATTTAAAATCCAAATAGTAAGAATTAATTAATTAAATTTGATTAATCACTGATTAATAGTGATATGATGAGGGAAAGTGATTAGGACTCCTTTCCTAATTATTTTTCCAAATCTATTTTATAAAGAGGGTTAATTAATGCATGGATTAATAGAGAAATTAATTAAGCAAATAATAAAGAAAATTAATCAAATTGAAATGATAATCATTTCAAATAATTAACATGCAATTCATGGGTTCCTCTTTATGTGTTCAATAACATAAAGACCTTTAAGAAAATTATGATTAACCCATGAGTGTGGGATAATTATAAGAGTACTTAGCTTAGTTATTTCCTTAATCTAATTAACACTTAAGCATGAGCCTATTGCATTAGGTCCTTTAAGAGCATTGCAATTTTAATTTCTCATTTGCATATCACTTGAGGCTCATGAATAAGTGCTTAATCAAATTAAAGAAGCATAGGAAAGGGTAATTAAATGGATTACCTAATGATTCAAACTTAACTAACTCCTAAAATTCACTTAATCATGTTTCCTTTAAACATATTAAATCACTCACATGGGGTAAGATAAAAACAACAAATGTTTCTCCTCTTTAATATTAATAACTCAAATCAAAAAATCAAAATTAATAAGGAGCTTTGGTTTTTCTTAAGTGATTTTTTTTTGATGTGATTGTCCTTAGGAATTAGTATAGTTGAATAAGTTATGTGAAACTGTTCAATTATTCTTTTTCAATCATCCTAAATGTTGTATGTCATCTGCATCATGCAATCATGCCTTTTCAAATCAAATAATCAAATGAATATACTTATGTATGTGTAAGTTGCTTGTGTTGGCTTAATCCTATTATATATGTGGCTATTATCACTAATAAATTCCAAAATTATTTTCAAAACTATAAATGAAAAGTTAAATTGATGTTAATTATGAATATTTCATAGGATCTTCATATGCTTATAGCCTAAGCATGTTAAAGTGTTGCTTTCTTTTCTATGTTTATGCATATATTTGCATTTGTTTGAATGTTAGTAAGTATATAGTCTGGACATCCAAGGAATACAAGACTTTAAGTTAGGGGTGTCAATTCAGTGGGTCGAACTCAAACCAGACCGAGGTTGACAACCACCGTTTATGAAATGGGTCAAAAGCTTCAACCCGAACCCGACCCGATTTCAACCCGATTAACCCAACACAACCCAAATGATCAAAATTGGGTCAATTTCTGGTCAAAATTTGGTTGGCTGGTCAATTTTGGGTTGGTGGGGTCCATTTCGGGTCAAATTCGAGTTGGCGGGTCAAAATTGAGTCAATTTCGGGTTGGAGATTCAACTCGAACCCGACCCAAAAATTAAACGGGTCAATTTCTTCAACCCAAACCCGACCCAAAAAATTTTCGAGTCAACCCAAACCCAGATTTTTCGAGTCGGGTCCGTGTCGAGTTGTCTGGTCAGGTCAATTTTTGACACCCCTACTTTAAGTAATCCCAAGGAGGTCTTAGATTACCTCACTTCATGTACTTACTTGATTTCATTCATATGTGTGAATGTGCTGGAATTTGGATAAAGCGTTACTTTACATGTATAAATAACTCACTAAAATACAATCTTTTTGGATGATTTCATTCTCATAGTTGTGTGTACTTTCATATGTATTTAAGAATAACAAGTATATAGTCTGGACATCCCGGGAATATGAGGCTTTAAGTAGCCCCTTGGAGGTCATTTATTATCTCACTTCTCTGGTTCAAACAATGGCATGTACTTGCCTAAAGCTTTTATACATATGTGTGTGTACTTAGCTAAGGAATAAAAATCCTCTTTTCTACCAAAACATATGCACTCATAATCATTTGAGTGTGCCAAAAATATATTGCATGTGTAAGTATGTTAAGCCCTAAATCATATACATGTTATGGATGATGAATAGGAATAGTGTAACATGGGCTATGTGATGGTAATTCAATTGCATTAGTCTTAAGATGTCTTTCATGTTGAATAAGATTCTTTAAGATTAACCCAAACATAGGATTGATAAAATGCTTAAAAAATCATTCACTAAAAGAAACTAAGTCATAACAATATGCTTTAAAAACAACTTAAGGTAGGGATGAAAGAGGTTAAGCCCCTTTCTTCTCTTTACAATGCTTAGTGGCTAAGTAAATATCAAAGGAAACAAAAGAAAACACAAATTAAAATCCACTAATTCTCTAAATAACTTGAAATGAAACCATCATCATGATCAACTTAAATAATTCCAAACTTTAGCTAATTGCAATTTTAAATCCTAGCTAAGACATACCACACTAAGCCTAAGCACATACATTAGAATGCTAAGTTACCACTTCTAGCATGAAGTTAGGATAGTGTATATAATGATGTTGTGTTTTGTTTTGTGAAGTATTATTTTAGACTGGACGTTAGGATTGTAGTTTGTAGATTGGATGTTAGGCCATTATTAGCCTAATGTTATTTTCTATAGGGGATTATGCTAATGGTGCCACTAAAATAAATATAAATGCTTCTACTTGTAGGTTGCTCATGCCCCTAAGCATAATCCATGATTAGGACAGGTGGTCTTGGCTACTTATGCGTAGGGTGCTAAGTCCAAATTATAAAATATAATTGCTTGGGATGTATGTATGTTAGCTAACATTTATTTTGTAGGTGTAGTTAGATTTTACTTCTTCCTAAATATATAGTTTTATAATAGGAATTAGGATTAGTGCTATGAGATTTAGGATGAACAGTGGCTAGAAGGCATAGTCTTGGGAGGCCTTGTGAAGCCTTGGAGCATAATCAAATCAAGAAGGAAGAAAAAAAATGAAGAATGACGAAAGAAAAGAAGAATGAAGAAAAGCAAGGAATGAAGACCCACCCCCCAGAACATCTAATTTAATTTCAATTGTAATTATTCTTTTATAATCCTGGTTGTATATGGTAAAGCCTGGCTACCCAATTTTCTCCTTTTCGGGGTGTACGGTGGTACCCAGTTGCATTGGCCTTTTATTCTTATTTGGAATCTATACATGTTTTGAATGTTATGTTTAGATTGCGCAATAGAATTGCATCTTCTTCATAGTTTCTTAAACATGATGATTGAATGTGTGGCTTTGATGCAGTAGGCTGTTAGGATAAAATTAATTTTTCTTCCCAATTACTAACTCATAACTAAATTTTAAAATAACTTTCAACCTCATTCTAAAGCATAGGATATAATCAAGATAATTAAAAGATTTAGCAATCCCTTAGCTGAATGATAAATGTCTAACAACATGCCTACTATATTATTTCACTCTTGAAATAATGAGGGCCTCCATTCTTGCACTTTAAAGAAAGCTTGACTTATGAGAGCACCCCCTCATGATGGAAATCCCCCTCTTTCTCTCTGATTTGGCCAATAATCCAATTTCATCATGCATTTAGGCATAAAATACTCCAAACTTTGGTCTAAAATATTGTGTTAAAATGATATAAAAATTTATAAAATTTTGCATTTAGACTATGACATATACTCATGCTAGTCATGAATAAGTCTCTTAGGGAGTGAGTTTAGGACTATAGTCTCTTTCCAAATTAAACAACAAGCCTAGCTATCTTACAATTTTATAAGACCAGCCACATGGTTTTGAATCGTAGGAGGTGTTAACTGGTGGCCACCCCAGGCGGTTGTAAGTCTAGAAGAGTCGGATAGATTTATTCTCTCTTGTGGAGGTAAACCATGATATCCCCTAACGCTTAGATTTAGGTCGTGCTTTTAGCTTGCGCTAAAGCTTCCTAGATTTAGGATCAGAGGTTATTTGTTACCTTTGGACTGTGCTTCTAGCTTGTGCTAAAGCTTCCTAGATTTAGGATCTGAGGTTGTTTATTACCTTCGGGCTATGAGCATAAATCCTCACCTCTTAGGAATTTTCATAATCTTGTGTTGATGGATTATAAGTCCTACTATTCTAAAATCAAAACTTCTATCTAGGTTCATCATCTTTAGGTTTAAGAGTTAATGTAGAACTTAAAGATTAATCATTCAATAAATTAATATAATTACCTTTTGATTGGTATTCATCTTGTATTTATAAACTAATAAAGTGGGGATTAACACTGCACACATGGTGAAAGCATAAATCAAAATACTTTTAAAAATTTTAGAATAAAAAATGCTATAAATTTCAACCATTACATGAAGTAGGATTTGGTACGGTCAAGTAATAATATGGTGATGTGTATTACTTAATCATCACTAATAACTAGAAGACATATATATTCTTTTCATAAGATATTAACTTATTTGAAGAAATCTATTAAGTAACTTCAGACAATCCTATTGACTTCTAAGTTAGGGATGCTCCCCTACAAGATCAAATTAGATCAACCATAGATGTGCTAAATAAAATCAACTTGGGCATTGAAGAAAATCAATGCCTTACATTCATAAGTTCACTTTCAATGAGATAAAAGCCAACGACTTCATTTGGTTTCTTTTGAAGTTTAAGGACTACTTCACTGTTCACCTAAAAATATATAAAATATATAAAATAATTTTTGTTCTTCTGGTCACAGTGTCGCAATGTTGTATTCAGGGCACCGTGGTGCGGCCCTAGCCTTCTAGATGGATAACTACTCAGAGCCAGCTGTCAAAATTATGATACAGCGCTAAGATCTTGGCGTTGAGATGTTGAATTGGCTATTAAGAGGGAGTAGTTACAAGGAATACTCCTATATAAATAGCATTGTTCAGTTCACTATTCTCTCTTCCATTTTCTCTCTCTCTCTCTCTCTCTTTGAACACTCTTGCTCTAACTGCACTCTAACATGATCCCAATGATCTTCTTTTGTTATGAGACACTCTATTCTCTTCAGGTAAAATATTTATGCCATTTTTCTTATAAAAAGCATGTTAAATCATAATCTCACTATTGATCTTGGATCCAGTGAGAAAAAGAAGACCTCTGTTAAACTTTGTTCCAGTACGAGATGAAAATCCCTCCCCTCCATAAATCTTAGATCAGAACAATGGAGAAAAGTATTTTTCACTATGATTTTTGAAATCGCTAATCCAAAATGTTGCCGAATTTTCTAACATTTTTTCTAAAATCTCACAAGAAACTAAATTTTTGACTCACAATGTCACGATGCTGAATTACAACACCGCAGTGTTATGCCCTCGGGTATTCTTATTATGATGAGAAACGCTACGATGCCCAAGCACTAGTGTCACAGTGCCCTACAAAAATCACTCTCGTGCTGCAGCACCATGGCATTTACGCCTCGGCGCCATGCTCTCTTGGCATGAAAATTATGATTTAGAATATTTTTTGATAAAATCTCTTAGGATCGCAGTACTAAAAGATTAGCTCTTCGGTGCTATATCTCCCTAGCACAAGTAAAAAGGATTTAGAAAATTATTCTGCTAAGCGAAAAAAATATCACCTTAGCATTGAGGTGCTAGTTCACAGCACCGAGGCACTAGTTCACAGCGTCAAGGTGCTATCACTCAGATTTTATTTTTTTTATAAATATGTTCAAATTTTTTTTATAAAGACCTAAAGCGATAAATCAAAAATGCTAATCACAGTGCCAATATTCTATCACTCACATTTCATTTTTTTTTTATAAATATGTTCGAATTTTTTTAATAGATCCTGGAGCGATAAACCAAAAATGCTAATCACATACAAGCATATAACATAAAAGATAATAAAACAAAAAAAATTTAAATTACAAATTACAGAAAAGGGGAAAAGTACAAAATGGGGAAACTATAATTGTACTCATCACCCTCTTATTCCTCCTCCTTTTCCTACTCTATGCTTGATACCTACTAGGTAATAACACAAGACTAATATTGAGGCACCGTAGGGAAGGAGACATGGCTCATATCTGTAAGATTGCATATCTAGAACATGTTGACCAATGCAATGTTGAACTAGGCCTTGTAAGAGAATTGCATCTGTTGTTGACCCATATGATGGTCAAACTTATGCTCCAGAATCTCCTACCTATGACTACTACAATCTACCCTTTTTCTCAAGTCTATGACCTGACTGTCAATTTCTTGGACTTGCTCGGTCAGAGGCATGGAAGATTGGGGTCGAGGTTGTGGGGCACATGAGCCTTCACCAACTTAACCTAGGATCAAATCCCCCAATTACCATCTTCATTGGAGGAGCCTTCTGAATGAGTATTTTTTCACCAGGCCCCCTATCGCTCCCGTCGTGACACATAAATCATAAATCAAAGAAGGGTGATTGTACTCAACAGTAGTACTCCCCTTCAACATATTACAATTAGAATTATAAATAACTTTTTCGATATCGATCGTAAATCTCCTTTGAATAAAAAAAATTCAAATTAGCTCTATCTTGGGTAACCTCACTAATGTTACTTGTGGGCATAAACTTGGTGGAAATGAAATAATGCCAAGCTTTAGATTCAATAGTGAGACTATCAGCATTAAAGTTCATAATTCTTTCCTCGAGCCATTTTCACTGCACATTTGCAATTTTACCAAAAAGAAAATGGAGGATCTCATTGAAATCAGGATTATCATTATAATAAGCAAGATATTAATCATAATAAATATCTTGAAGTTTGCAACATACGTTAATAGTATTACTGTCAAAACTTGCTAGTTTTCCCCGTACATATGCTTTGTTGTCCTGCCTTTCATGTGCATTTATGCAGAATTCGCACACCATCGAGTCAACACACGAGCTATTATTGTAGGCTAGTTTGACTCAGCCTCATCTCATGATCACCCCTTCCACACTATCGTCGAATTTGTAGAAGCTCCTCTCTAAGATCAAGTGTTTATAGGTGAGAGCGTGTTGATATCTCTCCTCAGCATTATCACTGATGAATCTGCTGGCATCATTGGATGCCTTATTTCTACTCCCACCCTTCTAAAAGGCATGATGGATATGTTAACTAGAGAGAAGAATAGAGCTAAGTGAGAGAGAAAAAAATCTATATGAGGAGAGACTGTTGAATGAAAATCTATAAGAGGAGAGACTGCTAAATGAAAATCCTTAACATCCTTGAGTCCTACGTATAAATCAAACCTGGCGCCGCAGTGCCCAAACATAGCACTGGTCTCTCGAGTTGCATAACACGTCCTCAGTGCCACGACTCCCACATGCAGTGCTAAGGTGCTAGTCTGCCTATCCTATTATTACTATGTAGTCAAAAAGATAAATTTAATTATAATAAATTTCATAACTGACATGTACAAAAAGTGTTATAGTGTCACAGTGCTCTGACCTAGCACCACGTACCCATTAAAATGAGGTTGTCATTTCTACTTTAATCATTGCACAGCTGTCAGGGAATCTTGACTAGCACCACAGCACTACAAGGCGATGTTGTGGTGCTATTCAAATGGTCAAGTGAACCAATAATAATTGTGTTACAATGCTACCCATGCAGCGCCGAGGTGCTAGACCTTACAACTCTCATATACACCTAAGCTGCGATGCCTAGGCACCGTATCATAGCATCAAGGTGCTACCCCTTAAATAAAATATAATATAAAAAAAAGAAGAGAAGGAACTTCAACTACAACCCTAATTTTGGCCTTCCAAAAAGGTGTGTAAATTTAGTCTTCTATCCGTTCATCATACAAACACTGCATAATTCATTCACCCTACGAATAAATTTATATTCGTCCACCATGTAGACAACCCTAATTTTTAGCATTTCAAATGGATGTAAGCCCATATGAAAGTTAAAAAAACCTTTAAGAATGCCCTCTTCCATATTTGTTGGATGGGTTGAAGTATATTTCTTATGAGCCAGATTAATATATGTTCAACCATATTTCCCCTAATATTTATGTTATGGTTCTACTTTTTATGGATAAAAGCCTCCATAGTTAATTATCCCTCTTACCGTAGTAAGAGAGAACTCTTGGATAAGATTGAAAATAGACATATATATCTGATATGCATTGATGTCTTAGAGGTATAGTGTGGTTCAATGAGAGTCTAAAAAAAATAGAAACATAGTCTCGATCAAGATCCCATGGTTCCATCATCTTGAGACTACATTATTCTAGCCTACCAACATTAAATGGACATAGTTGTAATGTTCAAAGAGCCTGATCAGTAGGCATGGGTTATCTCGTTTCATGTATATCGAGTAGACTTAGAATTTTTAGAGTAAGTGGTGTAAGAGTGTTCACGTGGTGAACAAATTATAAAGTATCGTATTGCGAATGTGTAGATTTTCACATGGTGAACTAATAAGAGGTTTGAGCTTATATTTCTTTGGAATGCCAAAATTAGGGTTGTCCATATGGTAGGTAGATGTGAATTTGTTCATGTGGTTAATGAATTATAGGTTATTTGCTTGGCGAATGGACAGACGTTCACATGATGAATGAATAGAAGAATGGGCTTACATCCCTTTTGAATGCCAAAATTATATGGATGTTTACATGGAAAATGGATAGAAAAATTAAACTTACACTCTTTTGGATTACCATATAGATGAGTTATCCACATGTTTGGCATGTATAATGGTGTTTGAATGGAAAACGAATACAAATTTGAATTTTACTAAATGTACATAAAATTCTCATTTTAAGGACCCAATGCCTTTGCTATGATTCAACACCGCGACACTATGATAGTGGAGCTTATTATTTTATGTGGCATGACACATGTGAAGATGAGCTGGAGGCTCAGTGCATTGACGCTGCATCTGTAGTGACGTGATGCCAAAATTATTGGTCCTTTGACCATTTGAACAACATTATGACGTCGCCTGGTAGCGCTGTTATGCTGGTCAAGATTTCTAACAAGCATGCAATGGGCTTTAAAGTGGAGCACTACTGTTGGGTACGACCACGCTTCTTTTATTTATGATTTTTGTGTTGCGATGGGTGTAGCAGGGGGGCCTGATGAGGAGGTACTCCTTCAGAAGGCCCATCTAATGAAGAGGGTGATTAAGGGATTCAAGAATAGATTTCAAGTGAGAGAGAGTTCACATCCTCCCTGATCTAGACCCCAAACTCCCAAGTCCTTTGCCAAGCAAGTTCAAGAGATTGGCAGATAAGTCACAGACTTACAAAAGAGGGTGGATAAGAGTAGTCATAAGGAAGAGATGTTGGAATGCAAATTTGACCATCATATGGGTCAATAGTAGATGCAGTTATCCTATATGGCCCAGTTCAACACTGTCGATCAACATATTTTAGAATTGCAATAAAGCATATCCTAGTAAGGTTTCCTTTCCTACGACACCCCAATATTAGCCTTGTGTGATTACCCTGGTGGTATTAGTCATGGAGGAGGAGGAAGAACAGAAAGAGGAGGGTGGCAATGAATATGACTACTAGTTTTCCTCCATTTGTATTTTTCCCTTTCTTTTTTTATTTTATGGTTAAAAAATCAAGTTTAACAATAAAATTTATCTATTTTTTATAATTATGTGTTGTTCTTGTGTATTACTGTTACTATTGATGCTTCAAGATAAAAAGATAAAAATTAAAAAATTTAACACTTATAAAAAAGTCATATCAGAGTACAGCATCGCGACACTAATATGCCAACGCCTCAGCGCAAGAGATAGAATGAAGAACCCAAAAGGCGAGCGCCACAGTGTTGTCCTATGGCACCTAGGCACTGTGGGATATTATTTCCTCCACAGCAAAAAATTTTCCAAGTCTTTTTTTACACACAGCAAGGCGACATAGCTACGCCTCTATCCCTATAGCACCATAGCACTATGAGATTTTATTTCTCTTTTATAAAAAATGTTCTAATTTATATTTCAAGTGACATGTGGGTATGACGCCGCAGTGTCGATGGTATGGTGTCATGGCGCTGATGCTATGGTGTCGTGGCACTGATGCTATTGCACTGTGGCACTATGATGTCATTTTACTTATATTAAGATGGCATTACATTGCGACATTGAAGCAATGGCGTCATGGCACTATGAGATTTCATTAAAATGCTACGACGCTAATTCTTGAGCATTACAGCATCGCTAGTGTAATATAAATACTTGAGAGTACGGTGCCGCAATGCTATAGGCCAAAATTTAAATTTAAAGTGTGAATATTTTAATTTTTTTTTAAATTTCGGCAGCATTTTGCCTTAGTAGTACTAGATTTCAAAATTACATATTGTGGAGCACTCTTCTCCCTTATTACAGATCTAAGATCAATGGAGGGGAGGGGGCTTTTTTTCTCATGCTGGACTGAAATTCAACGCAAGAGGACTTTAAATCTCCAAGTTTTTCACATTGGATCAGAGATCAATGGTGGAATTTTTGTTAAATATATATTTTTAAAGTATAAGAGCATAAATTCGTTACCTTATATGAGAAATCTTAGAGTGAAAAGTGATCACCAATTCAGAGAGAGTGGAGTCAAGCGGAAAAAAGATCCTTAGAGTAAACTGCCCACTCCTATTTATAGTAGTGGGCTGATAACTATTCCCTCTCAATAGCCAGTGCAACACCTCGGTGCCAAGATCACGGCATTGCAGTGCTATACGGTAATTTAATTGCTTACTAAATAGTTATTTCTTCTAAATGGCTAGGGCAGCACCTCGGTGCCAAGATCGTGGCACCACAGTGCTGCGACGTTGTACCATAATTTGAAGTTGTTTCTTCTAAAAGGTCAGGGTAGCACCTCGGTGCTATGAACATAGTGTCGCGATGCTATAGTCAAAAATAAAGTTTTATTTTTATTTTATTTTATTTCTTTTGATGCAAACAAAATTGACCCTCAATGAAGGTATCATGTCATTAGGACATGATGCATTTATTGCCCTGATTTTATATTAGTTGTAGTATGTGTATATATGTACAAATAAATAAAAGAATTGAAGCCTCTAACATGATACTCTAATAATCTTCATGTATTACACGATAATAGAGATAAATATATGAGAAAATTTTAGCTACAATGGTTAGCTTGGATTTATCTAATACAAACAGAAGCTACATGAGCTCTATAAGCCATAGTACTCTACCTCTCTCATGCTTCATGGAGTTGTTAAAAGATAACCTCTTGAAAAGAAAGATTTTGCTCAAGTTTAGACACTTGAGCATCCACCAGTGAGCACTCTTATTCTATGGCTAAGATAGCTTGTCGATCATAGCTCTCTTTTTTAATAAATATTATTTCCTCTATTGTAGTTCTATCAATTCAGCAGAGATATCAAGGAGTTTCATCTATGCTCTAGAAAGCTCCCTTTGGAAGGATCTCAAAACTTTGAGATTGTGCTCTAAATCTTGGGGAATTAAGGAGACCTGATGTGAAATGGCATTGGATAATGTTTATGCAATAGTAAGTGTATCTGATAAGACCTCCTCTTAGGTAGTGAGCAAAAAAAATAGTTTGAATTCAGCATCTCTACAGAGCAATTCTGATAACTGTAATTCTCCTACTTCAAGATTTAGAGCAGCATTGTAAACTAGTAAAGAATTTGCTTTTACACATAAGCTGAACAGATTCGACGAAACTTCTAAGATAATTCTTAGAAGTAGTTGATGTAGGGCTGCTATTATATGATATAAGGTTTTTGAAGGTCTACCATACATGTAAGTTGAAGCCTTAAGGCGTATTCAAGAAATAAAACATGAAATTTTCAGGCCAGATAATTGCTTTTTAACTATATGATTCAAACTAGAGATTGGGTAACTTTCTTCATAAGAATCTAGATCTAAGAAGTTTTCTTGGGTCACACTCACCATCACCCAAGTTAAATCTGATAAAAGTGGCTCAAAACTAGTTGTCATAGTGTCAGACTCCTCTATATGTGTATTTTTTTACTAATATATATATGCTCAATACTAGTAGGTTGGAAGCACACTGGAGAAATTATAGTAGTATCTGTGGATAATACTAGTGTGACATCACTCTCCTTTTACTCTACTAATGGTTTAACTACCATTGGCAAGGCAGAACTATGAATAGAGTTATCTATATCTACAACTCTTATGTTAGAATCAACTAGTGGGGGTTGTAGAGATCCCTGTTATCTTCTTCTTAGGTATATGAATTTTGATGTCATAATTTCCTACTAATTTTTTGTTCATCCAATGCTCTTTTAAAAGCATTAGTCATATGTGGTATAGTTTGGATTAGTCTAGTCTTTCACATTTTATGGTTGTATATGCGAAAGCTTAGTTCCAAGAAGAAAGAGAAAGCATGATGGGCCCACATTAACCATAAATGACTAACTCCTGTATGAGTCTCTTATGGTGCTATATAGAAACTAGAATGTGTCCCAAGGGGAAGTGTGAAGGTTCATGTTGTAGAGGCTACTGCTAAACGGACTGTTAATGGAAGTGCTCCCAAGAAATGAGTATCTATTATATCCATTATTGGTGGTAACCCATATATAGGTGTTGCTTAAGTAAATCTGAACTACCTAGAAACCCTATTAAGGTTGTAATCTTCCAAGATTATAGATTCATGGTGGTGATAGCATGGCCAGGTGGGTCTCAGTCCAATGAGATATTATGTGATGTGTTTATATCCTGACTTTGATGATAGTAAGGGGGTTCCTCTATCAATAAGAGAGTCTGTGAATTTCTACCCCATATTTTGAATAGACAAACTATAAAAGGATGATCTGTGGATGATCTGAAAATAATCTATCATGCGCTCTATGGGGAACATGAAGGTTTGTATCTAATTTCTATCTATAGAGACTGTAGCTTTGTTCAGTTGCATAATCATTGGAAAATTTTTCTCTCTGAAATAGGATGTTGTCTCAGGATAACTGAAGGCTTCTAAAATATGAACATGAATCCCTCCATGTAGATAGCTCCAAGGGGCATCCATGTCATAGCATCATGAATCGGTCATGACACTTACTCTGCCTAGTACACAATATAAGTAGGCTAGTTCTGCAAGTGTCAATGATATCCTTTCATCATGAACGAGTAGGCTAGCCATCAGTAATGTAGAAGGATAAAATATTTTATTATGTCCAGGGAATACAAAGTAGCATAATTAAGTGGCAATAAAAGCTATTAAAGATAGCTCCTCATCGATATTTTGTGCTAATATCTGGCATGAGTTGACCATTTCTATTAACTCAAATTTTTCCTTAACAAATTTATGGGCTCTATTATCAAATGGATCTTCAAGCTGTGAGAAGTGTGGAAGGTGCATCCCTGAATGGAGGAAGCTTTCTTACCATGTATCCAGAGTGATCATATTTTGACATCTGTGACCTATCCTTCATTCTTTGGATAGTCTTTGATAATGAGCCAAGGTGTGATGAAGTCATGAAAAATATATGTAACTGCTTCTTCTACATTGTCCATCTAGTTGGTGCTGAAAATGCTCATGATTTGGTAGAATGCATTCATTATAAGGAGTTCCTACATCAGTATTTTTGCTATATTTTGCCTATCTACCATGGTGATTATTAATTCATGTGGACCAACCTAGCAAGTATAGGTAGCACTATCCCAATGTTCTACTATACTTTTGATTCAAGTGAAAGGAAGGCAACTATAATCAAAGAGTGATGTGTAGACTTCCTGATATATACTAGATTTTCTAAGAATATCATCGTGTATTTGCAAGTGATGTTGATCCTATTATACGTATCCATTGACAGCTAATAATGGAGAGCCAAAAATTGACTTTAGGTCCCAATCATCTACTTCATGATGTAATATACGGTAACCTAGTAGCCTGACAATGTATGTAGGCAGGGCAATATCTTTGGCTGGTTTGAGCACATTCTGATCGCCAATGTTAAGGTGATCTGCGACTCGTTCTAAAGAGACATCATGACTATGTCTCAATTTTAAACTAGTTACCCAGTCAATTGGGTTATAGCCAGCTAGTGACTATGAGTCGAATAGTAGGAGACATGCTGATCGAATAAATGAGTCTTCAAAAATATCTTTGTCTTTTAATATATATTACTACCATGATAGCCTATCTGGTATCTTTGTTGTGCCACATAGTTCAAGGGCTTCAATAATAGTTCATATCTACTCTTTAGTGGGCTCATTGGAAGCCATATCATCTTGTCTTTTCCATATAAACATTATAGCTAGCCTATAATATATCTGGAACAGAGAAGCACACAACTTTATTAAGAGATTTATAAATCAACAGTAATATATGAATTTATACATGAGCTATGCATGTGAGCTTTTTCAATGTAGTCTTTTATGCATGATTATATTTAAACTTGCTCCTCTTGATTATATTAGAATCTAAATTTAGGTTTAGATATGGTCCCTTTTGATATTATGTATCCTAATTTAATTTAGATCCAACCCCTTTGGGTATGATGGAATCTAAATTTTATGTTTTAGATCCAGCCCCTTTGGACATAATGGATCTGATCCAGCCCCTTTGGGTATGATGGATCTTAGTTTAACTTAGATCTAACCTCTTTGGGTATGATGGAAATTAAATTTTATTTTTATTTTTAGATATGGCCCCTTCAGGCATGGTGGATCTAATATAGTCCCTTTGGGCATCATGGATCTTAATTTAATTTAAACTAACCCCTTTGAGTATAATAAAATCTAAATTGAGGTTTTGGATCCGACCCCTTTGGGCATGGTGGATCTAACCCTATCCCTTTGGGCATGATGGATCTTAGTTTAACTTAGATTTGACCCCTTTGGGTATGATAGAATCTAAATTGAGGTTTTGCATTCAGCCACATTAGGCATGGTGGACCTAATCCAACCCCTTTAGGCATGATAGATCTTAATTTAGTTTTGCTTAATTAGAAAGTGTTTTCTTTTTGATAGGAAATCTTTCTTTGCAAGATATATAAAATTGCCCATATTAACAAAGAAATTTTTCATTGAAATGAGAATATCTGTCATTCTTAGTTATGCATAATATATTTTGAGATATTGTCCATTTATAAGAGGCATGGGTCTGATGTATTTTGAATTAATAAGCTGATAAGCTCCACGTTCGTAAACATTTTCAATGATACTTATGTATGAGATCGTTGAAGATACGAGTCATCGCTCCCTAGTAAGTGACACCCGCATTTTTCAAGCCAAATGGCATTACTTTGTAATAATATACGCTGATCGGCATGCAAAAGGATGTATGTTTCTCATCTTTTGGAGTCATTTTAATTTGATTATAGCCCAATGATCCATTCATAAAGATGAACATATCATAGTTGGATGTATTATCTACCATGAGATTTGCATTAGGTAATGGAAAATTATCTTTTGTCCATGCTTTATTTAAGTCTCAAAAATTGATACAGACTTAGATTTGCCCATTTTTCTTTCTTGGTAGGGCAATATTAGCAATCTAGTCAACATATTTTTCTTTCTGGATGAACCATTCTTCGATGGGCTATTTGATTTCAACGATTATTTATTCTTCAATTTATAATCACATTCGCCTTGATGCTTGCTTTGGTACTTGTATATTAGATTTAATAACCAATTTATGTACATCTACATCTAGCGATAAACCTAGCATTTCACTATAGTTTAATACAAAGCATACTTTATATTCATAAAGTAGTTCTTTTAATTCTTCCAATCATTTTGATGTGAGGTTAACACTAACAAAGGTTGGCCTAGGCTCTTCTTTGGTACCCAGGTTAATATTTTGAAGTTCATCGATCATGGCTTGATTGCCTTCTTCGAATTCTTTTAGGGCTTCTTTGAGGTCAATTATTAATTCATCTTCAAGCTCATTTTTGTTTTCCTATGAGGTACCCCTTTGTAGATTCGTGGTTTCAAAAAACATTACCTCTTTATCGGATATGGTGTAGCATGTGCTTGTTGAGGAATTTCATGAGAGAATATATCATAGTCACGATGTAGTAAATTTTCCATATCCTATGGAACTCTGAACATTATCCCCTTGCTAAAGCCTTTTGAACAATTAAGCTTGTGCATTCAATTATGATAAGTGGACATTATTTCTAATTATCCTTTTTAGAGCTGATGAAAAGTATTAAAAAATGATGATTAAAACATCTTCTTCCTCAAAATCATCTTCTTCAAATGGTTCTTGTGTGAAATTTGCAATTCGCTCTTCAACTTTATAGATGAGGTTTTCACAATCCTTCTAAGCCTTTCTAGGAGGAACATAGAATATTTTTAATTATTATATCCCTTCTCCCCTTGGAGTTGATAAGGATTTTACATGTGCTTTTGGTATTAACGTTATTTTCAAAGCCTTATCGGAGACCTGAGATTTAGACATTCTTATTTGAGAAATGTGCATTTTCAATAATTGTTTTGTCACACTGCTAATACTAGCCTCTTCTTTCTTCTGACTAGTTTAGGCCCTCCTAAGTACCAGTAATTCTTCATCATCTTCCATATCACTACCAAGGTGGGGAATTACTTTGGTTGTTTTGATTCGTTAGTAATTTTACTTTTTGAATTGCCACTATTTAAAATTATTTGATAAGTGGAGTTTCTTTTTTCTATGCATTAACCTCTTCAAGCTTCTTAAGGATGCAGTATTTAGCATCATCATATATCTTGATATTATGTATCAAGAATGGATTCATGTCCCATCAATTCAATGCTCTTCATCATTTTGAATATATTTCATCCATTAATGAAGAGTCGAGGGTACTATACCATACTCATGAATCCATGGCCTACTAAGGAGTGCCTTATATGCAACTTTGGCCTCAATTACATGAAATTTAGCTTATGTATATAATTCCCCAAAGTGTATGGGTAAGACAATTGACCCTAAGGTTTGCTACCCTTGTTCATTGGAACCTTGTAAAAATATAGCACTCTTATGGAGGTATCGAGCTTTCAAAGCTAGTGCCCTAAGTGTCTTGGTTGTCAGGAGATTGACTGAAGCACCTTAGTCAATCAACATCCTCTTTACACCTATAAAATTAATTTCAACTGTAACTAAGAGAGGTCAATTATGTTTAGTTATTTTGGGTAGTAAGTCTTTGTCATAAAAAAGTGATAGTTGTTGGCTATAAGATCTTCTTTCATTCTCTCTTTAGCGAAGAATGCTTCATATTGCTCTAAGCTTTGTAAGGCTTTTATTAAGATCTCTCTTATTTCCTGGGATAGCATGAGAGCATTATATATACTTAATAGATCATGAAGCTTGCGTAAGTGTGCGAGAACATTATAGTCTACTCTTATTTTGGTAGACTTTTGGTGCTTAATCAATCATGGAGGTCCGGCGTCCTCATTAATTTGAATTTCTTTACTTTTTTCACTGATTTTTTATTCTCATGTTGGAGGAATCTTTTTTTCACTCCTTAATTGCACTTCTATTACTTCTTCTACCTGACTTTCCTCATCGGAAGAAGTTTCTGAGCTTTGTAACTCTCTAAATTTCATGACTCTCAGAACTAATGTTTGATTCAAGTCATAACTCCTTAGAGCCTAGCTTATTTTTCTGTTTGATAGGCTTTTCTTTAGGAAAACATAGCTCTTTTTAGAATCAGTTTAGAGGCTCAATTAGAAGTGGAAGTGACTGAAGAACTCACTGATATTGTAGATAACAACATATGGGTTCCTAACTTTAAAAGAGATACCAAGAAATCAATCAGCCCAACAACCATCTTAATGAAATGAGTGAACTAATTAAGGACTTATTTGGTTAGCTTAACCTCATAGAAACAACGACATAATGTTTAGTGACTTTGCTTTCCCTATTGATCCTCCTGGCTTTGCAATTTGGACATTAAACCTTCGTTTCGTAGGCGAGTGTCAACTATGCGAACGATTTTGACCTCCATGTGATCAACATCTTCATTATTTTGTAGATCTAAACTTTGAAATTCTTCATTGGTTAGGATATCTTCATCTTCTTAAAAAAATTGATCATCCATGTCATCATCTATTGGTCGATTCTTTTCAAATTGATGCTTCTGCTAATGATAGGAGATTCAGCTTCTTAATTAGGGGAGCTGATTCATGCTGAGCTCCTTTACTTTGGCATCTTCTGATACTTTATCTCTCCATTTTAGTCAGGACCTCCCAGTGATGGATCTCTAAGAATGAGTCTCATATGTCACATCCTAGTGTTCACTGATTCTATTAGAATATCCTAGGTGATGTGGGTTTCTTTGATATTAATGGTGGGACCTTCTAACAATTGGCTATCAATTTATTTTTGATTAGATGGTTTGTTTTTGGTGTTGACCTCACTTATGGAGTGATGATTCAATCTTTCCATCTTAGACCTAGGAGTTTTCTAGACACTAGGATCTTCTTAGTCATAGGACACTTCTAGTGACTAAGTGGACACTTGACCCAAACCTAGGGACCTAGGAGGACTTGCCATAGATTTAAGCTATGTCGTATGATCTAAAGAAGCCTACCTATCTTATGGCCTAACCCAACCAAGACCTGTGCCAGCCATCTTAGCCAAAACCATACCTCAAATCAGTTCAACCAATCCCAATTTAACTCCAATTCATTTCCAAGCTCTAAGCCAAATGACTGAAACCCATAACCTAAATTCATCTTAATTCGTTAAGCCAACCATACGGACTTCACCAAAGCTCTTTCAATCCAACCTAATTCAATAGATTTTTTTACAAAAGAACTTCAACCTTTTAAACCTTCATTCCAAACTCTTCCAAAATCTACAATCAAGTCAATCAAACACATTGACCAAAATCAATTCAATTAATCCTAGCTAGCCCATTTGAACCCAAAATGTCCAAGTGAGCCAAAATCCAATTATAACCAAATCAATTGTAATAAAAGCCACCAATCAATCTCAAACCAATCATCAAACTAAATTCAACTCAATTCGACCCAAAACTAACTCAATTTCATTAGGCTCACTTGACCCAAAGTGACCTAAAGGACTCATTTGAACCATACTCCAATCCAGCCCAAATTTGATTGAACCAAACCATCCAAAACCTCTTATATTTATTATTGATCACCTTTGATTGATCAATTGCAATCAATTGGGTCTAGCCAAGTCAATTTGGCCATTTGATCAAGTTGACCCAATTAACCAACATGAACCAAATTGAATTAAATCACATTCCAATTCAAATTAATTGAAAAAAATGATTCTAATCAACCCCAAATTAATCCTTGAACATGACTTGACCATCAATTGAGTCAAACCAAATCGAATTGGCATTTTGACCCAAGTTGACTCAATTTGACCTAAAAGGTCAAATTAGGCCAAATCAAATCCTAATCCAAATTGATTGAAACCAATGACTCAAACCTATTCCAAATTGACTATTGAACATGATCAAAGCCTCCATTGGACCCAATTTGACCAAGTCAACCCAATTGACCCATTTTGCCCAAATTGACCTAAAGAGTCAAATTGGTCTAAATCATTCCTAAATCTAAATTGATTGAAATTAAAACCTACAATCATCTTCAAATAATCAATTGAACCTAAACCAATACTTAACCCATGCAAATTTGGCCACTTTGACCAGATTGATCAACTTAGCCCATTTGACCAATATAAACCCATATGAGTCAAATTCAAATATACTTAAAATCAAATCAAACCAATTAAACCTTAACATCCCAAATGAACATTTAAACTTGTCTCAACCTATGGTTTGACCAATTTAACCAATTAGTCAACCTAACCCCAACTTAGCCTAATTTGATCTACATGTGTCAAATTGAGCCAAACCCACTCAAACCAGACCCAAACCCATTCAAAATTGGCTTGACCCATCATTAGATCACCATGAGTCAGCCCAAATCTAACTCAACCCGAGTCCAACCCAAATTGACCCATTACCCATTGGGTAAAGCCTTCCAAATGGGACAAAACCCATTCTTGGATGGTCAAACCCACTCTCCCACCTTTGGCAGCCACCCTAAGCTCCAAATGGACATAAGGTCCACTGGCTCACCTGACCCAAAGTTGGTTGGGTCAGCCATGAGCCAAGTAGAGGTGAGCTAACCGAGTTCCTCTCATTAGCACAAATAGGAAACCAGTGACACCCACCTCAGCCGTTGGCAGCCAGTCCCCTTCACTTAGCCACTCAAATTGAGCCACCTCACTGATTCCCTGCCACTTGTGGCTTCCTGCGCTGGCTGGAAACCTACAATTTTTATAACCAATCCAAGCTATCGGATTAGAGGGGGAGAGGGTATACTCTCCCCATCTCGATTCAAACTGTGTGTGTGTGTGTGTGTGTGTGTGTGTGTGTGTGAGAGAGAGAGAGAGAGAGAGAGAGAGAGAGAGAAATCATTCAGAGAGTTTGTGTGAGTGAAAATGAGTGTTTGAGAGCTTTCCCCAAGTTCTCAGAGCCTCCCCATCGCCAACGACATCCAAACCGAGCGAAACAAGGCACCTACTCCATTCAACCCCCTCCAAACTCCACCATTTTTAAATTAACTTTACTCACACGTTCACCAAGCTCCAATGAGATGAAATGAATCTATTCCTAATTGATTCAAGAAACAGAGACCACTCCTAGACCAACTTCAGTGCGGATTTTGATGGCATTTGGTCCACAGAGCCACCGGTGAGGAGTCAAGCGGCAAGCTTCTCAATATGGCTTCGTCTCTTCAAGAGGAAGTTACTTCGATTGGTTTACCACTGATCCTGAGCTCAAGTGAGGTAAATTCTAGCAAACCATCAATATTTCATTTTTTTTCTTGGGCCTTTGTGAAGCAAAGTGTGATTTCGTGTGATTCCAACTGTAGGATCATTTTATATTGTCTCCCTGAAGCTTTTGGAGTCGATCCCAACCAACCCTCCACGAGCTCTAGTGAGATCAAATCGAGTGGAGGTAGGCGGCAATGGCAGTCTTCAATCGCTCAGGGGACGACAGACCATCTATCATCTGTTTCGCATGATTAGAATGGACGACTATGATTAATCCATTAGATTTAACTTAATTTAATCCTATAAGAACCACGAGATTAATCCCCATCGTCTAATCTTAAATTTGATAGTGGGGACGAAAGTGCATTTGTCGCCACCATGTCGGACCGTTTAAGTTGCCAATCCCATGACGCCATGTGGAAAGCGCTACCACGTTAGCCATCCTGTATTACGCCAATGGGATTAGGCTTAATTAAGGTTTAAAAATGTGATTAATTGATTGAAACTTCCAAAATTCATAACTAATTATAGAAAAATCTAAAAAGTATAAATAAACACATTTTGGAAAGGTTAAATAGAGTAGAATTTAATAAATATAATTTCATTTGATTTTAAAAATGATGAAGGCTTAATTAGGGTTTGAATATTTTCTTAATTAGCTTAATTAAGCCCAAATTGCTTGGGCAATTAATCACAAACTTGGCATGCTAATTTAATGGGATGACCTCTGCCTCCCATGATTTTATTGGGATTTATTGGCTAAGTAATTAGAAAATTTTGAAATTCAAACCTTAATTACTCTTTTAATTAATTTAATAATTAATTAAAATTTTAAATAGTAAAAATTAATTAATTAAAGTTCACTAATCATTAATTAATAGTGAGATGATGAGGGAGAGTGATTAGGACCTCTTTCCTAATTACTTTTCTCAATTCATCTCATTAAAGATGGTTAATCAATACATGGTTTAATTAAGGAATTAATTAGTTAATTAATGGCCAAATCAAATCAAATTAAATTGCTAATCCCTTCAGATAATCAACATTTAAATTAAGAGTTTTTTATGTGTTTGATAACATAAAGACACTTAAGGAAATTATGATCAGCCCCTAAGTGTTGAAAAATCATAAGAATACCTAATTAGATTATTTAACTTAATTAATCTTTAATCATGAGCCAATTGCATTAGGTCCTTTAGGAGCATTACAATTTTATTTTCCCTCATGTTCATATCATTTGTGGCTCATGATTAAATGATTAATTAAAATAAAGAAGCATAGGAAAGGGTAATTAAATGGATTGCTTAATGATTCAACATAATTAAATCATAAAAGTTAATTAATTATCTTTTCTTAAACATATTAAATCATCAACATTGGATGGAAAACACCAAATGATTTATCACTTTAAGTTCAATTCAAATCCACAAAACCAAATCAATAAGAAGCTTTGATTTTCTTTAAATAATTTTATTTGATGTGATTATTCTTAGGAATTAGTGTAGTTGAATGAATCATATGGTTATGTTTGGCTATTCCTTTTCAATCACTTTAAATGTTGTATGTCATGTGATATCATGCATTCATATTTTTAAAATCAAATGGGGTTTACTTATGTAAAATTGCATGAGTTGGCTAAATTTTATTATATGTGTTGCCATTATCACTAATAAATTCAAATTTATTTTCCAAAAGCTATAAGTTGATAATAATATTTGGAGTGATAATAGTTATGAATACATATAGGATTTGCATGTGTTTATAAATTAAGCATCTGAATGTGAAGCTTTCTTCCTTAAAATTCCTATATGGATTTTCATACGTTTGAATGATAATAAGTATGTACTCTGGACATCCCAAGAATATGAGATTTTAAGTAGCCCCAAGGAGGTCATTTGATTACCTCACTTCTCCAATTTAATAATGACACGTACTTGTTTGAGTTCATTCTTATGTATCTTTGTATTATAATTTGGATAAACTTTTATACCTTTGTCATGACATTTTCAATATGGGATTTTTGAAATAATAAGATATATACTTTCATCTTCACTCTATACGGGATAAAATGAGGATGAAAATATACATCTCTTTTTTATATATTTTGACACCACATAGAACTGCAAATATTTTTATTGAGGGTGATCGGATACATTGAGGGAGTATTGTCTCGAAGAAGTCACCACCCTATGGGTAATCACCTCAACAAGGACTCCTAAGGATAATGGGTTTGCATGTGTACCAAGATTCTTCCCCTACTTTACATGGAAAAGTAAAGTAGAGTTTATATTAAATTGAGTTCATTGGGCATAATTAATTCTAAGAATGAGATCTCTTAGGAATACTCTCAATTAAGGTAAATGATCATTGTCTTCTAAGATTTCAATAGATAATCGATTAGTTTATTTTGAAAGACCAAATGAGATCGATCAAAGAGAGGGAGTTATTATCAAAGTCAAATGAAGATAAGTAGGAGATACTCCAATGCTAGAAAACCTAGCGAGCATCTCAAACTATCATATGGCTGGGCTTTACATTTTTAAAATTGAATTATTCATTTGAGTTGACTTTTTATTAGAAATTTAGGACTTATGATTGCATAACACAAGATTAATAAAATGCCTAAGAGGTGAGGATTTATGCTTATGGCTCATGAAAGGGAGAAGCAACCTAAAAACCCAAATCTAGGGAGCTTTAGCGAGGGCCAAAAGCACAACCTAAATTTAAAGAGAAAATGGCTATTTGGTTTGCCTGAGGACAAAACTCATGCTTGGACTTTGCCTTGGTAACTCCTCCTATGATTTTAAATTCATGTAGGCAAGTCATATGTTTTATGAAAGATAGCTAGGCTATTATTTATTTAGCAAGAGACTAAGTCCTTAAACTCACTCTCTAAAGAGACTAGATCATGCAAGGGTATGCTTCAAATGACCTAAATCTAATTTAATTCATATTGCATTTTTATTTTTATTTTTGGACAATCATTTTGACTCAAGCTAATAGGATTCATATGTGCATGAGATTATTGGCCAAAATCGTGAGAGGAGGTGTATTTTCACCATGGCTCTCAAAGGTCAAGCCAAGTTTCTTTGGCAAAGGTGGAAACCCTCCAATCAAGAGTAAAAAATAATATGTCATGATGATGTTACAAAATACTCATCCAACTAAGGGGTTTCTAATTCTTTTATCTTGATTTTTATCTAAGCTTTTAGATTATGAGTTCTTTATTTTTTATTTGGTAGAAGATTTATTTTTCCCTAAGAGCCTAATCCACATCTAGGCCATATATCAAGAAAGGAAGAAACTAGAAAAAAGATGTCATCTTAATGCACAAACTAAATAAATTATCAATCAATTTATAAAACTAATCACAAAAGAAAAAGAGGTCATTTGTGGTCGGGCACCACCGTACTAACCCAAAAATAAATTGGATAGCTGAGCTCTACCCTTATACAACCCAGATAAAAAATGAATTAAATATAATTAAGCAAGAAATTCATTGTTATGGGGGTCTTCAAGCTTCATTTCTTCATTCTTCTTTTCTTCTTTCTTCTTTGGTTCCTTCTTTTGGATGGTTGGAAAGTGGATGCTCTAAAGGCTTCACATGGTGCATAAGATGAAATCTTATGACCAATGCTCATCCTAACCCCCATAACAATCATTCCAAAATCCTAATTGCAAAAATTATATGAAAAGAAAAAGTAAATCTAGCTAACACCTACAAAATAGAGATTAGCTAAACAAACCACACAAAATCTTAAGCATATATATTGGACTTATCACCCCACACATGGGTGACTAAGTCCACCTGGCCTATTGGACTATGCTTAGGGGTATAAGTACCTATACAATAAAAGCATTTATATTTTTATTTATCACAGCACCCCTTAAGCACAATCTCTTGTAGTAGATAATGGTTAGACTAAGAACACCATATCATTCATTCTATGCACATTCACCCTAACATCTAGACTAAAACATATATCACAAAAAAAGCAAACATCAAACCATGCACCGCCCTAACCTAAAGTTAGAAGTGGTGCCTTTGCCCAATGTGTGTGCTTTAGAGGTTTGCTATGACTTTAAGTTAGAATTTTCTAAGTGTGAAGCTTGTTCAACTTCAAGGAGAGTTTCATTTAAGTGATTTAATTATTTTGGATTGATTTTATTTTATGTTTTCATTAGGATCAAGTGAATCCTAGAATTAATTACTAAGTTATAAAGAGAGGGAAAGAGAAGAGAACTTCTCTTTTCTTCCCTAACCTAAGTAATTTCTAAAGTGGATTCATGTTTTAGTTTTATTTAGTGAATGTTTTATTATGTGTTTTAATTAATACTAAGTTTAGATGAACTCTAAATAAACATATTCAAAAAGAAAGGCATTTCAAGATTAAGTAAAATGAACTAAATTCACAAAACATACATCACTTTATTTCTTTACCAACATGTATACCACGCATATGAATGAGTCCTAAATAGATTTATACATACAAATGGGAATGTTTAGCACACTTTATGATGCATGTTAAACAGTTATTTAAGAAAATTTGAATGTTTATGATGCATGATTTTTGTTTAAGTAGCAAAGGGGTTTCTTATTCAATTTTCACATGCACATATGAATGTATGAAAGAAATAAGTGAGTACGACACCATTATTAACCAGCGGTGTAAGGTATAAGACCTACTTAGGGCTACTTAAAGCCTCGCAACCCTGGGATTGTCCAGATTAATATACCACTTTCCTTAAATGCAAGCATGTGTACAAAAGAAATGAATTGAAAAGAAAGAATGCAAAAGTTTATGTTGGTTAATTTATTTTGTTTATATAATTTATATGTACACGTATAGGTATCCTTCTTAAGTAATAGCATAAGAATGAATAGAATATGGAATTAGGCAAGTGTTAGGTTCTTTTCAAATAAACTATACACTTTATCAAATCCTATTCAAAACTATACTAAAAGAGAGGAGAAGAAAAACCTACACTAAGCACATCCTTATATTTTACTCATATGCAAACTTATAAGTGAGATATAAGTAACACAATTTCAGTTTTGATAATTGATTCATATATTTTGAAAATTATTTATATTTAATAGTGATAATAGCCACTCATATTCTTACTTTAGCCAAAACATGCAATTTGGCATAAAGGAAACATTTTCATTTTAATTTGATTTTTGAAAAGCATGAATGCATGAAATCATATGACACACATATTTAGCATATTGGGAAAGAACTAAAGTAATTAAAGCATGTAAACACATTCACCTTAATTAATTCTTAAAGCCAATCTTATGAAATAAGAAAGCTTAAAGCAAATTAAAGTTTGTTTAATATAATTTTTATTTGATCTTGAATTTGATTTAATTTGGAAAATGTGAATTGAGTTTGTTGTTCCTAACCCATTCCCACATGTGTTGGATATTTTTGTTCAAATTTTAGATGATTAGATTCATTTTATATTCTGATTAGGTTAAGGTACGAATTAAGCATGTTAATTACCCCTTACCTACACCACTTTAGCATAGTTATCAAATAATTATGAGCCAATAAAATGACATAAAACTTCTCAAGCAATTTAAATTTGTAATGCACCTAGGAAGAAAAGGGCCTAATGCAATTTGGCTAATGATTAATGATTAATTAAGCTAAGGAGTTTAACTTAAGTAATTTGAAAATAACCCTCACACATATGAGTTAAATTTTGATTTTCTTAATTATACTTAAGCTCTTGAACACCTAAACATCTATCCCACATAAATTAATTGAGTTCTGGAAAGTTTTAGAATTTTAAGAAATTAATTAAGAAGGTAATCAGTAAATTAACCCTTTAATTAAGAGAGGATTAAGGAAGAAAAATAGGTTTAGGGAATAGCTTAGGGGAAATGCCCCAAAATTATTCCCTAAACCTCCTATTCATTGAAACAGACCTTAATCAACTTCAATAAAAAATTAAACCACTAATCAAACCCTTAATTAACCTTGATTATATTAAAGGGATAATTAGGAAATGAATTAGCAATTCCCCAATTAAGCCACCAATAAATCCCAAGAAAATTAGGGGAGACAGAAGTCATACCCCAAAATGTACTCAAGAAGTTTGGGAATAGTTAGTGAATTAATTAAAGGGTAATTAACAAATTAATATTCCTAATAAAACCTAAAATTAGAGAAAGACACTATTCAAAATCAATTAAAATTAATTTTATAAAATTCTAGATCAAATTATCTATCCAATGCAATTTATTTCATATTTTTTAAATTTTTCTATGTTGAGATATGAATTTTAGAAGTTTAGGTAATTAATTAGAATTATTTAAATTCTAATTAAATCCTTAATCCTACGGCGCCATGCGTATAGCTAACATGGCACGCACTTTACACGTGGTGCCTCCCCATTCGCTATTTAAAAAATCACATCATTGCATCGCATGGCGACGGCGCTACGCACTTTCTCCTCAGCCGTCTAATCAAGGATCGAACGGCTGAGATTAAAGTCGCGGATCAGAGGGGATAAAAATAAATATATAGTGTGTTTTAATCTCGGCCGTCCATCCAAAATGCGCGGATGGATGGCCAGAGATCCTTCCTTGTAAAAGCTTGTGAGCCATGGAGATCGTCCATGTTCTAGGCTTTGATCCAAGCTCGATTGAGCTCGAATTGAGATGAAACTTAATCCACACCATCAACATGCATCCTAGATCACATCTGACGGTCAAGATCCTATGGCATTAACATTTCTTTCACAAATCTCCACACCACATTGAGTTTAATGGTCAAAAAATAGCTAACCTCGCTGGAGGTGATCACCAATGCTCAATTCCCTTAGAGAAGCTTCATCTGGTTGAGACGAAGCTTTGGTGAAAGTTTGAGGGGCTGAGGATGAGTGGATCTTCCTATGGGTCACCTCCTCCTTAGCTTGAGCTCCGCTTTGATCGAATTGGATCTCCCCTTGCTTCAAGAACTTGGAAGAGAAATTGGGTGCACTCGTCTTAGTCCTTTGATAAAGCTTGAAGAAGGAATTGAGTGGAGTTTGAGTGTGGAGAAAGTTGGCAATTCAATGGACCTCCCCTATTTTTACTTAAGAAAAATTAAGAAGCTGCAAATTGAATCTCCCTATAACAAGCTTAGGATCACTTGCAAATGGCTCCCATGACTCCCTCTTACTTAATCGAATATGGCTCTATGAAGATTCAAAAGAATTAGGGGGAGTATATATCCCCCATTGGCAATCGGATGGCTGAGCATAAGCTTATCATTTTGATCCAATTACCTTGATTCAGTGGGTTATTTGAGCTATTAGGATTGTCCTTGAGTTTGATTTGGCCAGAGGAGTGGGAATATGAACTCCCCATGTGCTCCATTTGGGTGTAAGGAAGATTTCCATGTGGCCATTTCCATGCACATGGTAGGTTTGGCTATAGGGTCAAGTTGGGCTAACACAAACCCATTGTGTTGGGCGCACCATCCTCCCTAATGTTCACTTGATCCACTAGGAGAGTATCAAGTAGGTATGAAGAGGATTTGACCAAATTCCAAGTAGAATTAGCAAAAATTTACTCTATGGCCTTGGGGTAAAATGGTGATTTGGCTTATTTTTGAATTTGGGTATGTTTGGTATGTTGAGAAAATAGGTTTGGCCAAGTTTCATTAGATTTGGAGTTCATTTAGTATGGTTTGGCTCATGTTGACCCATTTAGGTCAAAATGAGTCAAGTTGACCAATTGGTCAAATTGGGTCAAACTAAGGATTAGGTCAAGTTCATATGACCATTTGAAATATTTTGGTGGCTTTGGTTAAATTCAATTTGGTTTAGGCTTTAATTTGATTCATATGACTTCATTCAGGTCAAATGGGTCAAATTGACCTATTTCGCCCATTTGACCTATTTGAGCTAGATCATGGGTAGGTTTAGGTTTGATTAGTTATATGAAGTGGATTGGTATCTTTATTTTCAATCAATTTTGGTTAATTTTGAATTTGGCTCAATATGACTCTTTAAGTTAAGTTAGGTTCAAGGTCAATTGGGCAAGGTTAGATCTAATTGGCCATTTAAGGCTTTGGTCAATTTCAACAAGTGACTTAGAATGAACTTGACGCATTGGTTTCAATCAATTTGGCTTAGATCCAATTTTGACACATTTTGACTTTTAGGTCAAGTTGGGTCAACTTGGGTCAAGTGGCCAATTGGGCTAGGTTAGGCTCAAATGTTAACTTGGTTAAGTTCAAACATTGGTCAAGAATGAACTTAGATTATTGGTTTCAATCAATTACCCCTATGGTGGATTTTGGCTATGTTGGGTTTCATTTTGGCTAGTTATTGACTTGGTCAACCATTATGTTTGATTTGATTTGACCCAATTTAAGTGATTGATCATCTCATGATGATTATTGATCATGATGAGAGGCTTAGATGGGCTTAGTTCAATCCAATTTGGTAAGGATTAGAATTTGGCTCATAAGAGTACTTTAGGTCACTTTGGGTCACGTGAGCCTAAGTGGGTCAAATGGCTTGGTAAAAGCTTGATTTGAGTTTGATTGAACTCACATATGGACTTATGATTGAAATATAAATTCATTTGCAAGTAGTTTAAAGTCAAATGAGTTTTGATTCATTTGACAATTTCAAGTTCAAAGGCGTGAACATGAGTTTGACTTGGGTTTGATTTTTTGAATTGAGTTTTGGTTAAGTGATTGATGTTTGTATTTATATTTGGGTTCATGATTGAAGGATTGATTGAATCATGAAGGAAAATCAAGAGTTTGGCTTGATTTAAAATTGATTTGGCTAAGTTCAAGATTTTGACTTGAAAGGCTTAGGTTGGATTTTGAATGTGTTTGAGTTTGATTTTTGGAAGTGGTTTTGATTGTTTGAATTTATATTTCATTTATATTTGTGAATATAAATGATAATATAAATGGTTTATGAGAAAATTTCAAGGATTTGAAGTGATTTGATCATGATCTAGGCTAAGTCCTTTATAGGAAATTAAGGGACTTAGAAAATATATGGAGTTTGGATTTGATTTTTGAGTTTAGTTTGATTGATTTGAATTTATATTTCATTTATATATGTGAATATAAATGAGAATATAAATGAGTTATGAGAAATTTTTTTGAGTTTGAATTGATTTGAACAAGATTTTGACTAAGTCCTTAAGATGGAAATTAAGGACTTAGGAAAGCTTTTGAATTAGGATTTTGAATTTTGAGTTTAGTTTGGTAGATTTGATTTATATTTCATTTATATATGTGAATATGAATGAGAATATAAATGAGTTATGAGAAAATTTCATGAATTTGAATTGATTTGAACATGATTTTGGCTAAATCCTTAAAGTGGAAATTAAGGACTTAGGAAATATTTGGAATTTGGAATTTCAATCATGGGTTTCAATCCTATGGCATTGATTCGAGTTTGGAGAAAATCAATTAGGTTGGAATTGATTTATATTTCATGATGATTTGATTTGTAGTTTGACTTGAAGGAAGGAAGTAAGGAATGTGGTTCGAGCTATAGGGTAGGTAAATTTTTCTAACACCTCTAAGGCATGACCTATTCCTATGGCTAACTCTTCTAGGTATCTAGGGCTAGGTTGAGTGTCCACCTCAATCACTAGATGTGTCTTAGGATTAAGGATCTCTTAAAGTCTAAGAGGAGTTTTATGTCTAAGATGGAGGAGTTGAGAGCTCATTCTAAAAATGAGGTCAACAACATTGCATGTATAAATAATTCATTCAAATAAAATACAATCTTTTGCATGATTTTTATTCTCTCAATTATGTATACATTCATATATATTTAAGATAGCAAGTATATAGTCTGGACATCCCAGGAATACGAGGCATTAAGTAGCCCTAAGGAGGTCATTTGATTATCTCACTTCCCTAGTTTAAACAATGGCATGTACTTGGTTACATCTTTTGTACATATATATGTGTGCTTGATTAGAGAATAAAAATCTTTTTTTATTAAAATACATACATCCATAATCATTTCAATATATCAAAATGCATAACATGTAAGTATAGTGCTATCTTTCCTATGTTCATATATAGATTTACATATGTTTGAATGATAATTAGTATATAGTTTGGACATCCTAGGAATAAGAGGCTTTATGTAGCCCTAAGATGGTCATTTGATTACCTCACTTCCCTAGTCAACAAAGGCATGTACTTGTTTGATTTCATTCCCACATATCTTTGTATTAGGATTTTGATAAAGCTTTATACCTTGCATGTATAAATAATTCAATCAAATAAAATATAAACCTTTTGCATGACTTTCATTTTTTATGGTTGTATATATGTATTTATATAAGTATAGCACATCCGGAATACAAGGCTTTAAGTAGCCCCAAGGAGATCATTTGATTATCTCATTTCCCTGGTTAACAATGGCACGTACTTGCTTACATATTTTATACATGTACATGTGTATGTGATTAGAAGATGAAAATCCCCTTTTCTATTAAACATGTATGCATTCATGATCATTCAAGTGTGCCAAAATATGATGTACATATAGGTATACGTGTTAAATCATATGCATGATATGGGTAATGGAAAGGAATGGTCCAACATATTTTATATTATGGTAATTCAATTACATTAATCTTAAGATGTTGTTCATGTTGAATAGGATTTTTTAAGGTTAACCCAAACTTAGGATTAATAAAAATATTTAATAAATCATTCATTAAAAGAAACTAAATCATAATAATATGCTTTAGAAAATAACTCAAGGTAGGGATGAAAGTGGGTAAGCCTCTTTCCTCTCTTTATAACACTTAGATGCTAACTGTAAATCAAATGGAACAAAATAAAACATAAATTAAAACTTACAAATCATTTAAATAACTTGAAGTGAAACCAATCATCATACTAACTTGAACAATTCTAAACATAGAAAATTGTAATTCAAATGTCTAGCTGAGACACACCACATAAAGCCTAAGCACACACATTAGAATGCTAAGTCACCATTTCTAGCCTTAAGTTAGGATGGTGTATGTAATGATGATGTATTTTATTTTATGATGCAATGTTTTAGACTAGAAGTTAGGAATGTTGATCATAGACTGGATGTTAGGCCGTTGATAGCCTAATCTTATTTTTTATAGGGGATTGAGCTTATGGAGCCGCTGAAAATAAATATAAATATTCTCTTTATAGGTTAATTATGCCTCTAAGCATAATCTATATTAGGACAGGTGGGCTTGGTTACCCATGTGAAGGGTACTAAGTCAAAATTATGAAATATAACTGCTTGGGTTTGTATGTATATTTAACTAACCTCTATTTATAGGTGTAGTTAGATTTACTTTTCCCATAAATTATATTTTTTGCAATAATGAGAAGTGGCTAGAAGTCTTAGTCTTAGGGTGTCCTGTGATGCCTTAAATTAAATCAAGAGAAGGAAGAAAGGAAAAAGAAGAAATGAAGAATGAAGACCCCCATAACATGTATTCAATTTTAAATTGTAATATTATTTTATAATTCTGGGTTGTATAAGGGTTAAGCTCGGCTACCTATCTTTTTTCTAGGTGTATGGCGGTACCCAGCCGCACCTACCTCTTATTCTTTCACAGTAGTTTATAAAAAATGATTGTTGTTGTTAATTGCATATTTTTTTATATATTTTTTTTATGGTGTGTAGATGCTAGCTTAGGAAAAATTAATATTTTTATTCAACTAATAACTAATAATTACTATTTAAAATCACTCATGATCTCATTTTAAAGCTTAGATTGTAATCAAGATAATTAAAATATTTAGCTACCCCTGAGCTATATGTTATATGTCTAACATCATGCATATTATATTGCACCACTTTTCCAAAATGAGGGTCTCCATTCTTGCACTTTAGGTGGAGATTCACCCTCTTTCTCTTTGATTTTGCCAAAACCAGATTTCATCATGTACTTTGGCATAAAATATCACAAGCCTTTGTCCAAATGAATATGTCAAAATAATATAAATTTTAAAATTATTTTGCATTTTTTAACTACGTCATATGCTCATGCCAGTCATGTTATAGTCTCTTAAGGAATGAGTTTATGACTCTAGTCTCTTTCCATTTAATGACTCCCATCTTGCAATTGTAAGATGTACATGATCTAATTATGTCCGCCTTCTGTGGAATAAAGCCTTATGTCCCCTTTCCCTTAGATTCAAGTCATACTTTAACTTATGTTAAATCTCTCTATATTTAGGATCTGAGGTTGCTTATTTCTCTTGTGCTAGAAGCATAAATTTTTACCTCTTAGGCGTCTCCATAATCTTGTGTTGATGGATTATAAGTCTTAGCAATCTAATAAAATTTCCACTCAAATAAAAATAAATCCTCTCATTTTCAAAAATATAAAGCCTCACTATAAAGTAGTTTGGAATGCTCACTAGGCTTCTTAGTATTATGAGCTTTTTCTACTTACCTTCCTTTGGACTCTAAAACAAGCCTCTTCAATTGAACAATCTCACTTGATTTCTAAAAATAGCCAATTTATTGATAGTCTTAATCTTAAAATTTTTGGAGACAATAATTGATTACTTTAATCGAGAGTATTCTTAAGAAATCTCATTTCCTATTGTGTAATTAACTTTGAAGGCTTGCCTCCATAGGGAACTTAAGAACCAAGCTTAAAATAAATTCTGCTTTATTTTTTCATGTAAAGTAGGGGAAGAATCTCTAATATATAGGAAGACCCATCATGTCTTAGGAGTCATTGTCAGGTGATTAGGTTCATTATAGAGAGATATTTTATATCTTTCAAGATAGTACATCATACCTTAATTTCATACCCGGTCACTTCAATAACTACCCCATAAGATCTATGTAGTGTCCACCCCACATCCAAAATAAACACACAATCAGTGCTCATTAATCAATCAAATTTTTTATCTTGATTTCTGCTTAAGACTGGCAAGATGATATTTCTTAAGATTCTCACTCATTTTGAAGTAGGAATTTATTGGCTTGGTGGCTTGGCAGCTTGGCTCACCAACTTATTGATCGTTCTTTGAAGACCTCTATTCTTGACGGTCTTTAGTACTTTATAGATTTGAGAAGAAATCGTTTCCCTTTACACTGACTGATTCTGATACATGGGACTTACAGGTTTGTCATAGAAATATTTCCTTATAACTCCCATAAAATTAATTATTTTAAGCCATTTCAGCAAGTCAAAGCTATTATCTATAAGAATGTTGACCTCTACTTCTGGGTTAGATTGCTGCTCAGTATGAATGGGTAGTCTGACAGCTCTACGTAAGGCATTATATTTCCTTTAAGCTCTTATGGACATCTTAGTGCCAGAAGAAGATGCTTCATGGTTGTTTTACCACTCAGAGCTAAGATAGTAGTTTTTACTGGGCCCCATTCTTCAGACACGATGCTAAGTAGGTTAACAATAATATATTTTAATTTAAGCTTGGCAGCCATTTTACCCTTAACATTTAAGGTTATCTTTGATAACTTATCAATGATAAATATTCTTTTTGGAGTTGTGTCAGGCATGGGGTCATTCAAGGTTGACATTTTTCTTTTACTATAGACCTTAGGTATGAATTCATTCATTGGTCAAGCTGGCAAAAACTGGACAACCTTGGAGATTGTTCCTAAGGCAGATGGGCCTTCAAATATACTAGAGATCTTTCTCCTACTTTACATGAAAAAGTAAAGCAAGGTTTATTTTATATAGGGTTCTTTAGTTCCCTATGGAGGCAAGCCTTCATAGTTAATTACATCCTAGGAAATGAGATTTCCTAAGAACACTCTAGATTAAAGTAGTCAATTATTGTGTCCAAAGATTTCAAGGTTAAGACTATCAAAGGATTGGTTATTTTGGACAGTCAAATGAGATTGTTCAATTGGAAAGACTTATTTTAGAATCCAAAGGAAGATAAGTAAGAAATGCTCATGATATTAGGAAGCTTAGTGAGCACTCTAACCTATCCTAGTGATGCTTTATATGTTTAAAAGTCAGAGGATTTATTTTAGCTGAATTTTCATTAGAATGCTATGGCTTATAATCCACCATCACAAGATTGTGGTAATACCTAAGAGGTGAGGATTTATGCTCGTAACCCAAAAGAAATAAGCAAACTCGAATCTTGAATCAAGGGAGCTTTAGCACAGGCTAAAGCACAACCTAAATCTAAGAAAAAAGGGGACTTAAGGGTTTACCTCCATAAGAGAGGGTAACCCCGTCTAACTCTTCTAGACTTACAACCACCTAGAGTGGCCGCCAGCTAATACTTCCTACAATTCAAAACTATGTAATCCGGTCTTATGAAGTTGCAAGATGGCTAAGCTTATTATTTAAATGGAAAGAGACTAAAGTCCTAAACTCACTCCCTAAGAGACTAGAACATGATTGGCATGAGTGTATGACTTAGTCAAAAATGCAAAATTTTATAATTTTAATATTATTTTGACACATTCATTTGGACAAAGGCTTTAGAAAATTTTATGCCTATATGCATGATAAAATTTGGTTATTGGCCAAATCATAAGAGAAAGAGCATGATTCTCCATCATAAGGGGTTGATCTCATAAGTCAAGCGGTCCCTAAAGTCCTAAAATGGAGGCCCTCATTTTTATTTTTATTTTTTGCAAGAGTAGTATAATATGATATTCATGATATTAGACATACAACATACAACTAAGTAGTTGCTAAATATTTTAATTATTTTGATTATAACCTACTCTTTAGAATGAGGTTGAAAGTTATTTTAAATTAGTTATGAGTTGTTAATTGAGTAGAAAATTTAATTTTATCCTAAAGACCTATCATATCGAGGCCACACATTCAAACATCAACATCAATCACTAAGAAACTATAAAAATTATGTTGTTCTAGTGCACAAGCTAACCACAACAATAATCATTTTATAGACTACCGTAAAAGAATAAAAGGTTGGTGTGGTCGGTGCGGTCGATGCAGTCAGTACGATCAGGTACTAACGTACACCCCTAAAAAAAGAAAAATTGGGTAGCCGAGCTCTACCTTTATACAACTCAGATTATAAAATAATAATTACAATTGAAGTTGAATACATGTTATTGAGGTCTTCATTTCTTTTTTCTTCTTTCTTCCTTCTCTTGATTTGATTTGCTCCAAGGCATCACAGGGCACCCTAGGACTAAGCCTTCTAGCCACTGCTAATCCTAATCCCCATAGCATTAACACTAATTTCTATTATAAAATTATATTTTATGGAAAAGTAAATCTAATTATACCTGCAAAATAGATGTTAGTTAAACATACATATAATCCCAAGCAATTATATTTCATAATTTGGACTTAGCACCCCACACATGGGCAATCAAGCCCACTTATCCTAATGTGGATTATGCTTAGGAGCATAAGCAACGTGCAAGCAAAACATTTTTTTGTGTGGCCCCTTAAGCACAATCCCCTATAGAAAATAATATTAGGCTATCAATGGCCTAACATCTAGTCTATGCTCCACATTCCTAGCATCTACTCTAAAACATTGCATCATAAAACAAAACACATCATCATTATATGCACCACCCTAACCTAAAGCTATAAGTGGTGACTTAGCATTCTAATGTGTGTGCTTAGGATTCATGTGGTTTGTCTTAGCTAGCTCTTTGAATTATGATTTTATAAGTTTTGAAATTATTTTAAGTTAACATGATGGATGATTTCATTTTAAGTTGTTTAAGAGATTAGTGAACTTTAATTTATATTTTGTTTGTTTCAATTCATATACACTAAGCATCTAAGTGTTGTTAAGAGAAGGAGAAGGCTTAACCCCCTTCATCCCTACCTTAAGTTGTTCCTAAAAGCATATTTTTATGATTTAATTTTTTTAGTGAATGATTTATTTAAATTAACCTTAAAGAATCATATTCAATATGAAAGGCCTCCTACGATTAATGTGGTTAAATTACCATCACATAGAATATGTTGAATCATTCCTTTTCATCACCCATAACATGCATATAATTTAACACTTAGTATACCTACAAATGTAATACATTTTGGCATACTTAAATGATTATGAATGCATATGCATTTGGTAGAAAAGGGAACTTTCATTCTCTAATTAGGTACACATACAAATGTATAAAAGACATAAGCAAGTATGTGTCATTATTTAAACTAGGGAAGTGAGATAATCAAATGACCTCCTCGGGGCTACTTAAAGCCTCATATTTCCAAGGTGTCTAAACTATATACTTGCTATCTTAAATATATATTAATGTATATACAACTATAAGAATGAAAATCATGCAAAAGATAATATTTTTGGTTGAATTATTTATACATGTAAAGTAAAGCTCTATCCAAATTCTAATACAAATATACGTAGGAATGAAATTAAGTAAGTATGTGCCTTTGTTAACTAGGGAAGTGAGATAATCAAATGACCTCCTTGGAACTACTTAAAGCCTCATATTCCCAGGATGTCCAGGCTATATACTTGTTATCATTTAAATATATGTAAATCCATACATGAATATAGAAAAGAAAACACTACCTTCAGATGCTTAAGTTATAAACACATGTAAATCCTATACATATATTCATAGCTAATATCACTCCAAATTTTCATTATCGATTTATAATTTTAAAAATGATTTTGAAATTTATAAGTGATAATAACCATACATATAATAAGATTAAGCCAACACATGCAATTTTGCATAAGTAAATTTCATTTGATTTTGATTTTTTTAAATATGAATGCATGATATCACATGACATACAAATTTTAAAATAATTGAAAATAAGTAGCCAAACATTTCCACATAATTCATTCAACTACACTAATTCCTAAGGATAATCACATTAAATAAAATCATTTGAAGAAAATCAAAGCTTCTTATTAATTTGATTCTGGATTTTGATTAACCTTAAAGAGGAGATATCATTTGTTTTTTCCCATACTCTTCCCATGTTGGTAATTTTAATTTATTTAAGGAAAGATAATTAAATTATTTTTATAATTTAATTAAGTTGAATCATTAAATAATCTACTTAATTACCCTTTCCTATGCTTCTTTATTTTAATTAAGCATTTAATCATGAGCCACAAATGATATGTACATGAGGAAAATAAAATTACAATTCTCCTAAAGAACCTAATGTAATTGGCTTATGATTTAAGATTAATTAGATTAAAGAATCTAATTAAGTACTTTTATAATTTTTCCACACTTATGGGCTAATCATAATTTTCTCAGGAGTCTTTATGTTATTGAAGACACAGAGAGGAACCCTTAACATCAAATTAGATTATCAATTGTAATTATCAATTTAATTTGATTTGATTTTATTATTAATTGATTAATTAACCTCTTAATAAAATCATGAGTTACTTAAACCCTCTATGGAGAGATAATTAGGCAAATGGCTAAGGAAGAGGCCTTAATCATTTACCCCAATCAATCTTAGTGTTAACAACCACTAATTATCATTAACCATTGAAATTTTAATCTTTAATTATTTTAATTAGGGTTAATTTGATTAAAGAGGGAGATTAAGCTTAAGATTTTAAATTCTTCTAATTACCTAGCAAATCAATCCCAAGAAAAATATGGGAGGTAAAGGACATCCCAAGGAATCAACATGCTAAGTTTGGGATTAATTGTCTAAGTCATTAGGACATAATTAAGCTAATTAAAAAACATTCAAACCCTATTTAATCCCTAATCACTATTCAAAATTAAATGAAATCATTTTTATTAAATTCTCCTCTATTTAACCTTTCCAAAATATATTTATTTGTATATTTTAAATTTTTCTAAATTAGTTATGATTTTATGATGTTTTAGAGCTATTAATCATATTTTAAATTCTAATTAATCCCTAATCCCATCGGCACCATGCAGGAGGCTGACGTGGTAGCACTTTTTGTGTGGCACTATGGGATTGGCTACTTAAATCGTCTAACACGATAGCTAAGTCAGTGATGACAGATGCACTTTCATCCCTGCTGTCTGATCTAAGATCAGATGATGGGGATTAATCTCACAATTCCTAAGGATTAATTCAAATAAATCTGATCGAATTAATCGCGATCGTGTCCCCATGGATGATAGATCATCCGCATTGTAATTCAAGCTCACCAAAGCTCATAAGGCCTCGAGATCGACTCCAAAAACTTTGAGAAAGAAATATAGAGGGATCTAATGACCATGAGAACACTTTTCTATGATTTGTCGAGTTTACAAGCGTCAACCGGATAGCCTCTTCTTGAAGAGATGAAGCCAAGAGAACTGCACCTTGATTCCTCATTCATGGCTTTATGGAACAAGCATCGTCGGAATCCTTATCGGAGTTGGTCTTGGGACAGTCTTCGGAGCTCTAATCAATCAGGAATCGATTCATTCTTGATCGCTAGAGCTAGGTGAAGTTGTGGGTAAGTTAATTTGAGAATGGTTAAGTTTAAGTGGAGTGGGACGTAGTGGATTCTCTATTTCTCTTGGGTTTGGTCTCGCCGGTGATGGGGAGGCCAAAGGAAGTCAGGAAAATGCTTGAGAGGCTCGTCTCGACTCACTCGTTCTCTAAGAATTCTTTAGACATGTGTGAGAATGGAATGGGGAGGAGTATACTCTCCTCCCTCTTAAATTCTATAGCTGGGATTGGCTCCGGCGTGCAAGCCCGGCGCAAGAAGTCTTGAGGTGGTTCAATTTAAGAGGGTGAGGACCTGAGGTGGTCTGCCAAGGGCTGAGGTGGAGTGTCCTTGCTCCCCTAAGTGAGCCAATGGGAGGAAGTGGGTTAGCTCACCCCACTTGACCTATGGCTGACCCAACCAACTTTGGGTCAGGTTAGCCATAGGGTCAAGGGTCCAAACTAAGGTAAGGGTGGCTCCTAAGTGCAAAGGAGGGGGTTTGACAACCCAAAAATGGATTTTATCCTATGTGGAGTGCTTTACCGAATCGATTATGGGCCAATTCAAGTTTATTTTGGATTAGGTTTAGTTTGGGCTGATCCATGGTGACCTAAGAATGGGTCATACCAAGTTTGAATGGGTTTGGGCTTAGTTTGGTTGGGTTTGTCTCAATTTGACCCATGTAGGTCAACTTAAGTTAGGTTGGGTTAAATTGGCCAATTGGTCAAATTTGATCAGACCATGGATTTGGATGAGTATAAATGATGATTTGGTATGTGTGGGTTCAATTGGTTTGATTTGATTTTGAGTAGATTTGAATTTGACTCAAATGGATTCATGTGTCAAATGGCCTAAGTTGACCAATTTGGTCAAATTGACCACATGGCTTGGATTAGGTGTTGGTTTAGGTTTAATTGATCCTTTGAAGATGATTGTATATTTTGATTTCAATTAATTTATATTTAGGAATGATTTAGACCAATTTGACTCTTTAGGTCAATTTGGGCTAAATGGGTCAATTGGGTTCAACTAAGGGTTTGATCATATTCAATAATCAATTTGATATAGATTTGAGTTATTAATTGTAATTAAGTTGGATTATGATTTAATTTGGCCCAATTTGGCCTTTTAATTCAAATTAGGTCAACTTGGTTCAAAGGGCCAATTAAATTTAGTTTAGCTTAATTGATGGTCAAGTCATATTCAATGATCAATTTTGGGTTAATAGGGATCATCGATTTCAATTGATTTGAATTGGAATGAGATTTGATTCATTTTGGTTCATGTAGGCTAATTGGGTCAACTTGGGTCACATGATCAATATGGCTTGGTTTGACTCAATTGATTGCAATTAATCAATCAAGGATGATCAACAATCACAGTAGGTGGTTTTGAATGGGTTGGCTCAATCCAATTTGAGTTGGATTGGAGTTTGGCTCAAATAAGTCTTTTAGGTCACTTTGGGTCAAGTGAACCTAATGGATCAATTGAGTTGGTTTGGGGTTGAATTAAGTTGAATTGAGTTTGATAATTGATTTATGATTAATTGATGGCTTTGATTGCAATTGATTTGAATTTAATTAGATTTGGATCATTTGGACACTTTGGATTCAAATGGGCTAGCTTAGGTTAATTGAATTGATTTTGGGTTAATTGGCTTGATTATAGCTTTTTGGTAGAGTTTGGAATGAAGGTTTGAGTTATTGAAGTGCTTATGTGAAAATCAATTGAGTTTGGTTTGATTGGAGTAATTTTGGTTAAGTCTATAAGATTGAATGAATGTAAGATTGGTCTAGGTTACGAGTTTCAATCATTTGGCTTAGAATTTGGATATGAATTGGGATTTAATTGAGATTGGTTGTATTGATTTGAGGTTTAATTTTGCATGATTGGATAGGCATAAGTCATTGGTTAGACTAGAGGATAGGTAGGCTTCCTTAGATCCTAAGGCATAGCCTAAACCTATGGCAAGTCCTCCTAAGTCTCTAGGTTTGGGTTAAGTGTTCATTTAGTCACTAGAAATGTCTAATAACTAAGAAGATCCTAGTATCTAGAAGTCTCCTAAGTCTAAATTATAAGATTGAGTCCTCACTCCAAAAGTGAGCTCAACAATGCCAAAATTAAGTTTGTTCGCATGGTAGACATATATGAATTTGTTTGCCTAGCAAATGAAGTATAGGTTGTTCACATGGAAAATGGATATACATTCACATGGTGAACAAATAGAAGGTTAGGCTTACATACCTTTTGAATGTTAGAATTATATGGGTGTTTTCATGGCAAATGGATAAGAAAAATAGACTTACACCCCTTTGGATTGCCATATAAATGAGTTATCCAGATGTTTGGAAGATATAATAGTGTTTGTATGGAAAATGAATAAAAAATTGAATTTTATTAAAAGTATAAAAAATTCTTATTTTAGGCACCCAGTGCCTCAGTGCTATGATTCAAAGCCATGGCACTGTGATAATGGAGTCCATTGCTTATGTGGCATGACACAGGGGCACATGAGCTAGAAGCTCAGTGCTGTGGCGATAACATTATTGGTCATTTGACTATTTGATTAGTACTGTGGTATCACCTTGTAGTGACACGACACTAATCAAGAATCCTATATAGCGAATTATAAGAGGAAACGATAGCCTCATATTAGTGAGCATCACGGTGTTGTGCTCTTTTTTCATGCATCAGTTATAAAGTTTATTATAATTAAATCTATCTTTTTGACTACACAATAACTAATGGGACAAGCTAACCATTACCTCGGCATTGCATGTGGGTATCGCGACATTGAGGTCGTGTTCTGCAACCCGAAAGGCTAGTGCCTCGGTGCCAGGTCTTAGCACCATGGCACTAGATCTAATTTATAAATATTTTTTTATTTAGAATTCCTTTCTCTTTAATAAATTTCTCTCTCTCCCATCTTTCTTTGCTTCTTAAGTTTGAATTTATAATCATGCCTCTTAGAAGATTGGTGGGCAAGAAGAAGACATATAACAATTCCAACCACTTTGTCAATGCCGATGCCGAGGAGCGGTATTGACACACTCTCCTCCACAACCACCGAATTTCAGAAAGGGGTTTCCAGAATCTTGGTGACAATGTGGAGGGGATAATCATAGAGTGAAGGTGACTCAAGCTAATTTATGATAATAACTCATGCATTGTCCCTATGGGGTGTGAATTCTTTGCAAACACACTAGACAGCTAGGATAACTAAGCATATGTCTGGGGGAAGCTGGTAAGTTATACTAGTAGTGTTATAAATGTATATTATGATTTTTCTAATATTAAGTATGATTACTATCTCTCCTACTACAATGATCATCCTGATTTTGATGAAAACATTCATTTTATTTCTACAAGAAATAAAAACGTGCAATGGAAATGATAAGAAGAAAGAATTATCAACTTTCCTACTGCTGGTATGACAACCGCTTATAACGCTTGGCATTATTTCATTTATGTCAGGCTTATGCCCTCAGTAACATTAGTGAGGTTACCAAAGATAGGGCTATTTTAAATTTTTCTATTCATAAGGGGTTCTCAATCAAATTAAGTATCTAATATTGATTGTTAGTTTTAGATTTTAAGATGAAAGATTGTAAGAGGAAAAATAAATAAAATTATTATCCTAGGATTAGATGGGGACATTTAAAGAACACAAATAAAAATATTTTTAAGAGCAAGCTACAAGAGCTTAGAATTTGGGATGTTCATAAAGAAGCTAACATTATTTGGGAAAAAGTAGCAAGTTGCTAAAAATGTGCTTGGAGAATCAAAAGGAAAAGATTCTTTAATAAAAATAGTTAGTGGTGGAGTCAAAGTGTGTAAGAAAAGATAAGAAATAAGAAGTATTATTATAAATTTTGGTTTAGATGTCAAAACTTGGAGAATTGGGAAAGATATAAATTGGCCTGTAGAGATTCTAAAAAAGCATATGATGCAAAAAATTTAGCTCTTAATGATTTATACAATAGATTAGATACCAAAGAAAGTGAAAGATGTATGTATAAGTTAGCCAACCAAAGAGATAGGAGAAGTAAAGACCTAATTCAAGTGAGGTGTATTAAGAATGAATATAATAAAGTGCTTTTCTTAGAAAAGGATATTAAAAATAGGTGGATGAGATATTTTGATAAACTTTTCAATGAAAAATCTGAATGTACGATTGATTTTAGCAACCTTAATACCCTAAACAAAAATTGAGAATTTTATTTTTATCTTTATATTAGTAAATCTAAAGTTAGAGAAGCTTTAAAGAAAATGTGAAATGCGAGGATGATATTCCAATAGAAGTGTGGAAATGTTTAGGAGATCAAGGAATTTCTTAGCTTACAAATATTTTTAATGTTATTTTAAAGACTAAAAAGATGTGAGATGAGTGGAGAAAGAATTTGTTGGTTCTTGTATTTAAGAATAAAGGTGATGCAGAAGAGTGTGCAAATTATAGAGGAATTAAGTTAATGTGTCATACATTAAAATTATGGGAGAGAGTAATTGAGAATAGGTTATGATGTGATACAAAAGTTTCTTACAATCAGTTTAGTTTCATGCCAGATAGATCTACTATGGATGCTATACATTTGTTAAGAGGTTTGATGGAGAAGTATAGAGAAAGTAAGGAGGATTTACATATGATATTTATTGATTTAGAGAAAGCTTATGATAAAGTTTCAAGAGATGTTCTTTGGAGAGTTCTAGAACATAAAGGAGTTAATATTAGTTATATTCAAGTCATTAAGGATATGTATACTAGAGCTATTACTTGTGTCCAAACGCAAGGAGGATTGACAAAATATTTTCCCATTTCAATTTGATTACATCAAGGATCAGCTTTAAGCCGTTATCTTTTTGCTTTAATTATGGATGTTCTTACTAGGAATTTACAGGAAGATGTACCTTGGTGTATGTTTTTTGCTAATGACATTCTTCTTGTTGATAATATTAGAGAGGGAGTCCAAGAGAAACTTGAATTATGGAGGTCAACATTAGAGTCTAAAGGTTTTTTTTAAGTAGATGTAAAACTGAATATATGGAATATAATTTTAGTTGTAGAAGTTCTAGTGGTAGTGCTGTGGCATTAGGTGAACAAGTCATTAATAAGAGTGAACGATTCAGATATTTAGCATTTATTGTTCAAAATAATGGTGAAATAGATGGAGATGTTATTAGTAGAATTCAAGTTGGATGGTTGAAGTGGAGGAATGCATCTGGCCTGTTGTGTGATAGAAAAGTTCCACCTAAACTTAAGGGAAAATTACATAAGATGGTGGTAAGACCATAATGACTTATGGTGCAATGTTAAATAAAGAGAAGCATAATACTAAGTTAAGTGTTACAGAGATGAGGATGCTCAGGTGTATGAGTGGCTCTACTCTTAGAGATAAAATACGAAATGAGTATGTTTGGGAAAAAGTTGGAGTAGCTCCAGTGACAAATAAGATTAAAGAGAGACACCTTAGATGGTTTGGCCACATAAAGCGTCAGCCGTCTGATGACCTGGTTAGGAGAGTAGATGCATTAGATTTGCCTTATGTTAAGAAAGGTAGAGGCCGACCTAAAAAGACTTGGCTAAGATGTATAAAAAATGACCTTAGTATACTTGAATTAAATGAGAATTTGACACATAATAAGACACAATGGAGATGAAGGATTCATATAGCTGACCCCACTTAGTGGGATAAAGGCTTGTTGTTGTTGTTGTTGTTGTTGTTGTTGTTGTTGTTTAAGGGGTTCTCAATTGACATTGAGGATGACATTTTTAATTCTATTTGTAATATACTGAAGGGGAGCAATACTATTATGTATTGCAGTAGGGGGGTTTAATAATGAGATACACCCTTAGATGGCTCCTCTAATGAAGAGAGTGATTGGGGGATTCAGGGATAAATTTAAAGTGAGAGAGAGTTCACATCCTCCCTCATCTAGACCCCAAACTCCCAAGTCCTTAGCCAAGCAAGTTCAGGAGATTGAAAGTCAGGTCATGAACTTGTGAAAGCGGGTGAATAGGTGTAGTCGTAGGCAAGAGATACCAAAACACAAATTAGATCATCATATGGGCAACAACAAATGCAACTCTCTTACATTTTTTTTAGTTCAATACTACACTGGTCAACATGTTTCAGAATTATAATCTTGTAAATCCTAGCCAGGTTTTCTTCCCTATGGTGCCTCAATATCATCCTTGTATGATTACCTCATCGGCATCAGACACGGAGGAGAAGGGAGAAGAAGAAGAGGAGGGTGGCAATGAATACAACTACTAATTTCCCCCCATTTGTATTTTTCCCTTTCTTCTTTTTTTTTATTTTGTGGTTGTAATATTTGAGTTTAGCAATAAATTCCTCCCCCATACCCTTTCTTTATAATTATGTATTATGCTTGTGTGTTATTGTTACTATTGATGCTCTAGGATAAAAGGATGAAAAAAAAAAAAAAATTTAACACATAAAAAAGTCATATCAAGGTACAGTGCTGTGATATCAAGGTACAGTGCTGTGGTGCTGATATGTCAGCGCCTCAGCACTGGAGATAAAATGAAGAAATTGAGAGGCAGGCACCATGATGTTATCCTGCAGCGCCTCAGCACTATGGGATATTATTTTTCCCCTATAAGAAATATTTCTAAGTTCTTTTTCACACACACAACAAGGTGACGTAGCATTGCGGAGCTGTCTGGTTCTATTTCTCTTTTATCGAAAATGTTATATGTCATATTTAAGTGACATGTAGGTATTACTCCGCGGTGCTGGTGTTATAGAGTCATGGCATTATGATGTCATTTTACTTATATTATGGTGACATGGTACTGCGACGCTGATGCTATGACGTCGTGGCACTATGAGATTTTATTAAAGCATTGCGGCGCTAATTCTTGGGCACTATGACATCGCTCTTGTAATATGAATACTGTTGACCTCACTTTTGGAGTGGGGATTCATCCTTCTCATCCTAGACTTAGGACCCTTCTAGGAACTTAGATCTCCCTATTTATAAGACACTTCTAGTGACTAAGGGAATACTAAACCCAAGATTAGAGACTCAAGAGGCATACCCTATGCTTAGGCTATACTCGAGGACAAATAGGTTCTACCTATCCTATGGCCTAAACCAAGATCCATGCCTATTCACTCATCCAAACCCAAAATCATATGAATGAAACCTAAAGGGACAAATTGAGTCAAATCAAATTCTAAACCAAATTTATTCCAACTAATACTACTAATAATCATAAATTGAATATTGAACATGATTCAACCTTCAATTGAACCCAATTTGGTCAAATCAAACCAATTGATCTGCTTAGCCCTATTTGACCTAAAGGGTCAAATTGAACTAAAGCATTCCCTAATCTAAATAAATTCAAACCAACACCTACAATCATTCCTAAATGATCAATTAAATAGAAACCTAACCCATGTCCAAGCCAAATTGATCAATTTGACCAAATTAGTCAACTTAACTCATTTGACCCAAATGAACCCAAGTGAACCAAATCTATATCCACTTTAAATTAAAACAAATCAATTGCACCAATACACTCCAAATGATCAATTAAACTCACCCAAACCCTTGGTTTGACTAAATTTGACCAATTTGATAAACATGAGCCAATTGAAGCCAAATTAATCCATATATGTCAAATTGAGTCAAACCATATTAAACCAAGCCCAAAGCTAACCAAACATGACATGAATCATCCTTGGGTCACCTTGGGCTAGTCCAAGTGGAATCAAGCCATGGTGAACCCAATTTATGTTAAAACCCTTGAACCAAATCACCCAAATGGAACAAAATCCTCATTTGGATGGTTCTCCCACTCTCCATGCCTTGGCAGCCACCTTTGGCCCTTCTTTGACACTAGGACTACTAAGCCAACATAACCCCAAGGCTGTTGAGGTCAATCTTTGCCCATAAGAGGGTAAGTTCACCCATGGAATTTCATTGGTCCACTTAGGGAAGGTGGTATGCTCTATGGCAGCCCACCATCCTCCCTCAACCTCTCACACACCTCCACCTCAGTTGTCCCCTGTCACCTCCGGCCAGCTACCCTGGCCGAACAATTGCCAAAGGCTGAGCCAATCACAACCCTCCATTCAAACATCATAGAGAACTTTCTTAGAGTATTCCAAGCAGTCTGAGCCCTCTCCCTGAATCCCTAGCACATTCCATAACTAGTGAAACCAACCACCAAGCAAAATCGAGATCCCCAACCGTCAAACCTCACCAAAACTCCACCAAACCTAAATTAACTCTTCCCACACCTTCACCACACTCTAGCAAGTTGAAATAAATCATTCCCTAAGTGATTCGATCATCAGAAGACCCCTAGACCAACTCTGATGGTGTTTGATCCATAAAGGAATCGACAAGGAGCAAGCTTGAGATCTTCTCAACAGGGTTTCATCTCTTCAAGATGAAGCTACCTCAGGTGGCGGACCACCGATCTTTAGCTCTGGCAAGGTAAAAATATTGCAATCACAGATTTCCCCCTTAAGTGTTGATCTTTTCCAAAGCAAAGTGTGATTTTGTGTGATTTTTATTGTAAGATCTCCTTAGATATCCTCCCCGAATATTTTGGAGTCGATCTCGCTATCTAGCGAGCTCTAGTAAGTTCAGATCAAGTGATAGAAGGTGGATAATGTCCGTCTTCCAGCACTCGGGGGACAACAGATCACCGACTGTCCGTTCTGAATGATTAGAATAGACATTCGTAATTTAATCACCTATATTTTCTTATTTTATCCCCTCAAAACCATGGGATTAATCACGGATAAAACTATGTCTATCATCGCTGAGTTTGCTACCACGTCAGACATTTTAAATAATCAATCTCATGTGCCACATGAAAATCACTGCCAAGTCAGCATTTGCATGGCGCCGACAGTTTAATTGGTTAATTAGGTGTTAAAAATATAATTAAATAGCCAGAACTTTGAAAAAACATAACTAATCATAGAAAAATTTTAAAAATACAAATAAATCCATTTTGGAAAGGGTAAACATAGGAGAATTTAATAAAAATAAATCCTATAAATTTTGATCAATGAATAGTGCTTAATTAGTGCTTGAAGTTTAGGCTAATTATCTTAATTAAGGTCTAATTGCTTGGTCTATTGATTCCAAATTTTGTGGAATAGTTTGATGGGATGTCCTCTACCTCCTCATAATTTTTCTAAGATTATTAACCATATAATTTAAAACATGTGCAATTTTCAAACCTAATTACCCTCCTTAATTAATTAATATTTATTAAAATGATTAAGCATCAAAAATTAAATAATTCATAATGATTAATTCTATGAACAATGAGAATTGTGAGCTGAAATAATTAGGATCCCTTTCCTAATTATATTCCTAAATAAATTTTCATTGGAGGGTTAATTAACATAGAATAATTAGGCACTAATTAAGGAGAATTAAGGAGAAATAATGATAAGATGATAAATCAAATTAAATTAATAATGGGTTCAGATAATTCAAATTTAATTTAGTAATTTTTCCTTTATGTGTTTAATAGAATAAAGTTATTAAAGGAATTATGGTTAACCCATGGGTGTGAGAAAACCATAAGAGTATTTAACTTAGATTTTTTCTTAATCTAATTAACTCTTAAGCATGAGCCTAATTGCATTAGGTCCCCTTAGGAGCATTGCAAATTTTAATTTCTCATATGCATATCATTGGAGGCTCATGGTTAAGTGGTTAATTAAATCAAATAAGCTTAGGGAAGAGTAATTAAATTAATTACTTAATAATTTAAATTTAATCAATTCATAAAATTTACTTAATCACTTTTCCTTAAACACATTAAGCCACCAATGTGTGATGGGGTAAACACAAAAGTGTCTTTTCTTTCACTTTAGGTTTTGATAATTCAAACACCAATATCAAATTTTATAAAATAACTTTGGCTAATCTTAAGGAATGTTTATTTGACTTGATTGTCATTAGGATTTAATGTGGTCGAATGTATTATGTGGCAATGTTTAGTCATTTCTTTTCAATCATTATAAATTTATTTGTCATTTATATCATGTATTCATAATTTCAAATAAAAGAATCAAATGAATATGGTTATGTATATATAAGTTGCATGTGTTGAATCAATCTTATTATATGGTGTGGCTATTATCACTAATAAATATCAAATTATTTTCAAAATTATAAGCCAATGATGAAAATCTAAGTTAATGTTGGCTATAAATATTCAATGAAATTCACATTCACATATAATTTAAACATGTTAAAGGATTGTTCTATTTTCATAATTCATGTGTATGTTTACATGTGTTTAAATGTTATCAAATATATAGTTTAGATATCCCAGGAATATGTAGCCCCAATGAGGTATTTGAAAATCTCACTTCTCTAGTTTAACAATGACATATACTTAATTTCATTTATATGTGTACATGTATTAGAATTTGGATAGAACTTTACTTTGCGTGAAGAAATAATTTGTTGTAATTCAATCTTTGCATGATTTTTATTCTCATACTTGTGTATAGATTTATATATATTTAAGATAGTAGTCTGGACATCCTGGGAAGGCAAGACTTTAAGTAGCCCCAAGGAGGATATAGATTGCCTCACTTTTCTGGTTGAATAATGACATGTACTTACTTAAATATCTAATACATGTTTATGTATACTTAGTTAAGGAATGAAATCTCTTTTTTTACTAGAATACATGCATTAATAATCATTCAAGTGTGTCAAAAATATACAAACACACTAACAATAATACACACACACATACACACACACAATAATAATACACACACACACACACACACACGCATACGCATGCACGCACAATAATACAATACACACACACACACACACACACACACACACACACACACACACACACACACATATATATATATATATATATATATATATATATATATATATATATATATATATATATATATATATATATATATATATATATATTACATGTATATATATGTTAAATTAAATATCATAAATAATAAAAAATGGAAACATATGCACGTATTAATGATGAAAAGGAATGATGGAATATTCTCTATGTGATAGTAATTCAATCTCATTAATCTTAAAATATCTTTCATGTTTGAATAAGATTCTTTAATACTAACCTAAACTTAGGTTCAATAAAAATTTTTAATAAAACATTCACTAAGAAACCAAAGCCATTATGATATACCTTTAGAAAATAACTTAGGATAGGGATGAAGGAGATCAAACATCTTTCCTCTCTTCATAATAATTAGATGTTAAATAAGCATCAAATGAAACAGAGAAAAATACAAATTAAAATTAACCAATCCTTTTAATAACTTAAAGTGGAACATCCCCCAATGTTTAACTTAAATAAATTAAAACTTTAGGTAATCATAATTCTAAAGCCTAGTTAAGCATGCCACACTAAACCTTAGCACACACATTAGAATACTAAGTCACCAATTCTATCCTTAAGTTAGGCTTGTGTATGTTGTGATGTTATATTTTATTTTTTGATGTGATATTTTAGACTAGATGTTAGGATTATTTATGCGTAGACTGGTTGTTAGGTCGTTATTAGCCTAATAATATTTTTTACAGGGGATTATGTTAATGGGCCACTATAATAATAAATAAATGTAAATGCTCTTAAGCATAATCTACTAAGGACAGGTGGGCTTGGTTACCCATGTGTAAGGTGCAAAGTCCAAATAGATAAAATATAACTATTTGACTTGTATGCTTGTTTAGTTAACATTTATTTTACAGTTGTAGTTAGATTTTATTTTCCATGAATATGTAATTTTGCAATAGGAATTAGGGTTAGTGCTATGGGGTTTAGGATGAGCAATGGCTAAAATGCAAAGACCTAGGAGGCTCTATGAAGCTTGGAGCAAAACAATCCAAAGGAAGAGAAAAGGAGACAAAGAATGAAGACCCCCATTGTATCTAATTTATTGTAATTATAAAATTATTTTGTAATCCAGATTGTATAACGGTAGAGTTCGGCAACCTAATTCCTTTTTTTGGGTGTACGACGGTACCTGGCCGCACCGGCCTGTTATTCTTTTATGAAATTTATTAATGTTTGATTGTTGTGTTTAATTTGCATGACAAAAATGGCATGCTTTTATAGGTTTCTTAAAGTTTTATGATTGAATGTGTGGCCTAGATGCGATAGGCACTTTAGGAAAAAATTAATTTTTTCTACCCCCATTAAATAACTCATAACCAAATTTTAAATATAACTCACAACCTCATCTTAAAGTTTAGGTTATAATCAAGATAAATAAAAGATTTAGAAACCTCTTAACTAAATGTTAAATAATATAACATCATGCATACCATATTATTTCACTCTTGAATAGGAAGGAGCTTCATTCTTGCACGATAGGGGATATGCTTGACATTTGAGAGTGATCCCTTATAGTGGAGAGCACCTCTTCTCTCTGATTTGGTCCATAACTTTAGTTTATCATACATATATGCATGATTGTCCCAAGCCTTAGTCCAAAATAAATGTGCCAAAAAATGGTTTAAAAGATTGTAAATTTTGTAATAGTTTAAGTCATATTTTCATGTCAGTCATGATCTAGTCTCTTAGTGAGTGAGTTTAATATTCTAGCTTTCTTCCTAATTAAATAATAGCCTAACTATCTTGCATATACATAAGACCGGTCTACATGATTTTAAAGCATAAGAGGTGTTAGGTAGGGGCCACTATAGGAGGTTGTAAGCCTAGAAGAGTCAAGATGGGTTTATCCTCTCCAGCGGAGATAAACCATTATGTCCCACCTTTCTAATTAGACTTAGGTCATGCTTTTAGCTTATACTAAACCATCTTAAATTTAAGATCTGAGGCTACTTATTTTCTTCGAGCTATAAATATAAGTCCTCACCTCTTAGGCATTTCTATAATCTTGTGTTAATGGACTATAAGCCTTAACTTTCTAATAAAGATTTCAATTTAAATATAAAAAGTAAATCCTCTCTTTTGAATATATAAAGCCTCATTATAGAGTAAACTGGAGTACTCACTAGACTTCTTAGTACCATGAGTACTCCCTATTTATCCTTCTTTGGAATCTGTAAATAAGTCTTTCTACTTGAACTCTCCCACTTAACTTTCATAAATACTCAATCATTTGATAGTCTAGTTTTGAAATCTTTAGGGATATCTATTGACTACTTTAATCGAGAGTATTTTTAAAAAATTCCCATTTTTAAAGATGTAATTAACTATGGAAGTCTACTTCCATACAAAACTAAAGAACCTAGCATAAAATAAATTTCGCTTTACTTCTCCATGTAAAGTAGGTGAAAGATCTTTGGTATATACGAATATCCATCTGCCTTAGGAGTCCTTATTAGGTGATTATGTCCATTGCAGGGTGATATTTACATATTTCAAAATGGTACATCATACCTTAATGTCATATCCGATCATTTCAATTAATACCCCCTATGATCTATATGGTGTCCATATGACTCCAAATTAAAATACTATAAATACTCGAGAGCATAGTGTTGTGGCACTGATATTCAGTGTCATGGTGTTGTAGGCCAAAATTTAAATTAAAAGTGTGAATCTTTCAAAATTTTTAAGAAATTTTGACAGAATTTCATCTTAGAAGTGCTAGATTTCAAAATTGCATAATGTGGAGCACCTTTTCTCTTATTCTAGATCTAAGATCAATAGAGGGGAGGGGGTTTTTGTCTCGTGTCTGAATGAAATTCAACAACGGAGATCTTCAAATCTCCAGATTTTCTACACCGGATCAAAGATCAATGGTGGGATATTTATTAAACATATTCTTTTAAAAAAGTAAAAGAGCATAAATTCTTTACCTAAAGTGAGAGATATTGGAGTGAAGAGCGATCACCTGTTTAGAGAGAGTGAAGTCAAATGGAAAAAAAGATCCTTTGAGTGAACTGCTTGCTTCTATTTATATTAGTGGGTTGATAACTATTCTCTCTCAATAGCTAGTACAACACCTCAATGTTAAGATCGAGGCATCATGCCACTGTATCATAATTTGACAACTGGACTAAGCAATTATTTTTTTCTAGAAGGCTAGGCTAGCGCAGCAGCACTAAAGTCAAAAATAAAATTTTTATTTTTATTTTATTTCATTTCTTTTGAAGTAAACACCAGCTTTATATTTGTTCACAATATGAACATCTGTCTATTCACATTTGAACACCGTATAATCTGTTCATCGTGTGAGCACTATTACATCACTTACATAAAAATTCTAAGTCAACTCAAGATATCTGAAACAAAGCAACCCATGACTGCTAATCAAATTCTCTAAATATTACTACTATGTCCCTCTAATATTGGTAGGCTAAAATAATGCAGTCCCGAGATGACAGAATCATAGGATCTTGATCGAGATTACACTCTTATTTCCTTTTAGAGAGTCATTTCAACCACACTATGCCTCTACGATACTAAATGCATATCAGATATATATGTTTATTTCCAACTTTAATTGAGAGTGCTCTCTTAATTTGATAAAAGGGGTAATTAACTATGGAGGCTTACATTCATAGGAAGTAGAACTCAGATCTAAGTAAACTCTAATGTGATGTTAAGGCAAATCTGGTTGAATATATGTCAATCTATCTCATGAAAAATATACTCCATCTCAACCAAAGAGAGTGGAGCACATCCTCAAAGGTGTTTTTTTTCTGAGCAATCATTCACTTAGAACTATGATGAGAAGCTGAGATTTTTCTCTAATATAGCAATCCATATAGTATATATCCAACTTGATGTGATCTTAGTAAAATAAGATTCTATATGCATGTGATTAGACATTGAACAATTAGTCATCATTGAAGTTAAGAAATTGGTCAATGTTGACTTTGTGTGACATGAAAAATATCTCACTTAGTTACCAGTATCATTTAACTTTAAAAAGAAAGAATGATCAAATTCATAAATATGCCAATTTTTGGGATCTAAATAAAAATGTCCTAAAGACGAGTTTCTATTACATATATCAAAGTTAATGGTGGGCATAGCCTCTTTACATGTGATCTTCTTATTCATGGATGAGTCATCTAGTTACAACATATAAATGACAAATGAATCATTTGGCTTGATCTTCTTGCATATGAATCTATCAAAAACTCAACTAAATACTTACTACTCTTCTCACAGTTCATCTTTTGTCAAAATTATTTAACATCCTCTTAACAAATTTTGTAATATATTATACCTTATCAATAATATCTTCATACGCTTTATTTATAATCATAACAAATTTTTGCAATATATTATACCTCATCAATAATATCTTCATACACTTTGCATTACTACTTGTTTCATTTTTGAAGCTCACTTAACTAGAAAAATTATTATTTTCTTTGTATCTACATCCAACTTTGCTCAATTTTGAGTTGATTATTGAGCCTCAAAATATTTGTGATGATAGAGAGAGGGTGTTTAATATCTAAGCATTGTATAAATATCTAGCACTCATAAAGATAATAGAAAAATTATAAGACACGCATGAGTTTTTATGTGAAATACCTAAGAAAAGAAAAAATCATGGTGTCAAGCCAAGTTGAAATAATTCCCCTAGTCTATGTCAACAATTACAAAAGATGTCCTCCCCTTTAATTACAGAAGGTGTTGATTCAATATAATATACATAAATTATAGAGAATTAAATCCAATATTAAGTGATGGTATGAGTTGACAGCCTACATTAGTCTTATTAGTGATGACATGTGTCAATAGATCATATCGATCAAAGGTGGCATGCATCAATATTATCAGTGATGGTGAATGCCGAAATTAGCAAGTTATGATGTATCATGATGATAGTGGTCAAAATAAGAATGTTTGGCACTATATGAGGTGACTATTATTAGGTGATGGTGGTATTATTAGGTGATGGTGGTAAAGAGGAGGTAATTAATTATCAAAGGATAGAAAACTATAATCAAGTGATGACAATTAGTGACTATATTAGATGATGATGATTGAGCTACTATAGTCAGGTGATCATGGACAAGTGACTATAGTTTGTACTTGATTAGGTATTTGCAGGCAAACAATCATGATTAAGAGACTTTAGTTGAGCAATAGAGATCGAGTGATTATTGTCAAGCTTCAATAGTAGTTAGATGATAATGATTAAATAATGATGTAAATGGGTAGTGGTCTAGTGATAACTAATAAGTGGAAAATTGGTGCTGATGGTCAGTTTTCGATATGATAACTATAGTTAATCAACAACCTAACAACAATCATCGATTGATGATTTAGCGGTGGTAGTGGTTTGGTGATGGCAATTAGGAGATGGTTCTACAATGGTGGTTAGGAGGCATTCTTGTGATAGCGATTGGATGGTGGTAGTTTGGCAATGGCGATTGATCAAAGGGTGATCTATTAATAATGGTTAAGAAAAGGACCATCAATGGTAGTTAGGTGGTAATAGTTTGACAACAATGGTGATAGTTGGTCTGATAATTGTGGACGGATGGTAGTTTGGTGATGATGGTTGGTCAATAGTCAGGTGGCATTCTGATGAATGTGGTCAGGTAGCGGTCTGATGATGATAGTATTAAGGTAGTAAAATGATAGTTGTCATTCAATAATGATAATAGGAAGGTGGTTTGGCGATGATGAATGTGAGATGGTATTATAATAACAGCGATCCAATAATAATGATTAGTCAAATGACAAGCCATTGATGGTGATTAAGTGGTGGTTCAGTAATGTTGGTGGTCAAGTGATGGAGGTCAATTGTTAGTCTATTGAAACTTTATCGTATGAAGCTTGGCAGTGTTCGGGTAATAATGGGAGGTCTATGATCTAGCAATAGTGATAGGTTAATAGCTTAGTGATCGAGTGTCAGCAGTCAAATGATGACTTGGTGATGATAATGGTCGAGTATGGTGTTCCAATAAGGTGTTTGGGTAATGATCCAATGATAAGGTGATCCTATGGTGGTGCTCCATGATTCTTAAAAATTTAGAGCTCTAAATCTTCAGCCCCTCTTAAATGAAAATAAACTATTTATAGATTTTGAAGGTGAGAACCCCCAAAATATGGAAAAAATATGACGCACTCCATTAGATGATCAAGAATAATCTTCTCAATCACAAGGTATTTTTTGAGTATATGAGTGCTTTAATGACATCAAAATTCAATAATTTTAGGCTCTTTAGATTGAACACATCAAGATGCTTAATTTGACTATAAGCTAATAATTTTGAAGACCATTTAATAACTTAAAAGAAGTATTAAAGTTTCTACTAATATTTAAAGTTTTGATCTAAGCTTTTCTAGACTCAAATTGTATATATTTTATTATCGTCAAGTTTGATTCTATGGTGATTATCTCGTAGATAAGTTTGTCAAAATTAGACTTTGAATGGCTAAGAATTTAATTTCAAAAATTATCCAATTATGCATACATTGGGATTTGTGCTCAAATAAATAGATTTTTGATGACATATCTTTTATTTTTCATGATCTATCTAATAATTATAAAAGGCTCACATCATTGATTTAAGGACATAGACCCATCTTTCTTCTCTTCTCTATGCATACCATCTACTTTAATTTTTAATATAACCACTACACTCTCTAGCAAAATGTGTGATGGTCTATTTCTCTTTCACAGCCCTAATTACGAGAGGCTAATAAGGAATATGTACAATAAACAAAAAAAAGTCCTTCATATGATTACCTCTTTACACCAATATAAGGTTAACTATCACCTAAACAAAACTTAATATAATAATCAAAGTTAATTGTCAATATTAATTGACTTGATTTAACATTTAAAATGTCTTAATGTGTGTGAGAGTTATCTTTATTGGTTAAAAATGGTAAAAAAAAATATTAATGTTAGTATTTTTTTATTCTTCTATCTCAACATCCTAAGGGACTTTCTTTGAAGGAATTTTACATATATTTTCTCAGCATTGGAATGACTTTATACATTCCCCATTGCATGTTATAAAAAAATTTATTGAAAGTGTAATGTGATGTTACATCTTTTCTATTTTCTTCTTCACTATTATGAAATTCCCTTAAATATTCAACCCTTTAAATTATTTCTCCATGGCATATTTTCTTATGGGTATTCAAAAAAACTTCCTCTTCTTTAATCATTACTACCATTTTAATAATGATGAATCTCTTATTCTCTTAAAGAGGAAGCATCTTATCAATAATAGAGTATTGAACTAACTTTCATATATATTCTCTGATTGCATAATATATGAAGGCCTTTTTTAGGTCAATATTCTTGAATTTGTTGTTCACTTCTGGTAATTCTCTATGAGTTCCCTACTTATAGTGATCTCCTTAAATTTTTCCTTGGAAAAGAATTCACCAAATCCAACTAAATTATTAAAATTAGAAAATTTCTAAAATTTGAGTTCTTATCTTAAACATTAAATATAAAAGAGTAACTATCATTATGTGCATCTTCATCATTCCTTCAAAGAAGTTAACATGTAAGGCCCCATGGAATCATAAGTTTTGAAGAATAAAAAGCTACTTTAAAGGATATTACTTGGGCCTTTTAAAATAGTCATATACTTTAAACTAGTTGATCACTTTCTACATTAGCCCAATGCTTTATATGCTATTCTTATAATATAATACCAACAAATAAGAGTAATTTATCTAGATATTTATATACATAGAAATATAAATAAAAATTTTAATTATATATTAAATAAGGGGAAATAATTAATATTTAATTCTCAAGTTTGAAACTCCTTTGAACTTAATTTTTGATCTATGCTTATTGTTATACATTAAGTTTTAGTTGTGTTTCGTTGTGTTTGAACTATGTTTGAACCTAATGGTCAATAATTTAAGGTAAAAAGAAGATTGAACTAAGTATAAATATGATTCAAATCTAAAATAAGGGATTCAAGTCATGTTATAATCTAATTATATTTGAACTTCTATTTTGAACCATTTTTTTTTTTAACTAATAATCAAAACTTCGATTCGAAAAAGAGTGTTTGGAGTTTGAGTGAGGTCCAACTAAGAAATATAGGGTTCAAAGAAATATAGGGTTCAAATCTCTTTTAAACAAAAATTTAACCTAAATTCACAAATTCCAAATTAGATTCTAATATATAATAAAGCTTGAATCTTATTAAGATGTCAATTTAATTATCATATTTTGTTATAATTTTGTAACTTAATCAAAAATTTTATTTGAACATAGACAGCTTAGAATTCAAATCTATTATTCAAACAAAATATTCAAATCCTTTTCTTTCATTCTCCTTATAATTCTTTTTTCTCCTTATTGTTATAATGAAGAGAGATTATCAAAATTAAAGGAATGGTGAATGCATTTTAAGTTAAATATTTAAAAAAAATTATAGCTAATTTTATTTGATATAAAATTTACTAATGACTTATTAAGGTTACTACAAATAGGAAAATAGTAAGAAAGATTTTACGGGCATTGAGATTAATAAATGTTTTAAAGAGAAAAGTTTGAACTATAATTTTATTTGTGTTATACTAAAAAATATTTTCAGTATAAAAATGATTAAAAAGATTTTTTTAAAAAATAAAATTTGTACAAATTATGTTTATTCAAATGCATTCATTATATGAGACATAAAGTCAGTATTAATAAGGATATATTTCATGATTAGGAAAAAAAGTGTAATTCATATTAAAAAATCTTGAATTTTCGAAAAAAATGGCCCAAAACTCAATGGCTTGTCTTTCTCATCTCCAATCCCATGCTACCGTGTTTAATGAAATTTCCATCCTTGGACCAAATCCTGACCTCACGGACAATCTTAAAAATAGCAACCAGAATAAAAGCGGCGAAAACAGAACAGCAGATCCAGAAAAGCCAGCTGAGGATCCCTACAATCATTCTTCCCCATGACCACATAGACACCGCAGAGCTATAATCTCTCATCTATGGATCCCTCCCCCTGAAAGATGGAAACTTCGTACTTGTTCATCTTCCCGACAGCTTTTACAAAAGAATAAGGAGGAGAAGAAGAAGAAGAAGAAGAAGAAGAAGAAGAAGAGACAGGAAAGAAGACGTGCAGAAGAGTTTACTAGTATTGACGAAAGAACAAGAGAGAACGAGGAAACAGCTTTGTACAGGTACGCCGTATGGGGACTTTTTTAACGTGCCCCCTTCTCTTTATTAATTTGGTAGCCATGTTCCCCAAAAAAAAAAAAAAATTTGGTAACCATGTGAGAAAAAAAATCCTGACTTCTCTGACTGTCCACGAGTTTTTGTTTAAGCTTATATTTATGGCTTCCCATGTTTTTTTTTTTTCTCTCTCTCTGTTTTTCTTTAAGGCTTCTGTGTGGGGCAGATCAATATGTTGCTTTCCTGTTAAAGGTAAAGAAAGCAGAGTGAGATCTATTTCGTAGGTAAGTGGTGGTAAATAATAGTACTCGTCTTCTCCCTCCTGGTTTGGCTTGAAGGTGAGTTTCAAAATTTTGCCTTGCAGGGAGGTAACCGAATTCTCACAGCTTGGGCTTCAAACTCTACTGCTGCTTTCTTTTTTTTTGTCCTTAGTTTTCTTGCTTTATATTTATGACAACTCTTCGTGGATCTGTCCTTCTCTTGTGCCCAGTCCATCGTTATTTATTATTGTATATTTAATAAAGCAATAAAGAGCTTTATCATTAATGCTTCTATCATTTACTCCTCTGTAATTCCAGATCCACTCCATTGCTTCAAGTTTTAAACGAGTTCCCCCATGTCTTAATCTTACGGGGCAATTGCCAAGTTCATTCATTATCATATTATTTTTAAAAGCCTCCTATCTCATAAGTGGTTATATTCATTTCACCACCAAATCCAGGTGCTTTCTAACATTAATGAAAGCGCTTTCTTCATTTAATCAAGAAACCCGCTTTTTCATGGTAACCCAAAGCTTGCTTCCGTTCCTTTGATAAAATCCATCTCTCACTCTCGCAGTCTCTGGTATTCAAAATCCCATTTTGATCTGCTCGATCTGTTGCTCTGAATCTTTTCTTTTTTAAATTTTAAGTTGTATATTTGTAGGTGTAATGGCTAAGGACTACTCTGGATCTCCCAAGATCCATCAGTCGGAATCAAGGAGGCAGCGCCTCACTTGGATTCTAGGAGTGAGTGGTCTCTGTGTCATCTTCTATATCCTCGGCGCATGGCAGAACTCAGCCGTGGTTAAACCCACCCTCTCCGATGTCTCCAAAGTAGGTTGTGATGACGCCGGGGGTGCTGCCTTGCTAGCAAATGGGCGCCATGGCAAGCAAACCTCATCACCATCTAATGCCAAACTTGATTTTGAAGCTCACCACCAGCTTGACATCAATGATACTTCGCCACTAGTGGAAAAGTTTTCATCTTGTTCTATGAATTTCAGCGAATACACTCCATGCCAGGACGCAACAAGAGGGAGGAAATTCGCAAGGGCTATGTTGGTTTACAGAGAGCGCCATTGCCCAACCAGCGATGAGCTTGTTCGATGCTTGATTCCAGCTCCTCCAGGATATAGAACGCCTTTTAAATGGCCTCAGAGCAGAGATTTTGCTTGGTACCACAATATTCCTCACAAGGAGCTGAGCATTGAGAAGGCAGTTCAGAACTGGATTCAGGCTGAGGGAGACCGTTTCCGATTTCCTGGTGGAGGCACAATGTTTCCACGAGGTGCAGATGCTTATATTGATGATATCAATGAACTCATTCCATTAACTGATGGGAGTATTAGAACTGCCATAGATACTGGCTGTGGAGTAAGTTTGTAAAGATCTAGCCTTTTCTGCGTTTTGATAAAATTTTATGTGAATGGATATATGAATGTCTTCTTTTGTTCTGAAATTTTGTAGGTTGCAAGTTGGGGGGCTTATCTACTGAAGAGGAACATCTTGGCTATGTCATTTGCTCCAAGGGATACACATGAGGCCCAGGTGCAGTTTGCATTGGAACGGGGAGTTCCAGCCATGATAGGAGTAATGGCATCGATGAGGATCCCATATCCTGCAAGATCATTTGATATGGCTCACTGTTCTCGCTGCTTGATCCCTTGGAAAGCTTATGGTAAATAACCATTGCTGTCTATGTCAAACTAAGTTTTGTTAGTATATAGATGCTAGTGCTATTTTACTTTTTTACAATAATTTCTTGACGTTGCTTGACGTTGCTGTTTGACTTACCTAGTTTCCTTGCAAAACTGCAACAAATCAACCTTTTCCACTATGTGCATCCATTTTGTGGAAAACTCAGAATAAAAAATTTTCATTATTATTATTTGATATAGATATGCTAGGGCTGATGTATTTTATAGATCCTAATATTTGGTAATGAAAATTCATTAGTAGCCAAGTTGAATACTGTAATGAGAATCAAGATGGCTATATGATAAAACTAGTAAGAATAGATTAATGACTGAATATATTAATGAGGATTCATAAAGCTAGTAGTCCTAAGTAGTTAGTTTAAGACTAATTATGATGATGAATATAGTTATGTTAAGAGATTATGCATTTTTTGCTACAGATGGTCTGTATCTAATTGAGGTAGATAGAGTTCTGCGGCCTGGAGGATACTGGATTCTTTCAGGCCCTCCTATCCATTGGAAGAAGTACTACAGAGGCTGGGAGAGAACTCAAGAAGATCTGAAACAAGAGCAGGATGCAATCGAGGAGGTAGCGAAGCGCATATGCTGGAAGAAAGTGATTGAGAAGGGTGATCTTTCTGTTTGGCAGAAACCCATTAACCATATCGAATGCATCAAGTCAAGAGAGATCTATAAAACACCCCACATTTGCAAAAATGATAACGCTGATGTTGTCTGGTAAGAAAATTCTTACTTATACATTTCATGTTTCTTTCAATTTCAGATATCAACTAATTTTATTATCAGGTATAAGAAAATGGAGACATGCATAACTCCATTGCCTGAAGTTAGCAGTGATGATGAAGTGGCTGGTGGGGAGTTGCAGAAGTGGCCAGAGAGGGCATTTGCTGTGCCACCAAGGATAAGCAGGGAAACCATCCCTGGCATCACCCCTGAGAAACTTGAGGAGGACAACAAACTGTGGAAGGAGAGAGTAGCTTATTATAAGAAGATCATCCCAACTCTAAGCCATGGACGATATCGGAATGTGATGGACATGAATGCCAACCTTGGAGGCTTTGCTGCTGCAATGGACAAATTCCAAGTTTGGGTGATGAATGTTGTTCCTGTAAACTCTGATCACGACACGCTCGGTGTTATTTATGAAAGAGGTTTTATCGGCACATATCAAGATTGGTGTGAGGCATTTTCGACATATCCAAGAACTTATGATTTCATTCATGCTGACAGTGTCTTCAGCATATACCAGGACAGGTAAGCTAGGAAATTGCTCCATTAGCACCTTTATTTTTTAACAGCATAGCTTACTAGAAATTTCTTTGTCATTTTGTGATGTCATGTCACCATTCATGGCCTTGAAGATGGAGAAAGAGTGCACGATTGTCAATCCTACAGAAAAATGCTCAAGGCTTTAGACTTTTGTCGATAGCAGTACAAATTTTATCATTCTCTTTGAATACAAAATAAATTTTCAATTGATTACAAGCAAGGGAAAAGCTAACCGAGGAAATTGAAGTAATTCTTCCTTTATTGAATATCCAGTACTGTTCTTCTTGCTGCATATGCAGCATGAATGCACCATGGTAGCTTAAAGATACTGCCTTATTATGGAAGTTCATAGAACAAAGCAACAATGTGATGCGAAAATTGAAATATTTATTTAGAAGCCTCTTTTAGTTCTAATAACTCACATATGAAATGAAAATATTGAGTTGGATGAGAATATAATTATTACTAGGAGAGTTGTTAATAATCTTATTTACTACATCTAATTGCCTATTTAAGATGAATACCAAAGGAAATAGATAAAGGGAAAATTATATAAAGTTAGGGGTGGATAAAAGTATTCCCATATTATATATGTATACATATGTGTATATATGTATGCATATATATATATATATATATATATGCCCTATTAGCTTCAGTTTATCACGGAAGCAAGATAGATGGTCAAAAGCTTTGATAACTTTGGCACTTGTTCGGAACTTCAAAATTGATAAATATAATCTTATTGGAGAACACATCATTTAGAATGAAAATTTTCTCTTTGATTCAGCTTTTGGCTCCTCAAAGGGCACTAGGCGGGATGATGATCAAATACGATGTATTTTTCCTTTTCATGAAAAACATAAATTCTGGAAATGTGTATAACTGTATCATAAGTATATCAATCTTAGTTATAGGAAAGTTGAACTCCTTTAAAAGAGTCTTGGCACACATCATTACACAAACAAAATTAGTCAGTGCCTTAAGTTCGGCTTAAACTACGATAATTTGTTTCTTTCTATTCTAACTAATTAGATACCCCCCACAAAAATACTATACCCAGAAATTGACTTTCCATCATCACTAGATTCAATATAAATTGCGCTCAGTTTAAGTGTATACAACAGTGTTTTTCTTTGAATGTTTTAATCTATCTGAGAATACGAAGAACAATATCCCAATGCTTCTATTTTTGAGTTTTGCATATGCTATCTTAAAAACCTACAACACAAAAGATATGGTTGCAGAACAAATAGATATGTTAATTTACAATCAATCTTTAATGTTGAAATTAATAAACATATGGTATATCATTGTCAAATATGATTTGGTTATCCATGGAAGTATTTGTTTGTTTGCACTCTAGAAGATTAATTTCTTCAATGATATCAGTGGGTTTTTTTCTTTGAAGAGATTCTTTTCTTGCAATAAGCAAATTTATTTTTTAGGAAAGTATCAAGTATGTGGGCTCCAAAAATTCGCCACCAATCTCTTACATTAAAGAGGGTATGATTTGATGTGTCAGTGAGATTTTCAAAAGGCAGATAAGATAGTATATAAGACACTACCTAGAGATTTCGTTCTCATTTTTTGAGGACTTTAGATCTAGTTTCTTATAGCAAGCATAATTAATTACCTCCCAATCGAGAGAGAACTTTCGCTATTGTTAGATCGCTAGAAATATAAATAGCATATGTAGTTTTAGAATTTAGATTTAGAATTTATAAAATTCATCATCATTAGCTTAAAGTGGATGAATGAGATGGATCTAGATCCAATGATTGCCATCCCTACCGTGTCCATTTACTTATAGGAGTAATCAATGGAAGAATCCTTATCGATTCGATTCACAAGGCCATCCAATTCTTAGACAGAATGCTTGTTATGAGCTTAAATCTACCTGGAAGAGGGTTTTCTATCGTGTATTATATGATTTGCATCTCGTCTGAGCCATTGGGAGTATACCGAATCATAATAATGATGTCGCACCATGATCGTGGTATAGCGATCGATAATAATATTCAAACTCGGAGAGACACGCCATGTCGCTACTTAACGAGATTGATTGAGAGTGAATATAAAATTCATTTTGACATTGGCTCTTTTGTGAGCTAGAGTTTTCTTAATTTATCACCTTTAACAAACAGTTACGGAAGGTGGATTGAATGAAGTTTGCTTTAAGTATTTAAGAATTAAATTTCATTTAACCATTAATAGCTTAGTGATATATTAGATTTCATATTTTGATTGATACTCAATTTAAGTTAATTTAATCTGAAATTAAAATCACATTTTGATAGAAGTATCTCCTCTGGTTAAAATCTTCATTCAACACAATCATCATTAAGGTTTATGAGTTTGCTTTATCATTTAATTTATTATTTCAAATCTTGTCAACTCTATTGGTTTAATTATAGAAGATCAGATCTGCTATCATATGACAGAATAAGCTTCTCAGATATTTTAATAAGTTGAAATTCTTAGAATAATTGATTTTTTAGATTTTGTTAACTTACCAAGCACCAAACCGGTAGAGAACCAAAGAGTATCCTTAACATTTAAAAGCATTTAACGTAATGTCGCTCATGGGTATTTAGTAATTTAGGTAATTTTATTTCTAAATTATGAGATTAATTTCATTTTATTTAATCTCAACTTAAACTTTTGCATTAAAATTTGCACTTTAAATTTCTATCTCTGAGCATATGCATGTATTTTTAGCTTAAATAATTTCATATAATTAACGAAATCATTGAAAAATTATATTCTAATTCCAAGAAGATCTTTTGTGCTCTAATTGGATATTCAATCAGATCATCTTCTGAATCAATTGAAGTGCTAAATTTATGTTTATTGCCAAAATATTCAGTTCACTTCACGTTCATAAATCTATTTGAGTTCGATTCACTTTTTTTATTTGAAATATAATCTTTAAATTCATTTGAAATTCATTCTCATTTATAATTCAAAATTCAATTTGATATCAATTTTATTTTAGCGAGTTTAGGTAGCGCTATTTTTTTTAGTTTGAATTTTATTTGCAAATATAAATTTTGGATAAAATTTCGTGATATTCCCACATAGCTACATCTTAACTGTTTGATCTGTCAGCCTAATGGCGACAGTTAGTGTTTTAAAGACTGAATTAATTTCATCTACGTACAAAGATAACATATTCTTCAAACACTGCATAAAAACAAATACATATATATGCAATTTCTACTCATTTAAATTTTATTTTAGATTGATTTCTTTTTAAATGAATCTTGATTCCCCAAAAATTTATAGGAGGCGTATCTAATAATTTTTTGGGTCACTCGTCACTATGGCGTGAAGGTCGATGAAAAACAGCGGCGATTTTAATCTCGTCACGTCCTGATGAACGTGAAGAGGTCTTCAAACTTGCATAAAGAAGCACACACACACATATATATATATATATATATACATATAATTTTCACATATTCAAATATTTGATTTTATTTAAGTGCTATTTAAGTAAAAATTAAAGTTTGGGTGTGAAATATGTAAATGCATAAGAATTGCGTGGTATGTATGTAAAACATTAATGTAAATAATGATTCACTTTTGATATGCTTTCTTGATATCTCCTACTAAGTAATACACCAGCTACTTAAAAGAATAACACAATTGAGCAGGTTGATCTATACTTGCAAAAATAAAATGATCAACAGTGCCACTATGAAGGCCAATGTTTGTAAGAACTTCATAAAATTTGTCAAAATCAAATCTATTTGCTTTGCTTGATATTATAAATATCCTTCTCTAGTAGGCATATGCAATTCTCTTGAGAAATGTTTAACAAGTGTTTGCTCCACATATTTGGTCATCATAATGGAAGGTGCTACTAGCATTCATTTGTAGCATGGGCCATCTTTTATTGATAGCCACAAAGATAAAGAATTTAGAGGGAATTGAGGTTAACGACAGAGGCAAACCATCAAGATAATCTTTCCTATTAGTTAATTTTTTTGACAATTATTAATGTAGCCATCAAGATAAAATTAATAGTGAAAACTCATTGCAAGCAATAGCATAAAGAAAGGGGCAACCATTTTTTTGTGTATGTCGACTAAGAAAGATTGATCAAAAGGGTCAGCCTTGGGAGCATGCTCCACAGAAGTCGACATGACTGTAGGTGTTGCAGAAGGTGACTGTTAAGGCCTTAGTATAACTGTAGAGCAGAGGTAAGGAGAGGCTACATGGGGAAGAGGAACAAATAATAGTTATTTAGGAGTGGTTTTAGTAAAGTTGTATCCTTATTAAAGATAATGTCTGTGAAAGTATATAGATTTTTGGTAAGAAGATCATGATATCTATTTTTCTTTTTTAGTACAAGAGCTCCATGGAAGTTTGGACAAGTGACATCAAGAAAGAGTTTATTATGTGGGTGAAAGACATGAATAAAGCACCTTGAAATGAAAGAAAAAGAGGTAGCTTGTGTGAAAGAGTGGTGGGGTGATTAATTGTCGAGAAGGGTTAAGGGGATACCATAATAGGTTGTTAGGTCCACATGTCTTCATGACTTCTAAGTTATGATGAGAGCGAATCACCATTATCAATCGTGCATCACTAAGATTTCTTTATAATATCAATCATGCATCACTAAGATTAATTTATGTAAACTTAGTTTTCCATTTGTAAAGTGATCATTTGACCTACATATCTTAGTGGAGAAAACTTAAATCATTGTTCAAGCCTCCAAGAAGGTCTTTAATCATATAAATGAATGTGGTTTATCTTAAACATACATGAAAGCTTCAATCTCACCTAAAGAAATTGCAGGTGTGATATAACCTACATTCTCCTGGAGATGGACAGAATACTGAGGCCAGAGGGCACAATAGTGTTCAGAGACACTGTGGAGGTGTTGGTGAAGGTACAGGCTATCACAAAGGGGATGAGGTGGAACAGTAAGATAATGGATCATGAAAGTGGACCCTTCAATCCTGAGAAGATCCTGGTTGCTGTCAAGACCTACTGGACTGGTGAACCCTCCAAAGACCAATAAGTTTAAATCTTCATCTTTTTATACTTTTTACCAAATTCTTATCTCTGCTTGTTCCCATTCAAGCGTCTTCCTTTTTCATTTTTTTTTTGGATTTTTGGCTTTTAATTGAAGATTCTATGTATAGTGAGAATGCAGACTGGTTAGATTTAGACTTGAAATAGATGTATGGGTTGTTTATTTACGCATTTGATTATTAAACATAATTAATGGCCAATCTTAGAATAGTGAGGAGGCCATGATTGAGCTTGAAGAATAAGGGCTTTAATAGGTACTTTAAATGGTGAAAGTTCCATGAAAAGATGGTGATGCAATATTTGTGGTACAGTGGTGGTTGTGATCATTGGAATGGTTATTATAATCAGTCACGTGGGAGGTTTGCATGCTCGTAGTTAGGATTCTAGATTATTTATTTTTGTCTGTGTATATTTTTATTTTATCTTTTTTTTTTCTTATTTGAAGTGGTAGCCGTATATATTTATGTTATTATCAAATATGTTTACTTGAATTAAAAGTCTTTTATCAAATTTTATTCGATATGACCGTTTGATTTTTCCACTTGGTAATTACACTCTTTATCAAGAAGGCACAATATAAAGTGTTATATTTTGCTCATTTTTTTTGAAAAAAAAAAATCATCTTATTTCTATTTTTGGAAGTGTGGTGAGCGATGCCACTGCGAGTAGGGAAAACACTTCTATTAAAAAATTCACCAAAAATTTAATAAGAGAAATTTTCTTACTTTTCTCAATATAAATGATAATTAGTCAAATTTTCCTACAAAATTCTTTTTCACTCTCATATTTTTCTTTTCTACTTTATTATAAATACACACCATTATTTATAAACTCAAAAGATTCTTTTGATATGACTCCGAGATCCATTAACATATTTTGAACATAAACTTGATGTACTTTTTCTGTCAATATTATTGCCTCCTTAATCACTAGGGCTATTAAAAAACTTCGTTTACAATGTTTGTCGATATTTAAATTTTGTGTTAGTTAAAGTAAATAAATATGAATAATCTTTTGTTCGACGTGACATTGATTTAAATTTCGAAATAAATAATTTATATTAAATTTTATTTAAAATATAATTTATGTCATTAAATATTTTTAAAATTGATATTTAATTTAATTATAAAATTAGTTAAAAAAATTTTAAATAAAATAAGTTAAAATATATTAGTAATTATTATTATAGGTTTTTTTATAATTATGCTTATTGTTTATTTAGGTTTTAGCTCGTATTAGTTAATCCCAGCCGTAGGAATTTATATTAACTTGGGATTTAAAACAAGGCGGCGATATCGATATTGCCAGTCTCTCGACTTCGTTTAGCATTCGGCCTCCTCTCGACTCTCGCCTCTCGACTTTTCGCCTAATCAAAGTCCCTCGACTCCTTTCGCCTCGGTGTTTTGGCAATTTCTACTCTTCCTAGCAAGAGTCTTACGAGTTGAGTTTTAAAGTTGCAAATTGAAATAATATCTGTAAGCAATAATAGAACATCGGATGCGATCTCTCGATTTCTAGGGTTTGGTACACCATTATTTTCTTGTTTTATCAAGCTTCTACTTGGGACTCGACTTTCATGCTACTATCATTATTTTCTTCTTTTATCAAGCTTACTTGGTTTCATGTTAAAAGGAGAAATGCTCTTAAACTTTACAATTGTGACTCGATTTTTCATTTGTAGACTTGAGTCACTTGATATCCTATATGTTGTTGTCTGGACGGTATTGAAATGCTTGAAGTGCTTTATTGGTTATGCCATGTATGATATGCGTATGCTTGTTGTGGATGATTGATTATTCTTTGTAGGTTATTAAAATGCTTGAAGTGCTTACTTCGGTTTGTCTGTCCATTATTCATGTCTCGTTATTTGGGAGCTATATATTCTTGTCTGTTTGATTTCTCATTTTCTTTTACTCTTCTCGGTTCATTCTAATTTGTCTGTCCGGCCATTATTACATTGTCTATTATTTGGGAACTATATATTGCGCTGTTAGATTTTTTTTCATTTTTTTTACTCTTCTCATTCTAATTTGTCAGCCATTTTTTATGTCTCTTTATTTTAGAAATATATGTTGCAGGCTCTGTTTGATTTTTCAGTTTCTGTTGGCATTGATACTATTTATTTTGGTTCGGCCATTACTTTATTGTCTTTGTTGGCATGGATACTATTTATTTCTGTTCGGCCATTATTTTGTTTTCTCTGTTGGCATGGATACTATTTATTGAGCTGATTTAGTGCTGATAGTAGATTAGCTTAATTATGTATATCTTGGAGTTGCAATTTTTTTTAGCTGATTAAATGAGAAGAGTAACAGAACATTGAATATGGAGTTTAGTATGGAGATTGGAGAGTGTATGTGGTCCTAACTCATATTTTCTTTTTTATTTAGTGTACAATCATGTCTAATGTGGATCATTCTCACGCATCATGTGGTAATGATTTAATTGTAGGTAATGATATACCAAGTACTGATAAGTTGAATCGAGGAGCATACACTTGAGACTACTATGATGTCAAGAGAGAGGTAGGAAGAGTATCTTCGAGTATTTTATAGAAACCACTTCTGTATTTAAGGGGGAGAGTATGCCCTCTTTACAATGCATATATTGTCGCAGGAAATTTCATAAATCAAAAACTGGCACAACTTCACAACTTTTAAGGCATGTGAAGGAATGTGAAAAATCAAGGCCAAGAATAAGCGTTGACAAAAGGAAAAAAAATTAAATTTTATGCCTTTTGATGTCAATTCTCAAATTGAGATTCCATTATTCCATGACCCCAAAATTATGATCATCTTGATTAGGGAGATAATTGCAAAGATGATTATTGTGCAAAGTATCCGTTTAGAATGGTTGAGCATATGTGGTTTAATATTCTTTTGAAGGTATTGAATCCCAATTATGAGAGTGTATCTAGAAACACAATTAGAAGTGATTGCATGAAAGTTATGAAAAGGAAAAAGAGAGATTGAAAACTTTTCTTAAGAGCATTCATAGAGTTTCTTTGACTTCTGATTGTTGGACATCAAATCAAACGGGGCTACATGTGCTTAACAATTCACTTTATTGATGATTCTTGGCGGTTGCATAAGAGAATCATCGGTTTTATTGAGCTTGATCCTCCACACGGTACTTTTATTTGTGATGCTATATGTGATTGTAGATTGGAATTTGCAATACAGGTATCTACCATCACACCTTTGGATAATCTTAATAATGATGCAAATGCTTTAAAATTAATTTTCACCAAGAGGAAGTTACATTTTGGTCATTTCTTTCATGTTAGATATTGTGCTCACATCTTGAATATCTTGGTTCAAGATGGTTTGAAAGAGTGCAACAAATAACCATTAAAATAAGGAGATAAAATACCTCAAAAAGTCTTCTTCTCGTTTACATAAGTTTGTTGAAGTGGCGAAACAGTTAGGGGTCCCTACTTCAAAGGGATTATGTATTGATGTTCCTACAATGTGGAACTCCACTTACTTAATGCTTGAGTCTGCTTTTACTTACCAATGTGTTCATTCATTATCGTCGAGATTAACTACAAGTGGTTACCTTCGAGATTGAATTACATGAGCATATTAGAAGGTTTCTTTTTCCATAATGTGACAAAATGATTTGGTTCTTCTTATCCAACTACCAATTTGTTTCTTCCGGTCATGCATGTTAAGAAATTGCTTAATGAAGAGTGCAATTCCTTGGATCAATTTGTCAAGCAAATGCCGCTATGAAAATTAAATTTGACAAATATTGGGAGAATGCAATCTTCTCATGGTATGCCAGGCTTCTGATCCATTTCTCAAACCTAAAATACTCTTGAGGTGATCCAGATTGATGTTTCATCAAGCAGATTGGTCATCATTTTGCCGGGTTCTATTTACCATCAAAATCGATTTGCAAATATATTTAGAGGAAGGATTATTTTTGAGCAATAATGATTCTTTTGATGTTCTTGAGTGGTGGAAGATGAATACTCTCAAGTATCTATTTTGTCCAAGATGGGATGTTTTAACAATTCCCATCACCACCGTTGCATCCAATATACATTTAGTCTTTGGTGGTAGAGTTCTTGATGATTATAGGAGCTCTTTATCACCAAAAATAGTCAATGCACTTATATGATAGTTGGATTAGAGGCACTCAACCCAACATTAAAGATCCTTGTTACTTTTCCAACTAAATTTAGTCTATTTAATAAATCTGATAAACTTCATTCTATAATGTCATTATCTACTTTTATTTCAGCAAGAGTTAATGGAGGAGGAGAACCTTTATGTTAAACTACCAAAAGATTTAGCTTCGAGAAGGATATAACCATATCAAGCGGTTTTATCAGATTTTACGAATCGTTCTTTATCAAGGTTTCAATTTTCAATTTTCAATTTTTAATTTCTAAGGGTCATATACTTGTTGACTAAAATATTTTCAATTTAGCAACTGTTGTTTGAAGATATTACTGCTTGGAGCATCTTAGTTACTATGTTGTTTTACATGCATTGTGTTCATTATCTGCAATACTCATTTTGATGATTTATTGTTTGGTTGTTAGATTTTAGCTGATAATGACTGGTGGCTGGCTTTTGACATGCTGCTTGTCTCACCTATTAGATCTTGGGCTGCTGCTGATATTCACTTTAACTCTATCTTTGAGCTGACATTTTCCTTTTATTTGAGTTATCTTTTATTTTATTTTTCAAAGACATGAAGAGGCTTTTTGGCCTTTTGTCGACATTTATCTTCTTGGTCTATATGGAATCTGGACCCCATTCAGCCTGCTCTCTTTGGAAACCATTTTCTGATTCAGCAGGGTCCCTTTAGAGGGATCTTATTGTGGGAGGCTTTCTTCTTTTCTTCCACCTACCAAGGTTGTTTTTTGCAGGCTTTCTTACGTCACCGACCCTTCGCACTTATTATTGTGCAGAACTTTGATATTACTTCTTGGTTATCTTTTTATGCTTCCTTTACTTTTCCTAGATGGAATCTTTGGCATTCTATTATTTCTTTCTGCACTATTTATTTTTTGAACTGGATGGAGTTTCTTCATATTGATTCTGACTGTTTTGTTCAGTAGATCCTTTTTGTGCAGGATGTTTCTGAGATTGGGGCTTTGTTCAGCAGATCCTTTACATCTATGATTTTTAATGGAGTTTTATATGGTGGGTGTAATAATTGTAATTTTGTTTCCACTGGTGGCTTTTGGATTTTCGGGTCCTTTGTCCAGCAGGTTGTCTTTGTGGTTATTGGCTGTTTCTTGCCTTTTGATTTTTTTTGACTATTTTTGCTGTTAACATCTGGGCTACAGCTGATCTCTCCTGCTACTATTTTATCCCTCTTGGTTCTGTTAGAATTGTGCAGATCATTATGATTATGCTTTTGCTTTACTTGATTTTAACTTATATATTGTTTACTCTAAATGAATGGACTTATGGCTACTCGGCTATTATCATGATCATATGAACTGACTATTGAAGCAAGCTACTTCTAGAGTGTTATCTCTGATTATCTTTTATTGGAATTATTTGTGGTGGGGAGCAACCTTTTACCTGTTTCTTCTAATCTGCTGTTGTATTCTCATCTCTTCTCTCGATGACCGTAATTCTGTGGTAATTTAGTTTGGGGTATGCTGTCTTCCTTTACATTTGCTAGTTTCTAACTTCTGCAACAAGGAGGTTTGCTGGCTAGTTCTTTGTTTGCTGGCTGGTTTGGTTCTTTGTTTTCTTGTTGGTTTTGCTCTTTGTGCATTACACATTTGCTGGCTGGTTTTGTTCTTTGCATCCTTATTGGGCTATGATAAGATCTTTTGATGCTACACTTGGTCAATTTGAACGAGATTATTAATGTAATAGCACTTGTGATATTACATTAATGCTATGATGAAAAGCTATAAAAAAATGTATGATGCAACTTACGATATAATATGTATTTTCAAACATTTAATTTAATTTTTTGTGATTACATTTTGTCAATTTTTTGAATGTCTATCATTTAATCAATGATAATTAGCTTAATAGTTTGGATTTTTTTGGAACACATGCTGCACTTATTTTTATTTTTTTTGTGATTTCATTGTCATTTTTTTGTGATTTCATTTTGTCAATTTGGAACAAATGTTATACTTATTTTTATTTTTTTTACAGATCCTAGTCTTATTAATATTAATCTTTCATTTTATCATCTTTTTGAATGCCTAATATTCATACATATTGTATCGATGCCATCAATGATTATTTATTTTAATTTCTGAGCCCACTCATAATATTTATTTTATAATTTTTTGCTAGTTTTGTTAACATAAAGTGCATATTACAGTTTTGAAGATTCAAGATTGGTTGGATTTTAAAGATATGAAAGCTTGAAGACTATAAAACTTTTAACATTAAAGTCAAGAATTGATTTGATTAGAAATTGATATTTGGAAATTGTAATTTCATTATTTTCTTAGCTTTTATTTTTTGAAATTGTAAGTTGTATATGATCATATATAAATTTTAGGTTGAATTTATTTTAGAAAGTAAAAGCAGTAAATTTGTAAATTATATAAGTTATGAATTTGTAAATTTGTATATGCATATATGATATATGATCTTGTAAATTTTGATAAAATATTTTGAAGTTGTGTTCAATTTTGTGTAAAAAATAATTTTGAATCTCTTATTGAAAATCATTTAATTTAATAAAATAAATTTTAACTGTATATAATTTTGATTTTTAAATCTTTGAATGAATCTCTAATTTTAATTTTTTGTGTAATAAAGCTTTTTTTAGTGTAAAAATAATAATTATGATTGTATAATTATTTTGTATAATTGTATATTTTTTAGTTTTAATTTTTGTATAATTGCATAAGATTTTAATAATTATTTTTTAATTAAAAATAAAAATTAAAAATTATTAAAATATAAAATCAAGCTAATTTCGAGCCGAACACGAGCTTAAAATGAACACGAATATTTTTTCATAACACTATAAACGAAATATATAACGAGCCAATTTGAACAAAAAAATAATAAACGAAAATAATAACAAACTCGCTTCGAAGTTCTCCGTTACACCCCTACCAATCACTATCTAAATAATCTACAAGAAAATTTTTATTAGTTTTTGAATAAAACAAATCATGCGAGATCGTTCCTTTTATATAATGTAGTATTCGCATTGCAGCTTTCTAGTGATTCTCCTTTGGTTTTTCCATATTATGACTTACAGTAAAACCTGTCTAAAGTGCTGTCTAAAGTAATATCCTGTCTAAAGTGATAAACACGATTTGACCCATGAATCAGTATGTATTGCACGCTTAAAGTGATAACTGTGATATTCTACCTCGATAATATCATTTTAGACAGGTTTTATTGTATTATTCTGACTATATAGATTATATCAGGTCTTATACATGCCAAGTATCTCAAACTTTCAACTAAATTTTAAATAATGTTGGATCCATTTTTTCATCTCCTTCTTTTGTTGGCTTTCATCTTGTCTTCATTGGCATATTTATTGGGTTATATTTTTTTGCATGTCGAATCTTTTCAGTATTTTCTTAACATAACTTTCTTGACTTGTAAAAATTCTTTTGTTACTTTTGAGTTACTTCCAATCCAAGAAAGTAAGTCATCTTTCCATTATCAGTCATCTCAGATTCTCTTTTCATGTTTTTCTTTTAACTTTTAAATCATTTCTTCATAACTCCCTGCAATAATCAGATCATCCATATACAAAGATACATACATAATATTTTTTTTCTTATTGTTTAATATAGTGTTGTTTCATATGGACATTGTTTGAAATATTTATCAATCCTAGCATTTCAAATTCTCGAAACTTGCTTTAGCCAATAAAATGCTTTCTTTAATCTTAGTACTTTTTTTTTTCTTTTGACCTTTCTTGATGAATTCTTGAGATTGGTCATCATATATTTCTTCCAAACATCCATTAAAAAATGATATCTTGACATCCATTTGATAAATCATCCATTACATTTTATATCTCATTCATCCTTCTTGTGGGATGATGGTTTTTAATCCTTTTGTTAGACAATGATTAAGTATGTGTACAATTTACTGCTTCTGCTCATAATTCTATCATAATATTTTTTAATTTCAATAAGATTCTGGATATATCTAATATTATGTGATTTTTTCTTTCTGCAACTCCATTCTACTGGGGGTGTGTGTGAGGTGTGTGTGACATTGTTAACTATCGTTAAATTTCATTATTCTTATAGTATAATAAAATTTTCTTTGGATCGAATTCTTCTCCTCTACCTAATCTGGGAGTCTTGATTCTTTCATTTATTTGATTTTTTACTAATCTTTAAACTACTTAAAATATTCAAATGCTTTCTACTATTCTTTTAATAAATATACCCAAGGGTTTTTTTTTTCTTTTTGCTATATTCATCAATAAAAGTAAAGAAGTACATCTTCCCTCCAAAGGTTGCTAGTGAAATTGGTCTATAAATGTCTATATAAATTAACTCTAATACTTTCTTTGCTCTATAATTACTCGCCTGTGGGAATGAGATTCTCGGCTGCTTGCTAAGTATGCAATCTTCATATACTCCTTTAATCTCATAACTTTCTTGAATTCTTGTTGTTAAAGATCTCTTGTTCGTGTGATATATATTGATGCAAAACATTCGATTTCTTTTTATTGGTGCTCGTACAATGCCTTGATCTCCCTTTATTAAAGTTATGCTCCTATCCTTCATTATTATGTTGCATTTTATTTCAAGTAATCATCCAAGACTAAAAATATTTGCCTTCTTATTCGGGATATAATAAACATTTGAGATATAAACTTTTATCTTATAATTTCAATTATATTTCCCATACCTTTGACTTATGTCTTTATCTCCAAATATATTTGAGCTTTTAATATTCTCATTCAAATTTGAGATTATCATATGATTGCTTGCTCCAAAATCTAGATACCATAAGCCTTTTTCATTAGTATTATCATATTTACTTACGAACATTAGAATATTCTCGTCTTGTGTGCAGTTCACTTTATCACTTATTTATTGTTGACTTTTTTTTTACCTGCATTTAGATGCATATTGTCCAAACTTGTTTCAATTATAACACTTGATGTTGCTCTTATCTTATCTTTTCTTTTAATAATATCCTTCTATATTTGATCATTTTTGCTTCATAGTTTCAACTTCGACCTCGACCACCAAAGTTGTCTTTGCATCTAGTGATCTTAAATTTTTTTCATTATTCGATGGTGATGTTCAAGTGATAATGCTCCAATGTTAACAATCATCAAGTGATGCTATGAAGGTAATGGTCGGGCCGTGACAGTCCAATAACAGTGGTTAGATGACAATACAATGATAATGTTGCTCCAATGGCAATAATTATTGAAAGTGATATGATGACAGTGATCGGGTAATGGAATGTTGAAGGTGGCAATTGGGTGATACTACCCTAATGATGGTGGTCAAGTTGTGATGGTACAACAATCATGATCAACCGACAATATTGCTCTAACTATAATGATTAGATGGTTAAATTTTAATGGTCATGATACTCTAATGACGATAATTAGGTGACAATGATTGGATAATAGTGCTCTGATAACTTTTGTCGAGCAATGATGCTCTAATGAATGCTATCGATCAATTATAGTCCGACAATGGAGAATAGGTGAATAGGATTCTTGAACCCTCTGAGCTCTCTCTAATCTCTCCTCCCACTCCCACCATCATGGAAGAAAATAATGCTTTATTTATATATTTCCAGTGTGGCAATTTTGATTATTTCTAGAAAAGCTTAAAATACTCCATCAAATGATTAGAAGTGATCTCTCTTGATTACATGGCATTTTTGAATATTTAACTGTTTTAATAATGTCCAATTGATTGATCTTATACTTATTTAAATGCATAAAAGTAAAATTCACAAAATAAAATTGATGCCAAATAAGCCTTAAGTTGAAGATCAATTATTTAATATTTCTATAAGAACATATTTTCAAATATTTCTAACATCCCTTAGTGCAGTAGCCTCCCAACCATCTAAATCATTTTGGCTTCAAAATTCACATGTGACTGATCTTGATTGCAACATTAGGTGACTGGAATGAATCGAAAACAGAAGTTCATTGTATGCTTGATGATAAATTAATATTTTTTAACTTTACTTTTTTAAATATTCATAAACCATTTAAATTCAGAATAATGAGTATTAAATATGCAAGATTCCTTTTAAATTATGCTCGACAAATAAATAAATACCTCACATTTGAATTTTATTTCCCATCACACGATACTATTTTTTAAAAGATATTTGATATAATTTAATAATAAGCTTCACATAAAATGTATAAATAAAATTTTAATTTTAAGATTTTTTAATTAAAATTTTAAACTCTAAACTAATGAATTAATAATATATATTTACATATCACACAATTCTTATATATTTATATATCTAACATTTAAACTTCAATTTTTACATAATTATGATTTATATATATCATAATTATTTATAATTCAAAAACTTTGGCCCAAATAAAAATTGTATATATTTTTTTATTTTGAAGGTAACATTAAAAAATACTACAGATGTTTAGTTTAACCAGCAAACTAACAACAACAAAAATCTCAGAAAAAAATCGCTCTTAAAACATTTCGAATAAAATTTAATTAAAACAACTTGAAGCACGTTAAACCAAAAATCCAAATTTAAGTAAACTAATACGACAGACAAGGTTTTATTTACTACACATTTAAAAGCTGTTGAATAAAATACTTTATTTGTAACTAAATTTAGAATTTTCAGTAATTCTTTTTAATAAATAACTCATGGTATAGTGATGCCTATCTCCTAAAGATTTGAAAGTGATCATCAAGAGAGAGAGAGAGAGAGAGAGAGAGAGAGAGAGCTCCACTCCTAATCTGATAGCTGAGGAGAATAAGAAAAAATACCATAACAGGTATCAAGTTCAAGATGTTCCAGGATTTTGGAAACGGCAGACAAATATGAAGAATGACCATCAACAACTTCAGTAACATCAACCTGATGATATAACAAGCAATAAGAATCAATCAGTCTCAAGTAGAAAACGCAGAAAGATAAAAGAATTGGTGCTTCTGGCATATAATCCAACAAATTATAATGAAATATGATAATATTGAGATTACATTCTCAATTCCAGGAAGATCAACTGGTTGAATACCGGCCAAACCCTGGGTAAGCAGACTGCACAAAAGAAAATTAGAAATTATCAATAAATCCTAATAATATTTCATTTTGGAGTGTAGTTGTTGATAAATTGGATAATACCTTGCGCGAAAAGTCACTCCAAGGATCCAGTCGTTTGTTGAATATACATTTATGAATCTCCCAGCAACCATCTGCAGGATGATAATGAAAATAAATCTAGCGATCAGCTGGACAAATTTAACAATATAACAACATGAAGGAGCTGTTTGGGATCACTTTTGATTTAGGTTTTAAATTTTTTATTTTTATTACATTTTGGTTGTGTTCTGATTTGAAATAAAATGTGTTTGATAGTAATAATTGATTTTAAAACACTGAAAAAAATTTTTTGAGTGTTTTTAAAATCAATGTGATTTATTTTTAAAAATAAAAAATAAAAATACTAGGAGAGAGCCTTGCGGCGCTCATTGTACAATACAAAAATCAAAGAAACAAACTTTTTGGCTGTTTATTTTATTTTTCTTTTTTTTTTTTTTTTTGCCGGGTGTAAAGATCGCTGGACGGTACATTTTTTGGATGAAAACTGCAAATAAATTCACTAATCAATTGCCATATGAAAGTTGCTCTTAATAAGAATTTAATGAGGCTTAACGTTATCATCAAGAGTGAAGTGATTTGAACAATTCATCATTTAGGTAAACTGAAGAGGCAAAAACTTCAAACTATATTATCGATACAAAATTTGAAGAAATTTCAAAGTCAGAGTCATGTTCAAGCTAACCAACCTCAATTTGAGTTTGACCAATTCTAATTCAGCTCAATTCAAGTTTTAGTCAACTCAAAAAATGATTGATCTTAAATTGAGTTCTGAGCTAATTCAAGACAATCCTATTATGTCAAAAAACAGTATTTTCTAAATTTCATTGCTATCAGATTTGACATAATTTGTTGTAAAAAGTCCAATTTGCCATAATAAAGACCTGTCTTCAACTAATTTTCATCTTAAGAAGTTGATAGTAGGACCAAATTGAATCAAAATTGATGAGTAGAAGAATTTTCAACATCTAAATAAGTTTACAATTAAAATAAACACCATTAAAAAAATCTAGGGGCTATTTTTTATCATTTTGTCAAAATCCAATTAGGTATACAATAGAAATTATCCTCCTATAAGTATACATTAATGTATAAATAATATACATCGAGTCAATTTTAGCTAAATCGAACTGATTTCAAGCAAGCATGTCTGAGTAAATGAATGTAAAGTTTATGTTGACTTGTGAGTTTCAAGCTTAAAGAACTATGATCATCCCATAGTCATCTTATAAAGTGATTTTAGCATCATTCATTCATGTATTTTCATGTCAAGCTGTAAATATACAAACTTAATGTAACTTCCAAAGTAAGCTTGGGTAGATGAGTTGATGAATGTGAAAAGTTTAACAAAAGCCTATTGATACCTTTCTAGCAGCAGCCCATTCTTCATCCTTGAGTTTGATCGGTGCCCCAAGGAGAACGACTCTTTCTACAAGTCCTTCTGATGTATACAATATACTTTTTTTCTTAAGCATAATTAAAAGAGCTAAAATGATTGTAATTATGAAAAAAAATCAAATTACCATTATCTCCAGATTCAGCCAGATATTGTAAGCACTTAAATATAACCCTTGCTCCTAATGAAAAACCAAGTAGAGTCACTGGCCTGGAATTTCATGCAAGTAAAAAAAGTTTCTTCAAAGAAAATCACTGAAGTATGAAATCCAAACATATAATCGCCCACGGTTTCAGTTTTACCTATTTCCGTGTAATCCCTTCATCAATGTTTCAGCAAGAATCTTTCCCGCCTTGTCTGATCTGGGAAAGTGCAATCAAATTTTGAAATTAATTAAGCTGTTTATTTATGCAAAAGGTCCATGTTAACCGAGAGAATGAACCCACAAACTCCAAACACCAAAGTATCAGAGGAAAAGAAAATAACTACCAAGCTGTTATTAACTATATGGCAATTTCTATGCCTTTGTGTGGGGTGAGGAAATGTGTACAAGTGTCTCTGTGTACTACTGTAGATACTGCTCCTAAATAAAAATGTCAACATAAACAAGGCACAACAGAAGAGCTAGCACAAAAAGAGGGGGCCAGCATGTCTGCATACTAAAAATATCAAAGCCAAAGGTGCACTAGAATCATAAATGAGCTGTTATTGCACCTATCGATAGCAATTGTCCATTTGCTGTCTATAAAATCAGTAGCTGCAAGTAATGCAGCTGGCCATGCCAAGGCAATAACAAGTGTGTTTAGAACGGTCATCATGGCACCTCCCTTCATCAGCTCCCTTGTCAAGGCTGCATAGGAAGGCATATGGATCAATCAATAGTTCAATACAAACAGCAGCGCAATAAGACAATTAGAATAATAGAACAAAATTTTTATAGTAATTATGTCCGACAATTTACTTGAAGTAAGCCAATCCTGAATAGCAGTGCTAACAGCAATAAGATTCTTGGACTCCCATTGAAGAGCATACCTGTTGACATCAATGTAGAAAGCTTGGAATCAAACTAACCACATAGCATCTGAAGCATAACAACCAAGTAGCTTACTGTTTATGGTATATACATATTACAAATATTCCCAACCAAAAAGTGAGATAAGTGAAGCATAGAAGGGTTGGATTAGTGATTATGCACATAAAAACTTCAGCTGTATAAGACTCAAAAGAAAGTTATCATGCTCAGTGCAGGAGTTTCCCATAGCCAACGAGTCTATCTAAGGAGGCATCGATGTATGCAACCTTCCACCTGTGCATTATTGAAATTTCATGAATTGAACCACCCACAATCGCCTCATTACAATGGAGAATATCTAACCATTGCTGCAAGCTCACCCTCAAATCAAATTATAAATAATCAACAATGAAATAATAATTAAGAAGTTTTGTGCATAATTAGAGGAAGGGGTAAGCACAAAAAAAAAAGACTGTAGATTATGGAAAGTTTTAAGATACATTTCACTCTCTTATGAAAGTGTAAATTACTATAGTCTCTTGGAATCTCCTAAAAAGGCAGTCAGCATGGTTAAACAAGCAAAACCGGCTAAGAAAATAAAGCTTTATAAAGATACTTTTGACTTAATATCAGGTAACTATCAAAAGGCATTTTGGATAGACTAACTAGCACTTTACACACCTCATACTCTTTCTAAAGCAAACATGTAGTGATTGTGTTATCGTTATCATGATGATCATGAATCATAATCAGTAGCAACAACACCCTACTCTCAACTGTTTTATCTTTAGTTTTCTGAATCTTCTTTATTGAATCCGTGAGAGCTTAGCTAAATGACGCATGATGCAAGGCATACTATTTTTAAAAAAATGAACTCATAAACATACTGAAGAATATTTATTATTGTTGAGTAAAATGTTCTTAAAATTAAAAAAAAACTCACATAACTAGAAGATAAAGTTGTTCAATTACATGAAAATTGTCATATAAACATAAAATTCAAAAAATAAAAAAAATTCAAATCAACTAATTTTACATAACATTCCCGTAGAAAAATAAAATAAATTCAAAATAGGTTGCCTAAATCTAAAGACCTCTTACTCAACAACACAACTACAAGCAATATCAATTGAACTGCCAAATACTAATTCATGTTTTCAAGAAAAAATTAACATTGGGAATAGATTAAAGGATAAGAGAAAACAGTTTTAGGAGAAGAAAATTAAAAAAATGACTTATAGAGCACATCCTTATCAGTAAGGTAGTGATTTCTGTAACTCAAAGAAAGGAAAGGAAAACGCTTGCTAGCTTTTTTTATTTTAAAGAATCATTACCACCTTAAAGGAAAAAAATGGTAAAAAATAATTAATATAAACGCTCGAAGTAAAAGCATACTATCATGCTTTTATGATACGAAAGCATCATTCCCACAACTCATTTCAAGATAAAAATGGTAAAGGCAATGCGTCATGTGCACTATTATCATAGGAAATTTATCATAATTAAAACTAGTAATTATTAAATCTTATATCATTAATGTATGATGTAGTCTCTTAATTAATGCAATACTCTATATTTTTTTCTATTCTACCTCTTCCACCTATGGGAGCCAATATTATACTAAAGTAATCAAGTTACGTCCACAACTTATCACATGCACTCAACAGAGCCGCTCAAGTCTACCTGCACACCCTGCCTTCCCTCTCATTCTTCAGCCTAGCCATCAATCTCGATAACAGCACCTTTTGCTCAAATTTACTTATCAATTCATCATTGTATGGCTCTCGCTTCACTCATACATAGTATGTTGTGTCTACTTCACTAGCTATAACACTCACTTTCCAAGCTCAAACATCCATTCACATGTTGCCCTGCATGTTTCGGTTGACTAATGCACTTAATGCTCCAATGGTTTCGCAATCGCCAGCTTATATCAATTGCTCATACATAATGTTGCCCTACCATTCATCCTCCTATCAGGACCATACACCTACTTACATCCACTCTGTTAATCAGTATACATTGTTCCTGCGTCACTCCATGTCCCACTTTAAGCTACTCATGTGTAGCACACATATTTTGTTGCTCACATATTTATTTTCTGACATCCTCACCATGCTTTATCATTTGCAAACTCATCCAAACAATGACTCTAATAACTATTTAATTAAATAATTCACATCCTATTCTTATCTCTATGGTGTTCTTTAATGGCTTCCTCTATTCTCTCTCCTAAATGAAACCCTTTCCAAAATTGGCACCAATATCAAACACAATGGTACCATCATTTGTGATCTCAAACTTCTAATTTCCTCATTGGCTTTTATAAGAAATTTCTTCATATAGACTCTCCGGCTTTTAAACAAATAATCACCACCAAATATACGAAGTGACCTCAAATTGCTTCCACATTTATGCTTTAGGAGATTGCCAAAGGGGTGTAGGAGTTCTCCTTTACACTTACAAGACATCTCATGAATTAATAGTCTCGACTCTAGCATTTTCTCTTTATAAAATAATAAAATCTATTCAAAATTATTACAATACCTTGAAAGACAAGTGGGATAAACTTCAATATTGTTATTCACCATTAATCCAAATACTTGGAAAAAATAAAATGAGGAATTTCTTGTTGCCATGTTTCCCAGTCATCATCTGTATCTTTAGTCTATTCAAACTCAAATTAATGTTGACTCAAATTTTCCCCATATCTCCATTACTCTTTAACCAATTCTCCAAGTCATTGAACTTATTACTATATCTTCTGATCATAAGCAAATAGCTTTTGTTGCTAGCAAGAGATAGTTGGGGAAATCAATATCACAATAGTAGCAGAGGTGGACATGATCATCACAACTCCTTTCCACCATGCCAACATTGTCAAATAACCAATTGGAAAAAAAATGTGATCATCCTATAACCACTTAGCATGTCACTAACACTATCATTAAGAGTGCGTTTGAGATAACTTTCTGACTGCTTTTCTTTCCAGATGGTAGCTAGAAAGCAATCACATCTATGTTTGTCTACCAACTTTTAGATTATTTTTCAGAAAATTTTGAGATAAAAAACTATTTTTGAGAAATAGAGTTGTTAAAGTGTGGTGGTTGTTAGAAAACTATTGTTTGAATACTTTATAAAAAAATATTTGCAACACCAATAACAGTTTTTCAAAAAGCTGATTTTCCCACAGTAGCTTTACAATCAACTTTTCAAAAATCTACAGCTGCCCCAAATAGATCCCAGTTCTATTAGCACTTGTTAAAACATTGTCTCTCTTATAAGAATATGAAGGACTATAGCAACAACTACCATTGTATCCCATGTAGTTTCCACTAGTTAGACTCAACTACTCTAATACATTATGGATCTTAGATTATAATATTTCACCCTATATAACATGTAACCAATAATTATTTTTCTCATACCAAGCAAACTATATCTCATGCCATCATTATTGATGGATCTCCCACTCCAATTTTTTAAAAAAATCTCTAATGTTCATTAACTTTAAATAATATCATATATGTTCCAAACTTTCAAACAAATCTATTATCAATAAGTTGTCACAACTACTCCATAATATTTTTCTCCTCCCACTATATTTTTTCGATTTCATCAAAAACAAGTCGACTAGTGGTGGTATTGAAGTTGAAGGCATGCCTCTTTGATTCTAGGTCTATAACTTTCCTCTTTTATATTCCATTGTTAATGGTATATCATCCTAATTGCATGCACTCACCATCTTAAGGGTTGCAACCATCTTTCCTCATCAATTTCAAAGTTCTAGTGTAAAATCTATGAATATAGTAAGCAACATTGTGTCTCGTTTCTTATAATAATGCTCTTTTTGACTTGGTGCATTCTAATATTTGGGATTCAAGTTATATATTCACTCATCTAAGTTTTCATTATTTTATTTATTTTATTGATGACTACATTATAGTTATTTGGGTGTCATTATTAAAGTATCAATCTGACATCTTTAAAATTTTATCAAGAAAGAAAAAGACTAAATTATTTTTCATAGTAATGTTATATATATATATATATATATATATAAAAGTCAATCTACACTCTTACTTCCTAATAATATCATGAAGTTGAATGTAAGCATTAAGATATCCTCAAACTTGCTTGTACCTTAATGTCTCATATGAAAATTTTTTAATAGTTTTGGTGTGATGTCATTCTTATAGTCTTTTTCTTAATTAGTTGTCCTCCCTTACACTAAACAAGGCTACTCCTTTTTCGCTTCTTTATCAACATAAAACCATTTTTCCTCAAATTCGTGTTTTCTAATCCACTCTCTGACCTAGTGGTAATAAAATGACTCTTTAGTTCATTAAATGTATTTTCATGGGTTATTTTTTATTCAAAAAAAACTACATTGTGATCTCTTTGTACATTACCTTTTGATATTTATTAAGATTACCTTTCATTAAGCATCCCCTTGCTACCATTCTACCTCCACTTAAAAATTTACTATTCCAATATATGTTGATTCTCCACTATAAGTTTATACTCATTAGCCTCATTTCTCTCCTAACACATTTCCTTCTATTTCATCTATAATAGCTAAGCATTCATTGACATTTGTAACCTCCAATTTCATCTCTTAATTGCACTTTGGAAAGGTAAACAGCATTGTACTAAATACTCAACACAATTGTTTACATCTTTTAATTATTTATTTTCTTCTTTTCATAATTTTTCTTGTCTTTGTTTTTGTCTCTATTCTTAAGACTTATCAAGAAGCGCAACAAAATCCTAACTCTCTATTGCTATTGATATTCTTCTTAACTATCACACATAGGATCTAGTCACCTTCTGTTGATGTAAAATCTATTTCATACAATAGGGCTTTCACAATTTAAGTTTGTTTCATCTCGATATAACTACTGATGGCTAAAGAGCTCGATTAGAGGTTGGGGAAAACAAATGTTTATGACATTGACTGCTTCGAAATTTTTCCCCTAATTGCTCCACTAAACTAGGTTCACCTCATTATCTCTACAACCATTAATACAAGGAGGATCTTATTCCATATGAATATAAGCAATAATTTTCTTAAAAGTCCTTTTCAAAATAGTTTATACAGAACAATTCCTTTAGCACATAGCTTAGGGAGAAAAAATTTTAATGCTTTAGACAGCTATATATAACTTGAAACAATGTTCCCAAGATTAATTTAATAAACTAAGTCTACAAAATCTTTATTTATGTTGGTCTACAAAGAAGCTACATTGATCACTCTATCCTCCACCAATGATGCTTTAGTATTGTGGTCCTTATTGTTTTTGTCATCAATTTTTTTTCTCATAGGAATTGATACTCCTTAAATTGAGGAGATGAAAAGTATGGTATTTCCAAAGCACTTTCTTAGTATCAAGTGTTCCTACAATAAAAGTGATGTTTTGCTTTCCCAAAGTAAAGAAGCCATTGACCTACTTGAAAAAAATTGGGCTTCTTAGGTGTAAACCTACTAACTCTTTCATTAATATTTTATAAACTTCTAATGATAAGCAAAACTTCATAAAACTTTTTATTATCACCGCTAAATTAGTACAATTATTTATGTGATTGTCACTTGACCTAATATTTATTGTCATTAATGCAGCAAGTCCACATATGGATAACCTAAAAACTAAATATTTGAATATCAATTTAAATATCTTAAAAGAAGGAAACGATATTTAAATATCTTAAAATTAGATCACCTACAAGCTTGATTTTTTAAAAAAAAAAAACTTAAATATCTTTACATTCAACTTAAATTATTTGTTACCAAAAATTGATTGGAGTTAAATTCGCCGACTTCCTCTCTCCTCCGTCTTTCTGAGCTTTGGCAACTTTGGGTTTCCTATGGTGATGCGCTTCTTTTGCTAGGGATTTTTGTGATTTTCTTTGCGATCTTGACAATTTTTTAGGGTTTTCTTGCAGTCTATGGGTCGTGATGCCCTCTTTCGAGTGCGGCGCCTCCATCTATTGCTTCAGCTAACCCTAATCCATGGGGAAAGGTACTGTTCCCTGAAGAATCTTCTAGGGACAAAGGTTTCTTTGGTAGATCTAATGATTTGGCATCTCCAATGTAGAGATCCTTCAAGAACATCCTTGCAAGTAAACCCCTTAACTCTGACCCCTCGATAAACCATATGCACACTACCTTTAGGGGTGTCCCTGTGATTATGTGTACGGATGAAGAGATGGAAGAGCTTGTTGCACCTTTTAAATTTACCCTTATTGGCAAGTTCTCTCTTAAACAGCCTAAACTAGACTCGATCAGGACTTTCTTTCATAATCTGAAACTTTCTTAGACTTATTCATTTGGTTTAATTGATGCTAGACATGTGGTCATTCAACTCTCTAATGATCTTGATCATAATCGTATGTTTGTAGGTCACACTTACTATACAAATAATTCTCAAATGCAACTTTTAATGTGGATTCCTCTCTTTGATGTTAAAGAAGAGTCCCCACTGCTCCTATGTGATCTCTTTACCTAACATGCGTCTTCATTTGATTAATCATCAAATTTTACATAATAATTTTGTTTTTGATTGACCTTTACAAATGGATCATACCACTACAGCTAAAACTCGTCCCTCGGTCGCTAGAGTTCTTGTCAAATTAGATGTGACTAAAAAATTTTCAAAAGATATTTGGATTGGATCTTAAAAGTATGGTTATATTCAAAAAGTTGAGTTTAAGAATTATCTAATTTTTTGCACTCATTATAAGACTCATGGATGTTTTATATCACATCCTTATCTTAGAAGAAATGCTAATAAGCCTGCTATGGCTCAGAATTCAACCTTATTTCAACAGGCTCCTATTCAAAAGTTTATATCTCTTATCCATGAACCTTTGAATAACTCAATGCAAAATGGCCAAGCTCCTATTATTAGAAAACTAAAGGTTTATTCGAGGCAACTGCATCTTTTTGTAAATATAGTTATAAAACTGCTAAGGAAAAAATAACTTTTTGAAAAATTACTATGAGTATTACAAATATTTTCTTTTTTAAAAAAGTAAGATAATTTTATGACAACCACTACACTTTAACAGCTCTGATTCTCAAAATAAAACTCTTTATCAAAATCTTTTATGAAAAATAACTAAAAAGCTAATAGCCAAACACAGCTACAGTTGCATTCTAAAAATTATAATAGCCAAAAAGCTGCCCCAAATGTCTCCCAAATCATAATAAGGAAGTACTAGCTTTTCAAGATAATCATGGAGTGGCCCAGATGAATATAAATATCAATGAGGTCAATGAGAATGTTAATTGTCTCAACTCTAGTAAAAAGGATAGAGAATCTAGCTTACATCTTGAAATAATCTCACCTATATTGAATCAAGAAGGAATGAGAATAAATGATATCCAATATATTAACAATGATACTACACTTCGCTGTGAGAAAGGAGGAGATTTGGTGGTTGAACATATAGACTTTGATCCTAAATCATTACAAGGTAGCTGCCAAATAAATAAAAATGTTTAAGTGCCTTCTTTAGATTCATCATTTAACGACAATTGTTTTGGACAATTCTCTTGATATAGACTTAGAAAAAGGAGAAGTTGCTAGTCCCTCTACTATTGTGCCTTGTTCCAATTCTAACATCATAACAAGATCCTCATCTGATGGAGACCAAATTGATTTAGATAATCGTTTTAAAAGCATTGTATAAAAAGAAGAGAGAATTCTAAAATTTTCCCCAAAAACTACCTAGGTCTATTAAGTCTAAAACTATTATCTCTTCCCCTAATGCTTAATATTCTAATTTGAAATGTGAGAGGGGTTGGTTTTCTTTCTATTAGGAATAAAATTAAGAATTTATGCAGAATTCATAACATTAAATTTATTGCTATTTTGGATGCTAGGATTATGTCTAAATAAATTGCAGGCAAGTACAAAATCTAACTCTTATGAATAACTTCCTTGGCATTTCAATCATTGATGACTTTCAAAAAAATTGAATATTTAAGTAAATTTTTTTGGATATAGTGTGTATGGTTCTTTTGTCTATCATGCTTGTAACATAACAGGTAAACATGCTCTTTGGGACCAATTTAGAGATTTCTCTTCTTTGTTTATGGTCCATGGGTGGTGGCTAGAGATTTCAATACTATTACCTCTAGTGATGAGAAGAATGATAGTAATACCGCTCACTGGTATTCTATAGAAGACTTTACTAACATGATTCCAAACTGCAATTTGCTTGATATTGGTTTTACATGTTCTAACTATATATAGAATAATTCTATGCTTTGGCAAAGACTAGATTGTGCTCTCTTTAACCAAAGCAATGGCCTATAATTTTTGTGAAGCATCTTAGTAGAACTCTCTCTAATCATGCCCCTCTTGTTCTCTCTATTAAATCTAATAATAAAAGATTTCTTATTGCTTTTAGATTTCAGAATATGTGGCTCAAAGAAAAAGAATTGTATGAGGTTACAACTAAAAATAGGAAGGAACCTCATCATCCTAATAATGATATTAAATATATGAAGAGGCTCGGGCTTTAACTCAAAAGATTTAAACAAACAATTAATTTGTGAAATAAAAATTATTTTAAGAATCTTTTTAGTAATATTAAAGAAATGGAAAGTGAAGTTTGTAGCTTTGAAGAGATTATCATTTCAAACCCTTTGAATAATAATCATCACTTGCTGATGGATAAAAAATCGTTTGGCTCCTTCAAGATATAGAAGAAACATATTAGAAACAAAAAGAAGCCTATAAACATATTGTTGATGGAGATAAAAGTACTAAATATTTTCATCCACTAGTCAATAAAAAGAGAGCTATTAACCGAATTAATAAAATTAAACTGGAAGATGGTTCTTGGTAATGAAAATAATGGATTATTTAAATCTTTGCGCACATTTCAAAAAGATCTTGAACAAAAATTTTAGTCTAATTCCAATCTCTTTAACTTTAATTATTCCTCCTCTTAACTCTAGGGAAGACAACTATATGCTTACTTTTATTCCACCTGATAAAGAAATCTATGAAAATATTCTTAGCATGATTTCAAATTATGTTGCTACCCTAGATGGTATACTACTCAGCTTTTTCAAAAAGCTTGGGACTATATTAAGGAAGATGTTATAGGAGTTATGTTAAATTTTTTTCATGGTAATCCCTTTTCTAAATTCTTTACAAGTACTTATATCATTCTCATTCCTAAAAAAGAAAATCCTAGAACATGGCATGATTTCCACTCTATTAGTCTTTGTACCTTTTTTAATAAACTAATATCTAAAATATTCGCTAACAAACTTAGCAATATTTTGTGCAAAATCATATTTCTCAATCAAACAAGTTTGTTAAGGGAATGGCCATTTCTGAAAATATTCTTTTAGCACAAGAATTTATTCATGATTTAAATTTTAAAGTAAGAGATGGGAACCTTATCTACAAATTAGACATATCCAAAGCTTATAATAATCTTTCTTGGCAATTCCTGTAAAAAGTATAAAGACTTTTTGGTCTTGATGACTTGTTTCTCAATCTAATTAAAAATTGTGTTGAACAATATTGGTTTTCAGTAATTGTTAATAGTTCTTCTCATGGCTTTTTGACATCAACACAAGGCTTAAGGCAAGCAGATCCTCTTTCTCCTGACCTTTTTATTAAAACTATTGAATATTTATCTAGGGGGTTAAACAGTCTTCACAAAGATTCTCATAATATGTTATATCATACTAGGGGAGGGCTTCCTATTTCACATTTGAGTTTTGTTAATAATTTTATCATCTTTTCTAAAGGTTATTTGGCAAAGATTAGAATCTTAAGACAATCTTTACATTGATTTGAAGAAGAGAGTGGTTTAAATATAAATAATGATAAAAGCTGTTTTATCACTCCAGCTTACTTCTCCACTTACAAAGTTAATTAAATTGGTGGCCTTATAGACTTTCAGCACCAAACTTTACCCATTAAGCGTATGGGTTCTCTTTTTTAAGGAAAAAAATGGTCGCATTTATTTGATGACCTTATCCAAGCTATTCTTAAAAAACCTTTTGCAAGGTAATTCAATTTATTATCCTTTGGTGGGAAACTAACTCTAGTTAAAAGTGTGTTGTGCTCTTTACCTCCTTACCCCCTTCTTCAAACCATACAACCTATAATTTCTATTATAAATCATTTGGAGAGATTATTTAACAAGTTTTTATGAGGCTTGATGGATTCAAACAAACGTATGTATTGGTCTTCTTGGACCAATTATCTTGTGTTTGAGGAAAGAGAATTAGGATGTAAGAACTTATCAAACCTGATTCAGGTTTTCTTCTATAAACTTTAATAATTTTATAAAGGTTTTAATCTTTGATCTTATTTTATGAAAGCTAACTATTGCCAAAGGAAACATCTTTTTAATTATTTTTATAAAATTGACGACTCACATACCTAGAAGAGGCTATGTGATATTAAATGGGAGGCTGAACAATATATTCAATGAATCATTGGTTCAATATCTTCCTTCTTTTGGCATGACAATTGGTTAGGGAATGGTTTAATTGATACTTACACCCATTTCAAAACTGTTGTTAAAGTTAACCAACTTATTGATAATAATAGGTGAAATAATAAAAAATTGTTAGAATGCATTTTTTTTCTATTGTGGCTAATATTATCAGAATTACCATTGAGGCTCAAAGAGATGACGATATGCTATTTGATATTTATTTGTTCAGTGATTTTGTGTTTCAAGATATGTGGCATTTTGTTTGAGTAAAACTTACTCCTTCAATTTTTAAAAAGATTAGTCATTTCAATATTCCAACATCTTATTCAATACATGCCTGCAGAATTCTCAAGAAACTCATTCTTGTTGACTCTTTTATCGGCAAAGGGTTTCCATTTGCCCTCAAATGCCTATGTTGCTTTGATATAAAAACAATTAACCATATTTTTGTTAATGGGGCCATTGCTTCTCGTGTTTGGTTGTGGTATCATTAAAATTTTCAAACATCATTTTTTGATGGTAACAATTTCATGACCAATCTATAAGAAGCTTGTTTTCAGAAGAATAAAAAAGGGCATATTAAAATAGTTGTAGCTTTATCTATTCTTTGATTTTGTGGTTGGATAGAAATGATGTCAAACATAGGAATATTCATAATATAATTATTACAAGAACTAAAGACAAAATTAGATCTATTTTTATTACTAAACTTCTTACACCTAAAAACTACAACAACAATAAATTTGTTGCTATGCATTTTGGAATTATGGGTACCTATGTCATTACTAAGCTGCCTAGATTTGTGTCGTGGCAAAAACCTAATAAAGTTATTATAAAAATTATTATTGATGGTTTGATTTCTAATTATAAAAATTATTATTGATGGTTTGATTTTTAAAAACTTCATCGGTAAGGTGATTATTGATTTTGTTATGTCCCATTTTTTTGTTGAATTGATGGCCGTTAAATATGCGCTTAATTTATGTCTATCAATGAATATAAAGCATATCTGGATTGAAGTTGATGTTTTTTTGCTTATGCATATATCAATTCTAATGAAAAGAGAAACACAAAAATGTTTTACTTGCTTAATAATATAAAGAAACTCCTTGCCTCCTTTAATTACAAGAAGATAATGCTTGTGTTGACTTTTTGGCTAAAAAAGGGGAGGACTTAACAAATTTCATTGATTTTAATCCTAATAATATTCCTATACAGCTTTGTGGGATGGTAAACTAGTTTGCATTATGTTAGATTTAATTAGCATGCTAACGTTCTAATTATGAATAAGTTTAATTATATGTTTAATTTTTATAAATTTCACTTTTGGTGTAGCATCAAGTGGTATCTGCATGAAGTATTTTTACCTAAGTTCATATTAGCTTATGGCAACATGACTGGCAAGATTGATTATGCCGAGCCTGAATCATATTTTGGTAACAAATACTTTAACTCACAACTATTGCTCTGGAGTTGGAATAATTTCTTTTTAAAATTTTATTCTTATTCATTTAATGTGGTTGATGACTAATAAATACATGAGGCTCATAGCTTTGATGTTGAATACTGATAAGGATGGCAATGATGATTTTACTAATTATAATTTTGTGTTGAGTGGAATATTAGCTGTCCATTTCATTGGAAAATGTTGCTGACTATATTCCTTCAGAGATTCTTATATTTTAGCTTCTACATCTTTAAGTGAGGATTATTAAGGGGTTTGAGCCCAAATCAATATTTATGTCATTCATCAATTTTTTCAAATGGACAGTTAGATCACTCATAAATTCTATTTTTATTTACTTTAGAATTTATGATATAAGGATCCTTGATTTAGTGATAAGATTTAATTTTTTGAGGATGGTTAGCAAATTCCAGTATTATTATTTGTGGTATATTCATTCTGATTGGGTTATAATGCAGTGTTGTTTGTGTTGCTATTATAAAAATCTGAATGCATTGGTTAATTACTGAAAGTATATTACTTCTCATTATAATTTCTCAATTCTTAGAATTCAGTTTGTTTGGTATGAGGTATTGTGTTTGTTATTCATATGGATTAGCGGTGCTTGTTATTTATCTCAATCATGGATGAACAATTTTTGGTACTGTAATTAAAAATTTTTGTGTGATTGTTGATGCTTGGCCTGCAGAATATATTGTTGGATTAGAGACTTGTTTTTAAGGTGTTTCATGTACTTCGTACTAAATCCTTAATCCTAAACCAAGCAATTTTCATTGGTTGGTATTAGTGGTTATTTTCTTGGTTTCAATTTCCCTTTTTTAGACAAATGTTATGATGTTGTGACATTTTTTGTTTTGATCTGAAAATTCTTTTGCTAGTTTGGGGAAATATTGTGGAGCAATAATCTAAAACCTAAAATTTTATTGAAGTATATTATGTTAAAAGGTTAAATTTTGGCATTCCTTTAGTTACCATAGGAGCAGCGCTGGCAATGATATAAAGTCCATACTATGCAAAGGGTTGGCGGCATTCCTTGGTTAAGTTGCCCCCTTGTTAGGGCTAGTGGCTTGCTTCGATTTGTTGCCCCGAATTTACATATGGTGATAATTTATTGGATGCTATACTAGATCTTTAAATTTCTACTTTTGTTATTGATGCCAAGCCTGAGCTTTATAGAGCATTTGTATTGTTTATTTCCTATAGTATTCTTTATTACTACTTATATTATAAAATAGAAGATTTTGATAAGGACTCTTTTCATATAAATGGAAAAATATTTGGAATTCAGGTTGTTGGGAGCTAGTTTCATTTATTAAGTATATCTATTAATTTCCAAACACTTAGATTCTTCCACACTTATTGCAATTTCTTTGTTATCTATTTTGCCTACCATGCTGTTATTTGGGAATTGCAGAAGGTATGGGGATTGGTGGTTAATAGTTGGATGCAGGTTATTAACTAAAGAAGATCATTAATAAAATCAAGAAAAATCTCTTGCAATATAAAGAAAAAGTCTATATTGGTGCTTAAAGACATTAGGGCTCAGCTAAGGCTTACTAACTTTTCCTTTTATTTAATGCTCCTTATTTTTTAATTATTGGTATACTGAATTATTTTATTTGCTTATGCCACTAGTCTTTTCAGATATGCAAGAAAATAGAGGCAAACTTGACAAGTAGTTTAAGATGGTTGTTGTTGAACAAGATATAAAATCTAGATTACATGGATTGGACTTTGCAAGATCTTGGAAAAGACACTTTAAAAGAAGGAAAGAAAAGGAATTATATGGAGGATGCTTGTGAGGACTACATCTATTATGAAGATAAATGGAGGACTTTGTACAAGGATTTTTATTCAAGTACCAAAAAAGCTCAAGGCATAAAACAACATTTTACCTTTTTGAACACAACTATAAATATTACTTGGCTCCTTCATTTTATAGATTTTGTCTTTATTTGCTTTAGTTTTATTTTGTACTATTTTGGCAACCAATCTCGTTTAGGTTTAATAGTTTTTTGTTTTGCTCTTGTTGAGCTATCTTTTATTTTTAGGGATTGGGTTTTTCTTTTTGGGTCACCTTTTGGATGGCTTCTAAACTTTGTACTCCTTTTAGTTAATTCATGAAAATTTAGTTGTTTTGATTTGAAAAAAATTTAAATATCTTAAAATATTAAGAAATATCTAGGAAAATGAATCATTAATCAATTACACAAACATTTAAATTTTGAATATTATTTTAGAATGGTATTAAAGCAACGAAAGATTGAAAGTCTACTTCAAGATATTGTGTTTTTATCTCATAAGAGTAAAAAGTAAATCGTTGTTGCTAAATCTAGTGTTAAAACTAAAAACAAGGCAACAACACATTCTGCTTGTGAAATAATGTACATTAAAAATCTTCTAGAAAAAATTGATTTTTTTTTTTTTGGCTCAACAAATGATTGTTAAGTGTGATAGCTAACAAGCAATCCACATTGCAAAAACCCAATTTTTTACAGAGTACAAAACATATAGAATTTTGATTGTCAATTCATCAAAAGATGTTCTATCAAACAAAATTTATCATTCCAAATATCTTCAACGAAGACCATATGTCAAATATTTTTACAAAGTCTTTGGGACCACTTCATTTCTCCAACCTTTGCAAGCTAAAATTTTATGATCTATATGCTCTAGCTTAGGGGAAGTATCATTTGAAAAAATTTATCATGTTGGAAATTAGTGATTATTAAATATTCTATCATTATCATATAATATATTCTATTAATTGAGAAATCCTCCTTATTATATATCTATTATTTGTATGTAAATACTAGGACTTCAGTGAAACAACAAAGCTCTTTCCAAACACTCCTCAACATGCACTATACACAATGCAAAAATAATGAACACAATCCCGTAAATTTGTGTCTCGCTTCACTAATGGCAAGGAAGGTGAGCCATGGCACCACTAACGCCATGGTGTGTTCTATTGGCAAGGCTGAGCAGCATTAGACTTAATGTTGAAGGAAAAGCACACTAAAGGGAAAGTACTGCATATTATCCAACATAAAGGAGAATATTAATTATGTTGCTAATAGGTTTTCTTTAGAATAAAAAAGATATAATATAAAATTCCAAATAGAAAAGATCATGTACCTCTCAAGGTTATCTTCAAATGCCTCCCATGGACGAACAAAATCATTTTCCTCAAACACAAAACCAGACACCAAAATACCAACTGCTAAACGCTGTAAAGAAAAGGAATTCATTGTCATTCAAAACACTCAAAAGTAGTTAACAAAATCAAAGGTATGGAACAAAAGGATAACCTTGTTTCAAAACCATGTTTCAAAATATGAATAAGTGCATTATTACTCACACCCTGGTTATGGTTTCTGCCAACAGGTATAAACTCAAATTCTTCAATATCTCCAATTCTTCTGGCCATTTTGCTTCCCGAAAGTCCAGCGCCAGCCGCTGAAGTTGAAAAAAACTGATCAACAGCAACTATAATTTTTGAATGCTAAAGGTTTGAAAAACTGTTACTTGATACTTCCAGACAACAGTTTCCATACAGCATAGCACGAAATTGCATAATTTACGTATTAAACCTTATGTACCAACTGACAAATAAGGTCAAAAACAGGTAATCTCCACTTAGTCTTTCTTTTTCTATTTCATTTTTTGGGGAGCTGGGAGTTATTTAGTATCAAAAAAGGAAATTAATGTTTTGAAAATAACAATATTGATTAATGAAACAAATACATATATATTTAAGCAAATATATGACACTAGACCTTGATCTGAGATCATTTCCAATTGGCTGACCTATACGCAGAAATTGGAATACCACAATTTTTATGCACTTAACTAACACCTAGATTTTCATATATCTATCTATCTATCCATATCTAAATATATATGTGTGTGTGTGTAAAGAGAGAGAACAAATTCACATTCTTCTAATATTACTGCTGGCAAATAATGAAAAGAATACCAAAAGACTTCGACTCAAGAGGAATACTCTTGATATTCAAGCCTCGAATTTGAAGCCAGGTGGCTGCAAAATGAAGGATTTCCCTTCATACTTGGCTTTAAATTTGTATCCCACATCATGACAAAAAAAATAAAAAATAAAAATTTTACTACCCTTATGCCCACCTTATCATTAATAGATTATTCAAGAGGTTCTGGACAGAGGTTGATGTATGCAATGTTTATTCTGCATTTACAGAGCATGTTTTCATGACAAGGGGAGGACTTCTAGATTACACTACAAAAAATTTAATCATTGCTCTAAATCCATGTTCTCAGCAACTCAAGACATTCTTTTAAAAAAATTGATATTTGATTTAACAAGTAGTCATCAAACAAAAATTGATTTTCTTATTTCAAAAAGCCCAATTTGCATTATTTAGATGGCCCTCCTAGCATTTTTTTCATCTTAGTAGAGCCTAAATCCAAATATGAAAAAATACCCAAAAAAAAACTCACCTTATATCAAAGGGTATCATGTACCTGTAATTAAGGCTGTTAATTTAGCTCGAAAATCGAGGATTGCCCGAAAATTGAGGATTGCTCGAAAATCGAATCAAAATTTAGATCGAATTGATTACATTGAGCCGAGCTATGAGCCAAAGATTTGAATCGATCTTTTTTTCAAGCCGATCTCGAGCCAAGCACAGATCGGATCAAACCAGCTCGAGATCGAATTGAATTTATCTATTATTAAAAATATTTAAATTTATATATAATACTTCTAAGTTTGTAATAATAAAACTATTCCTAAAATTAAGTATATAGAGTTATAATTAGTAATATTTTAGAATAAATATAATATATTTATAAGTATAAATATTATTTCTTTGAAAATCATATTTTTTTTATTTCATGCACTTAATTCAATTTTTTAAAATTTGTTAATAATCATTTTTATTAAATTCAAGCAACTCGATCAAAATGAGCCAAACCCATTCGAATTCGAGCCAAAAAAAGATGAAAATGTTCAATTCAAGCCAACTCAAATCAAAACAAACCAGATCAAAATCGATTAGGAAACGAGTCAAGCTAGCTCAAAATCGAATGGTTGCCATGAGCGATCTCATCTCAAAATATTCAGATTTGAGTCGATCATTTCGAAATCAGCTAATCTTCTCTACCTGTAATAAAGTACCTTATTCCCAAAGAAACTGAAATAAGAGTGCTATTCTTGCATTGAACAAGATAACAAACTACAACTTCACAATTTCATATCAATATTAGTTTGAATTCAACAATCAGATAATGCTATGGAAAAAAAGCCTGTAGAGTTAAAAACATCCTCAAAACTTTAAGCCACTAATCACCATTGATCCCATGATTTTCATCATAATAAAGAATTTCCATGAAAGGTTTGATATTAACTTTGTTACAAAATATACATTCCAAAGGTACTGCAGCAGCCATCTGTTTAGTTTAATTCATTCATCTTCAAGAGTTGATTTCTCTTCAAACAAAAAAAAAAACTCAAGTTTTGTATAAGGATTATTGGCCCTTTAAAGTAGGACCACACTAATTTCGTAAGTGATAGCATTTATGTAGACCACCTACCACTCCAACAGGTTCAGATCTTTTAAAAATATCAACTTGTGGAATGCCAAAAATATGCTAGCAATATCAACATTGACAATAGCAAAAATTAATCTTACAAGAAAGAGAGAGAGGCGGTGTGGGAAGAAGAAGAAATGCCTTCAATGTTAGTGATGTGTTTGATTAACATGCGTGCTTCTCTACAATGTGTATCATACAGAATAGTGTATTCTTCTTGCATCTTCCTAAATCTATCTTAATTATTTATCATGGAACAGAAATCAACTAACTAATATGACAATGGTAATGTACGTATTTTTTCCCTACTCTCGCTTACTTTTGCTTTTCCCTGTGTCAAGAAAGTGAGAACTTCTACTCGTCTCAAGTGCCACTAAACATGTGCAATCGTAACAAAGAAAGAGTGAACAAGCATGTAAAACAAGTACAAACAGAAAGTAACACAGTATGAAAAACTAGTTCAGTGTCTTCATAACAGCATTCTTTGCAGCTACTGGAATTAAAATACATAAAAAAAAGAGAGATGTAATTAACAGGCATAAAGGTGGGCAGTACAAGTTCGCACCTCCAAATGAAGCAGCAACAGCTACAGAACCGGCAACTGATCCTGCAGCACCAGCTACAGCAGCAAAGCCACTTGCTCCAATAACAGGAACCAGAGCTCCTAATGTGGGAGCTAGAGCGCCAAAGCCTGCAGCGATTGCTGGAGCAGCTAAGCCTGTTGAATATGAAGCAACAAATAAGATGTTTGCTACCATCTATTAATAGTATTGTTCTTAAAAAGTCACCCTTTTTTTTTTTTGCTCAAAACAAAGCTCTCCAAAAAATTTAAGGCTACAGGCTTTAAGCTTAAATTTTTTAATATTAAACTGCAAAAGATTAGCTACATGTTGTACAATTAATAAGGAATCGTTCACATACTGCCACTTACTTCATGCCTAATAAAATCCACTATTTATTTTCTACTTTTTTTAGAATTTAATTTCTAAAGTAAATGCTCCCTATTTGTAAGAACCCAATGAATCATTTAGCTAATTGGGAGGCATTGATAAAAAAATTAAGGGCTACTTAAAATTAACTGGTTATCTAAGACTTAATCAAGTTCTCTAAATCAAATTAGTTAAGAGATTCTTAAAATAAATGAATAATTGATTAACTAATGTTAAATAATATAATCTTGAGAGAATGAATTATATGGGTAAGATGATTCATGTAAGTTGATTTCAATTATGATAAAATAGTTGTTTAATATGTTATAAAAAAACACTTAGACATATTATAAATATAATACATATAATAATTACATAATATGCATATATACCGATGCATGATAGTTAGGGCTTAAAGCTTTCTAATAGAAAGCAAAAAAGGGAGCAAGGAGGCACACACACACATAGAGAAAGAGAAAGAAGAGGAAGTAAGTGAGTAGGGAGGTATGACAAGAGTCAAGGTGGTGACCGAGTGCAAATTGGTGATAGTATTGTGTTTGAGGGTGGTTAAGCGTGTGCAGGCAACATACGATGACAAATGTGAGGGTAGAAATAATTTTCCTTCAATAAGCCTTGTTTCATTATTGATTAGGGCAAAACAAGAAAGATAGTAGATCGAGAGGAGTAGGATACTTGGTGACTTGCAAAGAGAGGGAGGACAAGTGCAACACAAGACAATTATCAAATCTTTATCTAGAGCAAAAAATATTTAAGTTAATATTGTAATTTTCATTTTATACTAAGTTTTCATTTGAACTTATGTAAATTAGTTGTGATGTAATCTGAAAAAATATTAAGTTGTATGTGAGCTGGTGTTTTAATCGAAACTAAAGTCAATAATGCATATCAACTTTGTCATCTAATATTATGTCATTAAAATCCAAATCAAAGCAAGAGTGACCAGCCCTGGTTTTTGTCGATTTAGGTGTGATACTTCATCTTCCGGGAGCGGGAGCAACAATCAACTAGATTAAAAGTACTTCAATTTCCACAATGGAATTATGAATGTTAAAACTAATTTCAAGGTGTGCTTACTACAGTTTAACAATAATTTGCTTTCCAGTGTTGCTTTGTATTATTCTTGTGTAATGCCTTTAAATATCATAAAGTCTATAAGAAAAGAAGCTTTTGATGAATAAAAATCACATTGGAAAAATAATTTTTCATCCTTGAAACAGCTTAGTGGTTATTCATATGTTCTTATGTGTCTTGGAACAAATGCTCTTTGGTGACAAATTTATCCCTTGATACTTTATGTTGAAGCCAGTCAACAATTGAAAGAAATATTTTTCACACCCGTTAACCAAATAAGGCTACATATATATATATAGGCAAATTAGGATCCATGTTGATCCTAATCAACTCCTAAGATTTAAAAACAAAAAAATTGAAAAAAAATACACTTTCTATATTTGAATCTAAATCAAAAAAGAAACTTCCTATAGTTAAGAAAGAATAAAAAGAAAATAAATATATAAAATATATGTTAGACTAGTTTGTTATTTCCACACTCCCCTCAAACTAATCGATAGATGTTCATCAAACCAAATATATCATTTAGTTTCGTGAAGCTATGATGGAATAAGCCTTTCTAAATATATCCGCTGCTTGTAGTTGTGATGGTACATGATTGGTGACAATCTCTTTTTCTTCTATCTTCTCACAAATGAAGTGTCAATCATTATTGGCATGTTTTGTCCTATTATAATGTGTTGATTTTCTTGCAATTCCAATGGCTGATTGAATATAAATGTATAAAATATATGTTAGACTAGTTTGTTATTTCCACACTCCCCTCAAACTAATCGATAGATGTTCATCAAATCAAATATATCATTTAGTTTCGCGAAGCTATGATGGAATAAGCCTTTCTAAATATATCTGCTGCTTGTAGTTGTGATGGTACATGATTGATGACAATCTCTTTTTCTTCTATCTTCTCACAAATGAAGTATCAATCAATATTGGCATGTTTTGTCCTATTATAATGTGTTGACTTTCTTGCAATTCCAATGGCTGATTGGTTATCACATATTAATTTTATTGGACCTTCAACACCCCTTCTTAGCTCATTTAACAACTGTCTTAGCCAAGCCCATTCACATATACCATGTGCTAATGCTCGAAACTCTGCTTCTGCACTACTTCATCTGACTACTGTTGCTTCTTGCTTTTCCATGTTACAAGATTCTCATAAACGAAGGAGCAATATCTAGAAGTTGATCTTCTATATGTAGGGCAGCCGGCCAAATCTATATTAGTATAAACTTTAATGGCATGACCTGAAGTTTTCTTAAACATTAAGCCTTTTCTTGGATCTTTCTTTAAGTACCTAAGTATTTGGTTGACTGCTCTCATGTGTTCTATATTAGGACTACTTAGGAATTGGCTCATGTTGTTGACAATATAACTTATATTTGGGCTAGTGTGGGTAAGATAAATTAGCTTTCCCATTAAATGCTAGAACATTATTGTATCTGTTGCTTCTTCATTAATTTGAGATACCAACTTTGTGTTTGGATCCATAGGAGTTTATACTGGCCTACATCCACTTATGTCTCTTGCAATAAATCAGGGACATACTTGCATTGTAATAAAGAGATTCTTTTTTGAGATCTTGCCAATTCCAATCCTAAAAAGTATCTTAAGTGTCCTAAGTCTTTGATTTCAAATTTCATGGCTAAAAGGTTTTTAAGACTCTTTATTTCTTCTTCATGATTTCCTATGAGAACAATATCATCAACATAAATAATTAATACTGTAATTCTTCCATGAATGAAACATTTAAAAAATAGTGTATGATCAACTAGGGATTGAAAGAATCCATTTTTCCTGAGAACTTTCATAAATCTTTCAAACCATGTCCGACGTGATAAACTTTAGTGATCTTAATATCCTAAATAAAAATAAAGATTTTGTTTTTATTGTCGTATTAGTAAAATTGCGTTAGAAAAGCCCTAAAAAAAAGGAAGTGTGGAAAAGCAGTGGAACCTGATGATATTCTAATACAAGTGTGAAAATGCTTAGGAGATCAAAAATTTCTTAGCATACTATTTTTTTTAATATTATTTTAAAGACAAAAAGGATACAAGATGAGTGGAGAAAGAGTTTGTTGATCCTTATTTTTAAGAATAAAGCTGATGCACAAGAGTGCAAATTATAGAAGAATTAAATTAATGTGTCATACATTAAAATTATGAGAGAGAGTAATTCAGTATAGATTAAGACATGATACAAAAGTTTCTCAAAATCAATCTGAATTTATGACAAGTAGGTCTACTATGGATGCTATACATTTTTTAAGAGGTTTAATAGAGAAGTATAGAGACAGTAAGGAGGATCTTGTATGATATTTGTTGATTTAGAGAAAGCATAGCTAAATTTCTAAGAGAAATGCTTTACAGAGTTCTAGAAAAGAAGGGGGTTACTATTGCTTATATTCAAGCCATTAAGGATGTGTATACTAGAGATGTTGCTTGTATTCAAACATAAGGAGGATTGATCAAATATTTTCCTATTTCAATTGGATTACATCAAAAATCAGCTTTAAGCCCATATCTTTTTGTTTTAGTTATGGATGCTCTTACTAGACATTTATAAGAGGATATACCTTGGTGAATGCTTTTTGGGGATGATATTATTCTTGTTGACAAGACTAGAGATGGAATCAAGAAAAACTTGAATTATAGAGGTTAACCTTAGAGTCTAAAGTTTTTCGTCCGGGTAGATCAAAAATAGAATACATGGAGTATAAATTTAGTTAAAGAAGATCTAGTGGTGGAGTGGTGATAATAGGTGATTAAGTCTTTAAAAAGAGTAAACATTTTAGATATCTCAGGGCTATTGTTCAAAGTCATGGTGATATAAATAGGGATGTTATTAGTAGAATTCAAGTTGGATGGTTGAAGTAGAGGAATGCATCGGGTCTGTTGTGTGAAAGGAAAGTAATTAGACTCGAGAAAAAATTTTATAAGATAGTGATAAAACATGCAATGCTTTATGGTGCAAAATGTTGGCAAATAAAAGAGAAGCATAAAATTTAAGTGTTACAGATATGAGGATGGCTCAACTGGATGAGTGAATTTACACTTAAAGACAAAATGAGAAACGAATATATACGTGATAAAATTGGAGTAGCCTCAATGGCAGATAAGATTAGAGAGAGTCGTCTTAGATGATTTGGTTATATAAAATGTCTGATGTCTGATAACTCAGTTAAATGAGCAGATGTATTAAATTCAGCTTATGTTAAAAAAGATAGAGTTAGACATAAAAAGACCTAGAAAGTATAAAAAATGGCCATAATTTATTAGGATTAAATGAAAATATGACATTAATAGGACACATTAGAGAGAAAAAAAAGATTCATGTAGCTAACTCCATATAGTGGGATAAAGGTTTGTTATTATTGTTTTTGTTGTACACATTTTCTCCCTATTTTCCCTTGTTTAAAAACCTTTTGGGATGTCCATGTAGACATCTTCCATAAAGTCTCCATTTAGGAAGGCATTCTTTACATCAAGGTGAAATATGAACCAATCTTCATTCACTGCAAGAAAAAGTAATACCCTTATTGCACTTGACAAACCTTTCTAGGTTCATAAATGTAAAGGTGATAGTAGTTTATAGGCAAAGAACAATCCCTTAAAACATTTATGTGGGCAATCTCATTTTAAAATTGGAGTAATGCTCCTTTCTTCTAAATCTAGTGCATTCAGTTGAATTGTTAATGATTCCTGCTTCATGAAATGATGTTATCTCTAGTAAACTATTATTGTAAAACACTTTTCAAACAAGTTAGCCTTCATATTACTATGAATTGCATGCGCATGTTGTAAAAGGTTATTCATAAGAAAATATCAAATGATATAAGATTTAGGGTCTAGAGAGTGCTCCTGTGAAGAATGTAGTAGTTTTTATTTTTAAGGTTATGTTATGGTAGATATGCATCAATTTAGGTTCACCCCATTCAGGTTAAGCTAAATGTTATGATTAAATTACTAATCATGATTCTGAAAATAATGACTATTTATGACCATGATTATTACTAAAATGAAAAGTCAAACTCTATTACTTTGCAATTCGGATATGATGACTAGCATGAATATCTCTCTTTTTCTTTCAAGTTGATATAGTTTAGAATTGAGATTTACCTACTAATATATGTATACATTAAGAGAGAGAGAGATAGAGACTAGTAAAAATGATCTCTAGACTTTGTATGGGAGATTATTTTGTTCTCAAACTATTTAATGCACATAATTGGTCCCTAAAGTATTGAAGGTTGTTTCAATTTAATATCATCAATAAACTTTTTGTGTAGTGTTGTGATATTAGGTGAACAAGCCATTAATAAGAGTGAGCAATTCAGATATTTAGGTTCTATTGTTCAAAATGATGGTGAAATAGATGGAGATGTTATTAGTAGAATTCAAGTTGGATGGTTGAAGTGGAGGAATACATGTGGCCTGTTGTGTGATAGAAAAGTTCCACTTAAACTTAAGAGAAAATTTTATAAGATGGTGGACCAACGAATCTTATGAGTGAATGTTGGCCAATAAAAGAGAAGCATAAAACTAAGTTAAGTGTTACAGAGATAAGGATGCTCAAGTGGATGAGTGGCTTTACTCTTAGAGATAAAATGTGAAATGAGTATGTTCGGGAAAAATTTGGAGTAGCTCCAATGATAGATAAGATTAGAGAGAGTCGCCTTAGATGGTTTGGCCACATAAAGTGTCGGCCGTCCAGACCAGTTAGGAGAGTAGATTTGATTTGCCTTGTTAAGAAAGGTAGAGAGACCCAAAAGACTTGGTTAAGATGTATAAAAAATGACCTAAGTATACTTGAATTAAATAAGAATTTGACACATAATAGATGGAGACCTAAGGATTCAGTAACCACTTATTGGGATAAAGGCTTGTTGTTGTTGTTAAAATAAACTTTCCATGTAATTGGATGAAACTTCACATGCACAAGAAAGTTTTAATGTTATATTCATCCAAGCATGCTTATAGTTATATATAGCTTTCTATTTTTTTATTGAAATTCAATCCAGACCTTCATCAAAGGCAATTGTTATACTCTAATGAAGTTAAGCTGATTCTTTCAATCATAAGTGGTGGGATAACCTTTGGTAATTTTTAGTCAACCTTGGGTCTCTACCTTCCAAAAGTCTTTCAAGCCCCAAATCACTTCCATTGGATTTCCTCACAGCCCCTCATGCAAAATAAAATTACTCACCTCAACCACCCACTCTAAAGCCCACCACATACTCTCAACTAAGGTAAAAGGAGAGAAACTAGGGCTTATCTTTTTCATCCTCATCCTTTCAATAGTAATAATGTATAATTATACTTAAGACTGATATTAAAATGAGGTTAAATAGTTTAACCCTTGAAGCTTAGAAAAAGCCTTTCATTGCCATATTGATTAAACAAAAAAAATTTAATATATTTTTCAATCTAAGAATCAAACAATTAACACTTCAACCAATAAGCTTACTATTAGACCCACTCCATAGCTTAACTTATTAGCCCAAAACTTCTACTAATAAAAGCTCTAAGAATACTAAGCATGATAATATATTTCAAATATCATAAAAAATCCATATGCAAAATTCATGCAAAGCTCAAATCATATTCTTAAAAAAATTTGAGGAACCAATAGACGAGAATTAAACAAAGTTTATGATGACACTCCACAACTTGATGAAAAAATTACTCTTTCATCATATAACATTAAACACAGACCTAAAAATAAATCTATTAAAACCTTATCAAAAGTAACATTGACTCTCTCTTCTTTAAAACTTTAAAATTCCATATTTTGAATGAATTCAAGATAAGTATACAACATAACTAGACGTTTTATCTAATTTACATTAATAACTTAGACAAATTTTTAACTTTCAAAATGATATTCTCAATCATTTGCAGATATCTTTATCCAAAAAAACAAATTTGCATTCCTAAATCCTCTTAAGGAATTTTTTATTTCAAAATTACATTCTAAAGAAATTGTTGGTCAATTTAGAAAACGATAAAATAATCTATTTAATGAAAAATTATTTTTTTTTAGTCTTCGCTTAAGAGGGATATTAAAAAAATGATGACACAATATCTAACATGTAAATAAACTAAAGTGACCAAACAAAAGTCTGGCCAAAAATACCTCTTTCTTATAGACTTCAAGAGAATTTATCAATAGATTTTATCTTAAACATTGGGATTTCCTTGCATAACTCAATGACATGATAGCATTTTTTTGTGGTAATTAAATTCTACAAATAGGTCATTTCCTACCTTGCTCTAAAACAAATGAATGTTCTTTAAAAAAATTGTACTTTTTAAGATCATGCTACTTCCAATCTTTAAAAGTATTTCAAGTGTTCTAAGTTTTTGATTTCAAATTCTATGACTACATGACTTTTACGACTTTTTATTTCTTCTTCATAATTTCGTATGAGAACAATATCATCAACATAAACAATTCAGACTACAATTCTTCCATCAATGAAACATTTAAAAAATAGTGTGTGATCAATTAAGGACTGAAAGAATACTTTTTTAAACCTTCATAAACTTCCAAACCATGCCCAGGGTGATTGTTTAAGACCACAGAATGATTTTCTCAATTTACACACTTTCCCCTTGTTTTCCTTAGTTTCAAAACCTTCTGATATACCCATTTAGACTTCTTCCATAAGGTCTCCATTTAGAAAGATAAAATTTACATCAAGTTGAAATAAGGACGGCCGATCTTCATCCAATACAAGAAAAAGTAATACCTTACCATGTTTAACTTGGCTACTAGGGCAAATATTTCCTAAGTCAAATGTCATAAGATTGAGTGAATCCTCAAGCAACCAATCTAGCCATGTATCGATTCACACTCCCATCTACATTTTGCTTGACTGAGAGTATCAATTTGTAATTCATTGCCTTCTTTCCTAGTGGTAGAGATATTGGAATCCATGTATTATTCTTTTCAAATGCATTGTATTATTCAAATATTATTGCTTGCCAGTCAAGAATTTGTAGTGCTTCATAGATCGATTTTGAAATGATAATTTATTCTAGCTTTGTTACAAATGCCTTATCATGTTTAACTTGGCTACTAGGGCAAATATTTTCTAATAGTCAATGTCATAAGATTGAGTGAATCCTCAAGCCACCAATCTAGCCATGTATCGATTCACACTCCCATCTACATTTTGCTTGACTGGGAGTATCAATTTGTAATTCATTGCCTTCTTTCCTAGTGGTAGAGATACTGGAATCCATGTATTATTCTTTTCAAATGCATTGTATTATTCAAATATTGTTGCTTGCTAGTCAAGAATTTGTAGTGCTTCATAGATCGATTTTGAAATGATAATTTATTCTAGCTTTGATGACAAATTTGTAAAAGATATATGCTTTTGTAGTGGGTGCTGAGTGCAAAATCAGATGCCTGTATAACAATCGGAAGTTCTAAATCTTGCTCATTTCCTATCAAAGATTCAGCAACTGGATGCGGAGATTTATTAGACATTTCGGGTATCTCAAGGTACAATTGGGCCCAAGATTGATTCTTGACTTTATTGTTGATATGTGAGTGTCTCAAAAATTTTTCTCCTAGAGTAAACTTTAATTTTCAAATTCAGAGGGTTAATAAGATTGATTAGAAGACTTAGATATAATAGGACTCATCATAAGGATGAGTTGGGTAAGTTGGTTTTGATCGAATAGGTGTTGGGGCTGATTTAAGACTGAACTAAACAAAAATTTAGAACTAGCATCAAGTAATTCTAGCCAACCACATCTTTGCAATTCTTGGTATTTTTCAAAATATTCATTATCCCCCTTGAAATTATGTAGTTGATAAAAGAAGGCTTGTTTTCAAATCAAGTAACATCTATGGTACCTTATGAGTACAAGGAAAGAAATATTTGTATCTTTTTTGAGTAGCCGAGTATCCAAAAAAATACATTTAAATGCACGAGCATCAAGTTTGTCAATGATGCGAGTGAATATGAAGGAATGTCGTGCACCACAAATATCTTTGGCGGGATATGGTTGAGAAGCTGGAGGTAGGAAAAAACTTTTCAAAGTATTGAATAAAAGATTTGAATTTTATGATACGAGATGACATACAATTGATTAGATATACAACACTAAGAACTACTTCCCCCAAAAAACATTTGGGAACATTTGTTTGAAAAACTAATGAGCGGGCAACTTCAAGAATATGTCGATTCTTGAGTTCGATAAGTTTGTTTTATTGAGGTGAGTCAACACAAGAACTTTGATGTATTATCCCCGAAAATTGAAGATAGGAACTACGATGGTTGTTAAAGAAATCTCTTGCATTGTCAATTCTAAGAGTTTGAATGGATGTTTTGAATTGATTCTATATCATGTTATGGATTGAAAGGTTTTATGGTGGTCTCAGATTTTTCTTTCATAAGAAATGTTCAGGATACCCGGGTGTAATTGTCTACTAATAGCAAAAACCAACGAGTACCTAAAATGTTAGATATTCAAGTTGAACCTCAAATATCCCTATAAATTAGATGAGATAATCATTCACAACTTCGGTCGTTGACAAACATCATCATGGATTGGGACCATTAAAGGTGATTGTGTCCACCTAACTTGTGGCACATAATGGAGAAAAGAGATGCATCCATTTGAGTTTGTAAGACTTCAGTCGGGGCAGAGCTCGATGAAGCTGAGCTGAGAGAGATGGAATTTGGTGAAAAGAGTTTCGTGAGTCGGCCATGAAATTTTCTTGGGACGGAGAGACCGATTAATAAACACATGCCGAATGAGATCGTTCTTGAGTCGAGACGAGGCATGAGAGACAGAACTATGCGAGCAATAGGTGACGAAGCTCGTAGAACAAAACAAGTTCATGAGATCTAAAAAGATCATGAGACAGAGATGGGAGTTCGACAAACTAAATGAGGTCGCGAGATGGAGATGGAGGCTCGGCGTGATTAGCATTCTAATATAAATACGAGAGCCACGACGATCGATGAAGAATGAGAATGGCTCTATGAAACAGACTTTATGTTGCTATAGCTCATACTATGAAGCCAGACGACAATTGAAAAAAATATTTTCCACACCCGTTAATCAAATAAGGTTACATACAAATAAGCAAATTAGGATCTAGGTTGATCTCAATCAACTCCTAAAATCTAGGAACAAATAAATTGAAAAAATACACTTTTTATATTTACATCTAAATCAAAAAGGAAGCTTCCTAAAACTAATTAAGAAAAAATAAAATAAATAAATGTACGAAATATACATTAGATTAGTTTGTTATTTCCACATGTTCATTTTGTGTAGTTTCTTTATGTTAGTTGATTTCTTACATCTCTCTAAAGTGTTCTAGAACTTTTCTCTAAGTTCCAACACTTCCTTTGTTCTCCTCAAGTAAGCTATCTAAAATCTATCTTAATCCAGCCACCCTACCTTTCATTAACCCCACACACCAAACTTTCAAACCATAATCTCTAGGAACCATTGCATCCTTTTCCGGATACATATTACCCCATTAGTTGATAAATATTTTTTCCAAAATATTACCAATGGTGCAGATGCGTGAAAGAAGAGATTTTGCATGCATCAAATATGGGATGTCATTTGTCAGCTATAAATATGATATTAATTTGTGTATATAGATGGCAGATAGTTGAAAACTCTTTCATCCAAAAGTATTATCCTAAAATTTATCTGGTTTAAGCTATGTTGCTGATAGCTAGATAAATCTTAAAATTTAAATCGTATCATTATATGTATAGTCATGTATCTTGTAATTCGCATAAATGAAAGATCAAGGTTTAGTGGCTATTTTATACATTGGATGATGCCTTCACTGATTACATTTTGTCAAAAATTATTTTATGAAATGCATATAAATGTAGATATATTACAACAACAACAACAAGCCTTCATCCCACTAAGTGGGGTCGGCTACATGAATCATTCGTCTCCATTGTGTCCTATTATGTGTCAAATTCTCATTTAATTCGAGTATACTAAGGTCATTTATTATACATCATAACACAAGTCTTTTAGATCTACCTCTACCATTCTTAACACAAGGCAAATCTAATGCATCTACTCTCCTAACCAGGTCATCGGACGGCCGACGCTTTATGTGGCTAAATCATCTAAGGCGACTCTCTCTAATCTTATCTGCCATTGGAGCTACTCCAACTTTTTCTCGAACATACTCATTTCGCATTTTATCTCTAAGAGTAAAGCCACTCATCCACCTAAGCATCCTCATCTCTGCAACACTTAACTTAGTCTTATGCTTCTCTTTTATTGGCCAACATTCTGCACCATTAATCATTGTAGGTCTTACCACCACCACCACCAACAACAACAACAACAAGCCTTAATCCCACTAGGTGGGGTCGGCTACATGAATCCTTTCTCATTTGTGTATTATGAATTCTCATTTAATTCAAGTATACTAAGATCATTTTTATAAATCTTAACCAAGTCTTTTAGGTCTACCTACCTATCTTAACATAAGAAATCTAATGCATCTACTCTCCTAATCGGGTCATCGACCGACGCTTTATGTGGCCAAACCATCTAAGGCGACTCTTCCTAATCTTATCTACCATTGGAGCTACTCCAACTTTTTCCGAACATACTCATTTTGCATTCTATCTCTAAGGGTAAAGCCACTCATCCACGAGCATCCTCATCTCTGTAACACTTAACATAGTCTTATGTTTCTCTTTATTGGCCAACATTCGCACTATAAGTCATCAGGTCTTACCATCATCTTATAAAATTTTCCCTTAAGTTTAAGTGGAATTTTTCTATCACATAATAGCCGAGGCATTCCTCCACTTCAACCATCCAACTTGAATTCTACTAATAACATCTCCATCTATTTCACCATCATTTTGAACAATAGCCTAAATATCAATCGCTCACTCTTTAATGACTTGATCACCTAAAGTCACAACACTACCACTAAAACTTCTACAACTAAAATTACACTCCATATATTCGTTTAGATCTACTTAAACCAAAACCTTTAGACTCTAAAGTTGACCTCCATAATTCAAGTTTATGTTGGACTCCTCTAGTCTTATCAACAAGAAGAATGTCATCGAAAAGCATACACCAAGGTACATCTTCTTGTAAATGCCTCGTAAGAACATCCATAACTAAAATAAAAAGATAAGAGCTTAATGTTGATCCTTGATGTAATCCAACTGAAATAGGAAAATATTTTGTCAATCCTCCTTGTGTTTGGACACAAGTACTAGTATACATATCCTTAATAACTTGAATATAATCAATATTAATTTCTTTTCACGTTAGAACTCTCCAAAGAACATCTCTTGAGACTTTATCATGTTTTTCTAAATCAATAAATATCATCTGTAGATCCTTCTTATTTTCTCTATGCTTCCATCAAACCTCTTAACAAATGTATAGCATCAATAGTAGATCTACGGCATGAAACCAAACCGATTGTAAGAAACTTACGTATCACATCGTAACACGCTTCAATTACTCTCTCCCATAATTTTAATGTATGGCACATTAACTTAATTCCTCTATAATTTGCACACTCTTGCATCACCTTTATTCTTAAATATGGGAACCAACAAACTCTTTCTCCACTCATCGACATCTTTTAGTCTTTAAAATAACATTAAAAGATTTGTAAAAAAATTTCTTGATCTCCTAAACATTTTCACACTTATTGGAATATTATCGGTCCTCGCTTTTCCACATTTCATTTTCTTTAAAGTTTCACTAACTTCAGATTTACTAATCTGACGATAAAAGAAATTCTCTATTTTTTGTGTAGAAAGGCTAAAATCAATCGCATTTCAAATCCTTCATCAAAAGTTTATTAAAATACCTCATACACCTATTTTCAATATCTTTTCTAAGAAAAGACTTTATTATTTTCATCCTTAATACACCTCACTAACTATGTATTTACTTCTCCTATCTCTTTGGTGACTAACTTATACATACATCTTTCACCTTCTTTGATCTAATTTTATAAATCACTAAAATTTAAATTTTTCAGATCATATATCGCTTTCTTAGAATCTCTACTATTTTATATCTTTCCCAATTGAAGTTTTACATCTAAACCAAGTTTTATAATAACGCTTCTTATTTCTTATCTTCAGACACTCGACTTCACCACCAACTATTCTTATTAAAAGAAGTTTTCCTTGATTTTGACATCTTTAAGAATTGCTTAATATCACTGATATTTTTTCCCACATAACGTTACTTCCTTATGAACATCCCAAACTCTAATTTCAGATTCGCTCTTAAAAATATTTTTTATTTGTTTCTTTGTCCCATCTAATTGACAATAATTTAGTTTATTTTTCTCTTACAACCTTTCATCTTAAAATCTAAAACTAATAGATGCCGGACTTAAAATTTCACTTGGAATGACTTACAATCTTTCTGATCTAAACGATCTATTTTTCATATCAAAAAATAATCAATCAGATTTTTACTAGATCCATTTTTATAAGTAATAATATGTTCATCTCTTTTCTTAAATAAAGATAAGAACTACAAAATCATGTTTGCAAAATTTAATATATACCTTCTTCATTACTACCCAAATCCATAACCATCAGTGAATACTTTAAAATCTTCTACCACTCTACCAATATGTCATTTAAATCTCTCCCGATAAATATTTTTTCTTCAAGATGATCTTTGATTAATCCTCTAATTCATTCCAAAAAATTTTCTTTTGAGCTTACCTCCAAACCTACTTTGAGGAGCATGTGACACTTATAACATTGATAATCTCAAGATTCCTTTAAAGCTATAATTCTATCTTCACATCTATTAATACTTATAACATTATCCTTCAAACTTTTATCTATAATCACACCACCCATTTCTAGTTCGACTTTTACTCAATACCAAAGTTTAAAACCTAAACTATCAATCTCCTCACCAACCCATTTAGCTTGAACACATAAAATATTTATCTTCAAACCATAATATATATTAATTCCATTAATTTACGTAAGAGTACTATATTCCAAGATTCTAACCTAATTCTAGTTTATGGACTAACTTCTTTGCATCCGTCCATAATGTGGGAACCCTTATTTATTTAAGCGCTAGCCACGTGGCCAGCACATTTTTCATCAGATTCGTTTCATACGCTGCCGCTCTGGACGCCTAAAGATTAACACAATGAATTAAAGGATTCATGTCATGATTATTTCGACAAATTTTACGCTGGCTGTCTTACCACCATCTTATAAAATTTTCATGTTTGATTGGATTGTCTTTAATGTCAATTTTGATAGTGATTGATTAGGCATTCTATAGCATATGTCCATTCTCACCTCAATACTCTAAGCTCTCGGGCAAAGTCGTGAAATTATTATAGGTATATATTTATTCAACTAAAATTTTTCTAAGAATCTTAAGTGTCTTATTTAATAGTTTGCTTCATTCATTTTATGTCATGCTAATTTTTTATTCTAGACATGACAAAATCATTGTTTATTCATATTGAACTCTAGTCCACTTCCTATATAGAATTACTGAAAACTCATATTTCCCTTTACGTAATGCATTTAACTGGTTTTATTATACTTTTTGCATATATACTTTGTTATCATTCAAATTTGATACATCTATAAATCACATTGAAACTTTTAAAAACTATTGATCAACGAAAAATGAAGCTATGCTTAACACTTTGCTTTAGTTGGAGTCAAGCGGTTCACTTTGTTGTCACGCCTATCAACTATAAGTGTCTTATACCTCCCGTGAGAGCCAACAAGGCTCCTCCTGTCAAAGCAGCAGCACCAATGATGCCACCACGCTTCCATTTGGCCCATTTACTTTTTGCTGAATCACTTTCTTGCGACTGTTGCTGTTCTTTATTTGCAGCCATTGCTGAGAAAGCAACAATTATCTCCATAGCTTCCTAAAAGAAAAAGCAATAAGATATATCAGGCTCATAAATTTCCCAATCAAACTAACAATATATAAATAGTAATAATTTTAAGCCAGTATAGAAAGCAGGTGTATCCTCATAAGCTGCGCTACAAATGACCATTTTCCATGATCTCAAATTGCAACATCCATAAGATGTCTGCCTTTTTGGAAGAGTTGACACATTAAAAAAAATGCAATAATCACATAACTATTTACGAAAAGAAATATCAAAAGTTGCGTATGAATTTCTTCAGCAGTCTAAAGTAGAAGTAATTAACCATGAAAAATATATACCTGCAGTTCTATTTTCAAGCTCTTACAGACTTCTAGAGAATATATTCTGATGAACTCTTCACTATCGCTGACATCCCATGAGATATCAGCAGTTTAAGGAAGATGTACCTTGGTGTATGCTTTTTGCTGATGACATTCTTCTTGTTGATAAGACTAGAGAGGGAGTCCAAGAGAAACTTGAATTATAGAGGTCAACCTTAGAGTCTAAAGGTTTTCGTTTAAGTAGATCTAAAATTGAATATATGCAGTATAATTTTAGTTGTAGAAATTATAGTGGTAGTGTTGTGACATTAGGTGAACAAGTCATTAAAAAGAGTGAGCGATTCAAATATTTAGGCTCTATTGTTCAAAATGATGGTGAAATAGATGGAGATGTTATTAGTAGAAATTGAAGTTGGATGGTTGAAGTGGAGGAATGCATCGCTGTTGTGTGATAGAAAGAGACAGCTTAAACTTAAGGAAAATTTTATAAAGATGGTAGTAAGACCTATAATGATTTATGTGCGAGCGTTGGCCAATAAAGAGAAGCATGAGACTAAATTAAGTGTTGCGAGATGATGAGGATGCTCGTGGATTAGTGGCTTTACTCTTAGAGATAAAATGCGAAATGAGTATGTTCGGGAAAAAGTTGGAGTATCTCCAGTGGCAAATAAGATTAGAGAGAGTCGCCTTAGATGGTTTGGCCACATAAAGTGTCAACCGTCCAATGACCCGGTTAGGAGATAGATGCATTAGATTTTCCTTGTGTTAAGAAAAGTAGAGGTAGACCTAAAAAGACATGGTTAAAAAATGGCCTTAGTATACTTGAATTAAATGAGAATTTGACACATAATAGGACACAATGGAGACAAAGGATTCATGTAGCCGACCCCACTTAGTGAGATAAAGGCTTGTTGTTGTTGTTGTTGTTGTTGTTGTTGTTGTTTAGTCTTTTCTTTATTTGTTTAGAGAATTTTATGCCCTTTTTGAGGTAATTTGTACTCATCCATTAAATATTAGTATTGCTAAGTAATAGCTATACTACCAAATGATGTAGCACGTGATGTGAATCATAAAAATCAAATTAAAAGCATAATTATAAGAGCTAAGGTTAAAGTCCAATGAAAAGATCAAAGAACAAACAATTATAAGAGTACAAGCAAAACTCCAATAAAGAGCACATAATCTAGAATAATTGCAATATAATTTATATTTTGTTTTTTTTTCTCACCTAAGAACTCGTATGGCTGGCCATGATATGAAGATTAAATGAAATATTTTGAGTAAAAAATTATCTTTCTATTGGCTTTATATTTGATGACTCAAATTTTGTTTTTGTTTGTTTTAGTGAGATTAAGTAATTATCCTTATTCTTTTATATTTATTTACTATTTTCTTCAACTCCTACTCTATTAGAATTTCCCACACATCTTTAGCATTCTCCAAAACAAACCACTTCCCAACTCATACTTCACATCCACTCCAAAAGCCCTCCTAAAGCTTCCAAGACTACAACCTAATTTTATTCCCTATTACTTGATACCCACATAAACTACATCAAATCTAGCCATCTATTCTAGATCATAAATACACATCCTAAACTAACAATCAATATAAAATTTTAGTCATTTACTACACCTAAAATTCATTCATTAAATTGATCTTCCATATTAGCCTAAATTAGCCCAATTGGACTAACATTGGCATTCCTACCACTATACCATAATAATCCTCCTCATCAATCCACCAAAAACTTCAAATCCATCCTTAGATATTAAACTAAGAATCCAAAGCCTTTTTCAACCCTTCGTGTAACCAAAGTCACCCACCACCATCATAATTAGTATCAAAAAAAAAATATCATAAAGGGCAAACTTGGGGTAGAACTATTTATCAACAAGAGAAATTTTGTATGGTAGATTTGAGTCTATGAGCTTATAAGTCACTCTAGTAAGTTTGATGTTACTAAATAATTTTTCTATGATATGTTTATTTACATCTTAATAACTTGGATATTTAGTCCTAACATAAAATCTAATTAGTGAGCTCTACCTTATATTCTACTCAATATCCTTTATGTGAACCTATCTTAAAACTTTATCTTGTGTAATATAATAGAAAGAGAATGCCCTGCATCATGAAAATAAAAGTTTGCACTGATACACACAAATGTAACCTTTTTCCAACGTTAGTTGATTATAATAAGAATATTTATTTATTTGCCAAAACTTGAAATAATTTGTGTTTTTAAGGACTTGAGAGATGTTAGTTCTAAGCATATTATTCCTGCTTGTAAAATTTACATGCAATAAAAGATATGTATATAAAATTTGGTACTAAAAAAAACTTTATCAAAAATGCATAAATTGCCCAAGAAGAGCTTGGGATATAAGTGATTTTTGTGCCCTCTCTCCATTTGAAAGTTATTTTATCTTAGAATTCACTTCGTTTATGAACTTATATTTTATTTCTCACTCCTCATCTATAATATTTTCTCTCTCGTCTCGCTTTTTATATTTTTGAAAGCATCTCATGACATCTGAATTAGTCCCTAATGACCAGATTGATAACTTAACTAAACTAGTTGATGCTTTAGACCTTGAGATCTATGAATAATAATATAAGGACTTCTGAAAGAAATAATGCCCAAATGCAAAAAATTAAAGAATAAATGCAAACCTTAATGAATCAACAACAAAATAATAAAAATTATATCCCACCCCTTGCACACATCCAAAACTAGATGAAGAGGAATCCTACTTAAAACCAAGGAAAGAACCATCCACTAAGATACCACCCACCCACAAGAATGTAGGAAGTTAAAACAACCATCATAAAAATAAATAAATAAATAATAAAATTAAAAAAATAAAAATAAAATAAAATTAAAATAAAATTAAAAATTAAAAAATTTAAAAAAAAACAAAAGAAAATTTAAACCATCATAAGAATACTGGTGATTTTAATGATCCCTCTCCAAGATTTAAAATTTGAAGCACTCGCATATGATGGTATCATGACTCAAATAAACTTTTAGATTGGTTAGTTTATATAGATGAATTCTTTGACTAACATAAATAGATAATTATCTAAGAGTAAATTTTATGAAAATAAAATTGGTTGGGCATGCTAAAATTTATCTAATCAAGGAACAAAAATTAAGTAAGACCAACCTAACATATCTAAAGATGAAGGAAATGCTTAAAGCTAAATATTATCCTAGGCATCATGATAAAAAGCTACACAATGAACTTTTAACTTTGATATAAAGTAATCTTCTTGTAATTAAATATTTGAATAACTTTGAGAACTTAGTTTTTATAATTGATTGTGATTATAGGAATTGATAACTAGCCAATAAATATATCAGTTGACTTAAGACTGATATTAGAAATGAGATTAAATAGTTTAAAACTCAAACCTTAAAAAAAGTCTTTCACTATACAATATTACTTAAACAAAAGAAGAAATCTAAATCGCTTTTTATATCAAAGAATCAAACCACTTACACTTCAACCCATATGCCCATTGTTAGACTCACGCCATAGCTTAACCTATTAGCCCAAAACTCCTATTGATAATAGCTCTAAGAACACTAAGGATATAATTTCAAAAATTATAAAAAAAAATCCATATGCAAAGTTTAAATCCTATTCTTAAAAAAATATAAAATAAAAAACTAAGGAACCAATAGATGAAGATTTAAAAGAAGTTTTTTATTAACACTCCACTGCTTGATGGTAAAATTTATAGATGACACTCATATAATTGTGATGATATGTCATAAAGTAGCTAAGAATGAGACAGAATATTAGAGAAGAAAGAACATCTTTAGGATATATGTTAGGTGTATTGAGAAAAGTACAAATGAATGTTATCTCAACCCACAATCACAAGAGCCAACTTAAAAATCAAGTCCCACCCAGAATCCTTTCATATTAATTTGAACAACAATACCTCTCTTCTCATTACCAATAAGAATTTAATTCCCATCAAGATTGATAGTAATGAAGATCAAATTTAGTGTGATGTCTACCCATAAAAATTGATCACATTCTATTAGGACAACTTTGATACATGATTTAAGTGCAATCTATTATATCAAAGAGAATCATTATGTTTTTAAACATAATAATAAACCATCAAATTTTTTCCAGTCAAAACTCTAGAGAAAACACCATCTATGATGGTTCATAAGTCAACCTCGGATCTTCACACGAATCCATGATTAAAAAAGGAGACAAATTTCAAATGATTGTGATATAAAACCATAATGATAGAGATAATTCAATCATTTCTGATCTTAACATCAACTCATTTATTATGCATTCTTCTTATAGGATTTGAAATTTTAAGAAGAGTTTTCTAATACAACCAATATTCACCTTTTAGTAATGTGGCACCCATGAACTTCTTGATGAACTAAATCCTCCTAAAACCATTCAAGTTACTATTTAGCATAGTTCTAGTGCCCAACTTCCCACCTTATACATATAGAAAGGATGTACTGAGCATGTTAAAGTAAAACACAAGAAGTTATTTTTAAAAAATTTATACAAAGAAAGTCTTAATCCCTATTTTAATAACTCAAAAAAAAGAAACATGGTGAATATGTATTAATATTAGAACTATAAATAAAATTACTATCAAGTACAAATTTTATATTCTTCAATTAGATGATATATTAGATTTAATCTCAAAGATAATTGTTTTAATTGATTTGAAAAGTTGGTATTATCAAATTAAAATTCAATCATAAAATGAATAAAAAACAATTTTCAATACCCCCAATAGACCTTATGAGCTATTGGTCATGTACTTTGGTCTATTAAATGCCCCTAAAACATTCAAAAGATTAATCAATATTAGCCTTAAGCCCTTTATAAAAACATTTCTAGTTATATGCTTTGATGATACTCTAATTTTCTTGTCATGTGCACCACCTACATCATGTTAGCCAAGTCTTTAAGACCCTTAGGGGTGACAAGTTATGCATCAATTGAAAAAATATTTCTTCTTGTAAATTCAGGTAATTTTCTTGAAACTTATCATTTCTACTATTGAAATAAATTCGGCTCCTACCATTAAAGAAATCTTAGACTAACCAGCACTTAAGAGTTTCATTGATGTTAGAAATTTTCATGACCTAGCTACTTTTTATAAGCGATTGATAAAAAAAATTTATCATCATAACTACAACCATTGACCTAACTGGATAAATTATGTTGTAACCCAACTACACAAAATGTTTTTATATCAAACTAAAGTTTTGATGATTACTAATGCCATAATTTCTAAGCTTTCTGATTTCTTTAAACCACTAAGGTGACTAATGATACATCTGGAGCTGAAATTAGAGAAATATTAAATTAAGAAAATTATTTTATTATTTTTTTAATGAAAAATGAAATGAGGCAAAATGATAATATTAAATTTATGATAGAAAATTTTATGTTTCCATTCATTCAAACTTTAAGACACTAAAGACATTATCTTTTATATAGAGAATTTATTCTCAACTCAACATTATGTCAAATGAGTTAAGTTTCTTTAATATTACTCTTTCATCCTCAAACATTAAAGATGGAGCTAAAACATAAATCTATTAATGCCTTATTGAGGGTAGCATTGACAATCTATTCATTAAATGAATTTGAGATAACTATATAGCATGGCTTGACTTTTTCTCTAATTTACATTAATCACTTACACAAATTTTTAACTTTGAAGAAGGCACTCTTTATCATTAATGGATATTTTATCGAAAAAAATAAATTTGCATTCCTAGATCCTGTTAAAGATTTTTTTTTATTTCAGAATTACATTCTAAAGAAATTGATGGTTTGTCAATTTAGAAAAAGATATAATAATTTGTTTAATGAAAAAAAAAATTAGCATTCAAAAATTTTTGACCCAATATTTAACATGTAAATAAACTAAAATCACCAAACAAAAATCTAGCCCAAAATACCTCTTTCCAATAAACTTTGGGAGAATTCATCGATGGATTTTATCTTGAGATTGCCATGCATAACTCAAAGACATGATAGTATTTTTTTGTCACAGTTAAATTCTCCAAGATAGGTCATTTCCTACCTTGCTCCAAAACCAGTGATGCTTCTTACATTACTTAAATGTTCTTCAAAAACTTGTGCATCTACATGATATTTCTTCAACCCCTATTTTTCATCGTGATGTTAGATTGGCTTCATTTTTTTAAGACTTAATGAAAATTAATTAATAGGGAATAGCTTACAAAATTAAGTCCCACATTTGCCATTGTTTGAATTTTCATGTAATAATATTGTCTTTTAAACAATCAAAATTTCACTTTTTAAATAATCATAATCCTAAACATCCAATTGAAATAGCTAACCTCTCAACCTATGCATTCTCTAATTCAACATTCTCATTTGCAAAAAAGTTTCAAAGCTTCAATGACGCCATAAGATAACAGACTATTTCAAGTATGGCAAATATGCCTCTTAGGTAAATCAAAATTGACCAAGAAGAGAATTTAAAGAAAGTGACTATATTTTAATTCATATCCGCCTTGAGCAATAACACATCACTAAATTTAAGTAATTACAAGCAAAGGCTTATAACTCATTTAGAATTCTTAGACAAAATAAATCTAATACCTATCACCTTAATTTGCCTATCAATATGCTAATTCACCATGTTATTAAATTTAAAAAATATTCTATTATACAAAGGAGTTAGAAGATATAATTCTTTGTAGGAGATATAATTCTTTGTAGAAGATAAAATTCTCCACTTGTGGAATCCCTTAAGTTTAGAAGTAGACTACATCAACACTAAGAAAACACCCGCTGACCCAACTGTTAAGCATGCTTTCTAGTCCTTTGGAAGAATAGGCCACTTTAGATGATACATGACTAACACGCACCGATTTAGAGGTACTAGCATGATGACTAGTAAAAGACTTTGTAGATTTGAATTCTATAGATATCAGTTTAACTATGCATGAAAAAGTTAATGTAAGACTTTATTTAGATCAAAAAAATAAATTAAAAATCTAATTACAAGAATCCAAACAGGATCCCAACAAAAAGCACATACTTAATAAAATCTTAAATATAATTATTTTTTATTATTTTTATATTTTTCACCTATAGACTATCTATGTCAAGTACATGAAGGAAATATTAAAAATGAGTGATTGAAACTTTGCATTCATAAATGGTCACCAACCCCTCTTTTCTCTTTCTTATTTTCCTCAATTTTTCCCTCCAAAAATTATAACCCTAAAATCCAATAATACATAGAAATATGGGTGAAAATGTTATTTGAATAAAATATTTTGGCAGAAGAATTGCTCTCCTCTTAATGTAATACTTGGTGACTCAAGTTGTGTCTTTTGTTAGTAAAATAGAGTAGTTATCTTTATTCTCTATATTTAATTACTATTTTCTTAACTCTTGCTCTTTTAGTATCACTTCCTTCCACATCCCTAGCATCCTCCAAGACAAGCCACTTCCTAACTCACACCTCACATCAACTATAAAAGCCCTTCTAAAGCACATCATTAAACCAGACAAGACTAAGACTAATCTTATTCATTAATCCTTGACACTATATAAACTCAATTAAACTTGATTATAAGTACACATTTTAGGCTAACAATCAACAAGAATTTTTATCCATTTACACCACCCAAAATTTCTTCCTTAAATTGATCTTTTAAATCAGCTCAAACTAGCCCAATTTAAATTAACCTTGACATTAATACTATTATATCATATTAAACCCTTCATCAACCCACGAAAAACTCCAAAACTCATCGTTAAAAATTAAGCTAAAGATCCATATCATTTTAGCTATTAGTCTCACCGAAAGGCCATCCATCACTATCATGAAAATTTTATGAGTGAGCCTTCCGAGCACCATTTAGATCTAATTTTGATGAATGTGCATATTTTCTCCTTAGAGAATTTCAATTCTCCTCCCCAAAAGGCCATCCATCACTATCATGAAAATTTTATAAACAAGCCTTCCAAGCACCATTTAGATCTAATTTTGATGAATGTGTATATTTTCTCCTCAAAGAATTTCAACTTATGAATAAGATGATATCTACCATGTGGGTGACATTTGAGAAACATAAAGTAAAAAAATCACAATACTGATATTATTTAAATCTGTCTATTATCTCTTCTGTATTATTCTTGTACTTATACTAGATAATTAAGAGACTTTCTATTTATTTAGCCTTGAGTGATTTGGGACTTCTCTTTATGATGAGATTTTTTTTATATTGAATTTGGGGAAAAGTCTTATATTGTGCCTTATTTATTTTCATACTTACATGTTTTCATGATAACAAAGTAATTTCACTCTCCTTTCATGGAATTTGGAAATTATCTCGAATGAACCACATAAATATTAGTGTCCCTTTGTGGTGTTTAGTCATTTGCTAATATCCTTGAAGGGTGTTTCTAAAAAAATGGGCAGATTTTTCCTAACATCATTTTGATTTTAAAGAAGGGAAAAGCCATTAACCAATCTTACTTAACATACAATACTTCAAAATGAACAAAAATCAGTTGTTTCTTTCATCAGATGATTAACATCTTCAGACCAGCTACATCAATGAACATTCTTAATCCATATCTAGATACATACATTCAAAAAACAAAAAATAAATTATAACTACTTGAGTATCAATGGATAAACTAAGCTGAAAGCTGTGACACTTGCATGTAAGAAGACTATTTATTTAGTACGGTAGTAAAATCAGTTTCAGCAAGTAGTGTGAATCGAGGTGCATGGCTACCTAAACATGATCAGCTTCATATCTGATGGGAATTGAACCAAATCTTACATCAACTGTAGCAATTTTAATATTACTCCTTGTATTAGTAAGCTTTCCATTAGTTGGTACTACAAGAAACAACCATATAGAAGAGCAAGCTAATAGATTATGAGTTCATTCAACAATGTAAGGTAAACCAAGCATGACAATAATCAATAAATAATTCAGAAAACTACTTTAAAAAGAGCTTTCCTTGGCTACTTTTATAAGCATATTTTTCATTATGCAAGATCACCCAATTTTCTCCAAGCCAATAAGACGTAGTAGAGGAAAGTCATATAGAGTAATGATTGAAAGCTTTTCTTATTTGTTGTTCTCATCATCATCATCATCAATATTATGCACCTATTCTAAATTATATAACTTCAAAAATACTTTGTTTAACTTAAATTCATAACAAAACCAACTAATAAGAAGGTTGATCGAGCATACCACTTTCGTCCAGTTGATATCAAGCCATGTTGCTAAGAGCCTTAGAGCAATTCGATGCCGAGCATCATATCCCTTCCTTCGTACCGAAGCTTTCTCATCATCTTGAGGTGAATCAGCCACACAAGCAGACAACAGCTCGAATAAAATTGTAACTTTCCTAGGATAATTGATTGAAATATCTGCCAGCATGGAACCTCTATCACAGGCAATTTTACACCGATTGATTGCCTCCTCTCTTATGGCTGATAGCTTAGAACTAGCAAGTTCTGAAAATCCAAAAGATCCATCATGTCTCACTGTCACTGTCTCTTCCGAGAGATGAACAGTTTCCAAGCTCATTACCATGGCATCAATAGATTTAGCCAAAGCAAGTTGTTGTTCATCCTTCTCCAAAGATCCTCCATTGTCTTCTTCAACCATTATCCTCAGATACTAAACAGCAATGAAGAATTGGTACCTTAAGAACGATTTAAAATATTGGTAAAATGATAGAACATCAAGTTAGTCAAGTAAGAATTGAACAAGCACATTCTGGTTAACCAGTGAAATATCAGAACATTAAACAAAAAAAAGACGGGAGGATAATCCAGTTTTATCTGATATTCATGATAACAGTTCCATTAATATGTAGACACATGATCTGCTGAAAAATTACAATGGAGTAAGAATTGAACTTTAAGGTGTATCGAAATCATTCTCAAGCAGAAGAAAATTTTTGAACTCACAACTCAAAAAATTAACTAAGGCATAAAGTGATAAAAAAAGGCTAGGCGAAGGATAGATAGTTGGAAATGCTACATTTAAAAACAATAAATTCGAAATTCTAAGCAACGGTTTATGAAACCTTGAGCTCGTAAAAGGATATACTTGAGCAATAAAGAAATCCAATATAATTGTATAATTTGCACTTGAAAATCTATGAGATCAATGGACCACTTTCAGCAGCCATACATTAATATAACTTAAGCATTTTTCAGAGCAAATAAAGAACAATGTTTCCTTTCAGAGAAACATAGACCTTCCCTGACAAAAAAGGTTCTCATTTTGATTCCAATGGCCCATGTCAAATAGCAAGCTTTTTAACAGGATTATTTAAAAAGTAATACGGAAGCATTTGTCTTCCAGTAAGAACACTACTAATCTATGGAGAAAAGTACCGTTGAATGAATCCTCCTAACATAAAGGGTTTCTCACTCAAGTTCACTGAAATTTCAATCACTCCAATTCATACGAAGATTGATCACCAATTTCTTCAAAACTATATATCACTGAACAAATTTCCTAGTCGGGACATTTCTTTGTTGAAATAAATACCACAAAAAGTAAAAGACAAGGGGGTAAACAGGCTATACCGCCCCAATATGATGCTTAGCATCCGAAGACGCAGCAGTCTCCTCCAAACCAGGCCATGCCTTCGAATCGATCTCTAGAAACCTAAATAAGAGGACATCAGTAAGTTGGAAGACCAGATAGAAATGATAATAGAGGAGGCAAGGGAGAGGGAGGAGAACCTAAGCACCGGACGAAGGAGGCCACGGGCTGGGTGGGTCCAGAGCTGCTGTGAATCCCCGGCAGCCTCACTTCCGCTGAAGTTGCTGCTGCTACTGGAGCTGCTGGAACGATCGGGAACAGCGTCGTCACCATCGTCATCAACAGGATAGGAGGAACCAAGGAGATGGATTTGATGCAGCTGCGTTTGGCGGAGGGCGAAGGCGAAGATTGCCCCAGCAGCGTACTTCTGCGTCGGAGTCAGCGTCGAGGCGGTCATCGTCAAGGCCGGCGCGACGGGCCAAGGTGTGGCGTTTATTTGGCGAATACGCTGCGATGGGGCGGTTTTTGTATATATTTTTGGGTTTTTACATTGCATATCACCTCAAATTAGTTATTTTACTTAAATAATACTTAAAATTTTATTATTATATATATATATATATCACGAAAATAAAGTCAGAACTCCCATAATTAAAGAATGATAAAATAAATTCTGACTTTATTTTCGTAGAATACAAATAATAATAAAATTTTGAATGTTAAATGAGTAAAATAGATAATTTGAGGTGGTATATATATAAAAATCTCATTTTAGGATTGTTTAATTTAAGGGCTTTCATATTTTTTAAATACATACAAATTTAGGGGAATTTACATATATAGCATATGAAACTTATGTATTTACATATTTAGCATACAAAACTATATATTTATATATTTAGCACACAAAACTATATATTTACTTATTTCACAAAGTAAACTTTATAACTTCCCCTAAAATAAACTTCCAACACACAATGTATTTCTCTCGTGTGATTGTTGAGCTCACTCCGTGGGCGAAAAACTCCGTTCTTAATTCTCATCTCTCCGTAAATTGAATTGCGCATAATAATCCCATTCTCCCGCTCTAATCTTTCCGTCCTCTCCACTGATCTCACGAGTGCAAAAGCCTACTCGGTCTTCCTATCTTCTAATGTCGTCAAATGCAGAGTGTCGTATTATTGTCTTTTGATCTCATAAAACCGTTACTCTCCTATTCTTGCAAAACGGTAATCAACACCTTGTTAATGTATCTCACAAGTGTTGAAGCATTACTTCAATCTTGCCAAAGGGTTATTCTTCTAGTCGCATGCAGATGAGCATTTTTACATTTCTTTATTTTTATTTTAGTTAGATTTTCTTATTTGATTGAACAGTATAAATGTGCTATTGTAATTCCTATTTTTATGAGTTAAAAAAAAACAGTGCTTATACAATCTTATGTAATCCCTTGTTCTTAAAATTTATTCTTCAATTTATTTATTAGCTTTTTATAAAATTTTCTTCATGCTCATACAATTTTATATGATCGGATATAATCAATTGATTTAATGAAGGATAATTGTGAGTACATATTAATTACTTTCAAATTTGGTGGGCATTGGAAGCAAGTGAATAACCAAAGTAGAAAGCAGTACGACAGTGGAAAACAAAGAAGCTATTAAAGTTGAGAAAGATTTGCTAAGCCTTTATGTGCTTAGAGAGGAGATGGTAGCAATTTGTCCTTGGTTAAAAAGGCATGATTATGATTTTCACTATTTTATTTTTGGAACATCACCCAAGTAGTACAAGTTAAATGAATGTGATGTTGATGTAATGCATATGCTTGCACTATCATATGGAGATGTTCGAGCTAAGGTGGTGGTTGTAACATGTGATGACCAAGAGGAGGTTATGTGTTCAGAGGGTGAAGAGGCTCGTGATTCTAGTCACATGTTGAAGTATTACAATTCTGCTTTTGGAAATACTACTGATTGTAGCATTGATTTTGAAGATGTTAATGATGGTACGTTATATACGCAAAGAGGAGATAATCAAACATTATCAGTTGGTGTACATTTTACTGATTCTATAACTTTTAAGCATACCCTAAAAACTGAAGTAATCATAAATAATTTTGGTATCAAAGTCATTGTTAGTAATAGAACTCGAGTGATAGCTATCTGTTGTTATAAAAAATTATCCATGGCGAATAAGAGCAGCATTGTGTGCACATGGACAAACTTTTGAAGTTATAAAATTAAATGTAACATATACATACCCTGGTGTCAATAGGGCTTGCAACAAATAGGCTACAACATCTTGGGTGACTAATCACATTAAAGATATTATCAGAAAGAATCCAAATATCACTCCAAAATAAATTAATAATAATTTAGAGAGTATGTACGATATCTCACTTTTATATATGAAGATATGACGGTCAATAGAATAGGCCAAAGATACTATATTTAGATGTGTTGATAAAAATTATAAGTGGGTACTTGCATTAAAAGCAGAACTTCTTAATAGAAATCTTGGTTCCCACATTATATACAGTTACGGCAAACATGAATTTTCCTTTATAAGTTTCCACATCAATTTCAATGTTTACATCAATTGATTTCTGGCAAGTTGTAAGTACCTAATTTAGTTTGATGCATGTCATTTGAAATCAAAATATTTTGAGTGTGTTGCTATTAGCAAACTGTTTAATTTGTAACAATAATCTTTGCACATTAGTTTTTGTAGTAGCTAAAATAGAATCAAAGAAAATATGAGAGTGGTTTTATACAAACTTATTTGAATCAGTTGGCTCAAACATACAACACCCTGCTTTCATATCAAATATGGAGAAGGGCTTAGCCAGTGCAATCAAAACTATTTTTTTAAATGCAGAATATATGGTGTGTGTTGTGCTTTTATTTGGATGTGTTCGTAGGGACGCCACGCAGATCTTAGGTGGTACTTTTTGAAATGATCGAGTTCAATATTAAGAGATGGTGTACTATCTTGAAAAATAAAAATATTACCCTACAATAGATTCAATCACCTAATAAAGACTCCTAAGACAAATGAGTCTACATATATTCCAAAGATTTTTCTTTTAGTTTACATGTATAAGTAAAGTAAAATTTATTTTAAGCCAGATTATTTAGTTCCCTATGGAAGCAAGCTTCCATAGTTAACTATATCCTAGAAAATAAGAATTTGTTAAGAACGCTCTTGATTAAAGTAGTCAACTAATATCTCCAAAGATTTGAAAGATTGATAATCAAAGAATTGATAATTTTTGGAAAGCAATTGAGAAGACTCAAGTGGAAAGAGTTCTTCATGGATTCCATAGGAAAGTAAGTAGGAAGCATGTAAGATACTAGGAGACTTAGTGAGTGCTTCAATTTACCTTATAGTGGTCGCTTCATTTTTGAAGGAATGAAATTTAAATTTATTTTGAATTGATATTTTTCTTAGAATGCTAGGACTTAGATTCTAATAACATAAGATTATGAAAATGCCTAAGAGGTGATGACATATACTTGTAGCAAAAGAGAAACAAGCAGCCTATGAACTTATATCAAGGGTGCTTTAGTATATGCTAAGAGCTGACCTAATACTACTAAAAAAAGTGGGATATATTGGTTCACTTTTACTAAAGAGAGTGGACCAATCTCAACTCTTTTAGACTTATAATCACCTAGAGTGACTACTAGCTAACACCTCTTAGATTTAAAATCATGTAAGTCGGTCTTATATAAGTACAAAATAGTTAGGTTATTATTTATTAGAAAAAAAAATATAGAGTTCTAAACACACTCCTTAGAAGAGTAGATCATAATTGGTATGAAAATTCATGATTTTGACAATGCAATAAAATTTATATATTTTTATTTCATTTTTTGACTCGTTATTTTGGACTTAGGTTTGAGAGAATTTATGCCTAAATGCGTGATAAAAATTAGATATGGGCTAAATCAAAGATAAGGGATATTCTCGACTATAAGAGATTGCTCTCACAGGTCAAGCATGTCCCTAATCGTGCAAGAGCGAAGATCCTATATTTTCAAGAGTAAAATAATATGTATACATGTTGCTATAACATACAACCATACAGCTAAGGGGTCGCTAATTTTTTTATTTTTTGATTAAAATCCTAAACTTTAAAATGAGGTTATGAGTTGATTAAAATTTAATTGAAATTATTAGTTAGGATAAAAAAAAAATTTCTAAAGAGCCTACGGCATATAGGCCACAATCATATTTTTAAAAACCTATAAAAAATATGTCATTTATATTGCATAATTAGTGTAAGCATAATAATCAAACATGAATCACGTAAAAGAATAAAAGGCCGGTGCAATTGTGTACTTTTATACACCATAAAAAAAATCGGATAGCTGAGCTCTACCCTTATACAACTCGAATTATAATTAAATTACAAATAAAAATAAAGTTATGGGGGTCTTTAATTTTTCATCTTCACTTTCTTCGTAGATTTAAGTATTTCATGCATCAGGGGGCCTCTCAGGTCTATGCTTTTTAGCCACTGCCCATCTTAAACCTCATAGCTCTAATCATAATCCTATTAAAAAATATACATTTTTTTAAAATTAAATCTAATTATACCTGTAAAACATATGTTAGATTAATATACATTCAAGCCAAGCAATTATATTTCACACATTTAGACTTAACACCCCACTTTAAGTAACCAAGCACACATATCCTAATGGATTATGTTAGATACTTAAGTAGCACCTGCAAAGAGATATTTATAATTTCTATTATTTCAACAATCCATTTAACACAATCCCTAGGAATGCTTTAGTGCCTAGATGAGTCATAGGTTTAAGGAGAGGATGGTCAACCTCACTAAAAGTGAGGTCAATAGTATGCCTTCAACATTTGAGTAAGAATTTGAAGGAGTACTTTCACCTTAGTGATAGTCAGAAGGTACAAGGTTTAGTATGGTCAGCTGCAAATGTATATACTAAATATCATTTTGATATTAAGATGAATGAATTACTTAATATTTGCCTACAACTTCACTCGTACTTGGTAGTTCTACCATATAAGTGGTTGAGATGAGACTTTTCACTTGAAACTAAAAATCATTGCAACACAAACAACACGTCAGAATCATTCAATTCATGGATAGAAGATGTTAGAACCGAACTAGTAGTTGACTTGATTGATATGATGCGAGGCCTGCTTATGGAGGAGAGAGCTCAGAGGAAAATTACTTCACTATTATGGAAAGGAGTGCTAGTGCCCTATGCTGAAGAATATATTAGAAATTTAAGCATTATAAAAGAACGATTTATTATTAGATAGTCAACTCCTACTAAGGTTGAGGAGGAAGGTGCTTACAAATGCAACGATGTGGACATTGATAAAAGAGAATGTACATGTAGATTATGGCAACTATTTGGTTTACCTTGCATTCATGTCGCATTCATTGTCATGAAGGAGCATCCTTTGTGGCATATTTATGTAGATGATCACTTTCATATTATCAAGTCAAAACTTATAGATGTTAATATATTTTTTATATTTGATATGTTATTATATGTTATGCTCATGTGGTTTCTCATTCTAGATATAAATTATCATATGATGGTCCAATATCAACTCTACCAGGAAAAGAGCAATGGGATATGATAAATGATGGAGTGAATATTGGTATACCAAATACAGTTAGGCCAAGAGGCTATCCAAAGAAGAGGATAATGAAAAATTTCTTGGAATGCAACAATAAGAAATCTAAAATAGTTCATAAGTGTGGTCGTTGTGGGCTTTGGGGACACCACATGACTACATGTAAAGCCCTCCCCATCAAATAATTTCACAGCTACCTGTAGTTGAGGAACTAATCTTCCTTTATGAACAAACACCTATAAGTCATGGATTCAGGTATAAATTACATATCATAAGAGAGAGAGTACACAAAGAATTCATGCACTTTAGAATTCTTTTAGGACAAGATAACTGCCCACCTTTTTTTTTTTTTTGATAAATCTTTTGTTGTCAACTTTTTTTTAGAGGTTTTGAATTTCATTTTATAAGAAAATGAATTGGAAGGACCGCCATATGGTCGTATCAGGTAATTACAAAAGTGCATTTAAATATTTTTATGAATTTCATCATCTGCATTTCTCCAATGACATTTTCGATCCTAGTAGAAGAGGGTGCGAAGTTAATACCAATCCTCTCAGTATTCAGTATCTTTTTGCTTGGTGAGATATCATCCCAAGTAAAGTGTGACTTTTTAGATATATTTGCTCAAACCTTATATTATAACAGACCACAACTTATATCTGATTCCTCGGGTTTCGTAGAAAACACGAGGAAAGTGATGAAGAAGCAAATATAGTGGGTTTATTGCATTAAGTGCAATTAGCTAGATGATAATTTGTTCTATATCAACATGTTTGAAAGTAAAATTAGCAATATCCATTCTTCTATTTAAAAATTGGACTATTTATGTTCTTTAATTTCTTCATGAAGATGTGGCGACACTAGACTAATGGGATAGTTTTTGAGACTAAATGGTTTCAGATAGGATTGGTATTGATTCAAATAGTACTGAGTCGGCTGAATGGTAGATCTGAAGTTCTCCACAGATTAGTAGTAGTTTTTTATCGGTTCTTGTCAAATTTCATTAAACTATGAGCAATTATTAGTTAAGCTACTTCTTTGTTAATCTTTGTAGGATTTCAGGTTTGTCATTCATTATGGGGAGGAACTGGATTAGGCATGGGAACCCTTCTGATATCCAGGATCAGGGAAGAGTACTAGATAGAATGATGCTTGATATGACAAAAAACTAGTGACCGCGAATCTTGACGTTAAAAGCAAACCGATCCAAGTTGAAACGGTGAAATCAAGAATTTAAAATATCATTAGAAACTTTGGGATATCTTAAACCCCAAAAGCTCTCAAACATGGAGTGTTTATAGTCAAATTGAGCGTCTCGACGAGCCGGATCTAACAAGCCCAAGATCTCAAAATTTTGACTTCATTTGAGCATTCAAATATTTAAAATACATCAAATGATTAAAGGGATCATTTTGAGCCGTCCGATGAAGTGGAGTGGTATGGGTTTTGCATGTATTTACAGAGACGTCACTCCTCCAATTTATAAATAGCTCCTCATTCCTCATATGAGGGGAGCCCAAGCATGAGAGAGGAGAGAGCCCTAAAGCTTGAAGATCCTCCAAGCACAATGCGTTACCACCACTGACGGTCGTCAACCGTTGTCGGTCACCGTAGGTCGATTGATCCTCGCCCAACCTCTGCCGGTCTCCATCATGACGACCTTCATCATCAGTCGCTGTTCCTCATTGTTTGCCATCATCTACTACCACTAGCAATTGTTACCACCTGAACGTGACTACATAGTCATTGTTCCTTTGTCATATACAATTTTGTAATCCCGTTATCGGGAAGATTTTGTACTCTGAAATAGATACATAGTGGAAGCTTTTTACTGGGCTAGGCCCCGTAATTTTTTCTCTCTTTTCGAGGTTTTCCAAGTGAAAATTTCTGGAGTTTTCTTGTTCACTCTTTAAATACATGTGTGTGTGCTGAATTTCACAACAAGGCTAAGGCGTAAACTTTTATTCTACCGCAACTAGTTTTCTAGCATGCAACAATGCTTACGTTCTATGTCACTGTAATCTTCTTATTAATATTGTAGTGCTGCTCATATGCATGTTGACCTCACTTTTGGAGTGAGTTCTTAACATCCTCTTAGACTTAAGGATCTTCTAGACACTAAGATTTCCTTAGTCATAAGACACATCTATTGATTAGGTGAACACCTAACCTAAGCCTAGAGACTTAGAAGTGTTAATCATAAGATTAGGCTATGCCTTAGGGTTTAAGGAAATTACATATCCCATAGCCTAAACATAATCTAGATACACTTTCTCAAATCAAACCCAGACTCAATTCTCAAACTAAATTCAAATTCAAATTCAAATTCTGAATCTAATTTCAAAATTTGACTCCAAATGATTGAAACCCAAAATCAAATTCAAATCCTAAAACCCCTTTCTAAGCCATATGAACCATATTCATAAGCTTAGCCAAATCTTTCCTTAAATCAAATCAAACTCAATTGATGTTCATAAATGAATTATTCCTTCATTTATATTCACAAATATAAATGGAATCCAAATTCAAATGACCAAAACCATATTGAAAATCAAATCCAAACTCAATTTAAACCCTTTAAGCCAATTCTTTGGACTTAGCCAAATTCTATCCATATCAAGTCAAAACCAATAAATTTTCTCTTAAATCAATCATTTATTCAATTATTTACCCAAATATAAATGAAACCTACAATTATCAAATCAAATCAAAACTAAACCAATTGACCCACTTAGGTGCACTTGACTGTGACCTAAAGGACCCATTTGAGCCAACTTCTAATCCAACCCAAATTGGATTGAACCAAGCTTACCAAAATCTTCCACCATGATTTTTGATCACCCTAGGATGATCAATTGCAATCAATTAGGCCAACCAAGCCCATTTGATCCAAAGCGGCCCAAGTTGAACCAAATCGGCCAAATCATGATCTAACCCAAATTGATTGCATGAACCAAGTTTATTCCAAATCGATTGAACTTAACAAGCAATAATTGAACTCAATTTGATCAATCGAGCCCAATCAGTCAACTTGACCCAACTTAGCCCAAATTGGCCTAAACGGTCAATTTGGCCTAAATCAAAATTAAATCCAAATTAATTCAAACCAAAGACTACATTCATCTTCAATTAGTCAATTGAACATGAATCAATCCATAAACCAAGTTAATTTGGACAATTTTGGTCAAATGGGTCAATTTGGCCCAAAATGACCCATATGACCTAAACTTGAAACCAAGCTAAAGCCCATTAGGCTGATCAACCACCCAAACTCATTTGGATCAGCCCAAAACAAACTCCAACTCATTTTAAATCCCTCATGAACCAAACCCCCACATGTAGGATTCCACCTAACCTCATTTAATTCCCCATCACATGCACTTAAACCCCTCATCACATGGCACTTTATGCACAATTAAACAAATCTCATCATGTGGCAAGAGAGGACTTTGGAGCAAAATCCAAAGTCCTCAATCAATCTAGAACCACCCCAACAAGATGGCATTCAATTTGGAGCCAAAATAATTCAAAAAAAATTTTATTTTCATCCTTTATAAAAAGGAGAGGAAATGAGACTTGAGCTCTCTTGCTCATCATCACTGCCCCAAAGCTCTCAAAGTAACCCATTCCCCCTTAGACATTAAGCTCAAATCATAAAAGAATTTGCTCTGGAAAACATCTGAGAAGGAGGCTCAAGAGAAGCAAGGCTAAAGATTACTCAAGCTTCCTCACACATAGCTCCCTCGGATCTTCACCAAAATCATCCCGGTGAGGTAACTTCGTCAAACCGTTTTAGATTTTGCATATTTTGTATTAAATTTCCGTGATTCTAGGAATTTCCTTTAGAAAATCCACTTTTATTTTAAATCATCCCAAATAGGAAATAGAATTTTTTTGGTGCCGCGAAAACGGTCCATTTGGACAAGTTTTGGCTTAGAAACTTTCATTTTTCCAAAATACCTTCACTGCCGGCGGCCATTGTCCGATCCGCAGTCATGGATCGACGGATGGATCGCGCGATCCGCCTCGGATCATGCGATTGACCACCGATCGGATCGGACGGATCCAGCGGATCCGAAGCTGAGCCCGAGCCGGAACGGAAATGATCTGACGCCCGGTTTGATGCTGGACGTGGGATCGCACGCGATCCTCTCGATCGCGCGATCGATCTAGACCGTCCGATCGATCGGACCCAGAGAAAGGCGCGGTCGCTTTCCCGCCCAAACCACAAAAAAAAAAATAAAAATAAATAAAATAATAATAATAATAATTTAAATCATATGAAACTTCAAAAAATCAAAAAATAAAAAATACTTAACAAAAAAAACAAACAGATTTGGATTATCTGAGAGAAATCCAAAAAACCAAAATATTCTAGTATTGAGCGTAATTTAAGTTTTGAAAAAAAAATCATATTTTATTAATTAAGCCAAAATATATTATATTAAGTTGAAATTTTAGATATTGAAATTACACAATACACAGTAAAAATTTCAAGTTATAACTTATTGGTAGATATTAAAATTTTAAATTCAGATTATCAATTTTGATAAAATAAATTAAATAAAAAATTCAGAAATTTACAAAAATCTTCAAGATAACCTAAATCACTTTAATTGACATCTAAGACTCTTAAAAAAAAAAAATGATTTGATCTTCTTAATCTTAAGAAACCCAAATAAACACTTAAGATTAGAGTTTAACTAAAAAAAATATAATCTAAAAATAACTCAAATATTAAATAAAAAAATAAAAAATAAAATAAAATGATAATAAATTGAATAGAATTCATTAAATCATTAATCAAACTTTAAATAAAAAAATATCATCTTTAAAGGAGATTAAATTAAATATGATTAAATCTATTTAAGTTAATAAAACTCAATTAAATGATTAAATCTTAAATCAAACTCAAAATCCAACAAACTTAGAAAACTTTAATAATTTGATACTAATTGAATTAAACTAAATAAAATTAAAGTAAACTTAATTAACCTATGATTATCACATCCATTTGGAATGAGATAATTAAATAATCATTAAATATTTCAACCTAATAACTAAATTGATCATGTTAATGAAATAAACAAACAAATAAATCAAATCAAGTAAAACCCTAATCATAAATAATCAAACTCAATTAGTCAAACATTTAATTAATGAAAATTCAATAAATTAATCCATCATCTTAATTAATCAAATTAATTTAAGTAAGTCACATTAAAGTTAACTCTAAAATTAAGCTTAAATCAAACATAATAATAAATTTAATAATCCCTCTAATTAAACTAATTATATTAAACCTAAACTTAATCAAACATAATGAAGATAAGATAATTAAACATTAATCAAAACATAAATTAAACCTAAATTATTAAGTCATCAATCTTTAATTAAAATAAACTTTAATTAATCTAATTACTTAATCAAACTTAATTAGTCAACATTTAATTAAAAAAAATTTAATGAATTAATCCATCATTTAATTAATCAAATTAATTTAAATAAGTGACATTAAAGCTAACTCTAAAATTAAGCTTAAATCAAACCCATAATTAAATAATCATACCCTAAATTAATTAAGTTAATTAAATTAATCATATGAAACCTAAACTTAATTAAACATAATTAAGATGCATCACTAATTAAAACTTAAATTAAACCTAAATCATTAAGTCATTAATCTCTAATTAAAACAAACCTTTAATTAATCTAATAATTTTAATTAACCCATTAATCAAATTTAATTAATCAAACATCTAATTAATGCAAACTTAATAAATTAATCCATTATCTTAATAAACCAAATTTAACTTTATAAATCATTAAAGTTAATTAAAATTAAATACTTAACTAACTAATTAATTTAATCACATTTATTAAATAAATTAAATAAAATAAATTACATTAATCATATTAAACTTAAGCTTAATCAAACATAAAAAATATAATTAAATGATAATCAAACCCTAAAACTTCAATCATTAATCATCACATCATTAACTCAAATAAACATGAAATTAAATCAAAAGTTAAACAAATCTTTATTTAATTTAATCATACCTCTTAAACAAACTAATTAAGTTAATCAATTAATTAATTAAACAATTAATCAAAAAAACATAAATCAAAACCAAAACCATTAAGTCACATTTGTCTAAACAAATATGAAACAAAAAAAAAAAAAAAATTAAACAAACCTTTATAATTAACATAAATACACTTATTAACTAAACAAATCACATAATCACATTGAACCTAAGCAAATCCATAAGACCAATAAAGCTAAGAATCAAATTGAATCAAATTAAGTTAAATCAAGAAAGATTCTCATCAATTTAATATAGAATCAAATCAAATCTCATTCAACCTACTTTAAATAAAATGAACTAATTAACTATCCAATATATGAAATCAAAATGCAAACCAAACTTAGATGAACATGACAAATGGATGTGATTAAAAATATGATCCCTACAAAGAATCAAACCCAATTAGAATAAAAAATAAAAATCTTAATCTAATCCAAACTACAAATAAATGAACCACAATCAATTAAATAAACATAAAGTTAAATCACATAACCATGATCAAAGAAAAGAATTAAATATTTAAAAGGATATTGAATTATCAAGATTCAATTAAATCAAAACACCTAATCTAAAATTAATCAAAAACATGAACTTAAACAAACTTAAACTCCTTTAGACATTAAGGATATTGAATTATCAAGATGCAATTCTAAAACATCTAAAAAAAAATCAAATTCAAATAAACTCAAATTCTAAATTCTAAATCAAATGAATTACACAAATTCAAATGGCTAATCAAGATACAAGGACTTTAGTTAGATTCCTTAGGAATTAGGATGTAGAATAGGTGAGTCCGTACATGGAATTCATCCTACTCTTCATTCTTGAGAACCTAAATATCATTTCAACCAAATAAAATTGAAATAAAAATGAAAATCAAATCATTAAATCATTTAGATTGAAATCACCCAAAGGTAAAATTTAAATTCAAACTTCAAATTGGAACTTAAACTAAAGAAGCCTAGTAAAGTCTTGCTACACAAGCCTTAAGCACACATTAGAATACTAAGTAACTACTTCTAGTGCTAAGTTAGGGCATTGTATGTATGATGTTGTGTTTTGTTTTGTGATGTAATGTTTTAGATGATGTTAGTGTATGTTTCAGAGGATGTTAGGTTATTAGCCTAATCATATTTTTCTAGGGTTATGCTTAAATAATAAAAAATATATATACATGCTAGTATGCTTATAAGTGTAACCCATTGGACTTGGTTACCCATGTGTGGTGCTAAGTCCAAATTATTCATATAACCGCTTGGATTGTATGGTATGTTTAGCTAACATTTGTTTTGGTGTAGCTAGATTTACTTTTCCTATTTTTGATGTAATTTTGCATGGAATTAGATTAGTGCTATGGGGATTAGGATGATGGGAAGGCTTAGTCCTCGGGTGATGCCTTTGGAGTAAATCAAATCAAAAGAAAGAAATGAAGAAATGAAGAAATGAAGAAAAGAAGACCCCACATAGATATATATTATTTTGTAATTGTATAGGGTAGAGCTACCCATATCTTTCTTTTCTCTTTTCGGTGAACCGACCGCATAGCCTTTATTCTTTTATACGGTAGTCTATAAAATTGTTTGATGTTGTGTTTAGATTGCGCATTAAACAACATGCTTTTCATAGTTTCTTTATGATTGATGTTGAATGCTGATGCGATTTAGATAAAAAATTTTTCTACCCCAAGTAACAACTCATAACTAAAATTTTAAAACAACTCATAACCTCACATAAAAGCCTAGGGATTAAATCAAGATAATAAAATTTTTAGTAACCCCTTATGGATGGATGAATGTATAATATCATGCATCATATTCTTTCACTCTTGTTAAGAGGGAGCTTCCATCTTCCAGAGAATCAAGGCTTAACCTATGAGAGCCTTTGGTGGAAGACACCCCTTTCTCTTGATTTGGCCCATAATCAAATTCTCATGCATTTAGGCATACAAAATCCCATACTGTCAAATAAAAAAAAAGAATCAAATAAATTTGATAAAATTTGCATTAGATTAAGTCATGGATTCATACCACTCATGCTCTAGTCTCTTAGGGAGTGAGTCTAAGGACTTAGTTTTCTTTCTAAATGAACAACCCTAGCCATCTTGCAAAGCATAAGACTTGCCTACATGGATTTAAAGCGTAGGAGGAGTTAGTCGGCCGCCACTCAAAGTAGCAAAGAATGGGTGGTTTATTCTCTCTGGGAAAACCATATACCCTTTTCGCCTTAGATTTAGGTTGTGCCTTTGTTTTGTACCAAGGCTCCTTAGTTTAGAATGAGGTAGTTGTTTCCTTTGGGCTACAAGCATAAATCCTCTCTTAGGCATTTCCACAATCTTATGTTATGGAATTATAAGCCCTAGCAATCTAATAAAATGTCAACTCAAATAATTAACTCTCTTCAATTTCAAAAATATAAAGCCCAACTATAGGGTAGATTGGAATGCTCACTAGGCTTCCTAGTATCATGAGTATTTCCTACTTTCTCTCTTTGGATTCCAAAAATAAGTCTTCTCCTTGATCTATCCCATTTGATTTTCTAAAATAGCCAATCCTTTGATAGTCTTAACCTTGAAATCTTTGGAGACCCTAATTATCTACTTTAATCGAGAGTATTCTTAAGAAATTCTCATTAGATGTAATTAACTATGGGGCTTGCCTCCATAGGGAACTTAACGGCTTAAAATAAACCCTACTTTACTTTTCCATGTAAAGTAGGGAAAGATCTCTATATTCAAGACCCATCATGCCTTGGGAGTCCTTAGGTGATTAGGTCCATTATAGGTGATTTCTATCTTTGAGATAGTACATCATTCCTTAATGTCATCTTCATCACTAAGTACCCCTAAGATCTGGTGGTGTCCCACACCCCAAAAAATAAACACCACATTTTTCTCAAGCACTACTGGTTCCTCTCCATCTTTAGTAGACAATTATTGTCTCCAAGCATCATAGTGGACTTATATTTTATATAGGCTAGACTATCATTCCTGGCACTTATTATTTCATCCTTACAAAGCTTGGTCAACATAGGGAAAATTTTAAGAGATTACCAAAATTAAAATCTCCTCACCATTCGATGAGGCAAGGTTCATCCCATGAACAATAAGAGAATAAAACTCTTCTACAAAATTACATGTCTTTCCAAAAGCACTTTTCAAAATCCACATAATAAGGGATCGTAAGTTTATAAGAAATTTTCACAAAACACATATAACCAAGCCTCGTTTAACAAATTTGATGATTGTTATAAGGAGGTTCTTTAAAAAAAAAAAATAATGATAATAATAAAATCAAAATCAAAATCAACAATTTTTAATTTTCAAAAGCACATTTTCTTTGGAAATGGATATCCCCGTCCACACACAATTCTGGATGGAGATTCTATTTTCAAATAAAACCATGATAAAAAAAAAAAAAAATCGAAACTCCACTTAGCATACTTCACATGTGCTGGAGTTGAAGTTTCCCCTCTTTTCGAAAAGCAATAAACCATACATACACAAAAGAGAAGTCAAGATATATTTGAAGCCCCCACTTGACATAACCAAATTTGTCAAATGAGAGTTCCCCTTCCCTTGGAGAAGGTAGAGCAAATTGAATTCTATTTGCATGTCTGATAAAACTCCTTCTTGCCAAAGTCTTGAACTTCAAAACACATTGGGAACTCATTTGACATGCCCAAGTATATCGAATGAGAACTCCATTTTTGAAAATCATAAGTACAAAATGAACTCCATTTAACATACCTAAGATGTTAAATAAGTTCATTTTATTAAAAAAAAAAAAAAATTTGACTTTCACTTAACATACCAAATTTGTTAAGTGAGAGTTTCATCTTCAAAATAACAATCACATTTGACTTTCACTTAACATACCAAATTTGTTAAGTGAGAGTTTCATTTTCAAAATCACAATCACCTTTGACTTTCACTCAACATACCAAATTTGTTAAGTGAGGGTCTCTTTCAATGCACATTTGATCCCTATTTTAACATATAAATTTATTATAAGATCCAATTTTTTTCATGATAAATCACACTTGAACTTCCAAACATACCAAATTTGTTAAGTGAGTCTCATTCTCAAAAAAAAAAAAAAAAAAAACAAATTTGCTTTCATATCAATCTTGTTAAGTATGACTCCCATCTTCAAAGAAAAAATTTTATCTCACAATCACATTTAACTTTCACTTAACATACCAAATTTTTTAAGTGAAAGTCTCATCACCAAACACAAATCACATGTGGCCTCTACTTAACATACCAAATTTGTTAAGAAAGCCCCATTTTCAAATCAAATCAAATCTTCACAAGCAAAAATATTTCAAACACAATCACAACCTCTTCTTAGCATACCCAAATTTGCTAAGTAGAGGTCTTTCAAACTATCAATATTTTCAAACAAGATGCACAAAACACAAATATCTTTAAGAGAATTTCTCCTCCAAATTTTAGAACCCAGCAACATACCTAAATCAGTTGAGTATGGGTTCTAAATCAAAATCAAATGGCAAAGACTCTCCTCTATATCCAAAATCTCTAAAATTTTGGTGAACCCCACTTAACATCCTTAAGATTGTTCAGTGTGGGTTCAAATTCAAAATCAAATCTTGAAATCAATGATTGAAGGTGAATATCAAGGCAAGTGTCAACTTCGACTACATTTCAATAATGCAGATTTCATTATCAATTGTTTTAGTCTTGTCGATCTATGGCTCCCAACAAGCGTGTTTTCCTTCCCCACTTAGCCTTGGATCAAGCTAGTCTCCTATACTTGCTCCAGGTCATCTACTTTGGTGGTTTTGAGGGAGTGAGGATTTCTTCTTGAGGGCGACCTCACCACGTTAACAAGGAGGAGGTGGCGGGACGCCACTCATTGATTTGATATGCCATCGATTAGTTTCCTCCACTAAAGAGGAAGGCCACTGTTGCTACTGCTACCGGGTATGTTTGTGCGGTCGTTCACTCAGGTCGGTCAGTTACTCCTACTTACTACCCTCCTTGGATTCCCAAAGGGAAGAGGCTCTTGGTCAAATAGTCTCCTCCACATTCGAGGTGGGTACTAGCTCTACTCATATACCGCGTTCTGCCAGCAAGAATGAGATCAGCGACATCACAAGGCGAGAGAGATGGATGTCGCTTCCCATGTGGTGAGGAGGGATCTCCTGAGACCTCTCCACATTTGAGTGGTAGTAGGTTTCACCCCCTTCGACCTCGAGATGGAGAGGAAGACATGAGGAGGATTTTACCTCCACCACATATTTAGCCATGAGAACACGAGCCTATCAGGGCCTCGGGATCTTCGCCGGGTTGGCCCTGGACAGCTCGAGTCAGTGCAATTTTGATCTAGGACGTTATCCCTAGAGAGTCAAGTCGATACAAGGGGAGAGCCTTGGAGGCTCAAGCATCGGCTCAAAACAAGTAGGAGGGAGAGGTTTGTCGAGGCGGTGGCCTGCTCTATGGATTTTCCGATCGTCATCTAGGGTCGATCGTTAGACACATCATCCCGGTGCTACCATAGGAGGAGTAGGCCTATGGTCGAGGTCGGTGCTACCTCACCGCACTCCACCACTCACCATCGCCTATCCAACTCACATCCCCATTCGACCAGATCAAAGCCCCATCAGGAAAGACCACATTGGTGATCGGCTACGACAAGGATCCCACTCCATCTACTCCACTGTTGAGGTGAGGTCGAGCACTCTATTGACCTCCCACCTAGGAAGAAGGAATGGCAAGGTTGCCATGGTGAGTCACCACCATAGTCACGGCGACCACTTGGTCTCCACGCGCATCAGTGGCGGAAGGGATAGAGGATATAGATGTAGTGTCCATGGAAGTAGATCCTTCCACAGTCAGTGTTTAGCCAATGGGCAATGATCAATATATACTTATTAGTGAGCACAGTCCTCTTAGAGATAGTAGTAGTGGCAAGAAATGCGATGTATTTCGATTATACCCCTCCAGTCGGCGTGAGTTTATCCACGCACTAGATCTTTGGATGAGATCGTTGCTTTCTTTTCTGAGAAGGGAACTCTATGGGGATGATTTTCGATGAAGAGGATGGGTGGTTTTGATCATGGGGATGATCTCTTGGAGGACTCAGCAGAAGTCCATATGGTTGACATTAGGGGTTCCCTTCTTAGGGATCAACATAGCCAGGAGGGTGTTGTAGTTGAGGAAGAAGACACAGCTCATTCAACCCAACACCTTCGTCAGCAGTTGAGGCAGAGAGATGAGCATATTAGCAAGATGGAGAAAAGAGTTGAAGATTTATTAGTGGCAGTCTTAGCACTTCAAGGCCAAGCTCCATTACATCTACTCCTTAGAGGCCGACCACCACGGTTGTTGCATGTTGGATCTAAGAGTACATCTCCGTAGACGGGATAGTGGCATATGCATAGGAAGGTGGTGGGCAGCACCTCCATGCAAGAAAAAAGATATGCGTTAGTGGAGCGACAAGTGAAGGATGCGTTGGCACAAGCAGAGGTGGCTCATCATTCCAAAGGGTAGACCTACCCAGGATTTGATTGTGTTCAATATCCTAAGGGTTTTGTGCCTCCTTCCTTCAAAATTTTGATGGCAATGGGAACCCTGACACATAGCACATTTGGGATGCAATGGTGGCGATGATGCACTTATTCATCTCTTATGTAGTTTGGAGCATCGCATTTGATTGGTATCTTTGAACAATGGTTCGGAAGACTTTCTTGAGTTGGAGCACCTCTTCATCAAGAGGTTTTGGAGCCCAAAGAGTAATGGGTGACCTCGTTGTGGCCCAACAAAATCCAAATGAGTCCCTTGTTGATTATATTCTCAGGTGGTGAAACTTGAGTATGAAATGTGAACCTATCAAGACATGCTATGAAATTCTTCTCAAGAATATTCATGGCGGTTGCCTTCATGCTCAAGGGATTTACGATCAAAACCTTTGAAGTTAATCAACAAGGCGCTTCTGAGGGAAGCCAAAGCGGTTACCTTTTCAAGACCAATCATTCAAGCCCAAACCACGAGAAAGCATTGAAGAAGCGGGGTAGTAGTGTCGTAGATGGAGGAAGCGACCTGAGCTCGGTATGAGACCTCATGCACACCTCCATTGCCACCTCCTCCCACCTCGGCCGATATATCGACCACCACGGTTACCACGGCCAGCCACCACCTCCAATATACTCGACAGCGGTACTCATATCCACGCTTGGGTAGCTATTACCCACCTACTCTTGTCGATAATTGAATAAACCATATTCATTCAAGAGGTAGTTAGGAAGATCTTTAAGAATCTCTTAAAGAAACGACTTTCGTTACGAGCCCAAGAGGAGATGTGGGTAAGAGTGATGATCCTAACTATTGCCCTACCACCGCATGTCATGTCTTGGAGGATTGTGTCACCTTTAAGACCGGCTTGAGTAGCCTACAAGTCGTGAGTTATTGTCATCCCCAAGGAATACTTGTTAGAACAACCTTCTAGTTCTATCGAGTAATTCTTGGGGATACTCCTCTTAAGACAAAAGAAGGTTGGGATATTGTCTTATCTCAACCTCTAAAAAAGTGGTCTCTAAGATCAAGAAGCTTTCTTTACCCAAGTAACTCAAACCTCCAACACCGAAGGTTTGCAAAAGACAACTTGAAGAAGGTGTCGCCCCAAAGAAGAAATACCTACCTTACCGGATAGCATAAGCACAACCACCGCTCAAGCCCAAAGACTCCATCCACAGCTACTACTTCTTCCTCCACTAGCTCCGCCAATGAGTATCAGACGTAGGGCACTATACCCCTTTCTCCGCTTACTTTATTAGATTTCTATCATGTACCTCCATCTAAGAAGAAATCAATGAAGAAAGCTTTCACTTATATCTTGTCCACTGATACTCTAGATTTTATTCCTCAAAACTCTTCAAGTCTACAAAATAATGATGATTCTAGTTCGATCATTCCACCTTTGATTTAGAAATGGATTTTCCATTCCCAATCATTCGCTCACCCATCGAGATTGATTTGGAGTCATCTCGACCCGATGATCCCATAGAGAAGTGATAGTACATGAGAAGGTGTAACTTCCTACAAATTCATCATTCCAAGAGGTCACAAGTTAACCTTCAGGGCAAAGTTCTACCTCCTGTGGTGGCACCTCGTGATAAGGGTAAGCAAATCATTGGTTCTAAAGAGCATACCTCCACAAGATGCTCCACCCATGGATATGCTTGTGGAGGATCAAGCCAAGGTTGACTACAACGCCCAAGACATCTTAGAAACCGCCTAAGTTAATATATGACGCCTCATCTTATCCAAAGAGATGAGGGAATCTAATCAAGCCCTCCTTGATCCGGAGATATGCAGCCTACCATCAAGAGGAGGCTTGCTCGTAAGACACTCTAGAGTTACATTCAATGAAGACTTGCTTCTAGAACCACCAAGCACAACCGCCTCTTTACATTACGTGGATGTTGGAAGATGTGATATCCGAGTTCTTGTTGACCGTGGTGCATCGGAATATTATGAGTCTAAAACCCTCACTTACTTAAAGATGGACATCTCCAAACTTTCAAAAGAGAGGATGATGTTGAGAGGATTCAATGAACAAGGCAGAGGGCTTTAGGCTCTATAAGATTGCCATTAAGTGGATGATGACTACCGCCAAGTTTCATATTATAGACTCGATACATCTTTCAATGCTTTACTTGGGAGACCGTGGATACATGAGAATAATGTGGTTCCATCCTCTCTACATCGCATGAAGTTCATGAGAGGGATTGATCAGATCAAAGGAGATCTTAAGCCATTCACGATTCATGAGGTCTAATATACTAAGATGCAACCTACTATCTCTCTCAAAATCAACAAGTCTATTCTCGTGGACTTGGCGAAAGTTCAAAAATAAAAGAAAAAGAAAAGGAAAAAAACAAAAAGAAAAAGAAAAATAAAAGAAAAAATGAACCAAGAAAGAAAATAAAAGGGAGCGAGAAATAGACTTTGAGGAGAAAGTAGAGCCTAACATTAGATTCCACCCACGTCGTCCATTCTGAACATATGGGTAGGATGACTCACCTCCACCGAGGAAGAGGCGATCCGGAGACATGCCTAGAGATGGAAGACCTCCTTATTGGCCAATAGAGTTATGTCCCCGCTAGACTACACCTACTATCTATATAGACTTAGAATCTAGTTCAGATGATGAGTCATATATGATTAGTACATCAACTAGCACTTCCAGACAGCAGATCCCCATGCAAGTGACAGTTGAGCTGCATAAAGGATGAAGACCGCTCCTAAAGCATAAGTGTATCCAAGTCTATATGTGAAACAGTGAAGCATCTTGGGAACTTTAGCTCTAACCCCACTTTTCACAAAAGTTGAGGGTTTGGTAGTTAAGGAAGCCCCTAAGTCTTCCACAAATGTAAAGTGTTCTTTGGAGCATCATCCTCAAGTCAAGAAGTCGATGTAGAACTTGAGGATGATTCATATAAAGATTTAATAAATTACCTTTTGATTGGTATTCACTTGTGTTCTTAATTTAGCAAAGAAAGGATTAATTCCACATGCTTGGTCTAAACACGCGTCGACTTTGAAAAGTTATGGGACAACAAATGCGCATTCACAATCAAGACCGGACTAGATTCTACAAGGTCCAAATGATGATGATGATCGCTAGTCATCACCAATCATTTGGAATCGATAGTTCTTTTCAAATCATGCTAACTCATATGAGGAGGTGTGCTTAGAAACTTCGATGATCCAAATGACTTTGAAGTCAAAGATGCACCGAGTTCAAGAGGAGATCGATCAACTATCGATGAGCTCAAAGAAATCAACCTAGAATCAAGAAGATCCACGCACTGCATATATTCTCTATTAAATGAAAAAGAAACCAATGATTTAGTGAAGCTATTGATTGAGTTTAAGGATTGCTTTGCATGGAGTTATGAAGAGATGCCCCTATCTCGACACAATGTACCCATAAACTAATAGAACCTAATGCTAACCCTATCAAACAGTTCCTGACGCATGCGATTAGATATCAACAAGTGTCACTTTTGAAATCAAGAACCGATCGATGGCTTTATTAGGAAGAAAAATATCCTACCCGGTTGACCGCTGTCACCCCGCTAAGAAAAAAGAATGGCCAAAGCATATGCTGATTTTAGGGATCTAAATAAGGCATGTCCTAAGGATGAATTCACTTCCTATACCGAATTAATGGTGGACATTGCTTCATCTCATGCAAGATTCTCCTTTATGGATGGGTCATCCGCTACAACCAAATTAAGATGGCCCCAGGATGAAAGAAACACCGCCTTTCAACCCGATAATATATTGTTATAAGGTCATGCCTTTGGCCTTAAAATGCCGGTGCCACATACCGCCATGACTCAATCTTGATGAACTCATTCATCATCAAGTTGAATGCTACGCCGATGATCTCGTTGTCAAAGAAAAGGAAGACCATCTCTTTGACTTGAGAGTAGTTTTGAACTAAGACAATACAACCTCAAAATGAACCTCAAGTGTGCATTCGTGAAAATTTGGTTTGTTGTCCGACATCGAGGAATTGAAATCGAAAAGATCAAAGCGATATTATAAATGCCACCCCTAAAAGCCTAACACAACTCGTCATTCCAAGGGCTACATGATCTAAGACGCTTTATTTCCAACTTATCAGAAAGATGCCAACCATTCTCAGCACTTATCAAAAAAGATGCCAAGTTCAAATGGGATGATAAGTGCCAGCATGCTTTCGAAGATATCAAGCAATATCTGATGACACCTCCCCCTAGCTATCCCGCAAGTCGCTATATTATATATCACGCAGATGACTCCTTGGCTTTGTTGGCTCAAACCAATGAAGGGAAGGAGAACTCTCTATTATCTCCCGCCGCCTAATCCTCGCGAGGCAAACTATCCACCTATTGAAAAGCACTGCCTAGCTCTAATCTTTGCATCCCAAAAGCTACGGCATTACATGCTTTCGCATAAGGTGAACTTGATCTCTAGAGTCAATCCACTACAATATCTCATGACACGACCGACTTTATCCTGGCGTTGGTCCATGATTCTATCTCGCTTGATATAACATTCGCATTCTCCGCGCCATAAAAGGGCAAGCACTTGGATTTCTTAGCAAAGACATCCACTCCTCCGATTCTCCGCTTAATGATGATCTCCGATGAACAAATCATGAACTTAGGGGTACTGCTCGACCGGAGATGTATTTTGATGGTGCGCTTCCTCTCAAAGAGGAGAAGAACCACAATTTATTATCCCGTGGGTAAGGAATAGTTCTCCTAACCTGCACGCAATGTGATGAGATTCTCATATCATCGTCCAATCCATGCACCAATAATGAAGTCAATATGAGGCTCGATTGTCGGTAGAGTAGTCATTACACTATGCGCCCAGTATCAACATCTTTGGGATTCTCGCTAGTCATCAACCAAATCAGGGTCCTATAAAGTTCTAAAGCCTAAGCTCCACCATTACCATAAGTACACTATGGAGTTGGCCCAAATCCCAGGTTACCATCTATAAGATTCCTTAAGGGAGAACGCACAGATGCATTAGCCAAGCTTGCCAAAGAGTTGGCATGAAGATGAGTCCATTCCAATAAGGGTCCAAAATAGACAAGTCTTATCCCTTATTGATGTCAACTCATTGAGAGATTCTCTTGAAGGGGAGGTTGCCATTAATAAGGATGAGGAGCCGATTGGAGGCAACCATTCATAGATTATTTAAATGTAGGCAAACTACCTCAAGAGAAATCACATACGTGAAGCGTAGAGCCCTTTCCTATACTCTTGTAGCGGCACCTTATACCAAGTCTTCGATCATATGTGGTTACGTTGTCCGACAAACATGAAGCCCTAGAATTGCGAGGTACACTGTTAGTACATCAATCCGTCCAAGATGAAAGCCAAGATCAAGAGACTAGATACTCGGCCTTCGATGATCACGCTGCATTATATGTAGCTAGAGATGCCATCAATGTCGTACATGTGTAGTCCTACATCAACCTCCTAATATTCTACATCCTACTTGGCCTGGCCATTCGAGTGTCAGTACCGACATTGTGGGTCCGATCGACCCTCCTTCTTCCAAGGGTCATCATTCATTCTACGCATCGACTACTTTTCCAAATGCGAGGCAATCCCCGTAGAGGTCACACCAACATGTGCTCCAAGCAGAACCATATCGATATAGGTTCTGGGTGCCTCGCAATTATATCCGATAATGGTACCGCATTCAAGAGCACTAAAATCAATAGCTTTGCTCAAGACACAACATAGATTGGAGATATTCTACCATCTACTATCCAAGAGCAAATGGCGTAAGCCTTCAACAAAACCCTCATTCAAATATCAAGAAGACAGATGACAACAAACGACGATGGCATGAACAGTTGGTTGAAGCTTTATGGGCCTATCGTACCACATATAGAACTCCAACTCAATCTACCCCTTTCTCCTTAGTATGGGTCCAAGCCGCTCTACCTTTGGAAGTCCAACTCCCATCACTAAGGATAGCGGTAGCAAAATCACAAATGCAATGTAATGCTAAGTTACTTGTGGAAGAGCTCAAGGTTTGGAGGAGACGCACGCATGCCAAAACCTCGAAGTTATATAAAGCCAAGATGATTCAAGCTCATAACAAGTTGGTCCTGTGAGCTTTTCAAGTAGAGAGCTTATTTAGTTCTAAGGAGACCAATTGTTTCTCGTCGAAAGATAGGAGGAAAGTTTGAACCCACTTGGGAAGGCCCTTATGCCATAGAAGGCCTACCAAGGAGGGTCTTACCAACTCATAAATTGTAAAGGAGAGCCATGCTTCCAATCAATGGGCTCTACTTAAAGAAATATTATCCATAAATCTTGTTTGAAAATAATTATCAATAAAATATCTTTCATCTCAAATTTTATTTCTTCTGTGTTAGAAATATCTTTTGCTTGTGAATTCACCATGATATATTTAGGGTCCCCTAGTGGCATCCTATTCCTTCATATCAAATACAAAACATACATATCTTTCTCTCGGGCTACTTTGAAGTGGGAGCAAGCCCTCTGTGGCACTCACTCATTAGCTGCTCTAGGTCGGGTTCGATTTGTTGTCCAAAGCAACCGATCACCCCAGTGGTCATTTATTGGAGGATGTAAGTCCCCGCACTTTCTTCCTAATTTGACCATTGCAAACCGATGAGCGCCTTGTTAGTTTGGTAGGCTTCACTATCCTGCTAGTGAACTACCTTGTGTTGGCATTATTTAAGAAGATGTGAGTCCCAATGCTTTCTTCTTGAACTAGCCATCATACTGACCAGGTCGAAGTTTCCGAGGTTTAGTGTAAGAGTCCCCTGGCATCCTATTCCTTCATATCAAACACAAATACACATATCTTTCTTTCGGGCTACTTTGATGTGGGAGCAAGCCCCCTATGGCACTCACTCATTAGTGCTTCAGTCTTCGATTTGTTGTCCAAAGCAATCGATCACCCCAAAGTGGTCATTTGTTAGGTTTGAACCATCATGACTTTATTTTCTAGCCTTTAAATTGATCATGTTTGAGAAGATGGGTGCTTTCTTCTTGAACTAATCCATCCGAATATATTTGAGTAGCCCTGAGTCCCTCCCGCTTCTAGTCGATGGCATTCCTCCGAAATGATCGCACTATCCCAAAGAAATGGCCTTTAGAGAGATGTAAGTCTACACGCTTTCTTTCTAGACGATTGTTGCAAACCGATGCACCATAGGTTGGTTGATGTTCGCTATGTCGACAACACTCACCCGGGTACACCACTCTTGGAAGATGTAAGTCCCCGCTTTCTCCATGAGTTGGCCACAATACCTATGTGATATATAGCCATGTCATTTTATGGTGTTGGATTGAAGCAGGCTCCCTTCACATTATTCTATTTGGATCACGCCCTTTGAGACCCCATTTAGACACTACCCGTGTTACTTTTGGAACCCCTTTCGTAACCACCCTGTGGTTGGAGAATTTGTCACGGATGTAGATTCTCCTCGTTCAAGAATCTGATGTCTAGGTCGATATAAGCTCCTTCTCGCTTTGATCCCTCGCAAACTAACAGGTCCATGATAAAACAAATTAAAACAAACAAACAAAATATTTGCTTGTGGATTAGAATTCAAGCCCCCAAAGGGCCCCTTTCCCAAGTGTGCATCCTATCTTTAGGTAGTGTCAAGAAACTCCCTATAGGAATTGCACCACCGAGTTGAGATAAATCCCTGCCTGACTCACCGAAGTCGCAGTCGGGTTCAACTTATTGTGCCACCAACGAGTTACCCCGGCGATCGTCTTTGCTTTGAAAGATATAAGTCTATTACGCATTCTTTCCAAAGACGATCAAAACCGACGGCGCCAGGTCGGGTTGATTGTTGCAACCGATCACCCCAAAGGGATTCTTGTTTAGAAGATGTGAGTCCTCGTGCTTTCTTCCAAACTTGACCATTGCAAACCGAAAGACACCCCTTAGGTTGGTTAGTTCTACCTAACTTGGTAGACTATCCCTTTGGATTTGTAAATCTAAGATAGTCTAGTCGATATTAGCTCCTTCTTAGTAGATTCATCGCAAAACCAACAGGGTCCATCTAAAATTAAAGAAATTGACTATTCTTGAGATATGAGTCCACGCATTCACTCAAATAGCCTAGGTCGGGATTGATGTTGTGCCATCAATATCACCCCAACATTGATCTCTACTTTAGAAGATGTAAGTCACGCTTTCTTCTATAATCATTGCACAATCAAAGGCAACCCTGGATAGTCCTACCGGTGGTGTAGACTACCCCTTTGGACTTGTAAAATCGAGATAGGTCAAGGCGACATAGCTCCTCGGTCCATCGCATACAACAGGTCCACAATATAACACACAAAATTAAAGTAAATCAAATCAAATCAAATTAATCATCGTGACTACTCTTGAGATAAGATCCCCTGGTGCTCACTCAAGAGTCGCCTTAGGTAGGGTTCGATGTGTTGCTTGTCCAGATCACCCCAAGGACTTCTTGCTTTGGAAGATGTAAGTCTACTACCTTTCTTCCTAGCATACTATCAGACACCAAAAGGCAACCCCTTAGGTTGGATAGTCCTACCTTATGTAGACTACCCTTTAGACTTATAAATCTAAGACAGGCCCCGTGGCCCTTCTTAGTGTAGTCCATCGCACCCAGTGGTCCATAACAAAATAAATTAAAAAAACCAACCTCCCTAGTGGAGTCAAATTAAACATATCAAATAAACAAAATTTCTCTCCGTGAGGCAAATCAAATTGGCCTCCCTGGGACCTAGATCTAAATTAAACAAATTTCACCGAGTGCACATCCCAGGATATGCCCTCAATCTAACCCTTCTCCAGTGGAGCCATAACAAACCAACCACCCCTAGTGGAATCTAATCAAACAAATCAAAGAAATCTAATTAAATTATTATCCCTAGGATACACACCCAATCAAATTATATTCACAAATCAAACTCAAATCTATATCCCCAGATAACTTGAACTGCTTCCTGAGGAAGGTTCATGTACTCAATCCAGTGGATTCTTTCTCTTATGCCCTTGGCATAAAGAGAGCTGCATTGCACTAAGATCGTGATTCTATCTACCTTTCGGGTCTAGGTATATATCACTTCCGTTGTTTGTTGCAATCTTCTGGATGTTGTTGATCATTTCGGTCAACGCCAATACGTGCGGTGTGCCTTGTCAGTTACACCACACCTATTGGGGGTCCTTTTGTTGACCTCACTTTTGGAGTGAGTTCTTAACATCCTCTTAGACTTAAGGATCTTCTAGACACTAAGATTTCCTTAGTCATAAGACACATCTATTGATTAGGTGAACACCTAACCTAAGCCTAGAGACTTAGAAGTGTTAATCATAAGATTAGCTATGCCTTGGGTTTAAGGAAATTACATATCCCATAGCCAAACATAATCTAGATACACTTCTCAAATCAAACCTGCACTCACTCTCAAATTCAAAAAATTCAAATTCAAATCTAATTTCAAAATTTGACTCCAAATGATTGAAACCCAAAATCAAATTCAAATCTAAAACCCTTCCTAAGCCATATGAACCATATTCATAAGCTTAGCCAAATCTTTCCTTAAATCAAATCAAACTCAATTGACTGTTTCATAAATGAATTATTCCTTCATTTATATTCACAAATATAAATGGAATCCAAATTCAAATGACCAAAACCATATTGAAAATCAAATCCAAACTCAATTTAAACCCTTTAAGCCAATTCTTTGGACTTAGCCAAATTCTATCCATATCAAGTCAAAACCAACGAATTTTCTCTTAAATCAATCATTTATTCAATTATTTACCCAAATATAAATGAAACCTACAATTATCAAATCAAATCAAAACTAAACCAATTGACCCACTTAGGTGCACTTGACCTAAAGTGACCTAAAGGACCCATTTGAGCCAACTTCTAATCCAACCCAAATTGGATTGAACCAAGCTTACCAAAATCTTTCACCATGATTTTGATCACCCTAGGATGATCAATTGCAATCAATTGGGCCAAACCAAGCCCAATTGGCCATTTGATCCAAACTGACCCAAATTGACCTAAAGAACCAAATCAGGCCAAATCATGATCTAACCCAAATTGATTGCAACCAATGGCTCAAGTTTATTCCAAATCGATTATTGAACTTAACCAAAGCAATAATTGAACTCAATTTGATCAATCGAGCCCAAGGTCAACTTGACCCAACTTAGCCCAAATTGGCCTAAAGGGTCAATTTGGCCTAAATCAAAATTAAATCCAAATTAATTCAAACTAAAGACTACATTCATCTTCACTAGTCAATTGAACATGAATCAATCCATAAACCAAGTTAATTTGGACAATTTTGGTCAAATGGGTCAATTTGGCCCAAAATGACCCATATGACCTAAATTGGGCCAAATCTTGAAACCAAGCCAAAGCCCATTGGGGCTGATCAAATACCCAAACTCATTTGGGATCAGCCCAAAATAAACCCAACCCATTTTAAATCCCTCATGAACCAACCCCACATAGGATTCCACCTAACCTCATTTAATTCTCCCATCACATGCACTTAACCTCATCACATGGCACCAATATTCCAATTAAACAAATCTCATGTGGAGAAGAGGACTTTGGAGCAAAAATCCAAAGTCCTCAATCAATCTAGATCTAGCCCTAACCACCCCAACAAGATGGCATTCAATTTGGAGCCAAAATGATTCAAAAAAATTTTATTTTTCATCCTTTATAAAAGGAGAGGGAAATGAGACTTGAGCTCTCTTGCTCATCATCACCCCCCCAAAGCTCTCCAAAGCCAAAGTAACCCATTCCCACTTAGCCAGCATTAAGCTCAAATCATAAAAGAATTTGCTCTTCCAGCGAGGTAAAAACATCGGAGAAGGAGGCGTTCTGAAGAGAAGCAAGGGCTAAAGATTACTCTAAAGCTTCCTCACACACATAAGATCTCCCTCGGATCTTCACCGCCGCCGAAAATCATCCCCGGTGAGGTAACTTTCGTCAAACCGTAGTCGGCCTTAGGATTTTGCATACTTTATATTAAATTTCCCGTGATTCTAGGAATTTCCTTTAGAAAATCCAACACTTTTATTTTAAATCATCCCAAATAGGAAATAGAATTTTTGCGCGAATCGCGCAAAACGGTCCATTTGGACAAGTTTTGGCTTAGAAACTTTCATTTTCCAAAATACCTCGAAAACATCGTTCACCGCCGTGCTCATACACGTCCGATCCGCAGCATGGATCGGACGTCGGACGGCGTGGATCGCACGATCGCCTTCGATCTGAGCGACTGGACCGTCGACGCGATCGCGACGGACGGCCAGATCGCGGATGAAGCTGAGCGCCCGAAGCCGGAGCAACGGAAATGATGACGCCCGTCATGGTTTGCGCGACGGATGGTTCGATCGCGCCGATCACGCCATCGGCCTCGATCGATGACGACCGTCCGACCGTGATCGGACGGTCAGAAAGGCGCTGTCGTCTTCCGCCCAAACCGCGCGTAAAAAAAAAAAAAAAAAAATAATAATAATAATTTAAATCATATGAAACTTCAAAAAATCATAAAAAATAAAATACTTAACCAAAAATTGCAAACAAGGGCTCGTTGGATTCGTCTGTTCGAGAGAAATCCAAAAAAAGCCAAAATATTCAAAATTTACGTAGTATTCAGAGCGTAATTTAAGTTTTAGTAAAAATCATATTTTATTAATTAAGCCAAAACTATGGGTTCTATTAAGTTTAAATTTTTAGATATTGAAATTAATGTTATAATACACATACAGTAAAAATTTCAAGTTAAGATAACTGATTGGTAGATATTAAAATTTTAAATTGATTATCAATTTTGATAAAATAAATTAAATAAAAATTCAGAAATTTACAACTATCTTCAAGATAACCTAAATCACTTTAATTGACATCTAGGACTCTTAAAAAAAAAAAAAAATGATTTGATCTTCTTAATCTTAAGAAACCCAAATAAACACTTAAGATTAGAGTTTAAATAACTAAAAAGTTAATATAATCTAAAAATAACTCAAATATTAAATAAAAAAATAAAATAAAATAAAATGATCAGAAATTGAATAGAATTCATTAAATCATTAATCAAACTTTAAATCAGAAAAATATCATCTTTAAAGGAGATTAAATTAAATATGATTAAATCTATTTAAGTTAATAAAACTCAATTAAATGATTGAATCTTAAATCAAACTCAAAATCCAACAAACTTAAAAAACTTTAATAATTTGATACTAATTGAATTAAACTAAATAAAATTAAAGTAAACTTAATTAAATCACATCCATTTGGAATGAGATAATTAAATAATCATTGAATATTTAAACCTAATAACTAAATTGATCATGTTAATGAAATAAAACAAACATAATAAATCAAATCAAGTAAAACCCTAATCATAAATAATCAAACTCAATTAGTCAAACATTTAATTAATGAAAATTCAATAAATTAATCCATCATCTTAATTAATCAAATTAATTTAAGTAAGTCACACTAAAGCTAACTCTAAAATTAAGCTTAAATCAAATCCATAATTAAATTTAATAATCACATCCCTCTAATTAAACTAATTAAGTTAAACCTAAACTTAATCAAACATAATGAAGATGCAATTAAACATCAATCAAAACATAAATTAAACCTAAATTATTAAGTCATCAATCTTTAATTAAAATAAACTTTTAATCAATCTAATTACCCCTAATCAAACTTAATTAGTCGAACATTTAATTAATAAAAATTTAATGAATTAATCCATCATTTTAATTAATCAAATTAATTTAAATAAGTGACATTAAAGCTAATTCTAAAATTAAGCTTAAATCAAACCCATAATTAAATAATCATACCCCCAAATAAATTAATTAAGTTAATTAAATTAATCATATGAAACCTAAACTTAATTGAACATAATTAAGATGTCGTTAAACACTAATTAAAACTTAAATTAAACCTAAATCATTAAGTCATTAATCTCTAAAAATAAACCTTTAATTAATCTAATAATTTTAATTAACCCATTAATCAAATTTAATTAACCAAACATCTAATTAATGCAAACTTAATAAATTAATCCATTATTTTAATAAACCAAATTTAACTTTATAAATCAGATTAAAGTTAATTAAAATTAAATACTTAACTAATCTACTAGTTAATTTAATCACATTTATTAAATAAATTAAAATAAATTACATTAATCATATTAAACTTAAGCTTAATCAAACATAAAAATATAATTAAATGATAATCAAACCCTAATTTAAACTTCAATCATTAATTCATCAATTACATCATTAATTCAAATAAACATGAAATTAAATCAAAAGTTAAACAAATCTTTATTTAATTTAATCATACCTCTTAAACAAACTAATTAATCAATTAATTACATTAAACTTAATTAATCAAAACATAAATCAAACCAAAACCATTAAGTCATCAATTACATCATTTGTCTAAACAAATATGAAACAAAAAAAAAAAAAAATTTAAACAAACCTTTATAATTAACATAAATACACTTATTAACTAAATAAATCACATAATCACATTGAACCTAAGCAAATCCATAAGACCAATAAAGCTAAGCAAATCAAATTGAATCAAATTAAGTTAAATCAAGAAAGATTCTCATCAATTTAATATAGAATCAAATAAAATCTCATTCAACCTACTTGAATAAAATGAACTAATTAACTATCCAATATATGAAATCAAAAATGCAAACCAAACTTAGATGAACATGACAAATGGATGTAATTAAAAATATGATCTCAATTACAAAGAATCAAACCCAATTAGAATCAAAAATAAAAATCTTAATCTAATCCGATCAAACTACAAATAAATGAACCACAATCGAATTAAATAAACATAAAGTTAAATCACATAATCATGATCAAAGAAAAGAATTAAATATTTAAAAGGATATTGAATTATCAAGATTCAATTAAATCAAAACACCTAATCTAAAATTAATCAACTAAAAAAAAACACATGAACTTAAACAAACTTAAACTCCTTTAGACATTAAGGATATTGAATTATCAAGATGCAATTAAACTAAAACATCTAAAAAAAATCAATTAATCAAATACTTAAATAAACTCAAATTTTAAACTCTAAATCAATGAATTACACAAAATTCAAATGGGCTAATCAAGATACTTAAGGATTTTAGTTAGATTCCTTAGAATTAGATGTAATAGGGTGAATCTACGATGGAATTCATCCTACTCTTCATTCTTGAGAACCTAAATATCATTTCAACCAAATAAAACTGAAATAAAATGAAAAATCAAATCATTAAATCATTTAGATTGAAATCACCCAAAGGTAAAATTTAAATTCAAACTTCAAATTGGAACTTAAACTAAAGAAGCTTAAAGTCTTATACACAAGCCTTAAGCACATACATTAGAATACTAAGTCACTACTTCTAGTGCTAAGTTAGGGCGTTGTATGTATGATGTTGTGTTTTGTTTTGTGATGTAATGTTTTAGACTGGATGTTAGGGTGTATGTTTCGTAGACTGGATGTTAGGCCGTTATTAGCCTAATTATATTTTCTGTAGGGGGTTATGCTTAAAGGCGTAATAAAAAAATATATACATGCTTTTGTCGCAGTTGCTTTCTAAGTGTAACCCATGTTAGACGTTGGACTTGGTTACCCATGTGTGGTGCTAAGTCCAAATTATTCATATAACCGCTTGGATTGTATGGTATGTTTAGCTAATATTTGTTTTGGTGTGTAGCTAGATTTACTTTTCCTATTTTGATGTAATTTTGCATTAGAATTAGGTTAGTGCTATGGGGATTAGGATGAGCGGTAGAAGGCTTAGTCCTGGGTGCCTGATGCCTTTGGAGTAAATCAAATCAAAAGAAAGAAATGAAGAAATGAAGAAATGAAGAAAAGAAGACCCCATAGCATATATATTATTTTGTAATGGGTTGTATAAGGGTAGAGCCTACCTATCTTTTCTTTTCTCTTTCTGTGTAAGGAACCCGACAAGATGGCCTTTTATTCTTTTATGGTTGTCCATAAAATTGTTTGATGTTTTGTTTAGATTGCGCACTAGAACATCATGCTTTTCATAGTTTCTTTATGATTGATGTTTGAATGTGTGGCCTGGATGCGGTAGGCTCTTAAGATAAAATTAATTTTTCTACCCCAATTAACAACTCATAACTAAAATTTTAAAACAACTCATAACCTCACATAAAAGCCTAGGGATTAAATCAAGATAATAAAATTTTTAGTAACCCCTTAGCTGGATGGATGAATGTATAATATCATGCATGTCATATTCTTTCACTCTTGTTAAGAGGGAGCTTCCATCTTTGCGAGAATCAAGGCTTAACCTATGAGAGCCTTTGGTGAAAGACACCCCTTTCTCTTGATTTGGCCCATAATCAAATTCTCATGCATTTAGGCATACAAAATCCCATAGCCTGTGTCAAAACAAAAAGTCCAAAAGAATCAAATAAATTTGATAAAATTTGCATTAGATTAAGTCATGGATTCATACCACTCATGCTCTAGTCTCTTAGGGAGTGAGTCTAAGGACTTAGTTTTCTTTCTAAATGAACAACAACCTAGCCATCTTGCAAAGCATAAGACTTGCCTACATGGATTTAAAGCGTAGGAGGAGTTAGTCGCCACCCCCTAATAAGTCCAAATGGGTGGTTTATTCTCTCTGTGGAGGTAAACCATATACCCTTTTTTACTTAGATTTAGTTATGCCTTTGTTTTGTACCAAGGCTCCTTAGTTTAGAATCGAGGTAGTTGTTTCCTTTGGGCTACAAGCATAAATCCTCACCTCTAGGCATTTTCATAATCTTATGTTATGGAATTATAAGCTGAATCTAATAAAATGTCAACTCAAATAATTAACTCTCTTCAATTTCAAAAATATAAAGCCCAACTATATAGATTGGAATGCTCACTAGGCTTCCTAGTATCATGAGTATTTCCTACTTTCTCCCTTTGGATTCTAAAATAAGTCTTCTCCTTGATTTATCCCATTTGATTTTCTAAAATAGCCAATCCTTTGATAGTCTTAATCTTGAAATCTTTGGAGACTCTAATTATCTACTTTAATCGAGAGTATTCTTAAGAAATTCTCATTTCTTAGGATGTAATTAACTATGGGGGCTTGCCTCCATGGGGAACTTAACGAACCCCTTAAATAAACCCTACTTTACTTTTCATGTAAAGTAGGGGAAAGATCTCGTATATTCAAGACCCATCATGCCTGGGAGTCCTTATTGTGATTAGTCCATTATAGATGATTTCTATCTTCGAGATAGTACATCATTCCTTAATCGCACTGATCAATTTCAATAAGTACCCCCTAAGATCTGCGTGGTGTCCCACACCCCAAAAATAAACACCACAATGCAACCATACTTAATACCATTTTAAATGTATTTTTATAAGTTTAAGAAGATTTGAAGTTGTTATGAGACTTTCGCTATCAAAGCTTCATCGTTGGAATATTTTTTTACTCATTGTTTAAAATTGTTAATAGATTTGTCTAATAACTACTTGATCTAAACATACAAACCTCTCAACATAAATTCTGAGACAATAATTAAAAATCTACGATGTAAGCAGAAAGGAGCTGATTCTAGAACAAAATGTCGCAGCTTTTTTGTAGCGCCAAAACAATTTTATTTATGAATAACTTACCACTAATAACTGAAAGCAAACATTAAGATTTAGAGTCCTTTATTTGAATAATTAATCCAATAATAAAAATTTAGCATACATAAATATTGACCTTGGGCTTCAGAAAATAAGCATCACAAAATCAAAACAACATTGCATACATTCATCCTTCAAAATCAAAACAACTTTGACTTACAAAAGTTCATATCTTGAGATACATTCTTCCTTCAATACTTGATAACTTTGCATTATAAAGGTTCATATGTTGAGATACATTCATTCTTCAATACCTAAACATCTTAAGTAAAACTAGCAAAATAACAATGACTACAACATCACCTATGATCAAGATTTTAATCAAGAATTTTAAGTCTTCGAAATTCTTCATGACTATATTATGAAATACTAATCTCTCTACATAATCCTGATCAAATGTTGCATTAATAATTTTGTCCACCCATTTAAAATAGTTGCACTCATGCTCTGATCGATTTCTTGGGCCTCAATAAAATTTTCTGCCATAACTCTTACCTTTATAAGAAGTGTACACCATACAATATAGGTTATAGTTGCAATAATTTTTATGATTTTTGCTCCACTTTGAACTTGATGATTGATTTGAACTCATATCCGATAATATTATCTTGTTGATCAATGATGAGAGTACACATAAGTTTCAAATAATAGCAAAAATGTGAAAGCTCTAACAAAAAGAAATGAGACCTAAACTATACCTAAATTTAAGCAAGATTAGAATGAAAGATAAACTAAATTTGAAGAGACCACTCTCAACTAGTCAAAAAGAACTTCTAGATAGTATTACATTGCAAACCAATTCATTTCAATTAGTATGTTTTAATCCTTTAAAGCATAATTTATTACTGAAGAATTTAAATTTAAATCATTTACACTTTGATCAGTATAAAAAAAAACTATTTACATGTAATTCTATAACATACATATCCTAAAATGCAAAGAAAAAAAAATTGATATAAGACTACAAAAAGAATCCATTAAATAAACAATGGAGCATCCATTAAAAAAAATTATAAATATATTATCAAGCTACATGTTGAACAAACAAAACAGAATAACAAACAACATAGTCAAATACACAACCTCATTCATTTCCAACCAATCAAATATTACAAAGTCACTACTATATGTTGACCTATAAATAAAATTCATAGGTACAATTGAACAAATATGTTGAAATTGGTGAAGATCGAATGCAATATTATGCAGATTAGGGTTACAGAGTATTGATTGTGATCGAAATTAATCAAGATGTCATCCGATCATGAAATTGACTGTGCCAATGCATTCAAAATATCAAAATTAAATAAAATTGATATTTCACATCGATCAATTACCATCCGATGAAGGAAAATAAATAGAATTGACAATTTCATGCATATCATAGTCGGGAGTCCACGACACTATCCAAATGACATCTATTCGCGAAATGAATTGCACTGTTGTCGCTGAAATGGATAAATCTATCAAATGAGACATTCCACGATAAATTTGGTCAAATGTGGAGTAAATGATAAGCTTCAGAATGAAACAATACGTGAATCAAACTTGAATTCTCTTCAATCAATATCGACGCCAAACTCTCGATGAAAATGGATTGACCAGATTCAAAACATCAAATTTTCCTACAAATGACATTCATATTATATGAATTCAATTTCAACAAGATTTCACATAAATCTCAATGCGATCGAGTCATATAAGGATAAAAAAATTTCGAATATTTATTTTTAATACAATAAATATAATATTTATGATTGATTTTGTTTCAGAATTAATTTGAAATTGGATTGATCTCTAAATAGCTCTAATTTTATCCAATATTTTGAATATCCTGCTCAATTTAATTTAAAAAGATAATCAAACTGAAATTAAGACCTTTAATGGGATTTCCTGGCCGAATCCCACCGATCCCCTTCTATTTTCTCTCCCTGTTTGAAGCATTGCCGCACCATCACCTCTCCCGATTGAAGGCGTAGCCGAGACCCCACTCGATTCATTTTGACCTCTCGTTCGTTCCATTAAGACTCTAAAAAAAAAAATCTTGCTTCCTCCCATCGCTCGAGCAGGCCATCCACATCAAGCCCTCTCGCGTGATCATCCTTGTAGCACCGCCTGCCATTCTTTCCTCTTACCTTGATTCCCGCTCGTTACCGTTCCTCCCAAAACTGCAATCCTCTCTACAGCAATCCGATCCTCCTTGTGCACACGAGACAGGAAGGGCAAATCCTCTCCATTCTCTGAATTCTGCCGCCCATATTCACACATCCGAAGCAAAAAAAAAAAAAAAAAAAAAAAAAAGAAAGGAAGGAAAATATAAGAATGAGAGAGAGAGAGAGAGAGAGAGAGAGAAGCCCCAATCCTTGCTTTGCACTTGAAGCCGTCCACGACATCCTGGCCTTTTCCTCCTCACTGTCCCGATTATTCATCTCTTGAATCCCTTATCATATTTTCCTCAACTTCCTGCTACATGTGGTTGGCCTAATATCTACTGCAAGTGTCATCAACTACTCTAATCTACCCATATTAAGCCCCTGCCTCTCTCATTGCTGCAACCATCTCAACTAATCGTTTTTACCAAGCCGGTTTCTCTTCTTACATCCCTATATCCTTCCATTCAATTTTCTAGCTACACTTAAGGTAAAATAGAGATCTGAAAGTTCAGACTTCATGGGATTTTATGTTCTCATTTGCTACTTGTTTAAGTGGAGAAATCTTGATTATATCCTGCTCTCAAATAGTAGGATTGTTATTAAACTAAGATGAGTCAGAGTAGAAGGCTTTCATATTCTTTTGAAATTTATTATGGCCCTTCTACTTTGTAGCATGATTTGAGTTAGATTTCAACTCAAAACATGCTACCAAACTAATAGCTTTCAAAGTAGGGAGAAATATTATTAATATTTCAGATTCTATAAGTTTCAAAGCTATTATGTTTACCTTGCTCAAGCTAAAACCTATCCAATCTTTGTTTAAAGTTCGATGTCAACACATTGCTTAATCCTTTTAAAAATTTGTCGCCTCGTCAATACTAATCCCACTTCACATAAGATACTAGTGCCACAATAGACTATTAAATTGCCAAAAATTAAGTACCTGTACATATCTTTCTTTGCGTGGCGAGGAAACCCGTGTTTGCTTGTAGGTACATAAGTATTCGTACATATCTTTCTTAGCATCACGGAAAAATCTGTGTTTTATGCAGATACTTCAAAGACACATACATGCCTTTCTTGACATGGTGAGATGACGCATTCGACAGTGATTTAAACCACCCATACATGACTTTCTTGACGTGGTGGGCAGACCCAGTATACCCGAAGTAGCCCCTTATGCAGGGACGGCGCTGAGATGCTGTCGAAATACTACCGAATTTCACATTGATGGGAGACCTAAATAATTTAATAAAAAAAGTGTTGTAAATATAAAATTAATATTTAGGCTAACATTGTAGATATAAGTACCCGTACAGACCTTTCTTAATGTGGCGAAAAAATCAGTGTTTTATACAGGTACTTGAAGACCCATACATATCTTTCTTGCATAGTGGGATAACACATTTGACCGTGGTGTTTGCACCACCCATACATGCTTTTCTTGGCATGGTGGACACGCCCAACATACCCGAAGTAGCCCCCTATACGGGGATGACGTCGGGATGCTGTCGAAATTTTGTTTGAAAATTTATGCTTGCAATGAAACTCAAGCAAAATAAATAACATTATTTGAATTCCAAACGAGAATGAATTTGAAGTATATTTGGAGGCCACTCTTAAATAGATATTGAATTTAAAAGATGAATTTATGAAATTCATAATTAATCAATTTCAAAAAAATTCTTATGCTGTTGATTTAGAATTGAAATGATTTTCAAGATGAACATGAGAAGAATTTAAAGGAGATTTGATAGCTTATAAATGAATTTGAATGTTACATTTCAAACAAAGAAGGAATGATTGAACTCAAATAGATCCATCATATTTGAAATAAAATTTTAATTTCATTGATATACATGTGAACTAACCTTGCGACGTTATGCCTCATATGATTTTAAAGAGAATTTGACTGAATCATTGAAAACTTGTAATAAATTGAAATATAGACTTCAACCATGGAATTTAAATGAGATTTGTAGGTGATCTTAGTAGAATTCAATTGAATCTGAAACCTTAACTTCAACTAAAAAATTAAATAGAAACAACTTGCAAATAAATTTGCATTAAGTTCTATAAGTTGGTTTGAAAATGAGAGCTTAATTAGTTGACTTACTAGTAAATATGAATAATCTCATCACTTGGTGATTCATTCAAGAATTAAAAAAAAAAAAAAGGTAAGAAGTGGTATTTGCAATATGCTTGGAATATATCTATGAGCATAAATGAAATTCTTTATGTCAACGAGGATGAATAAAACTCTTCATTTAATGTTTTAGAACTTAATCAATGAAGAATCAAGTCAAAATGATTATACACTGGTTTAAATATAAAATTAATATTAAAATAGCGCAATATGCCATCGAATCTGCAACTCATCTGTGGTGACAGACAAAAGGTGTTAATTTAAGTTCTAAATAAACATTGCACTCTTCACAAGGTGTTTATTAAATTCAATTAGTATATTCTCAAAAATTCATATAAATATCTGAACGAATTTAATTTCATATGCAATGCATCACAAGACAAACTTATGATTGAATTCAAATGCTTCGAAATTCATATCAATTTGCGGGTACCAAAGTATATGCGAATGCTTTAGAAATAATAAGTTCTTTGAAAATTTGTGTAAGCACTTAAATTGAATCACCCACATGGGCCCCGACATAGTGACAAATGTCTAAATTAAATGTCTGAGGATGCTTCGCAGATTAAAAATAAAATAAATTCAATCATTTATGGCTATGTGCATGCAAGTTAATGAATATTTTAATATGCTAATATCTTTTAAACAAATTCAAATTAATGAAAGATATAAATTCTCGATTTCATGGAGTGTGATTATAATAGGCCCAATCCTCTATGCTTAAAGTAGAGTTGACAGGGTCTACCAAATGATCATTCTCTAAAGAATTTAAATTACATATAAGTCGTAGACCCGATCTTCTACTAACAAATAAGCAAAGTTGACAAGGTTTATCTCGATGATGGTCGTGTTGATCAAAAATCTCAACTGGAGATGATATTATCATTAATAGATACCTAAGCGCTAAACTAATTCATCATAAAGCAAAATTTCAACTAAGAAGACATTTGAACTAAATGAAATTCTTTATTTAAATACTTAAAGTAAATAATTCATCCACTCATCCATCATTATTTGTTGGGGATGACAAATTAAGAAAAGCTTAGCTTATAAAAGAGCTAATGTCAAGTCAAATAGATCACTATATTCAAGCTTAAATAATCTCATAAAGGAGCTAATGCCGTAGTTTTGCCCTTAAATGACACCAAATTAAATATGGTTACAACTAGGGTCCTCTGACCAGATGGCTTGACCTTTGAATGACTCCACTATATTATGATGACTAATGGCTCAGCCCATTGAGTTATAAATGATAGGGTATATTTGACAAGCACAAAGCCCTTTTGTTAGCTAAGATAGACTTAAGATTATCTCCTTGGACAAACACACCTCACATTTACAAGGATTACTTGGACGACGCAACTCATGGTTGTTGATAGGGGTCCTTTGATCAGGTTGGGTCGACTACCTCCTCTGACTAAGTAGACTAGGGACTGCGATATCTCGAGATGACGGAACCATAGGATCTTCATCGGGCACGTCATCATTCCACCCACCATATACTTAATGTAAATAAATAATGACTTTCCTAAATTAATAATACTCTACACACTGTTACTATATGGTAAGCAATTAGCAAGTTATCCACTAGCCTTAATCAAAAGTCCTCTCTCAATATTAGGAGGAGTAATTAACTATACGCGTTTGTGCCCATATGAAACCTGAAACCAGATCTAAAGTCCTCGCAAAATG